>OY390734.1:2469608-4909217 GCA_959613385.1 Geotrupes spiniger
CCGAGCAACCCTCCGAAGGAGAAGAAAACACTTGTGCGTTCGAGACCAGTTTTTAGCCCACATTTCTTGCATGTCGTTATATATATACGCGAGGGGCATTTTTTTTTTCGAGACGTGTGTGATGTTTCTTCCAGATATTATTCATATTTACGATTCATTAACTGGCGACGTTTTCGTTTAGGTGAGCCCGACTCGATTGCCCGCGTCCAAGACGTAACCGAATCGGTTATTGTGATATCTCGTTTCCTATTTGTGCGCTCAACGTATCGCTCCGAACGCTATTTATCGTCTTCGTCTTGTACATTGTGTACACACGAGACCCGCAACGACAAACACTGATAACTCCACGATAAGTACGAAAATAGAATAATTTTTAACATGGCTGCAATGCCAGAGATAAACGGCAGCGGCGAGCCGCCCCGCGTATTTACTTATCACAAAAACCCGTCGCTCACGGATCCGTTTTTACGCCGTTTCCCTCGCCCTTCGTCGCGCCTTTGATATCGCTTTATAAATACTGGAGCGTTCGAGCCGCGCGGGAGACATTCTGGTAATTGTTCGAGTCATTAGGTTTTTTCGCCGTTTCATCTGTGGAAGAGTTTTTGACGGAACGCACTGGTATTTATAGTGCGCGTCGTGGACGTACTTGCGCCTCGATGGGTCACAAAAACATTGTGTTTTTTCATTACGAAAATAGCGGGAGACTTTCGACCGTACGACGACTTGTACGAGATGACGGTTCACTAAAAATAACCGACTTATTATTAAATTGCGATTGTGTTTTTTGGGATGAACAATGATCAAGTGAAATTATTAAGCATCCCCATTTTATGTTGAAAAAAACATTGAAGAAAAAGTTTCAATTTCTTGATTGTTGTAAACAATTAACGTTTTCCAAAAAAAAAAAACATTTTTCGAATTGGATTTTTTGATTGCTAACAATGTTCAAAGATATTAATCGTGCAAAACCCTGTTCTTAAATCTTCCAAAACTTGACTACAATTTGTATCATTTATCGAAAATATATATTTTTTTTAATTTTCCACAGTTGCTCTACTCGTTCTAAACAATTCCGTATTTCAAAACACATTTCATTTGCGCCGTATTTTAAATTAATCACGTCGGCTAAAACATTCATTTACACAAATCCATATGAAAAAATCCAAACAACCTTCATGCCATTTCTGCATTTTACACTGCAACTCGTTTGTCGTGTTTTTTTTTGACTTGCATGCAAATCAGTTGAAAAATAAAATATGCGTACAATTTATGTGATATTAAAAAGTTTATGCACAACCGTGATTCAAGTTTCTCCAGTGTAAGCATTAAAATGCGTCCACGTTTTACGTCGAGTAACAGTGGACACTCGGGTAATTTTTCTAATTAGGTCATTTGTGTGCAAATTCCGAAAATTTAAATTCCTGGACGTTCATAAAATTTCCCTGCATTAATGAAAATATGTGTTTTTATGCCAATCAAGCGCTATTCATATAATTAAATCGCATTGTTAAAGAACAAATAATATCGTGTCACCAAGAGATTTATTACCAAAAATATTGTTGAAGTAAAAAAAAATATGCACGTCGTTTCCTCAATAAATCCATTGCCAAAGACATTGTTGAAGTAAAAGACACGATTAATGTTCTATCAATAGATTCATCACCAACGACATTGCGAAAGTCAAAAACACAAATGTCGTTTCATCCAGAGATTCTTCGTCAAAGACATTGTTAAAGTAAATCACCCAAAAACAACGTTTCATCGCGAGATTCCAAAGACATTGCTAAAGTAAAAAAATTTCCTTTTGCCCAAAGATTTATTGTCAAAATCATCAGCAAGTTTCGGTTACTAAACTGCAACAAATTAGTACCCATCTTCAAGGAAGATAGGGAAAAGAAAGCTCAAATATTCTGTGAAAGCTAATTAATAAAAATCAAACATGAAATGAAATTTCAACGACAATCTTCAGCATTGGGTTGCCTAAGATTGTGTCGGCACATTTTAATAATTTATCAATATTTGTCAATACAATGTGTCAATAGTTGGCGAGTGATCAAAAACATCGCAATCTATTAATCAATGGAAAAATATCGCTTGTCTAAGATTGATTAATTTTGCACTACACACTACAATATCGTATTTATTTGTACTGGAGCTCTTGACTTGTGATTATTATTCTATTTGTGGAAATGGGAATTTTATAATAAACACTTGAATTAAATGAAGTTTATATTTGTTTTACAAACCAGTTGAAGATTTCAGATGGGACCATTCGGAGAACATTTCTACCAACAACACACACACACATATTTCTGTATTTCTTCAATTTATTAATTCATAGCATGTATGGCATATGTATGTCAATGCAAAATTACAGCTTAATCTATCGCCTGGAGAATTTTCTTTAGATAGATTGTATTGACGACAGTAAAAACGTGCACTTCATCTTATTTCATCGGGTTTTATTATTATTTGTATACATGTGTGAGGGAATTGTCAAACTGGGAAGAAAGGAGAAGGAATATATATGAAAAAGCAGGAGTGATGTAGAAAGAAAAAGGATGGAGGGCATGGGAGTAGATAGGGAGGTAGTGGAGAAGCTCAAACAGGTGGTAGCGCAGGAGAAGGATGGGAAGTGGGGGAGACTGGGAACAGGAAAGAAGCAAGATAACAAATGTTGGATGGGAGACGAATACAAAAGGTGTGAAATATGTGGTAAAGGAAAGGATTAGTGGAAACATTGGTGGGAGTGCGAACAGACCGGATGGAGCAAGGAGGAGGAGAGAGAAAAAGAGAATGGAGGAAGGTATTGGTAACGAAGGATATAGGGGTGGAGTCACTGGAGAAACTAAAGAAAAAGAGAGAAAATAGGGGAGGAAAAGGAGAATGAGGGCAATTAATGAAAATCCGTTTGTTAGAGGTTATGGGGTTAAGTTTAATGAAAGAGAGAGGTGTTCGGAGAGGAGGGTGAAGAGAAATGAAGGGGTGGGAAGGCAGAAAAGAAAGAGGGAAGGAAAAGGAAAAGTAAATCAGTTTAAATATTCTGTTAAATATTATTGTTATGAAATATTTCCTTTTGAATAAGTCAGACACGTTGTGTGCCAATTGTTATGAATGTGGCTCAAATTTGTATAATATATGAGGAAATTGGCTGTACTATCACAAAAATTGAATTGTTATAAGTTAAGAGACCAACTTGCCTGTGTGAATCAAATTGGGAGCCGAAGGAAATCTATTCACGTGAGCACTAATTACTTTTAAGTTGTTATTTTCATGAGGTCAATCGACACAGACACAACGCCGTTCTTAAGATTCTGATTCGCACGACATATAGGCTCGCATAATTTCGGCATTTTAATTTTTATCCCAAACAGAATTTGATATTACATTTTGACGTTAAATCTTCGCCAACGACTTTCCAGCTTATTGCTGGTTTTAAAGTCAGATACGAACATATTAATCCAGAAACATCATTACTAGAGTTCCTGCGGTCGCAACGACCTTGACAGGGACAAATGTGCATGATGGTACATTTAAAGGACCCTGGAAACGATCAAATTTTTGTCAAACTTTACGCTTTTATCAAATTTCACATTTCCAAATTAAACTTAAATTATTGGGTTTGGTTTAAGTTGATTTGGGTTCGACGAGCTATTCTCAATAGGATTTTTCCATCCTCACTAAATCTAAGCTTTGAGTTTTCATTAATTTAAGTCTGGGGTTATTTCGATTGAACGTGAATTAAAAGCTCTTCTTAAATGCATCAAAATTTATTAAAAAACATGAACGCGTCTTGGCTTGGGTTGGGTTGAATTGGGTTGGCTATCAACTAAAATGACTCTTAGTTTGGCCAATATTATTCAATGGTAAACTGTATCCAACCCAACACAATAAAATTAAATCTGGTGTCGGTGGTTTACTTTGGACTATTGAATTAGATTGAAAACGAAGAAAAGTTGTTGCAACACTGCCTTACGATTCAGATGAAATAATGAATCTGACAATTTCGTTCATTGAACCAGAATTATTTTTTCTAAAAATCTGGACTGATTCAAATGAGTCCCACGCCAACGAAATTTAAATCACTTGGGTTGAATTAAAAATTTGTTAAATTTTTTAATTCAATCCCAACTAATTTTTTCCCGAGCTCAAATTTGATAATGCGACGAATCGTGAAGCAAATGCCAAGGTTAGAGTTTAAGTTTATATTTTTTAACAATATTTAGGATCTGATTGACTGTATTTTAAATAAATTTGTATAATTTTAAGTTTGTATTTTAAAAATCATTACTTTGGTCAATGAGCTTATTTCATAATTTGTACGATATTACATTGCATTTTTGGAACCTCGATGTTTTTAACATTTCAATATTATACAAATCTAAATATACAAATGAAGACATAGTTAATTTATTACAATAAATTAACAAGAAGCTTTCGTCGTTACAGTCCCATAGCGAGACTTCAAGACGCGAAGTTCAAAGGAGTTCCTGCAGTCGTATCGATATTGTCCAAGTCCAAACAATTAGTTTTATAAATCCACGCATTTTATTGATCGTTCATTGATTATTCTTGACGAAAGAAACTTATAAATAAAAAATTATAAATTTAACGTACCCCATCACGTTTGTTTTTAACAAATTTAAATTTTATTTGGATGATCCTTGATGTTCAATGATATAATTTATTTAATTTAAGATGACATAAATGAACAAACTCTATATTAATTTATCGACTCGAAAATATCAAAGATTTAGCAATAAATGAAAATAATATTACTATATAAAAAAATTCGTGATACGGCTATGGGAATGCAAAATGTTAACTTAAACGTGATCACCAATTTCTTTGTGTAAAGCGTAAAGTACTACGTGTCTCTCAAAATAATTTCAGCCGATCTGTTGAGTTTTTTTAATTTCTATTCCTTTGTGCATTACAACCAATTAAAAAATTAGGTGTCCGCGCACTTCGATCCGGATTTAAAACAGGCTCCATTTTTTTTTTCGAGAGTGTGCGTGTGTTCTAAATGGTTATACGAAATTTATTCACCGAGTGGTAGACCTTCAGAAAACATCTTCGTATTTGCATACGTTACGGCTATCGCGCGAAGAAATCTAAAATTTACGCCGCTTATAAACGCGTTTGAAATGGTAATCTACCAGGAAATATAATTTTCGAGTTTTCGTCGGGAGGAGAAGCGTTTTAATTGGGACGGTGTTCTGTTTGCGTAAATAAACGCGGACATAAATCCTTTCCAGTCTCGCTCATCGGATCTTTTACGATTTCGACGAATAAAGTTTTATTTTCTTGGGCAAAAAAGGATCCAAGTTTATAATTTTTATCAACTTTTATACTAACTAACCAAGTTATCGAGTCGAACTCGAATTTATAATCGCTTACAAGATCTTTTTGATGAGAAAGCCGCCATCGGTTCCAAAATCGTCACCGCGATTACGCAATTAAATAAGACGGGCCCCATCGATCCCGCCATCGTTTTATTTCGTCGTCGGCAATAACCAACAACAACGTCAACTGAAATTTTAACGACATATTGTCGACATATCGGTCGCCCCGACGACATAATTCACACATGTGTTGCATGTGAAATGACGTCAGTTTTTGCTCTTGTTTAACTTCGACGGGGCGACTGGAAGATACTGGTGGAAAAAAGGAACTTAAACATACAAAGAGTCATGTGTGCGTTCGTAACGTTCCGTTCGGAACATATGGCGCATCGTGTGTGCAGTGGTAATATTTACGCGAGAAATTTAATCGGTCCGTTCGAGTTGCCTTTTAAACACCATCATTAATTAACAGCGTTAATTGTAGAATCTAAAGCAAAAAAATATTTATAGTCGCCATTTATTCGTATTTTTCGTGGGCGACGATTTTCAAGCCCCCCGCTTTGAAAAGTTTCGTATGTCCCGGGCAGGTACGTACGTGCAACTTTCTCCGACAACGTTAATTTACGACAATGGTTTACGTCGCCCGTTCGCATGACTTTCATTGCCGTTTTGCATCGGAAGTTTATACGTTTTTACTTTTTCTTCCGTTTCGAATGTCGTTTCCTAGTCACCAATTTCCAGGTACGTCCATGACCGTCAAGACTTAACAAAACAACGTACTTTACTTTTTGTGTCAGATTTGCTGTTGCCAGCTAAATGTCAAGTGTAGTTGGTGAAATGCAATGTTTTCTGCAGAATCGCCAAACTTAAATCCCAACGTTTGGATTTCGTTACTTTTGGTCTTCTTTGTTGGAGATGTTGAATAACACCTATCATGCAGTGCAGAGGATACAGTTTATATGTCATATGAAAGTTAAACTGGAAGCAATGAGAAAAAAAATGGTAAAATGTGCAAATTATGGTGTGGACCACCCCGCTAATTACAAAGGTTGCGAAGTCGCAAAGGAGTTGCATAAGATAAGAGAAAATGCCATTAGAGCCGAAAAAGCTCCAAAGATCCACCAATCCGCAAATCTAGATGACCCAATCAACCCCAAATTTAACGTATGCTGAAGCAAGATGCAGTAATTAATCGAAAATTCAATACAACTGTGAAAGAGTCACACCGCCCCAAGGACTCAACCCAACCCAACCCAACTCAAGCCAACCCAATGCAATCCAGTCCAATGCAATGCAATCCAATTCAATCCAATGCAATAAAAATTTCATTTGAAATTGGGGAAATTTTTGCAGATGATCTTAATAAAATATAAAAATAATAAATGAAACGAAATACAAAAAATACGAAAATGGATACAATGGAAATTTAATTGGTCAATTTTGACATTTTCGGCGATTTCGACAATGTTACGATTTTGATGTGTTTTGCACTTTTGCACTTTTGTGGGTGTCTTTTTGAAAGCTCTGGTGATTTTATTTTTAATTTTCCCTTATCAACAAAAATCTACGCTGAAATTTTAACAATTTTGATAACGACGATGACACGATTTAGGCATTTTGGACACTTATTTGACATTTGATAGTTGAGGGCGTTTTAACATTTTCACATTTTCTTTAAGTTTCTTGTATTTTTGACAATTTTACGTTCATTTGTAACCATTTTTACGATTTTCAATTTTAGACAATTTTGACATTTCGTGGTTTTTTTGACAGGCAGGCCTGTTCCCAATTCTTCTGTTTTATTTTTCTCATATTATTCCACATCTCATTCCATTTTATTCTCATCTGTTTCAGTTTAGTTTCCTAAAAAGTTCATGGTATTTTTTGTGTTGGATGATATTTGTTTGTAGTACAACAGCAATCTAGATTAAATTTACTCATTTGTTATCAGTTTTTCATAAGTTTATCGAGTTCATTTCGATTGTATGTTGTTTTTTGATGCATTTCTCGATTTAATTTCATTACTGGGACTGAATGTCGTTGTATTTTAGTCGCCTTGTTTGGTAAACAGTGTCGACGGACGACGAGACAATTGAGTTTTGAAATAACCGTCCACGATGGCATTTCCGCGACGAAGTTGGCCAACTTCTTGTGTGTGTTTGTTTGCAGTTGGAATCTTTCCAGTGCCACACTGAAATAAACCTCCGTTTGATTTTTTCGATGCGCGAAAACACATGAACGGGTGACATTATGGGGTCTTTCGGCCTTACACAATAGAATTATTGATTTACAGGGGCATTTTGACGTAATAGTAAAATTCAATCGATTTCCCATTTCAGATCATAATTCTATTAGTTATTTTGTTAATGCTTATTTATATTAAATATAATGTGTGTGCAATAAAAAATCTCAGGTACGTTGATTTATTGGAATCTCTGTGCACCGAACTAAGTTTCTTCGACCTGAACTTAGACTTATTCTTATTTTAGACAAAAAAAAATTTCACCAGACTTAAATTGATGTTTGATTGAAATTATTCTTTCAGTAGAATATTTTTTGATGATCTGAGGGATCTCGATGCGAAACAAATTGGTAGCATTCTAACTGAATTTGGTGCAATCTTTCTATGCAGCTCTTAGTAAAGTGGGTTCCATATTTTTTACACAGAGTCCTGGTTACTGTGTCCAATTGTTTCAATCTTGTTTCACTCAAAGACTGTACGTAATTAAGAATTAATTGGAATTTGTTTCCCGTCGAGACTTCAGTTTCAAGTATTTCCTGAGGCCTGTTTTTAAAGGTTTACTGTAATTTTCTTTCGTTTTTGTTTTGCAATACCTTTCGCACGAGCACAATTTTGTGTTCCAGCACAATTTTTTTCAATAGCATCTTCATGTTTCAAAGCAGCTTGGATTACTGTAAGGAGTGCAGTATTTCTCAAACAGATCCGTCCCCGCAATATTATACAACAGAATAAAATTTTAATCGCGTCACGAATTGGGCTGGGCAGTAGTTTTCGAACGTCACCGTCGCCGACGAAGGTTAATCCGAGATACGACGATAACGGGAAGAACGAAGCAACGATGGAGCATTTTTCCCTCTCTCGTGCGTTCGCTCTTTTGACGCACACGCCAGATATTCCTTATGTGCGACGATTGTTTTGTCTGCGTAACATTGATGTGGTCGTTGCTCCACGCGTCGCCACAATCGAGGACATCACGCACGTCCACTTTGCACGGCTGCAGTTGACGAACGCCGAAGGCATCAACCCTGAATCGCTCACATTGTTGCCTCGCCGATGAGTTCCGGTTGAAATCTGACCGATATGTCGAATCGCATGGTAAAAAGTATTAACGATAGAAAAGATTCGAGTAGAGTAGAGTGCTACATCGATTGGTACTGAACTAGTTTCAGCTCCAAGTCGTGAAATTGTGAAATTCGTGAAATTTCAATGACTGCTGACATTTGAAACCTGCACCTTACCCAATACTGCCAACTAGACCTACACCAATAATATTGTTTAATATATCTGCAATTCGATTAAAAAAAAAAGAATTCTGGAATTTATTTCTATCAAGTTATTAAAAAATACCAGTCTTCAAAAAGAGAATAAAAATTATAGGTTCTGTTAAAAAAAAGTCAATAAATGAAAGTGCAAAAATGAAATTCTTGCCAGAACATCTGAAAGAATTTCAAACAGAAAAAAGGTACATGGAAGAAATGAGATATAAGAGATGTGAAAACGAACACTGCACAAATTAATGAAACTAAAAACAATAGATAAAAAATACAACTAAATCGAAAAAAAAAAGAAATAAAAAGATTATTTTTAATTGTTTTATTTAATTAGTTAGTAGCCGAAGACATGTTCAGTTCAGGGTACATTTAATCTTGACACTTATAATAAAAATGCAAATACATTTTGAATTTGAAAAATGCCTTAAAAAGCTCAAATAAGCACCATTAACATTTTCAAGCACGAAAGCAAAAAATAAGCAAATTAAAAACGAAATATAATCATCGTGGATCCTAGACATCCAAAATTATTTTGATCTGCTTATGGAAATACAGATAAGCCTATCTATATGCGTAGTTACGAACGAATTTTCGTATTTGAATCCCGATTAGAACCCAACCCGTACAACGTCAACCATAATCGCCGATTGGAAAAAGTGCGCGCCAGCCATCCTGCATTTATGTATTCAAATCGTGTGCGAGAGGCGCGTTTTTATGAATGTGAGAATCAAGTTTGCCGCGATAAAACAAGTGAACGTCCGACGAGCGGCGGAACAGGGGGTGGGAAGAGGGGTGGGCATTTGTTATTATCAATGTGCGTTAACTGGCCGATCATTAAGACGCCGAGAAAGCGGATCTGTCGACGCTGAACGTAATTAAAGCGACTTCGACAACGCTTATACCTGCCCTATGAGATCTAGTGATGTCGATTCATTGTAACTGTATTAATTTTTATTTTGTGTTTATTTTATTTTTATAAATTTTTAACTTGTTGTTTTTATTTATTTAATTCCGCGTTTCCTGAAATTGTATTTAATTCAGTCTTTCATTTTCATTTCTTCTTCAGCATTAATTCCAATTTATTTACCGGCGATTTTCAGGAATTAGGAATACTATTAAACTATATTTGTTTTTGATTTAGATGCAAAATAATTCAGATTTGAGTTTGAGTGGGTTGCCTTCCGCAGAAATAAACTTTAAAATCTCTAAAATAAGTTCCCCGACTAATGTATTATAGTTTAGAAATGGTAAGCGTTGAAAGCTGCCCTTTTGCTTGTTATGAACACTAACGTAATTTAGCTGTGTGTGGTTGGGTTCGGTCCTCTACGTGTATAACCTCAATAGAAAACTTACATCAATCCCGAGTACATAGCCTCAGGGATAAGTTTTTTGAAAAGACCCACACAAGCAAAATGCAAGACGCAGTGGTTCGAGTCGACACAAATATTGAGTTAAAACTTAAGAATAGAGAACAGCGAGCAATCAAACCACAATCGGAGCGTTTTTAAACAATCAAGGAAATTTAACGACAATAAAAGTTAACGAAACAACGCTGTGATCTTTGAGTAAAGAATTTTATAGTTTAAATGTTTTATTATGGGAGCTATCGAAATAAATTATAATTAACACTTGCGGTTTCGAACGATGGGTTGAACTTATGGATTTGTACAATAATTTGATTACGTTCGATGCTTTCGAGAAATCCACTGCCGGAGGGCAACTCTGACCTTATTCATTTAACTTAATAGAATTATCTCATAATCTCATAATTAAATGTCAATGACGTATTCACAATAATTGACCATTAATTATTGGTACAAGTATTTGCTTCCATCGCAGCAAATATCGACTTTTCAGCAAAAAAAATGATAGACTTGTGTATTTCGCGTGCTTGCGGAAAATTTCCCGTGACGTCGCGTCCACAACGAAACGAATTTCGAAAGCGTAATTGCAAAAAAAAAACTGCGGATGTAAAAAAAAACATTAATCAAATCGAAAGTGCACTCGAGCAGGAAAAACTCGGACAACACGGGTCTCTTCTCACATTTAAAATTACCTTCTCAGTAAAGCGTATAATTACCTCAAGGTCACCGCGTCACGCGGATTTCGCTCGCGAAATCCCAGATTCGAGAAGCCCGGTAGCGCCCCGACCCGTTCGATTTCGCGTGTAATCCGTCGTCTCGGCGTTGAAACGCTTGCACGCCGCGGATGAATTTAGTGCCCCGATTGTCTGCGTTTACGAGCGAAATATATGCAAAATTCCCCCACCCACATTTGTTTTTAATTAGCCACTATCAAAGTTTTCTGCGAATATTGTGTTTGCGGAGAAGGCGCGGAGGGGGTAGGTGATTCACGTGGTTGGGCCACAAGTGGATGAATGTTACGACAGATAAATACCTCATTCAACTTGGCTAATGATGTGTTACTTTCTTTAGATACGCACTGGCTGTATTTAGATTAGTTCGTTTGTTACGGCGAATGGAACGATTTTAGATATTTGTTACCAGACACTTTAATACTAATAATGCCCCCCTCTCAATCCATTACGCCAATAAATAATAAACAATTATTGTTGCGTTGCAAATTTTCTCTGTTGATGGTTTCCATTCTCAATAACACATGAAGTACTATTACAAGAATATTTTCAAAGTCGTCAAAAAGATCTTATTTTTATCAACAAATAATCTAGGTATCTATGTCAAACAGGTTTCATTTCAAATGCAGCACAAACGGTTCGAGATACGAGAAAATTGCGCAGAGAGTTGTGGTGAATTAAATTCTAAAATAAAGTCCCGGACCGAACATGTCTATGAATAATAGTTGAGAAATGGCAAGCGTTCAAAGTGTCGGAGTTGCTTTTTTCGAACACTGTGAGGCAGATTATTCACGAACATAGCTTCCAACCTGCATAGCATTATTGGGTTACATCAGAATTATATGAGTAAATAATTTTTTTTATCGCAATCACTCTAATTAGGAACGAAGTTTTATTCATCCTACTGATAGTATACCCAACACAACCAAACACAACTCAAACGTTATGCAAGGAAGTAACATGACCTAGTTATTCTCGGCTGCAGGTTGTACACGAATCCAACGAAGTTATTACAAACAATGATCTAGTAACACTATCGATCAGTTTTCTGCATTAATATTATTTATCAAAATGTTAACAATGGAGCAAAGAATTTTCTCTTTACTAAAATGTTGCCACATCGGCGATGTACCTTATAATTATATAATGTAGTGTCGAGAAAAGTTATGTCATCACTTTTATCATCTATTATAGTTTAGAAATGGGACACGTGCAAATTCACAACTCATTCGGTGAAAACATTTTCAAATACTTTTCGAATTTGGATGTATGTCCATTATATATATATATATATATATATATATATATATATATATATATATATATATATATACATATATATATACACATTCCATTGCGGGGTTTACGTTAGGTAAATTAATTCTCCACGAGTTTGTCTAAATTTTTGTTTCATGTATCGAGCGGTTTGGGGCAGCGTTTCGACTAATGTTGCACGGTAGGAAGTTGCAAGTTGAACGCTGCCACGTATCTTGCAAGATACGATAAAATTGCACAACGAAAATTCCGCTCAATGTATGTATACGTATTAAAGTTTACAGATGGAACGAGTGGAAATGCGCACCATTGTGTTCGATAGATATTATCTGCATTTTTGACAAGATCGTTGTCGATCGAAATATATCGTTTTGGGGTTTCCGTTGGGTAATTTAATTCTCTACAACTTTGTTTATTTCATTTCACATGTCGAGCGGTTTGGGCAGTGTTTCGAATAATATTGGGCGGTGCATAAAATTTTAATAACTACTTTTGGTATTCCTTGTTGACGCGCTTAATTAATGTTCATAGCTGACCTTCAAGGAAGATGGGCCGTTTAGACTAGATTTCATTTACGATACGGAATTTTTCCAATGAAACTCGCGGAAAAAAAACGAAGATAAAACAATGTTCATTAAATTAAACGTCCGCGTTAGTATTTATAGCGTATAATTTCCAGGAATTATAATCGCTATTCACTGTTTCGAATGCGTTTTATTTTCGTTTCCGCTTTCGGATTACCGAACCAGCGATACGGCGATCCAAGATAGATGGATGCATAATTCAACCGGCCAATGAAAAATCGTACGTACGAGCGACAACGGTTTAAAATTCAAATCGGAAGTCGAACGAACGAAAAATGAAAAACGTCTCGCCTTCGACCAAACACAAAGATATTACCATGCGTTCGAGCGGCGCGGCCGGGGCGCGGGAGGGCGAAAGAAAAAAAAAACGAAAATAAACAGACTCATTAATATTGAAAGGGAACTTAAACAATTCGATCACGTTTGTCTCTCTGTTGTCGCATATTTAAAAACGCGCGAGCGTTTGCATTTCAATGGCGCGGCGGCCGTCATTTTTCGAGCTGCCTTCGACCACGGCGATTTACGCAAGCCCGCGAGAATTGTGCTACCATATTTGAAAGGTGAAACATTTAAGCAAGTTAAGTAGATTGAATTAGTTCGGCCGTGGGCCGCTCGGCGGTTATTTCTGTGGGAGGCAGTGGCGTTCCTCGAAATCCTTGCGGGTGGACTGGGTCGGAATTGTCGAATGAATAAATGAAACGTACGTGGTGTAAGTACATATGGAAATAAATCGAATAAATAAAGCAAATGAATCCATAATAAATTTAAATAACAAAATAACAATAACAAAGTGAAACAAATAAATGCAACATACGAACACACTCAGTTTTGTGTCATCAATCGAGTAAGAGTTGAGTAGTTGATCGTCTAAATTATAACATCGACTTAGAAAGAAGGGCACCTTCGTAGTCTTCACCAGAACATATATTTGGAACTATGCGCAATTATGTACAGTGGCGTGCAAAAAGGTGGATTATAAAGATATGAACATAAACCCTCCATAATTATCTAAATTATTCTTCTAAGTATATCTTCTCCAATAAGCTGGTGTTAGATTAGGATCTAGTGAGACTATTAAACAATTCGGTGCAAAATAATAAAATTATAAGATCCCTACGTACTTTCTAACTTAAAACTTGGATAGAAAACGACAACCGTCATAATTTAACGACAACTATTAAAATTAACGATAATTAAGAAAAACAATCGAGAATGCCTACGACTGGCTTCATTTAACGATTCGTTAAAACGAGATTGGAAAACGCCAGCCAACTGTGTGAGAAGTTAACGGCAATTAAGGAAGCAATAGAAAATCGTTAAACGCCTGTTAAAAATTAATAACAATAAATAAAAACAATTTCAAATCGGCAATCAACTGTCATAATTTAACGACACTTACTTAAGCAATAAAAAAGCCATGAAATAAGTCAAGATGCTATTGAAAATCGCCAATTAAGGAAGCAACAGGAAACGATTAATCAACTGTTAAAAATTAACGACAATAGAAAATTGTCAAAAATTTACAACAATGAAAACATTTATTTGTAGTAAGGATATCAAGAGGACGCACTTTTGCAAAGTAATGACGAAGACATAAACAGGACGAGAAAAAAGGAAATAATTAACTTGTGAAGGATAATTTCTTTCCTCTCCCCCTGCTTGCCCTTCATGATTACTTTTGCTGAAGTGCGCCTTTGTTGATACTCTTTACTTTCACTCTTTACTCCACCACGAATTATTATATCTTTTCTTTTGCAATCATTTTTAATTCATTGATAAATCTTTCGTTAATATTCATATTATTTTTTAATTTTTGTGTCCTCTTTCTCAACTTTTTCGATCAGTCGTTTGATGATCTCGAAAGTCATCTATAGGGGCGTAAATATTCATGGGGGTAATTTTCTGGTAGCCTACTGTTAGCCTAAAGTAACCACATTCTCATATATTGATTGTAATTTAATATAATGTACATGATTGTTGATTTTATTTCCCTACTTCGAACCCTATGCATACGATTTCATTTTTTCTTTCACTATTGACATTAATCCTGGCTGAAAAATGGAAAATCTTTGCAAAAGCAATGGAGATTTTCTAAGATATTTATACTGAAGATTATTAATAATTATGGAAAATTACACACAGTTAGGCGTCCAACAAGAATCCATCTTTAGAATATTGTTTTTCGTATTGTGTGCAATGTAACTACTAGGTAAGTACATTGAATGTAGTTTGGAGAGAGTAGACTAATCAAAGAGGCGATAGAGCAGCTGGAACACTGAATAGGTTGCTCACAAGTAAATACGTGTCCAGGAAAACGAAAGGAAAAATAAAGCCAACGAGGAGGGACCTGGACGACACTGACAAGACAAGAGGAAACAAAGCTACAGATATAGGAACGGAAGCTCCTGAGAAGTGGAGAGTATATAGAGGAGTAAAGGAAGAGGATTACGAGCGGAGAAGAAGAAATAAGTAGGCAGAAAAACTTTGTCATGAACCAAATATCACAACATAAAAAAGCGAATTAAATGGTTTGACCACGTGGGAAGGATGCGGGAAGGAACACTGCCAAAGAGCACAAAAAAGAAGGGGGGGGGGAGGAGACCTAAATCCGATAAGAATGAAGGAGTACGAATTCTGAGAATAGGAGAGAATTAAACAAATCATTTCATGAGCCAATTATATATCTAAATATATATTGAATCCAAAATTGTTCACATTTATTTTCAATTGAAAGGGGTAATCAAAAATAAATTATAATTAATACTTGCGTTTTCAATTGTCAAAATGTGTATTGCATTTTTCGTTTTTGATTTTGGTGTTTATGGCCAGAATACACTCATATACTCTCCTAGGTATTTATCTCTCTTGAAATTATCGCTTGCCTCCTTTTCATTGACACTGCTTTTTATATTTCCTCTTTTACTTTGTATGGTTTGGTTTGTTGCATTTTGCTGCTAGTTCAGTCGATAATTACTTTATTGCAATTCATTAAAAAAATTAATGCATCACTGGTCGGTTTTCCAAGATTAAAAATCGAGTACAATTAATCAATTAATTAATTTCAAAAGCAGGTAGTTTCCGAACGAGGAACGTGAATCACATATACTTTAGAGTATGAGTGTTACATCACGGTTACGCCACTGGTCAAAGACTTCACTCCATTAGTATTTAAAACCTACACACACACGTACACACACGCTCTCTATTAGGAAACTACGGTATTTGTATTATTTGTGCAAACAAACGCCAAGAGGCAAGTGCCTTGTATTTGTTTGGATTCTTGGCTAAACGAACTAGTCGTCGCCTTTGAATTGCTCTTACGCGGACATTCGATCAGAGTGGAGAAAGCGCGGACACGTTTAATTGCGATCGAACCCGTTCATAAAACAATGGAAAAGAAGGAGCGCTCTTACGTAAACTTTGGGGCGAAATCTTTCAACAAAAACCCCAGGAAACCACCAAACAGCCGCTCATATTCCAGTTCTTGCCGTTAATAAGCGTCCGCCGTCGTCGCAGCAAAATAAATCGTCATATTCAATTTTTATTGTGCTGTGCGAATGCAGGGAAAGTTGATTATCGTTGCTCAATTAAAAAAAGTCAACTTTCTAATCGCGACTTGCACGACGGCGACGATTTTTACGCGACACGCAAAACGTTTTAGAAGTTTACTTCGTTTTCCGGCGACTTGACGACGGGGGTCCGAAGACACCCTCGTCGCTGCCGGTGCAGGCAGGAGCATCCGCTTTTGAAATTTCGACTGGACGGCAGACCCACCGAACGCCCACAGATATTACACGTCATTTTAACAACTTCTCTCGTCTCTCCGCCGGTTCGTTGAACTCTCGGCTCGCTTTCGTAACATTTATTTGTTTAGTATATAGAAACACACACACACACATTCACACGCGCGACACTCGCATACGTACACAAACAGTAAACCGCGCTTATCTGGAAACACGCTCGGCTAATGAATCGGATACGAAAAATTACGAGTTATTGATTTTTGAAGTTCTATAGTGGACGGTCTTTTAAGATTGTTTAAGACCGAGCTTTTAAAGTTGCTTATACATTTGAGCACGAACACGCACGAGACAAAGTGATGCAGAACGAATGAGGTTGCAAATTTATTTATTAGAAGATTCACACTTCCATCACAAGAATGGAAGGAAGCAATTTTTTACAAAGTCTTTGGGCAGAAACTACCCCCATGAAGCCCATATGTGTACGCAGTGGCGAATTTTCGATTATTTATCAACTTCCTAGCGTTGCATAAAATTATTTATCGTTTTTTGCGTTAGTGGTAAAGCAAGGAGGGGCTAGCTATCTTTCAGATTATTTCTGATAGACTATCAAACCCAGCCCAACCCAAAAGCTTGAAACATCGGAACGTCTCGGTTAGTCTTTGACAAAAATATTTTTAATCCTGCATTTGCATTTTCACGTTGAGTGATTCGCAGCAACGTAAGAAATTGAAGAGCTCACCCCGACAGTCGCCTCCTCCGACACGACTCCGTTCATTTGGATGCAAGATCGACGCCGCCATCCAAAAAGTCCGTCCACTAAACGTTTAAAGTTCCTCAGTTATTCAGTGAATCGTTAAATTGCGATTTAATTTAACGCGAAACACAAACGCGATTGTGCACTCGCCAAACGGTCGCGTTTAACGTGTCGCGGGTTATTTATCCGCGCGACGGAACGTTACATTTTAATGCAACACGAAACAAACGTCCCAAAAGTTGTAACGTCAAGAAGCGTCGCAATTATGAGTCGCAAAAACCGCCCATTGCACCTTTGCATTTTTTCGGGGACGTAATTATCAACTTTTTGATATGTGTGACAATTAGAAGCTAAATTGTCTCTTCATCGGTTGCTTATGTACAAATTACTATTTTGAATAAATTACATATTAATTTATTATTCGTAAACCTGTTTGTTATTTTCTTATATTTTATGCTACAAGTAAGTAGAGTAATCATGAAAATTTTCGAACTCGAGATTTTACATGATATCGAAAAAAATATTCTTACAAAAGTTGAAGATATTGATATTTTAAACGACTTCTATATGAAAAGTTTTTTCGAGAAATGTAGTATAACTAAGTATAAGAAAGTTCAGTGCGCACCACTGCAGATTTTTATTGTTGATTTTATGAATTCTATTAAAAAATTTTAATTTAGATCATGTTACAATTTTTTTACGTCTTAGATCTTCGATTGAATTATACTCCATTAATTCACCTTCTCTAACATCATTGGTTGTAATCCTTGGCACCAACCGTACCTTTTTTGGTTGTGTCATATCCGAAGTTTCTTTACACCAACTCAAAATTTCAGGAAATACTTCAAAACATCTCATTTTTCTTTCGCAACTAATGCTGTGGGTAACAGTACAACTTACGCTAAATCACAGACGTTTTAAAGAGAAATTTTTGATTCAATTATTTCTACATTAATACGCTTTGCTTATTTTCAGTTTAATTACAACGTTGATGTAAAACGTAAACGATGCACCTGAACGAGGCATCAAACTTACCAGTGACCATAATCCAATTCTAACAAAAACGAACAATTTTTACTCCAAGTCGTAAAAGTCTTACATAACCAGACTTAACCGAATTTAAACCGAGACGTTCTCTGTGAATAATCAAAACTGTTGTCAAAGAGACGCGCGTAAAATTTCGAGACGCGTACAAAACCCGTTGCGGCAGCACCAGTGAGACGGTTCGCTTCCACGAAACGCAACTCGCAAGCGTTTACCTGCGCCATACATGGCGATGCGTAATTATCGTGCTTCGGCTTTACATTTACATCGCATCAATGAAATGTCAAAGTATTAATTAGCGTGCGACGGAGAAAGACACGAGCGCACAAACGGAGAGAGCGAGAGGGACGACCGGGAAGCGCGTACGATAGGAGCGAAGCTCGATTCCGCGGATGGTCCAGTCGCGCCTCGGACGTGGGGAAAATCCAATGCGAAAATTTCTATGCGTTATCGTCGGAAAATCTTCGCGCGGACGCGATTATGAGGTCCGATATCGATAACGCGTCCCTCTGTAATACGTCTAATAAGGTGACCGTCGATTATTGCGAAGTGAACGACGGCGATTGTAAAAACAATTATGAGGAATTTCATGGTAATGGCGAACGTGATTCGCGTCGCAGTTGTATATGTGCTGCTTCTTGTGGACATGCGCGGCGGCTCTTAATTTGAATTCGGTTTATCATTTTGTTACCCAACTAATTTAAAACGAAAACATCTATGGAACTAAAAGAGTGTTTGTGATATATTATTAGATCCGCATTTACGGTCCCTAACATAGAAGGAAACAAATTGAAGAAATGTCAAACATTTGGCAAAACGCGAAATTTTGTGGGGTGGCGGAGAACCTTGGCGATGCCACTCCATACTTTGTTGCTTCGTGAATCAGATGTCAACCCAACCTAACATGCAGACAACTTTTTTAGCACTAAAATATTTATTAAAATATCTTCTATAGTACCATAAGAAAAATTCGTAATTTCTATCCGGCAAATGGTCAGTCGTCTATCTGTCACTACCATATCGTGTATACGATTAACATTTCCTTGGGTAGTGACAGTCACATCACAGTCATGTTCACATGTTTGTCTTCCCAGTTTAATTCTCGACATATTTGTCACCACTTGGTAAGAAACAGTACCCTCACCCAATACACATACTATGTCTTCATGAATTTCTTTTGGCGACAACCCTTTCTTTTTCAAGTATTTTATAACTGCACGAACCTATGATTTTTCCATTTTTGGAATTTCTCCAAACTTGTGTACTTAAAATCTAAATTATTAATACTTTATTGGGTCAAATTCAACGCCACTCCCCTCGTATATCACATTTACAATTCTATGGAGTTAACAACAATTTTTACTTAAGACAATAATTACGATGTATATAAGATTTAGGTGGGAGTCGTGGAACTAACGGTCGTTTACTTTTAAGTTTAAATGTCAAATATTACTAGAAAAAAAAATATTATTCTGTGATTGCGAATGTAAATCGACTGCTACGTAATACCATTATCGCTCGAAAACATGCATCAATATTTTATTGGTTATTCAATAGGGTATTTATCGCGTGAAATTTATCTTGTTTACTACTCCTTTTATATTTCGATTGTAAATGTGTATCATATCGGCACATTGTGTAATTATTTTTGTGCATGTAATAGCTACCAGACAAACAATATTTCGTAGTATCTGCGATATTGCGTCAGTGAGCGGGGAAGTGTTTTCGTTGAAATGCCCAAATTGTAAAGTAAATTTCGTAATAGTACGTTTCCGTTTGTTATTGATTTACATTATTTACAGTTATTTTACAATGAAATGATATCGTCGACTGGACATGAAGCACGTAATATGCGAGAATTTAGCAGCGGCTGTCGTTTGGGGTTTGTGGGCGATCAATGTCAGAAATTTTATTTTCCTTTAGTTGCAGAGCGATCCTAGATCATACGTCAAAAAAAGATGGAAAAAATTGCAAAAAGTATACAAAAATAAAGAAAATATTGAAAAAAATACATATTGTTGAAATACCTAAAAAAAAACTGCTAAAATTTTAGAGAAAACAGAAAAATTCTAATCTAATCTCAAAAATATGTCTAAACGTAAACGTAAACGTTAACTAAAACCATTGGCCACCTGTTAGTAACTAACGCATATGTAGCAAATATTGCTCCCTTCAAAGGTTTCCTGCGATATTAACATTATTTATGAATATTTATTTATTGCCATATCTTGCAAATACTTCTACATATTTTTGAATAGTACTTGCAAAAGGTCTGGTATTATATTTAACAGAAAACAAATCTCTCCAACGTCCAGCAAACTAAAACTACCGTAAAAAATTCAGTACCTATGACATTGAGATTTTTCTATTTTTTTTTAATTGATAGTGTGTTGGGCTGGGTTGAGTTGAGTTGGGTTGGGTTGGTTTGAATTGGATTTGGTTGGTGGAGTCGATCCAACCCAAGCCAACTCAACCCAACCTACATCTTTCCGAAAATGTTATTAAATTTGGAATGTTTGGAATTTGGAAATTTAATTTTTTTCCGAAAAATGCATTATTCGATGATTTCTAAAAAAATTGTTTGAAAATCGAACAAATCCATATAAATTGTAAAACTGAATATCATTAAAAAAATTGAGAAAAATCCTTATAAATCATCAAATGTGAAAACCTCGAAAACAAACCGTTGGCTATCCCAGAAAAAGAAACATTAAAACTAATTAACATTGTTAAAAAGTCGAAAACAGCGCTATAACTTGTTAAAAAAATCTATAATAAATCGTTAAAAATAGTAAAAAGACAAAACATAAAATATTGCAAAATAAATTTATCTATAAATACCGTAATAATAAAAACATCTGGAAAAGTCATTGTAATTCGTGGAATTCGTTAAATGTATAAATTGTAAAAAATAGTTACAAATCGTCAAAAAAAAATCGTTACAACTTTTAAAACAAAATCGAAAGTCAGAAGAAAATTATAAAAAATCGAACATTATTATTATAAATTGTACCAGAGGGTCACAAATTAAAAAATATATATATATATATTGTTTGCTACATCGAAAAATTTTTGGGAATGACGCTGGGATGTAAGCACGGTGGCTGATTCGTGATGGGTCGGGTTGGGTTCGGTTGCTGATCCAAAATAATCAGTCTGATGATTCTCTACGCATCACACTACACAAACTAACCCAACCCAACCCAACGTAGTCCAACCCAAGCCGACCCAACCCACGTCTAAAATGGTCCCATTCAGATCATTTTTTGGTGTTAAGACAACACTATTATTTGGAACGCTTCTGATGACACTACCATTTTTAAAAAGTCACGCAAAACAACGTTGTTTTAAATAACGACTTTAATTTTTCAAGTGATATAGAGAACGAAATCTTTCCAATTGTTTATACGTTTTATTTAAATGTCAGGCTTGTTTTCATTTAAACGCATTCGTAACTGTTCTATTTTTTCTAATTTGTATTCTAAATAAATTTTGTACGTCAATTCACGTTTATGTTTCTGAAGCTGCATATTTCGCATACGTTTGTCACTCACACACTCTGAGCGGAAATAAGTCACCGACTCGTCATGGTTGATTTTTAGTGCATTTAAATTTTTTATCGATTTTAAAGAAATAATTTCCCAAACACGTGCTTTCCATCTGTTTGCTATTTTAATTGTTATGATTTCTGAAAACGTCGTAAATCACATTCGACTTAAGTATCTGTTTTAATATTTCAATCGGTCGCACATAAATGTGCACAGATTTGCGTCGTAGTCTATGTATAATTATTACAAATCAATCCGCTATATATACAATTAACTAGTTGTGAATATTGTTGACTTCAACCAGATCGTTTCTTTAAAGTACTGGACGAGGACGTCGCATTGACATTTCTTCAAGTGAGCTGTCGATTTAAAGCTAGACTTGCCATAATTGGGTTGGGTTTGCATTTGGTGTCGTTACCTTCCATCCTTAAACAGCGAGGGACATCGTCGGACTTCGTTTCTGGACTCGAACGAAGTTTAATTCTCCCATATTTTAATCGGTGGGGAAATTAAAATGTTCCGTTGCCGCCAATCACCTCGTTTCCTATCGTTTTCGCCGATACGTGTAGACCTGTCATGTGCGATTTATTTACGAACTTTGGACGTCACGACTTAATAGCCTAATTGGTTCAAAGCAACATAAATTGAAGTTTTACGTGTGATTTATTTATTTGCTTGTGATTTTAATTGCTTTGGCTTTTCAAAGAAACATCGCAAATCACTTTTGATTTCACTATTAATTTTATCCCACCCACGTATTCCGGTTCACACAATAGCATGATTGATTTATGACATCTGCACTTTGAAGTGATGTATCTGCGAAAAGCTCATAAAAATGTTGTGTTATAACTTGTCATTGACATTTATTCTTTTTAATTTGCAGTTCCTAGTTTTTTTTTAATGTTTTGTTTTCACTGCAGATTTATTTTAATTACGTGGGCTTCTGGCGGTTTAAATATTTCGCCCAAGTTACAAATAAATAAATTTCGTTCGTATCCATGTCTTCGCCTTCTGACTAATCAGCGGCAAATTAAAATTTCCCTTCTCACCTAATTTGCCCTTTACAGTAATCTCTATTTTTATTTATTCTCGCAGTTAATTTTAACTTCGCCCGTGTGAACGAATCCTTCTTCCCTTTGTGTTACCAATTCGCTTTGAAGAAACTCCTTTCACGTCCGAACCGTCGTCGAACCGGCCGCAGCTCAAACAGAATATCCATCCATTCGACGACTTCAAATACACAACGTATCCGAGCGCAACGCCGCGGCCGCAGTGATTCACCTAATGACCCTTTCACAATTTACTGGGAGTTCGAAGGCATAAATGTACGCCATTCAATTCACCAGCACGTTCATTACTGTCGGTAATGATATTCGTCGTTGTTTTCCGCGGCTGAAGGTCACTCCGGCTTCTACACCGTACATACAATAAATAATTAAGTGGCTTTTTTACGCCTCTGTGTGTGTGTGTGTGTGTAAATAGTCATTTGAATAACATTCCACGAAAATGTAAATAAAGCGAGTTGGGTCGCCGCGGCCGACGGAGCGGACGGTTGGATAATGAAAACGCTGTGCGCGACAAATGCGTATGCATGTGTGTACCTTATCATCATTCACGATTGGTATGAGACGACGAAATGCGAAACGAGTTCACAATACGCATAATAAGAAAATTTGAATTGAAAAAAATTAAATAAAATCAGGAGGGTACCTCGTTGTAATTCAAAATAGAAGAAAGAAATATCAAAACTTGCAGGATACGTCCGAAATGGCCTTAATTGGAAACACTTTTCTTTTTCTCTCTCTCTCTCTCTTTCTCGTCTGAATGCAATTAAAGCAAATACGACGAAACGATAGCTAGTTTAACTGGGACGCTTGTATTCCATATAACACGAGATAAATGCCCACGTCTATTCCTGTTAAGTGCGCCGCAGTTGTCGAGAATCGGCCGAGAAACGAGACGCCCGATGGATCGCGTCGCGCGAGACGAAACGAGACGGACGTTTCGCACGTTTGGCCGCCTAAATAGTGACGGCTTACGTGCGATTGCATTGCCAAGGACGAAAAAACGTCGATTGCTTATCTCGTTTTCCTCGGTCCACGGCAAGTCCTGTTTTGATTTTGGTTTCGTTCGTCGTGGCCGGTTCGATTGCTGTCGAGCGAAGGATTACTTAAATAAATAAATAACTTTGGCGATAGATGATTAAATGATACATGATCGGGACATAGAAAACTGCCATTACACTCATTCTAAAGTAAATTAACAAAATGGACACTAGCACCAAATAAAAGAAATCAAATGTAGACAATTTTAAAGTTTGTATGACATTTACTTGCAGCCTTACCACAAACAATTAAAATTATTATTATTACAATGATTAAAGTACATGTACTAAAAATTAATTTTCTTATTATTAATTTTTGTTAGGATCGGGAGCCAGAATAATTAAATAGATTGTAATAGTAGTAAAATAAAACAAAATTATAATCCACAAGCAACAAAGATCTGCTGGTCTAGTGGTCTATAAAATGTATTAATATATTTGTTGATTTCATTAAAAACCTATCAAATAGTTAATGGCGTGTGCATCGAATCCACTTTACAAGACTTGCTTGGATTTGAATCTCAAATTCAACACCGACAGCGTTTTTCTGGCGACTTTCGTTTTCGCCATAACTATCCCAATACATTCTTAATATAATTCCACGTTCCATCAAATCCCATTCAATTATACGAACAATGTAAAAAAAATCAAGGTTAAATGAACACAGCACATTTCAGAACAAAACAAAAATGCAGTCCATTCTAATCTTCCGATCTACGAACTTACTCCCAGGCGTGGCTGGATGTCGATTGAAATTTTAATTCCTAGTTAAATGGGGCCGAATATTGTGGAATATATTATTAAATTAAAAACTGAAATTTAAACTTAATCGTGTGCAAAAACTAAGATTAATAAAATGTGTTTGGTTGGGTTGGATAGGGTCGGATTAGGTTGGATTGGGTTCGACTGTGTTGGGTTGGCAGTGCAATCAATTTAAATTAATTGGATTTTCATTGTCACAAAACGAGTATTTTAAGTTTCGTTTGACGTTTTATGAAATTTTTGAGGTTAACTTTTAATTGGCTACTACTCACATATATTACCAATTGTTTAAGCACGATATAAAAAGCGTAAAAGAAATTTTTACTTAATCGTGTGTAAAAACTAAGATTAATAAAATGTCTTTGGTTGGGTTGGATAAAGTCGGACTAGGTTGGATTGGATTCGACTGTGTTGGGTTGGCAATGCAATCAATTTAAATTAATTGGATTTTCATTGTCACAAAACGAGTCTTTTAAGTTTCGTTTGACGTTTTATGAAATTTTTGAGGTTAACTTTTAATTGGCTACTACGCACACATATTACCAATTGTTTAAGCACCATATAAAAAGCGTATAATTGGCAAGTTCGATAATTGGGCCGATCGTTCTCAGGAACAGCATAAAATCATTGCGAGAAACACGGGGCGAATGTGCGATGGAATTTTCCGTTCTCGTTGGTCAGAACGATCACATGGTTGCAGTTTCACAAAACTCGATGTGTCAAAAATTTCCCAGGTTACGATTTGAAACGTACATTGAAAGATCTGTCGTTTACAATTATTTGCAGCTTTTTCAAAAAAAAATTATGTGTCCATCTGACATATTCGCATGGTTTGATCGATAATCTTTGACGTTTCAATTTTCAACTTTGTGGACTAAATTCGATATAGAACCGTGTACGATTATATTGTTTGATTTTTTTAATTCTTGCTTTTTGTCGTTTTCCTCTAATTTAATCTTTTAATTGCTTAATTTCATTGTTGATTTTGTCGATACTTGCTGTAATTTCTTCATCTGGCTCCGTTTTCTTTTTCAATTTTCCAATTTTCTGTCTGAATTAACAAACTTATACAAATTTATCTTTCACCGGTTTGTAACAAACGAAATCCGTTAATCTTTTCATTTCCACATGTCGTTACCTACCATTTACTACACAAACAAGCCGACACGGATTCTCGCAACGCGTCTCCTCTCTAGTTTACCTACATAGATATGAATTATACGTCCATCCACACAACGCACCGCATACACGTCCAGATATAAAAGTTCAATGAAATTTAACTTTCTTATCTTTCCAGAAGTTTCTCCGAGAAATCGCAGACGGCATTGTTTTCGTCCACTAATGACAACACAGCGATCGATTAGAGCGAACGATAATTTTACTTGATCGTTATCGGCGCGTTGCAATAACACAGTTGTTGGTGCAATTGGGGGCTAAAAGTCGCGTTATCTCGAAAGCCAGAGTTTATCAGCGCCGGGGATTACAGAAAAATGATCAATTAAATAAATAAATCACGTCGACGAAGAAAACGCCACCATTGTTCGCTGCAACTATACACACATTTGGTAAAAATGTAAAAACTATAAAACTCGGTTGTATCGTTTTGTATGCCGAAGATCCGCGCCGGAGCAAACTGGCGAATCGTTAACAACACATTTTAATTGATTAATTGCACGATTTACACCGAGCAATTGGAAAGATTGATAAAAACGATAATCGGCGTAATTGCGCTCATTAACCGGCAACAAAAGCAGTTATTTACCAGTGTAATCATTTAATTTGCGACGGCGTTGAAAACGTATCGTAAATAACGATAAATATAAATTTCCCATCGTCTTAATTGCATAATCCGACGTATCCCCAATACGGAGCGCGAACGAACAATCAGAAACCACACAAACGTACGTAATTAATTAGTTACGTTTTTTTTTCCTTCTTTTTAGCGTTCTATTAGGTTAGTTAAAAATAGTCGAAATGAACGTTCTGGATTTTTCATGTATGTATGCGGAAAAGAACGTAGGCGACCTGATTATCTAAATTATTTTTGCGTTATCTCCAAGATTTATTGCGCCGATAAAAATTATCGCGATTTATAATTCGTGGTGTTATCAAACGTGGAAAGGAAACTAATTCTAGATTACTTTCGCTTGTGTGTTGTTTAAAATTAAATTAAAATTTAGAAAAAGAACGAAACATGCCCAGAAATTTAACGAAAGCAAAGGAAATAAAAGAGAACCGAAACGAAGGCAAATAAAGTTTAATAAAAATGAAACGTTTCTGGATAATTTTTATCTTATTGCCTGTGAATTATTTTTCGTTTCCGCTTAATTTGAGGAAATATTTATTTACAAATTTCTGATGAAAATGTACAAGTGAAAATCTTCAGAAACGAAAGTCGCCAAATTTACTAATTCGTGGGTGCTGTGCAAGAATCTGTGTTTTTATATCGGATTTGTTAGGGCGTCTTACGTGGGCTTTGTACAATTTTTTTTCGAACCCAACCCAACCCAACCCAACCGAACCCAATCCAACCCAACCCAATCCAACCGAACCCAACCCAATTCAACCGACACAAGTGTGGAATTGGCAGAAAAGCTTCTCAAGGATCATCGCAAAACATTCTTAGGAACCATTCGTAAAAAAGTCAACTTCCACCTGAACTGATACAGAGAAAGTAACGACCTGTGAACTTTAACATCATCATTTTTTTTTCCATAAACTTACAAGAAAATTAAAAATCAAATATTAACTTCATCGTTCTTGTTGGTAAAGTCCTTTTGGTTCTTCTCTATTTTTATTTCCTTACACTAAATGTATCGCGAAGCACAGTAATAATGAGAACGAGGAAACTTGAGGTGGTGAAGAGGCGAAAACCTTTAACACATGAAGGACGAACATCTTCTTCTCATTTATACTTAATTTCCTTTATGGCATTTTTTCCATTTTTTTTTGTTTTGTGCCACATTTTGCAATTATTTCTTTTTCTTCTCCTGGCTTGTATTCCCCCAATCCTCTCAATTAGAATTTCCTTCGATCTGCATCTCTTTCTCTTCGGTTTTCTTCCTATGATCTCGCTCATTATTCCACATGACTCCATTCCCACCACATGTCCATACAGCACCCAAAAATCATACAAATCCACAAGAATTCAAGAATCTAAATTCAATTCAAAGATCAAATGGTTGTATTTCTTGATTTCTTTGTTATGTTAATTGATTTTATATAAAAAAACACAATGAATTGCGGCAATAAAGAGGATGAATCACATGAATTAATATAGGGAGGGGGCTCATACACGTGAAATGATCACTTCGTACTGCTTACTGCGGATTATTCACCATCGCTCTGGTGAAAGTTGCCTCCACCTCGACCGTAAAATCTTAAATAAATAAGACGAAAAAAATACAGCAATGTTTATATAATATTCATTAAGTCCACTTAAGTCTATTTGTTTAATACTCGAAGTGAAAACTTCTGCGTTACACCATCGACTCGTTCGATTAAACCCGACTTGTTATCGTCACCAAATTTAAAAATAACGCTGCAAAGCGACGAACAAATGTTATCATACGACCGTTATACTTTATCTTAACCTCTGCTAACAATGTTTTGTATTGTGAACGTTATCAGCGACCGCAAATGTTGTTTGTTTCTATCTTTCTTTCTCGCCTCTTGAACCAAATGAACGGCGCATTTGCGCACGGATTCCTTTGCAAGTGTTGTCACTGATTCGCAAAATAAAAATCCTTCACTAAAAGCCACTTTAGATTTCCAAAAAAGACTAATTAGTTTAAAGTTTCCATCCGGCGCCCGGCACCTGCCAAAACTATTCTAAGAAAGAACTAACGTTATCGTTGTTTTTCGACCATTAACCCAAAGGAAATAAATTTTCACATCCCCACAATTTCTCAAAGCTCTCCAACGTGACAATTTTTAAACAAATCCCGCGTTTCTTCCTCCAAACAAGGAACCAACCAGACGTGAAGTTAATTGCACGTCGAGCACGAGGAAACGCTACGCGCGGTCGATAATAACGCGAATTAATTCATTATCAATGCCGCATCGCACATTCTCATTTTCACAAGCCAACAATGACGGCGACGTCAATTCGAAGACCGCGCTCGCAAACAAAGCCCAATTAGTCATCGCGACCTTTGCGTCCGCGCAAAAAGCGATTTTTCCGATCGCGCGGCCGGCCGTTTTTACGGTCGTTTTTCGCGCGACGCGATTCCTGTTCACTTTCCCCGCGCGACTTTCTTCGATTTGAAAGTGGACTCCGGAGCGCGTTCGTTCGCGCGGAGGCGTTTCTTTTGTGCGCGAGCGCGGTAATTTTTCCCGCGCAAACGTCGCCCGCGGCGGGAGAAAAGTTTGCGTGTTACGCAACAGGTTGGATGGTAATTTCGGCGACGAGCGATGTGCAAACTTTGGCGCGTTTCGAGTGGTTTGTTGTTGACTATAAAACGATGGCGATTATTTAGCTTGGGTGGCTATTGAGGAGGTTAGATGTTAGGATGAGTCATTTTTTTTGCATCTTTCATTTTTCGATTTGCATATTTAACTTTTTCTTTATATTACTTACATATACGTCACTTTGTCTGTACAGTTGGTTAATTGTCCTAACATATGACTTATTTTACTAATTTTCTTCTTTGGTGCTCGCTTAAACTTTTTGAAGCTTTTTATTTGAAGCCCTTAATACATTTACGTTACACTTAATAAACTACTCGTAAACCAACGAAAAGAACCTGTTTCTCTAGTTGTAAGTATTCTTTCAAGTAGTTCCAGTGAATTATTTTTATTTTGTTTTTTTTGGGCGTTTATTTTAACATGTTGAGTGAGCTTTTGTTTTTTTTTTACTACAATGAAGAACTGACTTTCTTATGAGATAGTTCTATATTGTTGTTTAAGCTGTTTCAAAAAAAAATTACATTGATTTAATTTTAAAAATATAAACGTCAATTCTACTATTTTTCCATTTTAGGCAATTTATATCAATACTTTTATCAATTCGACAATTGGCGATTTTTAAAATTTTTTGTAGTTTTATTTTTCGTAATTTTGATGCTTTTTCACATTCTTGGCATTTCTATTACATTTTTAATGCTAGCTTTGTAAATTCCCTGATTTTCTTTTAATGTTATGGATTATTTTTCATAATTATGCGAAATTTGAATATTTTTGAAGTTGTGACAAATTTCACTAAAAAATGCTACAATTCTTAACCCGATTTTCAAATTATTTGTTGTCACAAATTCGAATAATTAAATTTCCGAAATGGTTAAATATTTCTGGTGAATTTTTAATATATTTTTAGCATATTTTAAAAATTCTTACAATGCCCCTAATTTAAATAATTTTAACACTTTTGCATTTATCGCTAACATTTTGGAAAATTAGTTCAATTTAGCCCGAGTTCAACCCAATCCGACCCAATCCAACCCAGCCCAGTACTCCGAACTTTCCCAGTTCCGAACTTTCGTTGTTCAATTTCTTGACCTTACATTTACAATTTCTGAAAGTAATTTTTCCATCTCTCCACTATTGTTCTGTAGAACAGTTTCTTATTAATTTATACTATTTCTATTATCTTCTCACTGAATTCTTTCCATATTTTCTGCTTTAATTCTGTTGCCATATTTTTACTTTACTTCTTTGCTTTTTATATTCCTCATACCTTGAAATCATTTAGGTATTCTTGACAACTCTTCTTTTTAATTCTCACTTGCTACTTAATGTCTGCTAATGCTGTCCACCATGCTGTTTGCCTTTCATGCTCACTTTGACTATTTGTCCCACACACTTGACAAGCTGATTCGAATTCCCAGATCGTTTCAATTCCGAGCTGGTCAGTTTTTTTTTCATTTTTCTTCATTTTGTATTCATAACTCTTCACCTCAACGCTAAGTTGGACGAACACGTGGAAAATACAGACGAACAGCAAGGTTTCAGACAAAATAGATCAACAACAGACGCATTATTCCTACTAAGACAACTCAAAGAAAAAGCAATAGAATACGACAAGTCACTCTACGCATGCTTCATAGACCTCACGAAGGCGTTTGATAGAGTACAACTCCTACAGGAGAGACAAGTACCATCTGGAGAACATGCCAGAGGGAAGCAGGCCAAGGGGAAGACTACCAAAGCGATGGATAGATAGCTGGAAGTCCACGTCCCAAGAAAATCCAACCTCACTTTGAAGCAAAAACAGACCATGAGGTCTTCGAAATAAGAAGGAGAATAAGCAAAGAAAACTAGTTTAAAAATAAAAATGAGAAACAAAAACAAATTAAATGAATCTAAGACAAAAATCAAACCCAAATGGAACGTAAAACGAACCACAGAAACACAACTACAAAGTAGTCGTTGCGAGATAGCGACGACTAACATTAGTGATTATTCATACTAAGACAACTCAAAGAAAAAGCAATAGAATACGACAAGTCACTCTACGCATGCTTCATAGACCTCGCGAAGGCGTTTGATAGAGTACAACTCCTACAGGAGAGACAAGTACCATATGGAGAACATGCCAGAGGGAAGCAGGCCAAGGAGAAGACTACCAAAGCGATTGATAGATAGCTGGAAGTCGACATTCCAAGAAAATCCAACCTCACTTTGAAGCAAAAACAGACCATGAGGTCTTCGAAATAAGAAGAAGAATAAGCAAAGAAAACTAGTTTAAAAATAAAAATGAGAAACAAAAACAAATTTAATGAATCTAAGACAAAAATCAAACTCAAATGGAACGTAAAACGAACCACAGAAACACAACTACAAAGTAGTCGTTGCGAGATAGCGACGAGTAACATTAGTGATTATTCATACTAAGACAACTCAAAGAAAAAGCAATAGAATACGACAAGTCACTCTACGCATGCTTCATAGATCTCACGAAGGCGTTTGATAGAGTACAACTCCCACAGGAGAGACAAGTACCATCTGGAGAACATGCCAGAGGGAAGCAGGCCAAGGGGAACACTACCAAAGCGATGGATAGATAGCTGGAAGTCCACGTCCCAAGAAAATCCAACCTCACTTTGAAGCAAAAACAGACCATGAGGTCTTCGAAATAAGAAGGAGAATAAGCAAAGAAAACTAGTTTAAAAATAAAAATGAGAAACAAAAACAAATTTAATGAATCTAAGACAAAAATCAAACTCAAATGGAACGTAAAACGAACCACAGAAACACAACTACAAAGTAGTCGTTGCGAGATAGCGACGAGTAACATTAGTGATTATTCATACTAAGACAACTCAAAGAAAAAGCAATAGAATACGACAAGTCACTCTACGCATGCTTCATAGACCTCGCGAAGGCGTTTGATAGAGTACAACTCCTACAGGAGAGACAAGTACCATATGGAGAACATGCCAGAGGGAAGCAGGCCAAGGAGAAGACTACCAAAGCGATTGATAGATAGCTGGAAGTCGACATTCCAAGAAAATCCAACCTCACTTTGAAGCAAAAACAGACCATGAGGTCTTCGAAATAAGAAGAAGAATAAGCAAAGAAAACCAGTTTAAAAATAAAAATGAGAAACAAAAACAAATTAAATGAATCTAAGACAAAAATCAAACCCAAATGGAACGTAAAACGAACCACAGAAACACAACTACAAAGTAGTCGTTGCGAGATAGCGACGAGTAACATTAGTGATTATTCATACGAAGACAACTCAAAGAAAAAGCAATAGAATACGACAAGTCACTCTACGCATGCTTCATAGATCTCACGAAGGCGTTTGATAGAGTCCAACTCCCACAGGAGAGACAAGTACCATCTGGAGAACATGCCAGAGGGAAGCAGGCCAAGGGGAACACTACCAAAGCGATGGATAGATAGCTGGAAGTCCACGTCCCAAGAAAATCCAACCTCACTTTGAAGCAAAAACAGACCATGAGGTCTTCGAAATAAGAAGGAGAATAAGCAAAGAAAACTAGTTTAAAAATAAAAATGAGAAACAAAAACAAATTTAATGAATCTAAGACAAAAATCAAACTCAAATGGAACGTAAAACGAACCACAGAAACACAACTACAAAGTAGTCGTTGCGAGATAGCGACGAGTAACATTAGTGATTATTCATACTAAGACAACTCAAAGAAAAAGCAATAGAATACGACAAGTCACTCTACGCATGCTTCATAGACCTCGCGAAGGCGTTTGATAGAGTACAACTCCTACAGGAGAGACAAGTACCATATGGAGAACATGCCAGAGGGAAGCAGGCCAAGGAGAAGACTACCAAAGCGATTGATAGATAGCTGGAAGTCGACATTCCAAGAAAATCCAACCTCACTTTGAAGCAAAAACAGACCATGAGGTCTTCGAAATAAGAAGAAGAATAAGCAAAGAAAACCAGTTTAAAAATAAAAATGAGAAACAAAAACAAATTAAATGAATCTAAGACAAAAATCAAACCCAAATGGAACGTAAAACGAACCACAGAAACACAACTACAAAGTAGTCGTTGCGAGATAGCGACGAGTAACATTAGTGATTATTCATACGAAGACAACTCAAAGAAAAAGCAATAGAATACGACAAGTCACTCTACGCATGCTTCATAGATCTCACGAAGGCGTTTGATAGAGTACAACTCCCACAGGAGAGACAAGTACCATCTGGAGAACATGTCAGAGGGAAGCAGGCCAAGGGGAAGACTACCAAAGCGATGGATAGATAGCTGGAAGTCCACGTCCCAAGAAAATCCAACCTGACTTTGAAGCAAAAACAGACCATGAGGTCTTCGAAATAAGAAGAAGAATAAGCAAAGAAAACCAGTTTAAAAATAAAAATGAGAAACAAAAACAAATTAAATGAATCTAAGACAAAAATCAAACCCAAATGGAACGTAAAACGAACCACAGAAACACAACTACAAAGTAGTCGTTGCGAGATAGCGACGAGTAACATTAGTGATAACGTAACGCGACAACAATTACATTAAAATTAAAATGCGTAACGAAGTCGCCGTGGTCGTAACTGTCCGGGTCAAGATTGCTTTATTGGGCGAATACATAATTTTTCGCCCCTTTCAATTCTATGAATTTGAATAATCGTAGCTGCGAATTATAACGCGTTGGATTTGTCTCTTTTGGTGTTGGATCGACGCCACCAACTCTGCTCCGATCGAATCGAAAGCAAATATTGAATGTGTGTGTGTGTGTGTATTTGTTCGCAGGCGCTCGTCAAATAAATTAATCTGAAGAGGGGCGGGCAGTCGGATACTGCGGTGATAACGGTATCGCTCCCACGAAAAAATCGACGCTTCGTGTGGAATATTCCCGGCCACGAAGATGCACGAATTTTGTTTACGCCCGGCCCGCTTGAAGATAGTGCATGTATGCACGATTAGAGGAGCATCGATAAGATGCAAACACATAATTATACGTTCAAATTGGTATTGCTGCTATTCGTTACGACGAGGTTATGCGTCGATATACATATAATCTACGTCCTCGTTTTTATTAATGCAATAATGTAAATAGCGTAGAGGTGTAGTTTGTTGACTAACAATGGCTATATTTACGCCGGCGACACCCATCGGTGTAACACATAGTGTACGGCGATGCAAATTAGACCAAAGGGATTCTACCCACGATGAATATTTGCATAGGAATTATCCTAGCAATCGTCCATTTAAATACAGCTGCGCTATCGCCGATTCCACCGGTTAACTTACTCCTAAGATTCTATTAAGCAACCGCGATTTCGTAAGAAATCACGACGAGAATTTTTTTATGTCAAGTTTCTGTGTGACATTTAAGTCATCTCCGAGTTTGGTTCCATTCGCCTATTCATTCACATATCGAATTTTCTGATCACGCGAGTTCAGTTGGTCGCAACGTAAAATTCACCGTCGACGATTTTTCGTTTCAATTACTCGCTCGAACAATAAAAATTCCTTGACCTTTGCGTGCGATTCCCCATCCGGCATTATGATTAATTTTCGCATTAACGGCCGCGTTACTTTCACTGAAAGCGTCGAAAAATCGAGCCAAACGCAACAACAACAATTGATCGGAGCGCGCGCGGTTTCTATGAGAAGCGAGGCTGCCGGTAACAATGCGATTTTACGTCTTAATTAGACATTGTACAGGGTCAGGTATTAGACTGCTAACGAGATATTGTTGGGTTTCGCGGTTTTTCGTCGCGCTCGAAGTGCGACTTTTGCGCGATTGATAAATTTGTTAGATAAAGGCGACTTAAACTTCGTTTGAAAAAAAAACATCGGAAATTATCTGTATTTGAGCTGATAAGTAAACAGGATAAACGATCAGTAAATTTTCCCCACAAACATGATTTAAATAATTATCGAAGTTTCGTTATCTGGTCGTAGGAGATAAAGTACACTTGAAAATAATAAACGAGTTAATAATCGATGTTTTAAATTATTTTTAATTGTAGAAAAATAATGCAACTGGGGCAAGAGTAAAGCTCAGTAGATAATAATAAATAAAGCAGCCGACTCTATGAAATCAGAGCGAACCAACAAAAGGAACGTAAATATACTTCCTTAATATAACTTACTTAAAAAATAAACAAACTAAATTAATCACATCGAGAAAAACGTTTGAAAAGCAGCAGCTGGACTTACCGAGCATATACGTAGAAACACTGGGATGCAATGGATCAATGGGAAGTCTGCAACAAATAAATACAATAAATCCTGTAGATTGTGGAAAGGGGGTGAATATATTTATACTCAAATAAATAAAATGCAACTGCATTTATCATAAAATGAAATTGTACAACTAAACAAAATAAATTTAATAAAAAATACATTGAATTTTTTCGTTAAAATAAGCAACCACCTATCCAATGAAAATGACATATAAACAAGAAATGAAGTAGACTAAGAAAACTGGTAACTCAACCGTTACATTTAACTTTAAAAGGCCATTCGTTGCATACGTGCATTAGGTAGTTTAATCTAGTGCTGGAAATCGTAACCGGTTAAGGTTTTAAAACCGATTGCAACCACTATTTTTCAGAAAGATTCACATAGTAAGTTTTTTTTTAAATCAACTTCGACTTGTTTCAAATGCATTAATAATATTTTATTTACTAAATTAATAGCATACTGATTTAACTTCTTTCCTTCAATTTCTAAAGAAAATATATCACTCTGTAACAAAAACAAAAAAAATCTACTATAAACAAACAAAAAAAAAGAAACCAGTTGTTCCTGGTTGGGCAAGACTTTTTTTGACTAAATTCTTCTCAACGAAATTATCAACTAGGTCGAAAATATGAGGCTGGGTGGCGTTAACACCAACAGATTTTTTTTATCGCTCATGCTGAGTAGTCTGATGAGCGTAGAAAAGGCGAAACGATCCATCATCACTTGTTACATTTTCCGAAATTTATTTTCAACAAAGCGTGAGTTTGTTCAAATTTTTGATCGGTGTAAGGCTATTTTGAACTGGTTTTCAGTTACGTTGGAAATTGTGACAGTTTCTCAATTGTTATAAAAAATGACAAATACTGATTTTAATTTAATTTGATTTAAACAATTGCGACAATTGCGTGAGATTTTCGTTTATTGCGAACATCCCGCTGCAATTTTCCACTGGTTTTTAAACGTTTCTTAATTAATTGAACAATTATGTCAGCTGCGGCGAGTTTCGATTGGCTTTTTGCACAATCCTCTACGTTTTTTGACTTTGTTTTTTTTTAATTATAATAAAAATTACAAGGTGAGTTTTTCAACAGTACGTTGTGATTTTTGTTTTTTCTTTTTAAGAACTGCGATGGGTGGGTTGGGTTGGGGTGAGTGTTTGGTTGGGTTTTTGAAGTCTGCTTCGTTTTGCATAAAGAATTATGGACATGTTGAAAAAGTTATGCACTAGACTTTCTCAAAAATTGCACATTGACATACTTAAACCATGTCCGGAAAATTAATCGTGGAAAATTCATCGCGTGGAAAATTCACGGTGGGAAAATTCACCGTGGAAAGTTAATTGTGATCGAGTTGGGTTGAGTTGAGTGGGGTTGGGTTAGATTGAGTTGAGTTGGGTTCGATTGGGTTGGGTTGGATTACATTTCGTGTTGTTCCCACGATGAATTTTCATACGATGAGTTTTCCACGATGAATTTTCAATAAATCCTAATACATTGCAAAAATATATTGTAATAATTTCCACAGCTTTTTATGAATTATGGACAACTAAAAAAAAATTTTTAAATTTTTTTGCACTCGACTATCTTAAAAATCACAATACAGATACCTAACACAACGTTGATGAATTTTGAAAAATTCATCAGAGTTTCATATTTATTACTGACGCTCTGCATTAAATGTTGTTTGTTAGAAGTAAAATTAGATTAAATATATTTTAATGTGAAATTGCAGCTGTTCTTTTTCTTATAACTCATGAATCCTCAGTCCTTAATTCTCATTTGGTGCCTTGAATGAAATGTATAATAAAAAACACAGGTCCAGATAATGCACCCCGAGGCACACCTAATGTCACAGTTTCAGGTTCACCGGTAGTTCATTTTTACGTCCGTTCAAGTAACGAACGCATCTAACACATCGCCTGGTACACCAAGATGATTTAACGCGTTGAGGGCTCGCCAAAATACAGCAATATATTTAGTGATCAGGTCAAGATTATCAGGTGCATGACTCATACTCTTTTGCTAGAAACCCAACTGATATTTGGATTTTTTATTTATGTTGAAAGATTTTTTCGAAATTATTTATTATTGAATTATTATATGATATATGAAATAAATGATATATACAAAAAAAAATCGTACGAATTTGCTATTCCTGTGTCTGATTTCCCTAGTTCCCGTTTAATAATTTCATATATTTTTCGCTAATCTCGTCGACTAACTCGACTTATTCAATTTAATTTTGGTTTGGATATTCCAGCTTCGATCCTTATAGATGAGTTGTAGTTCCTTACGTGCTCATCCAACCCTCTTATTTATTTTAACTCTATATATCGTCGCCTACGTGTCACGGCCACCTAGCTGTTTGTAGTTTCACCACTTGCACAATGCTTGTTTTTTTTTTGTATTGCTTCACATGCATAGGTAACAGTCTTATTATTGTTGGATACAATCTTATTGTAACTCCTTTGATACATTCCTTGTTCTTAATATTCTTGAAAACATTTTTCTATTTCTCTATATTTCAAATTTCCCGCACAGTCGATGATTAAATTGGAGACATAAGAATACCTAGTTAAAGTATTTTTCAGTACTTATTTTATCGACTGTATGATTAAATTGTGTCCGATAGTATAATTGAAAAAGTGACCTGGATTTCGTCATAATTCAATTACCCTCTGACGTATTTTTTTTAAGTCTTGACGGTGCTTAAAAAAGTCTATATCTTTTCCCACTTATCTTCAGTCAGAAGTTATTTTTAGTTCGGGGTTGTGTATCGCTCTTAAATACAGGTTGTTAATGTGACACCGCCCGACGAATTAATATCACTTACTTTAATTGATGGGAGAATTCACGTTCGTTGGATTATCATCTTGTTGTGGGGTAATTTTAGTTCACGTGGTGGACGGATTTGTTGAACTCGGTTATGAATATGATTTTTTTAAGACGATGAGGATGCGCGTAAGCCGTTTACGATCACGAGGTAGTTGAAATTTTATTTATTACAATTTGTATCCATTTTAAAGACCCAATAATTTTTCGCGGTTTTATGTTTATGTTAAGTCTTATTTCACACGTCATTTCACTTCCATTTTATGTTTCCTTGTTGTGTATTATATCAAGTTTATTTTGCCCCATTTTCCTGGTGGAACATTTGTGGAAGGTTTAAGGCGCCCAATATCATCACAAATGTATGAACTCATTTGAAACAATTTCATGGGTCTCGTGTGCCTCATGGTGTAGTTGCAAAAGTAACATCGAAAATTTATTTAAAAAAAAATATATCGTTCTCTACATGACTGCGATAAAATGCATGATTTTATTATCAACCATTTGGTTGAAAAATAATGCACTCACTCCGCATCAGAAGCATCCAAACTTCCTCATCGAAAGAGTGTAAATCTTGCCATTCACTTGATTACTGCCTGGCTTGTTTGTTTCTTGCTATGTTTGCCGTGTTCGGAACACCACTCTGCGGCATAATTTAATTTTCATGGCAATTTGCGTGAGTTCACCGATAATCGCAATACTAATTTTATCTTAATTACACGGTCCGTTGATAAATCGATGCGATGGTGAAATTCTAATCTGGAAAAATATCGCTCTCGAAATCGGACGATTCGATGACACAAAATCATCGTTGTCTGCCATCGCACTCCCGACGTTCGCAATCTAGATTTAAATTTCAACAATACATTGATGATAAGATAACGGCGATAGCGTTTACGATTTGGACGAAAGCGTACACCGCACAAGGTGACTTTCGCCGTATGCGGTGCGAAAACGCATTTTTATTGGGATTGGGGCGATTCGTTAAAAAAATTAGTGGTTTGAGATGGAAAGTTCACTTTAAACAAATATGGCTGTCGATTCGTTCAAAGTGAAGAAGAATTTCAATTGTTCAACAGGATCTTGGAATTATATTAGTCTGAGGGATGTTCGTACACGTCTCAATAGGTTTCTGGGTCAGGATTTTAGAAAAATAATATCAGTCAGATTTATATTTGAGGTTTTTTGTTATTCAGAATTATTATGTGTTTGTACAAAGTTGTGCGAAAATTTAAAAAAAATGTACGATAGGCAACCTTATCCTAAAAATTATAACAATATCTGATAATCGAACAATCGGTGATATGTATTCGCAAAAGTTCCTACTAAAAAATAGTAGGACTCGGGCGCAGCTATTGGGATCTTTACGTGACTTTTGAATATAAGCAGCAGGAACTATCAGCAAGTCAGTCAGAAATACAAGCAGTCAATATGTTCAATATGTTAGTATGTCGGAGAAGTCGGTGGTGGTCAGTGAATGACAGGAGGTACCACTATGTATATAAGGGCTGTGATACAATGATAGGAGCTATACAAGATGGTCAACGTAAACGTAAACTTAAGAGGCTATAATGAGGTGACAGGAACTGCTAGTAAACCTCCACCGCTGGCAGTAGGTAACAGAACCTCCGCGAAGTTCGTAAGAACTGCCAAGACGTGGTAGAAGTGCTTGGTACTTGTGAGTATGTGACTGAAGCTATCAATAGATGCTAGGAACTTGTAATAGGAAGATGGAAGTACGAGCAAGGAGTTGCCCTTAGATGACATGATTGATGATCAAGTGATTTGATAGTAAGTAACAGACTTCTAGATATAACTAGAGCACATTACGTCTGGGTAGGTGGAAGGAACTGTTACTGGGTACTAGGAAATGTGAATAAAAGGCAGAAATGTACAGACCCTCACTGAGGTAACAACCTGTCAACATAACTCCAATATGTTGAGAGGCACTCTAAACATATGTAAGCAGGTTGCAGGAACTGCCAGCCTGGACCTGGTAGCGTTAGTTATAAATACCTAACCAGGATCTGCGAGCAGTGGCGATAATTTAACAGGAGCTGCTGAAACGTGGCAATAGCTGACAGTACCACTGGGAATTTTCTGTAGGTAATAGGAAATTTGGGAAGTTGAGAGGAAAAGGTTTGCAATTACGTTAACATCTTAATAGCTATAAGCACCTGCTTACAACATCAGAAGACGATTTTCGGGGTTTGGGGTTCCATTAGCTTGTGTTGGATGTGGTAAATCGATATTCAAAACCGTGTGATAATAATAGGCAACCCTCCCAAAAATATAGAAAAGTTGATGATTTTGTTCCCATGTCTCTAGTGCAATTAAAAATTTCAAACCTGACGATTAATTCGATTTTCATTAAATAATCACCGTTTAACAAACACGGCATTCTACGCTAAATTATATCAAACAAATGAACAAAATTTTATCTAAATAAAATCAATTTACCCCTCAAATATATTGATGAAGTTCTAGTGCCCAGCAAGCAGGCGCCATAACCATAGGGTTAAATCAATTAGTTGGGCACATAATGGATATTTTTTTTATATAATCCATGGCAAAAATCGAAAAATGTTAATGACTTACCACTTTTGTCAAAAATAAAATAAAAATAAAACAGTTCCGCGTACAGATCGTCGGTTAAAAAAAAAAACACATTCGCAGTTTATTATTAATCACCGCGCTATTCACTATGACTATTGTGTATCGGTAGAGTCGAACGTATCTGCAAAAAATAAGGCACGATGTATATTTTATATATATATATATATATATATATATATATATATATATATATATATATATATATAGTTATATATATTAAACTAGTTCCGTACGATTAATTATAAGATATGTGGGTATCCTAAAGCTTATATAAGAAGCCGTGATGCAAGTATTAATTCTTCAAAAAGAGTACCAGAGGCCAGCTAGTTCGCCTTGGATTGTATACTCAGCGCGGAAGTCGACTTGTTCTCTTGCCTCCGACTGCACCGGCTCCCTCTCGCCGCGCGCCGACCCCGTCCGCGATCCTTCTTTCTCTTTTTGTTTGTACGTGTGGTTTGTGTGTGTGTGTGTGTCTACGACTGACCAAGCCTATAATTGCCGTGAAATCGCCACGATCGCAATCGCACCGGACGAATTTTGTTTTTCAATAAAATTTAATGGACACCGCAAGTTGTTCGGTGAACTAGTTCGTACTGAACGAAAATTAACGCTGTTCCGAGAACGTCGTCGACGATGATAACGCAAACGTTTTCCTTTTTCATTGTTCTTGCCCTGTTTGGTTGAGCCGTCTTCAACGTGCAGTGCACAATTTTAATAAAACTAATTATATTTTTATGCATCGCATCAGTGGGGATTTAAATTCTTTCAAAAATCTTAAATTTTACATTTTTTTGTCACATTTTCTATATATATATATATACATATATACGTGTACTTGACGTACTCGGCGCACTATTATCCAGGCTGGTGGCTCAGCTCCCATTTACCCCAAGGTTAAAAACGACCGGGTTTATACTCAAAAGTCAATTTTGGATAATATCTAAATAATCTCTACATAAATTACGATCAAGACGCAACTTTTTCTCGGTGAATTTTCATTGAGCGATTTCGTCAAGTTTGTAAGTTTGTTCTTCCAGTAAATGAATTAAATCAATATTTCGCAGTAGGATTCTAATCACGTGAGCGCTACATGCACACGAATAGTAAACAAACATCACAGGTTTTACTTGATGATTAAAATTTTTCATAAATCTCTTATCAAATTAGATATATGTCACATGACACGCACTGATCAATGTTACTGGAAAATTTGATGTATTTCGGAAAACAAATAAAACCTCATATCATCAAGTTCGAATGTGGATTTAGCGAAATTTGTAATCGATACTGTTATCTAATTAGCTTCAAAACAAGTCATGTTATTGTTTAGAATTCATAGCAATAGTTATCTCCTCATGAGTCAAACTTCGAAATTTTAATGTCTTGTTTCAACAACCTGCAATTAGGTAGGTGAATTGCTACGGTTCATATAATATGAACTTTAAAATTCTTTACTTTACTTTAACTTAACATTCTTTACTTTACTTTAAATTTAACATAGCAAGACAGGAAAGTAGAAATGAGAAGAGAACGAACATTGCAATGGGACGTTGTTTCAACGTCCCACATGTAACTGATCTTCTTTAGGCAAAATAACCCTTCTCCATGTCCTTCTTTCCCAAATTGTCAACTTTTCCTTCTCTGACTGTTCATCACACTTTATTGTCTCCGAACCAGGCTGACTGGGGGAGAAATGCTCCATTCTAATTACTAGATCATCGCTTATCAATTTAACAAATATTTTTGGTACAAAGCTAAACCCAAACTAACATAAATACGTCAAATCGCGACTTTCGAATTTGGGTTTACTGGGTCTGCTGGAAATCGAACAAAATTTGCCCTACTCATCAATAGAAATATGAATGATTTGAATTTTCGTGAAATTTTGCTGAAATTCCATTGGTTTTGGGATTACAAACCCAAAGATTTATCAGTGGAATATAAAAAGTGGTTGCTAATTGAAAATAATTGCAGCCAATACGATTGGACTTTTCTGTAATTTTTTTATTATTGCAGAAATTAAGGATGAGCTAGCAATCCGCAACAATAAAAAAAATAATAATAAATAATAAGCACAAACATCTCTGATTATTTCAACTGATATTAACCAGTTTCATACTTGCATCGAAAACATGGGAAAGTGTGAATTATGGATATTTGTTTGCTTTATAAAGTGTGCACACGATTTTCTCAATCGCAATTGCAATTGCATAATAGTTGAAATATCTTATACATTGCTTTCGTTCAAGAAAAATTTATATTCTAATAATTTGCATAGTTTTTGAAAATTTTAAGTCCAAACTTGAATAACTGATATTTACATTCAACATCCTTGATTTGTCCACAAAAATCTAGCAAAACATGATAATGATTTTGTAGCTTTGTTAATGAATATAAATTAGTACGTTAAAGAAGTGATTACCGTAGTCGATCACAATGCAAATTAAGGCAAAGTAGCTTCCAAGTCTAAAAAATTTGAGGATAGTTGTATTAAATTATAATGTCGACGCCCAGTATCTATTAAGATGGCAACGTTTAAGATGTTAGAAGACAAATCCCTATGCTCTACACTCCGCACTTTGTCGATCGAAACCTACCATGAAACCCTAGAAAATTAACTCTATGAACTGACTTCGAACATCAAAATAACTGTTCACGTCAGCATTTTCCTCCGCACTAATCACTCGATACGATCGCAGTTTCGCGTTCGCGCTTTTACGTAGCTGCGTCGATTAAATCAAGCCAATTATACGCCGACGATATTTCCTCGTTCGATCGGCGGACGGTTGCGAAAGAAACGGTCTTAATGTGGCGGAAGCGACGTGAGCCAGCCAGCGTTTCGTTTATTCACTTTCGTTTCGCAACGGCGTTTTCGATTCGCCCCGACTCGCGACGACGAAAATAAAACGGATTTTTCTCCTTCAAGTGCATTATCGTCGCGGCTCGAAAATCGGATCTTTGCAAGCAGGAAGGTGTATAATACGCGCGAGGCTTTCTCCTCGGAACACGGCAGTGTCCGACGTACCAGGAAGACAATTACACGTTTCATTGAGGATTTGTCATTCAGACGCGAACGCGTCGGTTTAATTAAGTCGTCGACGTGCGGCGGCGCGTTGATTTCGATTTTTTCGGACACCTCGAGGATGACTGCACGCGATTTCTTCCTCGTTCATTAGATTTTTATTAATTAATTAATCTTATCGGTATCTTATCGATATCGTAATTGCAATTAAACTCGATTAGAATTGTATTCAAATTTTGAAAACTTCGTCGAATCATCGAAACGCGTCGCAGCGCCATCTCGACGACGTCGTTTCGGGGCGTCGCGGCGCACCGTCCGGTTGGTCGACTGCGCCGCCCAATAAAAGCGACGGGCACCCGGCCAATGCCCTTTGCCTGTTTGTTTTGAGTCTTATCGGATTTTTAGAGCCGAACGAAGTAAATAATATGTCACGCCATTCTCGTGTACGTTATTTATACATCGATAAGACGACGGATTATCCACTTTACGTTCTGTGCGTTACATCTCCCACCTCTTATTCATCTGATTTTGTGTCATTGTTGTGCGTGTCGTGCAACATGCATTGATCCACTAAAAACGACTGTCGTTGTAAGTTGATATCGCGACGTAAAAATAGTCGATCGAATGATATCTGTAACGAGTTCACCTTTGAGCGTACAAATTACATAAACATACGGAGAACATGAGTACGGCGATCGTGTTGCAAATGCTTAACACCGGTAGGTGAACTATCAGTCGATCAAAGCAATTTCAAAAATATCAAGTTTCATTATTATTTTAACTAAGAAAATAAACGACCATTTATATTTGACTATGAATAATTTTGTGCCCAACACGTCAAATAATTATAATATTTTTAACTGATAATACCTCCGGAGTATTGACATTTCCATTTCCACCATACGCCAAGGAAAGCAATCGAGGAACCCGCGAACCCAGGGAAGTATGAATGCAAATATCATTAATTTTTTTTTGTATTTCTTTGGTCAAATATTTGTCGTGCTTTTAATTGAGGCCACCCAACAGTTTTACATTTTAGTCGACAAAGATCTCGTTGAGGAAATTGGAGTAGAACGAAAATGCTCGGGAAACAGACAACTAGGATTCTTCCTTAGAATCCGATGGTCAACTTTATCGAATGATTCTGTCAATGCAAGTAAATTGCATCTACACGATCCATGTCCATATGTTCCAACTTTATTTTTCTAAGTAAAATTAACTTAAAACCACCAAAAATAAACTAATTATTGTAACATATTTTTTATATTTAGGTATCTCACGTATTATGTGATTTGTGAGAAAGTTGAATGCAAATTTTTTGGATGTCCATAATTCAAACTTTCCCATGCATTTGAAGTAAGTGTGAAACTTTCTCGTATCGTTTGAAAATAGTAAGTTTTAATGGGGAAGTGTGAAAACACAAATTCTCAATAGTGCTATTTTTAAACATTAACATGTTTAAAAATTATAAACCTACAAAGAAAATAAATGAAAACAAACTTTGCATTTATTTACAAAATTAAATATATCGTATGGGGCATTGCAGCAAAACTGAATACTAAATCCTATTCGAAAATTAAAAAAATCTCCATTCGTGTTACCATTGGTTCTGGTTCTTATCTTTTTCAAAATCTAAAAATTCGTCGCCAATAATTAAGTTCTGTTGTTTTTTAAATCCAGATATATTTTCGAAAGCAAACCCAATCTAAATACACGTTTATTACTTCTCAGGTGAACCCAAAATATCTTAAACTAACTTTTACGAAATGTATCTCTCACTACACCAACAATTAACATTAGACTATGTACTGAACTTTTTAATCTCGCAATTGCAAGTCTCAAAACAACAATTTGTTTAAGAATAGAATTTTTAATAGTTCACAGTTATCCATTAGTACTCTACAGGATACTAAAACAATTTTGCAACGGTCGGAAAATAAGTCATTAGTTAACTCTCTTCGGAGCAAGTCTGCGTCAGTTTATTTTCTGAAAGTTGTCATTGCGATTGACAGTTGAAATGAATTTAAGATTGTGAATACTGTTGTTACGTAACCATTTTAATCCAAATCGATAAACACCATCTTCACCAATAACAATACCATCTTCGTGTTTTAATTGCTTGTTGGTTTTTAACACAAGTTTTCATTTTAAATAATATTGTATCACATCATAAATTGAATTTACATTTATGTACGAAAAATGCAACAATAACAACGAAACGCATCGAGCAATTACTGGGTATTGTGTTCGACTCGCGTTTAAGTAACTTTCACTTAAATATAACCGGACGTCGACACACGTTTTCTTGCACATGGTCGGGCGTTACTTTCTTCGTAAAATTTCTACGGAGTTACATTGTCGTTCGCATTTATGACCGCGTCGACTTAATTAATTGTATAAATACATACACAGATCGCTTTGTCGATATTTCTTTCTAACGACAAGCGCCCGTACATTTCGCCACACTGGTTAAGTTAATTAATCGGGCGGAAATGAGAATCGAATTGGAGATCGCAGATTTCAAGGAACGTATGAACGTAGTATCAGATTTCAGTAGTTTCAGAACGACGTTGATTTTTGGAAGACTACGAACGTGTCCTACGATTTTGACGATTATTAACAGTTGGGATTTTTAGCGACTTCGAAATTTGTTTTCATTCGAGTCTAACGACTTTTATTTAATTTTTTTGCAAGGGCGCAGTCAAATTAAATTATTATTATTATTACTTCCGTTTATTTATATTGTATTTGTATGTTGTAGCTTTTACTTGACATAGACGTCATGATTTTACATACATTCTCGGTACAAAATGACGTGCGTTTCTTTAGCAAGTAAATTTACGACTAATTTCATCGAAACGCAAATTCATGATGACACCCTTTGATCCATTGGTGAACTGTAGAACTATCCAATCCAATCCTACCCAACCAAACCAAACCAAACCAAACCCGACCCGACCCGACCCGACCCGACCCGACCCGACCCAACCCAACCCAACCCAACCCAACCCAGCAAAATAATCTTTGTGATGAAACATAATATTTTACGTAGAACTTTAGAAAATAATTTAAATGCTGACTCATCTTCGTAGATGCGATCGACCAAAGAAATAAAAAAACTCGCGAAAATAATCAAAACTACAACCAACGAAACCGAAGCAAATCGCGCAAATGCACATTTACGAATAAAGAGATTTTTTTTTGAAAAACAAAGGTCCCATCGATAACCGAAACGATCGGCGATTATTTCTGGGCATCGCGGCGCAAAGCCAACTCGCTAATGAAACGTAAAAGCGGAGACCGTGATTCGCGCACCGCTAGTTTCATTCATTCTACCGAGAGCGGAGCCGCACAGCGTTCGGTCTCGGTTCGTGATATTTGTGTTACACATTGTGAAACTGCCTTACGCTGCAAGAGCGGCAACATCGCGCCCGGCCGATCGCACTCTCGGCCCGTTAAGTGATGGGAGATTAAGGAATGGTGGGCAACAGGTTGCAACGTCGTACGCGATCAGAGAGGCTGCCGGTCGACGGGAGAGAGACGGAGCGAGGCAAGAAACCACTACGCATCACGAACGCATGCGGCGTGCACAATAAGAAGAAGAAGAAGAGAAAGAGAAAGCGCGACGAGGAGACGAACGGGCCAGACTGAGAGGGCGCGATCGACGAAACGATTGGATTGAATCAAATTACGAATTTGGAAAATTTGCTTAAAACATGTCGGCGCCAAATCGTACAATGATTGGGTTAAATCAGTCATTTGTTTGCGAGATAACCCACATCGTGTAAATAAATGTCCAATTTATTAGAAAAGTCAAAGAGACTGCAAGAATTAAAATGTAAGAGATTAATAAAAAAATCATTGTTATAAATCAATGTAAAAGTGCAAAGTTAAAATATATAATTGTAAAAGTCGTAGACACGGCAAGGATAAACAGTTATAATGAATTATCTCGAATCGTAAGGTAATTAATTATCTCCTAGCGATTTAAAATAAAATTGCCAAAGACGCATTGTTTAACATAGAAATTGTTCGCACTTTTAATAATCTACATAACTGTGATGTAAGATTTGCTTAACTTTAATTATTCAGTTTACATTTTTCTAAGAAACGTCGCAATAGTATTTTGTTTGGGGCGATAACAACTGTGACTAACGAATGATTTTCGTTTCGTAGAAAACTGTAAAATTGAACAATTAAGGTGCAAGGAGAATGTAGGTCGTAAAAATTAAAGTAAACATCAATCCAAGTGACTAATCTTTTTCGATGCGATCTGCAGGTGGACCAATGAAAACATAATAATTAGAATTGGTAAACCCAAATGTAAAACCAGGGCGATTTCCAATAAATATGACTTTCGTGTGCAACGGGGCTTCAAGCCAATAGTTTAAGATAGTGCCTTGGTGTGAACGAGGCTTTAAAACAAATCAGACTTTGAAACGTAGTAAGCGGAAGAAATTAAGTATCAGTGATGTGCGGCGTTTCGTGGAATGTGCAATGAACAATTAATCTATCAAAAATAGTAATCTGCTGTAAATTGTAACACATGTCAATCAAAGTATTTTTTTGGCATGAAGACAATGTTAGAAGAAATGGACAAATAGACAAAACTCTGCTTTTTAAATTAAGCAACATTTCAGTTATTTTTGACCTTTTGAAAATTCTATATTAATCTTTAAATGTTTCACCTTTACAATTTTTTCACAATGATCGACCTACTTTGATAAAATCCAGTATTGGTCAGTATTGCAATTGAAACAGCAATGATAACAAGAAGTGTCTTACTAATTACAAAAACAAAAACCATCGATTACATGTCGAGTATTTATTGTAATATGACAAATGTCGTTATCTTTCAAATCGTTAAAGTAATATCACAAAACTGATTTTCATTGCGAAGTAATGACAATATTTTTACAAATATTTTACAATACAAAATGTTAATGTTAGAACAGAAAATATATTTAGTACAGTGTTAGGGACGTGGAAAAAGTTACTGCGACGGCGGATTGAATTATGCAGCGAAGAAGGTGGATACTTAATAGAATAACTTAATAGTTGTTTTTTGTTTTAATAATTTAATTAAAAATGTTTTTCTGAAAATTTGCATAACGCAATAACTTTACATTCTGACACTTCCTTCATATTTTTCTGTAAGTCTATCTTTTGATATTCTGTTTCCCATATATCCTAGTCGTCTTTTTTGGATTTTTGTTAACATAGTTTTTTCAGTTTGTAATTCATTTTGTGCTTTTCCTTATGTTTCAAAACCCCCGTTTCAACTTCTATTTCTATTCGTCCAAGTTTCGCTTCCATCTACCAATGTCTGAGTTACTACCGTTTTATTACATTTACGTCTACATCCAAAAAGTGTTGTCAGCCTATTAAACATTCTTCGCACTACGTCTCCAATTCCTTGGACCAGTCTTCCATCTTCTTCTGTATTTGCACCTACATCCTTGAAGTTTCTGACTTGTCCTGTAGACTGACCTTCTACGATAACTCCTCTTTCGTTCATATATCATGGTCGTTCGTCTTCTGCACGTTAATCTTGATGTTTTTAGCTCTTCATTTAGTTCTGGTTATATTGAAAGGTTTTTACGGTTCTCCCACTATTGCCATATTATATTTGTGTCCCATTCGAATTTCACTTCAACAAACGTTGTCACAATGACGTTACTTCAAAATTAACTTTCAGAAAATAAACTGACGTGAGCTTGCTCCGAAGAGAGTTGAATTTATCCCTTCTGTTCCAACCGTTGTAAAAGTCGCTTTTACAACTAATGACTTAAACTGTGAACTCAAAAGTCTAAGTCTAGAACATGGGTGCGACATCTAAATGTTGACTATTATTAGTTTACGCAAAAGAAATTTTCGAGATTAAAACGTTGAATTGACAACAACGGCAATTCACTGATCCGACTCTTTTCTGAAATCGAAAAACGCACGACTCGTCGCTCCGAAACCCAATTAAGAGGACGAGAGAGCGCGACGCCCGACTCGATTACAACACAAACACGAAATGCATGCGCATCCCTAATCTGTTTGTTCAAGTGTCCCAGAATCGTCGAAAACGAAACGTTTCCGACACATGGTCGAGTTATTAGGCAAGCGTTAAAATATTCTAATGCGCCCCAAGAAGAAAAATCATTTCAAAGCGACCGTTGTGTGTACAGTCGCGGGCACGAGTTTTGCAACCGAAACGAGATGCCACGATTTATCATCACATGGTGACTTTGGTTAATCGCACCTTTCGACGAAACTGATTCAGGCGCGTTTGAATCATAATTTCGATTCAACCAGAGTGAAACGAATGGGCTGATTTTGTTGAGTTTGCTCGGTCGGCGATGTTGAATCTGAAGCTGAAAACTGAAAATTTTAACCAATTTGCAATTACGTGACTTGATTTTTTTTCTTTCAGTTGGAATTGCAGTCGTTCTGAACGAGTCGCTCATTAAAATTGACTGTAATGTAAATCGTCATTAGAAGGATTATTGATACAGCTATCTCCACTGCATGTACGGATCATCGTTATCACATATTCTCACTAAATGTTCGTTTGTTGTTTAACCAGAAACCCGATGATTAGTCACGTTTAGTTGTAACCTAGTACGTGAATGTATGTCGATTACTAGATATAATCGTGAAACACAATGACTGCTAATCTATCTACAAAATAAGCGCAGTAATTAAGACAAATGCATGGACACGGTGACGAAGGGACATTTAATCTCTGGCGAGATAAAGACGAATTTCATAATTATTTTTTTTTGTTAATTGTACTTTTATGTTAAGTTTAAACGTAGCCACTATCTTATCTATATTTTGATACTTATTCATTAATTAACTTTTTGTATTATTGTTCAATGGGTGGCAAATTGAAGTCAGGGATTGGATAAGGGAAAGTATCTGGAGATAATGGGCACGAATGAAACTTGTAACAAGTCCACGTTAGCTGGCCACGTCATAAAGTAAAGTAAGCATCCTCTATTTGCAAATAACGAACGTGATAATACAATCCGAAGACAACGAACATAAAAGCTAGAACTGAAACATTAATTTAGTACCTAATTGAACTGAAGTTTCAGCAAAGTGAAAATGAAAGACGTCTGAAACTTTTGTTCCCGACGTAGTCAAATAACGACCTACTGGCGGACCGGCCGACTCGTCAGCGCAACCCGCTTCCGTAAACCGCACGTGTAACGCGGCCCTAACGCAATAAACTCCAAATAACTCATTAAAATTCGTCGTAAACGAAAAACGACGTTCGCCGTCCCGAATGCCGAAACCCATTCGACCCAAGCGACCCTCCCTCCGATCGTATCCCATTACCGTGGTGAGAGCCGGGAAGGTTGGACCCACCCTCGTAAAAAAAAAGATTACCAAAAAAGATAAATTTGCCCCACGTCAAACCTAAACATTACTATACGGAGCCACAAGTGTCCGACCGGCAACAAGTATGGAGCCACCGCCTCGCAGCGACGCGCGTTTCGTCGGAGATGCCCAGATCGAATCGCATCGAAACTTCACTCCGCTTAACTTAAAGTATCTACAAGTGTTTACAGCCGACCAGCGCCAACCTCCGGCATGAATGTATGCGTTTCAAGGCGCGAAACGGCTGGGCCGGCGCGCACATAAATTGTAGGGTGAAACTAAGGACTTCGGACACATTTACACAGGAAAAATATCGTTTTGCAATATACTCAGCTGGACCGAGTTCGACAGTCGAATGGTGAGCGTGTCTACAAGGAAGGTTTGAGTCTAAAATCTTTGATGTGAATTTAGATGCACCATCGTGTGTGAGTGTGTGAGTGTATATGAGGGTGTGTGTGTGTGTGTGTGTATGTAATTCATCATTGTTGCGTGCCACACACTAATTTCGTTACAGATGTTGGTTGGAAGTCGCTTGTTTTTATTACGCCTCTTTAAAATTGAAACGAATTGTTCGATAAAAAAACATATTAATTAAAAAAAGTGTGACTACTATCCGTGCCAAAGTAATAGTCCCCCGTGTTTGAAGACCTATATCAATGAAACTGCATGGTGCAAAAAAATTAAACATACTTTGTTACAACCAGCAATCATTTCTACGCAACATACTGCAAGTTCAAATTTTTCTACCCCTACTTTTAGAAGTAATCATTAGGGATTTACAATTTTTTTCTACTTAACCGTTCAACAAAAAAAATTTGAAACGTCGACCGTTAGATATCGGTTGTAACAATGTATATTTTTTTTCCGCCAAGCGGTTTCTTTGATATACGTCTTCAAACACAGGGGACTATTACTTTGGCTCCTATAAAATGTAATCGACGACATTTGCAATAACTAAAATTTATCTCGACAAAATATAGAATTGTATAACCTGTTAAATATATTTAACATTGTAAATGCAAACGAAATGAAAAAATGTAAAAAAAACTTGTTCCAAAATGCTCATCAACATTAGTAGTCGTCAATACCATCAAGGCTTGTAATACTTGAACAATGTTAGGAAAACAGCATATTATCATTATTATTATTATTATATTTATTTTCATTCGTCAACTACAGGACCCATTGAGCTGTTGTAGTATTTTTTATTATATATGTAACCGTCCATTACTTCTATTTTCTATAATAAATATTACATTTTTTCGGTACATTTTGATTTCATCAGATCATAAACTTCCTTAAACTTCCCCTTTGGTATCTTGCCCTTAATTTCTAGCTCTTATTTTTCCTTCTTCCTCTATTAATTCTCCCGGGTACACACATTTTCTCGAGGGCGGGACTCCCATTACCATGCGATACATGTCGATAATTTAAAGTAGGGCTCCTTTTTCAGTTAAACAAAAATCAGATGACTGTTGCAATGATTTTGGCCAAAACTTTCAAAAGAGTACAAGGCACATCATCTAATCTTATTGGCTAACCCAATAATTATACCGAAAACTTCAGTTAAGGAAGGGAAGATTCATCGACGATTCTTTGCTGATGTTAAATTAAAGGGCCCTTAATCCGTAGATGATTTTAGAGACTTATCCAGTACTTATATTCATACCGAGAATTATAAATTTATTTTATGCACGTTCCTGAAACGTATGTGTGTTTACATCACGGCCACTTTAATGTCCGCCCCTAGCCGTCGTTATTTGCCCGCGTTCCCGAACGCAACTGGCCCCTGTCCACTAATTCGTCGGGCAAACAAGAAACAATGCGCCGGAGACGAAAGCTCGAGCCAACTTAATGTAAACTAATTGGAGAGTCAAGTGAAACGAATCCGCCGTTTCCGGTGCAGCGACCAAGTGCAAATTTGTTACGGATACATCGATTAGGATCTACGAGCGATGCCGGTACGTGTATCGAGATAGATGGATGCCTCTCGTGATTTACATTCGAGGCGGCCAGAAAACTAACATAATTTACATGCATAACGGATTTTAAAAATCTTTACGGTTCCATTAATTGACAGTTGACGCAACGCTTTACAAATCGCCTTGGAATTATGCGTTCAGCCAGCGCTGAGGTGGGGTTGTTGAACCCGCGGGCTCATATCAAATTATTCGAAAAACGAGAGACGTCTCGTTCGAGAACTAATGCGTCGAATTAAGAAGTAGCAAGGGCTGAAAAATTAATTACATCTAATCTACGACAACGCAACCTTGAAGCTGGGACTCGTCGAAAAATTTAAGACATTCACGTCCTAGACGAGAGAGATTAAGTGCACTTGTGCACCCTTTCAGTCGACGCGACAAAAAAAAATTCAATGTCGATTGATAAAAAATCCAACCGTCGCCGTTCAAATTTCATAATCCCTCATTATCGCCGTACGAATCAAAAAGCCGGCGGCTATACTTGTTTGTTTTGTTCCTTCGACGTCTAACCTGTCGAAAATTTGTTTTTTTTCCGAATTCGTAGAATCTTTATGGGTCGGAATCCCTTTTCGTTGAGAAGGGTCGACGTCTGAGGGATTGTTACAGGTTAAGCCCCCACACACCCTTAAATTTTATGCCGTGTAATTTCCCCCTTCCGACTTTCGACCCCGCTCGTGTGTGTGATGATTAATAATGAGTTTTGATCCTTTTCTTCGTTTCTATCCAATTCTTGTCGAGGCAATCGCGATTGAATCCAAATAAATGAATATATGAAAAAAAATTACTTAAAGAATCGGTGTTAATATTTAAAATTGAAAAGAGAAACAAATAAAAATGGTACAAGTAAAGTAATCAATGAAAACAAACCAATTTATTAGAGAAAACTAAAAACAAATTATGCAATCACACAACACAAATAAGTCGAAACCCCTCTTTTCTTCCTTCTGCTTTCTGGCTTCTGGTTTTATGTTTCTCTACACTATACGCTAAACTTTCCGGCGATCCCTTTACATTGTACTTCAATCAAAACTATCCAGGAGTTGGTCAAAAGTTGGGGTTGAAGCTTAGAAAAGGTCACGAAGGGTTTAGACTAAAGTTCGCAATCATGACCTCCAATATATCGACCTGCTCTATTTTAGTGCCTTATACTTATATATTCATTTCTTATGATCTCATATTCTCGCTTATTTTTTCTTTATCCATTGTCACTTTATATTCTATCAATGCTTCCTTCGAAATTTCCATATTTTTTGCGAGGCATTGTTCACCATCACGTCATCTACAAATGCCCCGTCGGATATTTTCAATGAAAACCTGGGGGCTTAATCCTTCTTCCTGTCTCGGCCTTCCTGAGTCACAAACCAGTCACATTCCATATTACACCTTTGTTCATTTTGTAGAAACTTTTAATGAATTGCATTTGTCTTCGACGTAAAATTTGCAATTTTTTTCTCATGGCGATTTACCAAGGACCAAGTCTATGAACTGTCGCAATCTTCTTCTGCCATAGTACTTTTTCCATTACTCGCTTTACTATGAAGACGTGATCCTGGATACTTCTTCCTTTTCGGCACCTGCACTGGTGTCGTTTTATTTTTGACCTTTTGAAAAATTCCATATTAATCTTTAAATGTTTCACCTTTACAATTTTTTCACAATGATCGGTCAGTATTGCAATTGAAACAGCAATGATAACATGAAGTGGCTTAATAATTACAAACACAAAAACCATCGACTATATGTCCAGCATTTATTGTAATATGACAAATGTCATTATCTTTCAAATTGTTAAAGTAATATCACAGAATTGATTTTCATTGCGAAGTAATGACAATATTTTTACAATTAAATGCTAATGTTAGAACAGAAAATATATTTAGTACAGTGTTAGGGACGTTGAAAAAGTTACTGCGACGGCGGATTGAATTATGCAGCGAAGAAGGTGGAGACTTAATAGAATAACTTAATAGTTGTTTTTTGTTTTAATAATTTAATTAAAAATGTTTTTCTGAAAATTTGCATAACGCAATAACTTTACATTCGGACACTTCCTTCATATTTTTCTGTAAGTCTATCTTTTGATATTCTGTTTCCCAGCTATCCTAGTCGTCTTTTTTGGATTTTTGTTAAAATACGTTTTTTCAGTTTGTAATTCGTTTTGTGCTTTTCCTTATGTTTCAAAACCCCCGTTTCAACTTCTATTTCTATTCGTCCAAGTTTCGCTTCCATCTACCAATGTCTGAGTTAAACCTTTTTATTACATTTACGTCTACATCCAAAAAGTGTTGTCAGCCTATTAAAAATTATTCGAACTACATCTCCAATTCATTGGACCAGTCTTCCATCTTCTTCTGTATTTGCACTTACATCCTTGAAGTTTCTGACTTGTCCTGTAGATTGACCTTCTACAATAACTCCTCTTTCGTTCATATATCGTGGTCTTTCGTCTTCTGCACGTTAATCTTGATGTTTTTAGCTCTTCATTTAGTTCTGGTTATATTGAAAGGTTTTTACGGTTCTCCCACTATTGCCATATTATTGTTGTGTCCCATTTGAATTTCACTTCAACAAACGTTATCACAATGACGTTACTTCAAAATTAACTTTCAGAAAATAAACTGACGTGAGCTTGCTCCGAAGAGAGTTGAATTTATGCCTTCTCTTCCAACCGTTGTAAAAGTCGCATTTACAACTAATGACTTAAACTGTGAACTCAAAAGTCTAAGTCTTGAACATGGGTGCGACATCTAAATGTTGACTATTATTAGTTTACGTAAAAGAAATTCTCGAGATTAAAACGTTGAATTAACACCAACGGCAATTCACTGACCCGACTGTTTTCTGAAATCGAAAAACGCACGACTCGTCGCTCCGAAACGCAATTAAGAGGACGAGAGAGCGCGACACCCGACTCGATTACAACACCAACACGAAATGCATGCGCATCCCTAATCTGTTTGTTCAAGTGTCCCAGAATTGATGCCAAATATATATTGATTGCTCACTTGGAAAACCTACATGCATTAGCTAATTGGCCGAAAATGTCTAGTTTAGTTGCTTTACAAAGTCATCTTCAATGATACCAAAGAAAAATTATTAATCACCCTGACCTATCAGTCCAGCTGCTAAAAGATTACCACACAAATCAGATCAACGTAGATCATACGTACACAATAATCCTCTTCTCTTGCCATATTAAGCAAATATAAGATACAATGGAAGATGGTTCTACCACTGGGTAAAGCCATCAAATGCCAATATACAACTTATCAAATGTATTACTAAATGTCGTTATTGTATATGTATATTATATTTAATAAAGGCAATTAAAAAATATATTGTAGTTAAATTCTTTGTAGCATTATAATTATTTCTTTTACGATTCGTTCGTTCTAGTGATTTTCTTCTATGGTTGAAGATATGTTATTTTTCACTTGAATATCATAATCTTGAACCATTGTCGCGAAAACTTTACAAATCACGATTTTATTTCAGCTTATTCAATCGGATTGCATATGAAATCGACCAGTAGTCCGTAAGTACAGTGTTCATTAAATCATTCCGAGCTGTAAATCTACAATTGGCATATCTTATATATATGCTGCTAAATGTCATTGTGTTAATATAACCTTATCAACGACCATTATTGTCGTTATTGAAACGATACATATGCATTACGTCGTGTATCTGTGTATACGTAGGAAACAAAGCGAGCGCCAACAATTGGAAACTTATGACACCGAACCGACGACACAGGTCGGCGGCGTTGATTACTAACTCGGCGTTTTCCGAATAACGACGATATTACATATCGCCAATAAAGCACGTCGGATCCAATTGGCGAAAATTCGCAGAAACAATCGGTAACTCGCCGGGGCATTATAATGTGTACGAAATAAAAAAAAAAAAAAACATTCTATAAATAACAAATTACGAAGTCTGCAAGAAAATACGATAAAGGAGCGATTACGCGCCTAAAACTAAAAGCGAAAGCGACCGGTACGTCCGTCCTCGTCCGTCGCGCGGCGCGGGCCTCGGTCGGAGCGCGACCGCGCGACGCGTGCGGCCAAAGCGATCGGGAAACCGCGAACTACGTGATCTGTGTAGCTTGTGGCAGCAAAATATCATTTTACCACAATGTTGCCAACTGCTAAACCGCTTTTGGCGCTCATTATTTATACGGGCGAGTTTCTGCGACTTTGCAACGTCGTGTTTATGGCAATCTTATAAATATTGCACTTTCTCTCTCTTTAAAGCGGTCGTGCCGGTCGTTTTTTCCCTTCGCCCGCCGATTGCGTTCTGCATTGGGAGCTCTGCTCGAAAATAACGACGCCCGTTTCTCTCGCATGTTCGGACGAACGCTGATTGCGGAGTTATTGGCGGCGTTCGACTTTGGACTCTTCTACGATTTACGCCGACTTGTTGATAAATTATCGATTATTATAAGCTGGGCGTTTGTTGTGTGCGCGAAGGACTCATTTGCATTTGCTCGGTCGCCGGAACAAAGAATGTATAAATCAAGTGTAAAAATAACACGTATCCTCCGATTTGCAGTTTGATACGTCGTCCGAGTTGAAAAGCACCTCGAATGAAACGATAAAGTCGAGCGGCTGTGATCGAAAGTCGAACAAAAGGACAAATTCGAATCAATGGGATCGAGATTTCAACACATCGACCTACTCGACCCAAAAATGAATAACTGACGCAGGAATGAAAATGAAGCAAAACAAAAAATATAATGGAAATACATTAAGGTCAAGGAAACAAAGATTGTTGGATGGCCCGTTTATGTCGATTACTTAATTAGTATTAATAATAAAATGATTGCAGCAGAATAATTGTCAAGTCACGTTTTATCGCCAATTCGATATCATCCTCGCTAAAACGCACCACTGACAAAAAGCTTCCCAAGCAACACACACATATATTGCAACGATAGTAAAAATGGCACAACAGGAAAATATAAATAGCACACTTTATGATACAGCGAATAAGAGACGGAGCCCTCCTTTAACATTTACCAGATACCTTCGCTAATGTACCTGAAATTATGTACTTGACGTACCTCGTCCCTCTCCCGATGAGTTACAGGAGAACAGGAATTTGTTGCAACTGCAAACCATTATCCATCAATTAAAAAAAAATAATAACTTCATATCATTGTGCATTTACAATTGCAAAATATTTATATAATAGAAATTATATTCAATCATAATAGACATAATCAAGAGGTTTTATTAATTACACTTCACAGATAAAATTACCCAACAGTTTGCTATCAATCGTTGATCTTTTTTATTAAATTGTCGACGCAAACAAAACCACCATAAAATAAATTGATGATTTTTCAAATAGATGATCTGATCTGAGTGGTTTATAAATTATGTACTACATGTACCTTTTTTATTTCAGTTCCACGACTTTCTAAAACTTATGTACCTTACGTAAAGAGAACTATTACTATTATTATTAAACGAGTATTAGACATTCGATGTCTAAATGATCATCTTTATTAACCCAAGCAACTTATTGAGGGGGGTCGATCGACGGGTCTGCGGCGATAAGAAATCTCGAACCTCGAACCTTATCACGCAAAACTCGGTCAAATTGTATATATGTTTATAGATAGATAGCAAACAGTGAGTGTGCATTAAAGAAATTAATCGAGTTTATTTTCGATTTAAATAATTATTATAATCTAACAATAACATTCGAAAAGTGAGTGTCATCTGACAGAATGCAAGAAATTATTATTTAAAATTTGTCGAAAATTACCAATAAATAACAGAGAAGAAATATAACTTAAGTTTAAAAGTGAAGAACCTAGCAGAAGACTCAATAAGGAAAAACGTAAAGAAACTAGATGATACGTTTGGAAGAAATAAGAAGATGAATGAAACACGACAAAAACAAAAAGACATAAAGAAGATAAGATTGCTGTATTAACAGAAATTATGAAAGACCTGATGAAAGATAAAAGAGAAACAAAACATCATCAGGAAGATTTCCGGAAGGCACTGTTGGGACTGGGAAACTAGGAGGAAGAAAAATCGACAATAAAGTAATAATGTGTGAAGAATACCGAAGAACGAGGATAGTAAATTTAGCGAGAGATGTCGGAAAGAGGAAGAAAGGACGTGGGGCTGTGACATGTTAAATAAGATTGAGAGACTGAGAAACGAGGTAGGACGTATAAATGAAAAAATGAAAGGGCAGAGTTAGGATTAGGTTGGATTGGATTGGGTTGAGTTAGGTTAACCCAAGCTTAATAAATCAAATCCAACCCAATCTTCTTCGGTTGGACATTAAGAAATTGAAGAGGGTGTTGGAGTGGACAAATCAATTTGGTAACAATGAAAGAGCAGAGACTGGTGATCCAGCAATAGTGGAGAATATACTTCAGGAACGTTTAGAACGATGAACATCATTGTTGTGCAGAAGTTGTGTGGAAGTCAAGTATTGAGAAAATTAACTAAAAGAAGTATCTGGGAAAGAAATAATTAGTAACCTGTGGAAGGGGCAGCTAGATGAAAAACATCCGTGGGCCAAATGAAATGATTTACGCAAACACCTAAAGGATACTGATTATTAACACGAAAGTCCAGCAAAGGTGTTGGCTTTGTAGTATCGCCAAACTGGAAAGTATAATTAAATAAAAAAGATGATAAAAAGCTATAAACTCAAAGGAATTAAATACCAATAGAGAAACCCAGAATATAAAGAAGAAGAAACAAATATCGACGACCACTGGAAAAACATTTAAAGAGAACAGAGCAGAAAAAGTTAGTGAAGAGAAGAAAAAGCCATAGACAGAATATCAGTAAAAAAACTTTAGAGTACGAAAAATATAAAGAGAAAAAAAGAAGTCAACGACACAGTAAAGGAAGAATGTGGATGAAAACTGAGAGTGAACCAAAAAATGTTTTATGCTATACTATGAGAAATATGAAAGACAAAAATGGAAACATAATAAAATAAGTGGATGAAATAATGCAGATGGACAGAACAATTTAAGGAAATAATAGGAGAGAAGCGAGCCGAAAATACCTAGGGAATCGAATGCCGAGACAATTCTACTATTTCATAAAAATGGTGACGTGAATGTTCAAATTACTTTAGTGGGCCTGCCTGGAAAAATATTAGAAAAAATTGTATAATGGATGAAGAACGACTTCTTTGTGAAGGAAGAACAAACAAAGGGCATAAAAGTAGAAGTTGTCAAAAAAAAACTGATAAACCCGTCACCACTATATGGCAAATAAAACATGGACGCTCAGAGATAAAGACAAGAGCAAGATAATGCAACGCAATGGGATGTTGAAGAAAAATAGAGGGGAAAACTAGAAGAAAAAATAAAACCAATACTGACCAAAGTTCAAAACAGACAACTAGATGTCACATTCAAAGTATGTTAGATGAAAGACAAAAAAGGTATACGAATATAATCGAAGGTAAAGACCTGGAAGAACTGGAAAGGATGGGGTGCATGAAATGGTGCAGGCGAGACAAATCAAATGGAACGAAGTCAAAATCTTAGCACAAGAGAGGAAGGAATGGAAAAGGTTAATAAACTCAACTTGGAAGTCTTCCGTGATGAATTTATTAACCTTTTCCAATCCTTCCTCCCTTGTGCTAAATTTTTCACTTCATTTGATTCGTCTCTCCTACATCACTTCCTTCAATTCGTCCTTCCATGTTCTTTCAGATATTCGCCTTCGACTCTTGTTTCGTATACATTTTTTTGTATTTCGTCTAGTATTCTGTGAATTCTTGAAAGCCACCTTCATCTTTAATGAGTAAAGAATAAAGTTAATTAATTTAATATGCTTGTGCTGCATTTTACTTTTCCTTGGAGACATTAACCTCCATCTAATACAATTTTTTTTATTTTTTTATTAAATCTAAAATTCGTATAATTTCTTGCATAAGATCCAACGAAGGGGCTACATTTTAAAACAAAATCTCCATTCAAGTTGCCATAACGCGGAGAAAAACTGCAGCCTCGTAGATTAACACGAAATCGGTTTCCTCGGGCAAACGCATCGCAGCCTGGACTAGTTCCTGACGTCCGAACGCGTCGTCCGTCGTCTCGAGTGTTAGTTTACGCCGGGGCCCTCTTATTAAGGCGAACCGAGCAACCGGTTCTGTCGCAAGCGGTGCTAATGGCGAAATAACATAATTACGCGTGTACAAACAGAATATTCCAGGGATATTCTATCGCGCACATGCACGTTAATATACTTGAGCGCGTCACGCTTGGCTGCGAACGTCCTAGCATCGATACAGCAACGCACACACGTACACACACACCTTAGAAACGGATTCAGCCTTAACCTGGCATTTAGTTCGCCATTTTTGCCGCATTCCCGTTTTAATTGTTTTAGCCCACATTCAACGCGTTAATTAATAATAATAATAATCATAGTAATAACAATAATAAAGAAACCAATTGCTACCGAGCAACCTACGGTTGCTTTTCGTTCTCCCTCTTCAATTTTTTCTTCAAGGAGCTACGTTTCCCGAATCCTTGAATTTGAGAGAATCAAACACATAATAAAAAAATATAAATTTCATGATTTGCAATTCCGACGATACGCGTTACGACATCGAAGCTAATACCACTTAGTTCGCGGATCGTTTTAATTCTAATCTAACAGTAAATGGCTGCCAGAAAAGCGCTAATTATTTTTTTTTTCAATTTCGAACGTGATACGCGAGGTCAAAGTGCCGGATCGTTGTCAATGAATAAAATTAATGGTGTCTAAAGTTTGCGCGCTGACGACAGGAGTTCGGGTATTTTCCGGCGAGAGACGCCTTCGGTGGACACAAAATCCATTACGTCGTCCGGGACCCTTATCGCGCATTTGCGTCACTTGAAACGTCCAATTATTCCTATTCCAATTAAGCCGATAACCCTTCGAGTGCCACCAGATTAACGCTGTTCCTTTATTATTGTTTAAATATTAAGCAAGATGTTTGTGACGGACTCTTATCTCCGATATGTAAATTATGTAAAAAAAACGCGCGATATGATTTTCAACGTCGTGGATTTTATGTAATTAGGTTCGCAGTGATTTCGAGCGCCCAAGTCGCTCCAGTCGCATCCAGTCCTGGATGTGAGAGTTGGGTTGGGTTGGTTTTTGTTTGGTTTGGTTTGGTTTGGTTTGATTTGTTTTGGTTTGATTTGCTTTGGTTTGCTATGGGTGGGTTTGGCTCCGTTCAGATGCAACACTTGGGTAAAAATAAAAAATGTTACGACACAAGTAAATTAGTAGCATATATTAGAGGAGTATATACAAAAAAGTATATAAGTGAAATAAAATTTGCCAAAAAACTGAAAAAATATCCGATATGAGGTCCAAAATAAGCAAAATATATAAAACGAAAACGAGCTTGAAAAATACACAAAAATAAGGGAAAACTGAAGCTGAAAACCCCACCCAACCCAACCCAAACTGCGACGAAATACCCATTGAATTTATTTAAAAAAATTAAATCACCCCAGAACAAAAGTAAATATATAAAAGGAAGAAAATGCGAAAAGATGAACAACTGAAGAAAAATGGTCAAATCAAAATTAAAAAAAGACTATACCAAACGATTTAAATTTAAAAAAATCGACGTGAAACGTAATGCAATTTATTACTTAATTATGTTGTTATTAATATTAAATAAACCCAACCCAACCCAACCCAACGCAGGTATTTAAAACATATGCATAGTTTGCAGTGTGGATTAACGTTACAAATGAACTAGTTTTGCGTCAAGTTATCGCATACATATGCTACGTTTGCTTTATTATGTGTTCTATCAATAAACTACATCACATGTTGTATTAAGTGTTTTATTTCGATTAACGGAACGAGGGACGATATGCTACGACTCACATAAGACCACTAGAAGAACCTAACGATATCAGAAAACATCATCGAATGGCGATCCTGGCAGAATCCCCATGTGATGATATTCTATGGGTTGGTCGTATTGCATGAAATTTGTCGGTTCTCTGGTTGAGATCGCCATGATGCACATCATCACATGGCGATCTGAAAAAACCTTTTGATGCAGCATAGCCGAGCCAACGAACATCATCACAACGACAACATACCACCAAATAAAAGAAATCAAGCTGCAATTAAAAAATTTAAAAAAAATCCTTATAAGAAAATGGAAACAAATAACTAAATAAATGTTAACTTTAAGTGGTGCAGACAGTTTTAACATATTGAAAGTTTTTTCGTGTCAAAACAATCAAAGATTAGGTAATTGGAGTACTCTAGGGGTAAGTCTTCAGTATTAGTTGATAAAAAATATTAACCTTAAACAATTTTCAAGGCAAATATATTGGAACATTAGGCTATGAAAGTAAAGGTCTCAAATACTTAAAAAAATATTTACATTCTTAAGACACTCGCCTTTGGAAAAATGCCACACCATTAGTGTTTTTTTAACGTTGATCAAAAAAAAATTATTTCGTTTCACATCTCATTAATTTTATTACTTATTCTCATCATTTATTATTACGTTTCAGATGTAACAAACGTCGAAATTCGTGGGCATCGAAACGAAGAGGAATTCCTGTTATCGGAAAGCCAACAGAAACGCTCTTGACGAGCCGAGATAACGGGGTACGCCGTTTATTTACGTGCGATCCCCCCGCCCCCCGGACGAAAATTTGATGATTTATTTGTACGGTTTATGAGGGTGATAAGAGTGATATTATGAAAGTAAAGGTCGTTTATGTGCGTTATAAATACCTGTTATTTATTTTTGTCTTTCTTCCATAACAATAGATTTTTATTTTTTTTTCTTTCATTTACAATTTTTTTTTAATGTTTAAGTATATTTTGCTTATTAATACGTAATAGTTTTTTTAATGAAAAGTTTTATATTAACATTGAATTGAATTGAGTTATTATGAAAAAGTGAAAAAAAAAAAAAATGAAATATGTTGTTATACAACTTCTTGTATACATAATTTCACCGATAACTCTAGATGTGTGTATAGATGATAATATATTTAGGCTGCGTACAGTTTCGCTTCTAGAAGTTTTGAACCCCGCCCAGTAAACATTGTGAATTCTATTTGTCCGCTTTAAAAAAAAATCTGCAGTGGTCCGCACTGAACTTTCTTATTCTTAGATCATTTCCAACAAACTGACGATAAGTACATTTTTCAATAAAAGTTAAATAACTTTAAATAAATTTAAAATTTTATATCATAATTTTTAAAATCAACCACAATACCATATTTTTTTTCTTTTCGATGTTTTCGATATTTCGACATTTTTTTTAGTAGTTCTTGATTTTTCACAATATGAACAATCTATGTATTGAACAAAATTGCAATTTTTAATTACCATTTTCTTATTGCAAAAAATAAAAAATAAATTAAAAAGACCAAACGGTATATAAAAACACTTATAATAAAAAGGCAAAATACGTCTATGAATTTCATAATAATTTTTACAAATGCCATTTGCTGATTACAAAAAAATGATAAAATATTAAAAAATATTAAAATGCTAAAAATGTCGAAATTTGCAATAATTTTTTAAAGCAAAAATTGTCATAATTTTTATTTTTTAAATATTTTGCATTTCATTTGAAAATTTTCGATATTATCGATGTTGTAGCAACAGAAATTTTCAGTTTGACGATCTCGACATTTTTTTCAATATTTTTCGAATTTTTGACGATTTAAACATTTCATAACAATGTTAAAATTTGGAGTTTCGAAAATTTAAAAAAATTGTAGTATCTTAATTTTTGTAATTTTTGAAAGCGATAGAAACTGTCGAAATTTTTATTTTTCGATACGTTTTCTACATTTTGAATATGTTGGCGTGGCTCGGGTTGGGTTGGGAACTTTTTATAATTACCAAAATGCGAAAAAATTTCGAAATTTTACAATTTTGTAACAATAGAAATGCACATTTTGAAGATTTCGATTTTTTAGTATTATTTTTTTCACAATTTGAACAGTCTATGCATTTTACTAAATTGATTTTTTTAAATTACCATTTCTCACTGCAGAAGGTAAAAATAACTTAAATGAAAAGGCAAAATATGACTGAAAAATTTTAAAAATCGCAAAAATGGTCGAAATTTTAATTGACATTTACAGAATATAATCAAAATTTCAAAAATTACGACTGTTATCAAAATGTCAACAAATTCAAAACAAATTACCCAGCAATTTATCGATCATAGAAATTGTTACTTTCGTATTATGGCATCAGAGGTGACAACGTTAATCTAAAACAGTCATCAACTAATTCAAAAAATGCAAGAAAATGAAAAATAAAAAAATACCAAATGCTAACATTTTAAAAGTTAAACATATCAAAAATTGCAACAATTTTTCAAAGAAAGAATTGTCAACATTTTCTGTTGAATTTGCAAAATGATTTATTTTCACTGAAATTTTTTTTGTATTTGTATTTGTGTTTTTTTGCAACCAAAACCAGCAGTTTCCATATTTAAAAAATATACAAAAATATTCAACCGTTGAATAATTTTATATATATTTTTTAATTTTTGAAACTGTTGGCTTACCTTGGGTTGGGATGGGAATTTTTTTATATTCTATTTTCAAAAATATGAGAAATTTCGAAATATTGCAATTTTTGATGGATCAGAACATATTTTTAAATTTATATAGAACACAAAAATTTTTTATTATCGAAAACCGAGTTTTTTTCGAAAAATATGTAAATTTATTTAGTATAGTAACATTAAAGTGTATTTAATTTGTTAAAATTACACTAATTGATGTAGAGGCAAATTTTGCCACACACAAAAATATTTTTTGATTTGCTGAGGACTTACAACTGGTTTTAGTGGATCAAAAACGAGTGTAACAGAAAAATCAAAGAAACCAAAACAAACACAAGAAATTAAATAAAAAATAAAAACCTAAACATTTCATAAAGGATAACAAACAATTCATGTTTTGAAAAATTGATGACTCAAACAGAAATCGAATGACTAAATTGTGATCAAGATTTTAATTAAATTCACCTTAAAAACGCGTACATAAATTTTAAACAAACCAAGAAATCAGGCAGGGCAATTACCTGCCATCGCGTTACGCCTTGGTTGTACATTAAATTAGACAACTGTTCACGTATGAAGAGTGAAAGGCCCAGCGTAAAAGTACCATGCAGGAAATGGGAAATAAAATCATAATTATGTTAGCAGTTGCTTTTGAAGGCACGGTGGAGAAAGTTTATCCAACAGCGCTGTCGTATATGACATCGGTGACCTGCGATCTTTTCTTCGGTCGCAATCAATGGACATGTGAACTTTTGACATCCGCCCCACTTGTCTTATTTTCAAAATTCCGCAAGATCTGAAATTCGCTCGATTCATGAACGACTTGCGTGGACCGCGCGCGCGCGGGGCGGGATAACCCGTTCGCCGCGAAGCGGGGAAAAACAAAACGGTAACACTAAGCCCCAGTAAGAGTACACATAGGCCGAGCTCAGCAAACGCTGGCGCTAGAGTAAAGCGAAGCCGAAACCTTACGGCACTGCATTTGTACGAAAACAAGATTCTCACAGAGTCATCAAGTTGTTTACGATTCGCGGCGGACGGTGTGTCGCCGGGGCGAGCGAGCGAGCGAGCGAGAGAGCGAGCACGCGCGAGAGCGAGGAAATATCGGAGCCAAAATAAAAATGCACGTATTTAAAGGCCAAGGCCAACTTGGATAACGTGACGTCACGACTCTGCCGTTCGTGCTTTCGACGCGAAAAAAACCAAGCGGGCGGCGAACGCCATTAACGAAAATACAAGGCGTTTTGATTTTGCGCCACAGTGGCGTGGCTACAGCACATGTATGTATATATTGTATATGTATAAGTATAATCATCGCAACTGTTAAAGGCCGAACAAAATTACAACATAAATTTTATGTGTTGCATAGTAACAGAGATAAAGTGTAAAGTTTGATGTACAGGAGTTCTACGAATGCTGGATCATCACTTTTGGGAGTGCGAGCTCATTTTGAATTTTCTTAATTAAAGATATGCGAAATTTTTTGTTAATTACAAAACTCTCAATGTTGGTCAACTAAATTCTAGAGAAATAACGACGTAATTTTCACGAATAGCCAAGTTATATCCATTTAAGTTATCGGTTCTACGAAACGTTAAATCGAATATTTTTAATGTTTCGATGTTTTTAAAACGCCCACATGTTGTTTCTTGAAGCTCGGTCCAAACCACTACGACATACGTACTTTCGTGACACAATACAAGTTCAATCTGCACGTATCACATTAACATCTATAAACGTCGATCAAATAAGCAGATTTAGTTTATTTCGTAGATAAATACAATGTTCACTAAAGCTAAAGGGCAAGAAATATCTGTTGTTGCTACATTTGCATGACATCGACGTTAAATTATTTCTATATCATTTAAATTTGTTTGTTTTAAGTCCGAGCCGAAAGCTGACAGAATTGAAATAGTTTGGAAACCCTTGAGAATTTGAATTTTCATTTCATAATTTTTAAAATGTTTTTAATTTTGTTTATTTTCTTAGTTTGGTTGGGCACCTTACCACTGGAGAAAAATACAAAATACCAATCATGATCAAAGATTTGAAATGGAAAAGGATAATTTTAGGAAGATTAATCAAATTCAATGAATTTCACTCTCCTCGAACCAGCTCTCCAAGATCAGCAACCAAAAGTTACGTCACGTCGATGTGGCCAAGGAAGAAAAGTAACGAGAAAGACATGCGGAGGTAAACATTTCATTTAATTAATTTATTTTTTTCTAATTGTTATTAATTCCAGCACGCAGCGCGATAGACCGTAGCGGATGAAATCAGAGCCGCAGAAATTATACGATATAATAGCACTACAGCTGTTGGAAAATATGTTATAATTCAACTCTCTTCGGAGCAAGTTCACGTCAGTTTGTTTTCTGAGAGTTAAAGTTAGTTTGGAGTAACGCCATTGCGATTGACGTTTTTTGAAGTGAACTTCTTACTTGTAACCGCTAGATAATAGCCTAAGCCTAATAGGCCGAGACAATAAATATTTGTGGACCTTAAACCAAGCGTTTTCTTTATTATTAAATATAATAATTTTAAATAGTCAAAAAAGTATTCACTGCGGAATCTGATTACTCTTCATATAATCCATAAGAAGAATTTGATTTAAAGTAATACCAAGAAATCAACTACAAGTCGAATTTTAATTATTCTAACAAGGACTTAACGCTTCATATTCTGGCAAACTAATAATAATAATCTATAAGGCTGCGCAGACAAACAAACCAACGTCATAAGCACAGTCTTACACCTTTGGACACCATTATAATTACAACATATCTACACTTCCTGAAACACCTCGTGTCTCTCCTACATCAATCTATCTGGCGAAATTGCTTTACTTTATCCGTTACTTTAAGAGCAAAACACATAAAATTCGCGCAAATAATAAATAAACGATAAGATAACATTTCTTAATTTTCGAAAAATATTTACAGTGGCAATTTACAACACGAGATACTTATCGCCGTCGATAATAAACATTGACAATGATTTCATGCATTCTTTTGGAGTCGGCAACCGTGAAACAATTCACTTTTTAATAACCGGGAGCGCTATAATAGCTGAATTTATTGTAATAAAAGTGAAACGCACGGAAAAAACTCGACGGAAACGAAACATCGGTGGCAGTGCGTAAACGAACTCTCTCGCTGGAGCGACGGTTAAAAATTTATAATCATAATTTATCGAATTAAAGTTAAAAAAAGAAGCTTGATGAAAACCAAATCACTAAATAATAAATTAGCGCCACAGAACTCATTCCCATAACTAACTACAGTGTCCAAAACTATATTACTGCAACAAAGTAAAATTAGTGACAAAATTGGGCGCACTAGTTACGAAACTAATAGAAATTGGTTATAAAAATATTGCAATATGATATAATTCGTGTAAAAAAAAACGTTCTAATTGAGCTATTCCACTAAAATTAGTTTTGAATCTCAAAAAATACTCAGATATATAAAAATTAACAAATTTCCGAATTGGTTAAATGTCAACATTTCAAATGCAAAACGTTTCAACTGAACGTTATGCAGACCATTGAAATAAATCAGAAACAGCGTTGGTCCTAAGATTGACCCCTGAGGTACGGTCGGGTACACCTACATAGATCTAGTGGCAATATTTTAAGATTTTCGTATTGTGTAAAACGTCCCATGCTTGTTTCGACATTCGATGACAGCGAACAATGTGACAGTTAATTTAAATGCACCCCTTACTAACGTATTATTCTAAAAGTAGAGTTTAAACTGGGAAAACATAGGGGTACCAGATTTTTTTGACGACAATTGTACATCGCAATCAAACTCTCTTAATTTTGAAAAGAATGTCTTGTACACTTGTCAGTCATACGCCTCAAACCTGTGGGGCATGGGTCCTATTACCAAGTTACGATCGAAATATTTCTAGTACAAGTTCGCCAATACTATAATTTTCCAATTTTTTCAAAAGTATACCAGATATTTAATTTTTTCCAAACTATTATACACAGCATTCAGGATATCAAGCACATCCATAGTTGATTTTTATGAATCAATCCAAATTACTGTGTAATGTATTATTATTATTAGCTGTGAGCTGGTTGGTTGTAGGTAAGCTAGGTTGGACAAATTTCAAACATATAGCTTTAAAATTCTGCGATGTACATGGGCAGGGTCAGATGGTCGCTTTGAATGAATGAAGAACTCCGTCGCGAAATTGTAAAAGAATGGGGAATTTTTTTCATGCACATTCCAATCATGTTTTGTAGGCAATGTTTGACAATTTTAGATAGTTTACAATCCTGTGATAAGTTACGAACAGATGATCGCTTTGACCAATGAGAATGGAGGATTCAACAAAAATTTTCAATACTCAAAATGTAACCAATTTAAATTCAAATTCTAATCTAATTTCGAATTTGTGTGTCGCACACAATCACACAATTTCGGCAATGAACTAGACGAGGACAAGAAGTTTTCAACTCCCAACATCATCCCTAAACTTTATGAGTAAGCCACATAATATATCGATTATTTTTAATTGCACATTTGGTTCAACCCATATGATTTACTTGATTCAATGCCCCCCCCCCCCTCATCATAAAAATATTCAGATCCACTTTTGGTTTCATGTACATTTTTTTACGTTTACGTCTCCCAACTTTCAATAAAGAAAACGATGTTAATTAACAATTAAGGAAATACTTCGCGATCACTTCGTTGACACCGCTCAATCGACCTGCGGCGTCCAAACCCTCTCAGCTGGTTCTCCTGGCCCAGGTGTCCAGGAAGATTGTCGGGTCATCGAAAAAAGAATTAAACGCAAACGTAATCCGCTCGAGCGAGCGTAATGAGCCTCTTTAGTGGTTTAGTTTAGTTTGCCGAAGGTCGACCGACCAGACCGGCAAAAAATCCCATGGCATTAATCCAACGTCAATGGAACAACTCGGTTCAAGACGCAGAACTGCTCGGCGGCTTCGGTTGCGTCGCGAATCGTTTTCGTCATCGCCGTCGTGCTGTCGCAATTGAAAAAGAAAGTGATTGCGCAACGAAATTAAACCGGCGACGCTCGACGCATTGAATATTAATGGGGTTGGGCAGGTTGTGGACAGTTTCACCAGAAATAATTACGTGCGCGGACGACGCGATTTCTTCGGCTTCTCGGTAAAAATCGCAAGAGAAACTGGTTCTTGTCGCGTTCGCACGAAATAATCAATCGAACCCCTACGAACGCGAAACGACGCAAACAGCGCTTCGTAATTATGACGTTAAATGTGCACCTGATTGCGCACGTACAATTTCCTCGATTAGATATCCTTTAATAAACTCGGCAGTGAGTTTTTATCGTCGAAACTCCGCGATACGGCGAAACCGCTGGCGCGGCCGTTTCGCAAGATTGGTACGAAGTCTTATATACGTGTTTACAAAAGCGGGGCACGATTAGGCATTTCGCTATTTGCTAAAATTAAACATAAACACTTCAAAAATAATAATGTGTAAATATGTACAAAATGTTATCCTAGTTACAAGGCCAGCGAGGGATTTTTCTCTCTCGCTCGCTTTATTTAAATATCAAACAAACAAGTTGGCGCGGATCGTCGTCTTTCCACCGAGGTATCGGTTTCGTTTGTAAATTATTTTGGAATCGTTCTTATTGGCGTTAAATTTGTAGAAAATTATGAAGAATTGATCGGCTACGATAAATAAATTAGACGGGTAGATCACAAAAATTAAACTAATCCACTTTTCCTAACCCAACTCAAAAATGAAAAAAATGCAATCTGCGAAAGCATTGAAGAATGTTGAAAAACATAAAAGAATAAACCAATGAAAACATAAAAAGGGAGCGCGAAATTATTGAAATATAGCAGCACAAAGAACGGGACAAAAAGAAGTAAAACATTAAGGCAATGGAACGAGACAAAAATCCAAAAAATCACCCAAACAAAAATGAAATGAAATATTAAATCAAATTAATAAACTCACATAGTGGAACAAATAAAGCAGTTAAGCGATTGAAACTATTAAAGAATGACAACGATGTACGTGAGTTTTAGCAGAAACATTAAATGAACTCCAAATAAAGTTTTAAAATCAAACAATGCAGCAAATTTTCGTTTAATTGTTGTCGAACGATTTTTCAAAATGAATCTAGAAACTTTATAGAAATATTTTTTTTTACTCTTTATGGGTACATTCGAATTAAATTTGTATGAACAGAGTGGAGAGGGGCGGGAACTCTTAGAGAAAATAAAGGGGGTGAAGGATGTATGTAGGAGAAAGAAAGAAAGGAACAGCAGGATGAAGATGGAGCAAAGTAAAAGAGGAAGGGAGTCAGGAAGAGATGGAAGAAGGAAGGGGAAAATCTGGAGAGTTTTTAAAATGTACTTTTAAATGATTGACCAACGCTCTACACGAAATGGTGCGAATGATTAGAAAAATAATTTGTGAAATGTTATGTTCGAAGCCACTGGTACTTCGTAAAGAAGATAATACGATAAATTAAATAGCCAATTGGGATGAGATTGTATTGGGTTGGGTTGGGTTGGGTTGACAGTAATTATGATGACAACGAAATCGAACACAGACGTTGAAAATTCTTGAATCAAAACTGCCGCTGGACAAATCTTTGATGGCCACCTAAGCCTATAACTACAAACAAATCGTCAAGGACAGATGATTTGTATCTCAATAAGTTTGTCTTGTAACTGAGATCAGGAGCTGTGAACTAGTGATAACATTGTCCAATCTCAAATTTTACTAACGAATATATCAATAAGAATGAGTATGGTTGTTGTGAGAGCAAAATATCATTATAAAAAAATCAAGCGCTACCAATCTCGAAAAAATCCAAAATGGACCTTCATAAGCAGCAGTAAACCACAACAAACAACGACGTAATTAAGTGACTGGCCAAATGATACGTTCGAGACACATTACCTCCATTTTCAGCTTCATATTGGTAATGGGCAAGAAATTATGAGGAACCCCCCCCCCCCCCCAGGAACATAAACAATAAATAAAAATTGACAAATCTCGAACAAGATTCAAACACAAAGAATTTTGAATCAAAACTGTATTTGGTGGCGACAAAACTTATGACTGCACAAAGTCGTTGGTAAATGCAACGAGGAATCAAGAAATCAAAATTGACAAATCCCATGAAGATTTGAATACAAAGATTTTTGAATCAAAAGTGACTTTGCTGACGACCAAAACATACTTCTTGCCGTTCTGTATGTCCAAGAACAGGTGATTCTATTCACTTCAACATTTCAATTTTTTTACGTGAGATTTTAACGTTTTATGTTACAAATTTTAATAACCAAACAGAAAGAAAAGTTTGATATCCATTCACGTTCATTGTTAGTAGCACTATTAACAACTGCGGGATCTAAATCATGATGAAGCATTTTTTGCATAAAAATTCTCGACCTTTATTTTACTCAAAATGAATTTAATTGTAGTAAGGAAACTTAAGTGAGGCAAGCAAGTTTGGTCACGTCCAATTTTCTTATGTTATGTTACAAAGTAAATCCAAAGGGATGTTAGTGGATTGTGAAGCCATATCAAATGGCGCAACTACGCAACCTTCTGGGATCTGGAAGTTATTTATGACTTCTGAAAAGCAAAGTTATCTTTGACGGGGAAATTGTTATCATCTTGGAAAGCTGCAGATAAAATATTATCAATAAATTTGGAAATGTAAATATTTCCTGGGAACTTCTCTTATTTAACGAAGTCACTACTCACTAGTATTTCTTTTCTCACATGCCAAAGCAAAATCCTTAGGGATTGATCTTGATCTTCTTGGATGTATTTGACAATTAAAACATTAGGACAGTTTTTGATAAATCTGCTACAGAATTCAGAGTTGATATAAAATTCCTTGATTCTAGATCAAGATCTTCTGTACAAAGTCCGTTATAAAATATATAATTGCAGTGAATCGGAGCCATTTGTTCAAAGTTTTTGCATTTGTGTTCATTTCATTTCATTTCTTTCCTTGTTTGACTTCTTTCTCCTCGCATCCTTCATCCTTCAGCCCACTTCCGTACTTCCAACCCACCCCAGCTCAATCACACCGAGTTTTCATTATGAAAATTCTCAACAATTTAATTTTTGCAGAACTGCCAACCCAAGGACGAAAAGGACAAAAGGCGAAATCACGCAATGATATAAATCTTAGAATACGATTTAAAAAAAATTAAAACTTCAAAGCCTTTACCTGCGAATAATTTGATGTGGTACGAGTGGGAAAAAAATGTTGCATTTTTTGCTATAGAGGAAGGAAAATAATTTCCCAGGGAGGAAAATAGAACTTCCCTCCTTTGGAAAGTACCGTCTTCCTTCCTTAGGCACTTCCTACCCACGAACCTATGACGAAAATTAATCTCTCTATGCGAGTGTTGTTAGGTAAAAATCATTGTGTATTTTTTTAGCTTTATTTAAATTTTTCTAAATTATGGAAAAAATTGCACAGATCGGCTATTAGATTCTTATTTTTGAATGGGATGACGTGAAATTTTAGGAAACCGTTTTTATGGTCATATAGAGATGAAGATGAAGAGAGTCCAAGTCGATCAATTTAGCATGAAGCCAAGTGAAGATTAAAGAAATTGTTGAGATCGTAAGCGTCTCACAAGGACATGTTTAAGTGCAACCCGAGAGTTTCTTCGCCGTTTCGTATAACTGTTGATGAAGCATGGATCCACTTCTGTATGGCAGAAATGAAGGAACAGTAACTTCACCCGGAATGGCCACCGTTTCCTAGAATTCAAAATCTTCACCGACAAAGGGAAGAACGACAACAGCACAATTAAGGAGCAGATATGGCGACGCATTCAAAGCATAACAGAAATTGGCGAAGAGAAACCTAATCAAGTTTATGGTGCGTTAATTGTGTAGGTAGCGAACTGTCAGTATTATATTTTTTGAAGTAACTGTACGACGGTAGTGTGGCTTAATCATCTAATGATGGGAATTGAATTGAATTGAAGAAACATGTGAAACATGTTAATACTTAAAAGCTATGCTCGTAGGACAGTAGAACTGAAGTAGTTCCTGGAACCAAAAATGCAGTAAGAGAAAATTCAGATCCTCGTGAAAAAGTTTTGCTACCCCTACACATAAAACTGAAACAATTTGTGAAGACACTGAATAAAGAAGGAGAAGGTTTTAAATATCTACAGCAAAATTTTCCAGTATCTGTAGCTAAACTGAGGTACTTTCGTTGGCATGGACATAAGAAAATTGAAGAAAAACAAATTTAGATAAAAAATTAAGTCTTTTAAGGAAGTTTCCAGGAAAGTATTAAAGTCAAAATTATGAGGATATTGCGAAGAAAATTCCACTTGGACCACTTCCCTGATAACTTGTGAGCTGCAAGTGAAAATCAATGGGAAATATTTCACCAGGATTTGAAAGAGATAGAACGCCGCTATCAACGGGGGTGGAATACGAGGATAATTGCAGAATATTGGTTGCTGAAACGAGATGATCAAGACGGAATTTTAAGAGAAAATCTTATTTCTTATCTTTCTTATTTCTTATTTCTTATCTTTCTTATTTCTTATCTAATTGTTTTATTATTTTAATATAATTTTTTATCTTAGTAAAGTTGGCCTTTTCTGCGATTTCATACATAGGGCTTTTACAAAAAAAAACTGAGGCTGATGGGGAGAATCACATAGATCAGTTATCAAATCCAAAAGGGGAAAACAAAATTTAAAAATTGCAAATCTGTGCAATTTTCGACGAACCATGGCGCGATTCGTTGCAACTTCACCTCTCAAGGAGTCGATTACATAAAAAGGCCATCAAACGGACGCGACGATAAAACATTCCAATACATATTAATATATATTGTGACACCTCGGTGGAAACGCGGCCACCTCGCTCGATTAGAAAACCGACGGGCGATAAAAACTACCATAACTCGAGATTGTTGTGACTTTTATGCTCGAAACGTCATAGCAGTTCATCATTTGACCTACGGAAACCTTTGATATTCTTATCGCCTCTGACGGAAATACAGCGTCGGTTTTGTGATATATACCTATGTATCAGCGCGTAAAGGATCCTACGCGCTGCACAACCAAAGGTCCTGACCATAAACGTCCTTACATACTAATGACACTAAGAAGACCGCCAATTAAAATTTTATGTGGCGATGATTAATTGAAACAAAGCCGCGATGCATCGAGTTATCGATCGAATTTGAAGAATTCTAAAAAAAATTGGAAGAAATTGAAATACGAGGGGCGATCGGCATTTACGGTTCGTGACATAGAAGGAAACAAATTGAAGAAATATCAAACGACATGGTAGCTGTCAATGTCTCCATGAATTTCTTTTGCAAGTTTCCTTTGCAAGTATTTTATAACAGCACGATTTTTTCATTTCTAAACTTATACTTAAATTCTAAATTATTTGGACAGGTAACAAGTGACAAAATAACAATTGAACCGACGATTAATCATTTGATATGTCAAATTGATGCAACGCCTACTACGTCAGGGTCGTTAAATAATGATCTCCCCTCGTATGTGCACAGCCAGCATATCGAATCGGACAACGCGCGATTTATTAGCGAAACATTAAACGCGATATTTTTTTCATCGACGAGTTGTACAATTCCATCTCGCGGGGTGTCGCAACGACCGGCCATTAAAATTAACGAACGGTCGAGGCGCAACCGAACCGGACTCTTGTTCTCCGGCAAATTACCACTGTGTTCGAAATGCATGTTTCAGCGTCGAAAATGTTCACCTATCAATGGGCGAGTAAAAAGTCGTTGACCGTTCGTTTCTAGACGGCGCGATATTAACCCAATTCCGAGAGACTCTCGAAGTGCTGCAAATAAAACGCACGTTTTTGATATAAATTTTCGATTCGTTTCGAATCGAAATGCAAACCGTTGTCAATTAGAATCACAATGAAAATATCACGATATACTCACTCACTTTCATATGAAATACAGCACCCGTTAAGAATCAGACTACAATTTTAAAACTTCGGTGAAATAATGCTTCGTTATCAACTAAGAAACGATGAAAGTTTCCGCCGAATGAACCCAACTGTTATGTTTCCTGTACCATTGTTTTCTCCAACTTTCAATATTTTCTTCGTAGCACTTAATGAATTTCTGCCCACAAAATGTCAGTCTATTTTATTGTCAAACTGTCAAGTAGACGCCTTGTAATGCGCGACGTCGTCGAAATTTTGCCCATATCAATGACTTTGATTGAGAGATTGGGAGAAGGCTGAATCGGGACCACACTACAGTTACTCGGATATGGTCTTTATGGTCCGAAGAAGGTATTCAGAGGCGCCGATGAAGCAACGCACGTGAAGACCGACTTCTTAGGCGGATGGCTACCAGGGATCGATTTCAAACAACAAGGTCGATTGCTGTGGATTCGACGAGAGCTTTGAATCGACACTTGTCGATGGCAACTGTTTACAGAAGAAATTCTTCCTTTGGGCTTCATTCATACTGTCCTTACCTTCGGCTTCCATTAAAGCTTAACATTAAAGCAGCTAGACATGCATGGTGTCAAGAACGGCAAGGGTTGGTTCATCAATTTAATGATATCGTCTTCAGTGATGAATCAAGGTCACGTTTATGGGTGAATGATGGTCGTAGAAGGGTGCGGCGACAACAAGAAGAAATACGGAATTTGGAGTTCGTTCAAAGACGAAACACAGCCTTACCACCTGGGGTTATGGTTTGGGGAGCGATATGTGCTGGACGAAGGTCACTCCTTATGTTCATTCCAGGCACATTAAACGCACGTCGTTACATCGACAACGTTCTGGAACCGGTGTTAATACCTTTCATGCAGACGTTGCAGAATGCCACTTTCCAACAGGATAATGCAAGACCCCATACTGCTGTGGTTACAAGAAGGTTCTTGGTGCAGGTTGGATTGCAGATTTTGCCCTAGCCTGTACGGTCACCCGACTTGTCGCCGATTGAACATGTCTGGGATATGATGGGTCGGCGACTAAGACAAGTACCCAGGCCTTCTGAGAATCTGGATGAACTTCGACACCATCTAGAGGTTGCACGGAACGATATACCCTAGGAGGACATCGACCACTTAATAGAGAGCATGGTTAGAAGAGTTAAGCTGCGCGTGATGATGCAACCCACTACTACCTTTTTCTTGAAAAATCTTAATTTTTGTTTTGTTTTTTCAACTAAACCTTCATCGTTTCTCAGTTGATAAAAATTTTTACCGAAGTTTCAAAATTGTAGTCTAATTCTTAACGGGTGGTGTATTTCATACGAACGTGAGGATATATCGTAACCAAAATATGCTAATTCAGATAGCATCGTCACACGACCAAATTCGACATATTAGACGACCGTCGATAACTTAACATGGCGCAACCTGTTAACCAGAAACACATTTAAATGTCAAAATACGAATTTCGTAAAATAAATTAAATTAAATTAGCGAAAATCTTCACGTTCGTTAACGCATCAAGGTTCCACATAAATCGTACGCGTGTAATAAAAAATCTCAAGTGGATCTCTCGCCGAACCACCGCTTTCGTTTTTGCCACCGCGCGTTTGGACGACGCCATTGTTCGCCCGCGACGCTGTTCGTTGCGTTGACCGTCAAAATTCGAAGCTAGAGAAAAAGTCGCTACGACGCAATTTGTCGAACTGCGCGACGAAAAACAAACAGACGGAACAACGATTCGATTCGAATGGCAACCTTCAGGTAAACACAGATGACTTCTGCAAACACGTTTCTCTCTGTTTGTTTGCGGACATCGAGATAAACGCCGAGAATAACAGCGTTGTGTGCATATTCTCGTGGCCGCCGTGCGGTTTGATTTCGCCTCGATCGGTGCTTAAATGTGTGAAGATTTGGAAATCCGGGATGGAACGGTGGCTGCGAATTTGAGGAGTTGCCATAATTATATTCAAAAATACAATAACATTTACCATTATAGCTGAAATAGAGGATTACAGTTCGAAATTATGATTTTTTTTACCCTCGTGGAATGTAAAAGTTAACGCGGAAAAGGGAAAAAGGGAAAAATAAAAACGCAAAGAGCAGAAAATATAGAGATAAATGACGGAAGAAATTAACATCTCGACGAACTGGTGACATGAATGAAAAATGGAGTAAAGCGCAGAAACTTGCGGCGAACTTAGATCTGCTTTAACTGCTTCAATTAACGTAAACACAAAACGAGCTTAAAGGACCACGAATTATTACCTGAAACCTGAAAGCTCTAACTGTAAACACTACGGCGCAAAATACACAACGTCGCCTCGCCCCAATCGTTTTCCTCGATGGATCGAAAACGAAACGTTAGGGAATATTCGTATCCACACACACACCTGCACCGCTCCCCGCACGTCCGCCGCGACGTTTGTTGTCTCATCAGGTAGAAAGGCTTTAAGCTACAATTTCAAAAGCCTGTTTCAAGGCCTCTAAAATCCGAACCGCGCTGGCCAGTTTTTTTGTGCGTAGTGTACCTGTTCCCCTCCGGACGGATCCGGCCGCGACTATGTATAGTAATTTTTTCTTTTGCCTTTAAGAAGCAATCGGCGCCACCCCGACTAGGCTTCGATATTTATTCACATCGCAGCAACCCCTCCTTCATTCTTCGTGGTGGTTTTTTTTTTTACTTCGGAGCACCGGCCGTTTATAAATAAATTTTAATGAAGTACTTACAGTTATTAACAAATGCGCAAAGAACGATTCATTTAATAGATTAATAGGTTTCGCCGTATGTGAATGATTGCACAGTTGCTTCGCTTGACGTGCGATTAATTATTTTTTTTCAATGTTGTTTGTGGATATATCTAGTGACTTAATAATGTTGTGATGAATAGGAAATGGTTGCCAATGATGGCGCTAATTAGAAACGTCACTTCGTTTCCTAAATGATCGTTTTTGTATAATTAATTAACATTCTTCATTGTACGTTAAAACAAATAAAACGGAGAAGTCCAAAGTGTTATTTTTATTAACGACGAAGGTTATTGTTGTCAGTCGAAGTCAAATGGCACAGTTGTGGAAACGTTGCCATTTTGGGAGCTCCGCAAACGACTGGTTGGAATAGCAACCGATAGAATTTTTTTTTCAAGAGGAATCAAAAGTTTGGAGCATCGTTGGACCAAATGCATCGACGAGATTATGTAAAAAAATAAACGTTCGATATTTCTTTAATTTGTTTCCTTCCATGTTAGGACCGTAAATACTGATCTCTCCTCGTACGTATTGATAAGTTAATTTTTAATGACTCCATCCGATTGTGGATAAATTAAAACAAAAGCATCCATGGAAAATGAAACGCCTCGAGCTACAACCAACCTTTTCGAAGTTAACTTAGTTACCTAACGAAACATTCCCCGCCCATCGTGTAATCTACCATTTCGTCCAACTCGTCCGAAATACATCCCGATCGTGCTAAAACAATTCACACCTCGTTTCGTTTCGACTGTGCGTTGTTTGCCGAACCACTCGACCGGTTATTAAACGCTGTTTTACCTTCAATTTGCACCGAATCGCTGTTGTGTAAGACGCTCTTATTGACAACGCAAACGTTGCGAACGCAAATACACGACCGTATAATTAGAATGTTTTCTTGGGAAACTCTCGGAGTCGAGCGGCGGCGGCGGCGGCGATCCGGACGTTATTTATCCAAGCGGGCTCGAATGGGAGTCGGAGCACGTCGTCGTCGTCGATTTTCCCGGAATCGCACTCCAACGAAGCTTTGAAATGTAAACAAACAGATATCGTTGTACGAGGTTCGTACGCAGCGCATTTATTATGTGATCGGAATATCGACCGAGCGGTTTGGGGCGGGGGTATTTATGCCCGGTTCTTAAAACGGTGTCCGAAATATTAATGCGAATATTACGAGGCCCGTATTTTTCGATGCGTAGTATGAATTTTAATTTTATTTTGGATGGCTTAAGTCGATCTTGTTTGGAACTACTAGTGATTTCTTTTTATTTCCAAAATTAAGAGAATATTTTCCGGGGGACCAGATATTACGACGATAATGAAGTTATATCAGTTATATAAAAAAAAAATTCCAGAGGAATCGCTGGACCAAATGCATCGACGTTTAGTGAGATTATGTAGAAAAATAACATATTTTGGGATAGCTCTCGCTTAAATTTAATGAGAACGTTGTTTTTATCTTAAGGCTGACTTTAATGGACACCCTCCTATATTTTGAACACTGATATAAGGGTTGGATTGGACTTTATGACATTAATTCAAGGATTTCGTTTCCTGAAAATCGTTAACTACTCCGCACTTAAAAAAAATAAAGTTTAACTTGGATAACAAAAATTGTGTTGTATATATCATTACCATAGCATAACAGTGTGTTGAACTACGACTTCGACGACCAGTAAGCCCAGCGGGGCATCAGCAACATTGTCAGAACCGGCAACAAAACTGAAGAGTCAACTTACTCGTTCATGCAAAGTGGCCCAGAAATAAATACCAACCCAACCCAACCCAACCCAACCCAACCCAACCCAACCCAACCCAACCCAACCCAACCCAACCTAACCCAACCCTCTGAAGTATTTAACTCGGGTGTAGCACCGGGCGCTTTATCTGTTGAAATCACAAGCCGGGTTGAACATATGTCTAGACCTCCAATAAGACGATTAGTCGTTAACCAGAATCGGTTTTCTAAGCTTCCTACAACGTTCCCCGATTGTGAGCAAAGGATAAACGGGAGAATTCAAAGCGCTCCAAATCAAGTAGAGGCAGTAAAGACAGTAAGGGGAAAGGTGGAAAACCCGACAAGGGCAAAAAAGGCAAGAAAAGGTGGTGGACAAAAGAAAGAGAAAGGAAAAGGTAAAAATGGGGCAAATGAGAAAGTGATAAGTAAATAATCAGGAGAGAAAATAATAGAAAAAGAAGAACAGAATGACTACACTTAAGAGCAACGCCAAAGCGAGTTCACAATCCAGATCCAATATCCAGAGGACCAATTGCCGACATGGATATCATAAGGAACAGAATGGAAGAAATGGCTACTTTAAAAAGCTCCATTAAGAAATTCATAGAGACAGGAGTGGAAACCGACAAGAGTGGAAAACTACCGAATGAGTTCTGGAATTGGCAAAGCCTGCTGCATTTCGATTGGTTCATGACATACCCATTGTTCCAGGAGCTGTGTCACGTGGTGCTCTAGTAGCTATACCTACACCAAGAATTCTTGTACTTGCCACACCCAAAACAAAGCAGAATTCTAGAGAAGCAGACTTGAAAGACGATCCATTTGTAATCAGAGCAAATTTAAGCTGCGCCCAGAATCTTGAAATTGGCGTAACCAATACATCGGAAGCAAATAATTAAAACCAATGGACCAAGACGTTATTATTTTCCAGGTTAAAATTAATTTTACGAGCTTACATAAGGCAACAACTACAACATTTTTTTCTATGCATGCAGTTTGATTACACCTGCATCAGCGTATCGTAAGTCACTTACACCATTACAAATTAAATTTTAAGCACCTTCGAGTCTACGTTGCGAGCAACGAACGACGACGGAACGCTTTGCTTCGCGCCCACATCGATCTGATAAATAAAACATGCGTACCACATGCACGAACACAAAGGCCGTCTTGGACATCACATGCGTACGCGCGCATCATTCCAACCGAACGTGGATTGTTCTTTTAATGCCCATTGTGTGATGGTATTCCTCGTCGATTATTCATCTCGGTGTGTATTCTCGCACATTAAATTATTATTTACGTGCGAACGTTACAACAACTTGTATAGTGCAATCAATAGTTTTAAAAGTCATAAAATCAGCTTACAACTGACGACTGTTTAGCTTAGACTGTTATCCGTTTATATTTGTCTAATTTTTCAAAGGAAGCGAAGGATAACGTCGAAGTTCGGCACCAATTCATTTGCATTTATTTAATCTATATTTTGTAAATTTCTCGCGCTTGAAGAATTTCGTCGTCGGTCAGTTGTTAATGGGTTGGCTTGTATTGGATTATTAACACAAACCAAATTGACCCATGTTTAGCTTAGAGCTTAGACCATCATTTATATTAAGTTATCTAATTTTTCAAAAGGATAAGTTTGAAGTTCAACACCAATTCATACTACATTTGAATTTATTTTCTCTATATTTATGCCCGTAGACCAACTGAAATGTTTAGAACTAACTTGTAAATGTAAAGAAGAGGAACGTAAAAAAGATTCTCGAATGACGTAAAGTTGCAAGAATGTAAGGTGAAGAGTATATCTCATGACCTCCACAAATAAGATTGTACCAAAGATCTTGTGGAAGCTACATACAAAAAAAAAACAAAACGTAAACTAAAAATTCGGAACGAGAAACGTGGAAGAAATAAAATAGATGAAGAACAAATTGAGAAACAGGAAAGTTGTTTGTTTGTTTTTTTTTCTCAATTGGTGAGCACCAGATAACTAGGGCACATAGCTAGGGTGTAGCGATATATGGGTTAAGATAATGGACGAGAAGAAGGGTACGACCTACAAAAAAAAATTACTGGAAGCAGACAAGAAGAGTCTGCAGCAGAACTGGAAACCATTCGGTGAGAAAGTTCGAGCCGAGGACCTCAAGGTAAAATATTTAAAAGTGCCCAGGAAAATTCTAACTTATCATAGGCGTATGAACAATATCAAAATAAATCTACAACATCAGAGACAGAATATGAGTTTTCAAATTTACAATCAAAACAATTCTTAATATCACTTTCATACCTCATTAAGTATACATGAGCAGATAGAGTTATTAACTGGATGAATCATGTAGTTGGGTTCCAGTTCCAGTTCTGCTGCAGACTCTTCTTGTCCACTTCCAGTCATTTTTTTGTAGGTCGTAGATTTATTCTCGTCCATTATCTTAACCCATATATCGCTACACCCTAGCTATGTGCCCTAGTTATCTGGTGCTCACCAATTGAGAGAAAAAAAACAAACAAACAACTTTACCAATCAAAATAATTGCTTGAATAAACTTGAATCCATTCGTTAAAAAAATAAAAATACGACGAAAAGGTGCAATAATTTAGTTAATTTTTTAAGAAACAAATAAAAATTGTTTGCATTTTTTGTAGAATTTTCCTCATTTATTATTGGTTCATCATGGATCGTTTTTCTAAGGTATAATATTATTTGGATTAAAATCATCAAACAATTGGGGTGGAAGGTGAAGCACAAGGAGTACATCAAATGGGTTGGGTTGGGTTGGGTCGGGTTGGGTCGGGTTGGGTTGGGTTGGGTCGGGTTGGGCCGGGTTGGGTTGGGTTGAGTAACTAATAGTTTACATTTTATGAGTACTTAAAAACGTATGTCAAGATGTTTTTTAAAGAAAAACTTAGACCTAAAACCGAACAAATTGAACGGAAGATACAATGGGTTTTAGGGCGTAGTCTTTATACATTTTTATGGACTATCAATGACTTATATTCATTCCCATCAATGCATTTTTTGAAGAAGTTCGTAATGATGACCGTGGCGTTACCTTTATCAGCTTTGAGCACTAAAATTTGTTTGAGGAAGTGGTCACAGGACTTGACCCCCCCCGTATGGGTATTTTCAGTGATTTTTAACTATTTATATAATAAGTGACGAACCTACCTCGTCTAGCTGAAGCTCTACGATAGTTTCTTTGAGAGGAACGCAAATTCTTTTTAAAAAATAGCCTATAATAATAATTTTAGCAATATCAAAATAATCCTTAGTCAGACTCTATATTTAAATTTACTCAACAGACATCAAATTTTGTATCTTTGGGTTTTAAAATTCTTTACCATCTCAAACGTGTTCCCTTCACGACTTTATTAATGTTTGTATATAACTTCAAAAAAAAACTTACAGTTATGAGTTGTAGAATGAATTTCAGGATCGAAGAACTCCATGTACAATAATCGGTTTACTTAATCCACTAGCTCTTTAATACTTCACAATTATTTTAATATTTCGTTGGATTACTTGAAGTTTAACTTCAATGTCTTCCAACACGTTGGCTGCTTTAATTTATGAAACATAATAACTTAGTTTTTCTATAAATCTGTGAAATTTAAGTACGTTCTTGAAATAAAAAGCTTGTTTTAGTCACGAACCTGAAATGCAACCTTAAATTCTTAATTTTTGGTAAAGAGAAGCGACCCTACACTCTCTCTCTCTCTCTCTCTCTCTCTCTCTCTCTCTCTCTCTCTCTCTCTCTCTCTCTCTCTCTCTCTCTCTCTCTCTCGACTCTAATAATACGATTTTCAATTGAAATTTGATGGAATTTTTAAACTCGAACTTTCTAAATTTCCAGCCTCGAACCCAAACTGATCTGACAAATAATATATTAGAATATTTTAATTAGTTGCAATCCATGAATGATGACAAAGCACTAAAAATAAGTCATGGCAAAGCCAACCCAACCCAGTGAACAAAAGTAAATAACCTTCATTTGATATTAAGTTAATAAATAAATAAAAAAGAAACGTTATTGACATATTTCACTTTCTATAATACTCCTCTATTTCGATCATTATTATTGATCTCTCAGGTTTCGCCCCTTCCATCTCTTCCTGGCCCCCTTCAACTTTTCCTTTGTTTCTTCTTCTTCTTTCTTCTGTGCCATTTCTTTCTTTCTCCTACACATCCCCTGTATTTTCTCTAAAAGTTCCCTTCTCTATTCTTCCCCATGCGTCTTCTCCAATATTTTTTCCGTCTTCTCGTCTTCTTCTACTCTCACCTCTTTGCAACTTCCTATTCAATATTACCATCTGTCCCGGCCTTCTTCACAGAATCCACACCTGTACTTCTCATTCGTCCAATACCTATTTCCCGTCTTCTCGTTCCCATATCTGAATCTTGTTAATATTTTCTCGTCTTCCATTACACATCCCAAGTACATATATTCCATTTCACTTATACTGTGCACATTTCTCCTGCTTGGAGAATTTCGTCGTTGGTTAGTTGTAAATGGGTTGGGTTGGTTTTGATTATTGGTTTATTAACTAAAACCACATTGACGTATGTTTAACTTGAACCACTTTATAATCGATTTTGACTACATCGAACGACGAACTAAAATATTTAAATTTAACGATTTAACGATTCTTAGTCGTTTTTATTTTATCATTTACAACAATAAATAATTATACACCCCATCTCTTTAGATTCTTAAACCAATCACACACAGACACACACATCAATTCCTAGTTTGTAGTGTAGTAGCCGTCCAGAAAATTTATTACGCATTACGTATAAAAAAAACAAGCCTCATTCGAAAAATTTCCATCAATTTTACTATCGCGCGTGCGAATTGCGCTAATGCCAATAATGCCAACGAAATTTAAATATCTGACAATCGTCGCAGTCGAGTCGACATAATTACGAATCGCAACAAGGATATTCCGAACGATGTTCCTGCGATGCTTTGTCATTACTTTGCTGTGCAATTTGTTTTTTTGTGCCAAGCGGCGTAATGATATAAAATTATGCGATGCATGCGCCGTGGTGGTTGGTAATTTCAAGCTGTTTTGTTATCAACGGCACAGGTGGAGCTTTATCCGCGGTTTCCAGAAAAAAAAATATCACGAGGGTTATGTTAAATTAATTAAAAATTGCAAAATTACAAAAATGATCAAAATTCCAAAGCGAAAAATTACGAACTGTCGATATTTAATTTAAGACAATGCGAAATTTATTGCGAGACTCATTTTCGCAACGTGGCGTAATTTTAAACATTCAGGAGTCGAGGTCGACAATTACGTCGAAAATCATCCTTTTTTATTCAGACGCAGAGTTTATATCATGCTAATCGGTAATATATAGATTGGCCAATCGCTAAAGCGCTGCAAGTGTTGAAATTTATCGAGATTCACGTAGTCATGACCTGAATTAAAAGATGCCAGTGACATTTGCTGGTAATGTATGCGCGCAGTCGATTTTTGCCGTTCATCCGGATTTTCTCGCATGGGCTTCATTTAATGCCATTCGAACAGGATGTCATTATAATTATTGTTATTAATAATAATTGGTCGTTCTTCACCCCCCCCCCTTCTCGGCGATAATCGAAACGCACGGTCTAACATATTTATTTTGAAACCATCTAAATTAATTGCACTTTAAACGCCAGCAAACGAACGTAAAATATTTCATTAATTACGGGTGTCATATAAGTGATTAACCAAGCGGATGATAAGACAAGTCGATCGACCGCGCGAGATATGAATGAAATCAATTTATCAGATGGGTCGTTCGTTTCGAGCGATCAACGAAAGCGCGCAATTTCGTAACAAATTGATAAATTTCATTTCGGTGCGGAGAAAAGTCGGAAGGAAGTGAAAGTGAAATCGCGGGCTATAAACCGTAAACATTTGCGTTTCTTTTTTTATAATTGCGATGTAACGATGGTTCAATTTGCAAGTAAAAAAAAAACTCCGTTGGGTATATTTCGAACAATTAAAGAATACCAACCCACCCCGATCCAATCCAACCCTTTCGAGCCCGTTGATTGAATTTCATTGAAATGTGCAGGGTTTGAATCTTGGGTAAATTTTTTTATTGGAACTTGCAGGTTACATGTCCATCACGATTGAAACATAGTTATGGTTATAGTCAAAATTAAATTATAAAAATATTATGTCAGAGATGACACTAAACAGATTTGAAATAATTAAAATGTTATGAAGAGATCTGGAAAGATATATAATATTTGATGTGTCGTAAAAAAATTGGGCGTAACTTGAAAAAATGGAAAAAATGCATTTAAACGTCACAAATTTGTCTGTGATGAGGATGCAAATTAGCTCCGTAAAGTGTAAAGGAATTTCGAGAACGAGCTGACGAAAGTGCAATCGTACGAGAACAAAGAAAAAAGTTAAAATGTCCTTACTAAAGGCGACAAATATTCTTCTGTACAATATTTGTCTACTTTAATAAGGCACCAAGCGAAATAAAAATAAAATAATTCTCGACAGCTTTTACATTTTATTTATTATTAAATTTAATTTTGTCCCAGATTTGTTCCTCTACTATTCATCACAATTAAATTGTTTTTCAAATTTGTTTAATTTTTTTGATGTGATTTGTAATGAAATGCAAGATTGCAAAATGGAAAGAAAACAATGGCAAAATATCAATAACAGAAGGAGTAGATTTTTTATCGCCAATCCCACTTACACTAAATACATTTACATAGAAAATTAACAAAGATCGAGTTATTCTTATAAAATATCATTGCATACAATACGTACACCAAAGTGCTTCACGTTATTTTTATTATACTCAATAAACGTTTTAATTTCCACGAAAATCGCATAGATGCTACCTATAAATTTTAAGCAAATTTGCATATATTCCAAGTAAATCACCTAAAACCGTAATGAAGTGGATTGTAATCTATTTTTTAATTTACCCAACTACATATTTTGCAGCATTTTAACACATGAGATTTATACTCACATTCACATTAAAACTACAAAAAAACACGTTGTTATAGTTCCCAACATTGTATTCTAAGTGCACTTCAATCGAAAAGATTTAAATTGGAAAATAGATCCAACAAATTGAACATTCTTTGCAACTAAACTAATGATTATGATCTTCATCTAATTATAAATTGACAACGAAACCCAACCCAAGACAATCTAAACCAACCCAACTCAACCCAACCCAACCCAACCCAATCCAACCCAATGATATGTTGCTTAATATCAAAACACTTGCTTACAAATCTCTTGTTTTAGTTGGGTTGGGTCTTCATAGATATTCATTGTTCATTTTACAACTTAATTACCGTTCATCACCTCGTTCGCACTTCTTGGGGAACTTGATAGGTACTTTGTTGTGATGTGTGGTTCGATATACGAAACTTTAAACAGATAAATTTGACGGGTAGGACGAGTACAAAAGGACGTCAAGGAGTAATTTTTGCGCTATTGCTTCATTGCCCGATACGTTTAAATTAGCAAAGTCGAAGGAGGCAATGAAAATCAAACGGTTAATTGAATTTTACTTTTTTGAGTGGAAAACAGTTCGAGAAGTATGAATATCAAAAACAGGAGGAAAAAGGCTCAGTTCTGACTCGATTCTGACCAAAAAAAAATCCACGAAATGCAGGTTGCAGATAAAAGTCAAAAAAGTTACTGGAGAAGAACGACTGGACCGTGACGTCTTCACACAGAACAAGATACACACATGAAGATCAATAAAATTACTACACAGAAAGACGAGGTTCTTACTTCAAATAAAGAAAATTGCTCACGAAAACAAGAAATATAAACCGAATGGAGAAAGTTGCGGTTCATAAAAGATTGGAAATAAAAAAAGAACGTTTCTAGAGAGTTCCAAATAGAGATTTTAATTCCATAATTACAAAAAGAAATGCAGATGAAAATTAAGGAACAATTTTCAACATAATTCCTGCTGACTTGTATTTTCTACCTCATTTAGACGATTTCTTCTTTTTTTATAAATTTGTCTTCTTTATAGCAATTCCCAAATTTTTCCCTCGACACTTAACCAAAGGCGTTTGCTAAGTCCCGTCGTGACGAATTTGTAGATCAACTATATAATATTGATTCTGGGCGTGGGTAATTTGAATGTTGGTAAAAGACGAGAGCCACTATAAGGCACATGACAATGTGCCTTCCATAGAAGTTGTCGTGACTGCCCACCTTTCCAGTTAACAAGTAAATCCAAAACTGTATATTTCTCTTCGACTGTACTGTCTGGTCAAAATTGCATTGCGGATATTATGTCCATCAGGAAAGGAAGACTTTTCGAAAAATTCGGAGCCACTAAATTAAGGGAGGAAGAATCGAGAAGAAGAACGAAGAAGGAGGTAATAGAACTATACAAAAAATCCCACAACAAATAAAATTAAAGCTCATAGAGCCAGATGGTTGGGACATAAGAAGAATGGACCCAGAAAAGGGGGTGAAACGTGTGGTGAAGGGGTCGGCCAAGTAAAATATGGTAGGAAGCAATGAAAAAAAGACCTCCGAGAAATGGGAAGCACATGATAGGAATAAATGAAAGGGAAACGTGAGATTTATCGACATTTTTAGAACAGGCGAAAATTGTACCTCGTTTCCAATCGTCAAGAACCAGTAAGGTTCGTAAGACCATAAGAACAATTGTACGACAAAATCGATTACAAGATACGAATTATACGAAAACGACGAATGCATAAATACAGCGCGGGGAATTTCCGCAATCGATTTACGTACAGTTTACAACCGTACGCGTCTAAGAATTTCGCACGTAGAGCGATTTGAAAAAAAAGGAACCTTACACGATGTAAACAAAATACTGGTGGTGTTCCACCGCGCGGATGTTTTTCTGGTTTCGGGGCATTTTTTCGGCCGTCGAATTATAAACGATTTAGGAACCGGTTTTACCGCTCGCGCCTCTCAACTCATCTGACGTTTTGGTTCGGCCGGGGGGGGGGGGGGCCTCCACCAGTCCGGCGAGTTTCAAGATTGTAAACATTTCCTTGTACGACTCTCGACGAAGCGTAACAATAATATGACCATGCGCACTCGCACCATTATCAACGCTAATAACAATAATAATAATATCATTTACGTGTAACACATTAAAAATTATTCTACGCTTTTAATTGAATAAATTGCAATTTTTAATTTAACCAGAAAAATATTTTTAATGGAAAATTTTAGACACTAATTTCACTTCACAATTCGCGCCTAATTAAATTTTTGTATTTGTGACGCAGCTTCTTCTAAAGTGATTTTTTTTCACAAGGAAACGTCTAATCGCCGGCGATTGAGTCACCGCATTTTCCTTTGGCGCCAGTCGAACGTCACCGACGACGCAAATTGCAAAAATTCTATTCGCTTAGAGACATTCCGCGCTCGACGGACGCACACTTGCGACAATTTCATAATTAAATTTCTTAATTACGCATCACATGTTATGCGTCCAGTGCGAGAGGTTTATTTATCGCAACCTTGACTTTATTTTAATAATCAATTAATTGTATGTTATTACCAGTCGGTTGAATTACTGTTTTTACGCCGGCCTGCATTCGTATCACAGCCGTTTGCGTTCGAACGGATCGCGGTTCACAAGAGGAGTTGGTTAATTTCTGATTAAAAAACGCCATTAATTAGATCGCATTTCGATCACCGGTTCCCCGAAAAGTTACGAGGGGAGATCATTACTTTGCGTCCATGACGTAGTACAAACATGTGAAACATTCAGGTACAAATTTTTCATCATCATCATCATAGGTTCATATCTTGTACTTGTAACTCTAACTTTAATTAAGGCGTTCGGGAATTTTATTTTTAGCAGCCAAAGTCCTTGACGTCTCGATTTGTCCAAGTTCGGCGATTTAATAAGAAATGTGCATTAATTTTGACGTTACAAACTTGTTTCTTGTTTATATCCAAACCTAACCTAATCTGCCCCAATTGTTGATATAAGTGTTTGCATTAGTATATTTAATATTATTTTTTTTATTTTCAATCATGTAGACCAAACGAAAAATGTTCCTTATAAGATAATTTTAAAAACGTTGATCATCATTAAGAATATAAAGTCGTTACAGCTTTGGATTAATAATCGGGTTGATTTCAACGATTGATTAGGATTAGGTAAAGAAATTGCGATACTGAAAGAAATCCATTTAAGTTTGAGTGGAAAGTTCAAATAAATTGAAACTTGTAACCAACATACCAGTGAAACAATTTACGCAAAAACCTATCGTGTGAATCACAAAGGCTGTGCAGAGGATCGACGAAGAAAACTTGCCTTACATTCATTTTCAATTTTATTCAATAGGCGAACGGTGCACTTGATTCCGAGCCGGTTGTATATACGAGCGCACCCGTATGTCTGAATTAAAGCACTCGCTGCGATTTAATTAGCCGATAGAAAACGCATTTCGTCACTTAATTAACAATCGGCGCTTTTATTCAACAGCATAAATATTTAACGCCAACGACGTCGTAATCGTTTTTCTTTCGTCGAGATTGGCGACTTGCATAATCGAGCAGTTTCAATAATTTGCAATTCTACATGCCTGTTAGAAATCTAACCGCTATTTTCCGCATAAGGTAATTTGCAACGGTTTGAAAAATATGAAAATGTACAATCGGTGCCAAATGTAAAGATTGTTACGTCAATGGCCAGCTCGAAGAGGAGCTCTATATGAAGTAACCACAAAGTTCGGTGATGAAAGGTGCTAAACATCAAGTATCTCGTCTCCGCAAGAGGCTGCATCCTGAATTCTGAAACAAGTCAGACTGACCCTTGCTTATTCATTGAAGGTGAGAAAAACGTGAGTTTTCACATACTGCTCTATATGGACGACTTACTGATGACAGGAGCAGAGAAGCCACTCAACTGATGAACAACTCAATATCCGTTTTGAAATGAAAGACGTAAGGGACTACCTTGTGCAAGTACATACAAGTACAGAGAAAGGAGTCTGGATGTGTGAAGATTCATCAGAGCAACAACAAGGTACCATATGGCAGTAAACTACAGTAAAAAACATGAATTTGATATTGCACTGCTTTGACAGCTGAGCTATGCCAGACTTGAGAAAATTGCACCAAATTACATAATATATTCTTTGCATATTTTAAAGATAGATTATTTGTTGAAAAATCACATCACAGCCAAACTGATACACATGTGCTCCATGTCTGGGCCCATATTTGCTGCATCTGCGGAGTGAACTGTCCCCTCTCTACTCATGCTGCATGGTAAGATGTTTTCCAGGCGAGATTTTTAAACACATCATGATTGACACCCAGTGGTTATATTGAAAAAGAGTGTACTAAAAGTGTTTATGGTGTTATGGCTAAGGAAAAGAAGGCTATTTTCGATTATGGTGAAGAGGATCAGAGATTCTTTTCGCACATTAGTTCATCGATCTTGAGAAGACTTTTGACAAAGCAAGGAACAGATATATTTCGAAAAGCTAGGAGAGAAGATACATTATTTGTTGAAAAATCACATCACAGCCAAACTGATACACATGTGCTCCATGTCTGGGCCCATATTTGCTGCATCTGCGGAGTGAACTGTCCCCTCTCTACTCATGCTGCATGGTAAGATGTTTTCCAGGTGAGATTTTTAAACACATCATGATTGACACCCCGTGGTTATATTGAAAAAGAGTGTACTAAAAGTGTTTATGGTGTTATGGCTAAGGAAAAGAAGGCTATTTGTGATTATGGTGAAGAGGATCAGAGATTCTTTTCGCACATTAGTTCATCGATCTTGAGAAGGCTTTTGACAAAGCAAGAAGCAGATATATTTCGAAAAGCTAGAAGAGGAGAAGTTTAAAGAACGAATGAAATTAGAGAAGCCTGATAGGAAGATAACAGAAACAAATTCAAAACTCCACATCCACATAATTTGAAACAAAAATTGGACAATGGAATTTATTGTTCTCAGTACTTATACGCTAGATACAAGAGCAAAGAGAGCTGCAGGAACACAAGCATAGGAAGTAGTAGTAGCAGAAGTGGCGAATATACTACAACAAAAATATCAAATAGAGAAAAAAGATAAACTGACAGATAACTATAAAACCATGAGAGCCACAAAAATGGATAGAGTGAGGAATAAAACTGTTATGGAACAACTAAACAGAGAACCACAAGAAAAAGTAATGGAGGGCACTGGGATATCTACATAGAATGGAAGAATATAGAATAGTGAAAGAAATGTTTGACGTGCAGGGACAATGACATAAATAACATAAATATTTTCAATGTGTTGATGTCAGAAGATTGGCTTAAGATAGGAGGGATTGAAAAATTAAAGTAAATGGTGTACAATCAGTAGTGAACTGTAATAATAGTAAATCGGAGACTGTGGTTGGAAAAATAAAATAAATTAAATATTATTCTTACCATACGCCACTTTATTGAATCAAATGTGCATTTAGACAACGATGTTGTCATCTTCAGGACTGAAGATTCAGATTGAATAAAGTGATGTGTGGTAAGGGGAATATTTATTTTATTTTACAGTAAAAAGTAAATGTAATCGTACAGTCTAATAGCTTAGGATCAAATGACTTTACGCCCCTACGAAAAATGAAAATGACGACGACACCTGTAAAAATTGCCAATAAAGTTGACCTCATGATTACTATACTTTCTCATACATACAAGAAAGTAAAAATTGATGGAGATGGTAAAAAAAAACTATAAATTTTAAACAACCCTACTACACTTGATTATCGGATAAGCTACGAAAATGGTTAACAATTTGGAAAAAAATGACAAAATTTTAAAGGAAAACAAAAAGAAATAGATCAGAGAACAAAAATCGACATTTAAGCGACATTGACATCGATGGCCAATCTAGAGAGCGATTCGAAACAAACTCAAACCTGTATCGCTTAAAAATTTCGAGAGCGTATTTCCAATCGAGGAAGTGTAATAACGCGTAACGCGCCGATTAACAATTTTCACGTGTTGTAAACCACGACTTGTCATTCCGCGTAATATTTCGACTCGAGTCGCGTGGCCGCGCATATTAAACGCTCCTATATTTTCACCATGTAAACGTTACGCAACGATTGCGTTTCTTTAGTTCATTTTCGAAACGGGTTGGGCAATGGCGAGTCGCGATGGAAATTGCGACCGCCGCCGTTGCGAAACGACCTTTCCGAAAAGCTTTTTTTGCAAACGATTAAAAGCACATTTTCAGTTGATGTTTTTTGATCGTTTTGGAAACGATGATTTGCTTGAGCGAAGAGTGTTGGCTTTATTTTCTATCTTTCGATACATTCACGGTTTATTAATGCTGTTGATGTGGGGTTGACAACCAAAGATCCAGTTGTGGTCATCGGCGACACCGAAATTGATAATTCAAAAAGAGTAAAAGTACGAGAAACCTAGCCCGTTCAAAAGCAATTAGATTCTAAGTTTGGAGATAGGAGGTTGAAAGGTGGAGTCCCTGGAAGGCGCAGTCATCAGTGGGTATCATTACGTCACATTTCAAACCCCCAAGATCGCACAAGAAACTATGAATTTGAATACATTTTGGCTAATCTCAAAAAATTGGAAAAAAATTTATACGATTTCAAGAAATCATAAAATGAACGCAATTACAGAATTATTTGCATAATGATATCCTTGCTCACAATGCCTCGAAAATTCGCAAAAATTACCAACTTGAAAACTTCGTTTGCTCCACCTTTGAACATCCATTCTAATGTATGAATTTATTCTAATGTCTCGGGTTGTATTGAATGTAGGACGGTATCGTTAAATAAATCAGTTTCATTGTCACCGTCATCAGAGTCTCATCGTTTTATCACATCCTCAAGATTAATTCCCACTTTACAAAAAAAAGCATTAAAAGCATTCGCTACATGATGCTAACGACAACGAACTTAATCCTTTGTTCTTCCTAGTGCTTTAGCGCTAGGTGCTTACAATGCTTTCAATAGTACCAAGCGACTTTAACCCAGTCGTAAAGCTTTTGCAAATCGTAGCGACTACTTCAGAAATGTCATATGACTGAGTCTCATCTCAAATGGTGCTCAAAGCAGTCAGATTTCTTCTTCTTAATCCTATGTCTTCCTACCAACTGGTGTAAGGCGTTTTGAGTCGAGTGTACTTTTTCATTCTTGTACATTTCTGCCTTCACTTCCTTGTATCTGTTTCTTCTTTTATTTCTCTCCATTTTACTCATTTCTTCGATTTAATCCGATTATTCCTTTCTTCCCCTGTTATTTTTGTTGCTCTTCCTGTTAGTCTTCTTCCTATCATATGTGATTCTTTGCTGTCTTATCCTTGATCGGTTCAATTCTGAGTTGCGATCTGAATGTTTCACTTCGTATCTTTGTTCTTCTTGTTTTGCTTTTAATCTTCCTGAGAAATGTCACCTTCACTGCATTTATTCCTGATCTATGTTTGTTTAGTTCGATGTGCTTCCGATTCAGCCAGAATTTCCTGAATCAATTTTCTCACATTTTCTTTGCTTCTTACCAGACATTGGCCCCTATTCCTGTTTTATCCAATATTTCATCGTTCTTGATATTTTTGTACATTGCTTTTGCTGCCATTTACGCCCTTCAATTTACTCTATCGAATACCTTTTCTATGTTCGCCTTTTTCACTGATCTTCCTTATTATGAATCTTTGGTGCATTTGTCTGTTCTGAAGCCGCATTAGGTTTCCTCTATTGTATTACCTATGATTGCTCTTATTCTATTCTTCATTATTCCTTCCAACCCTTTGTCACTAGATCTCTCTATAGTTCTTGGATTATCTTTCAACTTCTTGCTTGTGATTACTATATTCAAGGCCTTTAACAGTTCCTGTAAACCCTCTCTACCTAGGTACTTTACCATTTCTGGGGCTTCCCCATTTTTTAATTTCGTTATTGCTTCTGGTAATACTTCCTCTATTATTTGTTTTATTTCTTGTTTCTTGCTACTTCTCCCTTCATTCTTTATTCTTGTTTCTCTTCTTGTGTAGTTCTTCAAAGAGTTGCTCGCCATTGTTTTGATGTCTTCTGTTATTACTTCGCCGTTTTTATCTTTTATATTGTCCACCTTTCATTATTTTTACTTTATATTCTTAATTGTTAGCGTTCATTGAATAATGACATTTGTACAGTTTTCTCCAACATGTTTTCCTTCTGTAACCGCTACTTGTAATTTTCATATCGTTCCTCTCTTTTACAAGTGAAATATTTTTCCATGTTTCTTTTTTTATTTTATTATTATTTGGTGGTCAGAACTCCACCGCGCAGTTATTTTGATATTTATTTTTGCAGTGGCTCAACTTTCATTCGCTGCTTGTCAATTCTCTTCTGCCGACATTTCTTCTTTGTTTTCTTCTAATTTCTTTATTATCATTTATTGACATTTCTTTTTAATTTTTTTTCGTTAACTTGTCTATTTTTTCTTCTCTTGTTTACTTCGAAATTTATTTTGTATATTTATTTCGAAATCGGGTGCAAACCTTTTTCAAGAAAACTGACTGAAAGCCCTTCTAGAAAAGTGGAAATGTTAGCAATTTTGAACCAGAGATATTTGCTATTTTATTATATCGATGTATTGACATTTATGAATTTGTGGAAATGGCAATTTTAAACAAATCGAACGAATGTATGAAATGCACAGGTTTAAATCGATTAGAAATCGAAAAATACAAAAAAAAATATCGAAATCTCCGAAATCTATTTTCGACACTGTTGGCTTGGGTTGCTTAATTAATTATTACAATTTTTGCATCGAAAATTAATAATTTTGGAAACTCGCCCAAAAATATTTGAAAAATTAAAATTATGACAGTTTTTTTTGAAAAATTGTTGCATATTTCGATATTTTATGCATTGTTTACGTTTTCGTATTTTTCAATTTTTCCTTTCTTTGCATTTTTTTGAATAAGGCTCGATGACTGTCGTAAAATTAACGTAGTTACCTATGTACGAGTATAGTCACGAATGCCATAACACAAAAGTAACAACATCTACGATCGATAAATTGACAAGTAATTTGTTTTTGAATTTCTTGAAATTTTTGTAATAGCATTTTTTTAAACATTGTTATTATCTTTTGTAATCGGTAAGTGGCAATTTCTTAAATATTACAGGAATATTTTTTGTAAAATTTTGATAATTTTTAGCATTTGAAGTCATATTTTTACTTTTTCATAAAATTTTCGAATTCGAGATTTTAAAAGAAACGACGTCATCCTTTGGGTACCTATTCTAATATTTACTTCATCCTAGCGATTTATTCTTTCGTCTATTTTCATTTGTTGTTCTTGCTTTCATATCCTTTTTCCTTTAAAGACCAACTATATTGAGAATAGCTTCAGCTTCAATTAAACCTTTGGCGGACCCTCCCGTTGAACGCAACGCCGTACGCACCGCAAATAAAATGCGAAGGCGCGATTTTTCCGCGAAGCATCCGCGAAGAGGACACGATTGGGACGTGCGCTGCATGGAATCAGCCGATAACAAAAGGAAGGAGCAATGACTCCGCTCTTTCGCCGTCGCAACAACGAACGAAGAAATCCTCCGGCGCAACGAACGGGATTCGCGTTTACGCCGATTCATAAAAATCGGCGCCCATTTGGGTGCTACGCACGCTAAATCGCATTTTCTGGCCGGGCTATTTTTAGAAGCCGGACATCAAAACACGGCCGTTTAGATCGGGCAAAAAGCGCGACTATTAAATGTAATTTGCTTCTCGGTACGCTGCAATTAACGATGCATTAATTGCGCAATTACTTGGTATTTTCCGCAAAATATATTATGACTTAAAATCAATTTTCGAGCGACGAAACAACCAATGCATCTAACTTTGTTATGTTCCTAAATAGTGCGATCAGTTGACAGGAATTGAAATCAAAATATTCGTCCTGCTCATGTCTGGACATCACTTGAGGCCCCACCGTACGCTAATTACGAACGACATATTTCCACATCTACATCGATTAACTAACGCTCAATGTCAATGAAACGGCTTTCTAAACGACTTGCACCTTTACGTCGCGCTTTTTATGTGCATTTCGGTCGTTTGTAGTCTATTCGCGATATCGGCTCATTTACGCTAGTCACAATGTTATCGACGGGGAATAAATCCACGAATACCATAAAGTTTATGCATAAACCTACATTCATGCGCGATTTATGCGTGACGACGTTTCCCCTTCGATTTGCGCCGGCGATTCTAAAAATGTTCGATTCACATTCACGTGGAAATTGTTGTTGTAAATGCGCCGCCGGCGTAGCTTAAGGTGATTTAGTGGGAATTTGTCGTTTTTGACGTCCCCTTATCTTGGAAAGTAATTGTGGAATAATTTGTTTATTACCGAACGCGTTCGTTGTACAAATGCGATGGTTTTTCTAATGAAATTAGTTCATTTTTTGTTTTATTTTGGTTTTCTTTGTGACGTTCGTCTAGTCATAATTTTATTTTTGGGAGTGGGTTTTATTTTTAACACTTTATTTATTTCTCACTTGTTGATCATATAATTCACACATGCATAGAATTTAATCGATTGTCAGTGCGCGAATCCATTGTAAGGAACTGGACGGTAAAAATGCAAGAATTACCAGCAGGTGATGACAGCCGTTTCGCTCTCTCTGAGCTCATCAGACCACAATTCACCACAGGCCGTCCAAGCATGAGTGGAAAAGCAAACGAAACAGCTGTCATCATCTGATACATTCGCTGAAATTTATTTTCAACGAAGCTACATTTAGTGCCAACGACTGCATAGTTGCAAGTATGTCAATATAGTAGTGAATTACGTAGCAACCCGAGTGTGGAGATATTGGCATCTAGATGGCGTTAATACGCACACTTATACGTACTTTTTGTCACCAAGAGTATTGTAAAATATTATGATGATGATCTTATAACAATGAGGAAGGCGGGAATATAGGAGGGAGTTGTGTCAAGAATAGGGCAAATAAACAAGGAGAAGTGGTGGAGGATGAGAGTGGGTACGCAGCTGACAGAAGGATTTAAGAGAATAAGAGGATTGAGACAGGGGTGCCCACTGAGGTCGCAGCTATTTAATGTGTATATAGCAAAGCTAGAGAAGGTACTAAAGAAGGGACAAGGTGGGTGTTGAAACTATGGAAGGTAAAGGTATGGTCATTGGCTTTTGCAGATGAATTGGTCATCCTGGCGAAGACGGGGAAAGGGCTAAGGTTTCCTGGAGAAGAGCGGATTAGAAGTCAATACGAAGCCAAAGGTGATGGTTTTCAAGAAAGATGGAGAAAAAAGAAGAGAAGTGAAATGGAAACGAGAGGAAATTCAGCAGGTACGAGAACGGATGTACCTGGGCTATGTGATGGGTTATGTGTGAGAGAACAGAATAGTGGGCAGGAACACATGCAACATATACGAAAAAAGGCGAGAAAGGCGGACAAGGGATTACGAGGGAGCCTATGTGGACAGAGGAAAAGGAAATTTGCGTAGACGATGAGGATATGGAATGTTTGCGTAAGGAGACAAAAGCATGCGGTGTTAAGGAGCAGAAAAGTTTGGAGAGGACATACATAGGACACTTGAAAAGGGCCTTACACTTGGAAAAGTCGACACCAGATTATGTAGTGAGGCAAGAGACATGTAGCGAGAGGTTGGGGGTAGAGGTGGGGAAGAGATCGGTGAGGTATGAGATGACCGTGAAAGAGAAAATAACGGCAGTTTGGGGGAAAGGGTTGTGGATGAACTAAAGAAGAGGGTGTTACATGGCGTAACGTCTCCAATTCTTTATCTATTTTTTTCGGCTGGCCTTGACCAGGTACGTCGAAAAAATCGAATATAAAAAATCTGACTCAAAATTAATGAGCGGTTCTATTATGTTCTTACAAAGAGAAAAAGGTAAACGAATATATCGCTGAATTATATTGACTTCCATAAAAATCGCAACACCTAGAATTCGTTGGCCGATTTTATTGATTTTTATGATCACCACAAACAAAGGATTTGAAAACGAAAGAACAGAAACAAAAAGTTTTTTCAATAATGGGTTGCCACCGCGATTTGGGAAAATTGCGCACACATTATTTTATTAAATAATCAAAAGTCCACGTAACCTAGAGTAATTTCATTCGACATCCACTGACTCACTCCACTCAGGTCGATTGAGATAAATTTTGCTGTGTAAATTCTCAACCTGGTACAACTGAACCCAAACCAACTAAATAGTCAATAACGAAAAGTCTAAACCAATGTAACTCATGCCAATTATGCTTCACATTGATAACATTAGATCACAGGCTATCTGGATGAGCTTTTTCTATACTTCTGTAGTGTTTATGTGGATTTGATTTCTGCTACATTTTATTGCTATGATTTTTTCCATTTTCCCCTTTAACCCAAAAAACGCCTCTCCGTACTTTCCCCTCCATATTCAGCTTCTTGTATCCAACCACTTTGCCTTCGACTTTTTTTCTTTAGCATTCTTTGCATGTGCTTCGTCAATGTAGATTTTATCACCTCTAATCTAAGCGTATGCATTGTGCTCTGACATGTTTTCTAGGGGTGCCTTAGGAACCAGTAGCTCATAAGGACTAAATTGTGATGCAATTTATCGGTAACAACACATAATAAGAAGAACCTAGAACATGTGTATGACAGAATGAGGTAAGTTGCTTCACCTACGATGACACGACGCATTGCTAGCGCATTTGTAACTATTCTCGTCGTTCCGAACTATGCATACGTTTAAATAACAGCGTTGCTACTGATATTACTAAGTTTGTGAATTAATATAATATAATGATATACGTGTGTCGCTTAACGTTACGTATATATATTTTAATGCCTCATATTTTGTGCCGATTTAGTTAATATTAATTTAGTAATCATATATAATTGCGTTATTATCACTCTTCAACAAAAGATCTTTTTTGGCCAAAATGAGCAAGAAAATAAGGACACATAAAACGAAAAAACTATTGGGAACCACAGGCTGCCACACTTATCTCTCTCATAACACCAACATTTTAGTAATAAATTATGGGGTCCGCGGTTGACCCGCCGTCGGTCACATTTAATAAAAACAATTGCTAACAGCTGTACGGTCAATCTAGTCAAATTAATGGCTTGGCGACGTCTACTTGGCCTCACCACGTCGGCTTAATTGGTCTATTTTCATTGTACATTCATACTTTGCATTAGTTTACATTGAATTAAGACTAAACGGGCGACGTTAGCGCGCGCCGGGTTCTAATTAAGCGACGACGAACCAATCGATGCAAATTTAACTTTCGAACGTGAAACACTGGCATATTGCCCGCGTACGTGGGGGAGATAAACGCCGAATTGATTACATCACCGCCTTAACTGCAATAATTAACATTTTTGACGCAAATGATGATATCGTTTAAAAATTTTTGGATTTAACGTTTTCACCTTCGTCTGGATCGGGTGTAACGAGACAAAGGAGAAACGAGGCGCAATTTCGCGATTTACGCGATGCGAGTGGACGGGACCGTTTACCTCGGCGCGCGGATAAAATAGCTGCACTAGAGCACAATACGTGGAATTAGCGTAGCCGGTTACGGGTTGTTGGCTGCGATTCTTTCCTCTTTCAAGTGCAGTAGGTAGCAGGAACATGTGTGCCAGTAGTGCGATGGAAAATATACGCTCGTACACTCGGTGATCAAAATAATCGCGTCCATTGCGTTTGGGTGTAAATTATATCGTCGTAAACTAGGGGCGTACCTTTTCTCTTGCTCGTCGAGAACTCTTTGCTCAGTTGCATTCGAAAATATTTTAAATAATTTATAAATACGAGGGGAGATCATTATTTAGCGTCCCTGACATAGAAGGTGTTGAGTGACGTTGAATGAATTTGACACGTTATTAATTATTTGTTGCTACGTTGGTTCACTTGTTACCTGCTCAAAAATTTGGAATTTAAATAGACAAGTTTAGGGAAATTGTAAAAATTAAAAAATCAGAGATTCGCGCAGATATAAAAAACTTGCAAAAGGGTTGTCGCCAAAAGAAATTCACGAAGACATGGGACATGGTAGGTGTATTAGGTGGGGGTGCTGTTTCTTACCAAGTGGTGAACAATATGTCTCATATTCACCGCGGATCTGGTACCTAGTGTTTTCTTTTTATTTCCAAAATTAAAAGAATATCTTCGGGGCACCAGATATTACGGCGATAATGAAGTGATGACGGCAGTAAACGACTGGTTGGGTTGGGTTGGGTTGGGTATCGTTTTAGAAGTTTTAGAACCAAAAGAATTTTTTTCCAGAGGAATCAAAGGTTTGGAGCATCGTTGGACCAAATGCATCGACGTTCAGGGAGACTGTGTAGAAAAATAAACCTATTTTTCAAATTTGATTCCTTCTATGTTATGGACCGTAAATACCTATCTCCCCATGTGCCATTAATTTGAACTAAGTTTTTTCACGTTTGCGCTACGCTCGGGCTTTGTTACAATTAGTTTTATTATTTTTGATTGACTTGGCTAATTTTTATCTATCAGAGCTACAGTCGCGGGTACGGAATTTCGGGCAGTAATTTTCTGGCACATTAACAAAAACCGATGTAACTTTATTGTCATCACTTGACATACGCTGGCAGCGCCAAAATCTAGGTATCTGGGTATTCCGTAAAGTACAATTAATTGAATTGTAAAAAAATGGAGAGAATGTTGAACGACGTCCAGGCTCAAGAGGCACTCCTGAAGAAGATGATGCGCTTGTAGACGTAATCGGGAACGGTCCACGGAAACCACGTTGCGTCAACAAAAATCCGCAAGAACGGGATTCGCTTTGTAGCATATAGCACAAGACGATGCTTTTTGGAGTAGAATTATTTTTACAGATGTAAAAGTTTTCCATTCATCCTGCAATGGACGCATAAGAGTGCACAGGCCCAGAAACCCCCGTTATGAAGAACCTTATGTTGGTACGAATGATCAAATTGGACGTTTTTCTGTAAACACGTGGGCGTGGATTTCTGTTGTTAATCGTGGGGTAAAACAGCCTATGTCACTTCTTCAACTCTCGCTGTAACAGTGACAGTTTAATGTGAGGTTAGGATACGTAAAGCCCATTTCACACCTCATGTCTGTCAAATTGACGTACGTACTGCTGGAAATTCCGCGATCGCAACTGTACACCCCAGCTGGGCAACAAATCGCGCAATCCCAACTGCGCCACTGCTGCTCTTGTTGATCGGAGCGCGTGTTTATTTCCATTTCGGCAACTGCGCACGTTTCACGCTTATTTCGACCATTTTCGCATTTCACATGCATTCAACGAATACTTGAATCGCAGCCAACACACTAGGAGCAAATAGAAAAAAAAAAACGCGATGTATAAAATACTCACACCGGGCAGTCATATCCGCTCGTTCACGCATTGTTTACGCACCCGTAGTTTGCTCCGTCTCTTTCTGTTATTTTACGACGCCTTGGTTCACGACAAAAAGCTTGTCCTAAGTTTGGATCGTGGCCAGGGAATCGTTTCTTATTCCGATCGTCAGTCTTGTAAGACAATTGTCAGTATTCGTTTTTTTTTTAATTTATTATACCGGGAATGATTAAATTAAAATGTTATTGACCAGGTCAATTATGCAACGAAATCATAGGTAAACACACTCCATCAGTGTGTACTTGTCACTTAAATTTCAACATTTTATTAACAACACTGGCTTGCTCCGACTTATGACTTATGTATCGGATTTAAATAATTGTTTTCCTGAAAGACGGGCGCAAATAAACGGGTGTTAAAGGGGCGGAGGCGACGCAAATCTTGCGCGGTCACAATACGGGCTGGAAACCTGCCCAGAAAATTTACGCAGAACTTTAAAAGCCTGCAAAAAACGCGCATACCCCGCAGCATCGGCCCAGATAATTTTACGGACGCATCTTCATTAAAAAGCACCGCTCCCTCCCGGTGCGATAATTCAATTACGTGCGTACGAAGAATCGCATGATTTATTATCGCACGAAAAACCTCTTAATTACTGTTTACTTTGCACAACTGCGGTTGTTTATACTCGGAACGACGTCGTTAACCAACAATCGTTACTGATAAATATAAAATATTAAATCATGTTGCGTGCGCGAGAGAGCGAGAGCGGAAACGATAAAGCGTTTTTATGTATAATGCCCGCGACACAAGTTTACACACACACAGCGGATCGTAGCCATAGGTGCAACGGGGAGCTCTGATGAATTGTCCGCGCGTAAATGTCAATGGTTTATTATATACGCCGGGTTGTGAAACACTAACCATAATTATTTTAATTGGAATCGTTGCATGCGCTAAGCGAAATTATGAGCGAGCCTCGCAGGTTGCGGCGGCAGAAGGCTAATCGAACGAGTCTCGCGAAAAGGGAACAAACTAAAGGTTTGAATAAATTAATTTGCACCTCGGTTCTCCAGGACCATATAGTCTAGTTAACGCTGGGTGAAAATAGTCATCGATTCTCCGGCGTTGTTAGTCGAGATGGTTTCGTGGTTTTTTGAAAAGTTAGACAATTTTGACAATTTTTACCCAAATTAGATGTGTTGGATTTGATTGCATTTGAAACGGGAACAGACAAACACAACTCAAGCGATTTAGTCCCCATCCCCATAATAACAATAAATAAAATACAAATAGAAAACAGAAATTAAAGGAACATGTGAAGTATGAGGTTTCTGGAATCATCGAACGATTGCTGGATAAAAATTATATAAAAATAATGAACTACTTGACTAGGGTTTTGAATTTAGATGGCTACAGTTTTTATTATATCCTAAAATGGGGCACATGGTTCTTTTAGCGTTTGCACGAATATTTCACTAAATTGTGTTAAAGACAATGGCTGGTTAAATGAAACCGAAAAAAAATAAAATTCGCTGTTCTTCTCGTTGGAAATGATTTATTTTTTCATTTTTCAAATCTGGCGTAAGTTTTCATATTGCCTATGATATTTTCTCTTAATTAATGCTTTCCAGTTCTCATTAATATTTCGTTACATCCATTTTGGTATATAACAACCAAATTATTGTCATCACACAAATCAAAGTGTGCAGCTCGTATATTTGTTTCATTTATTCGAATAATAAAATTTGGAGATGCACTTTTTTACGTAATAGTAATTGACGTTGTAAATCCGGGAACTCATATTTTACAGTGCGAGTGAGACGTTTAAAGACGAGGCGACGAAGATGCTCGAATGTACTGTAAAAAAGATCTACAGACGTTTTACAGAAACATTGAAGTTAATTTGAAAATTATGAAATGCTCCAAATCTATATTTTCAAGACAAAGCCTGTTTGACAATTGTTTAATTTTTTATTTTATTGCCTCAAAAGTACTAATGCAAATCCTCCAGAAATTGTCAGAAAATCTAACGAACCGTGTACGAAACGTTTAAAGACGAGGTGACGAAGATACTCGAAGGTACTGTAAACATGTTTGGCAATTTTTTTAATTTTGTTGAAATAATGCCTCAAAAGTTCTAATGCAAATTGTAAGAAAATCTGACGAGCTGTGTACTAAATTAATAGCTAGCAAGTCTGAAAGGCATCAAAAACAATTCAGCCATTTTTGGAATGGATGGCGAAAAATTAACGTGAGGAAAATACGGAAGAAGTCATGCTGGCCAAGTTTTTAGATTTGCTAAGGATTTAAATGGTTACCTTGATTATTTTATTTATGCACTAATATTTTTAGTCTAAGATCATAGGTACATGTTTTTTTTTTTGTGGCCGAATAACATTAATTTTGAATGAAAATCTTGACAAATGGATGTATGAAAGAAGCGTGTAGTCAGAAGTATCCCCTGGCAAAAATAAGAGAAAAGGTCAAATAAACAAGAAAATATACTAGTTCTTTTTTAATTTGCAGGTTGTAGTTCCGATTGGAATAGCTTGTGGTTGTAGAAGAATTGTTTAAGATTTCAGTAGACGATATCCATGAATTACAAACGCAATCATTAATTACCAACTTCCTACAGGAAGATATGCCAAAAAAGAACATTCACTGTAATAAACGAAGTACACGTAATTAGTTGTGTGGAGTTATTAAAAAAAAATACATGTCACTGCGACCAAAAAATGTTAACCATAGTATGCTACTTTTGGGATATAGAAATTTAAAGTGTGCAGTGCACAATATGGATGCGAAAAGAAATTGCAATTCAAGATCCTGACATATGACCATTCGTTTCGGAGCTTTTGGTCAATGCTGGTGTTGATTCGAGAGTTCGTTTGTGGCTAAAAAATATATAGAAGACTCTTTGGCAAGCAAAAATAAAATTTCCAGGATGATACTGACGCAAAAACCTTTATGGATGTATTGTAGCAGCAAAACAAAAAAGTTACTAGTAACCCTAGTCTTGTTAACACTACTTCTTCTAGCAGAACTTATTGTTCAGGGCAATACGAACTGTACTATTAATCTGAATTATTTTTTTATTATAAATGCAGTTTTGTATAAAAGATTTGATTAATTTTGTCTCTGCAATAGAAACACTTTACCGGACAAGGTCGTTTTTTGCATTTTCCCAGACTGAAACTGTTGTAAAATCTTTATGTAATATTTAAAAAAATGATTTATCTAACGTTGTATGTTGAGGAAATGTTATTATTTTTTTCTGAAATTGACGTCAGAAATAAAATATGCAATGAAGTAAACATATACAGGCTGTTTAAGATCTCGTAAATAATTACAAAAAAAAAAACTAAAGAATCTTCCTGAACTTACACGACACCTTCACATTTTTAAATTACTAACAGTGAAGAAAATTGAATTTTACGTGAGAATGATAATTTATTATGATTGATCCTGAAAAATTATTATCTGAAGTCCTTCTAAATTGTGCGAATGAATTTTACTTGGAGATTGTTAGCAACGCTGTATCAGCAATTATAAATAATCTGTTTCAAAGAATTTACAGTCAACTGCAAGCGGGTCCCATTTCTTTTCCACTCGCTGCAGATAAGAAATCGCGATCCAATTTAACTAACGTTTTTAGAATAACAACCGCGATTTAATAGAATATCTTATGTTGGACTATTTGCGTTTTTTATTTTCTTTTAATTATAAGAACATAAAATTTTATTTTTATTTTAACAACTCGTGTTGCGGAAAAATAAGAAAAACCAATAATTACAAATTAAATAATAATTGATAATAATCAAAGACACTAAAATCTCAATAGTATGATTGCAATGCAGTTTATTTGCAAACAATTTCTGTTTCAATTCGGCGAAAACGAATTTAAAGAATAAAACAGATGTAGAAGAAGATGTGCGAAATGTAATACATGTGATCTTAAAAAATAAAAATAAGAATATTAACAGCGTGAGTAAAAAAATATCACTGGATATTTGCAGATAGAGCAAGCTGGATGATGTCGTAATTTTTTTTAATGGAGCTTGCGATGACTATACGTTCATCAAGGTAAAGTAAACTGCATTAAATCGTTTACTGTAGGAAGCATAGCTTAATGCGGCCGAACATGCTTTCATCAAACGGTGATGTTTTTTTATTGTGGTTTATTACAGTATGCACTTACTTATCAAGGACGTGGGGATGTACATATGCGATGTCAGCACGCGATTCACTGTCAGGACACCAAGGACACTGGCCTTAACTTACGGAAACCAAAATATATCGATCGTCTTGTATTAATGACAAGAAACGCGGAGAGAATGTTGGAAATTGTAAGAAAATATTTCATAAAAACTAAAAACCTAAAACTCAAAAACATCTCATAGGCAGTTTTTCAACAAGTCCTGATGACTGTCGGGCTAACTCAGTGGTTCTTAACCTGGGTTCGACCGAACCCCTGGGATTCGGCGAGTCACTATCAGGGGTTCGGCGGAGGTCAACCACCCGACGTCATCGTGACGTAGAAACCGTATTGGTTTCCAAAACTAATGCTACATAACGTGTGTTCTATTGGGAAAGTTAATTATATTTTATTTTTCCAATTAAAAGGGGTTCGGTGAATGCTCATATGAAACTGATGGGGTTCGGTACCACCAGCAAGGTTAAGAACCACTGAGCTAACTAATCTATATAAAGTTCGCAAGAAAATTGCCAATATTACTAAACTACCAAATTCGCAAATGTACTCCCACCAACTACAACGTTGAAAACATTGAACACTAGATGAAATAAAATAATCATCAGGGTAAAATTATCGACGTAATTATTATGCTGTTACATCAGCCCGCAACGATTTTTTTTATCTCGTTCAAAAAGGGTCGTTGTAATAAAGACGAATTCCAACCGCGTACGATAAAATTATTTCCCAAAATGAACGTTATTTTACCATCAACACTAGAAGTTTATTAAGTAGCTCAGCAGGTATGAAAGTCGAGACCTGAAAAGTGCGTTCAAGTGCGCTTAAAAATGAAAAATCACTCACCCTTAAATTCGTTGGCTCTGCGAACTGCGTGGCCGAAAAAGATCCTGAAAGCAAAAATATTCTTCGTTATATTACATAAATTTCCAGGCGTAATCGCGATGACAAATACACTGAACGTGTCGCGATGATTTTTTTTTATTGACAGGAAACACTTACCAAGGTACCGATCGTTCATTTTTGGAAATTTTCGTTTTGCTGATTTTTGACAGCTTTGAAAAATAATAAAAATATTTTGGAAAAATGTTCGCCATTTCGCGAAAAATCGTAATTTTGAAAAAGTGATCGATCGGGTCCTTGCTGACACAACAACGATCAAAAGCATTGTTGAATTTTTTATTTCCGGTAACTCGAGTGGACCCAATCCTGTACACCGTTTGACCATTCGCTTTCGAAGCCATCTCCAGGTCTTGGGAGTCAACTTCGACATTTACAAAAAATCACGTGCGATGTCCAATTAATGTACAATAACATGAAAAAGATTCCGTATCGAAATTTTCTCTAGTTTTTTTACGATAAATTCTTGAAAATTGGCTCCAAAATTGGCCTAAAAGGTGCAAGTCCCCCTTAATGACGACTGAAGCAATGGGGTGCGATTCCCGAAAACCAAAATTTAGACTTATTTTCCGGGTCAAAGTATTATTGTAGCGAAGTCATTAAATACATCCCACGTTGGTATTCAAAGTAATCGTAAACCTTCACCGCAAAAATGCGACAGAAGAGTTTTTGCAATCTCTGTACGTAGGACAGCACCGTCCAAATCGTTTGCATCGTTCGTCGAAGGTATGTGGAAATGTCGCCGGGAAATAACGAAAACACATTCATAAAATGTGTGGCTAATTACACTCATAATAATCAATATTTTTCAATTTTTTTTTTAATCAACACGCATATTATTCTACGTTTGGATCGATCGCGTTTCTAAAAGTTAATTAAAAAAGTTTTTGGAACGAATTGAACGAAAATTGTTTGATATTTTATTTTCCTCAATTTTTACTAATCACACGGCGAATTATTACATCGATCTAAATTTACAAAACGTCGATTATTACAACTTGGTGCCATCGCAGCCATCGCATGACGAGCCATCGCACAAAAAACGGAACGCACGACGTCAACAATCGCAGATTACGAACCGTATGCAAGTCATGGCACGCTTCAAAATTTACGCACAATTACGCCGCTATTTCCAAACAAATTCCCGAACGAAAAGACGCAATTGCTGTGCGCCGGTGTTCACCCACCGAATCATCGTCAAAATGGACCAAAAATCGCCCGTACAAAAGACGAAATCTACTTACGATTTTTCGGTGCGAAACTAGCCGTCATCGTCGAGCGCCCATCGCCATCCGAAAGTCAAACGCACCGCGAACACTACCCGGCGTCGAACGCACCCGCACGAGTTCAAATTTGATCGCGAAAGGGCACACCGTCCGCACATTTTCGAAAAATTAAACCGCGTCCGTTCGCCCGCCGCAACAATGGACGCGACGTGCAGACGTGCAGACGTCACGCCACCTTTATTGCCGACTCGAGATTTGCAAGGCACTAACGATTTCCGATTTACGTAACCGGCAAAAAATTTCGTTGATAAGCGTCGACTTCGACATCGCTCGATTTTACCGAAGGACCGGAGAAAACTGATTTAATGCCAGACGGACGTCGTGACGTAGAATTTGTGGGCGAATTCGTTGATTTGTACGTATGTTGGGTATTAATTAAAACTTTGTCGACATTTTAAAAGTTAAGGTGTTTCGAGTCGCTGTTGGTTTTATTCGAATTTGTATATTTAAACGTTTTAGAGTTTGTTCATTTCGACGTCGACGACAGATCGATCGTATGTAACTGCGTATTAAAATTCATCACCGCAACAAAAAAAAAAAATTGCAGTAAATTTAATTCCCAGTTCGCTTGTAAATCAATCATTCTATCACTTCGGCGATCAATTACAAGTCGTTTAAATTAAATCGTAATAAATTGTCGCAATCGCTCGTTACGTCTTCATTGAAAAACCTGTGCGTTTAACAGCCGACTTAAATTAAAATCAGCCGTTTCATTAGGCATTATACAAACAGTCACATAAGAACACAGATAATCTATACGATCAACATGACAGCGGTACTCAACGATTGTCATTCCATTTTAGTTTACAATGTGAAAGCCAAACGGGACCAAGGAACAAAATAGAACTGTGCTTGAGTGAAATACAAAAATAAATTACCTCGTCCTTTATTCTTAAAAGTCTTCCTTATAACTTTACTAAGCTACTGGTTGGCACGTAACAGGTGCGAAGGCCGGGGGGGGGGGATCTATGAGCTAGATAAGTTTGATTTTGAAAGCCGATACGGTCGCAGTATCGTAGTGCTTGCTAAGAAGCAAATCAAATTCAATTGGGTTTAAAAAAAAAACAAATAGAAACCAAGAGAATCAAGAACGGTGACCAAACCTATTTGGTACACCAACGACATAGCCTCCACGAAGAAGTTAATCGACAACGGAGAGTATAAGAAACTTACTTCAGTGCACTTGAGTACAATTTGATAGAAAACATTTTAGCCCATGAATCTAAGTGAGGTGTATACAGCATAACACACTTTTCAAATATCCAAATCATTTTGGATAATAACAATATCGAAGAAATCACATGGCCTGTAACACCATCAAGTTTCTTTCGCTACAAATCTCCACAATGCCAAAGATGATTATCAACCTTAAAAATTTTAATGAATACAAAGTGTATCGTAGCCCAAACCTAACCCAATGCAACCCAACCCAACTTAACTTAAAATACTATGTATTATACGAAGAAGAAGCAACAGTATTTTGCAAGACATATGAATAATTATGTATGTGTATTAAAAAGTTTGTCAGAATTTTGTCGTTCTCATACTTTGTATTTGGGATAGGTTTTTTTTTTTTTTTAGTTTTTATTATAATTATTGTCCGCCCATTTATTTCGATTATGTTACTTTTATTTTTAATCAATTGCTTTGAGACAATTTTCTAAAATTGTCAACATTTGTAATACTTACTTGCAGGAATTGCAAAATTAATAAAAATTGCAAAAAACGTCAAAATTGATAAAAACGTGAAAATCATAAACCGATTTTCTTGTTCGCTTCTCAAAAATTATCAAAATCGACCAAAACGATGATAACTGAAAAATTTGTCAAAATACGACAGTACGAACCGAGCTAGAAAGACAAAAATGTACAAATTTAAGCAATTAAAATATCGAAAGCAAATGTGGCAGGAAGGGAGGGGGGCAATAATGGTTTGGTTATGAAACGCCAAAAATTCAGTAATTGCAGCGCCGCAAAACGACCGAAATTTCAACGATTTTTAAATACAAAATTGTCAAAACAGATAGAAACGTAAAAATTATAAACGAAAAAAATTATTAAAACGGTTATACTTTATAAAATTTGCAAAAAAATATCAACATCACAAAAGACCAAAGTGAAAACATTCAAACAATTAAGCATGTCGAACGCAACTGAAATGGGGGGGGGGAGGTCTTGTTTGTTTCTGAAACAAATCTGTAGTGGTCACACAGTCACATACACATAGACGTCATGTCGAAATAAAATCTCGAGGTCGAAGATTTTCACGATTACCATAAGAAAGTAATGTAACTGCAGTTGAAGCACAACCATGCACAACAATTTTAAAGCCCAAATACATAAGTCGTCCGACTACTCTAAACCACTTAAAGCAGCTGAACAAAGTCAGGAACATGGGAACGTTATGCGAAAACTACACCACATTGGATGTCAAGTTAAAACAAAAATGTTATTAATACATATTGAGAACTAAACATAAACCTTAATTGAACTCACAAATATAGCTGATAGCTACTCTAATCACACGATTTATAAACAGGTTCAATCAAATCAAAAAATTGTCACTTGTCACATGAGATGAGTGGTAGGATGGACGCATATACGACGCAAGCGTAAACAAACATCGCCCACTTTGCATGATCGCTATGACGTCACAGAAAATATGTAAAAACGTACTAAATTTGGACCTTTCAAATGATAGCAAACATCTTATTGTAAGTTATATGCAAATTTCAAAAGAAAGAACCATGACGAATCGAAGTAATTCAGATTTTTCAGAAATTTTGTGTTGTTGCACATGTTGCTAATACAATGCCAAATTTTTAATAATATTGCTCTAAAATTGTCTATTTGTGTTGTTGACGTTTATATTATTAGGAGAGGGGGGTATACAACATTTTGGTCAACAACACTATTAGTATGTCTGATGGTCAATTGACGTTTTTTATCCACTTGTCTTTAGTAACAATTAAATTCGTTTTGTTAGTAAGTAAATGATTAATTTTTTTTAAGTTTTGTCTCAAAGCTACTACCAGCTACTTCCTTTTCAATATGGTTTAGCTCGGTGGTGAGACTGCAAGTGAATTTTATTTCTATGGTAAGGATATTTATCTTTAACCTATTGTTAAATGCTGCCAGTTGTTGTCCTGTTTTTTAATTCTTCTGCCTGCATTTTTCTTCCACCAGACAGCATCCTAATTTACTTTGAACTATATCGGTGTCAATTTTCATGTTGGTCAATAGTTGTTTTCTGTATAAAATAAATTTCATCTGCTCTTGTCTTCCTTTTTGTATGATTGACAATGGCATTTAAATTAACATACACTTTCATGAACTCCATATTTTTCGGCGTTTCTTTCGAAAATCGAAGAATTACATCAGACGTGTTAAGTGTAAATTAGCCTAAATAACAAAAAAATTCTCGTCTTCCTTTTAAAATTGTAGTAAAAGTTTTCCAACTGATTTGTAAAGTTCCCATGTCTTAGTTCTTTGTCTTTGAAGTTTCAACTTTATAGTTAAATTTGATTACACAAACTTTATATAATAAATTGCTGTAACGTTCCAATTCAATCAACATTTATCATTATTTAAATAATAAATGTTTACAATTTTCACAAATTGTTTGTTAAATTTGACGTAAAGCCAAGAACTGGTGCATTATTCTAGGTCTGTTTATCGTACTCTAATTATATTAATTAAACTTCTCATGTATTAGTTCTTTGTAAATCCGAAATATTAAAAGTTCCAAGTTTGACTTTTTTGTATTAACGACCTTTTACATTTATCCAAGTTTGATATGCACAATTTGTTTTATTTTTGTAAATTTGTAGTTTTAGATACTTGGATACGTTTTGCCATTTTTTGCCTTTAAGAGTTTTGGCATTTGACATTTTGTGGATGTTTAATTTTTTTAATATTTTGTCAATTTTTCATACATTTACATATATTTCGTCAGTGTTCTGTTGTCAGTGGTTCGTTAGGAGTGATTGGCTCGCGCCAAGAAGTTTTGATGGCCACTACATGTAAAGGTATTTCAACAACTAAGGTTCTTGGTAATCGCTACTGACGAAGGGTAATAACCCAGAAACAATATTGTCTAGCGATCCACCAGTTAGTCTTCATGAACCTGTTTTAATTAATGTTCACTGCACCATTGAGGTGTAAGATTCGACCATCTTTCGTGTAAATTTTACATTTTGCTGTCAGATTTGACAATACACATTTTTAACATATATTTATATGTATTTCATTTTGGCCCTTTTTACAATTTTGACAATTTTTCAACTTTTTATGCTACAACAGAGGTTTACCAATACAAAACTTGTCAAACCTACTTTGGACAACTATCGAGATTGGTCTCTAAATCTCAAACCTACTTGCTTCAAGATTTTCGTCACCAGTCTGAACATAGTCGTAACCAATTGTTGAAAAATAAATTGACGTAACGATAAACAAATTCACTCGCAATTTCGACAGCCGAGTCAGTAAACGTAATGACCACAAAAAGAATTCATTAATGTCATGTAGACGACATCAATCTACTTCGCCTATTATGCGAAGGCAGGTGCTTCGAAATTTGTCAGTGCAAGTCAGCTTTGTCAGTTTGTTGACAAATGCCCGCCATAACGAAATGCTGATAAATTAATATCAACGAAGGATGAATCGATTTCATTGAACAAGATTTCTCCACAGTCTTTAGAGAGAATACATTTAGTTGGGCAACGCATGTTTAACTAAACACTGCCAACCACCAACATAATCAAACGTGCACTTTTTCCTCGACTCGCTTTTCTTTCGTCATCGAGCTCGTCGACGTTTCTCCTCGCAACGACGGTGAAAGTGATCACGTGTCTTCGGCTGTGACGAAAAAACGGAGAGTGAAACCGAGCGGCGGTGGCCGTGACCCAGTGGACGGATCGCGCGGTCCAATGTCACGTTACCGTTCTTCTAGTGCCGGAGAAACCGTGCAGATTCGCCATCCGAGCGCAGACAACGCGGCACGCGTAGACCGCGCCTGGAACCGCACCGCCGACTCCGAAATCAACGTTAATTTCTGTTGTAGCGATCACGGTGCATGAATCTCAAATCTGCCAAGGCGATCTGTCTTGGCCGTGCTGTTAGAGCTGCAGTAGTCTCGCGTCTCATAAATTACCGCGTTTCGACGACGGCCGATAACGACGCGGAAGGATTGATCAAAGGAACGGAGCAGGAAGTGGCGTTTTAAAATCGACGCGAGCGAACGAACTTGGAACGAAAAGAACGCAGGGTCGAACGCGGCGAGGGCCGGAGTGGAGTCAACGGAGCGAAAACTGAACGCGAGCGATGCGTGCACAACTGTTTAAATTGAATCAAGTTGTGGAACAATTAGAGCGGATTGGTGTGTGTGCGTCGTATTTACGAAACGCCCGAATATTTGGGCGATGAAAATGAATTAACAAATCATACAATTTTGTGTGTTTGTTAGAAAAATGCTTAAAAAAAAACGCCACCAACTCACAAAGATATCCACCTTTCAACTCCAATACGAGGGTCAAGCTGAATTTCTTGAGAATAAAAAACCGAGTTAATATTTTGCTCTAAATATGCTTCCAATAATAATTATACACTTGGTCGTCATTCTTTATATCCACTGTTTAAAAACTCCCAACCAATCTTCTTTCGGAATACTTTCAAAATAAGCATGAAGAGCGATGTCTCGTCTTCAGACGAAATTCTTCTACGCCAATAATTCCATTTGAACTTAAAAATAGTCAAAAGTATCTTGCGTATCTTTTTCAATCAAAAACTGGAGATATGAATCTGCTTTATGTGACGATGTATTATCATGGTGCAGCATAACTAACCCTTGTCTGGAACCGTGTACCATTTATCTGTAACTGTCTTTTGACGATTTATCTTAATTGCATTAGCTAGGCCTCTATTTCTGAAGAATAGCGCGAGCCTAACTTTTTTCATAGATTTCCTACACCCTCTACTTCCTGGAAGTCAGAAAGTTGATACACCACAAAACAACTCACCACTTTTTTTAAAGCAGATGACTGTGTATGGTGGTGTTAACACCTGAGTATCCAATGTTAAGTTTATGCTCTGTTACCCCATAAGTTGCCTCATTGTCCATTTCAATTATTTATCAGCGGCAATGTTTTATCGGTTACAGCCCTATGACGACGCCCTGCTCATTTTTGTATGCTGAACAGAATTCATTTTGCGTTCAAATCCCTTACACCATCGGTAAATTGTAGCCAAGAAATGTGCTTGTTCACTAAAAGCTGAAGCTAAACTCTCTTTGCACTCATCAACGCTTAAACATTTCTTAAGGTCATAATAAATCATGATTCGAAAATGCTCTCCGGTTGATTCAATTTTTTCACCGGTAATGTCATTTTAAAAAATTATTAACTTGAGTTCAACGACTAAACTTCAAATGACAGATAAAGAGTTGCTCTAAACAACACTGCATGTTTGGTTTTTACTGTCCACTAGATTTTCTTATTCTCAATAATTTCAGTTTAGCCCTCGTATTTAATTTAATAAATAAAAATGTTATATAAAAGTGTCGTTACCAGTTTAGAAGATCATGTCCGGTTAAAAAGTATATATCGTAAAAAATCTATAATAAAACTAGTACTAAAAGAATTGTCACTATAACCGACAAAGGTTGGGTTGGATTATGTGTTGGCGTTTTATGTTCAACATCAACACAACGCAACCCAACCGAACCCAATGCAACCCAACCGAACCCAAAGCAACCCAACCCAAAACTCCACCTTTTCAATTTAATAAATAAAAATATCTTATGGTCACGCAATATATTAATAGTTTTACTCGTGTCACGTTCCTTCTTTCATTGTATTACAAGGCCTTGTTGCGTTGACATATTTTTAGTTACGCTTGTAATATGTAATAATATGACCACAAATCGTCAACATCTGAAAATAAATAATAAAATTTGCCGAAAATCTCAATAAAAATACAAAAGAATCTCAATCAACGTAAACATTTGCAATTACCTAAAATGCAAAAAACAAATGTCACACAATCTGAGTCAATGCCATTGTTGCAAATTGGCTGTAATTGGTTTTTGGGTTGGGTTGTATTTATTTGAGTAATTTTACTCCCCAACCGAACCCAACCCCATTCAAACAAATTGGTTTTAATCGACTTCCATTTCTGGTTTGGGTTGGGTTGCATTTATTCGGTCCAATTTGTTCTCAAATCGTATTTAACCCATCCAATGCCATTTGAGCAAATTTAACTTAGTTGATTACCATCTCTATTGGGTTGAGTTCAGGCTCGGATACAGGGGGGGAGGCGGTGGGGGCAATTGCCCCACCCTAACTTACGACCGGCGCAGTTTAATTTGACCAAATTTAAAATTTTTAAATCAATTTAATCACTATCCCTGTACAATAATTATTATTAACTCATCACTACCCAAGAAGATTACATCAATCGATCAAGTGTATTATATTCGAAATTGCTGATGAAAATAATTTCGCGACGTTTGCTTGAACGATAAAAAAATCGAGATTCAAGCCTGTCGCACTTCACGCAACAAACGAATCATGGAACGAAAATACCGAATAACGAATAAATAGTACTAGTCCACTCAACCTACCATCAATTTTTTTATTGATGCCCATCCACTGAACAAAATGCTGTATCCGCGCCTGGTTGAGTTGGGTTCTATTGGTTTTCCGGTTGGGTTGGCATCTTACTCCCAACCCAACGCAAATGGACCACATTTGTTTTAATTGCAATAACAATTTTGATGGCGGTATTAATTCACTCACGTGCCCACATCTTTTATTTTCGAGAATTAAGTAATTTGCAAGTTTTATTTTTTATTTTAGATAAATTTAAAGCATTGATTGACCAGCCAAATTAAAAAAAAAAACGTAAAAAGTTAAAATTGACGAAGTGCCAAAGACATAACATTGATAATCAGTCAGTTGTCTTCTTCTTCTTTCTCTGGTATTGTTTTTACCCTCACGGGTGTTGGTGAGCCTCGGTCTTCCTCTATTTCGTTTCCTCGTTCCTTTAGTTCCAATAACTTTTTTTCAGTAGTCTACTTCCGTCCAATCTCTGTAAGTGTCCATGCCATTCTAATTATTTCTTCTCACTTTTTTGGTTTTACCTTTTATTGTTTTAGTTTTCCTATGTCTTCCTCATTACTAATGTCATCCAGATTGGTTTTCTACGCTATCTTTATTGAAAAAAATATTTCCGCTACTATCATGTCCAGGTTTCGTTTATTTATTTTTTCCATAGATGATTTTATTTAGTGTTTACCTTCTTAATTTTGTTCGCTATTTCGATGGCTATTTTCCCATCGTTTTCTACAATACTTTCAAGGCAATCTACTGTGGTCTTATTGTACTTTTTTCTACATTGAGTTTCATCTTAAATTTTTCTATTTCGTCAGTCCAAAAGCTGCCTTTGGATCGTTGAATGCATTCGATTCTTCCTTCTATCAGTGTTATTATGTCTATGTTATAATTGGCTTTTCTACCTGAATGCTGTCTGTGCATCAATGCACATAGCCAAGTTTTCTCGATCTTCAAGACCCGTCTGAAAACTGTGACAAGCTTTTAAAAATCTAGTTCACGTTAAATCATTCATTGCGATCAACATCAGATGCAATAAAAACCCTTGTAACAGTATCATAAACATTAGTTTCAAACCTAACCAATTTCTTTGTCAATCATCCTATATGTAACCCAATCACTGGACGTGCTGCATTTTATTTTGCCTTCTACATATTTCGATTTTATTATAATCACGTTCGTTGCTATTTCCATCGTTCACTATCTACTCCGGAAGAGGCACAAAATGCCGCCTGCACTCATCGAATGCGAACAACGACAAAAATCACAACGGGCCAACCCAGTTAGATAACATCTCCGCTCATTTGCATAAACTGCGCCAACGGTACCCCACAATCAATGCGAAGTGTGCGTCGAACGCGTGACGCTCGACAAATTAAAAATACGACGCCGCGTTCACGTATGTCGGCGTTCAGTGGGAGTGCGATTGCGCTCAATCTCTTTTCCGGAAATCGCGGAAGCGCAGCTATCTTCCGGTTTCGATTTCCGGCGCGCCGGTGTGAAACTCGACCCGCGGCCTTCGCGCCGATCGAATTATCGCAAACGTGCAACGCGGAGATTGTTCCTGCCACTGGAAGAATTTAGGTGCATTTCGCGCCCAAGGTTGCATTTATTTATAATGTGCTTTATGTGCGCGCCCGCAGTTGACACGTTTGCGCGTTATTTATTGCGCGCTCCGTGTTTTTCCCGCCTCTTTTCTCCCGATATTTTTTGCGATTATCACGTTTTGGCGAGCGCGTATGTGTGGATTTCTTTATTCCTTTGTTGTTGTTGACGTTGTTGTCGGCGTGACGATAACAAAAGAAAAGCCCGTTTGACTTTATAGTTGCCGTTTGGATCACGGGCGAAGCCCAAACATCATCACGCGTAATTGCCGTCGATGTCGTGCGTGTGGTCCATTTGTGCTTTTCATTTGATTTTGTTTTATTGTTATTTGGTTATTTGTATATTCTGGTTTTATTGCCTTTCTTTATATTGTTCGTTGCTTCTGTTTACTTTTTCATATTTCATTTGTGTTGCGTTTACAGTTTGAGTTTCACTTCTTATTTCATTCAGAGCTTTTTAAATGTTTGTCCTGGAAAGTCTCTGAAATTTTGTATGTGTTTGTAAAAGTTGGGGTGTTTTGTTTTTTTTAGGTGTGTGTAATTATGTTTTGTTATTATGTTTGGTTATTAGTCATGCACTTTGGAAAAAATAAGTAGAATTAAAAAACAAAAATCATCTGGAACAAAATTTTCGAATCAAACTTATCTCGAAATAGAGAGTCGATTTTTGTATAACACAAAGGATTTTATTCGCACACTACTTATTTAAGTGAGAGAGGTCAGATCGTGGATGTTAATGATAATAAATTCAGGCAAGAGGAAGTGAAAACTGGTGTTCCACACGTTCGACCGAAGGTGCCTTTGTTGTTTTTATTGTATGTTAACGATCTGACTGCAAACATTAAAACAGGTAGTAAATAACATTCCATATGCAAACAATACAATATTTCTAAAAGTATCTAAATCGACGACAGTCGTTGACGACTTGGAACTGCGACTTACAAAAGCCAATAAACTAACAATGAATAATAAAACTCAAAAAATAACATTTAAAATGCCATGGTGAAATTTTAAGGCATCCTCATTGCCTCGAGACCAAGTTGGAAAGAGCAAATACATTTTGTTGTTAACTAACAAAGCAAGATTGTCTGTGACATAAGAAAAATAAAATCTATAACCACCAATGAGAAACTTCTGTCAGTCTATTACTAATTGCATTACTGAAAATGCTTCAATAAAGAAACGTCGAATTAATCGTAGAAACACGAATATTATTTTGCACGTATTTGTGGAATATGTAACAGATTATTTAGACATTTTCTTTAATTTAATTTCGTTAAACAACTCGGCAGTTTGGGGTCACACCTTGAACGTCCCCACACTTAAATTACACCCGAGCAGAAACCGTTCACTGTTTCCGGTTCCTCGTTCATTATCGCGAATCGCGTTCGTGACACCCTAAAAAAAAAAAAAACGCACCCTCCTCCCATCCGACGATATAATGTACCGATTTAAATCTAACGATTTTCTCAAGTGGCTTTAAATGGTGACGAACGACCGCCAGTCGGAAGTACACATTCGACTAATAGGTTGCTCAACATGACATATGTTTAGATGCGGTTGCCGATCAGCGAGGGGGGCACTCGAGGCTCTCCCTTATCGCACCCCAATATAGCCGAGCCAACTGAAGCATACGGAGGATACGGGCCGCACACCTATGGGAAAAGGGAAATTAAGCGCGAGTCGGCCGATACGGGCAATTTAGTAATCGGTGGAAATTTACATACGAAAAATTACGTCATCACAAATAACGTAATTTAATTTTTTTGTCGATCGCGGTGCCTTTGATTCGCCTCCGACACCTAAACTTAGACGTCACTCGCTAATAATTTAATAGGCGGAATGGCAGGTTATCAAAATCAAATCAAAAATAAAAATGAACATGAAACAAATCCATATAAACCAGTATGCAAGTAATAAAAATAAAACTGTGAGTTGAAATATTAAAATCAAAAGAAGCACTCGCGATAAAACCGGTTAAAGCATCGCGATATTCGATCGTTCGCCCAATGACAAGGGTGTGGCGTTCTAGTCGGTCGTAATCGAGGGCACTTATATGGGGTGCCTATTACTGGTATTTTAAAGCCCGCATGTGAGGGATGACGACAGGGATGACCGAATATAAGGGTTTGTAGGAACGCGTGACCCGTATGACTCCAAATGACTGTACAATGAATTGTCTGTTGTGTGATTTCTGCGCGCACGCCACTCTCATTTCAGATTAGTTTTTTTCTTGCCACGCATCAAACGACCTAATAAATTTAAAGGGTGGCAGGATATTAATGGAGTGGCCTGTGAATTGTTACGTGTGTGCAATTCCAGCAATACGTCATATTTCGTAATGCATTATTGGTATAGCTAGAGCTATTTTTTTCTTGGTATCCATGCCCATCAGGAGGGTGTACGCGCTCTTTAAGTTTTCTATCTAATTAATTCCAAACTCGATTAGAATCAAGTCAGGATTAATTGCATTCCATTCCATAACTTATTTCATGGTCTTACAGAAAATTTCTGTCCACTTCTGCGACTCAGGGCAATTTTAATTGCCATTGGTGTAACGTGAATACTTAAAACCTAGTCAGTGTACCTTGTAACGTTTAGGCAACCATCAATCACGACTAGCATCATTGAGTCATCGGTGAAGAGTACAGGAGTCCAGTGGCGAAGCTAGCAATAGAAGTCGTGAACGTTTTTCAACTTTTTTATGTTGGTGTGTCGATCGAGACAGAAACTCGAATTCCAGTAGGCTTCGTAAGATAGTACTGGATTGCTTTGCCAATGGAAGTGCGTCCACGGAGAGCACCAGTTAGTAAAAATTTGTCCTGCTTTGTTTTTCTTTGTTTGCCTTGACCTGGTCTTCGATTGTCTCCTGATTGTCCATTGAGGTCTCTTACAACATAGTGAAGATTCCTGCATTTTCGAGCAAAGCACCCACCTCAAGATCCTCAATTTCTTGATTTATTTATTTATTTGATTCATATTGATTTAGTTTTCAGTCATGAGTGCTTAATTAATTTATTTATTAAGTTCTAAGACATTAACAATGACTCGATCGACAAGTTATTGTTATAAAAAAAATAACACGACCCCTTTGCTGACTCAATATTTTCACGTTTAACAAATTGAGTCGAATAGAATCTTTCGATATATTTTTAAATCTAATCGTCGTGGTCCTCTGGCTAAGAATCGTATGTATCGTATGTACGTAATCGATCGTTGATCGATTTCGATATCACAACCATTAATTTTTCTTTTCTTACAAACTTTATTAAGTCCTAGTGCAATGCAAAGTGCCTGACTTGCATTTGTACTTGTACATGAGGTGGCTCTGTGAGTTGTATTTTTATAGTAAAGAATAATAACACTGTCTTATTTTTTCCTTTATACAAATTTGCATCTAGATCTGATGAAAGGATGAATTTTGCTAAATGATTGCAATAATTTGCCTTTAAGTGGCTGATTGGAGGAGATCTGTGCCAGCGCCACTTTGGACTAATTATCAATAACAAAAAAAAATTCTAGTAGGAAAATAAGACATTAGAATAGGTCCAAGTTTTCTAATATGTTAATTTTTAATTAGGACCAACATTTGACGTTTCACAGTTTGACACTTTTTCAGTGAGACCAAGAAGCTACCGGAATTTCTTGGTGTCACTATATTACCCCAATACAAAAAGCGAAACAATAATACGCAAGAAATATTCCGAAACGTAGACTTTGGAAGAGCAGAACAATTCAAGACCATATAGGCAACTCAGTAGAAATGCAAAGAGAACAAATAAAAAACATTGAGAAGGCATTTGATAGAATACAGAGAGATGCGTGAGAGCCCTGAGAACAACGAAAATAGTTGATTTAAGTCTAAAATTTTGAAGGGACTTTCAAAACAAATATGGGTGTAAAGCAAAGGTGTATTACGAGAGCTCTTCATTGACGTAGTTGGGCCACGAAGACGACATTATTGCAATAGATCCTTAACCAAAAACAAATTTGATAATAATCGCTGAGTCACGAACTATGGCAACATGACAGGACTAATAAATTGACCAGAGATAACAAGTTGTAAAGTTAGGAGGTATAATAAGCAACGAAGAAAATTGAGAGTTGAAACCACTGAAAATTTATTCAACGCTACTAGAAAACGATGCCATGCCAAGAGAAAAATTACCAAAAAGCTAAAAGCATGGAAATTATAATTACACAGAATGGAGAGCGTTTTTTAATAAAAATCAAAGGAAAAACTATACCAGATGGAATCATAAATGAAACAATCCGGAATAAATTAAGTACAAACCATTGTTTAGCAAAGTCAACTCCGTTGGCTAGGATACATCCAAAGAATTGGCGACGGCAGGGCAGCAACAAAAATATACGAGTGAAAGAAATAAAAAAGAAAAAGTCCAAAACAAACTAGGGAAGAAAAAGTGAGGTGGGAACACAAAGCCCAAGACGATGTAGAAAAGAGAATAGATCAAAATATGGAACAAACATAAAGAAACTCAATCGTACTAATTGCTGACATGAAACATTAAAAGAAGTAACGAAGAAGTAAATTAGATGAATTAGTAAAACCCCACTAAATTTGTTCCCTGGATAAATCCAGAAATAATAGCGCAACCAAATATTAATCTAGAGAATTTTATCATTTACATTTTACTGCCCAAACAATATCTACAATTAATAACAACGAAAATAAAATGATAAGAATAACGTGAACTATTGCAACGAGAAAACAGCAGTATGACTACAATTAATTAATTATGGGGTCATAAGGGCAAATTACAGCCATTTTCAGAATCAATGCACTAAAGGAAGTATGAAGAAGGAATCCCTAAAGACAAACATGGTAAAAATGCAATAAATAAATGGAAGCCCAACCTATGTAGAAAGTAAGGGGGTAAGAGGTTGCAGAAGACTGGTCGAATATAATAGAGGAGGCAAAATACACAATAACTTGTAGGGTGTGACAAAAGAGGATAACAGAGTAACCCACTACAAGAAAGGGGTCAGAAGTTCTCATTCACTTTTTTCTGGGGTAATGAACCGCGTTGTTGGATTGTCCAAGGAGGAGTCGTTGTAACAAAATCACATTTGACACCCCCATGTTGACCTTCTCGGTCCTAGTGTCCTAGTCGTTTTTGTTGGGGTGGGGTCCTCATAATTTCTTTTGTTCTACCTCAGTATAGCTTGGTATGCTATTTTTACGGTACGCAAATGCTGGTGTCCATGTATTCAGATTTTCTGGATTGTTTTCTATTTCGATGACTTCTCGTCATTGTGTCATGAAGTGTGGTACGAGGATACATTGAAAAGTGTTCGGCCTAACCCAGATAGGATATACAACATTGGAATTTGGAAAAAGTGTCGAACAGTGAAACGCCGAAGCGAAGCAAAATTTTCTACAACGCAGTTCGCAACCCGAGAACCAAGAAGCATATACGAGGGCGGTTCACCAATTATTGTCCCTAGCATAGAAGCAAACGTCTGAGAAGAACGAAATAATTTATTTTTCTGTCTATTCCCCTGACATATACATTTTAAGTATCAATGCTGAAGTTCTTGAATGTTCTTTTGTTCCACACTTTGTCCATCACTTCTTCGTCGTTCATAAAATGGGTTCCCAGAAGACGTTCTTTTAATTTGAGAAACAGAAAATACCCGAAATCTGGGAATAGGGAGGTTGTTCAAAAATTTCAAAGCCAGTGTTGCGAATGGCAGCCATTGGCAAATCAACACGAATAATTGTCACATACTTCAATAACCGAAGATTCAAGTAAGCAATGATGGAAAAGGGATTAGAAGTAGGCTACTTAAGTATAAGACACCCCCAAGGAAACCCAGCTGGACGATGTATTCAGGAGGTGATGACATACTTAAGTATATATACACACAGTGCACACACTCGATGGGTAAAGTATTTGAAGAGAATCGAATATTACATGAATGTTGCACAGATCACCGCCACGGAGACACCACCGGTGATACTAATGAAAGAGAAGACTCCAGACCGACCATGGGACCCTGGTGAACAAAGGGTAGAAGATCTAGTAGACATTGTAAACAGATGTCGAAATAGAATGAGAAGGAAACAAGAAAAATAAAAAAAAATAAAAAAAGATATTACAGGAAGGGATAAATAATCTAATTTTTTCATCACTTATGAACTTGATAAGGAAGAGGCACTTTTTGTTGATTTTCCGGGTCCTTTGGGGCCTCTACATCGGAGGTTTCTGGATCTGAGGCCGATATTATTCTAATGGAATCTTCTAGTTGATGATTTATCAAACAATTTCTACGAATATTAATTGTGTCTATTTTTTACTTTTACATATTGAATATAACGACCTCATCGACTCAGCCCTCTGCCTTCTTCTCCAAACGGGGTGGACGTAGTAATAATGAATTAAAACCAAAGTGGACCTGAATTGCTTTTTTATGTTTTCTATTTCCTTTTTATTTGTTTCTGGCGGTTTTTACTTTGGAAAAGTTAACTTTTTTTAGAGGGTTGGGTTAAATGGGTTTGATTGGGTTTGGTTTGATTTGGTTGTGTTGGTTTTTATTTTGATGCTGCTAATTTTGTTTCTATGATGTCTTGTCTGATTTTTTTGTTGGTTTTTTTTAACTTTTACGAATATTTTGATGCATATAATTCGCTGCCATGCCAATTTAATTAAATTGTATGAATAATTTGATAAGGAATGACTTAAAAAATTCTACCAGTTGAAAGAAGAAATAAAAGGGGACATAAATCAAAGACATTTCGGTAATAAACTTATGACGCGTAGCCCTTAATGTATCAAGCCGCGACGTAAATCAAATAGACATGTAACGTTTCTAACGGATTAAACGAATTATGTCGTTAAAATTTAGACTGCGCTCAGCAATCGTTCGTGACATATCTATTCTAGTTAATAAGGATTGCATAGGACAGTTATCTCGGAAAATACGATGTATTACAAAACCTGATGGTAATTGTTAGACATAGTACACTAGGTGGTAGGGCTTAGCCAAGCAATTATAAACACATGTTGGACAACAAGAGTTCAGTAATTTTCTACGACGAATCGAATGGTTTACAAGGAGTAATTTATCCATCAAGTTAGGAGGCAAAGGTGCATTCATTTACGCGATTTGTGCACATCTTTTTTCTTAAAAAATTGTTATCTGTTTCTGGTGAATTCGATGATTCAATTACTTCGCGATACATCGTGTTTGTAATGAATCTGTGGAAATGCGGAACCAAGTATTTATGCGATCTGTGCGCGCATGGTCTGTCGTTAGTTCTTGGGATTATCGAGAAGAAATGCGATCAATAATTCTCCATAAATCTAAAAAAATTACTTCGTCGCATATCGTGGAACGACATATTTGTTGAATTTGGAACCACTTGTTTATGCAATTTGTGCAGGCATCGTCTGTCTTTGATCCCTGGAGGTATTAGCCGTCGCTTTCCTATGAACCGGCCGAGCAATTTGTTAACGAGACAAAACCTAAGAATTCATAATTTCAATTGTCGAGAAAATCCGAAACGCGCAGAAAAGATTTCGATGTTTTCACCTCAATTCATCGAACGTCATGGGGATAGTTCTCAAGAAAATCACATCTAATTAAAAATAAAGCAAAATGAACATAATACTACTTAATAATAATAATAATAACACAAATAAAATTTTATTAAATGCAAATACGAAACGTAAACAAATGCAAACAACACTTGAACTTCTTGCGACTTCATAACGTACAACACAAAAAAATCAAGATTATCATTTAAAACATTACAAGCGGTTAGTTTTTTTCCATCAACATAACAAGCGCGCACACACACACATGCGCCTCAAAAGTTAAAACTTAACCTCGACCGAAACAAAACTCGCTCTTTCTAAATTAACGTCCACCATTTAAGTGACACGTCTCGTTAATTTATTAACGACCGTGCAGACGCACCAAAACATAAACCACCGACCGTATGCGGGTGTCGCTCGCCGATGCGGCGGCGTCTCGGGGCACCTGTTGCTCCGGAGTCGCGTCGTCCCCTTTTAGAAGGGACACGCCGAGATTCCTCGTGCTTAGAGCCCGGCACGTAACGCGACGTCGATTTACGGTAGATTTTACCGGAAAACCGGTTCGGGACGGACGCGACGAGAATTGAGTCGTGGCCGCGGGGTCGCTTCGTAAATCTCCGTGACGAAAAATCGAAACGCGATAAATAAAAACGCGGCGAATTGGACACATCGGCGTTAATTGCGTAAGAATTCGTTGGTTTGTTATCGCCGACGAAGAACAAAGAAGCGTCCCCTATTAATAGTTCGCGTGCGTTGGGTGACATCATTCGGGAGCCCGATTGCGGTTTGGATATCGGGAAAAATTCATGGCGAGTCCGCGAGCGTTGAAAAATGTTTACTTTGCATCAACACAAGGTTGCAAACGATGTCGAAATGATTGCGTGCGCGGACGTTAAGCGCGATCTGGTGGATCGTAGCTTAACGATTGATGAGAATGTTGCCTTAAGATCTACTCTACCTATCTCGAAATGTTAGTAGATCAAAATGGTATCATTTTTTTTCATGTTCACAAATTGCACACAATTCTATGAAATTTTATATGGTAATAAAATTATTAACAATAATAAAATTTATCACAATTAATATTTTATGTGTTTAGCTTTGCAATAAAACAATATACCACGATCGTATATTAGAAAATAAGTAAATTAAATATAAATTTTTTAACTCCAATAAAACTTAGGTAAAAAGTTTTAAGTACATACAATATTTTTAACGGAACACGTATTTGTGTTTCAAGGTAGACGCTCCTGTATTTTTTTTTTTTTTAATTACATGAACAATTAATTAATTAACTTACTTTATGGATTGTCACGAATAAACCGGTTAGAATGGTTACTTTTATGGTCAATAAACAACGTTTTACAAAAAATTAATTTCTATTATTGCTATTATAATTAATTGTAGATAAAAATATCGCGATTATTTTTCTAGTCTTATATTATAAATTATTGGTATTTAAGCTAAAATCTTAATGGAATAAAAATTAATGTTAATGTTTATATTTTCCGTCGGTATTGTAGGTAGTTTGCTTATAGTTTGCTATTCACATATAGATGGCAAACATAAAATTTTATTAACTCGAAAATCAGATAAATTTCAAGTGAGATCACTATCGACATAAATTGATAAATCAAAACAATTTTATTCATATGGAGACAGATCGAGTAAATCTAAATTTGTACACAAGATTCCATCTGTTGACTGGTGGTACCGTAACTCATTGGAACATATTTACTCATCGATGTATTCTCGGGTTCGTAACTCCAATTCGTTTTGTCTTATATAGATTTCTACTTTTGTATTTTAATACTTTCCTTGTGAACCGGTAGATGCTAACACAATTGGAATGTATATGCAACTGATGTTATGTTATGGTAGATATTCAAAATATTAATTACTAAGAATCTTTTCCTATCGCACCATTACCGATAGTGTGGGTGTAAGCAACAGAAAGCAACCGAAATATGTCGATGATTATCTTGTTCTGACCTTGAATGCGGAAAGTTTTGCGGAAAATGTTCCTAAACATAAAAGATATCGAGTCGTGACGAAGAAGAATGGAAAAATGCGATTCGAGAGAAGTTGGATGCTTCGGAGGGAAACCATACTCGGAGATTGGCGCGTCAGATTGTGCAAGCGCAGCACACTTAGGAACCAAAGTCTTCAATGAAAGAATAGGGGAAATAGAAATTTTCTGTGAGATTGAAATTTTCCAAGGATTTGTCTCCTTTACTCAACCACTGCATCTCAAAACCTCTTGAAGAAAATTAGATTAGATTACAACACAAGTGCAACACCCTTTGTAACCAAAGTTTCTTATGAAAAGTTTGGGGATTTAGAAATTTTCTTTGCGATTGATATTTTGAAGAGACAAGGATTTATGTCCTTGAGTCAACCAATGTATGTGAGGAATCTCTCGATAAAATTAACAAGTTAAGTTAACAAGGTTGCAATACAAGTGCAACACCCTTGGTAACCAAAACAGTTGTCGTCACCTGATAAATCCACTAAAATTATTTTTTTTAATAATAAATTTTCTAAAACGATGCCCAACCCAACCCAACCCAACCCAACTCAATCCAACCCAAAAATTTCAAAATGCCGACAGCAGAATATTTAAAATTGTGATTTTTTAAATTACAATTCTTAGTTGTTTACACCGGTATGACCTGGTAACGTTAAAAAATTGAAAAAATTCAATCAATCTAATCAAATTTTCATTTAAAGGTCTGCAAGATAACATTGCATAGTTTTGCAGAAAAGTGCGCACGCGGGTTATTTAATCAGTCGGCGACAATGAATAACAAAATATTTTAGTTTTTATTCACGTCGATTGGTAAAATATGCGAGATAATATGACACAAAGGTCTATACTTTTTTCAAATGAAATTACAAAAATTACATTGCATGTCGTATTATTACGGATTTGTGTTTTACTTGCGCACTGTTTAAAGTAGACGTTTAAACCAGACGCTGTCACTACCAAAATAATTAACAGTATTTTTGAAAGGCCAACTGTCAAACTAGCGGAGTTGGATTTACGACGTTAATTTGATTACTAGGGAGCAACTTCCTCTCAGTGCAACAATTAAGTTAAGCTATCTCATACATGCCCCATTTACGATTAAGTACATTCTTAAGATGTGGAAACTTGCTGTTATAACGTTCCCCAAATCGAGAAAACCAAACGAATGCTCTTCTCACATGGTCCATGTGATCTCGAAATTGTGCTCAAAAGGTCGAAACTAATTATTGATGAAAAATATCAAATTCAATCGCATCGTGACTAGCGAAACGATTGCAAACTCCGAAGATGAAAAAGCAGTCTTGACTGTAGGTGAAAAATACATCGAAAACACACATCAAGGCAAAATTGATATAATTTTATTGGCTAACTGGATGAAATTCCACTATACCAATGTATAATAAAATACTGTTGCGCTGGGGGTTGTGTAAAAAAAAACAACAGACATGTTCCAGTCATACCAAAACAATGTGACAAAAAAATCGTAAGACAGTGGACCTCTATAGGGCCTTTGAAATGGACACCATTAACAAGACCATCAAAAATTGTCAGGACCCTTAAAAATGGGTTCCCGAACATATTAACATCGATGCAATAGTTGTTAGTGAAAGTGAAAGAGTAGAAAAAAACAAATAGGGGAAGAAGACAAGTTAGATAAAATTATGGTAATGATGAAAATTATTTCTTCAACCGTTGGACAACTATAAATGAAATCTTTGTTGGTGCTCAACTAAAATAGGTAAACAACATTTCGTGAAATCACGTGCCACACAATATATTTAATTATAAGCATTAATGAAATAATAAGAAAAAATAATTAAAGAACGAAATTGCTACTCTTAAACAACAAGTTTAAAGTTTAAACGTAATTTATATTCGTATTAAAGAACAGAAATTAATATAAAATATATGTGATGACACAAATTTTAATATTTCGAGTGACACACAAAAAAAAACTATAACAAACGAGGCCTGAACAAAGAAATAAGAAAGAAGTAACGAGCAAAAATATTTTAGAAAATTATTTATCCAAGTCTATCATAACCCTGAACAAATCCAAACCAAACATCAAAAACATTTTTAACAATTTTGTGTTTTCGTTACTGATCATAAAGCATTTTTGAAATAATTTATTCTTCGATTTAATTAAAACCCAATATGTGAGTCGGGCAAAAATAAAAATTAATCTTTTTAAATTTTAATTTGGTTTAAATATTAATCGAACCAAACCCAATGCAAATGTGGTTTTTTGCGAATGTGGTTGACCTTAAGAAAATTCAATTCAATAAATCCAAACCAAAACAACAAAAATATTTTAAAAAAATCCCCATTACCTGAGTAATTGCGTTTTTTATTGCAGATCATAAACCTACACGTTTACTTCAAACGCATTTTTGAAATAGTTTGTTCTTTCAACGAATTTGTCACTGTTTTTAGGAGCTTCATGGGATCCCATCATGGGAGGTGGGTTGGGTTGAATTGGCTTTTCAAATAACAGCATTAAAACGTCAAATATATTTCTGTTAACATTAATTTGACTTTTCTGCGCTGCGAATTAATTTTAACTGTGACTTTGTCATCAATTAATTTTCAATTTATATAAAATTTAATTTTCCCTATATTTTTCGTTCTCATTTCCCACGCGACATAAAATAAAATTTGGTATTTGACCAAGAAACCATTTCGCGCAAAAAAAAAACGGTAGGGTACGACGGAAATTGAGAAAATTAATATCATTCTTTGTTTATGAGAAATCAATAAATTGCTTTTATTGCACCGTTAATTAAATTGTGGTGGTTTACGTGACGCATTACATTTGCAGCTACTTGAGTATTTTTTAAACAAAGTTGAATAATTGTTATCTACATCGTTTACTTATGGATGAGAAAGCCGTGCGATTGTGGCAATGCTAAACATCGATAAGAATGCCTAACAGTGTTAATCACACAATGGAACGGCGCAGATAAATATCAACACGAAATTACACAAATCGATTTAAAAATAGTTTTTATTTACAATATAAATATACAGATACGCTACCTATTTACATAAATATATAACTGTGGAAGTAAGTAAGGGAAATAATACACGCGCGGGATCGGAGCACTCAATGACAAGATAAATAAATCACAATAATACGGAATAAATAAATACGCCCCACGCGTCAGTGGTACACCAAATTCCTAAGCCGTTCCGATTCGTTCCGGAGGGCGGCCACCTCGTAGCGCAGCTTGAGGTTCTCTTGCTCCAAAAAAGCGCACCTGATCGCGATTTCGTCCTCTTTCGCCCGGCGAGCGTCCCTGGACCTCTTCGCGGCTTCGTTGTTCTTGCGTCGCTTCTCCCAGTACGTCGGGTCGATGCTGGCGGCGACGTCTTTTTGCGTGTTCCTGCGCATGTTTTTGTTGGTGCCGACGTTGGACGACTGGACTTGGGACAGCATCCTTTTGCGAAATTCGCCGTAGGCTTCCGCCGAATCTTGTCCCAGAATCGCCTCGGCGGTAGCCACGCCGACGGCCAAAGACAACGGATCCTTGGGGTACGCCTTGAACGGTCTCGGGATCTTCGCCTTTTGCTGGAACGAACAGTTATCCGCCGAATATCCGAATTCTTTGAGATCGGAAGTGGACGACATGTCGGAAGTTTCCGAGTCCACCTGGGACCGGGGGCTCGAAAAGCAAAACGTCGTCGTCGGCGGTTCGATATATATGGGTTCCCTTTTCGTGTTGAACTGGGCGCCTTCCGGCGAAGGCGACCTCTTACGCCCGCGCACACATAAATCCAACGCCGGTGCCGTGAAGTCCAAAGGCTCCTCCGGCATGTCGCCGTGTCGCATCACCATCGAAGCAGTCTGCGCCGATTTCGGACTTGAATCCATGTCTGCAACTAAAACGTCTTTACAACTCGATTCTTGCGCTGCTACTGGTCGGCGATTAATCGAAATTGTATCACAATCGCCTCGGTATTTTACAAACACCGCGCTGGCGATTGATTCACCTGCGTCTGTTTTGATTCGTCGCATACTTCCGACCGCCGATAACGGACGTTCGAAAACAAACATATACTTACTTCACGTTAAGTCCAAGTGACGCCGCAATTCGTTCTTCGCAATTACTTTCACCACACACACACAGAGAGCACGGCGCGCAATGTCCGAAAACGGGCCGAAAATTTCGTACTTATGCGCGTCTTCGAGTCGTCGTTGGCTCGGGGCAACCCTTCTGGAATCCGACCAATGGGCTCGCGCAGAAAATAAGGGAAACTGCCCCCACCACGCGTTTGCGAATTTCGGGCGAAAACGCGCGTTTGTTTTCACCGTTAGATTTTTGCGTACCTGGGTCGGTTTTTTCGGCAAACGGGGCCGTTTTTTCGGCAATTATTGCGACGATTTTTTTGCATAAATTTAATGGCCCGGCGTTGGGATGTCGTAAAGTTTATTGGTTTGAGGCGATTTGCGCGACTATGAGAAAAGAAAACTCATAAAAATATATTTTTTAAAATACATCTGCTCAAGTTAAGAAGGTATTCGACCGATTGGTTTAGTGATACTATAAATAAATTAACATATATTTGTCGATTGATAATCAAACACTGATTTAAACGAAAATCTATTTTATTAATAGTAGAAAAGAAATCAAATTTAAATGTTATTGAAATTAATTAATTAAACGCAGGAACAAAGAGTTGTCAATAAAACAGTTGTGGAAATAATAATTATTTAAGATTGGATTTATGTTTAATGCCTTTATTTAATATCATTCACATCTACAATGATACTATGTTGAAAAGCATATTTGACAACCTGAGGTGTTGTTCGGTTAACGATGGTTTGAAAAATTGGGTAATTTTTAAGCGACCAGAATACATTTGAAAATAAACTTCTACGTTCTGAAAAAATGGGATACTTGAAAATCATAGTAAACATAAAAACAATTAAAAGGACCCCCGCCCCCTCCCCATCTACGCGACATATGCATAATATAGACATCATCGAAAATAAAAAAAATTAAAAATTATAAAGAATGCAAAAATGAAAGAATTCAATAGATTGAAAAAAAAAATTAATAAATTAATCACTAATCAATATGATAGCTAATTGAAGGGCCCGAGGCGCGAGTCAAATAAAATCAATAAATATAAAGAAAAATGCATAACCTACGTTGTGACACAACTATAACTGAAACAACTAATGGCACATAAAACCAAAATGAAACAACCTAACTGCAAAGCCAGACATAAAAATAACTGTGAAACAAACCTCACAATGAAATTAATTTATTTTTATTTGTCAAATACAAATAAAGACAATGGAATAAATTAAATAGTTTCAGACAACACAAAAAATACAAATTTACAACAAAATTGAAATTGAAAAATCATATAAGAATTATATACAAATATTTAAAAATACAAGATTGTTGTTATTCATGAAATAACACGGAGAACTTTAAATTAAAAACTTGAGAGATTTACTAGGAGATCTGTACTTGTTTCATTGTCGTTTGATGTCTTCAGCAGAATTGGTATGTCTTGTTGAAAGTCTCAGATGATAACGAAAAAGTACGTATGTGTCTCTTAGTGTCTGTGTGTTAAATAACTTAATTCAAAATTCATTGCATGTTTGCTAAATAAATAGATAAAAATTAACACAAATAATAAAAAAAATAATAAATGAAATAAAATAAAACGAAGACAAATAACACAAAAGCGATAAGAAACTGTTAACCCCTTTGCTAACAGTTTTCTTATCGCTTTTGTGTTATTTGTCTTAGTTTTTTTTTTGTTTGTTTCATTTATTATATTTTTATTATTTGTGTTAATTTTTACCTATTTATTTAATAACCATGCAATGAAGCAAATGAAATTGAAACGATGCATGATGCATCGTGGAAAAGAAACCCAGCACGAAATGTGGTGCGGTGTCTTATTTTTTACTTAATGTAATTCAAAATATCTGGTCGAAAAGTTACTAGTTCTAGTATTTTTTGAATGTACGTTGAAATTGCAGTTTTTAGTCATTTAATTTTTTGCGAGAAGCTTAAAATCTAAAAAGCCCGGGATACAAATGCAGACACATAAAAAATAACTAACGTTATAAAATATAAAAAATATCCATGAAAAGAACAAACAAAAATTGAGGCAATAGAGCACAAGAAATTAATGCAGAAGTAAAGAAAATATGTTCCTTCAAAAATATGTAACAAGTGAAATATTGAGTTTTTGGCAAAATCCATATGCAGTAAATTATCGAAATTATCAAGAAATGTAACAGAAATTGGCAAAAATATCAAGTCGTAATTTTACGAACATGTTTAAAAATCAAAAATATGAAAAAATATCAAAATTGTAAAAATGTCAGTTAAAAATGCAAATACACCAAATACTAAAATGGTCTACAATACATATATGTACAATGGGGGGGGGGGGGGGGCAGCTGGACGACATAGACATAATACAAACAAAAATTTGAAAAATGGCCAAAATTATAAAAAGTGCGAAAAAACCAAAATATGACAAATGTTAATGTCATAAAAATGAACCTAAAACCATTCAACCAATGTCACAAATGAAAAGTTATCAAAATATTATGGAAAATACAAAATGTCAAAATTAAATTAATATTTGACAAATTGGTAAAATGCAAACCATGTCCAAATTATTAAAATGGACAATATTGCACAAAAAAGCAAAAATTGACTTGCAAATTGTCTTTGACTGTGCTGTTCTACTTTCTCTCCTCCCAGAAGTTATTAACTTGCCCTTCCTCTCCCATCCTCATCATGACAATAACAATTTATTTTTTTTCTCTTTCCATTTATTTCTTCTTCTCTCCTATTTTCCTTTCTTATATCGTCGTCTTGTTCCTAATACTTTTCTGTGATATTTCATTTCCGCTGGTTGCATTCTTTAACCTTGTTTCTTTGTTAAGTTCCAATTCTATCTTCCGTCCATTACAAAGTTGTTCCAATTCCTTCGACGAGTTCCAGTTTTCTCCTCGTCCTCATAAAATGTCTTATACTGTACTTTTTTTGACACTTGCTTTTAAGATGTCTCTCCTCCCCCGTAATTACATACCAGTTTATTGTTTCCTCTTACATTATTTCTACATCTCTTGCATTTTCCTCCCTTACATCATCACTTCCCATCTTGCCCCTACCACTTTCTGTAGTATTTCATTTCCGTTGCTCGAGTTATTTTTCCTTGCCACTTCCACTGTTCACAATTGTCTTTTTTTAATTTTTAATTGTTTTCCAAACACATCGCAAATTTATTTATAATGTATCATAAAACTCATCGTGGAAAATTAATTGTGGGAAAATTCACCAAGGAAAATGAATGGATTGGGTTAAATTTTTTTGTTCCCACGATGAATTTTCCGCAAATAAAAATTGTGAACAAATCAAAATCGTACAAAACGAAGTATCAAAATTTTTAGATTTAAATAAAAAAATATGGATTTGAATTTGGTTGGGTTCGGTTCAGTTGGGTTGGATTGGTGAAATATCAACAATTTGTGAAAAATTCAAATTCGTAGTATTAAAAACAAAAGTTTATCTAATTATCGAAAATGCAAAATTTCAAATTGAAAATTAAATTTGGCAAATTGGTAAAATTTACTAACATGGAAACGTTGCCCAAATTATTAAAACGGACAACATTGCAAAAAGATCAAGATTGCAGAAAATACGAAAAATACAATTGTCTAAAAGGTAAAAATGTTAAACTTAACCTGCTACCGATCCTATATAATACTACGAAAGGTATAGAAAGGTAAAATGCAAATTTAAAAAGTAAAAAATAATTCAAATGAAAATTTTGAAAAGTCCACTTTGTTAGTCTAAATATAAAAAATCTACAAATGATTATTTTATTGCAATTGCTTTTTCCTGCATTTAATTGTAAATTTTGTGCAGCTAAGAAATCTCAATACACCCTGTCTACGATCGCGTAAAAAGTAGCAATGAATGTTTCTGAAGCCTGAGAATCTGGTTAGCTCCTCTCGCCCATTGAGGAAAATTTTACCGGCATTCCATTTTGACAATTTACCGTTGCAATAACCTTCATTAATTGCCACATAAATATAACTGATTTGTTCTAAAATTGTCACTTGATTTCGAAATAGCTGGCAAGTTACGTTCAAAGGCACGACATTGTATCAGCAAAATGTGCCTCAGAGTTTACTCATTAGTAGGAAGCTAACAAACTAACCATTGAAGTGGACGTTGAAGTTTACTTTGGAGAAGAACACCCTTATTTCCTATTAACTATACAGTTACATTACGAGTCCCATTAAATAAAACAATTATAGTTTGAATAATTACATTTCAAAAATTTTCCCAAAACTTTTGTTCCACACGTTAATTAATATAATGTATTATTCGGAACAACGACAAAAAAAATCAACCGAATCCAAAAATCGTGTCCACTGAAAAGAATTTTAACGACTCAATGTCAGGTAGTAATAATGTAAACGTCTTGCGGTTTATTCGGAAGGCCGAAATGCTTTGCCGGCAGTCGACGACAACAAACGGTGACGTCCCAATAATGTAACAGTAAATGGTCAATCCTGTGGGGACGTAAAGTGCCAGGTGCCACGCGCTAAAGGGTTCGTCTCCCACACACTGCTATAATGTAGGGCAGTAAGCGAAGGCCGCGCCAACAAACGGCACAAATCCCGTTGACGCGGTCCTCCGGGCCACCGAAAACATGGGAATGTTTGCCAAACATAATCTTTCCCAGACACACCGAGCGGCGTTCGATCGGTCCGTGAGGATTAAGGTGCTCTTGTGCTCTTTTCAGGAGAAACTTAACGGGACATGCAATATGGAAATAAGAAATTGTTTTTTAAATTGAAACCTTTTCGGCAATTATTAAAAAAAATATGACAACAGGTGACTGATTATAATAAAACCTAAAGTGAAATTGTTACGTCTAAGAAAGTCAATTGTTACCAACGACAATAACAGACAATGACAATGAGCGAACTGTCAATGTTCTTTCCTTCCGTTTCAATTTTTTTAACATCTTTCGGTCCTCTTCATATAAGAGGGTGGCCTGAAAGTTCTCGCCTTGATAGTGAAGACAAGAATTTATAATTTCGTCATCCTTCAATCAATCGTTCACCCGAACGTGGTTCTACAACGTTTTTTAAACGTGTTAGACCTCAGTACCTCTTTCGAAGCCCTAAATCGATGTTACTGCTAGTGCAATTTTTAGTTCATCAAGATGCATAATTTTTGTGGCGAGATGAAACTAAAAATCTTCGGTTACTCTTCTTGTTTCATTAAACTGTGGCAAAATTCAACAACTATTTGCATAAACCAATAATTTGACTAATGTACTAATTTCCAATATCATTTCTCGGTTGGACGTAATTGCACCAATCAATCCCAATCAATCGTTGTGACTGAAAATTGATTAATGAAAGTGCGAAAAATATGAGCAACAAAAAGTTTTTACAATAAAGTTTTTCGAAAAAGATTGTCTATTTGATTTTTGCATAATTTTAAATTTTTTTATGGTTTGTGAATTTTGGCAAACCAATCCAACCCAACCCAACCCAAATTCACAAACCATCAATTTAAAAAATGCAAAAGTCAAAAACTCAACATTTTCATATTGAACTTTTTTACTGTGGTTTTAGAAGGCTGCAAAAAATTGGAGATTTGTTATCGTATAGTATTTTTGAAAAATTTTACGTATATTTACAATTTTGAATATTTTAAGTTTAAGTGTTGTTCGCAATATTTTTTTAGAAATGCTTATGAAATTTGATTTATTTTAATTTTTGTTTTCCTTACAATTTTAACAGTTTTTTTACGTATTTTAACAATATACAATTTTTTAAAGAATTTTTGATATATCTTAATTTTGTATATTTTTTTATTTTCTTGCTTTTAGACAATATTTTATTTTTTCGATTTGTTGGATTGCTTGTTAACGTTTCGTTACAACAATTTTTCATTTTTAGTTTTCCTGCGGTGCCCTTTTATTAATTTTCAGATTCTTCCCCGTATATATTTTTGAAAAATTTGAACAGCTTGTGATTTCTTTTAATTCTGAATTTTCATTAAAATTTTGACATTTGTCATTTTGTCTTTCAAAAATATATAATTTTAGAGTTGTTGTTTTTCTTTAATTTTTGCTTTTTTTACATTTTTGACAAATTTTTAATTTTTCGAATTCATTTTTTCAGTTATTTTGATTTTTCTTAATTGTCGCATATTTTTCGAATTTGTATTTTTAGGTTTTTGTTCACAACTTTTACATTTTTCACGTTTGCACCAAATCACATTTTACTGGTTTTATTAAGTTCTTTGTAGCGATTGATTTGTTTTTTTTTTTAATTTTTTGATTTTTTCGTTTATATGGAAATTTTCTATTCCTTCTATTCCTAAAATTTCTCATACCTTGTTTAGCAATTTTTGTATTTTTGTATTTTCGAACGGCACGTTTAATGTGAAACGTGAAAGAAGCGCAAGAACCAATCGCAAGGTCGAGTTACACTTTCTACAAACCCTTATCATTATGGTAGTTGTATAGCGCGCTTTAGTTTGATTTGAGGCATCGCTACATCTATTGCCTAAATTATAAGTTGCGTTGCCCTTATTATATGCATTACACTTTATGTACTTTACATTATATACTTTTATATTAGTTTCTCCCCAAACCATTATTTAATTCCAATTTAATGAATAGGAAACAATATGTAAGCTATATTGATCGAAGATCATATGAGTTTATCCCAACATGTGGTGTCCATCAGGGGTGTAATCTGGCACCGTTTTCGTTTGCTCATCTTCATCAACGATATATGTAACCTTGTTGTTTACTGGTGATTTTTACTGGACTTTTTTTAATACTACTATAAAATTCAACTATACTTGTCTTCAAAGATCTACTTATGTATTACTTTTATTTGGCGGGTTATAATTACATTTTTAATATCATTAAGTTTTAAGCTTATTAAATCCGACTCTAATCATTTTTCTGATCTTCATCAAGTTCACGACAATAACATTGTATGCTATTTATAATTGTGTACATTTTTCGGGGTGAGTGGACATAATATTGTGGTAAATGTTTTATTGATAATTCGTGTTAAAATATTTTGCAAATAATATCCCATTAATTTATTACAAATGCCGACTCACGTCGAACCGAATTTAAACTCGAGTCCACACCAACAATCGAAGCGCTCGGGCGTTCATCTCTTAATTATCGCCGGAATCACTCCGGCTTATGCAAATGCGACCTGCCGCCGGGTTCCGCGAAGGGCGACGATTGAAACTCGACTTTCTGACTTCTCGCCGCATCGAGATTTACGTTTGCGTTTATTGGTGCAATCCGGCTACCGTTCGTGCGCCTCGGAGTCAATTTAACCCTAAACTTTTATTGCGACTCGAAGATTTATTGCGCACCGTTAGCGTCGTTTGCGAAAAGGGTTGGAGGACGCTGTAGGTCAGAGTCGCAAATGTGTGTCACTCCGTTAGTCACCGCGCCGCCGTCCCTCGCCCCAATCCCGCTCGGCAGCGGCAAGGTAAACAATAACACGTACACGATTCCGCATTCGCGTCAACCCTTCCGCTTCCGCAAATCTCGACATGTGGGTGGATTTCGAACCCCCCGGCGTTCGGACGTAATTGCGTTTTGTGAGCGTTTAGGCGGAGACAAATGCGTCGGGGGGGACGCGTTCAGGGATTTTTGGGACTCGAACGATGTGTCAGGCACGAAACACTGAACGTTCAAACAAAAATAAAATAAAATAAATATAATAAGCGTTGTGTATTAAATAAAAAAAAAAACACGGAGGAAAGATTGTAGACTTTTCAAGAAATGCACAAAATAATAAGAACGAGGAGGAATCTACCATTGGTTACTCTACAAAAGTTTGAACTTTTTTCTGTCCTTTTAACTATGTGATTGTAATAGTAAATCGGAGACTGTGGTTGGAAACATTAAATAAAATAAATATTACCCTTACCACACATCAATTTATTCAATCTGAACCAAGTTGACATCTTCAGCAGAAATAAATGACTATTGAAATAATAGAAAGCAATAACGAAAACATCAGTTACGTTGTACAATTTTGGTGCTTTCTTGATTTTCATTGTTGTATTATTTCGCAAATTTTTCAATCTTTTTGTCTTCGATTTTCTCTACTATTACTTTTCGAAATTATCGACTTCTTACAGTAAGAGGAAAATATTTGAGTTCAGAACAACAAATTGCTGCTTTTACTCCTGCCAACATCTGCTATGTGTGAACATTCCCCTCAAGTTAACCTCGAGGTCTAAGATTTTCTTGAACCTTCAGAATCGTACATAGAAAATTCTTGGGCTGATGACTATCTGCTTCATATATAGACAACATATATAGATATGATGAAGAAGATGAGTTAACTGTGTATGTGATACAGATCTTTCTGTTTCATTTACATTGTCTCATTACACGTTGGATAGAATAAAGGCAAAGAAATGTTGGGAAAAGCAAAAAATTAAATGATCTCATAAAAGACACTAAAAGTTGACGGATAAAGCAAAGAAAACGAAATTATATTATAGCCACATCGAACGTCAGAAGGACCTCAACTGGGATTCTCAAGGATAATAAAAGAAATAAAAAATTATACCTAATCATAAATATAAGAAGTATGGAAGGAGTCGATTCTAATCGCGAACATTTTTAGTTTAGTTTAGAATTACATTCAACGAATTGGTAAAAGTAATAGAAACAAAGATAGTTAATATGAAAAGGACGAACCAGTATAACACAGATTGTTTAAATTATGAAACAATCAGGAAGAAGTACTCGGAAAAGATAAGTAGAAGATTGCAAAGAAAGAAAATAAAAATAAATATAATAATAAAAAGTATGGAACCATATAAAAGAAACAATAACAGAAACAAATAATATTGTCAGTGATATGGGAGCAAGTAAAGGGCAAGGGTTGGTATGATGAGGAATGTGAAAAAAAAAATAACGGCAGAAAAAATCATTTATATTAATTAAAGTAGATTGAGGAAAATTTCCAAAAAATTGCCTTTTTCAATATCAGATCAAGGAGAAATTTTAGAAAATCGGACCATTCCAACAAGCTGCTAAATGACGGAGAAGCTTGAAATCAGGAAGTTCAACAAGATGGAATAATGATTGAAGAACCAACAGAGGAAGAGGTAAAAGGCATAATTAACCCCCTGAAAACATCAAATGTCCAGGTGAAAGCAATACAACGGCTGAAATGCTCAAAGTGGAGGGAGAACAAATACAAATGAAAATGTTCGAATGAATTAGTTTTATTAATATGGCAAAGAGAAATTGGTAACGTTATTAATCAGAAAAATGCTGGGCCAAATAACAAACGGAAGATTAGTTAACTACGCTGGGAAGATCCTAGGAGAATACCAAGGGGGATTCTGAAATAACAGGCCAACTACAGACCAAATATCTGCCATGAAGGAAATACAGGTAACTGGTTAGGAATATAAGATGGAGCTGTACAAACTGTATGTATGTATTTGTATATTTTAAACAGACGTATGACACAATGAACAGGGGAAAGTATACCACGGAATGAGACAACTGAAAATACCTGAAAAACTGAGAAAAATTAAAAAAATGAACAAAGAATAGAATATCACGGGGCAGAGATAGATTCCAACAATTCTAGGGGAGGTAAGACCTTAGTCATAGAAGGGGGGGGGGGGCAATGTCGACGGTACTATTTAGTTTTAACAACCTGGGACATTTCGGGACTTATGTTTAACATTGTCTTGTCATTTTTTATACATTGTGGCGACTTGTTCGATTTTTAACACCTTTTAATATAAATTTCGATTTTTGAATCACAATGATTTTTTTTCTATTTTAACGATTTTTAAAGAAACATTTTCACTATTTTAATTGTTTTACAATTTATTTCGATTGTTTTATTTTCTAGTAATTTTAAAGATTTTCTTTTAAATTGTAAAGATTTTTAGTCATATATTCGATTTTAAAATTAAGGCTGAACAAAACAATCGACGATCGTCGATGAATTCCTCCGATGAATACGAAATTTCTAAGGGCGTAGATTTTCGAAATTTCTGTTTCGAAGCTTTTTCGTGCAAAACATTTAAATACATTTCAAAGATAAATCGCTGTAATTTTTGCCAATTGAGAAAAGTTGTTCGTTCACCAAGGGCCCAAGGGCGAATGAAACAGGTGCAGAGCGTTGAATTATTAAAAAAAAAATGTTGGCAAGTTTTTCTCGTATCGAATATTAAAAATAAATTTTAATCATATTAAAGTTAAATCGTTTATATTTTCAACCAATCGAAAATAAAACAATTGTTCGAGTATGAATTTTCCAGATAAAAAAAAATTCTACGCGATCGACTGTGAATTACCCCAATTACAAAAAAAAAAATGTTCTAGGGAAAGATATTTTTGAAAATACCATTTCCAAAGTTCTTGTACTTTTGGCGTTTGAAGGTAAATTTTAATCAACCAAAAGTTTATTAATTTTTTCGATGAATGTTGCTAAAAAAATCCCAAATGTTTTGACTGCGGAATTAAAATTATCAAAAAGAATGAAAATAAGGACGCGAAATGTCATTGTTTTAATGTTTTATTTAATTTGCATCGTCAGATTTGAAATAATAGTTAAAATGATAAAAAAATGTATCAGAAAATTTAAATAATTTAAATAATAAAAACGGTATGTGCAAATTAAACAGTTATTACATTGTTGCGTATTTTTCTACAATTTTATAAACGATCGATGATATAGCAGGAGACACAGGAGGGGGGGGGGCAACGTTTTTTTATTCATTAATATAATAATAATAAAACAAGTCGTTGTAAAATTTTATTTATTGGTATGAAACGATTATAATTTCAAGTTGGCGACAACAGATATGTTCATTTTTAATAAAAAAAAAACATTGTCATATTAAACAAATAAATTCGTAGCTACGATACCGCATGAGATTACCTCTTGCGAAAAATTAATATTTTTGCATGATGCGCAATTTACGAAACCGATCGAAAAACGACAGAAATAGTAACCAAATCTACGAAAGATATTTGTCGTCTGTAATGGTTTACATGAAGAGATTGAGTCAGCGTTAATCAAAATCTTTCATTGCAATATGTTTACTAGAAGCGAAACCTTTAATCAATTTGTACCCAAATAAATAATAATTATTCAAAAATTATTTTCTGCTATTTTTATGTAATGTTCATTAGATTTTTAATTCAGGGTCTTAAAAGCATATCATTTTTGTTGCGCGTGTGTTGGGTCGGTTGACTTGATTTAAGGGTACAAGTTAAGGTAATTTTAGTATAATCCCACTGGTGATCTAGTGAAGAGAATATCTTCAAACGTTACACTTTAACTACAGGTATTAAGTTTAACATTTTCATTTTTTTTTAATTCTGTAGGTGGTAACTTAGTTGCAGAAATTCGTGGATTCATTAAAAGTTAAGTGTGGCAATCGGTTTTTAATTTTACATTTTATTATTTATTAGTAATTTTTTTACAATGTATTATTGCCATAAGCCAAAAAGAAAAATCTATTCGCTGCTATATTTATTTTTGTCTCTTAAATTACTGATTAAATATTTTGTATTGTCATTGAATAATGACAAGTCGGTTGGGTTGGGTCATAAAATAAAAAAGCTCTAAAACATAACAAATGTCAACTTTAGATTACAATTAACTATCGTCTGCAAGAATGTGAACGCTATTAAAAATATGAAAAGCGTTGGAGTGGGTTGGTTAAAATTAATTATAAAAAAATGCCGAAACTGCAAAAGAGTCAAAATTGTCAAGCGTCAAAACATCTCTTAAAACTATTCAAAAAGTATATTGCCGTCAGTTGTAAGTGCAATATCCACATGGTGGGGATCGGGATATAACCCCGCCCCGTATGACGTAACAATAAATTTTATATCATCATACATCGGTGCAAAGTGATCGCAATATTGATTCAAGTAGCCCATGGATTATCACGCAACAATGCCGCAGTAAAGGCGGCGATTCGACCTTGACTTGACCTAGCCGTCTTCTAATCTACCTACCCACCATACCTCTCGCGATAAAATTTCAATATTTTTGTAATACCAGCGCCCATATGCAGTTCAAATAAGTTATTAGTTACTATTGTACTAATATAAATTCGTTGGAGGCGTCCGGGTCCAATAAAATTACATCAAAATTAACCACTTACCTTCAGGAGCGCCGGGTTCATTTCGCTTCCGCAGTCTGGAACGCCAAGACCATCCGAAACACTCCTCCGACGGCACACTCCACGAACGCACTCGCAAACACTCGCGGTGAATCCCGAAAATTAACATTTTTGACGAAAAATGCGAGAAAAGAATCGCACGATGTACGGAATCCATTACCGACGAAAAGGATCTCCTTTGTTTTTTGCCGCGACGCGTTATCGTCGTCAGCGGCACGTCGATCTTTATAATTGTTACCGAATGCACATCATGGTTCATGGATATAGCGTTCTGGATGTAAACGGGGATTTAAAGTCGACCGTTTTCAAAAATCAACATGTGATTTAACCTGAGTAACAATCTATGAAATTTAAAATTTTGTTAATTAAGACGTACACTGTTTTTATTTTCTTATACTTAGCATCCAAACCATTATAGCTGAGCTATAACTTTAAACGTAAGATTTGTATATAACAAGAAAGAAAAATGGCGTATTTTTAAAGCAATATGTAAATCGGTGATGGTGTATTTTGATAACCGTTTTCATTATCGAATTATCGAAAAAAATGTTATCATAAAACTTAAAGATTCAAATTTTAAACAAGAATATTTTTCGAAAAATGGAGGTGAACGAAATATATTTGTATTTGTTACCGTTGTACTCTTCTCACATAATTTTGACCGTCACAAAATGATTTAATTTTGCGAAACTATGGTCGATGAGAGCTCGACGTTAAGTCGACACTTGCGCGAAATTGTACAACACGAAAATCGAATTTTTATGCAAATCTCCACGAAAATTGCAAAACTTTCTTTCCATTGTCCCGAGTCGTGCGAAAGGGTTGCTGCACCGCGCGCACAATGTCCGTCTTCCCGGAACACCGAGGCGATCCGTAATCTTAAACAAAGGTGACAGCCGCTCAGGATTTCGCCCTAATCCCTTGCGTCAACTTCGACGGAAATTTCGAAGTCTAAAACTTCGCAAGGATTAAAATTAGGTAATTATGTAACCTCGGCCGTTATCGCCTCGCATTGTCGTCGGGAGATTTACCTGAAAATAATCCAATATATTGGACGCCCCCAACTAGAGTTTAAAAACAATTTCGCTCCACGAAGAAGTTCGTCGGATTAATTTTTCTTAATAACAATTTTAAATGCAACGTAAGCGACGTTGAAATTTTTAAATAAATTTCCGTCGGCCCACACGTTATGCAACACCGTGCACAATTAACGCTTATTAGGTAATTAGCCAAAAATAGTTCATCGGATAATCATTAAGTTTAACCCCCCCGGGCGCACTTACGTTGTTACTTTTTAACGCGGCCTTGGTGATTGAATATTTTCATATTTTCATACTTTCAGGCCTAGGTAAATTATTTTAGAATTTAAAACTTGTATAGAACGCATGTTCACGCATTCAATTAGTTGGTAGCCTCATTGCGTTCACCGATGAAAGAGGATTTGCCGATCGCCAAATGCACATTGCTTGGCACCCCCGCGGGGCGACAATAGGCCTAGGCTACTAACCGTAAAGTTTGTACGAATCACGCAATAAAATATTTACAGTTACGGATGATATTCAAATTTTAGACCGGGCGGTCGAAGACTGGAAGAAAGTAGGTTAAATTTTTACTGAGAATATCGAAAATTAAGAGAAACAAGTAGCGCGGGTCCGAATTTTTTGGCTTCAAACAATTGTAAAATATTGTAATCGATGTCGAATTTTTTTTCTGTTGTATTTGTTAAATTTTATGTTTTGGTGCAATATGTGCGACAAAAGCTCCGTGAAAACAACAACGTTGAAAAAAAGGAAAAAACGAGAACTAAAAATATAGAATTAATATAAATCCAAAATACGTAAAAAATTTAAAAAACTAAATATAGTCAAAATGCAAAAAAAACTGTTAAAATTGCAAAAAAATAATTTAACTAAATTCGTAGTATTTATTCAATAGAATCAATTTTATATTAAGTTACTTTTTTAAAGTCTTAATTTTTGAAATTCAAAGAAATATGATTCATGATCGATAATCGAATAAATATTTTATATAACTCATCGAGTATTAATAATGTTACACTAATCCTTCGTAAACGCAAAATCTTAATTAAATAAAATCTCCGCTACATATTACAAGTAAAACCCAAAATACAAACAAACACTGTTAACTAACCACCGAACAAACAGGATCGTTTTAAAAAAACGATGGTGCAGCACAGCCTATTATAATTTTCACGACTATCCAATTAATTGCGCCTCATTATCAATGCACAATGACGGAAGCTACGTTTGCCGTTCGTCGTATATCGATATTTCTCGTAGAGCACGAGATATCATCGTCTCTGCTATAGTACAAGACGTCGTCTTAGTGACGGAAAACGACATTTCGAATATTATTGATCGTAGCAAAATTCGCCGAACTCGTACCAAAACAAGGACCAAATTAACTGTAAAAGACATAATAATACGACAAATTAAGGATTAGGATACAGTTTGCCACCTGGTGGTATAGGTATAGCACCACCTAATATCCGAAGGGCAGCATCCCCTCTATGAACTAGAACCAGCACATCAGAGACTAAAGTCAAGAAGAAGCATCGACTACTGTAGACTTTCAAAAATATTCCAAAAAATCTAAGGCAGACATGTGGGAAGACATAAAAGATCATCACTGAATGACTCTATGGGAAAATCTAGCTGTTGGATGCGAGGGAAGCTGGTAGACTAGATATGCCCTTGCCCTTGCTTTGCGACGTTGCTAGTCTTTGGTTGAGCTAATATTAAATCTTCGAAGCTCCATTGGGTGGCCACAAAATGGACAGTTCATATCGTCTGTGGACGAAATGTGACAATAAAGTCACCATGGATTCAAGTGGAAGATATTCAATATGGCGTACCTAACTAAGAGCGTGGTGTACTCGTTTTGATATCAATGTTAATATTTTTTTTATTAAAGACAATTGCAATGGTGACAACTTGTTTAATTTTTGATCTAGTTTTAACCAAGACATATTACAATTATTTTTTCAAATTTCAAAAAAAAGTTTTCTACCTTAAATATTTATTTTGTTGAACTATTTGTTGTTTATTAGAAAAGGTGCAGCATAACGTTAACATTTATTTGCCAAAAATGTTGTTGTTGAGACTTTCAAATGGATTTTTTTGAATTTTTGGTAAACGTTATTTCGTAGTCCTCATCGACATTGTCATAAAACATATATCGATGTAACTAATCATTTACAAACTAAATTATCACTGTTTTTAATTCAAAACATTTCTGGAGTAAAGTAAAGATTTCATGTTGCTGTTTGCAGTTTGCAACCCAAGAAGCACACATTTCAACATATAAACTCTTCAACTGACAACGGTGCTTGCAACTACAGAAATGTGTCACTTCAGTTGATTTTTTTTATCAAACTAGAATGTCATTACTATAATCGAAATCGATGTACTAAAACTATATTAGTATAATGTTATTCCTCAACCAATTTTCATTTAGAATGTTTGTCATCGTTTATAAAAAATCACAGCAGTTTGTTGAACACTTTGATGTTACCTTGTATTGTAAACACGCTATGATCAAGGACTTCTGTTTAAATAATTGTATTTATAATAAAATACAAGTGAATTAGTGTACGTGATATACAAAAATAAATAACATTAAAAAATTACCAACGCATAATGGATTGATTTTTTTCAAAAGTGGATTAAAGTCCTTTGTGTGGTTTTACAGTCATAGTTCACATTTTCGGCGTTCGATTTTAGAATATAAAAACTTTTTAATTTAAAATCGTTCCCTCGGTCCATTTTTAAGAAATTCCAAAAAGCCATTAAAACCAAATTAGAACGAGCTTAGTGTCAATAAAAAATCGCTTTGCAAAACATCCGTCAAAGCAATTTGCGCCCTCGCCGACCTCCAATGCGCATTCTTTATTGCGATTTTTTTATTGTGCAAGCAATTCACCCAAAACTGGGCGACCTAACTGTACCGGCGCAGTTAGAAAGCACCGGCGTTAAAAAATCTTCCCGAGGAGCTTTTTTTACGGCCGGACGGTAGCCAGCGACGTTTTATGGCGCCCGGCCGATTTTTACGACCCGGGCGCAAACGTCGCTTTTCGCAATTTGGCGAAAATTCTCTCACAAAACCCTTCACTTCGGACGGACAGATGTTGCGACCGATGTAGGTCAGGAATGGTTTATTTGCGACGAGCTTGGAAATGCGAACCCGTTACGTACGGTTATTAGTGTGACAGAGACATCAATCATAAGAGCGCACAATGCCCGGTTGAGTAAAAGTAAGTAGAGGCCAGTTTTTCAAATTTCGGATACGTCAAAAACCCTTTCATAATGCGCATATTTGTTAGGGGCACGGTTGCCGTGACAGGTGACCGACGGGACAATCGTCGAGGAAATGTCATAACCACCGCACAATACGTAAAGCGACTAGAGTCGGATTTCTTATGCGAAATTGATAACCCGATCGATCACACGTTGCATCGAAATACTCTCGAAAACTTATTCGACGACGTTTTAAATGAATGTTTTGCAAACATCCACAGTATTATTTAAGAAAATCATGTAGTGCACATCGTCGCATTGAAAGGGAATACAGGACATGTAGGGAATTTAATTCCACCGTCAATTAAATATAGAACTTTATTTTATTTACCTTAATATTAAGAGAAGCTACTTTCGAACTTTGATGACGTGCGCTAGGTCGTACTTGCCCCGGACGCACTTGAGCTTGACGCCCGGGCAATCCTGCACCCTGCCGACCCTGCACAGGACGATGTTGTGTTCTTGGAGGTTGTGCCCGATGCCGGGGATGTACGCGACCATCTCCTTTCCGTTCCTAAGACGCACCAGGACGCACTTTCGGTTGGCAGAGTTGGGTTTTTTCGGTTTCTTGATCAGCGTCTTTAAGACGACGCCTTTCATGAAAGGATGTCCGTCGAGAGGTTGCTTGGGCAGACGTTTCTTGATATGAGGCCCGGTCCTGTGCATTTGGTACAGCGACGCCATGGACCTCGTCCCTAGAAATATAAATAATTTGAGACGATATGAGGGACGCCGAAAGAAAACAAGGAGCCAATTAAACCAGTTTGGACACTAACTAAGAATTCAAAAATTCATAGTCTTCCATGGCATTAATCAGTCACAGGTCGGGGACAGATTTTACTCTTTCCCAAAGTCAACCAGGCTACTGGAAACGTTTCGAACATTACTCGTCCATCCAAACATAATGCAATTCAAATAACTAGTTTCCCTACCCAATCCAACACGACTCAAGAACTCATCAACAATTCAAAGCTAACGCTAGTAGTAACTGTTTGTTTTTAAATCGGGTACGACTCAAAATCAACACATGTTTTCGGGTAATTTTGTTCATCTTCTAAGTCTACCTCACTAGATTAATTACCAGATGAAGTCGTCGCTCTACGCAAATCAAAACGTATCAACTGCTCGAAGCCAAAACTCGAAATATGGGTTGAGTTGCTTCAATTATTAAGTAACCCCCCCCACAAACCCAATCCTGATTCTGTACTGGCTCAAATTTTTATGATTCTAGTTTGGACGAACAAGGCGTTGCATTTATTTTGGAAATTTTGAACGCATTATATTTTTATGCGATTGGAATTTGGAGGGACGATGTGAATTTTTGGATTAAGTTTATGAAACCAGTCTGAAATATTAAACTTGACAGATGCCACAAATTCAATTTGATTGGGTACAGTAAACGTAAGCCAGTGAAAATTTCAACCCAACCCAACCCAACCCAACCCAACCCAGTAATTCAGGAGATGTAAGATAATTCGTGGAAATTCTTTGGCATTAAATTCTCCACTGGATTCTGTATTTTTATAATCAGCCTCGTTAAATTAAATTTCCTATAAATAATGTAAACTATCTTTCCTTTCTTGCTCCTTAAATAATAATATTAGATAATGCGAAGGATTAAATTGGGTTGTTAGTTAGTTAGTAGTAGTAGTATGTTAGTTCAATTTTCAAAATTATTAACTTGGAAAGGAGCTAAAAGGAGACTATGTTGAAAAATAAAATTAATTTTATCCAAAAATGCTTATAAAAGATCTCGTCATCCTTAGAATGTTGATCAAGATTTTAGGGCACGGTAGATGGATGCCCTAAAATCCTGTTCAACATCTAGAGATATTAATTAATTTTATTTTTCAACGCCTCCTTTTAGTTCGATGATTATTATGTAAGTATATCAAAAGGTAAATTTGTTAAACGCCAATATTTCTAACTAGGGCCCTAAAAACTTTTTTTAATGAATCGTTAAAAACGTATTTAATAATAATTCCTCTCCAACCAATATATTTATTACGGTTTTGTACGAAGATGCATATTGGAGATCAACAATGGCACGCTTTTGAGCCAATGATTGCCGGAAGTAAGAAAAAACAAGATAAGATCTGCGAGTTACGCCAACGGATGACATTTGTGTGTGTCCGTGATCGTCAGAAAATGGACACACAAATGGCAGTGACAGATCTACACAATAGTCAAATGCAATAAGCGTAATCCCTCGACAGATTATAATCCGAACGGACCCCCACTAATGGACAAACCAGGGTCTCATTCAGTAATATTTGTAACAAATCGAACAACAGTGGTAACTTCTTATTTTCGGGTACAATATGAAATATGAAGCAAAGTTAAAACAAGAAAAAACTAGATTTAAAATAACTAAATAAATAATTATTTTCATTGATGGGAGAAACTTTGTCATCTTGAGCTACATCTTCCAAGTTTTTAGCAGTTGATTGTTTGGTTAGCAGTGAAGCTCAAGATGTGGCTGGTTGAGCATAATGGATACTTTTGTCGACTTTTCAAAGAAATTGTTATTGGAAGTTGTCGTTCTTGTCTTTCATTTCATTAAACAAATCCTCCAAAGCAAATGTTTACACTGTGTTCCATTTTTGGATCATAATCTACTTATATATGTTCTTTAGTGTTTGGGAAGTTCGAAACATCGTGGAAATTTTTCAAACGTCCTTGCTGACGGGTGTTGATTAATTTGAACAATGTATCTGTTAGGATGCTTAACTTGACGTTTTTTATTCTCAATAATTCGGAGAATTATAAATTCAACGTTTTTGCTTAAAGTCGTGCGAGTTCGATCCTGCGCTATAATCGCTTTACCCCTTTATGAAGAGGGGACAGGTGACGCATCTTCGCCATCGGACATTGTCCGCAACGACAGATGAATGCCTCAGACCACAATGTCCATTGCGACCACGCCGTACTGCACACGAAAATTCGACGCAAGAGCTTAACCACAACCACACACATCGAATTGAGTCTCGACGAGGTGCAAACGTCTTTCAAAATGCCGACGTTTTATTTTTAAATTTTTTCGTATGAGTAGTAAAAAATCGACTGCGTTGCATTTGTGGCAAAATATGACAGGGACGACTCTTGTGATTTTCGTAGATTTATGTGGAAATTTAAATAAATGCAAATAAAATATCATCACTTATTTCTTTATTTGTTGTCAATTATATTCCATATATTCCATTATTTCATGCATGAAGTATATGGAATATATGGAACTCCAAAAAAATTGATTGTTTAGACAAGTATAGATATTTAAGTTTTGTAAAAATATATACGGAACTATAAAAAGTATAACTATCTTGTCTTCCTCCAACATGAGTTGGAAATTTATTCATAATACTTTGGAGCCAATTCAAACTTTATTACCACGTGCTTCGTGAAGATTTCTTAACACAAATTTTTGCAATTGCAACAAGGATTGTAGTGCAAAATGTGGCTGTAAAACAGTCAGCCTATAATTGGTTGGGTACAGAGTGCTCCCTGCTTTATGAATATAGTGTATTATATATGTAGTATATATATAAGTGTCCTGTTTCAAAACTTTAATTAGACGTTGCAATGAAGCCGCATTATTGTTTAAATTATTTAATATTTAATATTTCATTTTCTGTTACTGGATATAGAAATAGTTTGACTTTGAATAACTTTTTTAGCACTTTGGAATATATAATATATAATTGATATAATTGATATTTTATTTGCAATAGTGTTCCCAAGATCTGTACCAATTTACCAATGCGAATTATTGTAAATTGAAATGTCTACTTTGACCGGACTACTGGCTGGAATGCAATGATATATCCGGGTGCACCACTGTCACATCAGGAGGTTTTTTACTTATCTTGAATCCCTCCCTTCTTGCACTATCGCATGTGACTTGTATATTAATTGTATATGTGCTATGTTCCACGTACAATACATTGCGTCATATTACCACAGAATGTTCTGCGACGTAAAATACAGTTGGTCTTCAAAAACAAACCAAGCCATGGCGAATTATCAATGAAGGAATTCCCATCTCATCGTAATTCTCAGAACGAGGACGTTCTGTCGGAAAGGAACGACAAGTTATGTCAACCAGTCAATAAGACATCTGTAATTGTAATTGGACTCAAAATAACGTTGGATTTTTCTTTTTTTTATCATTTTTGGTCTTGTTAACCAATTAATTCCACAAGTATCTCGCAGCGTCACTAGAATAACAAATTTGTAGATTTACGATTAAAAAACATTTTGATTAGCGTGGTACATCGACTTCTTGACCAATGATAAAATAACTTCATCGTAAAAATGATAACGCCGTAATTGTTTTTCCTAACGATTGCAACAAGAATTGTCCTGGATTACATTCACCGCTAATCGCATATCAACAACTCGAACACGAACTGTCAAAATTTCACATTAAAATCGAATTAAACTTTAACGACGAAATTTTCAACAGTTACGTCATACAAGTTAGCTAAACACTTGTCATTTATCACTAAGCAAAGTTAGCGCAACCGATCATTCGACCAGTAAACCGACTAAACTAAAATTCGCAAACTCACGTCATACACCGGAGCTTAGTATAGTGTTACAAGCGAACGTGATTAAAACATTAAAACCAGTGTCGATACGTTTTGACTAATATAACTAAACTAAAACGTGATTTACATTTTTCATCGAATCTAAATCCTAAAACCACAAACTTACGTATTACGTGTCATTGACTCGTAAAATTCATCGTATACTAAATGGTACAAACCTAAATACAGTTGTGAAAATCCGGCACACAAATCAATCGACTTATTCTCCAATCTTGGCGAGACCAAACTTGGCAGTTGCAGTCTGTTCAGGACGTTTCTTAAAATGTTCATTTTGTACTAAAAAAAATATATTATTAAAATGCATACGTTGTGTTTACCATAAATTTACGTTACGCTTCCCCGATTTAATTTAAAGATATTGTATGGTTATATCAACATATAATTCGATTTTTGAGGTTAGTTTATCTATTTTGATAATTCGTTGCCAACATTTAATTTCAAACCCTAAGTTACACTTCATTGCCAACCTAGGCGACAAATTATTATTATTATAAAGATTTAACTAAAACGTTGATTATTTCGAAAGATTTTATCACAAATTATAAAATGACTTAAGATCTTATTCTCACAAAACTAACCACAGCAATACAGTTTGCAATGTTAAAAAAATTATATTTTAATAAAACTTGGAAAATATCTGAATTACTTATTAGAAAGTATTTGGGATATATCGTGTGGACGAAAGACCCCACTGCGATTATTACCACACACTTGATCTACTCTCAAGATCACAGCGATGAAAGTGAAGTATCTAATCAGTATGCGTGCCGCAACGATACAGGTACACATATTTAAAAAAAATTATTTAATAACACTAACGCATTCAATTAGCGCGATTTCTTAACACTGATAATCGAAGGATGTCTCGACTAATAATCACAAATATTAAAAAATTTAAATTTTTTATTTATTTAATAGTAATTTTGTGTGCGATCGTGACCTACATATTTTGTGTAATAATTCGTGGTTTAGGTTATTGCGTGACGTCATCGATTCCATTTTCGGGGACTTTTACGATTAATTTAAAGTTTTTGTTGTTTCAGGCGACGTTGTTGATTACCTGCGCGGTTATTTTACCACAGTCCGATCAAGTGCCCATAAAATTGAAGCGATCTCCTCTCGAATTGGGCTACGTCTCGTTCACCGACGGGTTCAGCAGACGTCCGTCGGGGTTCCCTGCGATATTGAAGCACGCGGGCGCGTCGTCCACCAAGCCGGCCAAGATTTCCGCGCCGAAGCAAGGCGAGCGTAAATCGGTGCACGCGCACGTTTTGCACGAATGGGTCCCCGGGCACGTCGATCACCACTCGTTCATACCGGGACACGTCCATCACATGTTGATACCGGCCCACGGGATTCTGCTGACGGGCACCGTGCACGTTTTGGTGCCGGAGACTCACAAGCTGGAAATCTACGAACCGTACAGGAGTCACTACGGCGGATTTGGGGTCGGGTTGGATTTTGGGGGGCACGGCGCCGGACATGGGTTCCACGTTTTGTTTCGACGATGATGTAAATAATTGTAAGTTAATTTATTGTTGTTGAAAATATTTAATATTAAAGTGTAATAGCAATTTAATGCCTTGTCTTATATATAACGTGCGATCAAAAATGAAATTAATCGAAAAATGTGCGTCAGAGATAAATTTTGTTATTACTTTAAAGCTTTAACAATATTTTTGAATTTGTAGTCCTCTCTGTTTTACTGTTTAGTATACAATATAAATGTCCTTCTCAATACAAACGTTTTGGAACATAAACAACGCCATCCAATTTTTGTTAGATGAACTAAAATGAATTTGGCGCCAAAATGTAAATAATTTCACTCAATTTATAAGTTTTTGATTTTCAATGATGTACGAGTACATTATATTTACTTTCGACTTTCTTTCATCAGTTATAATATTTTTATATCGATAATTATAAAATTGCAATTTTTATGTCAATATAAAACAATCTCGACGAAATAAATGAGACGACATAAACAACAGATATATATTTTTGTTTTGAAGTTTTACATAAGGAGTGAAACCAGGCTCATATATTAATCAGTAATTGAAAAAAATGTAATGGGTTTGGGATATATTGGGATGTATTGACATCTTAGGATTGCATTCAGATCTTCACCACCAGCCGTAACCACCGTAACCACCATATCCACCATAACCACCATATCCTAAACCATGTCCAAGGCCGAAACTCGAATAACTGTACGCTGGATAATAACCTCCGTAGTAACCGTGTCCTAGACCACCGTAGTAACCATGTCCGAGACCTCCGTAATACCCACCGTAACCGTGACCGTAACCCAACCCATGTCCGTAGTACCCGGAGCCGTAATAACCGTGTCCGAGACCGGTAGAGTAAGTCTTCGTGTAAATGGGCTTATGTACGACGGATGTCGTGTAGTACGGAATTCCGTACCCGTATCCGTGACCGTAACCGTGTCCGTAGCCGCTATAAAGGGCGCCACGTTTCACAGTTGTCTTGACTGGCGTTTCTTCTTCGGCGGTCGCGAAGATCGACGAACAAATTAGGCACAAAATCTAAAATTTGAAGAAGAAAAATTAGTGCTTTCGCATTGATTTTGTTTCTTTTTTATTTGTTCTAATTTTTTATTTTTGTTTGTTTACATTAACTGTCCGTCCATATCAATCTATAAGAAGAAGAACACGATGATGCCAGTATATGATTGGTTTGTCAGTTTTTATAATAATTTTATCACTTCTTCAAAATTATAATAATTCTGTCAAATTAATTGGTTCTGCATACAATTAATTCCTCCTCAGTGAAATCAAATTAAATAAATTTTTGAAATCATTTTGACTTCACATTGCAGCACCATACTCCCAGAACAACGCACACGATACCATAGAAGACATTAATTAAAAATATTGTAAATTACAAATTTTGCAAACTTGCCAAGTTACGTAGATTCAACAAATTTTAATACACAAAAAACTTCTAAAAGATTATAATCGATCACATCTTCTGGGTTATTTAAAAATAAGTTAACTCCACTTGAAATAATAACCACAGACCACGTGTCGCATTTATGTGAATACTTCTTGAATCTTTGTGAAAATAAAACTGAACTCACCAGTAACAGCATGTCGGCGACGATTTTACCTCGACGAGTCACCAAGCACTATGAGATCTGTCTTCGGACGACGAAAGATATTATTTATAAGTCACGGTCCGAGGTAAACGCGTAAACTCCACCCCTCCAAGCGAATTGCATCACAGCGGTGCCGAAGAGCACGGGGCTCTTATTATCTTATTAGGATATCGCGTGCGGACATTCAAGTAATTAACGTGCTTCGTTTTTGCTTTCTAGAAATCGCAACCTTTAGATTTGCACTTCACATTGACACCCTTAAACTGGCCACAATTAATGGGACGCTATATGGCACAGTTGAAAAATATTTATTATTGTTATTCACTCAGTCTTAACTTGATAGCATCGGTTTAATACAATAACTTAGTTTGTTATGCCAAGTTTGCATGACTTGATGCACCTTCATCGAATGTATATTTGGCGGTCTGATGAGCCCAGCTGAGTGAAACACCACCTATTGACTGTGAAATTTATTCACAGATAATAACTGACAATTGACTCTTTTGTTCCAATATATCAACTATTCTTAACTTCAAATCAATAAATATTAATCTAGATTACATCGAAAAAGTTTTCGATCCTAAGATCGTGACCAAGAACGCCTGAGCATAGTTAAAGTGACCGCAACAATCATGATGGAAGGCTAGCAAATTTACAGCACCGTACAATACCCTACGTCAGATACATTTTTAAAGAAAGTTGAAGACGTCATTATACAGTCATTACCATCATTTTTCCACCGTGTGGCGATTACAAATAAAAGGAGATCGAAGCTCTATCATATGCTGTGATTTCAGCTGCTAGGCCACCTTAAAATGTATGCAAATGGCATAAGTACAAAATTGTCTCTGTATTCGTCAACACAAACAAACTCCTTCCTATCGAACTGCTGGGTTACGTACTTCGAACAGAACTGACAGCTTCCATCGAATTTATGAAATTCGATTTGACCAAACCAAGTTCTGCACTTAGTTTCAGAACGAATTAGCATTGCAAGAATTTAAGAATTTAAGGATCCAGAAATCCCAACAATGTTTCAACCATTTCTGATATACTTAATTTTCTTTCCTTCTCACATTTATGAAGCAATCCAGTTCATTTGAATTATTTTAAGTCAACAAAAAAAAATTAGCAGCTAATAATCAAAAAGTGAGGATACGAATAAGTTAATGACAACAATAAAAAAAAATAATAACAATATTTAAAAATCCAATATTTATATTGTTTTTGTTTTTCTTATTTACTTCAAGGGTTCTCCTAATGAGAAGCAGCCGGCGAGTCTAACAATTATCGGCGTGCGTTTCTCTCCTTCATTTGCATAAACTCGCAATTAACGCAGAGTCGTGTCGCAAAGAAAAAACCGCCTGCGACCTCAACCTCGCCGGATTGTTACAACTTTAACGCCGGTAGTCATTTGCGGAAAATATGATCATTACGGCTATTAGCGACGAGAACCTTTTGCGAAAGCAATTGTCTCGGGCCGCAATTAGACGCGTAACACGCGGGGCCGCGCGTTATCTCTGCCATTGCGAAACGAAAAATCGGAACGCGTGATTTTGCGTCGTCCGTCCGCGGTAAGGCTAGGAGGGCAATCAAACGTCTCGGTCGCTCGGAACGAAGATATATTCGCGGAAAGGTTCGAATTAAAGGCAAGTGTCGCAAGTGGGCACTTTAGGATATATGGGATCCGTTTAACAGAAAAGTGGGTCATCAACAGGAATAAGCAACGATGTAGTTACAATTATTTTTATATACGTTGTCGTCAACCGCGAAACGAAAATCAACTAACTAGTTACATATTTTATTTATAGCTATTTTATTATTTTGTCAATTAATTATTAACCGTCAATTTTTTATTCCACGATGTAAATTTGCGTCGATTATATTTCGTTATAGAGCAGAGGAACGTTCTTTATCATAGTATTTTTTACGTAAAAATCCACAGTGGTCTTTTTTGCAAGTTCTACGACGTCATAGCCAGAAATCACCTAAAGGCAAACATCAATGAAATTGGCATTGATGCCTATGGATGGACTTGTCTATAAGAACACGGTAGAATGCTACAATAAGTTACCGCATGGATGAAACAAATACGATTTTTCCAGGAATATTTCTATAGGTTCTAAAAAGACTGCGACCTTCACTTGAGTGCAAATTTTGACAAGAAACTTAATGAACGGTGTTTACAATCCAGTATTAATTTTCACATTGTTATAGCTCCTTCCAGTTTCCATTTCTTCGCCTGAAACTTCAACGCCACATCGGTCATTCAAATAAATAAATAATAAAATCTGTTTCTCTATTTTTATATTATTTTAAAATCGTGTACATCATAAAATACATATTCGAATAAAAAAAAAACGCGTTCACGTAACGGTAATTTTAATTTTTAGAGGTCCATCACCAAGGTCTGAGAAATTTATGTCGGGCCCTGAAACACAAAGAGAAACAATTATTAGCCATTAGTAGTAACTAGCCAACTCTGCCAAGGGAAAATAAATTTCACAGAACCTCAAAGTGATCAACGTCTAAAACGCGAAAACACAGCTCACGGAAGCCGATCTTTCCCTTTCATTTTGTGCGTCGAGTGCGCCAAAATGTCCTTCGTTATCAGCATGTTGTTCATTTTCATCTCTTTCGACGGCCTGCACCACATCAGGCTGCCGCTGTTCATCACTTTGTAGCGGCTGACGCCCCCGAAAATGATCGGACTGAACTCTTTGCCGAGGCCCAACTGCTCGCGGCGCTTACGGTTGTCGAACTCCGACAACTTGTTGACGACGTTTATGAACTCGCGACGCTCGTTTACCTTCGTTGTTTCTTCGTTATCGCGATTTTCTTTGGAAAGTATGTCGCAGCAAATTTTGTAAGGCAATTTTTTGTCGTCCACGTCTGCTCTGTTCAACAGTCTCTTCTCGGCGTCAGTTTGCGTGAACGACGAGGTTTTCTGTGGGTGGCTCGTTTGTATTTTTGCATGTTTCCTCCCTTTTTGCAAAACGGGCATACTGTTCATTTTGGTGTTAGGCATCTTGTGCCCTTGGGCAAAGTCAATAAGACTTTTCGTCAGCGGCTCGAAATTGTAGCGCTTGTAGAACGGATTCGTAGTCAGCGGCGCCACCCTTCTGATATACTCAGTATAATTACGCATGCTATGCGGCGGCAAGTTGACGTAATAGTACATTTCGCGTAAATAAGTCGAATGGGCGTCGCCGTAATTCATACTTTTTTTAACCTCACCTTCCCGTTCCGATAATCCTATTTCGATATTCGCGACGTTTGCCAGATCGTACTCTGCGTCAACTTGATCGTAAACGCGTCTTTTTCGCCGCGGCGAGCCGGCCCCCGCGTCGTCGATCGGTGGCGCAGAGGGCGACCATCCGTCGACGCAATTGCAACTGTCGCCCCTCTCGCATTGCACGAAATTGTCGCTTACGTCTTTATATGTTGACGGCATACCGATAGCGTACCGTGTCTGCATTTCCGCGATTTGGTTTATGTGGGCCTTGGTCGTCTGAAGCTCCTTCTCCATCGAACCGACGGTATCCTGGAGCTTGAAGCGCTTCTCGTTCGTCTCCGACAGGGTCGTCTCGAGATCCTTGATTTTCTTCTCCAGCTTGAAGCAGGTGCGTCCCTTGTTGTCCAAGGTGCCCGACAGCTCCTGGATTGCCTCCGATTTCTGCTTCAATTCTTCCTTGGTCTGTCAAACAAAAAATATTACATATACGTTGTTCATTTTTTACAATATTTAAAATATTTTTTTTTATAAATCATCTCCAAACTAAACCGTAGTTTAATGATTTGGTGGTTCAATGGTCTTACAATTAATTCTTATGTATATTACAAGTCAGGGTCTCATTGTTGAATATTACTTCACTTGAATCTAAGCTAATGGAAGTCGAATTTGAAGCACAGAAAAATTCAGTTTTTAAAAAATGTCATGAATATGCAAGTGTCGCCTTTATTTTTTTCTGAGACCGTATAATTTTAGTTAACTGCCCTTGATTATCTATATAATATTTCACAACTAACGTCATTCAGTCCAACTAACGTCATTCAGTTCAACCAATCATTCAGATCTACATCCTGAAAGGCTGGATTTTAAAAATATATCGAAAAATGGGCCTGGGAACTAGAGATGAATTAAACTATAGCATTTTTCGATAGGAACTATAAAGATATCTTACGTCAAACAAAAGCTGTCTAATTTCCTCCGAATATCGATGAAGACTTTCATTCTCCATAAGCAGCTCGTCCTTCTTCGCCTTCAGCATTCCAATCAGACCGTCGCGCACCTTCAACAAGTTGTCCATTTCGTTCAGCTGCTTCTTCTGCTGATTCAGGTCGTGCTCGTACTTGATCAACTTCTGCTCGTTCTCCAGCGATTTCGTCAGCGCCCTCTGCAACTTTGACTTACCCTCCTCCAGCATGGCCTTCAGATCGTTGGTGTCGTGGGGCATGTGTTCCAGGTTGTTCACCAGCGCGCCTGCCTGCAAGTTGTCGATCTTGGCGTTCAGCTGGGAGATCGTCATCGATCTGGGGATAAGTGTACGTGAGACGAATAAATCAACCGCGCGAGGAAACCCACTGAGATTCGATGAGACGACCCGCCTCCTTCTTGTCCTGCTCGAGGCGCGTGATGATCTCCTCCTTCTGGACGAGCGATTTGCCTATCGTGTCCATGTTGCTTTCGCCGTCGCAGTTGAGCTTCTCGATGCTGTCGATGAAGCGCATCTTCTCGGCGGTGTAGTTTTCGATCCTTTCCTGCGCCGCCTTTAAGGCGACCCTGGTCGCCAATAGTTCGGTTTTCAGTTGCGCCTCTCTTTCGGTCATGAAGTTGCAACCTACAAATTTGATGAATCTGATTGCTCTAAAAGTAATAACATATAGCCTACCTTCAATGCATTGTTCTGGATCAATCGTATTTTTGATGACATCGACGGCTTGCTGCTGCTGCATCGACAACCTCGCGACTTCCTGCTGCATGCTCTCCAGCTTGTCCAGCAGTATCTGCTTCTCGACCTTGGCGGCGGAGAGTTCATCTTTAGCGGTAACCATTTCCCTCCTCAGTCGCTCCTGTTCATTCTCATTCGTCCTCTTCTGCTCGTCCAAGATGTTGTTCATCAAGTTCACCCTGCACAAGAAAAAACGTATCATGTCAATCCTAAGTCAAACACCGACGAGCAGGTCGATCTCACCTATGAGGGCGGTGTCCCGACGCCACGCTGTTGGTGTTTCGTGTTGAAACTTAGGAAAAACTACCGATGATTACGCATCATAAGTCCTTTTTATTTATTCACCTCCCCTCAAATACATTTTATATACTACCGTTACTACTATTACTTTCACAACATACACACGAAATTTAGTACAGTTCTACGACAAACTGCGGCACGAGTAGATCGTGCAACAGTCGCAAAGATATGGAAATCAACCACCTTGTGTCGAGCGCCTGGCGCTCGTTCGTCAACTTCTCCAGGATGGCGTGCTCGCCCTTGTGGTTCTTCATGATCTCCTCCTTCTCTTCTTTCCACTTTTGCTCCACCGTCTTCAGCTTCGCCTGGAGCGTTCTCATATGCCCGTTCAGCTCGTTCACCTTCGCCTCGGCCTCTCTCTTGTTCCTTTCCAGTTCGGATGTCTGTCGCGACAAAGTCTCTATCTTCGTTTCGTAACCCTTCATGTTGTAACCGTGATCGTTGATCTTTTTCTTCTTTGTTTGCAGCTCGCTTTCCATGGTCTGGAAAAGATATGTATAAAAATTTTGCCTTTTTTGTATTAAATTCAATTTTTTTCTTGATCCATGAATTTAACACGTGGCAGTTAAAAAATGCTGAATTAGTTTTAATATCAAGAATGAATTCAAGGTGATTGGAAAGTGAGACAAGTTTTGAGGATGTGGGTAAGAAGGAGAAAACGAGAAAGTGATTGGGGTAATACCTTAAGCCGTTCTTTTAAAGAGACATTTTCATCGTGCAGCCTACTGCTTGAATCTCTCGAATCTTTGATGTCCTTAAGTTGCTGCTGCGTCTTGTGCAATTCGGCGTTGACATCGCTTATTACTTTCTCCTGTTGTTTCACTTTCTTCTCCAGGTCGGCCACCAGGTGGTTCGAGACGACCGCGCCCTTCTGAAACAGTGCCGAAACCTCCTTGAGGATCCTTTCGATCCTCTTCTCCTGTCGCTCCACCGCGTCATCTATGGTCTTCTGGAGACCTTCGGTCTCGTCGTTGATCAAATCGAATTCCCTGCCCAGCTGCGCGCCGTTGATGATTTCATCTTTCACCTTCTCCAATATATCCAGTATCTCGGACCTCTTCGTCATCAGGCATTTACCCAGCTCGCTGAAGGTCCTCGGTATGGGTTCCATTTCGTCGCGCAAGTTAACAATGTAAGTGGTGTCCATCGCCTTATCGAAGTTCATGATCTCGCCGCCGGCGCTCACGTCGGGATGCTCCATTATGGTCCGGTTCCGGTCAATGTCGCTGTAGTCCAAGAATTTCAAATTCTCCAGCGGAACCACTTTACCCGTTTCTTCGAGTTTCGTCTTGAGCAGCGTCAGCGAATGATACAAGTCCATCAGCGGTTTCTGTTTTTGTTCCAGTTCCTTCTTCAAAAGCTCCATGCGCTTCTTCTTGGTGAAGAACTGAAGTTCGAGGCTTCGCTTGTTGCTCGAACATGTGCTTATCGAATCAGACTCTTTCATGTCGGCCTTGCTCCTGGGACTTTCCTTGCTCGACGATACCCTGGACGTCGAACTCTTGACGGGCAAAGGAATTCCTGAAAAGTCGCTTTCAAATCCCCGCAAATCGCTCCAATCTCCGTACTCACCCGACACACTACTCCGCGACGTAATACTCTCCTTCTTCGATATGGACACCATCGTCAAGTCCTGAAACGTGTCCACGCTGTTGGTGTTAAGTCTACACTCGAGGGCGTCTTTGAAATCCTCGCTGCCAAACGGTGTTTCGTTCAGTGACATCTGTTTTTCGCCGGTTAGGGTGTCCCTGTTGACCGGCGGTTTCTGCAGCTTTTGGGGCTGTAAGCGAAGCAAAACGTTAGGCTGGAAAATCGATGAGGAAGGGCAACCAACGAACCTGGTCTAAGCTGGCCTTCGACTGCGATTTTGGTCGCGACGGTTGCGGTTGCTGAAAAGGTTGAAATAATTAACGTGAACGCGTCGCAGTCAACAACCTCACCGAATGGCTCCTGTTGATCTTCGGTATTTGTGACCTCATACCTGATGTTTTCATACCTGATGTACTGTCGGAACGAGCGTCTGTGAAATGAAATCTTGGTGAAAGGGAAGCTTGGAAATGTGACAAATGCCATGCCATAAAAATTTTAGTTTAAGTATAATCGAAGGCAGTTTGTAGCTAGATTTTGGAAACTGCAACCCAGTCCAACCCAACCCTATCCACCCTGATATTTGGACAGGCAGATACACAGACAGGCAGATTGACAAGCACACAGATAGGCAGACAGAGAAGTACACAGACTCAAGACAGATAGATATGTAGACAGATATGTGTGGATTTTTTTAAATTTCTACAATCACAAGATTTTTCCAAAACCTCAATATCTCACTTTGCCCTACAAATCAAAACATTTTCCCAAACGACCGATGATCCAATATAGATTTAAACCAAGACAAACACCAATGAATAGTTCATCCGAAAATTAAGCACACATAAGCCCTAATTAAAATCCAACAATTCAGGATTTTTAGAACGTCAACAAAATTAATGACGGACGAAGGATCGTCCAAGTCGTTAATGAATCAAAAACTCGTTAACTGAGTTAACCAATGTAAAAAAATTAAATCTAAGAATCTGAAGAGAAAACTAGTTTATTTTATATTTTATACTTCATGGATATTATTGGTACCAACTTCATTGCAGGTGGAGACTACCACAGCAAAAAAACACTCTGGTGGCTCACGAGTTAGCACCACTAAAGCGGAAGAAATTGCTAAATTCGTAAACAAAGTCACTCTTATCAACTGGTATTCCAACGTATTGGCCATTGGGTCCAGAAGAAGTAGCTGATCTTCTGGACTTTTTCATCACCAATGGAATCTTCGAAATCTATATCGACGTGGAGGCAATCATCGGATCACAAGACGGTGATATGCACAATCAGTCCATTACCAATAAGCACAAAGAAGGCACTAACACAGAAACAGAAGCAAAATCTAAGAAAATTGAATCTAAAAACACCGCTCAAGGATCCTACAGAACTGGCGGAAGCTAACATTTATAACTATTTTACATGATGCAGCCAAGCAAGCCACGCCATCAAAAAGGACAAAAAGAACGCCTCCTGCATCCAAAAAAATACACGAAACCGAATACCACTATCCAAAGAGCTCAAATTTATGTATGTAACCTAAACCGGTACGACTAGTCCATTTGTCAATTTGTCTTTGAAACCAAAACAAACGAGCCCATCTCATACGTGAAGATGACCCCTGGACTCGAAGCAACAAGAAGCATGAACCTGAACACCTCTCAGACGATTCCACTTCGAACGTCGACGATCCAAACCAAAAAAAAATAATAGATTTCCGACCCAAGAAATCAAGAGAGTAAAGAAGCCTGAATGTAAAAAATCACCTGTACTTGCCCATTTAACGAAAACGATCAAATTCTTTCGAAAAGCTGTTGCTAAGCTAACCTACCTACTTAACGATGCTCAGGCTCCAGTCCAAAACAAATTAAAAGTTCAGTGTTAATCCTCTGGAAAAATCCAAACTAACATCTTACAGAACAATTAATCTACCTATCCCATCAGCCATTTCTAAACATCTAGGAAAGTTAATACAACAAAGCATCGAACTCCTATTTGATGATATCCCTGATCATGAGTTTGATTTTCGCCAATCATAATCCACCATTCAACAATGTCACAGATTAGTCCATGAAATAAATAGAACTATTCAGATAAATACTATTTTCCATAAGCATTCCTTGACGTCAAGATTTCGATAAAGTTTGGCACATATGACTGTTATCAAGTTCTCTCTCTCTCTCTCTCTCTCTCTCTCTCTCTCTCTGCCATTTGATGCCAATTGGTGATGAGGTTTCGAACGTCTTCCCAATCAATTCTGAAGTCCCCCAGAGTATTGGGTCCAGTACACGTTAGATCTACTAACGACAGACAGGTCACTACAGCAACTTCGCTGATTTCACAGGAATAGTTGCGCAGCATAGTAATAGATATTGCAACTGAACACCAACTGAACACCAAACTGAACTAGAACAACACTGAAAGATGTTAGAGGACCGGACACAAAAGTGCAAAATAAAAATGACAACAACACTGAATCTGTTATTTTTGACAATGGTGCAGAAAGTATGAAAGACAAGCTGTACGAACCAGTCGATGAGACAATAAATGAAGCAGTGGAACAGTCAGGAAAGAAGCACCACCCAACCCAACCCGGCCGTGAATCTGTTGTTATTTTTGACAACGATGCAGAAAGTATGGAACTCGAACCAGTCGATGAGAAGAAAATGACAACAACAATTATTAAATAAAATATTTATTAAAATGATGCAGAAAACATGGAAGACAAGCTCTAGAAACCAGGCGATGAGCCAAAAAACCAATGAGAGTAATTGTTGCGAACGTGCGTCAAGAAGATGACAATCTTTTGTGGACAAATAAATCTAAAAAATAGAATCGAAGATTGTTGGAGATCTTAAGACTTCAAACTACATACCTCAATATAATCTGAAAACCAGTTACGTTTGACATACATCAAATGATCACGTCCTTTTATTTGCATTTATATATGTGCTCTATCTAACATACATTTACATACTATTCCCTGTACGAAGTAAATTTTAATTTAAAAACAGCAACCCATGTAGACAACACAAACGCGCGACTATATCCCCAGTTAGTTAAGAGCCCGAGTTGAGCGCGCTCGTTCAAATTTTGGGACCCCGCGGCCCGATCCGCGTTCTAAATCTAACCGTAAGCACCGAAACGGAAACGTTATCGCGACGCTTGCGTCGCTGTCAAAGCGAAATTCTTACAAACTGTCAAAACTACTTACTGGGCTTTTCGTTGAAACGGGTAATTTTCGCACGTGCAAACGACATCCTCGACACAGTTCACACAAAAATACACATACGGATTTCTTCGAACAAACAAATTTACATGATTTTGATAATTAACTGTTAAAAAAATGCATTGGAACAAAAAAAAACTTTGTAAATAAGTGCTTTGTTTATGGACTGTGAGGGGTCTTGATTTAATGATTCGCGCGACGTTTCACGTCAAACGGACTATCTAGATTTCGAGGGGGAGGAATGTTCGTCGAACGAGGTTTCGTAAGACGTACTTTTTAATTGACGTGTTTCATGTTTCAGTTCATTAATTCATATTGAGATGAAATACCAGTTATGAGAGTTTTGCACGTACGATTAAAATGGATGGAAATGAGATCAAGAGACGCCAAAATTGGATGGAAAAAATGATGCCAAACAATGGGAGGTGGAACAGTTCTTTCCAAGTTACCTCTGTCCATTTCCCAATACGTAGCGCAAGTGCGGGTGTTGCTTGCGTTGGCATATTATACAATGCAAGGTTTATGGGATACACTTCTACGAAGAGTAATTACCAGATAGATGTGTTAGTTTCCACATTCCTTCATGAGCGAAACAATGAGCAACTCCTTTCTCGTTTTTGACGTTTTCGGAAGTCAGTTATACGTAAGTCATCTTCGAGGAGATTCCATCCTTTGAATATAGATGCTAGTCGGTTAGTTCACCAGCACATTCAGATACCTCTTCGTCCAAACTCTATTCGGTGGTTTTGTTATAACTTCTTCACTCTGTTCGACAGGCCGTAAAGCTTATGGTAAATTGGGATACTGCATAGTATGCTTGAATAATATACATATTTATAACACGGAAAATGCAATTGCTTATCTGCTTTAAAACTGTTAAAACCTTTACTCGGCAAAAAAATACATTGAAAACTGCAGTTCGGTCTTACTATTTATAATAAAAACAATAACATAACAATAACAAGAATTAATAACATGTGTTGCCTCCTCTGGCCGCAACAACAGCTTGACAAAGCCTTGGCATGCTTGAAATATTTTTTTTTAAGTTAGGACCGTCCAAATTTCTACCAAAGTGTCTGCTAATTCTCCTAAAGGCATCGATCGTGGAAGTGAGTGAACACGCTGTCCCAACCTGTTCCATACATCTTCAACAGGATTGAGGTCGGGACTTCTTACAGACCAGTTCACAGTGGCAATGTTCCACATTAGCTAAGTGTGGTTTTGCGTTATCCTGCGTTAATAAAAAAATCTATATATGGAACAAAAGGAACAACATGTAGTTCCAAAATGTCTTACGTACTTCTGGTTTTCTGTAGACCTTCGCACCATTACGAGATGAAAATAAATAAAATTTGGATTTGTCTGTAAACACTTTGCTGTATTTATTAAGTCCATTTGTTAAGCAAATTCTAAACGTGCTCTACGGTGGTTCCTGGTAATGAGAGGACTTTGGTTGACATTTTTGGCGTCAAGCCATATTCTCTTAACCTATTCCTGGCAGTCTGAACGTGAATGTATCTTATGTATGTTGGCTAACTCAATTTGGAGTGCACCAACAAATCACTATTGTAGGGTATACAATCTAAAAAAACGACTTTCTACGATATTTATTGCCCGTTTTCTGCCTTCTCCCGGAGTTCTTTTGTATCTATGCGTTTCATTAAATCTTTGAATGCACCTAACAATGGTTGAAGGATGAACATTTACATCAGACATCGGCCAGAACAGTAGAATTGCTCTTGCTGCCAAAGCAATCATTGGCGATGGCGGTATTGATATAGCTCTATCCGCCTCTGAAGTGTGTTCCTACGAAGCTATTCTACAATGCATTCTTCGTAAATCTATAGAGGGACAAACTCATCCGTCAACCGTTCGCTCAAAGTCCACACAATAATAAATCATCGGCCACATTAGAGAATAGCATTCATATGTGTGAGTCTACCATCAGATTCACCTTCTTTAATTAAAATACTGTTTTAGTTGTATGACTTTCTTTATTCTAAAAATTATAACTTGAAGTTTGATTTGTCAGTGTCAATAATTATTTTCAAATTTATGAACTACGAAAAGACATGCGGCTTTTTTTTCATGACATACTTTGGCTAATTATTTTTTCGATCTCGCTGTACTACTTGCGTTCTTTAAGATCGTTGTAAATTACACCGGTGAAATTGGCGTCGAACGTCCCGCCAGTTTTGACGTTGTTCGCGTCGAGCACATCTACAATAGGCTTGCCGCATGAAAGAGCTCCGTCGAAAACGGGCAGGAAGAACCAGAAAATGCCAAGTTTTGAATTCGCCGATCGATTCTTGACATTCTCGCGTGTCTCGTTTAAAAACTGACCAAACAGGCTCAAATATTCATCGTACTGGGCGACGGTGGGGAAGAACTGCGTTATGTCAGCGTCGGGATTTTTAAAAACGGCTTCGGCTATCTCGGCACATCTTATGTCGAACGTGTTGGATTTATTGCGTCTGATGAGCCTTACGAAGACGGCCGTGGCCGTGAATACGTCGATGGGTCCGTTGGATGCTAGGGCCGAAATGGTGCTGTTCGTAAATAACGTGCCGTTTCCTTCTTTGGTGTTGACCAGGATGCCCGCGCTGACGTTCAGGTTGAACCAGGCGACGTCACCGGTGGCGCCCTCGACGACCACAGCCCAGTTACGCTCGTGGTTGATGAACACCAGGATATTAAACTTCACATCGTATTCCATGGTAATCAAGGCGGAGTCGCTTCCTTCTTTTACAATCTTGACAATCCAGCTTTCAAGAACACTAGTACCTGAAACGAAAATGCGATTTAGAAAATATTTTATAGACTTTTTGGTATGATTCAACTGACTGAGTAAAAAGGTTCGGCAATTTCATTAGTTATCATGGAGCGAGATACATCTACATGAAGTATATTTCCCAACATCTTATTAAATATATCTCAGCTGCAATATTTCTCAAATGCTCGTGATAATATGACCTACATACCGTGAACTAGTCATGTACCTATGCCAATGTTGCCACATACTAGTTGTCTTTGAAGCCATCAGCATGTGTTTTTTGTCTCTCACCACTCTGGCCAGAATATTTCATCTGGATATTCAACGGATATCTGAATGGCGTAATAAACGTTGGTGTTCTGAACCTCTTCGCCCATCGATCGAAACATTCGTTAGTTCAAAGCGCCCGCCTTTATCAAGTTTATAATTTGGGTAACACCATTGTAGATCTGACTACATGTCCCATGGTGCCAGGTTTTCTCGAAGTGTTGTGTTGTAAAATGTATTGTTACAACCTTTGGACATATTTCCTAGAGTTTGGCCTAGAATCCAGCTCTACTTCATGGGCTGTGCTCCATCTGTGCGGCGATAATTGGTGTTGATGTTAGGTTGGGTTGGGTTGTATTGAGTTGGGTTGGGTTGGGCTGGTTCCAGCAGTGTTCGATTCGCTTTTGTTGAACTCATCAACATAATTTCTTATTGGAGTGGGTTTATTTCTATTGGCAAACTTGTTTCTGGACACCAATCCGGGGACGATATCATGCACATCCTCCCCAGTAATACAAGTCGATACAGTACAACATTATATTAAAGTTTTACTAAAAATCTTAGTTCTATCATATAATGATAAATATCTAATAATTATTTGCGCCGATGACGATAATGAAGCTACTATAATAAAATTATTGATAAATACCCCTTGCCTATTATATGTAACACATTTAACAAACGCACGAGATTAAACTAGACGATTGGGTACCACTAAATAGAAATTGGGTTAAGTTGGTTGGGAAATAGCGTTTACGTAGGCCATTACCAATCCAAAAGATAACATATAATAAATTAGCAATTAATAACAAACGGCAAGTAACGGAACCTTCTTACTTATTTGACTTGCCTCAGTACTAGTAATTTCCACACCCAAGTATTTGAATGCAGGGATACAACTCACTGTTTGCTACGAAGCAGTGTTCAACCGAAGTTATCGTTTTCAACACGTGTACCCATTGTCTTTTGACATAATTGTAAATGTATACGAGTTAAATAAAAATAATAATTGCACCAGTAATTAAAAATATTTGTGAAGCCAAGGGGACAAAAAACGAGGGATTCTGACTCACTCGACCTCCAGCTAGGGGGTGAGGTTAATGAGAAACGAATCGGAGATAAATTTCATACGAAATCACATGAATTGAGAAAATAAATGGAGGGGTGTCGCAAGGTGCTACTCTCAGGCCATTCCAGTTTGGGCAAAGATGCTATCTGACGTGATTGTGAGGCCCACCATAAATAAAATAACCTCAACAATTGACAATAGGGACATTGTGGTGGAATGGGTTGGAACTTATCAAAAATGAAGTTGTTAAACAGTTTCAACGCGAATATTACTTACCAACTTCGGTGTGGTTTAAGTTGCCCACGTTTCCATGTTTGGCTGTAAAAATTAATGGAATATTACATACACTTGACATAATAATAATATAACTATTGTCAAAACCACCTCATAATAAGATTGATTGACATAGTATAGAGATATGTTTTTTACAGCAAATAACAAAGTTTCTTAAAACAAACATCTTCATTTCAAGACGAAAATTAAATGAGAAGTCTTCAGTTGGCTATTTGTTAATTTCATTGGCAAAAAAACTCACATTTAAACCAATCGCTAATCCACAACACATAGCTCCCTCGTTGAATTGAAATTATGACGTAATAAACTATACAGTTGAACTGATATTTGCACTCGAAAAATTGCACGTTAACTAGTTTTAAATATATTTATAAATATTAAAAAAAAAACGTTACCATAAGCTGTTCCACACGCCAGAAGGCAGAATAGGGCGAGGATGGTCGTCTTCATGTTGTTGTACCAGGGAATGGGCACTCGTTAATCGTCGAAGGCGAATTGAACGATGATGTTCGACACATTTTCTTATATAAGGAGAGAAAATATAATTACGCGTGCCTAAAATATTCGCCTTGAGTCGTTGGAGCATGTTTGAAAATTTTCAAGATATAGTTTGACAGGTTATAATTCCTCTGGCGAATTTTTAACACAACTGTGCACTGATATCGCCGGGAAGTTTTTTTAATTGCGCGATGTGCAGTTTGCGACAATGAATCCAAATGTTTAGAATTCGTGAAGCGGTTAGAATTTCTCAAATTTTCGTATAAACGACGATGGTTGGTTATCTTTTTTGACTTGGAAATTATGTCAGAGTTGATGAATTCGGGTTTGTAAGTAAATGCATTGCATTTGCGAGTAAAACGACATGAATAATCTCTCTGTCACGTGCTACTTTCTGGCCGGGCATATATTTTTTGATGATTTTTTTTAATATTTTTAATGGATAGTTTACTCGAGTTACCCTATATCATCGCTTAGGTTAATGGACAATGCGCAACTATGGTCGCTTTGAGCGCTCCCCTAATTATACTTAGGCTTGCACTTCGCAACTTGGCCACAATTTTATACTAAAGAAATATATTCACTGAAAAATATCCACTTAAAATTACTTATCAATATTATTTATGTATAGTTGTATAAAACCACTACGTAAAATGACGTTAATTTCATTATGATGTTTGTAAATAAAATTTCAAATGTATATTTCGATGAACTTAAACGAATTAGTCGTGCTTTCTGGAGCTTCAAGATCGATTACATAAGTGTTTATAGCTTTATCTAGTTACTAAAATCATTGAATAGGTTTTACGATTGTAATTCTTTTTGGATATGATTCGGTGACTACTCGGTTGGTATTTAAACGACCACTTCACGAATCATAACTGGACCAACTGAGAATAGTGAAAGCAAACGAACAACTGAAAATCGGAAATAAGTGTGTTTCAGAGATGCAAAAAATATTGAGATCACCTGGAAAAAAGAATTAAGCTACTGATAAAAACTAGGAAATGGACACTTACTGGTAGAGAAATAGAAGAGAATAGAGGAGAGATAAGTAAAGAAGGGGAGGCAGATATGGAAGGACGAACTAAAAAAGCGAGAGGAAGAAATGATAGAAAAGGAGGAAGAACTGAGGAAACGAAAACAGCACACCCTGAGATTCCATTTACTATTTTTAAATCAAACGTTCAGTACATTATTCAGTTCTACCTGTAAACTAAAATTGAAAGTTCAGACAAAACGGGCAGACTCATATTTATTTATTTTTTAAAAAATTTCCATTGCATATGTTGTTTGACATCAAATTCAATCTAAGAACTAGAAAAGAAATATTACTACCGAAGCATTATTTTTTTCTTTAGAATATTCTTTTATAAACAACTCAATGATTGAATTAATTTGCGAAAGTGTCAACCCAGGTTTTTAAAGTTTTTATAAATTGGCGAACAACGTGGGACAACACATCAAGTTAAACGTGTTGAGTGGCATCAAAGGCCGAAAAAGTTAAACAACGATGTATACCAGGCTGAGATTTCAAAGGAAGGCAGACGAGGAGAATGCAGAACGAAGGGAGGACATGATGTTCATGATGACGTTTATGCGGAACATGATGGAAAGGATGCAGAAAATGGAACAAGGATTGGAAGAGACGATGGAAGGAGTACAACAGGAAATGAAACAAGGACTGGGAGAGAAGATGGAAGTAATACAACAGAAGATGAAAGTAGAACAAGAGAAGATGGAAGTAATACAGCAGAAGATGGAAGAAATACAACAGAAGATGGAAGTAGAACAGGAAGAATTAAAACAAGATCTAGGAGCAAACCTGCAACAAAATCAAGAAAAACTGCTGTTGAAAATTAATGAGCTTGAGTTTGACTTGAAACGAAATAATATGTATAACATTTGTTGGGTTATTCTTGAAAAATATTGATGTTTAGTTACCAAGCACCATGATTTTTGATTTGTTAACTTGTTGAGGTATTTTAGGAAAATACAACCCGAGCCAATCTAACTCGGGTTGGATTGTGTTGTTTTTTCTGAATTATATTTATTTATATTTTTAAAGGTTTCATTTCGCCTGGGTTGGGTTGGAGCCCATTATTTATAATATCTTTAAAGTTTTGTCGGGTTATTTCTTGAGCCTTTGACATATAAATAAATTTAATTCTGAAAAGTTTCTTCACCCCACTACAATGAATATTTGAAAAAAATATTATACAATGCATGCCAAGATGGACAAGACGACAAGCAGAATAATACAAGAGCGCTTTATGAACAGATGAGAAATAGAATAGAAGGAATAGAATAAGAATAGAAGGAGAACAGTGACAATGACAGGGAAGGGCACTATATTCGCACAGATGAAGATGACATGGCAAGAAAAATTTCTAAAAAATTTCCAACTGAAGCACTTTAAGCTTACACCTATTATTATAAATTTTTCAATTGTGACCAAATTTGATCGTTTTGTGGGCTGAATTGTCTTCACACTAGGCAACCAAATCCGCCCCCGTGTGTACGAACTGAGAAACATTTTGTCCATCTCGATCTATTACTCATTCAAACAAACACGTTTTAAAGTTTTGTAATTGTAATTGTGTCGTCTTCTTCCTCTACGTGATTTATCCCTGCGAATGCCAGCGGCGTTAGCGCAAATGGCGGACGTTCCTCCTATATAAAGAGACAGCTCTGGTACCATCAATATCTCTCTTTGAGTTCGTGGCAGTACTAATGTTCTGTATGAAACACATTGCAAGAAAGATCCTTCTTGATCGATGGAACCCATTCGCAAGAACTTTTGAATCATTGTAGTTAAGGTTATGGTCTTTTTTCTACCGGAGCACACGAATGTGGTTTAAGCTTACAGCCGCTTCTGTGGTTCGCTAATCTAGCACATAACTTTTGTCCAGTTTGGTCTATATATAAAAGATGACATTCAGTACAATCTAATTGATAAACTACCTCGGTTTTCATTCGCTTGCGCAACCCCCCTTTTTCCGTTGTTTATCTTAATTTTATTAAAGAGGAAATTACACCGATTAATTTTATCAAAGATTGAAATCAGCAAAAATATAGTAGTGCTGCTTTAACTTGCAAAATACATTTTTTAAGCTGTTGAAGTTTCTAATTATTGAATTCGTACCAAATGTCGTAAATTTACTCTTTAACCTGATATTAATCTCAGGTATATATTATATAGAGTATATACTTTATCGAAGTATAAGAAAGTTCAGTGCGGATTTTTTTATTGTTAAATGTCGCTGGGGAACAAGGAAATGAAAGATCAGTTTTTCATAAATGCAATTTAATATACCCTTGAATATTTAATATTTATTTATAAAAATTCTGTATTTCACTGTTTGTGTCATTGTTGCTTCTTGTTTCTAATCCTAATCGTAGCCGTGTAACCTAATCAATTGCCTGAAACGTGATGTATTATAATGGTGTTCGCACATGATGGTGCTTGTACCTTTCGCGATGCTCCTAGCCGATTGCGGAACCACCTGAAAATGATACTCCTACTTTGATTGAGCCCGCTAAATTAGTTAATGCGGTTAAACCATTTCCGCCCGCGAACGTTGTCGCGGTAATGGTCGCCTGAAAAGAACTGACGAACTTATCGTCAAACTCCCCGCCGACAGCGCCAATCGCGCCAAATACAAGGGCGAAGCCAGAAGCTATGTTCTTGTCGGTATTGGAGAACACGCCCCCAATTAAGCCGGTGACAGATTTACCGGAAATTTCAATATAAGACTGGAAACCCGTCACGATTTTTTGAGCGTCGGTGTTCAACGTCGCAATCGCAATTTTGAAAGAGAATGCCAATGTGACGTAATTGAAACTTGGGCTGGCGTCGCGTTTTAAGTCGATTTGTGCCAGTATCAGAACGGCACCTTCATCGTAGCGACCGGCACTGAATTTCGCAACGATGTTTTGCTGACTGGCCACGACCACGACAGCGCCAGAGTACTTGACAATTAAACCTGCAATATACACCAATTAGCTGTGCTATGGAGGGTAACTGATTTATAGGTTAAGGAGCTATGGTATAGACAAAATTCTGGCAAAAGGCAAAACAATGGTATGTAAATATTGAATGTACTCTACCTCCTCCTGCTCCATCTCCCTGGGTCTTCACGTTCCACACTGCGAATGCTTTATATTGCGAGCTAACAACAACGGCGATCTTCTGGTTGAAGTTATAGAAGAGGAAAGCCTTCGAAGATTTGTAGTAGACTATCAGAACTTCGTTATTAACGCTATTTACGCGTCCGAAGCATACCGCCCAATTTCCACTACGATACTTGACGTGAGTCAACTTGATGGTGCCGATCGTAAACTGGTTGAACGACGTTATGGCTTCACCTCTGTTGTAAGCCGCAATGGACGCGTCGAAGCTGACGTAAACGGTGCCTATCGCCCGAATGTTGAACGTGAGGGACGCAAAAACATTCGCGGCGTCTGCGCCAGGTGTGTCGACAGTAACAGAGGTGTAAATTGCGAGCGCGAAATTGCTATCAAACTTTCCGTCAGTCTTGGTGTACGATATACTGAATAACTTGACAAATGCTAGGCCGAATACTTCTTCTCCGTCGAAATTGGGCAAAGCGAAGCCGTAGATGCCTAACTCTACTGTGAATTTTTTATTCCTTATGTTATCGCGTGTGAAATTCAGGTGGAGTTCGAAAGACTTCTTGTAGGCAGCTCGGTCATTTTCGGGTATATACTGAATTACATCAGCGTCGGGATTTTGGTGAAGATCGTTGAAGTAACCCTTAACGTTTATATTGAAACTCACGGATGTTTTACTGTCGATGGCACCCACGATTTTCGTTGCAGACGCCAATATATCGATCTTTCCATCAACCTCTACGACACGAACATCCTCACTTTGGAAGAATACGGCAGTTTCAGCCTTCACGTTGACGAGAGTGACTCCGCCATAGTTGAAGTCAACCCAGGCTATGTAACCGGTGTTACCGTTGATGTACAATCCCCATTTACGCTGGTGGTGGATCGATATGATGATGTTTTTCTCCACGCAGTATGCGATATCTATTGTAACGTTGTTGGGTCCGCTGCTTTCAATTACGATAGTCCAGCTTGAGTTTACAGTGGCAGTACCTAAAACAAAAATACGAGTTAGCGACATGAAGCAGGAGATCCATTACATTTGACAAGTCGCGAACCATGTCGCTTAATAATCCACTTGTGAACCTCAAGAACAGACCAAGAGAAAATAATAACAAATGCAGTGAGACATGGCTGCACTTGTGTGATTTTTAATGTTGAGAGTTATGGAGACAAAGCAATCTTGAAATTAGGCCTCGTCGTTTGAAGCGAAAGATCAGCATTTGGCAGCCGAAATTATTATCGGAATTACTCATCATATACAATTTTGGAGCAAGACTTTAACTTTTCTGCAATGATTATTGCAATTTATTTTGCTCGGATTATTACTAATGAAATAAATGGGGGCCTAAGACATGCCCTAGTGGGACATCTAAGACAGGCGTTCTTCTCCCGGATGATTAAAAACCACTTGTCACACATCACATCAGTGAAGGAAATCATCATCGATACATCAAATCGTGGAGTCGAAATGGTAAAAGTAATTGAAGTAGCGAAAGTCAAAAGGATTTAATTTAAAAAATCATCATTTGACCTAGTAAATTACGATTGCATACTTTCCCAACGCCGACAACGTTAGCGAGGAGTATTTATCCTAATTTATAATAAATTAATTCCCAATCATTAATCTGATTCGAACTCTCTATTACTAAATAAAAGGACGAGTAATTACTTATCCAATAAATTATTAACAAGTACTACTTCATAAATTGTATTTTAATTTCAAAGAATCTTGAAAGTAATTAACATAACTATATTATGGATTTGGAACCAAAAAAAGATGATACTTTGTGGCAAAACTTGTTTGGAAATGCAAATGGACAAGCTATAGTTGCAGCGCATGCCAAATTAAAAAAACACGCGGCGACTCGACAACCAATCAAATCTCGTTAATTTTCGCGACGTTTCTGGACCAGGTTCCAAAACAAAATTGTGGAATTCACTAAAATTGTTTAAAATGCACACTTCCAAGTTAATCATTTCTTTAATTTTAAGATCACGTTGTGAAACATATGCAATATCAGCGATTTCCAGGAAAATCATTTTTTCGAGTTTCCATGAATTTGGAATTCGAATTACATCAGCGCAGAGGCAAACGATGAATACGTTTTATTTAATGTTATATTAAATCTTATTTCTATTAAGAACGACGTGATCATTTCGCCCATCTGGGCTCATTAGATCATCGAAAATACAATCGCGCAATGAACATGTCATGCAAACATGAGTTACCTAACAGTGCGTGTGAGTATTAAATTACAGTCTTGTTTGACCGACTAATGCCCGGTTTCTGAAACAAATTTTTAAGTGAGCGTTAACTAACTGGTTCATTAGTTTAACGAGTCCATTAAATTACATTGGGTTTCTGAAAGCGATCTCTAGTTAACTAATGAATCCACTAGCTAACGCCAGGTTGCAGTCTAAACTATTAAATAATATTGAATGTAATAGATGGCGCTGCAATCGTCGTTGTCAAAATACCGGTAAATTTGTAAATTCTTACCTTCTTTCTTCGAATATACGGATTACTCTTCACGCAAGATAATCAACATACAAATACAGTGACACTAACCTAACAATTTATCGAAACGTGACAGAACGATATCACATGTCATAGGTTTGCATTTGTAAACACAACTGCGCATGCGTCATTTAATTTAACTGTCCATAATGCTGCGTTAACTTAACTGAACGACGTCGCCTAGTTAAACACATATTCAGCGTTTCGGAAACCCGTTTCCTGTTTTATCGAACAGTTAAACTAACTGGCTCATTAAATTCGCTTTCAGAAACCGGGCATAAGTCAGAACTGTCGGGATTTGTAATGACTATTTCAGCGAATGTAATAGGTGGCGACGGATCGTTTCGCCCTTCTGTACTTATCAGACCGACAAACATGCATTCACTGAAATGCGGTTTGCATGACTAAGTGTTACTTACGACTACATCTGAATTTTCCGGAACGTTCCATTCCATTGAAATATTATAATTCGATAATTTCGCTTCCAATCGTTCAATGTGCGTTATTGTTCGTTACCATGTTGGGTGTGAGTGAGTGTTAAAATTTTGACACTTTCCCAATTTCTCTGTATTGCCGAAGGTGCACTTGAGCAAGGTTTTTTTTTAATTTTGAAATGGTTATAAAAAAAATTAAGCGAAAGCTTAGAGTTTTCGAAAAGCGATTGGACACAGATTTTTTTCCTAAGTTTCTGACATCCATTAAAAGAAATCTGCAGTATTAAAGATTACAGTACTTACCACTAACGGAACATTCTAACGAGCATTTATTTGTCGCCGCTCTCGATAGAAGTGGGTGATGTCGAGCGTGGCCGTGGTTACCTGTAGAAAAAACATATTCAATTATTGTTGTATTTTAATTAGTAATATCATCTGTTCAAATTAAAGTAAATAAATAAAAATTATTCCAGCATCAATGTGTATGCTGGAAGAAATCGGCGACTAAAGCAATGATAATGAAAAAAAAAATTGGAACCGAACTTATTATCAAAAGATTTATGACCAAAGCTTGAGGCTGGTCATAAATCTTTCATTTTGAAAAATCCACATCATTTCCTTTTACCCTAAAAATACTACTAAAGGTGCAAACTCCAAAAAGTTCATCTTCATCCCCATTTATATTCGACCCAAAAAATCATCCATAATTTTTTCACCGCCATAAACTTTCGTTTTTTATCCTTACTTGGTTTCCAAATAATTTAATGAAAATTAAAAAAAATCTTACCGTAAGCTGTTCCACAGGCCAGGAGGCAGAATAGGGCGATGATGGTCGTCTTCATGGTGTACTAGCAAATGGAGCATTCACTAGTAGAGCCGAATTGAGGAACAACGTCTGCAATCTTCCGTTATATAGGTCGAGCGAAAGATAATCCCGCGCGCCGCCCTTATCGAAAACATTCGACTCGCGTTGTTCGCGTGCCGCTGCGAATTTCGTCGGGAATATTTGCGTTAGAAAATGTATCATAATCTTCGGGCGAATTCTTGGCATTTGTTTTGATAGCGCGGAAAGGTCGTTTGGTGGACACGTTGGGGAATTTGCGATAGTGATCTCCAACGAAGCAAAAACGCCTTTAACGTACGACTCGCAGAAGTTTTTTTTTTTTTAATTCATGTTCTCGCGTTTGCTCGAAATTTTCTATTTTTGGATAAGTCCAAGTCAAAATAGATCCACTCCCAAGTCTACTGCAGACCATAAATTATAATCAAATCTTCTGCATCTGTTGCCAAGGGAGACTTGGGATCATATATCAATCTTTAAATGAGTGGAAGATACTTCTGTCCTATGAGGAAAACCTATTTTAAATTTCCAAAAAACCCAACAATGAGGAAAAACAAGTTAAAAAACAAAGGCGATGATCTACAGCAGCATACAGGTTCAGAAATAAATCACAGGATCTGTAGTACGGGATGGGACATATCAAGGTGCAGGCAACATATTGAAAAAAAATCTTTGTGCAAGAGCATCTGAATTTACCCAGATACCCAAATACCCAAACACCTCTATCAAGTCGATGTAGTTCAACACTAATATGTCATCCGGATTTGGAGGGCAACATAAAATCTAGTTTGATGGCAAGAACTGCATACGAAAAGGTCATAGGACCTTAACTCATATTTGATGGTCTTTACCCTTCTCTCCTACACATGTGCAATGGTTATCAATAATTTCAATTGAACCCAACCCAACCCAACCCAACCTAACTAAACCGTTTGACTTAGTGTGGGCGACGACAGTCAATTCTTAGAAAGTTAAAAAAATTACAGCCCGTAGTTGCCATCAATTCATTGACAACGTTAAATAAATCGTCGATGATTCAAACACAAATCATCAATGTTAACGATCGTGCTAATAAATATTAATAATTTGTGTAATTCTCAAGATATAAGTTATGGAAAATAAAATAAAATTTAAGTGGACGTATCAATTAATCAACAGCTGTTTCATCCTTCAGGACTCGTTAGATCACCAACGATACGGCGATTCACTTGCATAGTCATAGTCATGCAAAAGATGAGTTGCAAGGAATTCATCGACGTCCAGATGACGTATACATACGCATTCCTCGCAGAGAAAATGGCAAAAAAAATTGTCAGTCAGATTCTGCAACATTACAAAATCGACTAAAGCGAAAAATTCCAAAAAGAGAGCAGCTTCGACTGACTATATTCGACGTCTAGATGGCGTTAAAACTCACACACAAAATTTTCGGCCCTCATGCTTGCATGACTTTATGCACCTTAAGCGAATGTCTATGTGGTGGTCTGACCAGCCCTGCAGGGTGAAACAATTTTAATATTGAAGAACATCGCAATGTAAAAGTAGTCGAAATTTTCAAAAACGTCAAAATTAACGACATCGTGACCAATTATATCGGAATTGTGACAGTCATTAAAATTAACGTTGTAAACGTGGTCAATTAACTAAATTGTGACAAACTCGTAATTGTCCAATAAATTATATCAATAAATCCGATTGTCGTAGTTGATAAATGACAAAAATTTTAAAACTGATTACAATGTGAATAAATTTCGGCGAATGTACTAAAGCGATGACGGGTGTTTCGCCCTGTCTTGAACCCATCAGACCACCACACGACACGTGTCATGTGTATCAAGCCATGCAAGCATGAGTGTCAAATGGTTTGTGTGCGATCACGGTTTAAACTCAATTAATGGAAATTTGTAAACAGACCTAACATTTTGATCACCTTCACAAAAAGTTTTAATGTAAATGTCAATGAAAAAGACACCATGTGTCTGTACCCTAATCTAATACAAACGTTTAATGAAATTGTACTAAACTAAAACTTAAAAATAATATGCTAACTAAATTAAACGAAGAATGCTGTAAAACTTTAAATGATGATCAAATATTTTATTTTTTTTTAACACGTTTGATGAAATCCTTTATTTGACCTTTTTAAATTAAATTAATTAATTAATTTTAAATATGCATAGTTCATATATATCAAAATTTATAATAAATCGTAAAATATTTTTTATATTTCAATTAAATTGAAGTTCACAATAATCTTTTTAATTTGCAAATACAATAGTTTATAATTAATTCTTGTAATTCTAGGTACACTTGTCAGCATTACAACATACTATAAAAATATGACGTGTTCAAAAAAAATATCGGAATCGTATTATTTTTGCTGTAGATCTATCCAACTGAATTGTTCTAAATAATAATTTGAGTGTACCTAAAATAGCATCAGCGGAAGATATCTGTCACTTAGAGTGTTTTCTTAGATCTTGTGATTTCCACGTCTTATGTGGAAAGTATGAAAGATTTATTTAGTTCAGGATTTTGAACAAAAATTAAAACATAATTATAAATAAACAATATATGACACTTCAAACTTTTGAAATTTGATATTTCAATATTTTACATGCTACAATTAAAAAATAATAATAAAAAAAGGAATAAACGTGGTACGTTTTGATCAATGAGAGCGGCGAATCAGTTTATAAAGATGATTTTATTATAGCAAGGGACCGAATTTTCCAACAGCGATGTGCCTGTGTCGGTTGATCTCGTGAAACCTACAACCTAAAAAAATAGAGCTTAAGTTAACATGAAAAGCTCGAAAGCTGCTCCGTGTTCAACCCACAGCCAACTTTCAACGTGCATGTATTTCTGTTCATTACCACACTCAAAACTGTGAAATATGATTATAACGTAATTAATTATAATTACTGCAACTGTCCTTAAATAAAACCATTAAAAGGAAATTGTATACCTAACCAATAATTATTACATTCCAAAGTTCGAAACGAAATCATATAAAAAAATCTTTGTTCGAATAAGAAAATAAAATAATAAAAAAATGCTGGTTGGCAAATGTATGTTTTTGCAGCCTTTTTTCAAAAAATAATTACGAAAAACTGCCCCGTTTGTACCGAGTTATATCTGAGATGCTCCAAAAATTTCAAGTTCACTCCGAATTTCAGACATTTGCGATTTCGTGCAGATACTCCGGTATTTTTTTCGCGATAGCCCTTGCACGTTCGACGCATTTCGAAATGCTTGTAATTCTCGCGTTACAACGTGACGTATTCGTGTGAAATTCGACGTAACGTTAAGGATATTTGTCCCCAAATAAAATAAAAATCTTACAATCGTAATATCTATCCAAAGCTGCATACATACATACGGTACGAACCATGAGAATCCAATGTTCTTATTAACTATAATTTTTTAAGGGTACGAAGATCTAATCTTCTTATTAACTGTAATTTTTTAATTTTTTTCGTGTATAGGAGTATTAAGAGTAATGTTTTTTAAGGCAGAACAACATTAAGGGACTGTCATTAAAGTCAATTTATAAGAAACAAAAAAAAAAATTTTACAGGAAAAAGCCACGAACGGATTGAAACGTAAGCTCGTCAAAGTTAATGCCATGAAATTTACAACATTTTTCAAAATACACAAATCGGCTTTTTTCCACAAAAATAATTTCTTTTATTTATTTTTTAATTGTAATAGGCAAATTTTGAAAGCAATTTCTCCATTTGAAGCAGATAAAACAACACCGTACACGAACCAGGAATGACGAAGGTTTGCGTGTTTAACGGCGAAAAAATTTTAAGGTCAAATTCACGAACGTCAATATGAGTTCTTCCAATCACGTAACGAAAATTCCATAGCTTTTAAAATATGCTGCATTTCGCGATATGCTTGCAATGAGGGCGAACGAAATTATGTTTTTCAATGGTTTGCGCGAAGAATTTTTGAGCATTTCAACTAGTCAGCTTGTTTTTATTGCTGTCTCGTCAGCAACTATTGTGACTATTGTTGGTGCTCGTTGATAGACGTGCGAGCTCGCAAACCAACGACCACGTGGACTGCGTTAGAACTCCGTCGACTTTAAGTTGGCAATGTTTTTGGAAATGGTGTCAAAGAAGGACCGATCGAGAACGATCAAATTTACTTTAATAAATAAGTATAATGAAATCCTGGTTGGATTTTGAAGGAGTTGGTCGTTTTTAAGCCACCAAGAAACAGGTATATCGTCCATCACATTAGAAATATTAATATTCAATTTATTTCGTTCGAGTTAAGACATCAACTTGCCTCCACGTCCATCTACTTTACTGTTATCACGAATCACGAAGCACAATAAATTTTGCTAATGTAATTGCTAAAAAAGTTTATGCTAATTATTATTTATTCAACAAAAAAAACGATTTAGCTCCGACTATAAACCAAACAGAAATAGATTAAGAAGCTTAAGAGCTATTGAAATTAAAATAAAAATTGTAAGATGTAGCAAATCTGTCGTAGTATTATGAAAGTAAACATTAAGCGACGGCAAATGACTCCAATGGTAAATCGGGGTTGATACCATTTTTAAGTATTTAAATGCCTCATTGAATATTTCATGTAAAATATCAAGAATATGATAAAACACGACGAAATTATGTATTATCTCTTACAATTTTATTCCGAATAAAAAAAGGAATTGTGTTAAGAAGTTTACTTTAGTTTTACTTAGATTTGATAAGATTAGATTACGAGCAGCAAAAACTGAAATATTTTAACTATATTGTGTAGAAAATAAAATGGGCTTCATTTTAGATACAAGAGAATACAGGTCGTCGTTTGGCTAACATTTTTTATCTCAAGTAGCAAAGAGCTTTCATTCACGGCTACCTTCGATGTAATTATGATTTTTGACCTCGTATTCGCTCCCAGACATTAGAATCAGGACCAAAATGCATAAAAATATAAGACGTTCCTCTCAGCACATTAGTAAGGGAACGACAATTAATAATTTGTGGAACTATTGGTCTAGCAGTTTAGGCCACTAGCTAGTAATCTTCAGGTTACAGGTTCAATTCCCAACGGGACATTCGAATTTTATTTCTGAAATAAAATTAAAACTTTCCACGTTTCTTCCTGTAATTGCGTTAAACTGTCGAGGTGAAATATTGAGATTTAAAATCATTGATCGACTAACGCTATAAAAATTTGAGACTCACTCGTATAATTATAAATATTTGTATTAGCAAAAAATTTAAATTAAAAACGCGAAATGACGACGACAATAAGTTATTTCTTGTGGTTCAACATCGAGCTGAACTTGTAGAATGGTCGCTTTAATCTTAACGCAAACCACATGACCGTCGACCGACACATGCTACGCACATTCAAGAAATCCCCAAATCCAGCCTCTCTGTCCGTTCCGAACGAACCGCGCCGGCCGGAAGCGAGACGGACGCGCGTTCGTGAACGGACTTCGCGCGAAAAAAAACCGAATCGATTACAAACTAACCCATTCATTCTCGGTATGCACACACGCGTACTTCCTACACAAGTCCGTCGAATGCAATCGAGACGACACATAAAAATAAATCGTCTCGATAACGCCGCCGGCTCCGAACGGAATCAAACGCAGTTATGGTACAGCGATGAGATTGCCCGGTCTGTTCGCGCTGTGCGTCGCCGCGCTCCTCTGCGAAGGCCGGAAGGTCGGCGACGCGAGCCTCCTCGACGATTACCGGGAATTTTTCAACTTCGGCGAGAAGAAGGCGCCCAAGATTGGCAGTGAGGAGCGCGCCGAGAACTCGGTGCTCAAGCTGCGCTCGAAGGTCGAGATATTGGGCGAGGTGTTCAAGGAGAAGATCGATGAGATTAAGTCGGGGGACGGGAAGCTGGACGTGGTGTTTCTGATCGACGGTTCTTCGAGCATCGGCGAGAAGAACTTCCAGAACGAGCTCAAGTTCGTTAAGAAGTTGCTCAGCGATGTCACCGTCGATTACAACCACTCCAGGGTGGCCGTCGTCACGTACAGCTCTGTAAATAACGTGGTAAGTGGTGAGCTCGCGTGGGGTCCAACCTTAACATTTTTAACAACTAGATCAATCGATGCTCATATATCAGCTCGTATCAGACTCCGATGGCATAATGAGTACATAAATAATACGTAGCGCACAAATATTTATTTCGTTCCAGATTAAAAATATCGACGAAATATCTATGCCGAAAGAAGAAAACAACAAATGTCTGCTTTTGAACAACGAATTCGGCGAAATTAGGTTCACAGGCGGTGGCACCTACACTCTAGGGGCATTCAAAACAGCACAGGTAATTTAGGCTTAGACTTAAACTCCATCGTCATACAAATTTACTTTAATTATTTTCTTCGAAGGAAATTTTCGAGAAAGCTCGCAATGACAGCAGGAAAGTCCTCTTCCTCATAACCGACGGCTATTCGAACGGAGGCGATCCGGTTCCCATTGCGAAACAACTGAAGGAACAACACGTCATCATCTTCACGATCGGAGTCATGAATGGAAATTATAAGGAGCTGTACGAGTTGTCGTCGACCCCCGGGGAATTCCACAGTTACCTGTTAGATAGCTTCGACGAGTTCGAGGGGTTGGCGAGAAGGGCCTTGCACGTCGGTACGTGATTTTGCCATTTCCATAATTAAAATTCAACATGAACCTTAACAGATCTGCAAACTGGCGAGTACATACCGCTCGGAACGTCGACGCCCTGCGACACGTTGTGCATCGGTGGCAGTTGTTGTGATACGAAAGCCGTCTGCACTTGCGGCACCTCCACGGGGCACTACAGCTGCGTCTGCCAACCGGGATATTACGGATCGGGGTTGCGACACACGTGCTCACGTAAGAAATTTATTCGTTGCATTAAAAATTATGTATATTTTGCTTACAATAGAAACGGTGATTTACGACCCTCCCCTTTAACTCTTAGCGTGCCCATTCGGCAGTTACGGAAACGGGCCCAATTTATGTCTGCCATGCCCCGATCCACACCACACCACGGTGATCCCGGCAATTGGAATCGAAGGCTGCAAATGCAAACGGGGCTACCAATCAACCAAAGAATTTCGATGCGAAGGTCTGAATATTTCTCCAGATCCTGTTGGACACTATTTATTATTTTGTTGCAGTGCTGAAATGTCCGATACTCTCCGAACCGGATCACGGGTACTTCGTCAAGAGCAAAAATTGCAGCAACGTCTTGAACAGTGCGTGCGGTGTGCGCTGCGAAGTCGGGTACAGCTTGGAGGGTAACAGCATACGCCTTTGCCAGGCCAACGCGACGTGGAGCGGATTTACACCGTCATGCCAAAGTAATTACTCGCACAAAATTATATCACTAATAAATTAATTGAGAATGTGCCTACGACCTGCATCCGGTGAATACAATAGAAACATTGATTTACAACCCATTTCTTGACATACGTGTTATCTCATCCGGTTGTGTTTGATCGTTGAGGATAAATTGGGTTGGGTTGAGCATCTCTCAAACTATATACCAACTCGATCTAGATTCATTATTTGATCCTTCAGCACACATTTTACTTGTTTTATATTTACGTCAATTATTATCATTTAAACTCGCAGATGAAGTACTGAGTTGGATTAAAAAATAATAGTTGTTTCATAACAAATCAAACAAATTTGTACACTTAATTGTGAGGCCTAATTGCGTAGTGAACACATGACATTTAGAGTGCAGTCATCAATCATTAATGACACTATTGGTATAATATATCTCCATAGGACAACTCTCATCCCCAAGATAATATCAAGGTTAATATCCTCGAAAAGACCAAAAATTAAATTTTTTTGTTACTTTTAATAAAGCTTGAACAACCTCGTAAATTGTTGATTATTATCCCTCAACTATCTCAAGTGCATTGATTTAGAAAATAATGTGATTAAATAAAAAAGTTGGTTAGCCCGATGCCAAAGGCAGAGTGCTGTTGCCGATAATTCATATTCAAATTAAATTTTTTCAAATTAAATGTCGATGTAGGTGTAACATACTCCTTTGTCACAGACAAAACAAATTGACTAAACAATGATATTAAAACATTTTTAGTAAAAACATGTGAAGCTTTAACGTCTCCCCCACACGGTTCGATCATCTGCAAGCACTCCGACATGGACAAGACCTACTCCACAGAAAGCGAGCTACCAGTCGACACCGTGTGTTCTTTCGGCTGCGCACGTGGGAGGACGTTGGTCGGTTCTCGACAGAGAACATGCCTGCCTTTGGCACAATGGGATGGTTTGAAAACTTCTTGTAAGCGTAAGTATCTTGGTATGAGGATCGATAGTAATGATGCACATGTTTGAGATCACAGTTTTGAGGGGAGAGTGAAATGTGCAGAAATTAAGGGACTGGTAGAAGATGATCATGAAATTTTAATTGTGATAGTCGTGAGTAAAACTGGAAGGGATTGAAATGGACAAAAGAATATTGCAATTACAGGTTGGGTTAAAGATAAATTAGAGGAATAAAATGTCAATGTGGGTCAGGGGTTGTAAAACTGGTCCTGGAAAAGGACGTAGAGAAAAATAATAATAAAAGTAATGATTTTGGTGTCGTGCTTTCAGAGGTGAAATGCAACAAGTTGCCGAAGGTCCTGTTCGGAAAAATTGAGCCCGAATCGTGTGCAATAGGGAAGCAAGAATTTGGCAAAGTGTGCTCGATTATCTGCGAGGATGGGTTCCAAGCCGTGGGACCAACTGAAAAATCGTGCACCGGTCTGCACGGCTCTTGGAACGTCAAGAAAGAAACCAGGTGCAAAGGTACCTAAACACCGATATATTGCACCACGGTTATTAATTAAGCTCCAGCTGCCCAATTACTTTTATAATTTGAGAATTTTTAAAACATTTATCCTTGAAAATGTGTCTCCACTATTTTAGTTTAATTGGACGAACTTCAAGTTCGTGGACGTCCACACGTGGCACTATCTCGCATGTAATTTTTTTAACTGTTTTCTATTTTTGTACCAATGGAAAAATCCTCTTTGAGAAAAATATATCTTGTATGCAGTTCCAAAGTCAATTAATTGTAATTCCTTGGCAGATGTTACCAAACCAAATTTGAAATGTCCAGACAACGTCAGGAACAAAACACTTCCGGGGAAGAAATTCGGAAACGCACTTTGGAAAATCCCCAACGTCACCGGTAAGACGATCAAAAACGTTTGACCAATTTTCTAAAAATTATTTTTCCAGATAATTCCGGATTACACGTGACCGTATGGACGAAACCGTCAATCAAGACGATCACGACTTTCAATTTCCAAATCGGGACCACCAACGTCACTTACCTGGCTCAGGACGCCTTCAAAAACGTCGCCAAGTGTCACTTCTTGGTCGAAATTTACGGTAACGACTTTCAACGCCATTATCAAAATATTTCTTATACGTAACGATTAGCCAATCAGCGTATTAACCATGAATTTTATAATTGCGTCGTTCGCTCGGCAAATTCTATTCGTAATTTTTCGATTATCGCCAATAGTTTCGAAAATTCCGCATTCGACGATTAAGTCGATTTAATTTTTTAATTTGTCTGATGTGTCTTGCATGATTTCAGACGATGAGATTCCAACGATTGAACATTGCATCAGCCCGCCGCCGTACCTGACGTCAGACAGCTTGGGAGCGAACGTGACGTGGGACGAGCCCAACATATTTGACAATTCGCAAATAGTTAAGGTGGGTGAGGAAATTATCATTATTAATTAATAATTGTTGACACTGTAGCCGATGTATATGTAAAGGTAGCATCTTGTTATAAAAACATCAAATGTAGTTGTGGAGTAAAATGCAGGCTACATTTTAAATATGACGACATTTCATTAGCCATTTTGTGGATGGGTTAAATAAAATGGAATTTTAGGTGGAAAAATCGCACGAATTTGGATTCTTTAAAATGGGCGTGACGCACGTTACTTACACCGCCAAGGATCTATCCAACAACACAAACACCTGCACATTAAATATAACAATTGAAGGTAAATTGTTGTAATAGTTGCAGAATTAGTCTAACTGTAATTCTTGTAGAGAGCCTATGCGAGCCTTTACCAGATCCGATATATGGCCAAAGTAACTGCAAATCCATGGATGATGGTCTCCAATGCGTCATTACTTGCCAAGAAGGCTACGCCATGCCCATTACCCCCTTACCCAACACAATCGAAATAACCAACAGCTCGACGCAGTTCCTTTGCAGCAACGACGAGCCCCTGTGGTTCAGCTACGAGAATCAATTTTTTCCCGAATGTTCTGGTAACAACATCGATGATGACATCGTAAAAGATTATTATTTTGCTGGTTACAGTTACCGAAATCCCGATGGAAATCACTGAAAGCGTCGAGTTCACCTTCGAAGTGGAGAACGCCACCAAAATATGCAAAGACCCCAAGCTCCTCAACCGAGTAAGTCTTCGATCGCACGCCAAATTCTTGGCCTAATCTCACCTTTTAGTTCAACGAAGACGCCAAACGAAACCTCGAAGACAACTTGGAGGAAACGTGCAACGACATCCTATGCGACATGGCCACGGAGACCCAATGCGAAGACCTCGAGGAAGTCGTCGATAAAAAATCGAAACGGGAGACCCGCGCCAGCGCCACCAAAAGGCCGCCGAAGAAGGCGCGGAAAAATCGCAAACGCAAGAAGATCAAGTTGAAGCTGCAGCTGACCGCGAAGAACAAAAAAGGCGGCGAACACCAGCTGGGCAAAGTGAGGCACAAGCTGTGGAACGTGCAGACCTTGAACGGAAATAACGTGACGACCATTCGTTTCGGGAAGACGAGGGTCGTGTGTCCGATTGGTTGCGTCACCAGGAAACAAAAATGTGGTAATGTCCATAGGGTTGAAAAGTCATCGGAAATTGCAAACGATTTTTTGTAGTTAGCTGCCCCCCAGGGACGTTCCAAAACTCCACGAGGAACGCATGTCAGAGTTGCTCCGTCGGTTATTACAACGAGAAATCCGGCCAGACACAGTGCACGTCGTGTCCGAAACATTATTCGACGAGGAAACCACATGCGAAGCACGCCCGCGATTGCGTTGGTTAGAAAATTGTTTAAAAGATTTGTTGTAGGCTAATCTCGATCCTCAACGCTACGTCGTTGAGTAGCGATGACACTGACATACTGCACGATTACGTTCCACCTTATTACATTTTTTTTGTCGTGATTATGAGACCATTTAAATGACTTTGTTTTAGAGCAATGCCCTCCAGGAACGTTCGCACGAAAAAAGAAGGTGAAATCGCCGAAAAATCATCCGAATTCGGTGATCGAGCGCGTTACGCTGAGGCCCTATTGCAAATCGTGCCCGATCGGGCAGTACCAATCAGGTTACGGGCAGTTGTCCTGCGTGGCGTGTCCACAAGGTTACACCACGACCAACATCGGGAGCACCAACGTGAACCAGTGCGTCATTACCGTCTACGAGATGTGCTCGAACTCGTCGAAAATTTGCAATAAAGGACAGTGCGTCGTCGAGAACGATTTTTACTACAGCTGTAAGTGCAGTGAGGAATATATAGGTGAGTAGAGTGTACAATAGTAAAAACCTAGTAATTTCGCTTCAAGATTGCTTAGAAATCGGTTCAAAAATACTGAAATGGCAAAAAGGGGTTTAAAAAAAAATATTAATATACTTTTCTATTGTTAAGTCAGGCAGTTAAGTCGTAAAAGTCACAGAAACGTGGGTGCATTATTCATAAATCACAAATCCTTTGCAACAGACTTAAATATTAAATATACTGTTTGAATCTAATAAAAATACTATTCGAAACTACTGCATTCTTCCTAAACATAACTCGTTTTTTTTTAGGTTCGCACTGCGAGAGAGCCTCGAGTCTCTGCTCCCACGCCCACTGCCTCAACAACGGCACCTGCAAGTCGAACGACGGCGGCACCGAATACTCTTGCACCTGCCAAACGGGATACGCCGGCGAAAATTGCCAAATCAAGGAGGAAATATGCCCGCTGAACTGCCTGAACAACAGCACTTGCTTCGAAGACGACAACGGCGAGTTCATCTGCCTGTGCTCCAGAGGTAATATGACCTTCGCGAAGTGAAAATACACATCCACGCAATTTAGGTTACGGGGGCGAACTGTGCGAAATCAAAGTGCAATATTGCAAGAGCAACATCTGCGAGAATGGCGGGAGGTGCGTGGAGGACCTCGACGGGTATCACTGCGACTGCAAGAACGGGTACATAGGAAAAAGGTGCACCATCTTACCCTGCGATTACCAACCCTGCTCCGTCAATTCTTTCTGCGTGAACACTGGATCGACGAATGCCACCAGACACGATTATAAGTATACAGTATTTTTAATTGCTTTGGATTATATTTCGTTTTTAACTCATTACTTTGCAATAATTAAATATTTATTGCAATGTTTCGTTATGTAGTTTAACAAGGATGTTCATGAGTTAATCGACTACGACTCAGCCGCATCTTATCATCATATGGAGCTACAGAAAATATTTTTTAACATTACATAATTTTTCATTAACGTGACATTCAATAAATCCAATTGTGTTTTAGATGCGAATGCCCCGACGGTTACACTGGCGCGAAATGCACCGAAAAAATCAACTACTGCGTCCCGAACAAGTGCCTGAACAACGCCACCTGCGTCAACCTAGACGCCGCGTACAAATGCAAGTGCAGGCCCGGATTCGACGGCGCGTTCTGCGAAAACAAGCTGAACGCCAGGTACGTCTTGAGGTTCATGAGGGCCGGCGTCACCGACTTCGTCCGCATGGACGGTTTCGACAACGACCTGGACGAGGTAAATCGCCCAAACAAATCGAACCGTTTTCATCGCCCCTTTCGCAGATTTCCCTCTGCCTGTGGATAACGACCTTCGACAATTTCAACTACGGCACTATACTGTCCTACGCGACGAAGAAATTCGACAACACCTTCACCATCACCGACTATGCAGGGTGCGTTAACGATCCGTTAAATTCCAAGTGCACGCACTCGAATTGAATTTCAGTTTAGTGGTCTACATCAACAACGAGAATCGAATAACCGACGTGAAATTGAACGACGGCTTCTGGCATTACTTCTGCTTCGCGTGGTCGAGTCCTGATGGGAATTACACGATTTACGTCGACGGGAAGCTCACGCAAGCGGGGACGGGGTTTGCCAAAGGGCAATTAATTGCTGGTAAGTTCTGATAAGTCCAGAAAGCGTCATCATTTTTTTTGTGTTGAAAGGTCAAGGCAAAATGATTATTGGACAAGAGCAGGATATCATGGGAGGACGATTCAGCCAATCCGAAGCCTTTTTGGGTCGAATGACTTACTTCGATGTATGGAGCAGGGTGCTGACGCAACGCGAGATAAAATTTTTCATGGACACTTGCGACGACGACGATTTCGGCGACGTCTATGCCTGGCCGGAAATTCAAAATTACATCCACGGGGACGTCAAGGTAGATTTACGTGTTCGCTTTAGGCCATCGATGCACTTGTTTTTTTTTCTTTTAGATGGAGAACACGACGTTTTGCAAATTTTGCAACGAACGCAAGTCGCTGTACAACGGACGGGTGGAAGTTGCGAACAACGTCGCCTACTACAAATGCAACAAGGGATTCGCGCTGAGCGACGCCGTTTACGAAAACGGAAGGAAATGCAACAAAGCCGGCCAATGGGAAGGCGATAAGGAACCTTACTGCAAAGGTGCGAATTTCGCTGATAACTTACATGTGTTTCGTCCCAACGATTAAATGAAATTAAATAAGAATTTAATTAAATTTGTTTTAAGTGGTTTATTGCGGTTATCCCGGTTTCGTCAAACACGCCTACATGATCGGTCGTAAATACTACTATTTCGACAAGATGAAGTACATATGCGAAGATGGGTACATATTAACGGGAAATAGCACCAGGTACTGTTCGGAGAATGGGACGTGGAAACCAGACGCGCCAACCTGTGTTGGTGAGTATAATAAATTCGACTTGGTCTCAATCCATTGTTCAATCGTTCTATGGATCTCGATATCGCCATAAAAGACTACATAATTTGCTTTCGACAGCCTTTATTCAGCCCTAACTTGCATCAGCAAGGCTCTTACGCGTTACCGACTCTGCTTGTACTCGTCGCTGAGTGTTGCATATTTATACCAATTCATAATTACGTCCTGCATTAAATCAACAAACAATCACAATAAGACTGAAACAGTAACTAACATAATAAATAATAATGACTAAAAAAAATTTGTAGGTGTGCGCTGCAAGGCTTTCAAACCGCCGAAGAACAGCAGGATTTCTGTAATTTCCGATTACAGCGACGAATTTATGGAGGGGCTCGAAACTTTCGACATCGGTACGTCGATCGAGATAATCTGCAATGAAGGGTCCAACTTGGAAGGAGAAAATATGCTGACGTGCGACGATAATGGTAAGTCTAGTGCGACCAGTAGGAACACCCACATCATTCGCCTGGCACTAGTAGATCAAAAAAATATTTGTGTGGTCTTTATTTCAAAATAACTAAAGTGGCTACAAAACAAGATCATGAAACGATTACGATTTCAATTTAGGCAAAAAATCGTTTTAAAATATCTTGCATTAAAAAACAGAGAAAATAAGAAAAAATGCAAGATAAACCGAGATGAAAAATCGAAATACAAATTATAAAAAGCAAATAAAATCGATTGTGTAACCAATAAAAGATATCAAAAACAAGTTCTTTCCGTTACTGTATCAAATGTAATGTTCTATAACGGTTTGCATCCGGTTTACACAATAGAATGATTGATTCAGGCGTGTTTTTGCAGGCAGTCATGATAGCTTTTGTGTATGTTTTCGAAAAAGTATAATGAAACAAACTACCACCTATTATTTCCTTAACTTGGGTTCACGTCACTTCACAATGTACTTTTCACAACGCATTTTCTGATTTTTATCCTCTACGTATAATTATATTCAATTTTGTTCAGGTATTACAAATATTGTTTATTATTGAGTTTCTAGAAAATTGTCGTTAAAATGTTACAATCTTAGAAATGTCTAAAACGTTTCGTTATCTTATCGTAACAATTGCTCGAATGCTCGTTTATTTCAAACTACGTAATGACGTGGTTAACACGTCGAATAATCGAAAGGCATGAAATAAAACGGTTCTAATTATCGAATGTTTAAGATTAAAATAGTTGGAATTCCAATGTTTGAAATTAGAATATATTAAAAAAGTTGTTACCAATTTCAAACTCAAATAAATAAACATCGATTACATAAATAATTTTCAAAAAAAAATAAGTCAACCAGACCAACCCCAACCTAAATCCAACTCAACCCAACCCAACCCAATCCAACCAAACTCAACGTCATGCAAATCGTAACTAAACACATCTAATCCCGGAATAATTTGACTGATGGATTTGGAATAAGACTCGATCATCGAAACATCAGTTTTCGAGTAAATTAAAACGTTGAAGACAGTGGCTAAATTCTACGATGTTTTCAATGATGTTTCATAAAGCACTGATTACTTTTAAATTTATTTCACGAGATGAACCAACACAGACTGATAGCTGCTCCAAAATGCACTCACGCCAGTGGCAACGTGCCATTTATATGACCTCGATATTTCAAGATTTCAAAGATTCTCCACTCTCATTGATCAAAACGTGTGACAAAATTTTACAAATGCTATATCATGGTGTAGAGGGACTTGTCCACGAAACTTTAATTAAAAAATTCTTACGTGAAATCAAATAACGCCAACGTGAACATTATTATCGTTATTAAGGTAAATCGTCAAAATGATCGAATTACTATTTTTTTGCATTGCAGGAGAATGGAGTTCTCCAGTTCCGAAATGCGTGGAAGAAACACCTGCGAAAATAGTGTGCTCCGTCGATCACATCCCCCCAGCTCCACCGCAAGGTTACGTCGTCGAAGAGACGAAGTTGGCTTACGAAAACGGCACCGCCGACACGGTGAATTACCAATGCAATCCGGGGCATAACCTCCTCGGCGAAAACGTCACCACCTGCATCCTCGACGGTTACTGGACGCAACCGAACATGACCTGCGAACGTAAGTTTTACATCTCGATCACTTCACGAAAAGTTCTGTAACCACTTTCAGCTGTGAAATGTCCGAAACCACCGGTGCCGAAAAATGCCAAGACGCCAGCGGCGCCACCTGACGGGTACCACTTCGGAAACGCGATCAATCACGAGTGCATCGAAGGATACCGACTGGTGGGGAACCGCGTCGTCCGGTGCCAGGCGATCGGAAGATGGTCGAGGGTACAAGCGAGATGTATAAGTGAGTGCTTCGGCGATACTCACAAAACGAATATAACGATTTTTTTTTAATAGAAAAATCGTGCGGTAAACCCGACATATCGGAGTCGACGACGATCGAAGGCGATTCGTATCTCTTCGAGGACGAAGTGGTCCTCCACTGCGAAAATAACCAGCAGTACACTTTAAAGTGCACCAGTGCCGGGGTGTGGTTGGGCGACAAGGACGACATCTGTTGATTACTGGGACGTTGAGCGTTGTATCTTAAGTGCTCGTGATGAAATTTTTATACTTTTTTTAATATTGTAATACATGTACATTAAAATTATGTTGATGCAAATTGATGATAATTGATGATAATTTATAATAAACCCTTATCCCAATTAGAAAACACATCGTAGAAGTTTAGTTGATTATTAATTTACAAAAATATGAAAAAATATCGGTTTCATTTAGATTGCTGTTCGTGATTGGTAAACGACAGGTTTAATAACAAAACGTATTATTGAAGTTTCCGTTAATAATTTATTCATGAAAATTATTTGTCACAAATTTGTTTTCGAATTTATTTTCAAGTAAACTAATCGGATTTAATTATCGCCGTTTGTTATACTATTTATTTATTTAAAATTAAATAAATTCGAAACGATTTCCAATTCCTAGATTAAATTCGCTTCACAAAAATAAAATAGCGTACACATTTTTAAAACTAACTTAAAGTATTACTAGCAGATAAGCGAGTGCAGGAATTAAGTAAACAATTATAAAAATAAACGTAATCGAATTCAGAGTCTTAAGTAATAATTAAAACGCGATAAGTGCTAAGGATACGCTTACGGTGTCTTCATTAATGGATTAAAAACACGACATATGATAAAAACAACGAATTTTTGTAATAATTTATTGGATTTTTTCTGGTGCAAATATAACACAATTTTTTTAAAACTTGTAATTCATGAAGTGAAAATAAATCATGACCAAATCTGTATTAAAAACAGCATTTCCTTTCATCGAATAATAAAGAACCGAATAGTCCCTTAAAGCCTTGTTCTCATCTCTGGTGTTTAGTCCAAGAAAAATACATCACAACGTACTTTTTATTCTTTCGGCGTTACAGATGAACAAATAAAACTACGAATTAGCAAACCAATCGAATAATTGTCGATAACTACTAAAGAATTACAATAAAAACTTTACTACGTTAGCTTTATGAATGAAATAATTGATTTTCTGCTGATACAACACGGTAAATGCTCGCACACAATGACCTAATGTAATAATCATGGTGAGGTGAAAAACCCCGCGTTATGCAAGAGCCCACAAAAAATAAGTACGTTGACATTACATTCACATTTAGATCACAAACGCCGATAAGAATCGACGCAAACAAACTTTATCGTCCGGACGAAAACGTCGAAATTAAAAAATATATCATTAATCGCGACGAATAATTCAATTAGCCTAACGGTCGCGAACGCCGTGAGTCAGTCTTCCGAAGAACGGTGAAATAAAAATGTGATTATTCGAGGTGATCGATAATACGTGCGGTGCAAGAACCCGGCTTAACAGTCGACCGTCGCCGGCGCCGCGTGGCGTCGTCAGTAACGTCGCGATGACCGCCGCGTGCACTACGATGAGGCGCGACGCGTATTTGTGTGATTTTTGATCGGTTTTCGCGTTTTTCGCGGGAAGCTTCGAAAATGATGAAATATTCCGAGCCGGTGTCTCTGCACGGCTCGGACGATCTGCAAACTTCGACGGAAATTACCGGCGAGACCGATGGCTATGCGTCGGTCCAAGAGGGCAGTATTTCGTTGCCGCAGCTTTGGGAGTACGTCGTGTGTTCCAAAACACTGCCAGGTATTTATTTTTTATGCGTTGTTGGTAATCTTAATGGTTGGGTTGCAAAATTTAAATTGAAAAACGTTGAAAATTTTAATATTTTTTATTTTTGTTTACATTCCACCGATTTTTACAATTACAATTTTTTTATAATTTTCAATTTTGTTTTGTTTTGGAAATTAACAAAAATCCAACTTACATCCAACCCCCCCCCCCGTCAAGTAGTTCTTCATATTCATTATTTCTGCTGAAGAAGACAACATAGTTTTTTAGAGTCAAAAAAGTACTTTGTACTAATGGTAATATTTAATTTATTGTACTGTTTTTCATTTTTCCAACCACACTCATTAATTATATATGAATCAGAGTTAATTTACGTTCACGTTTGCATTTAGTTATTACGATATAGTGCTGGGTCGGGTGGGGTTGGACTGGGTTGGGTTGGGTTTAATTGGGTTGAGTTTAATAATTGCATTGCTCTCAAATTTAATTGCCATGAAAATATTTTAATCGTCGTCGGAAACGTTCGTTGTTTGCCTCCACGTTTCTTTAATATAATCGAAAATATTTATTTTTGACTAAAAGCAGTTGTTTGTGTTAAAAAGAAATCGCATTTTTAACTTAAATAGTGTAAATGTCAAATAGATTTAAAATTTACTTTGTGCTTATTTAAGAACAAGATTTTTTTGAAGTAAATATAAATACATGGCAATCAAAGAAATAATTTTATTATTTAATCGAAATAATACAAAGATTATTTGAAAAGTAATAGTTAATTGCAATTGATTTCACAGTCGACGGCCTTAGAAACCGATTTGTTGAAAATAAATTGCAGAGATTAATTAGTACCCATAATGATAACTACAGTTACGGAGCAGCAATAATGTGGGGGTATTGACTCACACACAGACTTTTTTTCATTCGTTCTTTGCTTCAGTGGATGTATGTGGTGGTCTGATGATCTCAAGATAAGATTCGCTGAAATTTACTTTCAATTAATTCATGAAAAATTGTGAATTAGCTTCGGATTTATTAAATTTTGTTTGTTGCTCTTCACTATTTCAAATGCTTCTGTGATATTTACTCTTAGTTTGTTCGTCGTGTATTCTTTTACCTAGTTTGTCAACTCTTTATTACTTGGTTTCAAGTCTCTTGCCTTTCCATCTTTTGTTCTAGTAACTCTATTTTTTGTGCAATAACCACCAGTAATCCAGAACAAGGATTATTTCGTAAAAATTCTTAAAAATAAGAACAGAGGGGGGGGGCTTCAAGATCGAATAAGACGACGATGGCGACAATTTGAACGACAACTCTGTAGACAGAAAAAGAGAAAGCGAGTGGAAGAACAAACAAACAAAAATTATATTAAATCGACTCACAACTTTCGTTTAACTCTGCACGCAATTTATTTTTTTAATTGTCAAAATGGGTCTGGTATCGTTTCAAGCTTAACGCAACCTGGGGGGGGGGGGGGGGGGGGCTGCGATCAATATCAAACTGATCCTGAGTTACAATATTTATTTTAGTTAAAACGTATTGGACTTTTGTATTGGGTTGGGACACGATCCAAGCCAAGTGGACAATTTTACAATTTTATTTTCTGTTCCAATTAGTGTACTAAGAATAACGAGAAGCAAAAGAAGGCTCTCCATTCGAATTTGTTAAGTTTCAAAGTTTGCGTTACGGTTTTGCAGTTGTTTATATGTAGCTCAACCGAAATGGGCCGGGGCTCAACCCAATCAGCCAATTTTAGTTGAACTGCATTGATTTTTTTATTATTAAAATGCATTCAACGATTTTAACCACAAACTGTCGTTTGAGATGATAACTGCCAAACCACGTATTTTACATAGTTTGGCAGAAATGTTGCCCAAAAGGACAGCATCAATTTACATGTTTTATTTTATGAACAAAATTTTGGCTGTTACTCGGAAATAAATCAGCTGGTTATGGCGGTTATGTTTTTTATTTATATCCGCTACAATTTCCCTTAATCAACTAGTTCAATATTTCATTGAAAGTTCTTCATTGCACCAGCCAGTTTGAGGCTCTCTAGTGCATTCATCAAACGCATTTTTAACTTCGTGGCGCCCACTTTTTGTACCTTCTGCGTACAAAGAACCTCACCACCGTCGACTATGGAAACCGGTTAAAAAAATGTTAATGTACTTTTTGACTTTGACAATTACTTTACGCAAGTTTTGCTTGGCGTTTGTTCTTTTATTATTTTGATTATTAAATGTTGCTCAGAACATATACCTTGTGTTTCCAATTTTATTCACCCCCTCCTACATTATGTTATATCATTCTTTTTACTTTCTTTGAAAACAATCTATGCAACAAATGATCTGCTTTAACGAAAACTCACACGTGATATTTTATACAACAAATGAAATTCATCAATTTATGAACAAATTGATATTTTTTTAATCATCAGTTTTTTTATTATTATTATTTCCAGATGGATTCGATCTGGACGCATTATTGTCCTTAATAAGCCAGCGGCTACGCAACCCCGAGTGGGAGGTCCGCCAGCACGCGTTGCGGGTCCTCGTCGATTTCATCCCCCTCATCGACAAGGCAGCCCTTGACCCCAAGCTGCAAACGATCCTCGACGATGTCGTGACGAATTTGGGTCACGTCGGACCGGCCGTGCGTAAGGGAACGGTGGACGCACTCAAAACCTACATTCTGAACAGCGCCCGACCCGACGGCGTCCTGCGCGATCTCGTCGACAACGTCGTCGCGAAGCCGCACGTGAAAGTCAACCCGAGCGTGACCCTGGGCGCGATCATCGCGGTGCCCTTCTTGATAACGCGCGCGATCTCGAAGGACGTCGTGGCGCACGCGGTGGGCGTCCTCCTCGACAAGCTGAACCAGTCGTCGTATCAGGAGACGACGCTGAGGGCGCTGTTGCGGGTCAAGGGCATCGTCGGATCGGACAAGTTCCTGGGGATTATAGAGGGGCACAGGTCCAGGAGGGAGTTCGAGATGTTGCGCGAGCTTTATAACCTGCCCGAGCCGAGCGCGAACGACTTGGACGGCGACATGAGCGGCAGCGACGACAGGCATTTTTGGAACGACCACAACTTGAACGTGGTTAGTAGTTTCGATAGCGACAATTTCGGGGAGAAAAACGAGGCGCTGGGGAAGATGATCGAGGACAGGGTGATCTTGGAGACGGAGATCAAGCTGGAATCGGGGTCGGCGATAACCATGAAGATTCACGAGGAGAGCGGGGAAAATAGTCTTCAAGATGGGTCGGACAGCGAAGAAGAAACTAGGTAAGAAAATAATAGTTGCAACACCTGGGTCACTGGCGCACGGATTGAGTTGGGTTTGATTAGTTTGGATTGCAAATTAAAATTTTTATCTTAAAATTCACGACTCTCGTACGAATTAAATCAAAATATTATAAAATAAAAACGATGAAAGTAGCATATTTTTAAAATGCTTTTCGCCCATTAAAAAATATTAAAATTGCACTGTGACGTAATTTTCAACGAATGGTTAACCTAGAAAATTTGGTGAAACGTCACACCAGATTTAGAAGACCCGTCGAACGATACTCAAAATCGCAAGTATTACTTCGTTTCAAATTGATTGCGCATGAACCTAACCGATGCAAACGAATCAAACCCAACCAAGCCAAAAATACAAAAAGGTTCGATTTTTAAAGAATTTTTTCCACGTCCACGGTCAAGTGGTCGCCGAGTAATTGTAAATGAACCCAATAGCTAAATCTCCGTACATTTTATTCGTTGGTTTTCACTTATTCGATGTTCGAATACAGACAAAAGAATACTTTTTGTATTTATTGTAATAAATTTAGGGGTAGTTTTTTCTTTCATTATTCCTGAAAATTTTCGTTAGCTTCAAAACCTCGACCTAGACCACCTTGTGGATACTAAACGGTATTATTTTTGCTTTGCAGGGGAATACGAACCTTCAAAGTCCTCCCCGACGACAGCGAAGACGACTACGAGGTCCTGCGGAGAACGCCGAGAAAGGTGCGCTTCGGCGGCGCCATCGTCAAGATGCGCACACCGGACAGCGACAGCAACCACCCCAGCGACGAAGACCGCAACTCGTCGACCACCGCACCCGAAAAACAAACGGAAATACGACGCGACACCGCCAAACCGAGACCGAAACCGAAAAGCCACATCCCCGTGCCCATCACCAACCGCACCAGATCGGTACCGACGAGCCCGAAAATCGCCCCCGCGCCCAAACAGTACAAATCGTCGCCCGACCTGAGCAAAACGAAATCGCGCATACCGCGAAGGTACGTCGTCGAAACGACGGAAATTCGATACAGACGCAGCGTTAGAATTGAACTCGACGACTTCCGCGATAAAAAAATGGACGAAACTGTAAAAGTGGAAAAGGAGCGTATGCTCCACGATAAAAATTTCACGGATGAAAATGTTAAGGATAACAATTTTAAAGTTGGGAATAATTCCGTTCAACTACAAAGGGAGGAATTGCCCAAAGTGAAAACAAAGTCTGAGGAAATGGAATCGCCCCAAAATGTGGAAAAGATGGAACCGATTCTTACGTCGACTCCAACGACGGAAGAATCTTCTCCGAAACTGCTGGCGATCGAATGCGCCAAGGACGATAAGAATAAATCAAAATCGAGGAGAAATAGTCGAGAGGTGGAGTTGTTCAGCCCCATCCCGGTGCACAACGAAATAGAGGTGTTCCACAATTTAACGAGGAGTCCGGAACGGAGGAAAAATCAAAATCAAGGCCGAACGAATGGCGAAGACAGGCACCTGACGACCGCCGATGACGTTCTTTTAGGGGGAGAAAGATCGCCTGGAGACGTCAACCGTAGGAAGATCCGCACCGCGGACGTCGTTGATAGGAACTTGCACCGAAATCAGTTCGTCTTCGTCAACAATTACAACAGCTTCCACGTTTACAATTCGAGACCCGGGAGGTTCGCTTCTGAACTTTCCGACTCGCCGATTCCCACCAGGGACACCGGAGAGTGCCTGACCTGTTCTAGCTCGGGCAGCGACATCGTCGTTTTGAACAACGACCTAGACAGCTTGGGACTGATCGATGGCTGCACGCTGAACGACATTCAGTGCAAGGTAGGTCTTATTAAAAAATATATTTCATTAAACACATTGATTAATTAGATTATATTTAAACACTTTTGAAGTCGTCAGTTTTTTATGCGATATCATTTTAAATCTGCAATTTAATCCCATGATAAAAATTCCTTGCGAGCGTTTCGTTTAAAAGCTTCGCAATCTACACATCGGAGACGCAGCTTTGAAAGCGTGCGCGGTCGTTTTACCGCATTAAACCCGGAGTCCGGGCGGATTTGTACGACCACATGGTCGCATACGCTTTCCTTAAAATACCCGCGGCTTTCGCCTTGACATTTGCGTCGGCTACGTAATCTACCGCGCTCTCGTGTTTCATGAAAATGCATGAGTCGCGGACGCCAAACGACCACTTTTCACGAAAATTATCGCTCCGGCGTTAATTCCAACGCGGCGATTTTTTTTCGCGCGACTTGTTGCGCCCCCTTTAATTATTTCTAACGACTTTTCGATCGCCAATCGTCGCGGATCAATTTAAAAAGCCGACGTTATCGCTGGAAATTAATCCATCGCCGTCCTTGGCTTGTTCAACGTTCAATTAAAATTTCTGTTTGAAGTTCGTCGAAACAAACAAATTACAGCGTCAAATATCGCAAACTAATTGGGTTGGTGTGGGGGGGGGGGGGGTATTTATCGACGTCGCGTTACACATGAAGGTCGCGAGGCGTGCGAAGGTCGAGACGGCATGATTAATCGCGTGGAATCACAATGGCGATTCTTAATAACTCGTGGAGTCATCCTTGGTCGGTAGACTACCCTCGACAATGGGGTTATTTAGGTCGAATCGATTCTAATGGCGTTAGACTTTAAAGAGTTTGTTCGAACGGCTCAAGATGTTTTTAGGGCTTCGCTTGGGTCACCTGGTCTTGAATCGTGCGTTGTTATTTATCTCAAATTCACTACGAACATAAATTAAAAAAACAGTCAGTAAATCACGAGCCGCCACCGGATTAATCACTAAGGCGAAATAATTATTAACTTAACAAGTTTTTAAGACGCCATTCCACAGCAACCGTTGAAACAGCAAAACACGAAAATAAAATATTTATAAACACATTTATTTCTGGCTAGCGATGTGACGCTCAAAAAGTATTTCAACAAAATCATTTTTATAAACAAAAAAACAATAAAAAAACCTTTATGGGCATTTCTATACATAAGAAAATATTCATCCCCTTGCACCCCATTATCAATACACATGATTTTTTCCTGGTTTCCTCCTATGTTCCTCTCTCTTTCCTTTTTAACTTTTATTCCTTGTCCCTTACTTCTCCGAATCACACATCTTCCCCCTATTCCCCATAACCTGTTTCAAGCTATTTTCATTATTTGCTCTGATCCTCCTCTTCCTCCCTCCGCTATTGTGCCTCTTATCCGCGAAACCTTCTTATCTTTCAGGCATCGACGATTACTAATTCGCACAAAATTCAAGCCTTATTTCCTAAACTGAGGCAATAAACTACTAATCCACCGAGTCGTGCATATCCATGGCGTTCTTGCGGGAAATTATAAAAAAACGATCGCACCCGACACGCAATTTGTGCATACAAACAAATCACCGCCGGTTGCGATTTTTCAAAACGGCGACTCGGAACATTGCAAGCGAATATCTCCGGTGGATTTACGTAACGCGTCGCCCCGCCAGTCGAAACGAGGCCCGCTCATTTAGCTACCGTTAACCTACTTTCAGCGAGACATTAAATCACGGGGGTGTGTAGGCCGGCGTCCTGCTTCGCGTCGGCCGGTTATTACCGGACTCCGCTCCGGGACCGCTACTGGTTGCATGACGTCGGCCGGTTGACCTACAACGTCGCAATTGCACCCCAAATTTGATTTATTTACGGGCACGCCTCTACGAACGTATCGAACCGTATCGGCCGCGACAATTCGCGTACAAAAAATATCTAAATTTACGAATTAACTTCGGTATTATTTATAGACAAATTCAATTACGAAAATGTCTCGATCGGGGTGGCAATTACATCATCAAATGTAATTTATGACGATAATATAAATAACGTTTAATCTTCGAGTTGTATCGGTGCCGCTGTCCCTGGTGTAGTTAAAAAGAAATTACGTGTCCATTGCAGTACATGTCGGTATGCAATCGTAACGTGCCTACAATGTAATTTACGACTACGTCAAATTGTGCTTTCGTCGCCAGCAATTAACGAGCGCAAGTCTATTAACCTAGTTTTTGTATCTAATACGAGTTGAATGAAGATTTACTTATTGTTCTAGGACGATGTGCGAATTAGACAGCGCGGATTGGACAAGCTATTAAAAGCGCTGCGCGACCCAATTGTTCTCCAATCCGTTGAGGATCGCCTGTCATTTTTGCTGCATATTCTTTTCTCTTCCGAACAACAGCAATTTTTGCAATCCATATCTGTGGTAAGTCGTTTTAACTTCATAAGTCGATTTATTTTGCATTAAATTTGTTTAAATTATCTCCAATTGTATTATTTAATATGGTGGGAAGTTGTAAAATTATATTATTCTCTAAAGGAATTGTATACGGTTTGTATTATTTTGTTTGACTAATGCTTATTACAATTATAATTCCATGAATGATCGTTGGATTCAACGATGATCGTTTCGAGGTATTGCCTGCCGTTAGTCAAAGCTCTAATCGATAAATAAACTGTTCCAAAACTTACGAGACTATATCGTAATGCATGCATGGACGCTAGAAATGAATTCTTTTTAGCTGTATTATCGTTTTAATTCGATTTTTGATCTTATACCGTAGCTTTTTTTAAATTGTATTGTATAATATTTCACAAATATTGCAAATAAACCAATAATATTAAGTCCAAATTACAAAGTACGTCTAAATTTAAATCTATTTAACTTAACTCAATAAATAACTGAAGTAGAATTATGTTGATAATTGATCATTTCGCACAAAAGAGACCATTTAACAGCAAGGCCAGTTGATTAGGTTAAGTTTGTTTGGTGAGTTCTGTCGAGAACGAAACACGTCCAAGACTCCAAATAATGTTTTGTTAACCTATTCAATAAAATGAGGACAGTCGATTGGCACTTCCATTGTTTTTCTGTTACCCTATCGTAGTTACAAATCGCATTTAAAAATGTCATTATTTTTCAATTGTCGTTAATTTTTGACGACTGACGTTATTTCTTGTCGTTAAATTACCACGTAAGCTCGCGAATCTCAATACATTTTAAATAGTAGTTGAATTGTGGCTGTTCATTGGCTATTTTCAATTGTTTTTTTTTTTTTAATTGTCATTGATGACATTTTTTTAATTACAACTCAATTCAAGCCATATTCAATTAACGAAGGGTAGTTAATTGTAGTTAATTTTTGTTGGACAGTTTTTTGTCGTTTTCTATTGCGTTATTAATTGTCGTTACAGTGCGACAGTTTATTAGCGTTTTTTAAATTGTTGTTAATTTTTGACAGGTCATGTATGTGACCTGTCAAATGTAACTACTCTTAGGTTGGGTGCCAATTCTTCTGCATCTACCTTGTTGTGTAGCAACTATTATGAAGACAAGGATCTTAAATTTATTTTTGCAAAAATTTTATATTACATAACAAAAATTTTACACATAACGTGAATAGATAATATGATTTATGACGTATCGAAAGAGCATGAAATCTCATCGCGTTGCTCGACTATAAATTGCTTCCTGACTCGCACATAATGTCCATAATTAACAAAGCACGTCGCATGCAACGTTTCAATATTATACCTGGCGAGTGCTTCAAGTCAATAAGTGTCTTACAGTTACTTTATTATTCATATGTAGTCACTTCAATTACTCAGATATGACCTTAAGTGTAACACACACCGGCGTGCTTACATATAACAAATAATTCCCTTTAAAAACATTATTGATAACTTAGTAATAATTATTAAACAACGCCATTAGTATGGCTCATGTTTTTTTTTTGTCATGGCATCTGAATCCTTTTTTGGGCTCATTCAGTCAGTTGTATGCAATCTATTTAACTTTTTTAGCCAGGTCTACTTGAATCCGTAAAACCAGAATATTTGTAGCAAAATTTTTCATTTAACTATAGTCGGATCGAACCACCGCCTCCGTCGTGTCGAGACTCGGCTCCTGGAGTCAATGCGAGAACGCTCTTACCCACCACTTCCACTACTTGCAGATGTTAATGTGACATCTAACGCAATTCATGCATCCCACCTAATAAGTAACGTGTCAACCCAACCCAACCCAACCCAACCCAACCCAACCCAACCCAACCTTAAAAAAACATTCTGGTAATCAAAACCCTGCCATATATTACATGATTTATATAAAATAAAATTTTGACATATAAATTAAAATTGTATCATAACGAATCAACCAAATCTATATTTTCCTATCAACACGCTTTTAATCGAACCAACTGCAAGTTCCATTTAAAGCTTTAATTCGGCATCCATAACGTTTTTTTTTTTTAATCGACCACTAGCGTGACATAAATGATTCACGACGTAAAACGAAGCGAGGAAATTTCGCGGCTGTCAAAATACTGTCTCCTTCTTTTTTCCCCGGACGTAACGAAACAATCTAAATTGTAAATTTACTGCTTACGTATTCGGCTTATACAAGCGGCAAAAATTTGAATTATCGATCTTTTTTTAATTTCTCTCCAGCAAAATCTATCGCACCTCTTCGCCAACCTGAGAGAAGAGGCGCTGATGGGCAAACTGCACCAAATCGGACTGAATTTAAGCAAAATGGGATCTCCGATCGGCGTCCGACTGGCCCTGCTAGTGCTGAAGAGGATTTCGCCGAAACACCTCGCCAATCATTTATTGAGCGATTCGATTTTGGGGGCGAAAAGCAGCAAGGTAAAGAAATCGAGTTATATGTGTTATATGTCATTTTTAATTTCGGCCATGTTCGTGAAATTCAACAGTGCCATCTATACACCGACATCGATTCAATTACTTATAATAATGACGTGCAAGTTATGACAAATTCATCAGCGCCAGCTACACGCCGACGCCGATTAAAATAATCAAGTGTTATTGCTTGCAGGTAAGAGAGGGCGCGCTGCAAATTCTCATGACGGTCAGCAGGATATTTCCAAGCACCGAGATGGACGTTCCGAAATGCGTCAAGTCGGTCGTGCGCACGCTGAAAGATCGAAAGAGGAAAGTTCGAAGGGCGGGCTTGGAAACGCTGGCGGCGCTCACGCAGCTCAGCTCGACGAGCATAGTTTTGGACGTGGTCGCGAAAATAATCGAGGACTATCCCGACAGAGAGCAGCTGCTTCGTCTCATACGAACCAGGTTTTTTTTGTATTAAAAATTCAATATTTTTCTAGATATCGCGAAAATTAGACAATGTTGATTTTCAAAAATAAAACAAAATTATAAATTGTCAAAAACTAACCAAATAAGATCACCAAAATACCAACAATTTCTAAAATTAAACGTTAAAATAACAAATTGGAATAACTGTAAAAATTGTTAAAAACTCTTACGAATCAATTTTCCCAAACAATGTCTTTTAATTAAAATCCGTCGTGGGTTTCTGCGCCGTTTACGCAATCGCATAAAACCTTAGATGCATATCTAGCGGCGCGTGTTAATATAAAACGAGCGATGCTTCGTTTCAGGCTTTCCCGCCGGCAACTTCCGGCGGTGGATCTGGGCGGAAACGTGCGCTACTCGACGCCCTGCGGCGAAACGGAAATTGAATGGCTGGATGGCGGCGGCGGCAGCGCGCCGCCTAGCGCCAGCGCCCGCAAGCAACGCGACGACGCGTCGAGAAACGTCGGGGTCGTTTACGAACCGGAGCCGGTGCGCAACGGCAGTGGCGCCGGCGGCAAGAAGACGAACTACTGGAAGAGCAACGCGCTCGTCGCCACAGCTCCCACGTTCTCCGACAAAACCACCGACGATAACGAATCGGACTGGTCGCGCGATTCGTTTCAGGTATTTTCGTATAATCGCAAATTCGAAAAAATCGCCCTTTGGTGTTAATTAATTAAAGCAACACAGAATAAAATTTGATCTGAACGCTGGTTACTGCGATTCGACATTGGTGGCGCTAGCGGCAATGTTTCGTTGCACATTTTGGTTACTTTAAGTTTGTCACCTTGCACGTATTTTACACTGCATTGCTAGATCATTTGCGTTGTCAATTTTGTTATGTTATATTTTCAAGTTTATTAACATTCTCGTGGATATATTGTGGAATTTAGCAAAATAATTTAAGATTCACAATGTATTCCATCAACGTTATGAAATGACATTAATAACATAGTTTGGCAAAAATTAAATGTCATCGTTTGACATACATAACACATAACCTTTGCGTGACAGATTTACATTAAACAAATTATTCTTAACGTCGATAATATCGGTAATTAATATATCTATAAAAATGTCAAATTTCTGGGTATTTGTACTTGACACACAACAAGTGTCACTGACGCTTACATTCGAGGAAATATCGAACGCCCCAACAATTGGGCCTGTCAAACTGTGTATTTTTCGACGGATCCATGTTGACTACAATTACTCTACGTTATTTATTACGCGTTTTTTCTCAAAATCGCGTCTGCATTTGACGAGCGCCGGAATGTAAATTCGCCGGAAGCGACGGCTCAACATCTGACGTCACCCAATCATGCAATGTCACGAAAGGGCGCCGTGGTGATATCGATCACGCGTGGACGCGTCGCGTTGATCCGACGGCGAAAAATTCCCCATTGTGTGGGTTTGACGCGACGACGGCGGTTTCGAAACGCGACGCTGACTCGGATTAACGTTAACGGTGCGACCTCGAGGATCGCGGCTGGCTGGTCGACATGCTGCTGTGCAGACTGTACACGCTGAGGCCTTTGGTCGTCAGCAATTATTTCAACGTAAGTACGTGTCGGGGACGGTGTTTGTTTAAAGTTTGCCGAAGATTTTCACATGCCGTTGATGTAATTTTTAGATTTGTAGCTGTATTACGAACTTTCTTATTTCTGCAATTTAACAAGTTTTTAAAACAAAAATTCAACTTGACCAACATTATATTAACGTTGACCACGTGTACTAGTAATTACATAATTTATATCATTAAAGGATGCATTGAAAAAGTGAAATTGTATTAAAGTATTCCATGAATGTTGAAAAATTGATGGACAGTTTTAATCAAATCTTGGCGTAGACCAGATGCAGCTCGCCAAGTAAATTATTCAGAAAATTTACTTTATTTTAAAATATAAGATTTCAAATCTTTCACGTGCCTGTTTTATAAATATGATAGTCAGTCAATGGTCGATTTTTTTAATTAAATTGAAACCACGTCGCCCCCAACCTAGTTTTAAACTAAATCCATCCATTGTCACCCAATGGGATTGTTGGCTTCGGCGATTGTTCATCTCGACTAGACTTAAACAGCAAATCTCTTAAATATCTTTTAATCGGTCTTTTAGTCGCGTCCATTTTAACTAATTTTAATTGTTACATTTATGGGTCTTTTTTCCAATTCTGTAACAAAGTCTATTTCTCTGGGCAACACTTAACATAAATTATTTGAATGAATTGCCTTGTAATTACATTTTATTTCAACCCAAGCCAAATAAATCTAGCAAATTTGTCATCAACAGGGACAAAATTCAACCAAGTTCAAAACCAATTCGATCTGAAAACAAATGGAAACGTATTTCAGATTTCGATCGAATTCCAAGTTTGTTATATTTCAGCACATACAGTTTCTTTCCATCCTGGCTGGATGTCCTCGCGTCTTACCACATCGCTTTTTGCTGTCACCATGTCCATTGTTGCATTATCCCTTTAATGTAAGTTTTCCTGAATGGCTCAACAACTATCTCGACTTTCTTTTACTTCAAGCATTAACGACAAATTTATCTTCATCTAGTTCCGCTCATATATTATATATATTATCATGGTGCGCCTTCGCATACCTCAATAAATCGCTCTCATTTACTTTGACGTTTACTGAACTTCTTTTGAACTACTGTGCCACTCGAACGTGCTTTCAGCATTCATGTGATGTTTATTCACATATTCCCTCTCATTACGTCTTGCGAAAATAAGGGGAGACAACTGAGAAAGTATTTCAAGAAGATTCTGATTCTGATTCTAATTCTTAAGGAAAGGAATTTTGTAATAATTCAGGAAATGGTAATGGAACCATGGATGTGACGACGGTAATATGATAAGGCAATGAAGAATACTAATGAGGTAAAGAGGGAAGATTAACAAGTGTATTCACATTAATCCATAAAGCAAAGGAAGATGCAATCGTAGACGAATTGGAAACGATTGAACGAAGGTAAATGAATATAAAAAAATGCTGTTTTGCCGGAAATAGGGAGAAATAATGGATGACGAACATCAATCAGATTAATATGATCAATACAGCTGAACTCAATTAATGTTCAGTTCAGTTCAACTCAACTCAACAATTTTAGTCCATTTTACAGTTCTCTCTTCAACTTCTGATAAAGAGTTCTGGTAACGGATGTGGAAGCATGGTTGTGAAGACAATGAAAAACAATAATGTGTCAAAGTGGAGAAATTGAAGAATTACTTGATTGGGTTGGGCTTGTGAAGTCTCTTGTGTAGAGTCGATAAAATGATTTACGATTCTGAGTACTGATGCCATCTAGACGTCAATTTGAATCTGGAGGTGCAACCTGCTTTAGATAAAATTTTAATGGTTACTTTTTAAGCGATTTCGCGATCTTTTTAGCTCGAGATTTTTAGGTTTTACAAGACGACCTTCTGTTAAGGTTTCGCAAAACTCATCAAAATCATACTGGTTAGCGTAGAATTTATTCTCCATTCTCATTGGTCAAACATTATCATCTGGTCGAACTGTTATTAAGTCAAACTTAACCGTAATCGTAACTTTACATAAAAATTATATAAATATTTTATAATTTTCCAGATGTATATACATATATAGGAAGCATTATTTTTACTTGCGGTAACATTCAGTTTACATGTGTCATGACACTAATTGTTGTATTTTGTACTATTTTACAGTTTTTATGACGTTTTGCTAAAACCTTAACTATACACATCGAAATAACTTAACTAGGTTAAAATCGATATTGGGATGAATTTTTCAAAAATGAACGGGTTTTGGCACTTGATCTACCCAACCCAATCCAACCAAACCCAATCCAACCAAACCCAAGCCAACTCAAACCTAACCCAACCTAATCCTACCCAACCAAACCCGACCCAACCCAACCCAACTTAACCTGACCCAACACAATCAAACCAAACCCAACCCAACCCAACTCTGAATAGAGAAATAAGCTGAGACCATTTAATTTGAATTTATGTGATAACGTTGATGTAAATCAATAAATATGAAGCTACGCAAATAATATTTCTGCTCAATCAATGCGTCCACGGCGCAATGAATTAATTTAGAAATTTGCAATAAACTTTTTTAATAATGTGCTCCAAGGACTTTACCCAGCTGTTTACGTTTACGTTGGATACAAAATAAAATTGTAAACATCATCAATTTCCCAACACCGTTGAACGCGATTGTCGATTTTTCTAGGACGAGGCGCCGAACAAAACAAATCAATCGCAAATATGGGCCATCGATCCAACAGTCTTCACGACGGCCGACAAGTTGACACCAATAAACGGTGAGCGTGGCCGTTGCGCCAGTGAATTAAACTTAGTCCTACCCTACCTAAAATATCCTTATTTTATCGTCCTAGGCACGTTGAGACCCCTGTTCGTCGTGCAATCCAACGAAACTCAATCGGCGAGCAATTCCAGCGGTTCCCAACACCGCCACAACAAGCAGACCAACACCGGTTATTATCGCGTCAGGCACCAGAGGGGGCGATCTTTTTCGCCGCCGAAACGAGACGCGGGGACGTACAATGAAAACGAGCGATTCGTCCAGGCGGACGAGGCCGGGAATCAATCGAGGGCTTGCAAAGATGAACGGTTTCAGAAGAGTTTTTCCTCCGATCAGCTGTTGCCAAACGGTGACGCCGGGCAAATGTCGCTGTCGTCGGTGTCGTCCACGTCAACTTCAGGTGGGTACCGTGACCGTGTAAAATGTTATGTAATTTATTAGTAAAACACGTAATAGAGCAAACATAGCACTGCGTGTAGTACTCGACGCATTGCTAGTTCGTCTGTAACTCTACTCCACGCTGCAAAGTATGTAAACGTTTTAAATACATGCGTTGCATACGTAATAAAATAGTCATAATTATTACTCTACAAACGTATGCAATGTTTGTTTTGATGCCTTATTGATCTGGCCCTACGTTTGGCGACCAATTTAACTTTTGCTTTGATTTTGTGTTTACTATTTGTACATTTTATGATTGAAATAAAAAAATGCAAGACATTTTTGACATTTTTGCAATTTTATTTTTGAAAACTATATTAATTATTGTCAGTTCAAAAATGTCTGTTCTCAGATAGCAAACATAGTCATGTGACCCATACTATCTTAAATTTAAACATCCGTTCTCCGACAATTTTCTCGGAATTCATGTCTCGTTAATCCAGTGTTCATTCGTTGATCCGTTTCAGGTTCCTCGCTGAGAAGCTGCGCCTGGAACAAAGACGTTAGATCCGCCATTCCGATTCCGATACATTCCGACGCCAGAATTAAATTCAAGACGCGCCACGTCGAACATCGCAAAGGTCCCGTTCCCGCCAACGCTCCGTTCTACCAGTAAGTAACGCCTGATTTAAATTAACGATAATCGGTGCAAATTGCGATTTTCTAACTTAATTTGATGAAATATAAATTCATGATAACTTTGCCGAGGAGATCAAAACAAGGGTGAAACGATCGTCGAAAGTTTTTATACATTTAATGCATGACGATTAACACGGCTGTGGTGTTTTTTACACGATATTGCCTGAACACGCGAATTCCTCGAATAGCTCCTGAAATATTAATTATCGGCCCGATAAGGCGAACTAAACGCATTCCGCTCGCGTTTTTCAATTAATCTTCAAGGTCGTGTATTTCAGTTTTGCGTTATATTGGAACCTCCAAGGGAGTACGTGTAGCGAAAGCAAAACGATCGCTCATCGGCAAAGAAATGGCTCGTTTTCCAGGAAAACCCAATTACGAGACACGTCGCAATTCGTATGGTAATTCGTTTCGGTTAATGTATGTGAGGTATCGATTTAAAATTCTCCGGGTCGGCGTCGCTAATGAGAGAATGAGAATTAAGGGTAACATATTGTATTTTTATTGCCAGGCCCGAATGGCATTTCGTGAACAGGGAAAATGCAAAGAAGATAAAATTATAAGTTGTCGAAGACTTGCCCATATGATGGTCACTAACCGGGTATCTGTAACGAGCACGTGCAATTTTCGTTATCGGAGTTGCTTTTCACGCCATTCTCTAACGGTACGGTCGCGAAATGCGGGCCGGAATGCGTTCAATATTTCCGATGTATGTGGAAAAATCGTCGCTTTTAAAATCGTTTAAAATGTGCTCTATGTCAAAGGATTAAATTTGATTTAAATTTTTATTTTCATCTCAGACAATTAACATTTGCCAAATACATAGACATAGACGAAGAGAAAATTCGTTTTGTGAAATTAGTAAAATGAAAATCATTATCGTTGATTGGGAGTCGGGCACGATGTTGCTCGATTACAATAGATTTGTCGTGCATGATTGATGAGTGCTCTTGGAATGAAAAGAAATAATGCAACATAAGTGATTATGCATGATAATATCAATAACAAACTCTATTAACATACAAACAAAATTAATTGAAATAATATGAATGGGCACAAAATTTATTCGTGCACAAAAATACTTGTAACGTGAATTATTTAATTGGTCTGCCCCCTCCGCCGCCGCCGTCAGACCGGGCGACCGGCGGGTCAAACCGACGCACGTTCTAGCGAACCGGCCGCTTCTTTCCCTCCGTCGCGTCGCGGCGTCGTCGCAAAGTCGATATTTCCCTGAATGGACCCACCTCGTGGAGTGGTGTGGGGGCCGGCGCGTGAGGCGGGGGGTGGGTCAGACAATCAATGCGGCACACTTCGTCGGAAATTACGTTAGTTTCGAATCGAACGCGTCCGCCGTCGAAAGTCGCACCCTTCGTCATGCTCGCGCTGTGCGTTTCGCGCCCCAAGAGCGCCGGACCAAGTCGCGTGTAGCGCCGCGACGCGTCGTCCGTTCGGCGCCAATTTTTCGCGATGATGGTCAGCCATGGCCTCGCGAACAACCTGTGGGGTTTGCGGGAGGAGTGCAAAGTCAGCTACTGGAAGGCGTTTCGGTGTTGCTCGTGCGTGGGCGGCAGGGCGAGGAAGGTGTTGGATGTGACGCCGCAGATTAAGGAGACGCCGGTCTTCACCGTTAATGTTATTGGGCACGATGACGCGTGAGTAGAGCGTCTTGATTAGTCGAGCAACGTGGCGTTTGTAAAAAGACGAAAACATGTTTAAACGCGTTTAAAATTTAAAGGGGTGTTAAGAGGGTGGGTGAGTTGAAACTGATATTTGTGAAACTAACGATGAAGGGGTGAAGAATCTGGACATTTTTTAAATAGAAGAAGTCAAACGAAAACGACTAAGAATAGTGTCGACCATATGTTGAAGATTGAAATTTCTTCTTTGACAACGAAAGTTTTTCAAAAAATATATAAAAACGACTGTAATAACTGGGGATATTTGAGGACGAAGCGAATCTTACCACATTCCTTAGTTTTAATTTATCAAAGTTTTTATAGTACAAGGATTCATTAAAATAAAAATAAATTAATATGCAAGGAGCAGAATTTTGAATTTGAAATTCTGAATTTTCGAAGTTTGTTCAATTTTCTCTAACTACTTTTTGTAAAAACAGTGTCACAAAATCGCCATTTTGACATCGAAATAGAAAAAAATTAAATGGTACACATTACACGGGGCAATGGAATGTAGTTATAGGGATAAATAAGTCTTATAATGGGCGATGGGAATCGACGAATAGGAGTCATAGAACCCAACCCAACCCAACCCAACCCAACCCAACCCAACCCAACCCAACCCAACCCAACCCAACCCAACCCAACCCAACCCAACCCAACCCAACCCAACCCAACCCAACCCAACCCAACCCAACCCAACCCAACCCAACCCAACCCAACCCAACCCAACCCAACCCAACCCAACCCAACCCAACCCAACCCAACCCAACCCAACCCAACCCAACCCAACCCAACCCAACCCAACCCAACCCAACCCAACCCAACCCAACCCAACCCAAAATTTCCTTCCAGGGGATAAAAAACGAATCCGTTCCCGCAATTTATATTCATATGTAGGAAAAACGAACATGTTTTTATAAATTTCAATTACATAAGGCAAACGTTTTATTTTTATTTGTTTAACACAGTGAGTACATTAACTTTAAGATAATAAATTAAAAAATGTTTTGAAGCACGACGTAAAAATTATCACACAAATGCTTGCTCTTATAACAAGTTCATGGTTTTCATGAAATTATAATTATAAATTCAAACAGGTGCATCCATAATATATCGCGTCGACGTGGACCCATTCATTAATTATGTGACATTTATTTTTAATAATATCACTAAGTCCTTTATCGATCGATGTATATATCTTTTTAATGTTTCCCGTAGATTTCGTTTAATAAATAGTGACAACTAGATTGCTACCTCTAAGGGAGTGCGATTTTATGCGGATTATAAAGTTTTTTGAATTGGATTAAAAATAGTTTGTACAGTTTTGTTGCGAATTTCTTAACTTTCAGATCGAAGACACCCCCGTCGCACGCCACCCCCGAGAAATTCGACTCGCCCCCGCGCCCCGTCATGGCCAGGCAGCCCTTCTCTTCCGGCTCAGAATCGTCGGGTTACTTCACCCCGCCTGCGGAGCCGCACCTGCAGGAAAGCTTCGATCAGGCCGCGGAAGAACCGCGTCAAAGATCCGGCAACCAATCGAACCGCTTCGTCCGCATGGACACGCCCGTGCACCAGGAGAACTTCACAGTCATCGACGACAGTTTCGACCAACCAGACGGCGAAGTGGCCAAGACGCCTAACTTAAACCACTTCTACGACGACACCGTCGAATCCGAACCGATCGACGTCGCGCCCGTCAAACGCGACGCAAGTGCCGCCAGCCTCCAGGACCTCGACTACGTCGCGACCCTGGCGTTCGGCGAACGCAGCCTGCTGTCGAAGTCCGTGGCGGAAATAACCACCAAGCCGGAGATAGCGCCGCGCAAGACCGTCAATTCGGCGCCGTCGCTCAACGAGGTGACTTTCGCCGAGTTCGAGAGGTTCGACGCGACGCCGCCGTCGTCCAAGACGTCGCTGCCGGGATCCCTGGTGGATTTTCAGGAGATCGAGGTCGTTCAAGAGGTGATCGAGACGAACCCTGCGAAAACCGTTTGTAAGAAGACGGTGACGAGGCAGATGAGCACCAGGAAGAGGTCTTGCCGGGCGGGGAGGAACGAAACGGGGGTGTTCCCCGAGTCGCTGCGCCCGTTCAACAAGCCCAAGGAGGCGCTCGGCGAAGTGCTGAACCAGCTCGACAACGGGGAATGGGAGGTCACCATTAAGGGGCTCCAAGGATTGGTGCGGCTCATACGTCACCATCAGTATGTAGTCGAGGCTCACATGCACGCGGTTTGTGTCTGTTTGGGGAAGCACATACGGAACCTTAGGTCGCAGGTGGCACGTGCTGCTTGTCTGGCCGCCTCGGAAATGTTCAACACTTACAAGAAAACCCTCGAGGTGGTAAGTGACTGTTTTTTCGAAATAGTTTTTGATACAGTTGCTATGAATTAAAAAATGTTGCTTAAAGTCTTCTAAAATCGAAAAATTGGGCCTTTTGTCTTTAACATCCAATGCATTACATTTGTTAAAATTATAGATTTTATTGCCAGTTTAAAAATTAAAAACAATTTTATTAGTTGAAGGCGTGCTTTCTAATGTTGTTATTTTGTTGTATCAGTCTGTTTGAGTTCGTTCTTCCTCAGTAAATCCATTTTAACTAACACCTTTAATCTTTTATTGTTATTATTGCAACTTAATTGATTAATTTTTTCTTGCATAGGAACTTGAAGAATTAGCCGCGCCTTTGTTGCACAGGACGGCCGATACGAACAAGTTCCTTCGGTGCGACGCCAACACAGCCCTTGATCACATGTGTGCGAACATGTCGGCACCCAAGGTAGTTGCGGTGATCGCCAGCAAGGGAGCCAGTCATCAAAACGCCATAGTTCGATGCACCGCAGCCAGGCTGTTGTGTGCCTTAACGCAACGACTCGGTCCAGAAAAGACCTTTCAACTCCCGAAAGACACCAGGGATAGGATATTGTCGACGGGAGCCAACATGCTATTAGAAGGAAGCCTAGAAACGAGGCAAGTTACCCCATTTGTAGAAAAATGCAATGATTTGTATTCAAATCACTTTTCTTCTGACGATCTAAAGTTGTTAAATCATGTTTTTAATCTTAATTCTTTTATTATTCGAGATGTAAATAAAAACGATGGGTCCAAAATAATAATTTTATTGATAGGTCTACAAATAATCTTGACTTAACTGATTAAAAATTATCAATTACAGGAAATATGCAAAAATGATGCTGGGCAACCTATCCAGTCATTCGCAGTACCAACGGGCCATGTTGGAAGCGGTACCATCGACCGTCATGCGCCACATTTCCAAAACATTAAAGACGTTAATTTAGTCCACTCTCGTCTAGATTTTTGTACGACTTACACCAACTAAACGAATAATTATTGCGAACTGCAATGAGTTACATTGGCGAGTAAAAAAAATTCTATAAAATTTTATATAATTATTCCTCGTTAGATTTGATACCACTGTTACGATTTATAAAGTATATTTCTGTTGCTTGTATTTAAATCTCTATGAAATTGCGAGGGTGATTTTCGTTGCAACAAAGTGTGATATTTGGTTTTCGTTGCTGGGAATTTGTTCGGTGACCGTTACTGGCGTTCTTCGTATCTTTTTATTGTATAAAACGGACGTAAGATTAAGGGAAATGAATATTTTTGTTTAAGTAGGATATGTATTGTTATGGAATAAAATGTATAAGGAAATGTTTGGTATTATTCTTACTTGATAGGGTGCTAAATACCAGTCTTTCCAACATTAAAAGTCGATTCATATCTACGAGCTCAGAGCGTGGCAGACACAAAAAAATTCATTACATACAAAATATATAGGCGCGTTCCTAACTAGTGAAAGTGTCCGTGCAGACACGGGCTGGCATTGTAGCCGAGAATGTTTTGCTGTATCTGAACCTGTCTGTTCTTGACTGTGTGGTTCAGTACGGTTAGTATGAATAGACGACAGACAACTCGATTTGAGATGTAGTGCAATAATAATAATAATTTTATTAAATTTATTCATAAATGAATAAATTTAATAAGTCTTATCCTATCAAATCAAATCAAAACAAAGAACCAACTCATATTTCATGTCATTTAATAAATAAAATAAAATGTACACATCGACTTCATTCATTTAAAAGTCAATTTACTACGATCAATTCCACCTGTAGCAAAATTTTATTAATGATAATTTATTACTTAAAATGTCAAAATATATTCGATTGACATTATAGATATTAACAGCATCTGCGTCCTCCGTCTCTAATTCACTCATCTTCCCCGACGAGTAAACTCCACGCAGAAATTAAAAGCTCTCTACCAATCACAAACTATCCATCGACAATTCATCCTATTTTTTACCCTTTTTCCTCCCATGCGACTTCATGTGTATCGTCAGATTCGACTTCTGGTTGCACCTGAACTCGCAGATGTGGCACTGGTACGGCTTTTCCCCCGTGTGCGTAATCACGTGTCGCTTCAGCCCCGCCGGCTCGACGAAGCGCTTCCCGCATATGACGCACATGTAATTCTTTACGTTCGCGTGCCACAGCATGTGTTTGCGGAGCCCGAACGCTCGCAGAAACGCCTTGCCGCAAGTCGTGCATATGTGGTTTTTTTCCACAGTGCCGTTGTGCTTGTCGATGTGCAACCGCAGTGAACTCTCGAATTTGAACTTGGTGGGGCACAGGTGACACGTGTAGCGTCGCTCGTTGATGTGGACGTCGCGGATGTGCGTGTACATGGTGCCGCTCTGCGCGAATCCTTTGCCGCAACGTTCGCATTTGTACGGTTTTTCACCCGTGTGGCAGCGGATGTGGGTGACGAGGGTGTTCTTCTGCAGGAATTTCATGTGGCAGAACTCGCACTCAAACACGCGCCCTTTGTTGTGGTAACGCTGGTGGTTGCGTAGGAGTTTCGGAGTCGCCAATTCCTTTCCGCAGACGTCGCAGTTATAACCTGGGTGAACAGTGAATAATAAAAGCAAATGCTCCGACTGTTTCCTTAAAAATCGAAAACATTGTTATAAAAAAAATCAACATTAACATTATCTACAAACCATATGAAAATAAACATAGACATAAAATCACATGATTTAAAATTTATTACATCAACTTACCCTTTTTGTTGTTGTGCACCAATAAATGGTTAAGCAGCGCATTCTCCGTGATGAATCTCGCATTGCAATTGTTACACTGATGCTTCCCGGTCTTATCCGTGCACCCGTGCACGTCAGCCATGTGTATCTTCCGCTGGTACTGCTGCTTAAACACCTTCCCGCAAATATCACAGTCTTTCTTGTGCGACATGCGGTGCCTCTTCAATCGGTACGTCGAGGCGAATATCATATCGCACTCGTCGCATTTCAAACGCATGCCTCGCGTCGGTTTGCATTCGTCAAAGGCACTTATCGTCGATAAACTCTCGTCGCATTTAAACGCATAACTGTCATCGCAGGGGACGATCAGTTCAATGGTTTCCTCGCAAATCTCGCTTTTAACGTCGACTTCGACTTCAACAGTCGATTTATCGACATCCGAATTTAATTCCTCATTTATCTTCGTGGGCGTTAGGTTTTCAGGCTTGTCTACGTGATCTCCCTCGCCGCACTGGACAAATTCGATGGGGATCAGATCGACAGCGCCGGGCTCCGCTGTCTCGTCCAAGTTGCTGACGAACTCGACGAAATCAATCCCTCTGCCCAAGTAATTCCCGGCGAGGTATTTCCCGATCGTCTCTTCCGTTTTCAGGCAGGTCGTTTTTAATTCGTGCATTTCTTGGAGGGTGTTCGAACATTTCAGGCATAAGACGCAATTGTCGATGTCGAGCACCTGAAACACGCGATTCGTTGAGATACTTTAAGGGTGTGCTGTACATCCTGAGTCGTTTACCACGTCTGGTAGAAATGCGAAAATTTTCTTCCTGTTCGTTACGACGTTTGTGTCGTCGTCGATCGGTTCGTATTGTTCTGTTAATTTCAAGCATAATCGGCAAACGGCTTTCATTATTTTACTTCACAAATATCGTATCGTAAAAATGACCCTTTGACATGACAGGTTGTAAATTTTAGTTGTAACTAACGTGAATTGGCAACCATGTTTCAATATAATATTTGACAGTTGAAAATATTGGTGTAGACCACAGAACAATCATTAAATAGAAGCTGCACTCAATAGACTTTTAATCGGTACATTTAAGACTAGCGCCACCTAACCGAAACTTTTTTACTAATGTCGGCTCGACCAATCAAAATAAGGTTACAAATGAGCCTATGCTGTGGTGATCTCCCTCTGGTGTAGACCAGGGATTCCCAAACTATTTTGAGCAAGAGACCCCTTTTCCAAAATGAACTGACACCTCAAACCCCCACAGCCAAATTATCCTATCTCTAGTTTTTTTCCTATTGATACAGAATACTTTCCAATTTAAAAACTTTGCGGTTGGATCCCCCTGTAGAAGGAATAAAGTCGCTTCTCTTCGTTTTTTTCAAACATTTAATTCGTTTATTTACAAAATACATGTGTGCATGAGGCTCTTAATTAGACGATTTCGCATTTAACGACAGGACAGCCGTCAAGTGAAAACTCTTATAACAACCATTAAGGGCTCACATAAACCTGGGTAAATCGGGAAAATCGATTTTTCAAAAAGGTGCTCAGTAGAAAGTAGTATCCTTCGTGTGTCTACCATGATAATTTCATAAGGAAATTCGCAGTAATGACGAAATTATATCGTTTTGTAACTGACTGGGTAAACAACGAATAACGGTTGGGGCGCAGGTAGACGCGGTCATTGTCATCTGTTTGACTATACGATCTGGGTATCTGTAGATACACAACGCTGTCGACAAACACACCCAGGAAAACGACTGTAATTTTTTTACCGTTACAAATTTTCGAACCCGATTTTCACACAATTTATAATAAATGAAATAATTCAAAATGTATATTATGGTTTTAAAAAAATGCAGTTCTATATGTGAGCCCTTAAGCAAGGCGAGTCATATATGTAGTCAAGTATAGAATTATGTGATATGTTTAATATATATTTTATTTCTTTCTCCCATGGCTCTTCATATGTATCCTCAGATTAGATTTCTGCGTGCATCTGAATTCACAGAGGTGGCATTCGTGTGATTCTCCCTTTGGAAAGATTTCATCTTCATCGGGCATTATTTCCCACGATTCTTCCTTTATCGATTTCTTCCTCTCGTGGCTCTTCATGTGTATAGTCAGATTACATTTTTGATTGCACCTGAATTCACAAAGATGGCACTCGTGAGGTTTTTCACCAGTGTGTGTAATCACGTGTCGTCTCAGCCCCGCTGGCTCGACGAAACTCTTCCCGCACACGACGCACAAATGATTCTTGACATTCGCATGCCGAAGCATGTGCTTCTTCAACCCGTCCGCGCGCAAAAACGACTTGCCGCAAATCTCGCACGCGTGTTTCTTCTCCAACGTCCCCGTGTGCTTGGCGACGTGCAAATGCAACGAACGTTGATATTTGAACTTGACCGGGCACAGGTGACACGCGTAACGCTTCTCGCCGATGTGAACATCGCGAATGTGTGTGTACATGGTGCTGCTCTGCGCGAAACCCTTGCCGCACCGTTCGCATTTGAACGGCTTTTCTCCGGTGTGACAGCGAAGGTGCGTCACCAACACGTGCTTGTCCTTGAACTTCATGTCGCAGAACTCGCACTTTAACGCATTGCCGTCGATGTGGTTCCGCCTGTGGTTGCGCAGTTTCTTCGGCGACGCTAATTCTTTCCCGCAGACGTTACAGACGTAACCTACGAAACTTTGTTAATCATACGCGTCGAAAAGAATCAACACAAACCTTTTATAATCGAGTGCACTTTCAAATGTTTGGCCAGCGCGTCTTCCGTGATGAATTGGGCGTCACACTCGTCGCATTTATGCTTTCCCGTCTTGTCAGTGCATCCGTGCACATCGGCCATGTGAACTTTCACGCCAAATCCTTTCGTGAACATTTTGCCGCAAATGTTGCACTTTCGTTTGTGGATATTCTGGTGCTTCCGCAGGATGGATCTCGAGGGACAAATCTCTTCGCATTCATGGCATTTTAAGCCTTTATTATCAGTTCCGTTGACGATTTCGCATTTAACGACATCCACGGTTTTTTCTTGGATAACAGCGACTTCATCGCTTTTCGCTTCGACGATGGTGTAATCGTCGTCGCAATGTACGAATTCTATGGGTTTTACATCAGTCAGGTTCATATTAACAACAACGTCTATTAAATTTACTCGCATGCCGTAATTGTTTGCTTCGACGTATCTTTTTACCACCTGTTCCGTTTCCAAGCAGTTTGATTTGAAGTTGTGCATTTCTTGGAGGTTCTCGGTGCATGTCAAACACAGGACGTAACTGTCGACGAGATCGATCGCCTACAAACGCATTGTGATAAAAGAGTACTAGATTGTTGTTTATACTGACCACTTCGGGCAAAAGCAGTGCGATTTTTTCACGATTTGTTGGGACATTTGCGTCGTCTATCGATTCGTACTGCTCCGTCATTTTTAAGCACAATCGGCAAACGAGAGTCATTGTTCTGAATGTTCGTCGTCAAAAATGTACATTAGGATAAAAAAATCATGAAACAATATTTACAACGATTATATACATCAATGTCACTGTAGGTGTCACATGAATCCAGGGGTAGTTCACAGCATAGGCTCTTTTGTAACCTTATTTTTATTGGTCGAGCAGACATTAGTAAAAAAGTTTCGGTTAGGTGGCGCTAGTTGTAATAAAATTTATATGATTTCTGCAATATTTGGTAAGCACAGGTTGGCACAAGTGTGTTTCATCGTTCGCCATTGTTCGTTTGTTGTGGTCGTATTAGTATTTAATTATAATTTTTAAAGCGTTTACCGATTAAAGTCTATTGAGTGCAGCTTCTATTTAATGATTGTTCTGTGCATGAATCAGTACCAATATGCCACAATTAAAATCCCGGTTTTAAAAACTACTTGTTCAGAAATGTGCCACAATTTGAAAAAACTATTTTGCCTCTATAATCAAAATTTTCATATATCTTAATTAAATAAGTTTCAACCCAAACACAAGTAAACTTTCATAAATACTCTCATTGTATATACTATGAAGTTAGCTCTATATCAAAATTGGTTGTCAATTATGTGTAAATGACAGATAACAATTTTAAAAGTTATAAAAGAATAATTTCTATTTGAAGGCAAGCCAGTGATATAAGTTTTAGGTCTTGCAGTTTATAATTCCAGTGTATATCAGCATTAACTAACAGACAAGAAATTAATGGCAATGGGTAATTCAATTTTATTTTAAGTAGCCAGCTTTCTGATAAATTTAGATAACATTACAATAATTCTCTTCTCTATATTGATTTACTTTCAAAAACATTTGTATTATTATTGTATTATTTTTATATCCACATTGAAAAATTTAGTGCCATTTTAATTTTTTATATTTGTGCCATTTGAAGTTCGTTTATAATAAATTCACTTCAAATGTGTATAATCTAATGTCAAATGACCCAAAGTTTCAAACTAGTACAATCGCTGCTCCAAATTAATTGAATTTTCACTATGAACATTTTTCAATATTGAACTTATGATCTTAAGTGAATAACGCTGTTTATCTCTTACCCTTCATTATGTAAAATATAAATGGGATTAAAAGTGAGTTTAATAAATAATCAATAAAATCTTTTTTCCCGCGGTGTCATACGAATGAACAAGACACCGAAATCATTTATAAAAACAATTTAATTTTCAAAAGTTAATAGTACGTACATCTACTACAAAAATAACGTATATCGCAAGTCGATTAACAAACAAACAATCCTTGATCTATCCCTTCTCTTTTCTCCTCAAATGCGACTTAATGTGAATCCTCAAGTTCGATTTTTGACTGCACCTGAACGAACAGAGGTGGCACTGGTGGGGTTTCTCCCCCGTGTGCGTCTTCATGTGCCTCTTGAGCCCGCACGAGTCCACAAAGCCCATCCCGCAAATCACGCACGTGTAACTTTTCACGTTCTTGTGCCGAAGTATGTGGCCCCGCAACGCAAACGCGAGCCTGAACGCCTTCCCGCAAACGTCGCAGACGTGCGGCTTCTCCACCGTACCGTTGTGCTTCTGTATGTGCAAAAGCAGCGTCGCCCGATACTTGAACTGCATCTGGCACAGGTGACACGAGAACCGCTTCTCGCCGTTGTGGATGTCGCGGAGGTGCGTGGAAAGCGAGCCGTGCTGCGAAAACGCCCGGCCGCACTTCTCGCACTTGTAGGGTTTCTCGCCGGTGTGCCGTCTGATGTGCGTCACTAGGACGCTCTTCAGCGCAAACTTCGCCTGGCAGTACTCGCACTCGTATTTGTTGCAATCGGCGTGGTATCGGAGGTGTCTTTTCAGCTCGTACTGGGTCGTGCATTCTTTGTTGCACACCGTGCAACAGTAACCTACAAAATAATAACAATAATACGTTGGTCGGTTACAAATTCTGGTTAGGAGACATAATTGTGAATTAAAGAAAGATTAGTAGCTATAGCACAACTCAACTAATCAGCATAACAAGTTAACATCAATTATTAGAAATCAAAATAATCAAAGATCATTTAAGAACCTATGTTTTGAGTTCTGTATGAATAATGTTTTCTATACCTCAGAGGAATATCTGAGCTAATGTATTTATGAATTGCATGTATGCTACATGCTTATAACTAGTCTATTAATGTTATATGCCATGTATTTACATTTTACAAATGTTAATAAATATCTATCTATCTATCATACATTCGTCTCTACTTAGGGTAACAGCCTTAACTAAGTGCGTAAGTAAACTTGAATAAATTTGAAGCAGATGCCAGTGTCTGCTTCAGCAGTTAATGTATTAAAATAATAATTAAAGATGAAATCCATTTATTGTGTTCGAATACCTTTTTTAATTGCGTGCACCGTTACGTGCTTGAACAGTGCACCCTCTGTGTAATAAGTCGCGTCGCAATGTTCGCATTTGTGCCTCCCACTTTTATCCGTGCAGCCGTGCACGTCGCCCAGGTGAGCTCGCAGGTGCGAGTGGCGCGAAAACTGCTTCCTGCACATCTCGCAATCTCGCTTGTGTGTCGTGCGATGCCTGTCGAGGTAATACCGTGAATTGAACACCTTGTTACAATCTTCACACTTCACCGTGAGTCTATCAACATCGCACACATCGTTGACAACCTCTTCTGGCACTTCATCATACTCTACTTTATCCCCCTTTTTAACAGAGTGCACGCTGATTTCGTGTTTACACAGAGCGGTTATCGTGTAAAAGGCGGTTTCGCATTGCGGACACCTGTGCCGCCCCGTTTCGTCCATGCAGCCGTGGATGTCGGCCAGGTGGACTCGAAGGTGGCACCGCCGCGAGAACACCTGCCGGAAAGACACGTTTTTAATCGAACATTCAATGATGAACTACTACCTTCCCACAGATCGAGCAGTCGGTTTTGTGCGATAACAGATGTTTCCGGTGGTTAAACTCCGAGTTGAAGATCTTGCCGCACTCGTTGCACTTCAGACACGCTGCGTGCATCTTCATGTGCTTCTTTAGCATCCAAAACTTGGGGAAGATTTCGTTGCATGCGTGACATTTATAATTATACGCGTCTGTCGGCTTGTTTTCGTCGCAACTTTCCAGTTTTATTTCGACCGCCGAGTGCAAATCGTACGATTCTTCCTTGATCTCGTCCACGTTGGTTTCCGTGTTGGTGTCGACGAGGACGATCAGTTCTTCTTCGGCGGCGGTTTTCGTGTAATCGTCGCATTGAACGAACTCGATGTCTTTGCGCGTTTTGCCGTTCAAGCAGTCGAGGATAGTCGTCAAGTCGACTGGTCCGGCGACGTTGTTGGATTTAACGTACGTTTCGATCGTGACTTCCGTTCGCATGCACTTTAATTTGAACTCGTACATGAGTTGGAGCGTGCTTGTGCAGCTCGAGCATACAACGCAACGATCTACTGAGTCGATTGCCTAAAAGCGCAAGTTTTGACGCATTTCGTTCGGCGAGTTGTACAACTTGGACTTACCACTTCGGGTAGGAACATTCCGATTTTCTGCCTGTTCGTTACGGCGTTCGCGTCGTCTATTGGTTCGAATTTGTCCGATGCTTCTAAACATAAGCGGCAGTACGAGGTCATCGTTCCGTTTACGCGATTTTTGCGGGGCTTTTTTTATAAACGTTTTGTGTACATTTCAGCCGAATTTGATTTGACAACGTACGAGTAAACTAACCTTAAAATAATTCAGTGTTGCCAACTCATCAATAAATTATCCTAGAGTCCACAATGAACTTAAAAAGATTTGTCGTTTATAGCTTTTATAGTCGATTCACGTGGATATTCGTCAGAATTTATTTGGAATTGAGAAAGGAAAATTAAAGACAATGCAACTAAGTAATAAAGGTTTAAATAAAAAAATACAATTAGTAGCCTTAACATTACTTTAGCTCGAGCTGTCAATGAGATTTTCACCCCGCAACATAAAATGAAATATAAAAATAACAAAAAAAAACACAATGTTAACATAAAATTAAATATTTATTATACGCATATATACAAAAAAAAATTTACAATACGTAACTTATTTATGTGACTCATTAAAGCAATGGAGACAGAACCCTGGCTGCCCATCGCAATCAACGCAGTAACTCGTCACACGTCGAACCTTCTTATCTGCCTCGCGACTCGTCAGCGTTTGCCTCAGAGTTCGATAGCATCCTCTGCACGGCCTCCTTTTTTTTCTTCCACGACCGTCGGGCTTTACGAACGTGTGGGTGCGTTTCTTGGGAAGATTTCGGTCTTCGGACGAAGGCACAAGAGACTCAGCTACGTGCCTTTGAAATTCTGTAACCGTATTACGAAAAGCCGGACGTTAAAATTTTGTTCGTTGTTGAACTGTAACACAATTTATAACCATTAAAGTTCGTTAACAATGATACCATGTTACACGTTGTCTATATATTTATTTGGTGAAGATATTTAATTTGTAACGTCGACATAATAATCAATTCTTTACCATTTCTGTGGTTTTTTTATAATTCTTGTGTTTTCTAGCGAAAGGTGATATTCGTTAGAATTCATCTTATCAATCTACTTCATGATATTTTTCTACTTACCTTACATCCACTTAGCTTGCATTATTATGTCCAATAACTGTGATCAGATAAGTAGCTTGAATGTGTGGAACGCAATTTGAAACGTTAACTAAGATGTTCTCAATACAAGTTTTAAATATTTGCTACAACCATAACACGATAACAACACATCTAACTCAACAATAATTCACTTTACGTACATTTGTAATCATCGACGAATGAATTAACGCTCACGTATCAAGTTTTACAACAAAGCCTGTCATCAATCAGTACCAACGATAAAATCATCAAACAATAAGTACCTGCTTTTATCGAATGCGTAATCACGTGCTTAACCAACGCGCTCTCCATATAAAAAACAGACTCGCAATGCTTGCAGTTGTGTCGTCCGGTTTCATCGGTGCATCCGTGCACGTCCGCCAGGTGCACCCTGAGATTCGTGTGACTCAAAAACTGCTTCCCGCACGTTTCACAATCCCGTTTGTGCGATGCCAGGTGCTTCTCCAGGTTATATTTCGAGTGGAACATCTTATTACTGTCCTTGCACTTCACAGTCACCCATTGCTTCACCATCTCCTCATCCTCGTCATCTCGAGTGAACGGCTGTTAATAAATCGCAATAATAAAAATTTAAAACTGAAATTAAAACCCACCTTATCGCAAATCGTGCAATCGGTTTTGTGCGATAAAAGATGCTTCCTGTAGTGGTACTCGGAGCTCATCGACTTGTTGCACTCAATGCATCGTAAGCACGTCGCGTGCGTCTTCATGTGCGACTTGATGATCGCAAATGGAAACGTATCGTTGCAGACGTAACACACGTACGTCTCTTCTGATTTTTTTGCCGGCTCGTCGTGAATTTCTTGCTTTATTTCGACGGCGGAGTGCAAATCGTTCACTTTGACGTCGTCTTCAACCCCGTATTGCACGAACTCAACGCAGCCTTCGAGCGGTTTTCGTAAGTCGTCGATCACGTCTTTTAAGTCGACGAGTCCGTTGGTTTTGATGAACTTCTCGATCGTCGCTTCAGTTCGCAGACACCTCAGCCTGAACTCGTACATGTCGCGGAGTGCTGACGCACAACTCTGGCACAGAACGCTTCGCTCGACAGAGTCAATGGCCTAAAAGTGTAAATTTTAGTGTGTTTAGATAAGCTTGCGGGTTGAACTTACCACTTCGGGCAGGAAAATACCGATTTGGCGCCTGTTCGCGTCGTCTATTGCGTTGAAGTTTTCCCCAATTTCCAGGCATAAACGACATATTTTCATTTTTGAGTTTATTACGTACTTACTTGCGCACTTCACATACAAATACGTTACATTTCGATAACGTAATGAAATAAAAGTTTACGACTTGAATAAAACCATAAAACATGCGATATTTCATACGAAATATGAAATGTCCTTAAAAAATGACATCCTTCGATCAATTGATCTACAATAGTAGTTCATGATTCGTTACTTTTGAACTACCGATTGGTTCAGTTTCAACAATTTCACGAGATAAGATAAAGTGGCAAAATCATCCAAGATTTTATATTAACATTTAATGTTTGGAAATTTTTAATTATCGGCATAAATAGAAACCTGGTTGTAAAAAGGTCCTTGATGTGTTGATTGGATTTAATCTATCCTACGTAGATGGCGCTCTTTATACTGAAATGTTTGGTTTCAGGCGCGGATACAGGGGCGGGGTGACAATGGGGGCAATTGCCCCACCCTCGTGGGGAAATTTTTTTTTTTTAGCAGAAAGAGCACCTTATTCAAATTTATTACAAGGACAACAAACTAAATTTTCTGAAATATAGGTAAAACCACACAAAAATACCCCTCCGAACTAAATCTCAAATTCCGCTGCGTTTAAAATCTGCAATTTTATCCTACGCGGCGTTTTAAAAAATCGTCGGTTTGTCGACGGCTAACTTCCCATTTTCGAGTTCGGCGAGATCACTCTTTTTTTTTAACACGCGGGACGTTTCGCTTTGGTAAAACGAGATCGCAATTACCGATCGGACGAAATCTAATATTTGTGAATGGGCGAGGTTTATAAATATTTTATAAGCGGCGTTCCTTTACCCTTCTTTGCGACGACAGAAAGCCGCCGCCGGCGAACAGTGCGAGGTAATAGAGGCGGCTCGTAATCGAAGAAAGGTCCAATTTGTATGGGAATATGCTTACACGGGTTCGGCGGCGTAATGGGGTTTTAACAAAAAACTGATTCGAATTACTTTTCGTCTCGGAAAACGATGCGATTTTCAAATGTACGACATTGTGATGAAACGATTGAGTCGCTAGAAATAAAACTTTTTAAACTTACCTTTGTCGGTGACTATCCACGTCTGCGACAGGTAATATAACAAAGTTATATTACTAAAGAATGTAATTTTTTTTAAATTAACACTTCTTATAGGAAGTTGAGGTTATAACGTTATAATAAGTTTAACAAACATTTTAATAATGAAAACAAAATCGATTATCCGGGCTTAGGACCGGCAGTATAGCAATTGACCTACTCAATCCACCCAATGGTCATACAGGATGAGTTAGCGATATTTTATTCACATTAAATAATAAACGCGACAAAATAGTATATTGTAATACGAGTTGTACAAGAGCACGAGGAGCAAAACGACGAGTGCTTCAAAGGAATAAGTGCGACATGATGCCTTGCACAACGAGTGCAACATGCTATTTTTTCTATTTCGCTTTCATTAATATATTTAATTTAATATTGAGATATAAAGAACCTATATAGTGAGTTTGAATCTCTTAGGTTGGCATGACTGACATCCATGATATTTTGACGTTTTAGTTTCAAAATACCGAGAGAGTCTAGTCCCAAGAAATTTGAGTTTCTTATGGAACATGTCGAACCATTTTAGGTAGGAAGGAGTAGGCTTATAATGGTTACATTGTTGGAAATGACAATTATTGTTTAAACTATACCACTTCAACATTTTACAACATGAGATTCCTTCGGTGATCAGTGCCATAGTCCATTAGCAACTAATGTCAACAACTCCCAACCCCACGGGAAAAGTCAATTTTGTTTAACTATTTTTTTTTTTAAACAGTGTCACATAATCGTCATTGCGAACGCGAAGCGGAAAATGTTAATTATTCGTCGGTTCAGAAAGGTTTTTATGTCTCATAAGAATTATGACAATCCATAATTAGGGAATTAACGATAAGAGAAGCGCCACCACGCCGATGATTGTTAAACTATTACGTGAAGTGATTTTTACGAGTTTGAAAATGCGTCGTGTTTATTTCGTTACTAATGGGTGCGTATTATATTTATTATTTAAAAATCGGTATTTTAGACCATGGATGGCAACTACATAGCCTGTTATGGTTACGTTTTGTTATATACGTATACTGTGCATTTTACTTTTAATGTCAAATGTGGCAGTGATTTTTTTTCACTGGGTTACATCACAGATCTAATGTCGATTGAATGCAAAAAATAGCCATTCCAAGTAAAAAGATAAAAGTAAAAAACTGTGTGATTTTGTTATCAACATATGTGCGTGTAATTAAATCGATCGAAGCAATAAATCGCACAGGCGGTGGACAAGTAACAATCGGCGGACCAGGTGTCGTCTTGTGCGTCTAGTTAATCGGTCGAAACAATAAATCGAATAGGCGGTGGACAAGCAACAATCGGTGAACCAGGTGTCATTTTCGATCGCGGTTGAAAACGCGGACGCAGACCCGAAGGTCCCGAAATATAATCCGATTACGTGTGCGCCGTTCGTTGTGTACTTTGTTGGTGGGAATAAGGAGTGCATCTCCAGGAGTTCCGTAGGAATTCCCAGGACTCGCCGTCGTTCGTCACGGATCGCTTCAACCACGAGTGGAAATTCGACGTCGATGTCGTCGTCGGGCATAATGAAAGGTAAGCGACAATGATTTGTGTGCTTTTCGAGTGTGCGTATTTCAATGTTGTTCGAGCATCTGTCAAATTTGGATCGTGTAAGCCGGGGACGAGTTGTAAACTGTTGGATTAGGAGCGGCTGCGATTTAAAGATGTTTGACGTGACGTCACGGTAAAATTTTGCCGGCTTGTACGATTTACGTAAGAGATAAAAAAACAAATAAATGGACCGAGTCAAACGTTGTTGGTTGGCGTTGTTAACGTTTAGCTATATCGAACGAATTGAACTGTCAATCGAAATGTAATAAAAGGAAAAGAAATTATATTTTTAGAAATATTTTGAGATGGCGATGAAATAAAATTGCTTAGTTCGTAAAATTAGTGAACGTCAATTTTATTAAACTTTTTTTGCAAATTGCAGCGTTTTCGATTTTTGACTTTTTTGGTAATTTTGATTTTTCCAATTGGTTGTTGCTTTGGATTCGACATTTCTACATTTTCATATATTTTTGTCAATTTGTGATTTGCAAGCTTAGACAACTTTGTTTAGAAAAATGACAAAAATTTCATTTATTATTTTAGATAATTACAAAAAAAAAAAACCAAAAACCTCCAAATAATCACAATCGCCATCCACTTTGAAATTTCGCAATATTCAAATTTGTTTCTGGTCAAAGCGATCCACTAAGTGCTAATTTCGGCGGTGACGCGATCGCAGGGACCTTTGTGCGTCCGCGCCTGTTTAGAAACGGAACGGCGTCGGATTTCCTAACCACCTCTTTCATCGACGAATGAAATTCCGGCCAATTGTTCGGTAAACAAACAGCACGACACGCATTCAATGCGCGCACATACGCATGGGCTCCTCTTTCATCTCGCGGACGGCGCGACCGGCCTATTTTTCAATTTTCTCATTATGGCCCATTCATTTGTCTGTCATAACCGCAAATTGAAGGAGAAAAGGAGACGGTGGGACGTGCGAATCGGCGAAAAAGACGTGCGTTTGGGTTTGAATGCGACGTTAAGATTATTCCTTTTTTTTATTAATTGTGTCCACGGATCGGGTTATTAAAATAGTGAGGGTCCTCGTTTGCTCCAAGTTTTTATTTTCGAGTAAATAATGGAAAGTCGATTATTAAGTAATTTTAGTCGAAAATGGACAATTGACATGCCAAGCAGAGGTATAAATTAAACGTATTGATCTGTTTATATTTTTACAAATCGAGAATTCAAAAATAAACGAAACATTAATAATTTTAATATAATGCACAGACATATGCGCTGTTTGTTTGTAATTAAGTTAAGTAAATTAAGTTACATCGTGTTGGGTAGGTCAGGATGCACTAATAAATCAGTCATGATACCTCTATTGTAGTCAAGACAGGTGGCACGTTCAGCTATAATAAATAGTACAAGAACCAAAACTGATTGAAGCATCGCGTAAGCGATAATTATTTAAGTTTAAGTCAATTTCTTGAAAAATGTTTTTATTTGTCTCTGGGACAAAGGTTGGATTATCCCAAAGGTACAGAAACATATCCATATGAGTTTGGGTAAAACCAAACAAACAAAACAAATCAACAATCATTTCGAATTAAAATAGCACATCAAAAGTGTCGGACATATGTCACACATAACTCGCACGGATATTTCGTTCGTTTTCGAAACCAACGGACGTTCAATACACTCGGCGTTTCGCTGTGTGAAACAGGCTTTGCTAGAGAACGTTCGATTTAATCAGATTTAAAAGTGGTGCAAAGTGAACTTTTATGGCGGTTTGAAAAAGGTTGCAATGTTTGGCAGTAGAAGAAATTTGTAAATCTTTTGTGAAAGTCAAATTGTCATTTGATGTTTTTCTTTTTTTAATTTAAAGATAGCTACAAAAAATATTAAAGTGGGCTTTGGGGTTAATTATGATGGAAACGACTTAAATACAACAACCGACAGTATTGTTTATTAAAATAATAATTACTTGGTAATTCCTGAGTGTTTTTGTGCCCGGTTTACACAATAGAGTGATTTATTTATGAGCGGCACACGTCGCGTTTAATTAAGTGTTTAATTATTGCTTTTTCAACTTGAAACTAATTTATCAAATTTATTATAAATTTTAACATTTTTCAATAACCAAACCCAACGCAATTCAACCCAACCCAACTCGAAGTAATTATTCTTTGCATTTGTGATAATTTTGCTATTTTTTTTTAACTCTAATCGAGTGGTAAAGTTCACAAAAATTGTTTATTATCGTTAAGCCAGATTACGAACTATCGAAGTTAACTTAAACTTAAGATTTATATATGACTCGCAGGAGAACGTTTTGAAGGCAATTTCTCGACTGGTTTACTCTTATCACCTCTGTTAAAGTTAAAGACATTGAAATTTTAAGCAGCTTATCTTTCAAAAGATTTCTTGACCAAGTGCAGATTTTTTTCGTTGTAGATAATTTTGACATTTTTTATTAAATCGAGTGACAAAATTAATCGAAAAAATTCGACAGTGTTTATTATCGATTAGATTGTGATGAAGAACATTACGCAAAAATGTCAGTGTTTTGTATTTTTTAAACGTTTTTCGTAAATTTGAAAAATCGACAAAATTGGGCGATCCAACCCAACATAACCCAACCCAACCCAGTCGAACCAGCCGACATTTTTTTTTCAAGTGCGAAAATTGAGTACATCGATGGTTTGTGTTGGGTCGAGTTGAATTAAAGATTTATTTTGTCAAGGGTTGTTATTTAATTGACATACATGGACAAAATGGGAAATTAAAAAAAAAAATCGGACTTGTGATAGCAACTGAAACAATAAGACGACGAAACTGCGAATTATATTAAATTAAATTAAAAATCGTTTTATTGTTTATTTTTAGCATTTTTTTACGTATCTCGACTATATTTAATTTTCCAATTTTTATAGTATTTTGGAGATATCTTAATTTTTTTTTTTAATTCTTGTATATTTTTTACGTTTTTTCCTTTTTTTAATGTTGAATTTGTTCGCGTTTGTGGCAAATAAGGACCCCGTACCACTAGAAAAAAAATGTCTTCTCTTGGGTGTTAAAATATTGTTCGATAAACTGCATCAAGTGTTCATCCGTCTGAAAACGCTTTCCTTTTGGACTTTTTTTGAACTTTTGGAATAAATATAGCCCGATATCTTGTCTGGGCTATATGGTTGATGGTCAAGCTCAGTGAAGTCGCAGTCCGCCAAGATTGGCCGAACGTTAACAGCTTTGTGCAGCTTTTTGTCGTGAAGAAGAAGCACATTCGATTGGGACAAATGGGGACGTTTTTCTCGATGGCTTCACGCAATTTCTGCATTAATTGTAGTACCTTTCGGCATGGACTCAATTAAAACAGCGCCTTCCAAGTACCAGAAAATGTATGCCATTGGTGATTTTCCAGCAGAAGACTGAGTTCGAGCTTTCTTTCGCGGTAGAGAACCTTTATGCACCCATTACGTGGATTCTTGGTTTGTTTCTGGATCCCAGTGGTGTACCAAAGTCAGGATCAGCCTCCGGAGTGGCCAAATGATCTTGAGAGATTTGACGCCTTTGCAGTTTCTGTTGGGGAGTCAACAACCTGGGAACCCATCTTGCTGACACCTTGCTCATGCCCAATTTCTCGTGCAATAGGTTTATAACGCCAGGCTCAGATATTTCCAATGCTGTGGCGATGGTGGACACCTTCAAACGGCGATCATCGAGAACCTTTGCATCCACTTTCTTGCAAATTTACGGATTTGTCGCTTTTGCAGTTCTTCCACTTTTGGGATCATCTTCGATGGACTCCCTTCCCCAACGAAACTGTTTAGACCAACATTGCTAAAATGTATTAAAATTTTTGCATTTAAGTCTTTTTACTTTATTGAGATACACGTAATTTTCATATGGGATGTAGTTTATCTTTGGTTGCGGGTAAATTTAGAATAAATCAGTTGCAATGGGGATTTGTTTCGTTTTGTCTAAAATAAAATGGAAAAATGACGAGAAATACGAGCAATTGCGGCCAACCCATCGCCGGCTGCGAATGTTTCTACAATTTCAATAAGACGTGCGAGAAATACGCACTCGCGACGCGATAAATCGATCGCGGACTTTTATCGCCCTGTCGGGGCCGGCCGGCCGGCGTGAAAAACGCCGTCCGAAACGAACGCCGCGGCATATTTCAGTTCCGTGGCAGGCGCTTAATAAAGGTAGTAAATATTAAGTCATTAAAATAAAACGGCGCTCCCCGCGATAAATCGTCCGCGTCTACGCGCTCGTGGGACCTCTTCTCCGGAGGCGCGGTTCTCGTCTGCGACGCCCATCGCGTCCTCCAATGCCGTCCCGATCATCACCTGGATTTATGACTCCGCTGCGTGGATCGCCGGCGAAACCGCGTTAATTACGCGCGCGTGATTTGGTGCCGCCGCCGTCCGCGCCCGCCTCGACGCAGGGCCGGATTTATTCCGCTCGGCGTCGACGGTTCATGGCCCCGGTTGAATTGGATTTCGAGGAATTATGGGTTTTGCGAGCGTGGAGGAAAGTCGAGGGAAAAATGAGCTTTCGAGTGAAAGTTGTTAAAGCTTTTTTATTATGTCGATCCATTCAAATCATAAATTTTGGAAACTTAATTCTATTTGGAAATTGATCGTGCGAAGTGGCTCTCCCAAAAAAAAATACTAAAATTGTTTGCAATTTTTCCCCAAACTTAATGGGTTAACTTGGATTATCATCAAATCATTAATTTTAGTAATTTTGAAGTCTGGATAACGTACTTTTGTTATGTATGTTTTTTCAGAATTGCTAAGATTTCCATAAACAATTTGTCAATTTTTCAGGATTTTTTTTCTTGCGAAAATCACAAATTTTATGGATCCGTTTGACTTTCAATTCAAACAATACATTTTAGGTGTTTCAATTTTTTTTTAATTTGTTTTTTCCATTGAATCATTTTTAAATTTTTACTAAAATTCACGAACACGATAATTTATGTCTAACAAAGTTTACCACGTTAGGTTCTTTTATGTCCATTTTTATTATCATTGAAGAAATTTTATGATATTAAATTAAACTGCGCAGTAAAATTTAAGTTTTTGAATTTCTCATTTAATTCGCAGATTTTGTACATTTTGAAAATTAAAATTTTTCAAAAATTATTAAAATATATCAGCATGCAATACTTCGAGACAATTTTTTGCCAATAAATCGACTTCATCGACCTAAAGAAATCCTTAAATATTTTAAAACTGCTACGACGCAACTATTTTAATCGTTTTTGTAAATAAATAGTCCTGTTAATAAATAAAAAAAATTGTAACAACTTCTAGTAACAAGGTAATGAACAAGGGATGAAATATTTACATTTTTTAAATTCAACACTCCTTCATCAAAAATCCTTTACTTTCGAACTCCCCGTCCATATGTTCTTGCACTTCGCATCAATATTATCCATGGATTTGATCCACGATTTCCTCCTTCAATTTTTCTTCAACGGCCAACCCCCTTCCATCCTGGTTTGCCAACCCCATTTATTTTAAAATTTATTGTATAGCATTGTTTGACAAATGACAAATTTATGCTTCTGATATCAACGAAGTAAACATTTGTGTTTATTGAATTAAAGTATGCAATTCAAGGAATGTTGTCGATGCTTTTATTGTTGTAAATGCACCCATTACAGTGCTTAGGTCTGTTTAAAAGATTCCTAATTCAATCCGAGTTAAAAACTTTTCTTCCGATTATCCTCAAGATGTATATAATAACTATAATGAAAATTATAGTTATGTTCCAATATTTCTACGATTGGGTTGGGTTGAAAATAATCGTGTAGACAAATAAAATATTTCTTTGTTATTCAAAAATAATTTAAAATTTGAAACAGTGATTTTTGAATCGCGAAATCTTTTATACGAAATTCATATTTATTTACTTTTATACAGTTATTCGATTTCTTAAACAACCCTTCATAAATTAAGTTAATTAAATGTTTCAGAACTAGATTCGTTTTTTCTAGTTTTCAATCGCATGTAATTACATGAATTCAATCACCTGAAAATCAAAGCCAGCGAAGTTTTCTGACGTGACAACTAACAAGAACGTTCAGAAAAAATTCACATCACACTCGACGCTTCGCTGTCTAAAACGGCCCTTCAAGCGATATATGTACGACTTCACTCAACGCTTACGCTCACGTAGAAGCCAGGCATTATTTTTAATAGTTCACTATGGAAGATAAAAAATACAGAAATGTGTAAAATTAAGTAATAATTATAAAAATACCGATAGAATGTTTTGGTATCAATTGTGTGTTGTAACAGTTGGGCTCCAATTATACTATTGTCACGATGGCTATTAAGCGCATTGGCGTTTCAACAAGTAACAACACATTTATTGCGGCACCGTATTTACCTTCAAACGAACGAGATGTTTGCGCGTTCTGCGGCTTTTTTATCGGCCGCTTCATCGCCAAATCCGCACAAGTAAACAAGAAAATCCGACCGACGGTCCCGTTCGTCTCGTTTCGGAGATAGGATACGTCCAAACTACCATTCAGGCGGGATTTCGAAGAGGAGGATCGCCCCGGTTAAGTAGATTACGTCAATTTGCTTTCGGACCGGACGCGGTGTCGCAGGGTCGTCGGTAGCGCTAAGAGGTTTAAAACGGCCCGATGGATACGTGTGGTCGAAATCGTCGAAATTGAACAATTAACTCGACGTTATCTCTTGTGGACGGTGGCGTTTAGAGAACGTGTAGAGTTTTTGGTGAGATAAATTTAATGTAGCTTTTGTGAAATGACGTATAGAAATGGTTGAATGGAATTTTTCAAAATATTGAAAAAATAATGCGAATTGATATACGAGGGGAGATTATTTAGCGTCCCTGACATAGTAGGCGTTGAATCAATTTGAGACATTAAAGTATTAATCTCAGTTGTTAAGTTGGTTCAATTGTAGTTTTGTCACTTGTTACCTGTTCAAATTATTTAGAATTTAAGTGGACAAATTTAGAGAAATTCTAAAAATGGAAAAATCAGAGGTTCGTGCAGTCATAAAATACTTGCAAAAGAAAGGGTTGTCGCCAAAAGAAATTCATGAAGACATGGTAGGTGTGTTAGGTGAGGGTGCTGTTTGAGAGAAGACAAACATGTGAACATGCGAAGGGTGTTGGATGACCTGTCACTAGACGACTGACCATTCGCCGCATAGCTGAAATTACGATTTTTTCTTATGGTACTATAAAAAATATTTTATGAAATATTTTGGGGCTAAAAAAGTTGTCTGCACGTTGGGTCCCACGAATGTTGGACCCAACACCTGATCAGAAACGTTGTAGAGTATTGCGATCTGAAGCCAGTTTGTCAAACTTTAAAGCAAATCCGGATGAACACCTTTCAATTGCAATTTACAATCAGTGGGAAAGATGTAGCCCGTAATGTTTGTCTGAAACAAAAAAAAACCTCAGAAAATGGTAATTCTCATATATTTTCTTCTAGGTGAACTAAAAAAAAAACCCCAAAATTTTGAAATTCAAGATTTTTCTCAGGTTTGAAAATAAATGTGCTCTTTGCAGGAAGAGAAAATCATTTCAACTTGCTAAAAAAGTTGTTTAGATTTTTTTTTCATTAATCTTTTTACTTCAAATAGAATAGAATGCTACTGAAGCCAAGAAAAGTTTTGTTTCGTTTTGATTGCTTGTCTAGTTTTCTCGCAATCACGCCCACCAGTTTAGAAAAATCGTAAAAACGAAAACTCGAGAAAACGCGCTCTAAAGTTTACGATCAGGAAAAATGTTAATTTTCGATTACTTACGGAATATCTCGTTATAATCCTACTATAGCTCTTACGAATTCAAAATATTATTGTTTCGAACGACCGATTGAACTTTTGTCAGTACATAGTTCGGTGTTATGTGACTGCGGGGAGGCGCGCGCGCGCTTCGTTTGTCCGAGCGTTCGTGCGTTCGTATATTTTTTGCTCGACACCTCACTCTGTTTAGTGCTGTATATTTCAAAATATTGCAAATTAGCCGCTATAATTTTTTATACATATTCTTAGATATATTAGGCATAGATTTGAGCAATAAAAAATTTTTTTTGAGCCTTCTAAAGCAGGATCCCTCCTTAAGTGAACGACGTCCAGTTCATCTAGACGTCGTTGTTACCGGCGAAATTCGCCGTGTTCCCAAAATTAAACTTGGCGAGCGTTACCGCCGCAAAGCAAAACCCATCCGATAATCGGATTAAGGCCGAATCGCTTTAATTCGGAATTTGTTCCGACCGGTTGGCGTCTGGAGTGACACTAGAATTCTCCGGCGAATGCGCGCTCAATGGATCGGAAAACATCGCTCGGTTCCTCGACGGCCCCGTACCCACTCACAATGGATCCGGCCGAAAGAAACTGAGTGAAAGGAGACGGAGGAAAAGTTCGAGTGCGCACTTAAATTCGCACCGTTGTCGAGGCCCACGCTGGTGAGAAAGGTGACGATGAATGTGTTTCGTGTCGTATACTGCGTTGCAATGTAGATTTCTATTAATATCAACATTGTTAAGTCGTTAGATATAGTTTATTTAATATTTTGATTTAAAAAAAATTGAGTGCACTTTCAGGATAATGTGTACTTATAAGTGTTATTTGAGACTCCTGATATCAACCTTCGATAGCTCAGTTGGTAGAGCGGTGGACTGTAGAGGTGACGTGTAGCTGAAATCCATAGGTCGCTGGTTCAAATCCGGCTCGAAGGAATATTTTTTTCATTTTTACTTATATTAAATTATTGTTAATAATAAACGAATTTTAATGTTTGATTCTTATCTACATTTTTAGACCTGTAAATACACCACCCATTAAGAATTAGAAATTTTTTAAATTTCGGTAAAATAATGCTTTATTATCAACTAAGAAACGATGAAAGTTTCCGCCGAAAAAACTCAACTGTTATGTTTCCTGTACCATTGTTATCTCCAACTTTCAATATTTTCTTCCTAGCACTTGATGAATTTCTGCCCACAAAATGTAAGTTTATTTTATTGTCAAACTGTCAAGTAGACGCCTTGTTAATGCGCCCAGTGCGACGTTGTCGAAATTTTGCCAAACGTCCTTACCTTTGGCTTCCATTAAAACCTCCCCATAAAGCAGCTAGACTTGCATGGTGTCAATCACGGCAAGGGTAGGTTCATCAATGGAATGATATCGTCTTCAGTGATGAATCAATATTTTGTTTATGGGTAAATGACGAAACACAGCCTTAACACCTGGGGTTATGGTTTGGGGGCGATATTTGCTGGACGAAGGTCACCCCTTACGTTCGTTCACATTAAACGCACGTCGTTACATCGACAACGTTCTGGAGCCGGTGTTAGTACCTTTCATGCAGACGTTGCAAAATGCCACTTTCCAACAGGATAATGCAAGACCCCATACTGCTGTGGTTACAAGAAGGTTCCTGTAGCAGGTTGGATTGCAGATTTTGCCCTGGCCTGCACGGTCGCCGATTGAACATGTCTGGGATATGATGGGTCGGCGACTAAGACAAGTACCCAGGTCTTCTGAGAATCTAGATGAACTTCGACACTATCTAGAGGTTGCATGGAACGAGATACCCCAGGAGGACATCGACCACTTAATAGAGAGCATGGTTAGAAGAGTTAATGCATGCATAGCTGTGCGTCGTGATGTAACCCACTACTAGTTTTTCTTGAAGAATGTTAATTTTTGTTTTGTTTTTTTCTACTAAACTTTCATCGTTTCTTAGTTGATAATGAAGCATTATTTTACCAAAGTTTCAAAATTGTAGTCTAATTCTTAATGAGGTGTATTTCATAAGAAAGTGAGCTTAATATGCCTAATATACATATCTAAGAATATGTATAAAAAGTTATAGCGGCTAATTCGCAATATTTTGAAAGATACAGCACTGAACACAGTGAGGTGTCGAAAAAAAAATATACGAACGCATGAACGCTCGGACAAACGAAGCGCGCCCCCCTTCCCGCAAACACATAACACCGAACTATGTACTGAAAACAGTTCAATCGGTCGTTCGAAACAATAATATTTTGAATTCGTAAGAGCTATAGTAGGATTATAACGAGATATTCCGTAAGTAATCGACAATTAACATTTTTCCTGATCGTAAACTTTAGAGCGCATTTTCTCGAGTTTTCGTTTTTACGATTTTTCTAAACTGGTGGGCGTGATTGCGAGAAAACTAGACAAGCAATCAAAACGAAACAAAACTTTTCTTAGCTTTAAAAAATTAAAAAAATTAAAAACATTAATGAAAAAAAAATTCTAAACAACTTTTTTAGCAAGTTGAACTGATTTTCTCTTCCTGCAAAGAGCACATTTATTTTCAAACCTGAGAAAAATCTTGAATTTCAAAATTTTTTGTTTTTTTTTAGTTCACATAGAAAAAAATATATGAGAATTACAATTTTCTTTGGTTTTTTTTGTTTCAGACAAAAATTACGGGCTACATCACCGATTGTAGAATGCAATTGAAAGGTGTTGCACAAATGTGCATAAAAATCGGTTCCGTTTAAATATTTTTCTCTCGAAATATTTTTTCTTTAATGCTCAGATATGCAATAAAATGCTCTAAAAAGTTCACTAGACTTGCTCATTTTTTTCTGTCCTAAAAAAATTCCCCCAAAAACGATATTTTAAGTCCTCCTAAAGCAGGATCCCCTCTTAAGTCAATTGCTTTATTTTTAATAGGAAAAAAGTAATGATCCCAAAACTTTGGTTACATACGTCATTTTAACGTCTCGTTTCAAAACATTCCATCGCCAAGTAAGAAAAGACCCACCGACCGTAACATTAGTAACTGAATTGATTGGTGGCCTTTTGGAAACGTTTGACGTATGTGGCTCACGTCAACGTGGTAATTGATCTGTAGCATGCCGGAAGATCATACCTACGCACGTTTTACATTCATTACGTAAATTATTCGTATTTTATCACCATCACGTGATTCCGGAGCGGCGATATCAACGAGATGCCGACCGGTCCCCGCGAGCTTCGTTCGACGGCGATGATTTACTGCGCCCGAGCACCGCGCGGCGAAATCGTAAATCAACCTTGCGCGTCGCATTGTATTTGGCACTCATTAATGAATTAATGCGGCAGCCCGGGACGGTCGCGGCCGTCGTCGGGTAATTTATCGCCGGCGATCCCGATAATTTGCGGTCCCACCTCGCAATTAACGTCTCTATTTACATCGACGGCGGGTCCTTTTGTCGGCGCACAGCCCGCGTCTTTATTTAATAAGTCTCTATTTTGTGTGCGTCTCTCGGTCGCTTAATCCTCCGTCAGAAGGGCTTAAGGACAGGTCGAGGGGGAAATTAACGTCGCGGACGACTTGCAGGACCGTGCTCGGACAACTCGCTAAATTGTATTGGAATTACCATTTTTTTATTCGAAGTTCTCTATATTTAAATTTTTGAAATATAATTAGCTTTAACTGTAATTATTATGTATCGCATATCAGCTAAAGGGCCATGGGTTTCAATGGTTCACAACTAAGTGGGTTACACTCTCGAATCGTTTGGTAGATTCTTCGTCGTAGTTCTTCTTCATTTTGGGCTTCCCACCAACCGTCGTAAACAACTTTTCTGTAGGACGTCCTTGTGGAACTTACGGGGGGTTATTCTCTTTAGGTGCACAAGGGATATTTTGTTGTTTTAATAGATCTTGGGAACATAATGTTATCATTAACATGATGCGTTTGAATAAAATTCACTAATTTGGGGAGGCTTCCTCGAATGTAAATGTCTGCATTTACAGCTTCGCCCGTAACTCGCCCTACATAAGATCTTGAAAAACCAGCTTTCGAAATGACGCACCACACTACCTCCGTCTCCTCAAATTTCGCTATTTTCTTGTGTTGTCTGCATAAAAGCCTTCGTTTCTTTTTATTTCGAAGTTAGATAATGAAAAATATTTTCCTTCGTCTAAAATTATCGTGGCATTATTTCTCAAGTGTTGTAATCTTAATTATCTGCAGCATCTTAGAATCCTCTCTAATTGAGCAGCCGCGTATTTTTGACATTTTTATCGCTTTCTATATTTTAAATTATTTCTGCTAATTTCCCTCTTGGCTGTCATATGGGAAATGTGAAATCTTCTGCCTAATCTTCTTGTTGAAAATCCTTTTGTATTTCAGATTGAATGAAGCGTTGAAGCATTGCATGATTCAATCCGTCTTTGGATGATTCGTACATGGCCAACCTTCCTCACATTCTTTAATGGCGCGGTAAATTGTTGTCTTAAAAATATTTTGGTTTCTATGATGGCGACGACGTCACGTTTGCGCATTTGGCCAACCAAATTTTAAACACCTTCCGCAATTCTAACATTTCGTAGAACTTTGTAAACGCAAATGTATTGTCAAACTGCAGGAGATACCTGACAGCTTCTCAATATCCAACGGTAAGTTAATGGCTGATTGCTTTATTCTTAATACGAAAAAATAACACATTTGTTCTTTACCTTTTATTCGAATATCAACGACAAACCTAAATGGCCCCGCATTTAATATTTAACCACATTTACTCGACGTTCGTTCCCCGAACGTCGTTACATTAGAAACTCTCAGTTATTCACGTGTAATCACTTTACGGGCTTAATCCGTTCGAACGAATCGAACAAATCCGACGGCGTGAATGAAACGGGTACGAAACGCCGCATTCTAATCTTCATTAATGTCCAAACGTCGACGGTCGTCACCTCGCACAAAGGAATTTCAGGTACACGATACGTACCGTAATTATAGCGAAACCATTTCGGAAGTATACCGACGGACAGGTAGGACTGACACGTCCGTCGAGATATGATCGTTTAAATATTTACATATACGTGTGTGTGTGCGCGAAGGGGGTTGGGACCGAACGCATTACGGATTAAAACGGGGAAAATGGGGCAGGGGCGTAGTTACGTCGGCGCTAAGTGACGGTGCGATTCGCTTCCTGCCACGAATTGCGTTCTATTTGTTGTGTTAAAAATAATATAAAATTAACAAAACGGAATGCCAATAGAATAAGTCAATAAAAAATGTGCGGTGAGGAATCATAAATTATACACAGCGGAAAAATGAAAATGCAATAACAGGGACGAGTGATGAAACAAGAAATCGATACTTGAAAAACCTAAAATAAAAAATCAGATGCATGTACGAGGGATGATTAGTATTTACGGTCCCTAACATGGAAGGAAACAAATTGAAGAAATGTCCAAAGGCTTAAATTCTAAATTATTTAAGATAACAAGTGACAAAACTACAATTGAACCAACGTTTCAGCAAATGATTAATACTTTAATGTGTCAAATTGATTCAACGTCACTCAACGCCTACTATGTCGGGGACGCTGAATAATGATCTCCCCTCGTATATTGATAACGATTACAATTTCGCACCATTTCGATTTTTTCGAATTAAACGTGTAATTGTTTGCATGTGACGAACTGTCAACAGTCAATGGCTCCGTAATAGAGCATCGGATGTGTTTTTCACCTTGCGCCAGATGCTGGTCGAGGTAATCTGTCGGTGTTGCCCCGGCGTCGGTCGCCGCTAATGATACGTTCGGCGTCCGAGCGGTCGCCGCGCCGCATTGTGGACGCTGACGCTGCACAATCGAACAATGCCCGCCCGATCCGAACCTCGCTATCAAACGCGGCCGTCATTAGCGACGATATCAAAGCGGCCGCCGCGCTGCGTATCGTTCGGTGCGCGCCGGGCAGCGGCGGCGCTAAGGCCTCCCTGTCATTAGCGCATCCCTGTCGTCACTTACGCGCCGCTATCCGCCCGTATTAGCGGCGTCATTAGGCGCAATGATGCGTGGATTCGTATCAGTTTGCGCGTCGTCGTAATTGCGCGTGCCGGCGGGTCCGCGCGTCGAGCGCTGAATTTGCGGGACGACTTCGCAGATATCGAAACATTGCTTAACTTGCCAAAACAATTTTGCAACAGTCCACAAGTAATTCAATTTAAAGTACATGAATTTGTATTTATATAATTATGACCTCTACAGGCCATTAGAGTCTTTGGCTTGATTTGTCTCCAAACAGTTCTTTTTGGTCTTTGGTTTTCCTCTCTTCATTTCTCCATAATTTCTTCTCCCATTACGACCTGCTCTGTCAGACTGCTTTATTGTAGTTTTTCTATATGTCCAAGGTGTTGAGTACACAAAAAAAAACGGACGCTATCGCATCTAACTCATAACTTCTCTTTGTCGCAAGAAAATGCTCTAGTTCCATTGGTGTAAAATCATCACATGATCGTCCACGTACACGAGTTGAATTTCACTGTCAAAAATGGCCAACTATTAAATATAATTTGCAGTACAAATCCGTTCTGTTCTTTCGACAATAATATAAAAAAATACATTAGTTTCTCGCTCGAAAACTCCCTACGCTTCCAAAATTCGTTAATCCACAACTGAAGACCGTCCTTGGAAAACATCCCCATTGGAATCTCAACTCCCTTTATAATTTCTATGATGTAGGTGAGTCAAGGCTTGTACCAAGGGTCGTTACGTAAAGTTCAGCAGTTAATCTTTCATTCGACGAAAATTCTTCGGGCTGCTTCGATCACTGTTATTCCATTTGAGATTTCAAGAACTAAGGTTCAATATTGTTTCGAGCTTGCTTCCGGTCTTCACATACTTCACAACTTTTATTCGACGAATCGCTCAAACACCAAAACATTCGTAAATCATCAATCAAGCTTGAAGTATGTTTTGCAGTAATTTCTGTTCAATTATTTATATTTCAACGTGTGGTTATACATGTCGACTATGTGCGATGCAGAAAGATGAGGGGGGGGGGTATAAAATCAAATGACACAATAAGCTGGGATATTCTACTGATTGAATGAGATGTTGGTGCTCATCTAGATTTACAGGAATCGACTTATTCATGCGCATGGATCTTTTGGTTCTGACGACTTATTCTTTGCAATGCAAATCTGTTGTCGCATGGCGCGATTGCGTTTTTGCAAATTTTAAATGCATCGATTATCTTATCGTCGCTATCATCGATGTTAATTTAGCAAAACGATCAACAACGCCTACGTGTTATATCACGTCGTGACTCATTAATTCGTCGCAACAAAACGCTACACAATCGAGTACTAATGTAGATATTTATTTATACGCTTTGCTGACTAACAATTTGCGCCCAACATTCTTGCCTACGCAATGATTTGGTATCTGAGGGCATTTCCCAAAGAATCAAAATAAGGTACCACCCATTAGGTGTTCGGTTTCGAATACAACTCAGAAATAACGCTAATATGAAATCATTATAGCGAATTCAAATGCAATTGTAAATTATTTCAGTCAAATACAAATTGGTTCTAATCATTCGAATCCGCTTTTCACTTTCATTTAATGTTGAAAATGGCCAAAGTTAGGCACAAAATATAATATTTTGAACAGTCCGAAGAAGTGTGATTGTCAAAATTAGTTGGGTGTGGGTTCAGTACAGGTGAACTACTTTGTCTTCGCTAGCAAACCCGAAATCCAGTAGAGTCAATACAGTTTTCAATAACGATTCATGGTTGATCGTCAATATGTTTTCAAATGTCTTTAAACTGTATCACATGCACATTGTGAGAGTACCCTTTTTTGCATTTTCTTCTTTCTCCAGCAGTGATTTATTGTCTCCATAACATCCTCTAGTTATTTTGGACCCTTATGTTTTGCCAGTTTTCAGTATCCATATTTTCCCTATCATTTATAAATCATTTTCTTTCTTCGTTTTTCCAGTATATATTTCTTCGTTGGTAGCCTTCCTTTTCCTTCCTAACCTGTGGGTAAAAAAAACCATATTTGCTTTTGGGTCATCAATTTCGGATGATGTATCAGGTGATGACAGCTGTTTCGTCCTTCAGGACTCATCAGCTCAGCAACGATACATCCGCCAAGGTGTTTGTGTGCTAACCTCATTTAAACGTCAACGTACTCAAACTCACGTCAAGTCACTTTTGAATCGGCAAAGAAATTTTTTAACATTACCTGAAAACTGTAATGCATTTTTAAACAAGTGTTTGTGATTAACGACATATAAAACAAGTATAAAAATCAAATAATCAGCGGTGCAGCAGCCATCGAAAAAAGCGGTGACCCTCAAAGAGTAGAATTTTGATGACACCTAGATTATTAGTTTTAAGTTTTGTTAAACATAAGCCTTTCTGCAAGTCTTTGATTATTCGAGTAGCAGGAGTGCGATGGTTTTGACGTTCAGATGACGTTAATATTCACAAACAAACTTTTTTCACTCGTGTCTACATGACTAGATGCACATTCAGCCCATAGCGCAACAACTGTCATGATCTGATACTGTCGATCGAAGCAGGCCCCTGCAATTGCGTAAGAATACGAGAGTGGTACATTGACGTCTAGATGGCGTTAATACTTACACACAAACTTTTGTTGGTTTAGAAAAAATATTATAAGAAACATTTTTGTAACTGTTACAGCGCATTATTGCTTAAATATAATCAAATTCTTATTTTGTCTTGGGTTCATACTTACGGTAGGTTGTAGTAGGCTACGTATAAATTATTGTGACATTGAAATGTGTGTGTGCGTATTTTATTATAATTAATTTTTTTAAATTTAGAAACTTTTAACTTTAACTTTAATTAAAATATTTGCAATTAAAATCAAACTTAAAATGTGTCCATCAACTTTTCTCCAATCCACGATCAAGGAATATTTGTGAAAACGGTTTTCGTAACGGAATTGTCCTTATTGAGTTTTTACTTCGTATCACACTTAAAGAATTAGATGCTTGGTCCTATTTCGTAATGTATTGCTATACATTGGGTGATTCGTGATTTAAAAGGCCCGACTGCGAAAAGTTTATTTTACGACGGTCTTCCGGTTTTTTACAATATCATGATTGATTTACGAGCTCACAAAGTTTTCTCTGTAGCAGATTTAGTTACACAATTCTATTACATTTTATAAATGTAGGAAAATTCGTGACGAAACTATCACACATTTTATTTGGAACTTGTTTGACATTCACGAAGGGAACTGCAGATATCAAGGGTGCATTTGAACCTTGCCTTCGGACGAATATTTAAAAGGATGTCAAATTTTTGAGCACCTAAATAAATTTCTTGCAATTTCTTCTTAATTTCGTGTCAAATAACGTATGTGACGTGAATTCTTAGTATCATCAATAATGTGTGTGTGTAGGTGATTTACCTGTTCATTGCAGTTGTTTGGAACCTCGTCCGAAATCGGTTTTAATGATTTCGAAAATTATGTCCATCGAGCTCTTGGTACAAATGCTAGTAAAATTGATGATTGTTTATTTCGTTCAAAGCTTTCTTTATAACATGAACAATTAAGCTTTTCTGCTGCTTTTGACTTTTATTGACTTGTGAGGCTAAATATTGAAAGAGTAGCACCTTATTAAAGTTAAAGTTCTTTTATGTTAACCTAATTCTTTATAATTTATTTCATTTTTTGTGCATGTTTCATTTAATTTCGATTTATTTTTACTGTGCGACACCGCGCGTTTTTATCGACGTGAAACCTCACGTCCTAGTTCACCTCCCCTCTCGTCCCTCCCTCCGGATCAATTGCCCCGACTGATCGAACGCGACGACGTCGCTTCCACCTCGTCTCTTTCTCTTGTTTATCGCGCCAAATGAAAACCGGTGCAATCCAAGATGGCCGGTGCACGTATCGCGCACGTAAATGGAACTAATACATGTACATATATCGAGGCGAGCCGCGAACATGGAAGCCCTTCCGGTGCATTGAGCTGTCAGCGCCATCGCGGCCCCGCCGACAGCTTAATTACAATTCTCGCGCCTCCGCTCCACGAAGAACGCGCGCGCCGTTTATTATTACACAACATTTCTCGAATAATTGTTTAAGGGCACTGTTATTTGCCCGTTGCCGCCGACACGCCATTGTTTCGTTTCGCCTTTGTTGCCGCGACTCCGTTGTGGAACATCAATTGTTTTCGTTGCGGTTTTGCTTGTTGTCGGCGATAATGACGGTGATGGTGGTGGTGATGATGATGATGACGGTGGCGGCGATGATTGGGCTGTTTTGCGACGTGTCGCTTTTAGGGGTCAATAAAATATTCAGTTAGCGTAGTAGATTTTTGTTTCATAAATATTTAATTTAAAAAAATGCTAAGGATGGTTTATATTAATAACTTTTATATAAAGACTCCACTAAAAAAAACAATTTAATTGATATTAATATATAAACAAATCTTATTGATAAGTTGCAAAAAAAGTTAAAAGCATATCAACCATCAAAACCGCCAATTCACAAAAGTAATCTTTTTTTAATTTATAAATTATTTGTTTTATTTTTAATACCGAGTATAGCCACCTCTGGTTTTAATTACTGCGTGTACTCGACGTGGCATGTTCAATATTCAATTGTCAATATCATCTTGGGGTAAATCATTCCACAGTCGAGGTAAAAATATTCTTAATTCCTTTAAAGTTAAAGGTGCTAGTCTATGGTTGTCTAGTGGCCGGGTCCACGTATCCCAAACGTATTAAGTTAAAGTCTGGAGACCTAGCTGAAAATTGCAGATGTTGAATTTCACCTTCCTCAATTGCTTGCATCACAATTTTTGCCCTTTGAGGGACAGTTGGATCTAATCCATTGAGATGAAAAGCTGCACAGAGCAGAAGTAGTCACAAGGGTAGATAGAATAACTAACGACGAGTTTCATTCTATGCCAGTTCAACAAGTTACTACGCCAATAAAGCCGATTCGATCTGAAATAATAAATTTGTTAAGCAGCAATTCCTCTCGAGATTGCATTCCTATTCGAATAAGTAATGTGTTATTAAGACTTGCATATATTACATTATAATGGGTGTTTTTTTTTTTTTTAATTTGGCGTCGAAGTTGGCCATGTATATTTAACTGTGAACGAACCACAACTTTGTACATACACTCAAACGTCACTTAAGTAACAACTTTTGACAATTAAAAGTGAGGTTAGACATAGGTTACGATGATGGTTCGTTCACAGTTAAACATTCACGGCTAGCTTTGAATCCAAATTAAAAAAAAAAAAAAACACCCGTTAATAAATACATAGTAGAAAATAACTCAATTGCTTTCTTCGTTGCAGAGATTGGTCGATTCCAGGCGGATGGATGCGACGTCGACGTTCGACGGGTAAGTGCCTGCATGTTTTCTTAATAAATGGACGAAAGTCCAAAATGAACATAATTGAGGAAACAATGGGTGGTAGTAATAGATTGGCTTGGATTGGCCTGAGTTAGGTTGGGTTGGGTTAGGTAGGGATGGATAGAAAGAAATCTAACTCGGCCCAAATCCAACAGAACTCTTTGGGTTGGGATACTTGCAATTATTTATGAACGATCAGAACGTGTATGATTTTAATTTAGCAAACAGTTTGAATTTTGAATTTTGCAAACAACTGCGCTGAACAACAAGAAATGTTATAGTTAATTTGTTATAATTATGGATAGAGGTGTAGTAAAGTATGGAAAGGGCAAAATAAGAATAGCTTAACAAGAATGCTCTTAACGAAAGTAACGAAGATGGCTTTAGTGTGCAAATAAATCAAAATGTCCTGCCACCAAGGCGCTAGATCCGAAACCATTTAAAGGATTACCCGCAATAAAAAATCGCAACTCTTTAGATCCGAGTCCCAAACATCTACGACTAGTAGCAATTTTTAAAGCTCGGCGCGCACAATGAGACCGCAAGTGTTGTGAATGCGCGACGTTGCGCCCGACAACGTCCGGGACGGTTTTTGAACGCAGGTCTCATACATCACCGGACGGGCACAAAAAAATAACCCGCACGACCTCCGGACAATGTCGAGGCCTGTAAAACGTCTTTACTTGTCACCTAATCCGCCCGAATGTGAACGATCCATCAAGGCGCAGTCGTGCTCCATCATGTAACCCCTTCGCCGCCCGGGGGTCGAATCTTATTAGTCCCGAATGCCAGTGGCTTTGTTGCTCGTCACCGGGTGACGTACTGACGTGTCCGTCGTGTTTATACTCCGTTTAACCGATTGTCAGCTTGGAGAGTTGGCTTTTGTCGTCGCGTTTCGTATCGTATTGTGGGCCTAATTCGGGACTTGTTCGAAAAATGTCCATCTGCGCACCAAAACAAGATTAAAAAGCACCATTGCATGGATTGGTTAAATGTGGGATTAATCGCGCTAAGATTTCTTGTACTATATATTATGATGCTAAAATGTCGCAAAAGTCAAAGATATTTTAAAAAACTTCGTTTAATAACATTGTTCTGTTATATATTTCGTCGGGGATATCTGTCAGTATCTTTATTAACTTTTATGGTTGGTGTGCAATCGTCAAATGTGGATTTTAAGGTCAACAAGAGAAGACAAGACATTCTCAATTTAACAACTCGATTTGATTTGTTTCCACCATTCGTTCGATTACCCGATTACCGCAGAACGAACGCGTAAAGGAAACATAAATAATACGTGTAAATGAATCGAACCCGCCGGGCGTCCGCCTGCCTCTTCGCATCGCGAATCGAGCTAATATAAAACGTGTATCAGTTACGAGAGCGGGCCCGGCTGAGTTATGCGCGGAGTCGGCGCGAAACGAAAGCAAAACGACCCGCAACGCTTATTAATGCGCGCCGCGCAGCTGTGCGGGTCGATTTTTGCCGAGACGGCGACGGAGCGGTGCGAAGAGCGCGGCGCTGACGCGCGAAACGTATCTGCGATATCAAAAATGCCGCCGCCGCGCATAACTCAAAACAACAAGTTCTAAATCGATTCCAATTACAAGAGGGCCCTCTCCCGGCGGATTTATCATCCGACGTCGGCCGGTGCCATTAATAATCCGGCCGGCACCCGGAGCGCCCCCTCGCGTCGGTCCGCTCCGCGCGGGCGAATATTCAAATGTTTTCTTGCGCCGCTTGCTTTTATTTCCAACGTTCGTACAACGTGGCTCGGCACGCCATTGACATGTTAATCTTTTAACGCGCGCCGCGGCCGCGAACGCTTTCGTTTAATCGAAGCATCGATTTTAATTCGAGACGGTGGTTTTTCTTATTGGCGGGATATTTCATTTCGCGTTTGCTTGTGCGCCTGTTCAATTCGAATTCGAGTGGATCGGTCGACGGTCTCGTAAACCAAAGACCGCTGTGTTATTTTAAAGCGTTAATAAGCATGCGTGGTTGGTAATGTAAAAGTCGGAGTGAAGTCTGTTTGTTTATTTATTTAAATCTGAGGCATCGCAAAGCTCGAACTCAATTACCAACTGCGTCCTCAACCGACTTTTATTTAACTCCTTCCACTGCGAAACGCGATACAGGACGTTAAAAATTTCATCGAAATAACCTCAGTTCACCACAGAGATCCAATTCAAAATCGTGTGAAATTTTATCTCTTAAATAAAATCCACACGTCCATGCATAGATTTGAACCTGCAATCTCATGGTTACTATCCCATGAAAAAATCAAATCAAATCAAAAAGAATTTATTTATAATGTATTTACAATATGTATATATATTTGATAATATGTACAATAATATATAGGTAGTTTCGGATCTCTGCCTCGGGTGTACCCTCCTCCACTGCTCCATCTCCCGGGGTTAGTTCCGCCTCCCATCCTTCATGGCTCCTGTTCCTGTGCGGATCTGTAGATAACTTTGTAAAGTGGTAGTTTGTTCTGCATGTTTAATGTGCTGTTACTTGCTAAGAGAGCGTATAAATATTTTATTAGCGACGTGTCTTTGTGAATTGTCTCCTGGATGTGTGGTCCGTAGGTAAGGCTGCTATCTAGTATTACCCCAAGATACTTGACGCTGGTTTCGATGGGGATGGCGATCTGAATTGTGTGGGGTTAGGTATGTTGCATTTCTTCTTTCTTTTGGTGTAGGTGATCGATTCTAATTTTCTTGGATTTATTTTAATCTTCCATTTTTTGTGGTATTTTTGGAGTTGTTGTATATGCCTTTGTACTTTTTTCTGCGTTACGAACTCGCTGAAGGATTCTCCGTAGATCGGCGAACAGTGCCATTTTCGTTTGTGATGTTCTTGGTAGATCTGATATGAAAATGTTAAATATGTTAGGTCCTAGTATCGAGCCTTGTGGCACTCCTGCCTCTATTTGTTGTTCCTCAGTGTCCTAGTGTGTTGTTTACTGTTGTTTGTATTCTCCTTTCTCTTAGACTATCCCATGAGTGCTAATGAGGATTAACCTACTAAATCCTATAAACATGAACATGTAATGATGCATTGTCATGATACAGTGCGCATGCTCTGATAAATTCCTGAAGATTAATTTATAAGCTCGTTAAATATCATCGTTGTCGATAAAGGAAATGGTAAATAAATACAATTTGGGTTTGGGTTGCGCGCGATTTGTGTTTATTTTTATTGCAGTTTGGTTGGTTTGGGTGTGATCGTGTCGATCAATTCAGATCGTTGCGGCCGCGGGCGCGCTGATAATTTTAAGACGAATTAGTTGGATTTAATCGTTGCGGCAGCGGGCGTTGGCAATTTAATTTTACGAATGTCTTTTAAACTGTTTCAACTATTAAAGTCGATGGAAAATATAAAATGTAGGCTTGGTGAAAGAAAAAATGGAAACATAAAGAAAAACAAGAAAAATGAAATAATAAATATCAGGGTAATGAATAAATAAACAAATATAAAAAATACATCCCTATAAATAAAAAAGTTAATTAGAATAGTAGGGAATGGACAATGAGAAGTAAGAATGGAAAGCGAAATAACAAATCTGCAGTCAAAAGAAACAAAGACGTAAGGAAGGCAAAAACAGAAATCGATAAAATCAACGTAACGATATCGTAATAAACGCAAATAAGGGAGGAACTAGCAACGAACCACAAAAATGGTGGTTCTGTTGATTAAAAATTCATCCAATAAAATGTACCATGTTTTACCGACCTATTACTTAAATATACACCGCATCCCAATAACAAGGATAACATCAATCAAACATCAAAGATAACGAAATAAAAACGTCAAAGTGAATAATTGTTAAACAACAGTGGGTGACAAAGCTGAAGCAGACATTTGAAAATAAATGAAAAATATGATTAAAAAAAATAAAAGAACAAACATGTTTTTGAAATTAGTTTCTTCGTTGACCGTCAGCTTAAACTTTTCTGTTTGGAACGAAGCGGACAAACGTTTCTTGACTTAATGCACGAATGTATGTGTAGTGATCTGATGAGTCCATACAGCGCGAAACGACCGTCGTCAGCAATGGCATTCAGTTTATTTTCATCCAACTGCAAAAAATAGATATTTAAAATTACGACAATTTCACTGTTTTATTAAAAAAATCCCGCTTTGGCAAAATCTAAATCGACTTCGTCAAGCGGAAATTTACAAAGTTCACCAAACATCGGTCGCTTTTTTGACACGGCATCATCGCGCGGCGTCCGTCTCGTTTGGGAACGGCAGCCTCTCGGCGGGGGTCGTCGAAAAACCGCGGGCGGGTGCGATACAAGACACGTTAACACCGTATTAATATGCGGTCGACACGATACTCACCGCATTCCTCAGCTGGTCTTGCATTATGCGCCCATTATAAGCCTTACACGTCGGATTTTATGGCACCAATTTCGACGCCCACACGAAAACTAGGAAAAAACATCCGATTTTAATGAATTTTAAGCAGTTGCGTCGTCGCTTTCGATGACTGTCCGCATTCGTGTGCGGGGTAGATTAAAAATGTTCGTTGAACCTGATCACCTGTGTTTTCTCTTTTCAAGTATCTTTCATTATGGTTGATCTTGGAAGTACTTCATCTTTTGTTTATATTTTCCACTATTGTTATTTATTTCAGTTTGCGAGGTTTTTTTTACCTCTGCTAATGTGGTTTTGTCACTTTACAATTTGCTACCGTTGAAAATAGTTCCAAATTGACTTCAACAATTTTGAAGTCAACTTTGGGCGATAATTGACTTTAACACGAGCTCAAAATTTTGGCAAATTACTATACAGTGCGAGTATAAAGTCTGGAACTATCGAAATGGAACTTGTATCAAATGTTTTAGTACAGGGGTGTGGTAATAAGGCACAATAGTGCATATCGTAAACTAGGTTGCGTAAATTAGTTCACCGTATGTGGGTCATACTATCACATAATAGAAACCCAACTAAAAGTATGTCAATTCAACAAGGCCGTGTGATGAAACAAGGCACGGAATACAATACGATTGATTATTTATATGCGAGGGATGCAAGGTCAGTGCTAATAGCGCCAACAATGCATTGAATGACGTGCTAACACCGGACACGTACATGCCCACGGTCTTGCTGGATAAGGATGTTAGTTATGTAGTTACTACAATAAACCGAGATCAAATAGTCCCGTAAATGTTTTGTTGAAAGAACGTAAAAAATGACAAAATATAACACCGAAATATTAAAGATTCGAATAAAAAATTGAAAATCTGACTATTTCTTTTCGCCAAAAAGTTCTATTGCAATCGTCTTCTCATATTTCACCAATTCCTTAACTGTATTTGTTTCTGCCTCTGCGCGACTCGTTCGTCGCATTTTCAATTACAACTTCGCAACACGTCGCATGCGATCGAAGCAGATGCAAGTTTGTTGCGCGAAACGGCAATGAAAAGTCGATCGGCGGACGAGCGCTCGTCCGAGTTCGAATAAACGCGCGGCGTTAATTGGCGCGTTCGTGGACGGACCTCATTAACGGCCTTTCGGCCCGGGCTCCCACCACCGCCCCGCGACGCTTAAGCGCGCATTAATATGCAAAGTTATGACATTCTATTTTGATGTTTACGGTCGCCGGTAACATGTTTATTAAGAATGAAATTTTGTTGGGAAACATCGCGCAGTTAAATTTGTCAGGATCGCCGTTTGATCGTCGAAAATATGGGGACGGTGCCTTGAACTCGGCGCGAACAAAGGAGAAACTGAGATTTTTCGAAACAAAGTTTATCAATGAAGAAAAAAATGTGGTTACCAGTGAATTATTTTGAGTAAATATTAGTTAGAAGTACGAAGTAAATGCACTGCGCCAATAAATTAGAGGAATACTATGAAAAATATTTTTAATTTCTTTTCTAGTTTTGTGAAAGCAATGAAATTTTGTAAGCTAGTTATATTATCATTTCTTCATGGCGAGCTACCATAAGCTGTTGAAGAGTTTTTGGAGCCACAGGTCTGTTTCGGAGCTTCCTATCCAGCTCGTCGTCTAAGTGCACAATCTGTCGAGCGGTTGTCGCACGTTTTCGATCGTAGCCAGCTCTTCTACCATAACGTCCTGTCTCCAGCTAACGATTTCAAACTCTGTGGTGCTTCTATTTCTTCTTCTTCGATTGTGTGTCTTTCGTTACGGTTTACTACGTAGGAACCTTCCTCGATTTCAACGTAGTTGGGTTTGATATTCGCTCGTTATCGTGTTCACCGCTAGAAAGATCTCATTTTTTTAATTTAATATTCTTTATTGTTTTGTATTTTTTTCCTGTGTGATTTTTTTAATTTCTTTCCTCATTTCACTGACTTTCTAAGCTATGTTTCCAGCCATATTTGTTATTGCTATTTCTTTTGATTCGGCTAAGTTAATAGATTTTTCCAACCCAGCCCAAACCAACCCAAACCAAACTAAACCAATTTTTATTTCTAGTGTTCTTTGTTTGTTTTTTTTTCTATTACACTTTTGTCTGCTTCTATGATCACTTTGCATAGAAAGAAGTTAGTGGCACGTTGTTTGACTGACCGCTGCATAAACAAGAACAAAAATCATCCACGCACCTTGCGTTTCGTTCTTCACAACCTCAATTTTCGGTGAAAAACGACGAAATAACCTCAACTTATTTTAAAACGTCAAAGTGACGTAAGCAGTCATAATATAATAACGAGTGTGTAACGCTATTATAAATCATTTAAATCAGTATTTTGTATTTTGCGTGATTCCGGATTTTACTGAACACAATTTGTATGAGTTCCTGCAGTAAATGAAACCGAAAATAGTGATTAAAAGTAAACGAAGCAGCTACTAGATCGGGCTGGATAAAATCATAAAAAGGCCCCGTCGTCGTACACAAAATGAAACACAACGCGATCGTCTTTATTAAAAAACATTTTTTATCGAAATATCAATAGAATTTGTGACTCGATCCAAACGTAATAAAACTATTTTTTTTCCCAAATCCGTCATAAATATAAATTGATAGCGTGAATTATACCCAACGCTTTTTTTCTTCACAACAATAATAATGAATTAAAAATAAATTTAATAATATTTGACATCACAAATTAAATCCCCCCCCCCCACCATAATAGTGTATATATGAAGTGAAATGATTGCTTAAATTCTAACTGGTAGTAGTACTTAATAACGTGGCAGTCTTTCTAAATATATTTTTAAGTAATCGCTAAATTATATTAATATTTTCGTCCCTTATTTGACGAGCCCTTCACTATGTCGTAGTTTTCAAATTGAATGATTGAAAATTGCAGCTGTTTCATTCTCTCTGAGTTCATCAGACCACCACATAGATTCGCTAAAGGTGGATCAAGTTGTGCAAGCATGAATGATAAAATATTTGTTTGCGAGTATTAACGTTATCTAGACAATACCTTTCGTTACATTTTTTTCTAAACGTTGACCGACCGCCACCTAAGGATAATTATGTCGTCTTGCTTCCTGAGACCTAGAAGAGCTCTGACGAAACTTCGAAGCTACCCTTCGGGGAACATTTCCACAACGCGATTCACACCCGAGAACCAAGTAGCACATATATAAATCTTTTGGGTGAATTTACTTTTTTGACATTTTGTTAAATTGTTTCTTCTCCTTTTCAGTTGTACAATGTCGTTGAAGAATTTCGACACTGACAGAGTGGAAAATTAGTTTATTTTTTCTGAATTTTTAATAAAAATAATCAGCGTTGAAATGTAGATAATGCGTCAACGTGGGGCGTTCCCCAAACCCAACGTTCGGCCCCGCATCGTTTATTCAACCAGGTCAACGGGACCGATGCGCTCGCTTGTTAAAAATTCACCGATCGTCGAGTTCCAGCGATCGATCCGATCAAATGGGCTTGGTATTTACGTCTGTTGTATTTAGCTAATGACATCGCCTGCGACGGTTCACATGATCTTCCGTGCCGACGTCGAGCGTATTTATCGTTCGCGTGCCGTAAATAAAGCGGTTGTTTTCGTAAGTACGGGTTCTCTGTTTGGCCATGTTACGCGACCGTGGGAGCGCGGACAGGTGGCGGCGCCGTCGCGATCACGATCCGTTTAAAAATTAACGGCGCCGATTGTCCGCGGCCGCCGGCCGGAAAAGCGACCCGTTCCACGTCCTCATCAAATATTCAGCGCTCGCAAATTACACGTCTCGCTCGCCCGTACCCATCGGCCCTATTATCTCGAATTACAAATACGATTTGCCTCGCGGACGGAACGAGCCGATGCGTGATGGCGTTCGCGGACGTATCCCGGAAACGCGTGGGAGGTTATTTTTAATTCACAAACGAGAAAAGTCACGTGAAGGCTGAAGACAAACACGGGGCAATTAAGGGCAGGAAGCGGAGATTTATTGGTGAATAAATAATCACGATGACATCGAGCACGAATGCTAATTATCTAATTTGCACTTGATCTAAAATACGAAGAAAATCTGAAATATCGATCATTTATATTCAAATGTGGAATAATAAAATTGTTGGAAATAAATTTTAGCGAATGTATCAGGTGATTATACCTGTTTCGTCCTCTTGGACTCATCAGATCACGTTGCATCACGACATGCAACTTGACGAAAATTTTGTGTGCGAGTATTATGCGCGGGTTAATTACGTCTACATGGTGTTTATAGTCGCACACCAACTTTCTCATAATAAATATGTGATTTACAAATTCAGTTTTTTTGTAATAAAATGCGAATTCATCAATAATCATATAATTGAATATTTCTTAATTTTCGATCCAATGACAAACAAAATAGCGTAAACACAGCAATAACAGAAACCTTTCGTGTGGCATGAAAACAATTAGCAATGTTTTGATAGCGAAGCCCAACAAAGGGCGTCGATAAAGAACTGATTATAATCAAGCGGTCGAACGGAAGCCTCCTTGTTCGACTCGATATCGTAATGGAGATTAATGATCGCGCAATTACTTGCATTAAACTGAGAGGATGCGCACAAAAACGGGAAACACGGTAAGGTGCGATTTGGGTTCGGTTGATCGAACGAATCAAGAACCGCGTTAAACTACTTACATTAAGTGTCCGTTGTATTACATAATTTATAAAATTATTGATTATCGGTGGCATGTTTATCGACCCCGCCTTAAATAATTAAATTTTATATTTTTGTGCATAATTAAGTAAATGCAATAATAGATTTTGTTGTTAAATTATTTCCATCGTTTATCAATCACGAATAGCAAATAAAATACAACGAACAATTTTTTATAAAATAATCATTAAACTGAATTCAATAATCCATTACGTTATTAAATTAAAGCCTTCGTTTATCAATCACGACTAACACACTCGTATATTGAAACAAGCAATTCATACATTTTATGAATAAGTGATCAAGGTACACGTAATAATAAATGTTATTATTAAATTAATTCTTTATACACCGATCTACTCTATGGTAAAACTTTAGTTCAATCAATTTCAGCGTGGCCTAGATGCCAAAAGACCAAAAATCCAAAAACATTAACAAATTGTAAAAAATGCAACGTTTATAGAGACAGGATCATGACAGTCTGAATGTGCACTTTGTAACAAAGACATGGATTCCACGACTATTGTGGACGTTCAAGACCTAGAAAAAAAAACAAAAACAACTTTGAAAATTAGGCTTTAATTGGATATTTCAGGGTAATTCTTAAAAAAAAATTCCATAAGTAACTATTATTTACTATATTTCCACTTATTTATATTCCTGTTCAATTGAATTTATTTTTACTCGTAAAGTTTTGACTGCTTCAATACATATTCGTTAATCCTTCGTTTGCCAATCACGAATAACAAATACGTCTCAAGAAATAATTAACATTTATGAACAAATGATCGATTTGAACAATAGATTTTGTTATTGAATTACATCCTTCTTTTACCAATCACGAACGACAAGCAAATTGCAAGAAGGCATTAATATATTTTATGATAAAATGATGCACCTCTGTGAAGGTAATGGAACAAATTTTTTTATTCCATTACTAAGTGTTTCAGAAACATAATTTTAAGCCAAAGGATTTTGTTGGACATGCTCACTTAATCCAACTGTCCCAGTTTCTTCGCTAAATAAATTTATTTATTATTATTTATTTCGAAATTGGTCGAGTTAGTCCCGTTAAGAATCGCTTTCGCCCGTTCGTGAGGTTCCTTTCCTTTCACGCGGTCGCCGCCCGGTCCGATTTCAAACGAGTGCGCGTCCGGCCTTTTGTGTGCGTATATGTGTGTGCATAGATGAAGCCATCTGAAGGCAAGTCGGCCGATAAATTACAATTATCTGGCTTGGTGAGTGTCGGCGCGTTGGACAGCCGCCGCGCTAAACAACGACTTTATTAGTACACAAGAGATACGTGACGCCCGGGACTCACCTCTCGGACGTAATTCACCGTCCCCGCGCCCCCGTCGCCCCGCCGGCGAGCGAACAGCCGCCGAGTTGTTTAATGACCGCATATATTTGTTTTAATAAAGTCCGTAGGATAATCGCACGTCCACCGACCGTGTGCTACGCTCATTACGGCGACCGCGAACGCTCCGCGCCGACGACGACGGCGAGAACGAGAGAGAGAGAGAGGACCTACCCGGAGTAAATCGTGCGTGATTCGCGATTTTGTAATTAAAATCGACGTCGGACAAGAGAATTCCAACGCTTTTGTCGATGTCGCCGGTGTGGTTCGGTTATTTAAAATTGAAAATCGCAAAATCGTGATCGTGAAATATTTTATCACCAACTAATTAATAAACAATGTAGAATGTATAATGGTTTACTTTTTTTATTTTTTCCAACTATAATCATATCATTTCTTGCAAGGGGAAAATATAATTATTTTGTTGCAATGAAATCTTGTTCTTAATTAAAATGTTATTACATTAACTGTGCTAAATATTTATTGTATTTAATTTATAATTAATTATAAAATAATCAGTTTTTAAGGCTAAACTAACATCGTTGTTAGTTAATTGGTTAGTGCGAGCTATTCATTCAATTCGTTTTAATTTCTCCGTTGCAATTAACGAGTTGTTTTCAACGGGACGACTCCGCGTTTTATTTTGTGTGTACGGCGTAGGTAGGCGGCCCGCGGCCCCTTTGAACGTCACTCATTGTTAGTGGATGCCTAATCGCCGGCGACCGATAATTCAACCGGTCGAACGAGAAAAGATTTCTACACGAAACTCGCATTTATTTCAAGTCCGCTTCCTTTCATCGTCAACTGTCCCTGGCCATTGGCTCCACACGAGATTTTCACCATTGTCGACGTCGATTGTTGAACCGCAAAAACCCGGCCTTTTATTTCGATTTGCGGATTCGCGTTAGGACGCGCGCATAATTGAAGACGGATTGCCGGGGCGTTTAAAACAGTTTTGCCATCGGTCACGTTCAACTTTAAGCTCACGCGCGCGGGTGTATGTCTGCATGTGTGTGTGTGTGTGTGTGTTGTCCCTACTAAGAGTGTAATATTATTATAAATTATTAAACGTTGCCGACGTGCCTCGGGTGATCAATCATTCGGATGACGTTCCCAGATAAATAAAGGTATGTGTACAATCGCATGTCTTCCATCATCATTCCTCTTCAACGGAACACGCGTTTTAACGTTCGCTGCGGACGAGCGACGGCCAGAAAAAACCTTATTAATAAAGGATTAAACGCCTATCTCGCGTTCGCATCTCCGAAGAAAGAGGACGGATATTAACATATCAATATTGGCCGCGGAGTGGAATTTGTCGGGTTTTTTTTTCGTTGGTCGCCAACACAAAACGACGCATTTTATACGCACGGTTTCGTGTAATCGGTCGTGGATTATGCGATGCGGCGCGAGTGACAAACGAAAATTACGTCGCGTCTTTGACTCGTTCGAAAGTTCGATCCGGTCGACTCGGGGGGGCTTAAGCGCGCTTTTCATTTTATTTATAAAAAAAGGTATTATTACAATGATAACAATTATATTACTTAGCGATACACTTGTGCCAACGATCTGGAAGCTCTTTATTACATTTCTGGAAGACGTCTTTGAGTATCAATTGTTCTTGCAGCAGTATGAGGACGAGCATTGTCTTGAAGAAAGCAACCCTTGAGAATCCAAAAAACAATTTGCCATCACTTTACCAGTTGACGATGCAGTTTCTTTGGCTTTGGAAATGTGGTGTGACCACTGCATGATTGCACGTTTTGACGTTTTGTACCCAAGTTTTATCTGTTGTCGAAATTGAGTCCAAAAATGCTCCTTCTCTCTCATATAGCTGCAGTAAAGTAGAAGAAGCGATTTGCAAACGATTCAACTTGTGTTCTTCAATCAACAAGGGCGGAATCCACTTGGCACTAATCTCACGGTACTTTAGCTACTTTTTATGATCTCTTCAACACTTTCGACATTACTTTGTAAATTTTGAAAAATTTTCTGGATAAGGACATTGACTTTTTGTTCATTTTCGCGATTAACCGAAGTCGCAGCTCGCCGTACACGAGGCTCAATTGCTACATGCGTCCTCTCGCCTCTAAAGGATTTTGACCACTCAAGCAGTCGACTTTTTGAAAGACCTTGGTCGCCATATTGTGCTCGAAATCTTGTAAAAATTACTGTCAGTTCATCACTATTTCTTTAGTTTTTAATCTTGCCATAGACGTTTAGAATTAAAAAGCTCGTTGGCATCTTGACACATTTTCTCTTGGAGCTTGCAGCTAAATTTTTTTTTCGAAAGTCAACCATTAAGATTCTAATTGTTGCAACAAATGAAATATTCAAATTTCGTTGTTACGGTGAAATTTTTCACAAAGAACCAATTTTTCAATTTGCAAACTCTCCGCTTCCCATATAACAAACATTCTTACGAAACTTCGAGCATTTCTTCGAACTCCGCCGCCACCTACGGGAGAAATCGAAGAGAACGACCGCGCGATCGAATTAGTCGTTTGAGCGACGCACAATGCAAACGACAGGTAATGGTGAATGCCTAATGGTTCGCGACCGCAGACCGCTTTGATCGGCGTTTTATCGGGCCCCGTTTAAGGAGACTCGGTCCATTGTGCCGGCGGTGGTTCCGCTCTTCCATCGGGCGTCGCCCCCCTTTGATTGACCGCTTTCTAAAGACGTTTTAAACTCTTAACCTCGACATCCGATCCTTATCGGGTCGCATCGCATCTCGAATTCTATTAATTGTCGATGTTCGTCGATGCCGCCGGTTATCTGATCTGTCGGTCCGTGCGCGCCCGGTGGGTATTTACGCGGCGGCGGAGAGGTTGTGTCGAGGGGCTGTTTGCGCGGCTAAAGAGGCGCTCGTTTTACCTATCATTATGGTATCGTGAGATTATCTTTTCGATATCTGAGGCACCGCGAGGCGGTCGGGTTATTTGCTCGGTTGTTTGACACACCTATTCCAAAATAAACAAATTAAGAACTGATTTGTATATAAATGCCTTTTTAAATATCGGCGCGAACAACGATGCACGATAATTTATATAGAAATTATGGATTATAAACGGAACAAAATAATTATAAACGCCATCGTTAACATTGCCTGAAAAAATTTAACCATAGTTACCGAACGAAAAATCTTTTAGAGAATGTCCTTTTCAACTTGTCACCTTATTTGTGGCATAACTGTTTGATTACCTTGTATGTGGTCGTAAATACACACGCACACATAAAACTCCACATGCCTGTATATAAATTTACATACCTAATGGATAAGATCGGACAATTACATCTGAATAAACGCGCACCTAAGTACAGACGTAATAAATATGATATAAATTGATGTAAATACGTCGTTTGCTTCGGTGATCAATCAAGGCGATGTGTCAAGTTTACTGTCAGTCGAACATAATTGCGAACATAATAAATATAAATGTACGCATTGAAAAAACTCGCATACGTAATTGTCGACGCTGATTTTCAGAAATAATCTCGATTTGTCTGCGTTGATCGTTCTATTTGTAATTTAGATGCAATCTGCAACATTCTACAGGATGGATTCCAAGAATTGCACGGAATTGCACGCTACGTTTCAAACGACGTTGATGAATGATTGATAAATTGAATGATTTATTCGAAGTTGTAGATATACTCAGTGACATATAAACTGCACCACCTAGAAGGGGTGGGAATTTTTGGACCAAATTTGGCAGGAATAGTGGACTAGTCCAGGGAAATAGTTGATTAAAATTTGAAACCCAATCATCAAGTAGTCGTGGGATTTTTGACGTTTGTGTCATTTTTTAGAGGTGGTGATAGACAAGGAATTATCGAGTCATTTTTTGAATTTGTTCCACTTTTTCGGATCCCGTTCTTTAATTTAAAGTGTTTCAAGTGTTTAATGATGCCTAGAGGAAGGAGACCTCAAGTTTACCAGCAGTTGAGTGACTTTGACCGAGGGCGGATTGTTGGTTTACGAGAAGCAGGTTTTTCGTTTAGAGAAATCGGCAACCGTTTGGGACGGCACCACTCAACAATAATGCGTGTTTATCAAGCGTGGTCTGAACATGGGGTTGAACGTCGGAGAAGAGGCACTGGGGCTCAAAGACGAACCAATGAACGTCAAGATCGCCGCTTAAGACTAATGGCCTTGAGAGACCGATTCTCTACAACTAGATCAATAGTTGATCAATGATTAGGTGAACAAGGTCGTCCGATAGGCTTGCGAACAGTTTATCGTCGAATAAGAGCCTTTGGCTTGCTGTCTTACCGCCCATATCTTGTGCTACCCCTCACTGCTCAACATCGCCAGGAACGTTTGGCCTGGTGCACGGAAAGACTTCAATGGAACTTGGAGTGGCATCGAGTTGTCTTTAGTGACGAATCGCTATTTTGTTTAGGAGCATGATGGTCGGATGGCTGTTAGACGAAGACGTGGAGAAAGGCGCAATCCTGATTTTTCGATTGCGAGGCATGTTCACGGAACCGTGGGGTTGATGGTGTGGGGTGCTATTGCTTACGGCAGTAGGTCACCCTTGCTCTTCATTCGGGGCAGTTCTACCACTTCGTCAATGTAGCGTCGGGCGGTCATCCCGACGCTACATTGACGAAGTGGTAGAACCACATGTTCTTCCATACCTTCGAGGGCTGGAAGACCCACTTTTCCAGCAAGATAATGCACGACCTCACGTAGCAAGGGTTTCTCTTGACTTCTTTGAAGAGGCCAATGTTAATCTTTTGCCTTGGCCGCCAAGATCTCCCGATTTATCGCCCATTGAGCACGTGTGGGACATGATGGGTAGAAGATTGAGGAATCTACCGAACCCACCGTTGACAATAGAAGCTCTACGGCATGAAGTACAGGCTGCTTGGGATGCCATACCCCAAGAAGACATTGATCACCTGCTGGAATCAATGCCAAGGCGGGTCAATGAGTGTAGCAGAAATAGGGGCGGACCAACACATTATTAAAGAAAAATAAAAAAGATGAAGTGTTTTCTTTATCAACTTTTAGTCAATTGTTACCTTAGACTAGTCCAATATTTCTGCCAAATTTGGTCCAAAAATTCCCACCCCATGGTGGTGCAGTTTATATGTCATAATATATTAACAAATAAAGATGTTTGCTATATATTTTCGGCTTTATACAGTCCGAGTATAACAAATGTTTTTCAAAGAAATCCTCGAACAGGTCAATTTTTATCTTAAGTGAGACACATTTTAAGGTAATTATGACTTAAAGATCGTATTTTGTTTTTGAGTTACGACGAGAACAGTTCATTTAAAAAGGGCATGGAATTCTCAGACAAATCTTCAAAATTTAAAACAATACAATTCAATTTAATACAATTACCATAATGAATAATATTTTTTTGATGTTTCACCCCACTAAAGACCCATCTGCTGTTACCACGTCCATGAACGTTATTCCGCAATCGAACGAATTGAGAGGGAAAGAAAACAACAAACGGACAAATATTGACAACTGCAAAAATGCACAACCGTTTTCTTTTAAACATCACCTTTCATGAGCCATACGCGACGTCGTTTCTAAAAAATTCGCACGTGCAATCAATTTCATGACCGAGCCGGAGATTTAACGTCAGACCGGCGGTCAAAAATCATCTCGTAGTGTCGGTGTGTAGTCTTTTTAGTCGGTCGGTCGCTCAAAGGCGGCCGGTCGTGAAGCGTCCGATCGCGTTATTCACGAAACGGCGATCGACGCGACGGCCGAGAACCGTCCTGTTCCGATTAGGTAATGAAGCGTAAGTTGGGGGACGCTTCTCTGCTACCGACTCTCTCGCCGGACGATTCGAATGCGCGGGATTGGGTTTCGCGTTTGGCCAAACGCCGACGATTCTGTTCGATTCTGCCGATCGGCACGTTTGATGAAGCTGCTGAAAAGTTGCAACAAACAGCGTCGCTGTCGCTAGAAGACATCGCGTCAAGTTCCTTGTATACGTAGTTAAAATAAATATTATGGTTTTTATCATTAATTACGTACGTAGTCCTATAAATCAACGAATTTGCATATACCGGGCCTGAGAAGCCTAAGTATGTAATTAATACTTATTTTACGATTAATTAATTTACAATTTACAACCAGTTTTATCAGGCATTATCAACAGTGGTTCAAACTGACCAAGGTGATAATTAAAAACCTAAAATTGCAAACAATCTGGTACTCAATAACACTGAGAAAAGATAACTCGAGCTCTGTAACGACAATAATATGATGATATGTAAGATATTCTTTGAGTCTCCAGAATCCAGCGAAAACCCACTTATAGATCACGTAATAATATCGCAAGGAAATAGGAGAAATTTTAAAGATATAACAGTCAATATATTGAGGACTGGAAATTTCAAATTGCCGTCTAAATGCTGATGGGAGGCATATGTCCAACTTCAGCAACGTTTTCCCTAGATGACACGCTTCGCGATGTAGCCGCAAACCCGTCTTGGGTTGATCAAGTGCTCCTCGAAAATCCCGCCCTATGCGATATCATCCAGGTATACCACAGCAATTTAGTTTATGGGCTACCAGTTAGCGTATTTAAACGGAAATATTTTCTCATAAACTTTGTCCCACGAAAAAATTCTTGACTGCGATGAACTTAAAAGGACAAATCGTGCATCGAGAACATCTTCAAACCGGTTCAGGATCTCTTAAAAATTGACGACGACGTGTATTTTGTAAATAGTTGCTTCAGAAGTATCTTGATCTCCATTTTTGAATTTACGAGCGTTGAATTTACCGATGGCCAAACATAAGGACGGCGCATCAGATAATTTAAGTCGGATAAATAAAGAATGTCTAATCACTACTTATTTGAAGAGGTAGCCCGACTGGTTCAAACCTCTTGACATTTATTTGTTGGTAACGTTGATTCTTTTATAAAGCCCCATCTCCAACATAATTAGTTCTTCGTGAACGTATTGAGCAGAGTTTTAAAATCGTCAGGAACACTTCAGGGATTTAGAGACATTTATAAGACGCTGCGAAAAGAAATACTGAACCAAATAGGACGAATAAAACAATGTAAAGATATAAAAACGGGATTGTTGGTACGACGAGAAACGTAAGCAGTTGAATAATTTTATGAATAAGTGGAAAATTGAATAAAGGGAAATTCGGCAAAAGTATTAACACAGCAATGCATCGATGGTTTAACCGATGAAGACTGTCATAATAGCAAAACTTCTAGCTTCTGACCTGCGAAAAAAAAATTGCAAGTAGCGAGTTTACTTACTTCACGAATCGTTGGGAGGGGTAGTCTTAATTTCGGTGTTCGGGAATCGTACCGCATTGCTTCAGCCGCCATCTTCAATTTAAGGGTGAATTTTTATTTATTGAGCAACTCGATTATTTTCAATTTCGCACTCAAAATGGCAATGAAGTTGTCTGGAATCGAACTTTGGTCATCTCTCGATATTTTTCGATTGAGATCCGAAATAGGGGGTGAAGTTTATTTATTGAATAACTCTATTTTCATTTAACGCGAAAAATGGTTATAACAAAAGTTGTTTAAAATTCAATTTGCTGCTGTTTTTCCCTATGATCGATATTTTTTGTTTTTTAAAACCGATAAGAGGTGGGGGTGTACCTAAATATTGTATTATCTCGTTTATTATTGACTTTAACGAATTAACGACAATATACAAAGTTGTTGGGAATGGAATTTGCTACAACTTTGGTGCGTGTTCTTGGCTTATTTGCCCATGCCTTTCTAAATACCACCTGTCGATACAACTGCTGAATGCACCAGAATGTATGCTGAAGACAATTTCGGGCAAATGCAAAACGACGTCCGGAAAAAGTTTCTGTCTTATGTCACTACTGAGTCACAATATTCGAGAGCTGCTAAATGAAGGGACAATCAATGACGATGATCAGAGGACGTAAACTTGTAAAAATCATCGGCTAAATATTCTAACGTTCATCATTCATTGTAAAAGTCATACAGTTCGAGAAACGGTTTACGAACCATTGAAACCCGTTATAGTTAAAGCTTCGTTGAATCGTTTTCTGTACTACCAAATTAAATTAGTTTGAATAATTACATTTCAAAAAAATTTCCCAAATTTTGACCAATTGGTCGTACTAGTTAAGTAGTGGTCTCGTAGCCCATTCTCGGTCCCCACGAAAAAGGTTTCGCAACCGCTCGGATCTCGAACGATTTCGACACCGCAACGCAACGCAGAAACAAAATTAGAAACGACTGTGAAAGTTACAAACTCGCGAAAACGCGAAACAATCTAAATTATGCCTCAAATAATAATAATAAAAAAAAAACGTCTCGTTACGTTGATTGGGCAATTTTACAGCGCGAACACAACGGGCACGTTATTCGACAATGGACTAACGTCGCCTACAATGCAACTGTATTATCACACACTCGTAATTATGTTTCACTTTTACGTACGAACCTGTCGTAGGCGATGGAAACGCCGTTGAGTCGGCGTTGCGAGATGGAAATTACGCAACGTTTTTTTTTTATGAGCGATTTGCTAATAATTCATTTGGAAAAAAAATGTCCAAGCAGGCGATGTCAATATTTATAAATTACGGTGTTGTGTGCTAATTGATTGTTCGCTAATTAAAATAATTGATTAACACCGGGGTTTCCTTGTACACGTGCGTTGTTCGTATGGGTTAGATTGTGTATGTATGTACGAGGAGATCAGTATTTACGGTCCCTAACATAGAAGGAAACAAATTGAAGACAAATTAAACGTTTATTTTTCTACATAATTTCCCTGAACGTCGATGCTTTAAACCTTTGAAGCATCGTTGGTGCAGTTTATATGTCACTGAGTATATAATACTCAGTGACATATAAACTGCACCACCTAGAAGGGGTGGGAATTTTTGAACCAAATTTGGCAGGAATAGTGGACTAGTCCAGGGAAGTAGTTGATTAAAATTTGAAACGCAATCATCAAGTAGTCATGGGATTTTTGACGTTTGTGTCATTTTTTAGAGGTGGTGCAATTATCGAGTCATTTTTTGAATTTGTTCCACTTTTTCGGATCCCGTTCTTTAGTTTAAAGTATTTCAAGTGTTTAATGATGCCTAGAGGAAGGAGACCTCAAGTTTACCAGCAGTTGAGTGACTTTGACCGAGGGCGGATTGTTGGTTTACGAGAAGCAGGTTTTTCGTTTAGAGAAATCGGCAACCGTTTGGAACGGCACCACTCACAATAATGCGTGTTTATCAAGCGTGGTCTGAACATGGGGTTGAACGTTGGAGAAGAGGCACTGGGGCTCAAAGATGAACCAATGAACGTCAAGATCGCCGCTTAAGACTAATGGCCTTGAGAGACCGATTCTCTACAACTAGATCAATAGCTGATCAATGGTTAGGTGAACAAGGTCGTCCGATAGGCTTGCGAACAGTTTATCGTCGAATAAGAACCTTTGGCTTGCTGTCTTACCGCCCACATCTTGTGCTACCCCTAACTGCTCAACATCGCCAGGAACGTTTGGCCTGGTGCACGGAAAGACTTCAATGGAACTTGGAGTGGAATCGAGTTGTCTTTAGTGACGAATCGCGATTTTGTTTAGGAATGCATGATGGTCGGATGACTGTTAGACGAAGTCGTGGAGAAAGGCGCAATCCTGATTTTTCGATTGCGAGGCATGTTCACCGAACTGTGGGGTTGATGGTGTGGGGTGCTATTGCTTACGGCAGTAGGTCACCCTTGCTCTTCATTCGGGGCAGTATGACCGCCCGACGCTACATTGACGAAGTGGTAGAACCACATGTTCTTTCATATCTTCGAGGGCTGGAAGACCCACTTTTCCAGCAAGATAATGCACGACCTCACGCAGCAAGGGTTTCTCTTGACTTCTTTGAAGAGGCCAATGTTAATCTTTTGCCTTGGCCGCCAAGATCTCCCGATTTGTCGCCCATTGAGCACGTGTGGGACATGATGGGTAGAAGATTGAGAAATCTACCGAACCTACCGTTGACAATAGAAGCTCTACGGCATGAAGTACAGGCTGCTTGGGATGCCATACCCCAAAAATAGGGGCGGACCAACACATTATTAAAGAAAAATCAAAAAGTTGAAATGTTTTCTTTATCAAATTCTAATCAATTGTTACCTTAGACTAGTCCAATGTTTCTGCCAAATTTGTTCCAAAAATTCCCACCCCTTCTAGGTGGTGCAGTTTATATGTCATTGAGTATATTAATCAAAATTAAAAAAAATAGCTTATCCTTAGTCTTCATATAGTCGAAAGGTTCAAAGATACTGTCGTTAACTTACCTGCGTTGTTTTGAAAATTCTCTAAATTAATTAAAAGCTTACGATGACTTGATGCTCCTCATAAAATCGTCCGATTCGAAATTATCGAATTAAAACTGTTCACATTAAAGGGATTTATATAAATAAAGTTTTCGTGTCTATTTATTTATTTATTTATATTTGTCTCCTCTAGTGATCTGAAAAGGCCGATCAGGAAAAACAAACAAACGTTTAAAAATAGTAAATTTATTGATACAACGTACAATTTGCATAATATACATTCATAATGTATGTTACATACGTTCAACATATGCGAAGAAATATCGATTGACGTTCACCATTTATGTGCAACAATAACTCCATGTGGATATTTGTCGACCGCAAATGGGTTTGCGTTTCACTGCGGCGGCCTCGAGGCTAATAAATATCGTATTTACATCTACATATGTACAAATGATACAGTTAAAGGACAAATGCGACGAAATGTGTTCGTGGCGAATCGACGCGGAATATATCGAAAGCGTATATTGTGAATTTGTTAATTAAATTTTATTTCCACGTTATCGCGGCGACATTTTATCACCGTTACAATTTTTGATTAATCATTCTTATTAATGAAGCGATGCTTTAAAATGCAAAAAATGTGTTCGTTCAAAGAGATAAAGTCGCTGGTTGGGACCATGAACCGGCTATAAATAAATAAGTGCACCATTAAATTATATTACGTGCAGATATAAACTTTTCGCGTTCGTAGTTAATTGAAAATGCAATAAATTTTGTTTCTTTCCTGTTTATGTATTATATTGTTTTGCATAAAATATTCATCAAATGTACTAATTTAAATTTTGTTTTGAATATTATTATGTTTGGTTTTAAAAAGTGGTCGGTTGAATTTCATTGTGCATTGGTTTCAATTTGATTGAGATGTGTTGAAATTTTTAAAGGACGTCTCTTGGACATGTGTTCCTTAAGCTAATAATATCAAAGTTATTTGTTATTAAATGAATCGAAAGTTGATTGCAGTGCGTTTTGATTTTTTAGAGTACGACTCGAAACTAATTCGATTGGCTTGAACACAGTTGACTAGGTTAAATATAAATAAAATGAAATTACTTGAAACGTGAGTTGTATCGAATTTGAGATGCTTTGAAATTTTTAGATCACGATTTGAAACGAATACGATTGACTTGGACACAGCCGACTAATCTAAATCAAACCAAATCGAAACGTTCCTCGTTTCGCATTAAATAAAGTGGCATTTGATGGAATTGTGAATTGTGCTGAATATGATTGAAATTGGTTGAAATTTTCAGAGTGCGACTTGAATCGAATCCGATTTACTTGGTCATAGCTGACTATATAAAATCGAAATAAATCGAAACGTAACTCAATTCCTATGAAATGAAACAAAAGTACTCGATACGATGTCAGTTGTGTTGAATTTGATTGCAAATAAAATCGAATTTCTTCAAGCAACTGGGGCTGAACTCGATTGAGATGGATTCGAATTGATTTTCATTAGCGACACAACTTGTTTCTAGAATGTGGTCTAAAAGTTTCGAAATTAAGTGACGGCTGTATTGCGTCAGACATTTCCTTGAAGTTGTAATTCATGAATGGAACATTTCCAATTATTGGATCGAGCGAATCGTAGATAGGGAGGTGTCCTTTTTTGATCCCAGGTTGATGAGCACGAAATATTATTATTATTATTATTTTCTGTATGTTTGGCGTTTTGTTACGAAAAGTTTGTTGTAAATGAGTTCCAGAAATGGAAATAATTTTTCCTCTAAAATAACCATATAACCATTTTATAAAACTGTGTTTTACATCAACTTTCTATTTTCATATCTTTTAAATATTTTTTGAGGTTATTTTTAAAAAATTACTAATAACTTTAATTTTACTAAACGAATGTAACGGTTTTTTTTTAATTTGGCTTCGAAGTTGGCCATGAATGTGTAATTGTGAACGAACCACAATTTTGTACATGCACTGAAACGTCACTTTTGACAATTAAAAATGAGGTTAGACCGATTAGACATAGGTTAAGATGTCAAATTAATAATGATGGTTCGTTCGCAGTTAAACATTCACGGCCAGCTTTGACGCCAAATTTAAAAAAACACCCGATATAAGTTAAATGATGCAATTGAACAGGGAGGAGCAGCGTTATGTAGGGATCCCAGAATGAAATATCAAATGTGGCGTTTTGTTTTGTCTCGATTTTTCAAATTTTCTTTTAAAAATAAGTTTTAATTTTATGACGAATCTTGTGATATATGGATTTTTCTCCAAATTTTATTGCCGAAGAATTTTGTTAGTTTTTTTAAATGTATTTCGTGAATATTTTGAAATTTGGTTTTTTACAAAGTTTGTTATTTTTATGTCTGAATGCTAAAACCCAGTTATAAAGGTGTCCCAAAATTAACGCAATATTTGAATTTGCCGCTCGTTGCGCAGTAAATTGTCGGCAACCCTGAAAAAAAAAACAATTTGACAGCTGATTGTTTAGGGTTGGTAAAAATGGAGCCGTACACGATACAACAACGTGTTTTCATTATTGAACAATATCTGAAAAATATTGAAAGTTTGCCGTCCACAGCTCGAAAATTTCATACAAAATATGGTCGGAATAGTTTTAGAGATTAGTTGAAAAATTCACACTGGATCTATTGAAGACGCTAAACACACTGGTCGTCCAAAAACAAGCCGTTCAAATGTCAATTAAACTGTAGCATTAAAAAAATATTTGCGATACTAAAATAATTATTAAAAATCCTCAATAAAAATGTACGTCTAGAAATGCCAAACATGCGAAGAAGTACGAATGTGTGAATTAAATACAAAGAATAACGTATTGCCAAACCGACACCATCGGATGCAGTTCCCATGAAAGAAGAATTTTCGCAAGAATTTATACGTCCACTTCACAGGGCTGAATTGAAAAAGCGATATTCCCGAGAAGGCCGCATTAGAGGCGGAACGGCATAACCGTAAATTGAAGAAAATCTATTAGATATCTAAGAAGAAAGTTAAAAAAGTAGAAAAGAAAGTTACGGTGGCGTTTGACAATTTGGTCTTAAAAGAAATGAGGGAAGTAGTCAAGGTGGGACCCAAGAGATGTGGGTAAACGAAGTGGTGTCTACAATACGATCGATCGAACAAGGTGTGCCACAGTAATCCATTTTGGGACCTCTATTATTTATTATAATTATCGACGACCTACCAGCAAAATGCTCAGCGGTCTTAACTATCAATTAACAAAATCCACGAAGCGCAAGAAGCTTTACAATGTTACTGAATATTTCGAAAACTCAAACACGATCCTATTCTATAAACGAAAAGGACTCTTAAGGATCAACAATAAATTCGTCGTTCAAATAATTGGGAAAATTCCTTGGCGATAAACATGGGAAGCACGCATAGCGTAATTCGTGGATGGAGTCAGTGCGGTTGTGTTCCTAATAAAATCACCACCCTCAACAGTTTCGTTGTTAATGTTAAACGGATGTATTTCGGAGTAGTATGCCCAGTTATCGCGTATATTTTTGGGTAGTTTTAGATATGTGTGGTGATGTGGGTGTATATAAAAAATTCGAAGGTGCCTCACCAGGAACTAGTTGTGAGGACCTGTTCGTCGTCAAACGCGAAATCACGATTCAGCATGCACGATTTTTTTGGACCACTCAGACGAGAAATAAACATTTGAAAATTCAAAGCCATAAATGATTTTTTGAAATAAAAATGAATTAAATTTGTTGCATCAGTGATGTTATATATTATTTTCATTTATTTTAATTTAATACAATGACAAGATAGTATTTAGCAGCCGTTTGTGGATTATATACTTAAATGTCACGTGTGCCACTCATAAATAAATCACTCTATTGTGTGTACCGGATATAAAAATTAAAAGCTTTTGGGAATTACGAAGTAAACGTTCTACGACTTTTATTCAACGTTTAAACTTTATTACAATAAAGTTAACATTTTTAATTTTCATATGCGGTGTGGTATAATTTTAAGTTGGTTCATTATTTATAATTTAATTTTAAATTATAAATATTTTAATGTAACATACTTATAAAGATTTTGCTGCACAACATATACAGTGCGAATATAAAGTCTGTAATTATCTAAATAGAACTTTTATCAAATGTTTTTCAAAAAAAACCGGTCAATTTGTATCTTGTGTGACACATTTTAATGTGATTGTCACTTAAAGATCATATTTTATTTTTTAATTATGACGTAAGCGATATTTTTTTAATTCAATTCGGACATGTGAGGGATCGCCCTAGGGGTGGTCGAACAACAATCGAAGAAGGTACCGATTTAGATATTCTGTTGTCTCTACAAGAAAATCCCCATAGAACTACAAGGGAACTAGCTGCAAATAATGACAGTTTTAAACCCTTTGAAGAAAAATAAATTGCATCCCTACAAAGTTCAACCAGTCCAAGAGCTTAACGGGAATGATTCTGATCACAGACCAATTTTGTGAGGTAATGACGGAGCGATGTTATATCTCTCTCTTGCGGTGATTTATCCGAACAATGAAGATTCGGATCTACCGACCGATACGTTATGGTTTCAACAAGACGGTGCTCCGGCATATTTGGTTATCGATGTCAGGAATTATTTAAACGAAATTTTTCGTGATAGATGGTTAGGCAGGCAGAAAGGGAGCTGTTGAGTGTCCTCGAGATTATCTGACTTAACTCTGGATTTTTATGGGGCTATCTAAAGAGCAAGGTTTACATAAACCTCCCAAAGACAGTAGACAGTTAAAGCAAAGAATTCGCACAGAAATAAGATTAATTCCACCTGAGACTTTGCATAGTTCTTGAAGAATTTCAGTACAGGCTTGGGTACTGCCTTTCACAAAATGTTGGTTAGGTCGAACATTTCATTTAATTATTTTTCTTTGTATTGTTATTTGTTGTTTTTTATTTCATAATCGTCAATTCTTACATTGCTATTTGTTTTTTTTTATGAAAACTTGGAACGCTTGATTGTCATTAGATTTTGGTTTTAAAACTTTAAAAGCAATTATCTCCAAAATTTCAAAATACAATATTTTTTACATTCTTTAGTCTTAGATAGATTAATTAATGGTGTGGATCTAAATCGTAAATAGTTGCAATTTTTAATGTTTTCTTTGTCGAAATTGTTGATAATAATTAATGTTGGTGCACCGTAAAAATTTGATTGACTTGATTACAAATTTCATGAACTATAATTTATTTCCAATAAACATTTTCCCATCTCCTACATCGAATTTTTTTGACCATATGGATGGAGACTCGAAAAACTCAAATCTTACTCAATCTTAAATTAACCCAAGTCGCATTTATTTAAAATTAAAAAATTAGATTTCATTTAATTTTATTTTGTTACTTCTTGATCTCTATCTTGATCCTGAACAGCGCTTCGCATATAAAACTTACCAGGATTTAACGCGTTTTTTTACGTCGATACTTCGAACACATTTCGCAGCCCCAACGGGCAACAATTAAAGTCGTTCACGTCTGTCTCGAAATCACAGTCACCGGTTTGAGCAGACCTTCGGTCCGCGGTTCCGGCGAAGTCGATGTGGAGTGCGCCGCCATGTTCTGCCCCAAATGATTAAGCGATTGCGGCAGAAGCCCCGGCAATCTCAACCCCCCGTACAATTCAAATCCTATGGGCGGGCGGAAAAACGCGGCCGTTGATTCCGGGGACGGAAGTAGCCTTTCGATCCCGAAACCCTGCGACGGAATCGGCGTCGGTTTCGGCAAGACCGTCGGCATGTAAGGATTGTAGCGGTACATCGAAGCCAACAGCGCCGGGTTCGGGTATAGACCCATCAAAGCGGGGTTGTAACCGGCGAACGGCGTCGGATACGCGCCCAGCACCATCGAACGTTTAAACGCCGCCAATCGCGACCTCGACGCCGCCGTCGACCGCCTCCGCAGCTTCCCCGTGGTTCCACCGATGAAAACGTCTTCGGCCGACGGATCCAACATCCAATAGTTCCCCTTGCCGGGGTCGTCGTAATGTCTCGGAACTTTAACGAAGCACTTATTCAGACTCAAATTGTGACGTATGGAGTTCTGCCAGCCCTGCTTGTTCTCGCGGTAATACGGGAAGTTTCGCATGATGTACTCGTAGATCCCGTTCAAAGTCAACCGTTTCTCGGGGCTGTTCCTGATCGCCATCATTATCAACGCGTTGTAGCTGTATGGGGGTTTGTCGTTGGGTTTCTTGTCGCTTTTCGACGGTTCCTTGGCGCAATCTGCGGTTTTTGAACAGTCTAATGGCGGGGGGGTTCCGGTGACGTCTAAATCGGATTCTGAATCGGAAACGTCTGCTTCGCCTTCGGGCGGATCGTTGTCTTCCAAGAGGGTTTCAGGCAAAATTGAACTGATGTTGAAGGACTTTAGGGGTGTTTGGGCCATCGTCGCAATTTTCGTCGCCTTGCCTTCCAAATAAACCATATTTACATCGCCGGGTCTAGGGTGTGTGCTAAGCCAGCGGTACCACAGTTTCATTAACGATTAAAATTCATGCTGGGTTTGATTTGTGTGTAATCAGTTTGGCTTTCTTCAAAATGGCTCCATGTCCTTTCGTATAAACTGTCTTAGTGGCGTAAATAATTCTCAATCAAATCAATTGGTTTAAAGTCGAGTCGTCTAGGTTCAAAGTTACCACGTTTAACGCAATTTTTCAATGTGATTACGTTTCGAATGCGTTATCTTGATTTATTTTTATTTCAAAGTTCGGTTATATTTCACTACAATTTCATGTCCAAAATGCAACAATGTGCGAGTTCATAAAAGAATCTTATTGCATTAGATCTAATCAACGAATCAACCAACTACGTCATTTTTCTTAAATAAATTGATCGAAGTGCATTCATACCAGTTTGTTGTTTGTTGTTTCCCCAAATTAATCTTCTACACGATTGTTAACCACATTTCATTTTCTAACAACTCGGCCCAACATCGTCGAACTTATTACACTCAATCGATTTTTTTTAATCGTCCTATTCGAGCTTCCCCACTTGAATGTCCATTTCGTCTCTTCTACGATCACTCGGACGCACCAGTGGAGTTTCGAACGCGACTGTGTTGGTTGTGAGCGGTTCGCGCCGGCGCGTTTTTTTTTTTTTTGATCGAAACGGAACCGGATCAAATCGTGTCCGATCAGCGTCTGCCACTGCGGCCCCGTGAGCCGACTCCGTTATATAACGTCGTCGTGGACGCCTCCGTCGCGCGGGCCAATGGGTCGCGGCCAATGAGAGCCCGAAAAGGGCACCGATGGGAGGACCCGGCGTTTTGTTCGGCGGCCGTTTAGATGGTGTTTGCCCCCTTGGGGAAGAGCGCGGCCGCGGCGCTGATTGATGGCGCGTCGTCCCGGCGATTCGGTCGGCGTTTGGTAAAGTCCGGTCTTGTTTGAAAGTGCTGTGTACAGAGACGACGCCCATTTTTTAATCGCTGTAAATCTATATCGGAACTTTCTCCGAGAAGGCGTTGCAAATTATTCCGAAAAAATTATTAAAATTGAAAAGGTGTCGTGTCAATGGTGACAGAAATATATAAATTATTAAAAAAGATCATTCAAAAGACAATGCACTTCGTTGCTACGTTGACATTTTAATAAGGATCTAATTTTTCGAGTTAAGCTCATTTAAAAGTCAATGAAATTTCTTTGCTACGCTAGGGATCCAATTTTCCTTTTTCGTTTGCGAGTTAAGCTCATATAAAAGTCAAGGAATTTCATTACTAGGCTAACATTTTAATACTTTTAATAAGGAACTGATTATCCTTTTTCCTTTTTCGAGTTAAGCTTATTTAAAAATCAATTCTGAAATTATTAATGAAACTTTTAGGACTAATTATGGACGACAGGATTAACATAGAGGATAACGCATACTCTCTGTCTTCTTAGCAATAGTATATAGTAGATATTAGATAGTAGATAGTAGATAGTAGATAGTAGATAGTAGATAGTAGATAGTAGATAGTAGATAGTAGATAGTAGATAGTAGATAGTAGATAGTAGATAGTAGATAGTAGATAGTAGATAGTAGATAGTAGATAGTAGATAGTAGATAGTAGATAGTAGATAGTAGATAGTAGATAGTAGATAGTAGATAGTAGATAGTAGATAGTAGATTTATACAATTCTCGATTATATGAAAATATCTCAGAATTTTCATCGCGGGAACACAAAATCTTAACGAAAAATGAATGGTAACCAAAAACGTGAAGTGGATTTTAACAGACTCTAGATTTTTGTTAAAATGACTCACCATTGGATTAGTGCATAATAGGTACTTGAGAATAATTCGTATAATCAAAATCTGCCTGCTTGTTCGGTTATAATTTTTGAATCATTAATACGACAAAACGTTATTGAAAAAAGATGTTGAGAATATGAAATTACAAAAAAAAACGTTCTTTTCTAATATAATATTTTAATTAAGTCGAAATATAAACCAAACAAATGAAAACATTAAAATTACTCTGATGAACACATTTTTCTACCCCAACTTAACTTATACTTTTGCTATGATGATTTGGTTAACTTCATCAATAACAGCTTTAATTTTTTTAATAATTCGATGTTATCCTGAAGATGAAATGAATAAATGTTTTGTTTTAAATAAATCCAGAAAAAAGTACAAAGGGATAAAATGCGGCTATCTCGCAGGCCAATGTATGGTCCATCCACCTTTCAGGAAAGTGCCAATTCAATAAATTTGTTAATCAGAAGAGTTGAAAGAGCTAGACATCCGTGTTTTGATGAAAATAAAAATCTTCTAACTTCGCGTCTTCCATGTCAGGTAAAGAATAGTTAAACCAATATCTAGAATTTTCTGAGGAAGAACAAAAAAACCTTTATTGGCATAACCCTACTATTTATAATACATTATGTTTCAATCCAGTATTTACATCCTAGGCCTCTCCGGACTACCCCTTTCTTGTCCCAGCTCTTCCTACCCCCTTTTCCTATCTTTCTTGGTGTCCTTTCATGCCTGCATTTCCCTAGCCCTCCTTCCCCTGTTCTCCTCTTTCAATTCCATTAGCTTCGCCGAGAATCTCACCCGCTTTCAGTTCTCCACCATGCTTCTTCTACAATCTCCTCCTTGCTTCTTCTCCTCTTCCTCCATCTTCACTTCGTTATACCCTCTCATACAGTGCTTCCATTTATCTTCGCCATCCCCACAGAATTCGCATTTCCTGTACTCCACATTCATCGAATACTTGTTTGTCTTTTCCTCGTTCCCACACCGGTACCCCAATAATTGTCTGATAAAAGTTGATTCATCCGATTTTTTTTAATAAAAATATCTGTCGTTCAAAATTCTTTCTCTAACCCATAAACAAAAGAACAGTCGTTGGCCAGTTTTTGGACGCTTGTTGGTTTCGCTATTAGACGACTTTTTGTTCAATATTTTCCATTCCCAATGTCCAAGCAACGTGTTTATGGGGAATATATGATTTCTTTGTAAAATGTTCGCAAGTACAGTTTGAATTTTTTGGAATCCATTTAAAATAATCAGTCATCATTCGCAAGCATGAGTGACAAAAAAGAAAAGCTAGCCAAGTGCGAAATATAATAATCTGCACTTATTATTTTTTTTTAATAAAATTAATTGGCTTTCCAGTGAACATTATTATAGATGAGTGCAACCACAATTAGTAAAAATTTATTCCACAATTTGGTTCATCATGACACAAAAAAGACGAACAAAGCGACAAAACAATTAAAACAGAATTCAACAAATCGCGATAATCCATACAAAAAAGTGAAACCACCAAAATCCAAACCAAGAAATGCACAACTAAACAAACGTAATAGGAAAATTATAAACATAAGACAAATTGGAAACACACATTTGATTGGGTTTATTGAAATCGATAGTCGACGTTTATTGGATATGAATAATTTACATTGACACTTGCCTGTTAGAAATTTGCGAAGATTTGCAGGTGCAGATTTCTGGATCTGCCAGGATAAACGTGCCTGACGCGTGTCTTCGAAACAAGATTGGCCTTAAGACGCCACCCTGTGGGGCTCTACGTTAAATATGTTGTGAAATCTCGCTCTCGCTATATCCATAGTTAGTCAAATATTGTGCAAGGGGCATTATTCACATGGTGTTGTAGTTGGTGTTCCAATTTTCCAATTTCTATCCTTTAGGCGCGTTCCAATATTGAAAGTTGGCTAGATATATTTTATTTACATTTATGGCTGTTTTTTGCACATAAGGTTGTGATTGTAACTTTATTTGTGGGAGTGATGTTGATGTAATATCAGCGTTATTGTTAGCTGGCTGACAAGCTGGGCTGGGTCGTGTTGAGTTAGGTTAGGTTGAGTTGAGTTGGTTTAGGTTGAAGGTTTGCTTTTGGTAAAAATATCGATATAATTGCATCGTTGGTTTAAGCATTAATCGATCCGGCACATTGGGCGACAATTCGATAATTATGATAGGGAGAGATATATAAAGTTTATGGCGTGTCGACCATTAAAAATTATATTTGATGTTGATTTAAGTTCATCCTGACACAAATCGACGTGCATTCCCTTGTGAAGCAAAATAAATACTAATCGCGGCCAAAATTAAGAAACGATATCTGGAAATCCTCGGTTCTCGTTTATTGAAATTGATAGATAAATATAAATAGATAAATTATTACTAATAATGTATTACATTTTGTTTCTCAAACACGTCTAGTTTGATTTTAAATTATGTGTGACACTAATTTCGTTTTGTTTTTCTACGGTTTGTGTCAAGTACGATAGAAATATTAGATTCGTAGGATTAAGAACTAAATGTTTCTTGCAGCTAAACTAACAAGACATTATATATTTTACAATTTGTAATGAACGAATTACATTTTTTCCAAACGTGACAAAAGTATCAAGAAATTTTTATTTTATAAAGTTATTTATGAACTAATACCATTTTAATCAACCGTTACAGACGTAACGAGTAATTTTTATTTTATGATTCATTTTTTTTTAAGTAATTTTCTTTGCGATAAAGAAATTCTAAAGTTTCGACAAAAATCTTTCTTATTGCAGCCAACAACTTCGCCCATTCCTTCAATTAATCCCCTCGAATTAATTCATACACCCTTTCGCCTTATTTGCAAACACAATTTCCACGCACGTCCTTCCATTCCGACGCGTCCTTTTCCTTTCACCTCGCAAATTTAATTCTCATAAGTCATATGTGAACCAGTTCCCATTCACGTTCGGCTCGCAGCTCCGTAAATGCTAATTCCGTAAAGAAATCATCGCGGCTATCGCGGTGTGCATTTCGGCCAGTTTGCACCCCAGCCCCGTATACGATAAACATTATGGCGTTTACGGATCTCGGGTCTGGTTCTTTCAATGCGTCGTTCCCAACCCCCCTATTAAGTTAAACGGTCACATATGCGACCTCCATTCTTGACGGGCGCTCCTATCGCCCGGGGTGAGAAAAAGGGTATCGGCGGTGGTGTCGGTCTGTCATGAGAGTCTTAATGCACATGGCCACCGAGATGTTATGAATTATTTATTGTCGTGTGTGGTGTTTCGTACCCGGTTGGTTGCGACACATGGCGAGGATTGCGTTTAAATTTTACGTTTGGTTTAAATTATTTTGAAAATTTTTCTTCTGGTTGTTGTTTTAAGTGATGGGAGAAGGAAATGTATAAGAATTCAGATGGCGAGTAAAATATTTGGGAATTACAAAAAAAAAAAAATCGAGGTCGTTTTTGGGAATCAAATTATTGCAGAAAAACTGGAAAAAATTAAAATTAAAATTAAAGTTAATTAAAGCTCTTGGGTGCGTTTTCCTACTAATTGTTTTCTTCGAAATTTTTGCTTAGCTTGTTCCTTAATTTTCGGTACTATTTGTTTATTTTTTTAATTTTCTACTTTATTTCACTTAAGTATCGTATTCTTGTTTTTTTTATTATAAAATATAACTTGTCGTAGTGAATCGATTGACTATTTACGAATTAAAGTACGAAAAATTAAAGAACACAAAGTAACAAAAACTGGAAAGAACGAATGAATAATAAAACAAAACTCGAACAGATTAAATTGTGAAACCAAACAGGACCACACAAAAAAATCCAAATGGCAAATAATTCATAATCAAATAAAAAAAAGCAAATGAAACGATACAGCAAAATAAATGTGTCAAAGGAATTACGACAGAAATTAAAAATAATAAAAATGAAAATAAAAAATAAAAACTAAACCAAAACTAACAACAACAAAAATAATGAAAAGATTAAGATGAAAAAAAAAACTTATCTAAAATCCCAATTGAAGAAGTGAAAACCACGTTGAACATCAAAATATTTCTAACAAAGATGACGACCCCATTGAAGACGAAAATAATTAAATTATATACATTGGGAATTACGTTTGTCAAAATGCGACAATCCAAAAGGATGGGGGCTTAACATGGGCAGTTCGTTTAAGTTAAATTAACAAACGTCTTACCTACCCCTTATCTCGATAAACGCACTCACAATATCGCCAAATGCACATTGGTGCTTCGCCCCGAAATCCTGTAAATACGTACAAGGATAATACGTTTAAGTCTAAACAGCTTTGGAAAACTTGTCGTAACAGTTTACAGTTAACTTAAGCACAACAAATTTTCGGAAAACGGATTACATCCAGTCGTCGGTTAATGCGGCGATCCGGTGACCGTTCGACAATCGAACAGTGGCGGTTCGTGACTCTCCGGCCAGTTTTGACAATTATTTTTTTAATTTTTTCTGCCGGGTTGTTTCCGCCACTGGTCGGCGTAATCCGCCAGTTTACAGATTCGGAATTAGTGGCGCGTTTAGGACCGGACGACGGAAAAAACGCTGGTCGCTTAAACGGCTTACGAGGACCTCCTCTGCGCCAAGAAAGGGAGCTTCATATGTGGTCCGTCCTGTTATCTGTGGGCGCTTAATTATGTCGAGAATTGTTTGGTGGCATCCTAAAGTGATTATATCGGGTTACGACAAATCTTTATTGAATTCGACTTTCTACTCGGAAGTTTACGCGCCGTGAGCTTAAGGCGGATTTTGAGGCGGTTGCGTTTCGTTTTTTTCGACGAAGTATAAACGGACATTGTTTGGTCGCTAAGTTGTTTACGATGAGATAAAATAATAAATGATTTCGCTAAGGATTATTTCTTTTTAAATAAAGGAGTTGATGTTTATGTTGAAATTAAATAACATGCGAGATACAGCGTGGTTATACATTAAAGATATTCATTAAAGAATTATGGTTAACATTAATAAGTTGGGCGGAGAAAACAATCGATTTCCAATCAACTCTTTATTAAACAGTTCAAGGTTTTGAATTATTTTGTTAATAATAAAAATGACATTTGCAATTGGTCCAACTATGTTCCAAACCTTTGATTCCTCTGGAAAAAAATTCTTTCGGTTGCACTTCCATCCAGTGGTTTACGGCCGTCATCACTTCATTATCGTCGTAATATCTGGTCCTTCGAAGATATTCGGATGTGCTTTAAACTTTGCTTCAGAATGCAATACTTTAGAACGTTTCTGATCAAGTGTCAACATTCCTGGGATCCAACGTGCAGACAACGTTTAAGCTCCAAAAGATTTGTTATTCGTCTTTAAAAATTGTCCAGTTGGTTTGTTAATTTATTACCAATTTGGTAATCAAATTTTACAACTTTCATAATCCAAATACAACTGAAATTAACTCACTCATTGCTTTCGTGAAATTGTAAACATTTCAAAGCCCAACCCAAATGCAATTGAACGCAACCCAGAGCAAATAGTCGACGAAGTTATTTTTATAAAATTTAATACGGTTATGTGCCAAATAAGTATCAACATATGTATCAAGTGATGACAGCTGTTTAGTCCTTTAGGACTCATCAAAACACCAGCGATACATTGAGGGGCAACTTAGTTGTACTCTAAGTGCTCTAACATGAGTTATGAGGAATTTGTGTGAGTGTACTGACACCATTTAGATGTCAATTCAAGCTGCTATGTGGTCACAGACGTTCAGTTCAATTAGACAAAATTTTAGTTGAATATTCTTTGATGAGGTTTAATTGGACAATAATTTCAAGTCCAAACTTTCGTGAACTTGTTTCTTTTGTCAAATCGGGCAGTTGAATTTTCCCAACCCAATATATACGAAATTAATAGAAAAAATTCAGGGCCCAACCCAATGCGATCGAATTCAATTAACAAATAATTTAATTCAGGTTGGAGGAGCTTATTTTTTATATTTGATATAATTTTTAATTATGATTTGTTCGGTTTTACTAGAACGGAGTGGGTAATAATAATAATTATTATCGTTACGACCCTTGGCTGAAATACGTTGCTATTTTTGCAGTAGTTTAGGTTGAGTTTCACAAATGGGCTATACATTAATTTTCTCAATTTGGTAAGATATTTTAAATTTGTAAGTCTGCAATGGTCACAATCGCTCCTTTCGAATGATTATCCACGTGCTGGTAGATGTAGCTAATTATGAGTTGGGTTAGGTTGGATTTGATTAGGTTGAGTTGGGTTGGTTGTCCACAAACCGTCCCTTCTGTTTGTGTATCAAAAACTTTGGTTTAAACACAAAACGATTTTTTTAGATTTAGTGACCCGATGATTGGGTTCGTTGCACCCAATCAATAACATTGACTGTTATTACTTTTATTATTCTGACGTCTAGGTTAAAACTTTCAAAAAATTTTTGGCAAATCTTCCACCAATTTTATGCCTTGTTCTTCGTTCCAGATTTTTACAATCCTTTTCATTTGTATTTTTATGTTTATTTCCATTTTCTTTCACTGCTTTTTCATTGACACACTTTTCATATATTCCTAAATTTTTTAAGTTTTTATTTGTATATTAAATTTTTCCAACATTAATTCCGTTCGCTTATATTACAATTAGGACACAAATTCTCACTATATTTCACTTATATTTTTAGTTTGATTTTTGTTGATAAATTTTTTTTATTTGGTACGTTATTATTTAACTTGTATTTCTTTTATACTTTGGTGCCTCGTGTGCTTATTTTTATTTCATTTCATTTCATGGGCGTAATATTTTTATCATTCGACAGACAAAGCCATTGTTTATTTATTTCATTTTATTTCCAGTTTTACTTTATTAGCCTTTTTATTTTTCAAAATGAATTTTGCTCCTCATCTCGAACGAACGAAGCTTCGCAAATCTCCTTTAAAACAATAATCAGAGCTTTCACCCAAACAAACGATTTCAATCTCGACCTTTATCTTTATCTTGTCCAAGACAACTCTACAACAATTCGCAACGGAAATACCGAAGGCTCGACCCTTCGTCCGTCGCCGCGCGAACGGGTCTTCGAAAACGTAAAATAAACCAAAACATCAGTCGGTGCGATTTCAAAGCAAACGTTCGTAACAAATAGAGTCATTTATTTTTTTCCTTTGGCGACATTTCGCATTCGCCACGGAGATTATGCGGGAGAGCCGGCGAGAGAGACGGCGAACCGGCGATTCGGGCGCGCCGAGACAGAGAGAGGAGAGTACACCGTAAGGTAATTCGTGACAAGCGGCGAAGATTTGGTTATTTTTAACTTTGAACGTTTTAATCTTTTATAGTCGTCGAGGAGAAAAGGAGATTATCGGACGTGGGGCGCTCCGAAGGTCTCTCGAGTTCTATCGCTGCCTCTCGGCTTAGCGTGTTCGTCGCTTTTTGTCTTTTTAAAAGTCGGCCGTGTGAAAACCTAAAGATAGTTTGCAGTTAAGATCGCGAGGAGAAGCTGTGGGAAATATGAGTAGCGCAAGCGTTAATTAATAGTGATAGGTGATCTCGAATTAAACTTATTACACGTTGTGTACTAAACGTATAAATCACTCGGAAATTAAAAAGAGGAACAAAACGATAATTGTCAGTAAGTAACTGTGTGGGAATAATAGAAACGAAACGACAAAAAATAATCCAACAACAAAAAGCAGGTTGATGATATGACAATAGAATATGAATGCGGAACCAAATAAAGTCCACCAAAATCAAATTAAGAAAGAAACATAAGTCAAATGAAAGCTCAGCGAAGAAAAGCGCAAGTCAATAAAGAAATGCAAACCAACGAATATTACAAGAAACATCACAGTGACAAAATTGATAAAATAATTTTAGTGAAAAGAGAACAATTACAAAAAGAAAGGCTTATAACAGTAAAGTCATATCAATAATAGAGAAATAAAAGAAAACGAAAATGAACAAACGAAACATACAAAAATACAATGTCTTATTACCACTGTATGTATACTCAGTGAGATATAAACTGCACCACCTAGAAGGGGTTGGAATTTTTTGAACAAATTTGGTAGAAACATTGGACTAGTCTAAGGTAACAATTGATTAAAATTTGATAAAGAAAACACTTCATCTTTTTGATTTTTCTTTAATAATGTGTTGGTCCGCCCCTATTTCTGATACACTCATTGACCCGCCTTGGCATTGATTCCAGCAGGTGATCAATGTCTTCTTGGGGTTTGGCATCCCAAGCAGCCTGTACTTCATGCCGTAGGGCTTCTATTGTCAACGGTGGGTTCGGTAGATTCCTCAATCTTCTACCCATCATGTCCCACACGTGCTCAATGGGCGACAAATCGGGAGATCTGGGCGGTCAAGGCAAAAGATTAACATTGGCCTCTTCAAAGAAGTCAAGAGAAACCCTTGCTACGTGAGGTCGTGCATTATCTTGCTGGAAAAGTGGGTCTTCAAGCCCTCGAAGATATGGAAGAACATGTGGTTCTACCACTTAGTCAATGTAGCGTCGGGCGGTCATACTGCCCCGAATGAAGAGCAAGGGTGACCTACTGCCGTAAGCAATAGCACCCCACACCATCAACCCCACAGTTCGGTGAACATGCCTCGCAATCGAAAAATCAGGATTGCGCCTATCTCCACGTCTTCGTCTAACAGTCATCCGACCATCATGCATTCCTAAACAAAATCACGATTCGTCATTAAAGACAACTCGATACCACTCCAAGTTCCATTGAAGTCTTTCCGTGCACCAGGCCAAATGTTCCTGGCGATGTTGAGCAGTGAGGGGTAGGTGAGGGGCGGTAAGACAGCAAGCCAAAGGTTCTTATTCGACGATAAACTGTTCGCAAGCCTATCGGACGACCTTCTTCACCTAACCATTGATCAGCTATTGATCTAGTTGTAGAGAATCGGTCTCTCAAGGCCATTAGTCTTAAGCGGCGATCTTGACGTTCATTGGTTCGTCTTTGGGCCCCAGTGCCTCTTCTTCGACGTTCAACCCCATGTTCAGACCACGCTTGATAAACACGCATTATTGTTGAGCGGTGCCGTCCCAAACGGTTGCCGATTTCTCTAAACGAAAAACCTGCTTCTCGTAAACCAACAATCCGTCCTCGGTCAAAATCACGCAACTGCTGGTAAACTTGAGGTCTCCTTCCTCTAGACATCGTTAAGCACTTGAAACACTTTAAACTAAAGAACGGGATCCGAAAAAGTGGAACAAATTCAAAAAATGACTCGATAATTGTTTGTCTATCACCACCTTTAAAAATGACACAAACGTCAAAAATCCCATGACTACTTGATGATTGGGTTTCAAATTTTAATCAACTATTTCCCTGGACTAGTCCACTATTCCCGCCAAATTTGGTCCAAAAATTCCCACCCCTTCTAGGTGGTGCAGTTTATATGTCACTGAGTATAGTTTTCACTGCCTGTTTTATTAAATGATCTTCCGTAACATATTTCACGTTCGTACTTTTCAAAAAACAGAATCACAAACCAAACGAAAGAAGACAAAACAAAAGAAGTAAACAAAAACTATTTTTCATTTGTTCTCCAATCATAAATCCCGTTCCTTTTTAACTCTTGTGTCCCTTCTCCTGCCCATCTTTCTGTTAATTTTTATTTTTTGATATCGAACTTTCACCGTAGCACCTTTACCCTTTTCTTCTTTAGCATTATATCTTAGTAATTTTTGTAGCCCTATTTCCTTGTTACCTCCGAATTTATTTCTTTACATTTAATTGACAAAATCAGCAAAATTTTTAGTTTACTTTAAATCCCACGTTAATTACCGAGCGTATATCGAACTTTTTCATCGAATTTTTCTGGCGAAATTGCGTCGCCGTGCGAAAAGCCATACGAATATGTTTCACCCGTAACGGCGACTATAATAAACATGTTACCAATATACCACCAATACGCGACAATAAACACGCCGCACGGATACACACACAACAGGCGCATAGAAACGTCCCAGGGGCCCCGGAATCGAGAGACGTGACCGCTCAATCAACCCCAATGTCGAACAAATAAACATGTTAGTACGACGACCGCACGCACCCCGCATAATGATACGGAAACAAGGACACAATTCGCACCCTTATGCGGACCGTCCGCAAGGCGACGCCGGCGCAGATTAACACGCATGTTTAATAAATAGCCGGATTTGCCAGCTGCACTTCGAGTGCCGAAAGGACAGATTCGAACCGCAGCGGCCCATGCGGAGCCCTGCACCCGGCCCGCGGCCCCGTCTATCTGCGACACCGCGCTGGTCCAACGCAACGATTGTTGTGACACAATGGCGCAAACAAATTGTAATAATATCGATGCGCTTTTGCGGCTTGTACAAACACACTAACAATGCACGGCCTCTGATTAGATCGTTATTTGCGCGAGCTCGATTTACTCTACGGCTCGATGCGAGTTTTTCTTTTCGACCGAACTTGAACGTCAAAGTCAACATTGGCTAATTATAAAATCCAGCTGTTTTCGGAGCTGATAGATGTCAGCTTTTTCCAAACAAACTATTAGTTCTTTGAGTACTAAAAAATCAAAATTTTCAATTCGTATTAGCTAATCTACTGAGGCATAAACTAATGAGGTCTTCTTAAATTCTTCTTTCTTAATTTCTTAATTTTACTCAAGACTTTGAAGTCTTTATTTACAGGGAATTCCTTTCGCTGAATGCTTCCGGCTACATTCCACCATTAACACCATTGGAAAATCTTGGTCTCGCCCATCATCCTAACTATATAACCCAACAAGTAAAATCTTTACTTTAACGTAGCTCAGTGCGCCTTGTTCTTCAATGAGATCTTTTATCTCCAAATTAATTATTATCATCATCTTGAACTTTCCTAGTTAAAAAGAATTTATGATGGAAATTATTTCAAAGAATTTCATTACTGAAAATTGACATTCGTAAAGATTAGAAAGTTGCACTAGTTTAACTAAGGCCAAAACTACGCAAACGAGAATCTCTGGGCCGAAATGAAAATATTAGATTAATTTTGGTTTATTTTCTAAAACGCATCTGCGACTCGCGATGACATTTCCAACGTTTTTCGTTTTCCACAATTTGGTGCGAAAATAAGTGGCGAAATCGTCCCTCGTCGAACCGATCGTGAAGTCAACGACAATAATGCGATGATGCGGTCCGCTTTCGGGCCATTCTGCCCGAAAACCGCACCGACAATCGCACCGCAAACGAACGCAGACATCACACGACGTGTTAACCTAACATCTTCCGCACGACCGATCCTCCAGGATCCATTGAATAAAAGCGCACGTAAACGGAGCAGAACGCCGGGGCGAATGGCATCATTGTCGCGGCCCAATTTAACCGTTACACCGTCGAACGCACGCACACACACCCAGACGCAACAATAGGCCTTAAATATGATTTATGAAATTTATTTTATTCGGTGCGACTCCGACCCCAGAGCGTCCGTAAATACGCCGCGGACGTATCGTTACACACAATGCGCGTCGTTACCTTTGTGATGTATTTGCGTTTTTACGGTCGTGTATTTGCTTATAAACATTTATCAACATGTCCGTGGCTCCGTGCACAATGACGTCATAATTTCTGGTCGTTTCGTTGCCTTTTGTTGTCGCCATTTGTCGATTGGTGCGAGTGGGCAATGGAAAATATTGATTTTAATTGTCGCACCCTTGAGATGAGGCAAATGAAGAATCAGAGACCTAGTTCACATTGCATTCCCAATCTCCATAATTTGATTTTCATATGTAACGTAAAATTTTGAGATTTTGAAATTTTCTGATTACATCAAATAATAACCGAGAATTCATAGCAAAGATAGTAATTTATTATTTATTGATCCGTGCTAAGTATATTAATTTTAATTGTCGCGCAAATTAATTCACATTTCTGTGCAATGAACGTCCGAAGAATCAGAGACCTGGTTCACATGGTGTAATACAAAACTGTCATTCGGTAATCTGCTTATGGGATATTTCGAATGTCCCGGCGGCCGCCGGGGTTTAAATGCACAGTAATCTGCTTATTGTTGCCTAATATGATGTAATACGATCTAATATTCTCCATTGTCCACCTAGAAAATATTTTTTAAATAACGATCTAAAAATGATAAGACTGAAGTTATGGTATCGACCCTTACTGACTTAGCCTCCGGTGATTATTTTCTATAAAAAAGGATTTTATACCTAAAATGTTTGCGGATACCAGTTGTCAGAGTTTCATTTATTGTGTTATATAAAAATTATAAGCCTAATAAAAAACTTTGTAATATGTGGCGATAGAATTCTGTGAGTTATCTAAAATGGCAAAGTTTCTTGGCGTAGTGCCTGACCACGACAATGGATAGGAGCTTCAAATGCAATACTTCAACGAAGAACAAGAGTAAATACGATTACTCTGATGAGCATCTATATACGCTAAATAGTTTCAAAGAAAATACTAAAAGATAATCGCAGAAAAATGAGATACAGGCCACACGTCACAATCAAACAAATATCAGAAATTAAACCTAAACAAAAAATGCGGCACACCTATGCTTGATCCCCCTTGAATCCAACCTGGTTGAGTATTTTATTGTGATTCGAATGTTTGCAAACTCGCCGAGTATACAATTGAGCATCCATGTAATTCTTTGTATCTCTAAACTTATATATAAAGCAATAATGACGTAATTCGCCGTCAACTCTTATTTCGAGTCGATCTTTGAAGTCGCAAGTACGCCACCGCACGTTTATCCACTTCGCTCTTATCGGACGTGCGTCGACGTCGCCTCCGCCGCGACACTCGCGCCCGTCTGTCGCCGAACAAAACGCGTATCGTGTGTGACACATCGCGTTGGCCCGCGTAGAAGACAACTCGCCATTGTTTCGTCACGTTCGCGGGGCCCATCTCCGGCTTTCGAGTCGGCCTCGAGTGCCACCGGGAGAGGGCGCGCATCTCGCGCCGCACGTGCCGCGCTTTGTAACAAACATGTAACGAGGGCTCTTCTGCCTTCCTGTAACGCGATCGGAAACGTGCGATAGACACAATTACCGGGGTAACTGGAAAGGGCGACCCGTCCCGTCTCGATTCAAAGCGAACTATGTCATGTTAAATGTCGAAAAGCAAATGCGAATGATGTAAACTCGATTTTAAGTACACAAGAAAATTCAACCGATGGCGTACATAACAAATTTAATTGCGTCCCATCAAGGTATACTGGGCGAGTTTGCAAACATTCCAATTACAATAAAATACGCGGCCACGTTTGATTGAAGATGGATCAAGCACACAGAAGTGAAGCTTTGTTCTGTGTATATTCAGTTTATATTATTTGTCTGATTGCAATGTTATTGTGTACCAAAATGGATACTTTTTATTCCAATTTCAATAACTTTGAATCGAATCGAATTTAATGCAAGTATTCCTAAAAGTCTAAAACCAAAATGAAATTGACCACATTCCAATGAATTAATCAACGTGGAATTTTTAACTCAACATATCACTTCATGTCTTGTGAATTGCACTAATTTATTTTTTTTTTATTTTCAGCGAAATTGTCGGGGGTTGCTGTGCGTGCTCTTGCCTTATCTACAGTTCGTGATGGTAAGTTTTTGAATTTAACTAAGTTTTTTATTGATTCTTTGTACACCTGCGCCAAAACCCCAAACCTTGATTTGGAACAACTAGCGAGATGTCATATTTTGACATAAAACGCACGTTGTGAGATCTAAAAATCGATTTAGAAATGCGGATGGGCTTCTGATGTCATTGGTCAGTGATGAAATTGGAAATATGAATTTTGGTCAAAGATATTGTAACGCCATCCTCCAGTAGGAAGCATATGAATCATGCAAATCATTTGATTTATTAATAATACAGATTTTTTAAAATAATCGTTTCGAATTTTAATTTTTTGGATTTACGAAAATTTACATTTACATTGTATTTTAAATGTGCAAATTTGTCGACTTAAATAGCACCTCAGTTCTGCGTCTAGGGTCTGTGGGTTTATTGATTATGTTAATTATATTTTCAAATGTGATTAATTTTGTTGGCTATGGTAACGATGACCATAACTTTGTTTACTTTCCTGAAACTCTGATGGTGTTACCCTAATTTATTTTTTCTATTTCGACGATTTTGTGACTTACTTACACTTATTCCTTTGGAGCACTCGTCGCTTTGTTCCTCGCGCTCCAAACCCATGCATGCGACAATCGCATTTCTTGTGCTAGTATTATAATATACTATTTCGTTTATTTTGGTAGTCATTGTGTAATGCCTGGTGTCAATGTTTATTTTTTCTGTTCTGTTTAGAAGCTTAGAATTTTCTTCATATCTATTAATTTTATAAGCTTCATTTTTTGTTCCTTTGTCGTTTCAGTTCGACACTCATTGGTTCATAAAATTGTCTTCTTCATACTTGTGATTTTTTTGTAAAACATTTTTTTCGACTTCGTTTTTGATAACAATCCCAACAGTATCCAATCAAATAAAACATCAACAACAAAAATCCAAACTCGACAGTACGATCTCTACATCCAGCTTAAAAAATGTGTCTTTTGTTTATTGCAGTCGTTTTTATTGTTGTCAGGTTGGGGCGGCAAAAATCCCAACCCACGACAAGAAAGTTTCAACCGTTGGGTTCGGATTGCAACCCAACCCAACCCAACCCAACCCAATATAAAAATCCAATTCAAACTGACTGCAAGAAATTTACATTTTTTTGACGCCGGGTTGGGCCGAAGAAGATGTCAAACGCAACATCGTTGAGTAAGAAGCTATGTAAACCAATGCGAAAATTAACCAGATTTGATTGGTCGTCAAGTCACTGCGCGTTCATTTAAGTGATATTGCGTTTGATTAGATTGTGATTGCGTTTTAGGTTCACTACCTAATCATAAGTAGTATTTTCGTTGTTTTCTGTAATATTTTATTTCTTATTAATGTGGAAAATATCCAAACTCAATCGAATATAATGACAAGTATTTAACGGTTTTCTTGTTGTCCAATTGGGTTGGCAAGAATCCTAATGTAGGCTAAAATCATAACCCAACCGAGCATGTTATCATTATATTTAAAAAAAAATCATATTAACTTACCAAATTATTGAAATCCATTTTTCAACCTAAATTCTCTACTTTTGCACCATTGCGATCAAAACAGTTACACCGATTAAAGCGATTTTCTAAAGCCCTAGCAAGTAATTCCGTATCTTCTTCGATCGCATTTACAACTCTAATTGAACACATGCACTAAAAATCGGACGCGCGCACCGAACAAACGATAATCTCGTCTTCTTTGTCGTCCGTATTGTTAAACAAACGAGAAACAAAATAAATACCTAGTAATTGCGGGCCGTGATGCCGTTTTGGGGGACCCCCTGCGGCAGCCATAATCCATGGGAGAGATTCTTGTTACAGTGTCGGGCATAGGGGCGTTCAACAGTCGCCCCTGGCGGGAGGGTGTTCGACGGGCGATTGTTTCCGCGATTGTTATTCCAATTTCCGTCAACATTCGAGTGTCTCGGGCAACGAGCGACTGTGGGATTCGGATTTTTTCTCGAGCGAACTTTTCGCGTTTGTAAGCGACGTGGAAAAAAAATCAAGGTGGTGTTTATTTTAATTATGCGAGCGTTTCCCAAGGCACTCACGCGACCACCCTCCGACGTTTTCCAATGTCCACTCGGTTCCCGGTCGGTTCAGCTGCGACGTCGGAGTGGATTTTCCGACTTTTGACTTTGTAGTGGCCGGGAATGTAGTCTCGATGACGGTGACGGTGTTTCTCACAGTTCTTGACGTTTTGTCGTCTTGACTTTTCGAATGGAAAAATTGGCGAGGTGTGAAAGATTGTAAACTCTAAAACACTTAAGTGTAATATCTGATCGTATTTTTAAATAATTTAGCTACATATTATTTAATCAATTTTTTTTTCATTAATGGAATTTTTAGTGGACTTAGCCTTGACCGAAAAACACGCGAAAAGTCCAAAAATCGCGAGCTATCCGACTCCCCCCGTTCCCATTAAAATATCAAATAAGCGCGCGGTATTTATTTTCACTGCGTTTCCGGTTACGCGAGCGCCCCGAAACGAAAATAATACGCGGCTGTTTATCTGTTTGCGCGCGGGAAAAGAAATTAAAATATTTAGAGATCGCCTTTGACGCATCGCGTCGCCCGCTGATTGATCAAGTGAGTGTTTACTCACGAAAATAATCGGCGCGCCGTTCGCCTCGGCAAAGGGGAACCTCACGCGCGTTTATTTTCACCGAAAGATAAAAGACTTAATCGTACGGATTAGAACAACCAAACAGACGCGCGGCGCGCTCGCGATTCTTGTTAAGGCGCGACGCGTCTTCCGAGAAGAACAAATGTTTCCGCGGCGGAGGACGTGGAACAGACTTGACACGAACCGGGCGCTTCCCGTGTCGTCCGAGTTTGCTGTCTAGGTTCACGATGGGGTCGAGACATGAAGTGCGATGAGATTGGAATTGTAATATTTTTTTTGTTGACCCAAGTCTTTTCAAATAAATAGCAAGTATTTTTTATTCGACTCCGTGTTATTCATAAAGTCAACAAAGGCCCGAGTGGTCAACCGTTCGATCTGTAAATAGCTTCAGTTCATTTTCAAAAATTTATAATGCAATATTGAAACGTTATGGCCCATAAAATCCTTAATCCGGTACTGAAGAGGGCTGTGCTTGAGAAGATATCTAGATGTCTCAATCATTCATTTGATTTCAAGACGACGGTTGAGAGGAGACTTACTATGTTTAGATCCAAGAGCAGTTCCCTTGTTTTCAAAGCGATTGTTGAGACTTGAAATATTTTAAATTATAGGTTCATTTGTAAGACTACTCTTGAGATAGTAACAATGTTTAGATATCGGAGTCGTGTCATTGATTTCAAAACGACTGTAAGAAGCGTACTGTGTTTAGCTCCAAGACTCATTCTCTTGTTTTCAAAGCGATTGTTGAAACTTGAAAAATTTTAAATTGTAGGTTCATTTGCAAGACTACTCTTGAGATAGTCACAATGTTTAGACATCGGAGTCGTGTCATTGATTTCAAAACGACTGTAAGAAGCGTACTGTGTTTAGCTCCAAGGCTCATTCTCTTGTTTTCAAAGCGATTGTTGAGACTTGAAAAATTTTAAATTGTAGGTTCATTTTCAAGACTATTCTTGAGATAGTCACAATGTTTAGATATCGGAGTCGTGTCATTGATTTCAAAACGACTGTAAGAAGCGTACTGTGTTTAGCTCCAAGGCTCATTCTCTTGTTTTCAAAGCGATTGTTGAGACCTTGAAATATTTTAAATTATAGGTTCATTTGCAAGACTACTCTTGAGATAGTCACCATGTTTAGATATCGGAATCGTGCATTTGATTTCAAAACGACTGTAAGAAGCGTACTGTGTTTAGCTCCAAGGCTCATTCTCTTGTTTTCAAAGCGATTGTTGAGACTTGAAATATTTTAAATTATAGGTTTATTAGCAAGACTACTCTTGATATAGTCACAATGTTTAGACATCGGAATCGTGCCTTTGATTTCAAAACGACTGTAAGAAGCGTACTGTGTTTAGCTCCAAGACTCATTCTCTTGTTTTCAAAGCGATTGTTGAGACTTGAAATATTTTATTTCATTAATTTTCAATGATACTCTTAAGTGCCAAGTAGTCTTGAGTGTTGACATTAACGAAATGTTTTCGCAATAATTTTTTTGCTATGGTTCATATTTCTTAACATTTTTAAATTCTGACGTTTTGCTACACAAGAACACAAACAACATCGTCTTCGATTATAGGCGAAAAAAATTTATCCACTTTAGTAAAGAGAAAAATATATGAACACTTTTCTTTTAATATCGACTTCGTCGACTTCCACGGACGTGTTGTGTTGTGTGTATAATTGCAGAACTTATCCGTTATCTCGACGCGATTCGCAGCCGTCATCGTAATTATTGTTACGGGAAACAGTCAGCGTTCCGCCGGGAAGTTTTGCTGCAGTAGACAAACCGCAGTCCCTCGGTCCTGCGTGACGTTCGCTCGAGGAGTGACACCGACGACGCCAAGGACGAAAATCAGGCCAATTTGCGTTCGCCCTTAACGCTCACCGCCTCTGTTTGACGACGGCGACGACAGGACGTAACTACCGCGCTTCGAACGAAATAACGAGTTCGCCGGCGAGGGCGAGGCGCGGTGCGTTTCGGATTCGACTGCATTTGTGAATTAATAACTTTAATTGGGGAGGAATTAAAATTGGCACGTGCATCGACTGCAATGTGGATTATTTATCGTTGACGATAGCGTTCGCTTTGGGTGGAATGTCTTCTCACACCTATGTCACGGATGTGGTTGATTAATTAATTTGCAAAACATCAATATCGATAACAACCATGCGATTGTTCAAAATTCACTGCTGTGTGAACAGGACGTCAAACTAAAGTTAACAATTTTTGAAACGTCAAGTGACGATTACAAGACCCATAAACTTAAAATATAAAGTTCACGAAAGACAATTCGGTTTAAAATTTCTACCACACAACACAAAATTTCCATATATTTTATTGTGTTAAGAATAAAAGTAAACATGAACTGTCATTTTGACTCCGTCTTTCTTTTATTCGTTTTTATTCGATAGCATTCCGACGATAATTAAATCCAATTAACTCAAATTTCCATGGTTGTAAATGTAAATACAATAGAATTTTTTCATATATATGGCGTGCTTTGATTAATATAATTGATTTATTATAATGACAATTTGATTATCAATTATAATTAGTACTGGATTTAAATTGGCGCAATCAATTCAATTGAGGCGATAATTAAGACACGTTAATTCGTGGAAGACACCGCTCAAAACACGCACCCGACGCATTTAACGACGAACCGTCGAGGAAAAAAAAAAGAAACGAAGATGAAAAGCCACCGCCGACTCATAGTGCACGATTAAAACGTAAACAAACGATCATAACAGTTTACATTCGACATAATGGCGCGGCCTTGTGCATTCACAGCATCATCTGCGGTGATTCAATAATAATGTTTGTGTTCGGAAACACGAAAGGAGCACTCGGGGAATGGGAAAAAATCCTGCAAGTAACGCCGCGGTCGTTAATTTTGACGATTTTTTGCCGCTTCTCGCCCGTCGACGGTGACGCAAAGCCACCGAACGCTTTGTGCGCGACTAAGTTCCACAATGGCTCTCATTAAGGTAATTTGTAATTGCCTAATTGTGATTCGTCGACAGGCGAGGCGGCGAAAAAAAAATTGTCCGCTTTGTGGTGGTACAATGTGCTGGTGTGTCGATTATCCGTATACGATTTCACGATAAATCGTGACGCCCGGAGGTAAATCGTGGATTTTGGGACGTGCGTCGTCGTTCGATTTGAAAATTTCGATTGATGCGTCGTTTGGTAAGGTCTTTATTTGAAATTTGCGACTAAGCCATCCCTGAGTTGATTCAAGAAATAAAAATCTTAAACTTGATTTGTAATCAATTTCGGACTCAATTTCTTGCGGATTGGAAATTTTTCCTTTAAATCCTTGTACTATTTTTCAGGCTTGCTTTGATCAATTTAATTTATTAATTCGTACACAAAAAGACTGAATATATTTTATATATAAGTTTAAAAAAATTTTAACGACGAAAAGTCAACAATAAGTACAAATTTTTCCCCTAGCACCGAAAAGGTCGCCGACCCCTCACAAAGTCCATTAACGGGTTTTATCGAAACCGTGGGACACCTGTATATTAAATTTATTAATAGCCACGTCAGCCACGCCGTCTAAATTAATTATGTCTATTCATTTAACGAATATATAAACAACAATATATTTTTGAGCTTTGCAGATACATTAAACGTTACAATATTTATTTTCGAGCCCGAAGATCGATGTAAATGTCAATGATTTGCAACGTGTTCATTTGGTTAACGCGTCCGTTTTGTGTGGAGAGAATTGGACTTTATGTCATTGGGACGCATCTTCAACTCTTCCATCACACGGCCACAAACGAAATTAAAACGTAAAGACATGAACGACCGGACAGAATGTCCCCGATACGGGGCCTAATGGTCCCACTGGAACTATTATTCAAGCGGGCGTGGCAAGCGACTGCCAGGGCCTTTCATACGCTTCAACAATAGGATGTCAGTCTAATAGATATATTGACCGTGAAGATAGTGCTAATGGAGTATTTACGCATAACACGATAGCACAAAAGAATTTTTGTTGTGCACTCATGACATCTGAGTGCGCATCTTTGACGCATTCGTACCCGAAATGATCTACGCTAAGTCGATATAATAAAACAATTTATTTCGCCCCAGACTTATTGGAGTTATGGTCAATTTTTTTTATTTAACAAAAAAATTTTGAGAGAAGTGCAGATTTTAAATATTAATTTTTACCTAACTTTTTTTAATATTCGAGCCACTCGAGTTCGTCCATTGTTCGGCGCACGGCCGAGCGGCCACTTGATTTCGTTTCGTTTCAATTCACGGCCTGCTCACCGATCTTTTCAAGCCATTGTTTGGCAAAGGCAGCCCGATTGTTTTAACCACACAGGAAGACGCTTTGTCACCACATCGCTCTTCTGTTTCGTCGAAGTGGTAGGCACTCATGAATTCAAAGCGAATCACGTCGACGGAGAACCGAGAATCTCTACGTGTATACCGGGCGTCCCAAGAAAATTACAAGGGTGCCAGTGCACAATCATGGTGGTTAAGTGGAAGTAAAAAATCTTCATATCTAAAATCTTTGCCATAAAAATTACTGGAAGTAAGAACTGTCGCAATAAGAGTCTGATTCATCAATCAATTTCAAATATCTACATTTACACTCGACAATGTATTTATTTGGTCAAACGAAAATATTAGTAATAATTGTAGTTTCTCGATTGTACTTCATTTTATATTTCATGTCGTAAATGTCACGTTAATTGCTCGCTTTGCATTTTTCAATTGAAACATCGTAAACCACACCAATTGTCATTTTAAGCTTTAATATCGTTTTACTTGATTCATCTTGTAGCCAATTTCCCAAAATCAACATTTTCTGCAATCTCTAGTTAACATTCTGGCATTAATTTCAATTCAATCTAATCTAATCCAATCCAATCCAATTCAATCCAATCCAGTCCAAATCAATTTAATCCAATCCAATCCTAGACAACCCAACCCAACCCAACCCAACCAAATCCGGTCCACCCCAACCCAACTCAATTCAACCCAACTCAACCCTACCCTACCAACCCATCCAACCCATTCTGGATATTGTAATATCACAAGCAATGTCTCCAGTCTTTCGTGGAGAAAAATTTAATTTCCGATTTTTAGATTTAGTTCACTTTAATTCGAAATCGTTTAAATTCCACTTTATTTCAAAAATCAATTTGGATATCCTCTTTTACTATTGGTCTTTAATTACCGTATAGAGAATCACGCGTTTCTATTGAAAACTGCAAAACGAATAGTTAACGTGGACGTTGAAAAGGATTTGGAATTGCACTCTGACGTCTCTGACAAAATATGGTGCAATTATTTGCTCAAAAATGGCGGCCCTATTGTGTGATTTGTGTGAAAATGTTCAATTGATTAAAATTCATCCAAGTCCGAAAATTCTGACTCATTATCGATGACGTGAAACTGATTAAATTTCCAAGTGGTCAGAAGGTATTTGGTCGAACTACGAAGTGATAGAAATGTTTTATCGGAGTTTAACTAGAAAATCGTGAAAACTGTCTACAATTGTTTTCTTTTCTATGGTTTCTTTATTTCATTTTGAAACGGGATCGAGTTTATGATTCTATGTAATTTTAATTGTATTTGCAAGAAGTTGTGCATAAATTAGTGAGTGATATACGACACTTGTATTAAAAAAAATGCAAATTGATTTTAAAAAAGTGCCAATTTTAAGAGTTTGTTTAGTAATTTTAGAAATTTTGAACTTTTGCTAATTTGAATTCTCCATAGGATCATCATTTACTGAAAAATTACTAAAATGTAGGTCTATTTTTCCCACGAAATGTAATGAAATTTTTTCCCTAAAAAAAACAGCATTAAAAAAAATCAAAAATCTATAAATTAACATATTTTTTACAGAAAAATCTCATAAAAATTAAAAAAAACAATTAGTTTACATTTTTTGTTCATAATAAAAATTTTAAATGCAATTACGCCAGGAAAATGTTTGATGTGAACGAGAGACGAATGCGTTTAAATATGGAGAACGTCATATGCAAAGTTTCAGTTATTGAAACGAAGTGCTAACGTCTAACCGACAAGCCATTCAGCAAAGTCAAACTGACTGAAATTGTCATGAAATATTACCAAACGTTGTAAATAAATATAAATTCGTTTTATAATTAATTATAAAAATATCCTATGAATGCGTATGGTTTTCTTCAAATCAAATCAACAATTCTATTGTGCACACCGGAAGACGCCCTTAAAATTTAAATACACTTTCTCTGGTCTCAAAGCAATTTGTTTGTTCTTATGGAATTCTGACGTGTCTTTGGGTGTCGTAAGTCTGGATGACCATGTTTCGCGTTATGGCCACTTCTTTCTATAAATTTTAATATAAGTGTATTTTCATCAAATTATAAAATCCAATAAATAGAATTCATTAAATACGTGCCCATTGTGCCATCAAAACACGAGGTTTCCTCCATCGATCTCGTTTCGTCTCGCAACAGCAACCTGCACGCCGGGTCCCGGCGCGCTGTTTACGTTTGTCGTGTGAAAAAAGCGGAGCGAAAGAAAAACGCCGACGTCATATTAATAATAAAGCGATCTTCTGGCGTTTTGACGGGCGGCATTTCAACGGACCGCTCAGTGAAAGGCCGACACCTATTGACTGCGCGATGTGGCCCAACAAAAGAACAACGCCGAACCGCCGAAAATCGCCGTCAAAAAGGCCGAAACGCACACATAAATATACGTATGTGTCCGGAGCCGAAAGGCCCCACCGACTTGTTATTCTTGTATTAGCGATTATAATAACACAGATGTTACATAAATATAAAAACGTATCCTTCACGGACGGCCACGGAGAACTGGATATACCAGAATGGACGCAGAAATCTCGCCGAGAGATATCTTCGTTAGACGATAAATGCGGGAATCTCAGGCGGTCGTCTTAAGAGCGGAATTTATTGAGTTTGTCGTGAAATCATTATTTAGCGTCCCTGACATAGTAGTACAGATTAAAGTATTGTTACCTGTTTAAATAATTTAAAATTTAAGTAGACAAGTTTAGAGAAATTCTAAAAATGGAAAAATCAGAGGTTTGCGCAGTTTTAAAATACTTGCGAAAGAAAGGGTTGTCGCCAAAAGAAATTCAAGAAGACATGGTAGGTGTATTAGGTGAGGGTGCTGTTTCTTACCAAGTGGTGAAAAATATGTCTCGAGAATTTAAACTGGGAAGACGAACATGTGGACATGCGAAGTGCTGGACGACCAATGACTGTCACTACCCAAGAAAATGTTAATCGTATACACGATATGGTGATGACAGATATACGACTGACCATTCGCCGGATAGCTGAAGTTACGAATTTTTCTTACGGTACTATTTTAATATTTTCATTAATTTTGGGGCTAAAAAAAGTTGTCTGCACGTTGGGTCCCACGAATGTTGACACCTGATCAGAAACGTTCTAGAGTATTGCATTTTGAAGCCAGTTTGGCAAAGTTTAAAGCAGATCCGGATGAATTTATTTCTCGATTCGTCACTGTTGATGAAACGTGGGTTCACCAATTTGATCCTGAGGCGAAGCAACAAAGTATGGAGTGGCATCTCTGAGGTTCTGTGCCACCCCGCAAATTTCGTGGTTTGCACTCCGCTAGTAAATTTATGGCCACAACGTGAGACGTAGAATTTTGATGAGGTGAACATGCAATAAGAGGCTCTTACTGTGCCAACTTAATTTCAAGATTGCGCGAGTGTGTCAATAAAAATTACGTAAATAATTGAATTTACTAATTAATGGAATTTTTTGTTTATTGTATGTCCTTCCTTATCTTATTGAGATAAGGTTCGTAAGAAAGGATGGGGGGCAGGGGTGGGGTTACGATGTGACTCACTAACTGGAAATAATCAATTTGGTGGTATGTTAAAAAATGATCACAGTCAATCTCTTAATTTTAGAATTTATTTAAATTTTACATTTTTTCATTTTCCTCATCTCATCCTCACCTGGGGTGGAATTGATGTTGGGTTGGATCAGATTGCGTTGAGTTGATTCGGTTAACTATTTCATATCTAAAATTTTCTTTCAGATTGCGTTGAATTGATTGGGTTGGGTTGGGTCAGGTTGGGTTGAATTGATTTGGTTGGATTTGCTAACTTTTCGCATCTCTAAAATTTGCTTTGCGTTCACCAAAAATCCTCACCTGGGAAGGGATTGAGATTGGGGTTGGATTGGGTTGATAAAAAATTGCTGAAAAAAGTCGTAATTTCTATGACCAACAAACTTGACGATCACACGGTAAGGACGGATAAAATTGCAAAATTAAATCATTTGTTCTTCATCAAGCGATTTTCCAAAAAAAAATAAATACAATCCAAGTAAAACATTTTCTATGACAACTAATATTTAATTCGCTCCTAGTTCCATCACAACGCCAATTGCTTAAAATCCAATCCAATTGATTTCGAAATAAGAACAAAATAATTATAAATTTGTTGTTTGTATAAAATTTATCAATTTTATGTTGGTCATAGGTACTTTCCGATGTAATTTGGTACAAATAATTTGGATTTTTAAATCTCAACAGCCTCCTGGAAATTTTTTGTCAAATCACCTCTCTACAGCTTGCATCACTTCATCATTACAGGAAATTTTTTCCCGCATAAGTTTTCTTTTAATTTAGGGAACAACCTGTAATCACTGGGGGCGAGATCTGGCGAATATGGTGGGTGCTCCACTAATTCAAAGCCTGCTTGATTGTGGCACTGATACATCTGACGAACGCATCAGTTGAGCAAAGCGTTCGTCAAAGCGTTATTGGCATAACGGCCTACATAATCTACAGGATGTTTTAAGAAACAGTGGCCATTAGCTACACCCAATAAAATCATAAATCAAGTGCGTTTGCGCCATATCGCGAAATGTGCACAAGCAATTGTTTACATTCCGGAAACCTGCCCGTTAAAAAGACGTCGGTGGGACTTTGATGTTCGTCGACCACATGAAAACACAATCCCAAAATATTATGGCTTTGGGAATTTCGGACGGTGACGATCGTTAATCTTTTCATGGATTTGCTTTGCCGATGGAAAAGAGAAATGGTTCGTGAAGGGGTGTGGTCGTGTTGCGCGTCGGGTAGGTTAGGCGGCGGCAGTCGTCGGTCACAGACGTCCCCAACGGTAGCCGGTGACTAATGTCTTTATATAAGCCACACATAGGCCATTGTTGCGGGGCGACGACGTCTTGGAGACTTGCCGACGAAGCTTTTGTGATGATTTGGGTAAAGAAGAATTTACTTACAACTTTTTATGGCACGACAGGAAAGTTAATGATTACGTTAAGTTTGTACGAAGACAATAAAAATTTTTGAATAGACATTTTCACGAACAATGAAAATTTTTTTATTGGCTTTTCATGACGTCAAATCATTGAGTACATAATCAACAAAATAGTCCAAAAATTAATATAATAAAATTTAAACGTTCCTATGGTGAATTAAATATATATATATATATATATATATATATATATATATATATATATATATATATATATATATATAAGATCGTTAAAAAATCTATGGTTGTACCAAATATAATTTGCAATGAATCCACAACGTAATTCGAAACACATGTATCCGCGTCGAATTTTATAAATTGGACACTGGGGATCTACTTGGCGACCATCGTGCACAATAAACATCGAGTAATCTCGCATAATTACGCTCACTAATCTCCGTGACATCCGAGCACCTTGAAAGCATGTTGTGATTTTCACTGCACGTTCTAACGACGATAATGGCGGCGCCCCGTGGTCAGCGACAGGGGCGAACGCCGAGTCCCCGCGCAGCCAACTAATGCGCCGGACAAAAAAGAACGGTCGTAAAATTCAATCCGGGAAGGACCCCTTTGGGACGCAATAAGTCAGCAATTGTACGAAAATTACTTAGCTGTTTGGTTCTTCGCCGGCCGAACTCGACAGGGATTGTTTCCAAAAATTGAAAATTAATAATTTACCAGATAAGATGCGACTTATATGATTACTTAGGTTTTTTTATTGTCCTTTAAGACAATAAGGTACCTCATCGTACCTACTGACGTCGAAGTCCTTGATTAATCAATTATTACATTCTGGTCAGCAAACTACAATCAATTGGGATATGTTATAAAGTACTTAACTTGTATCTTATATGTGGACCGAAAACAACTAATATCTCGAGCTTTCATTGCCTCATCAGGTATTCAACAGCGGGTCGTCCCATTTTGCTTTTGTTATTTGATTTGATTTTTCTGCTATAATAAAAAAATCTTACATCTTAAAATATATACAATTAACAAGTTCCTCAAGTATGTTTCAGATCATACATATTAAGTTAATCCACCCTTTGAATCGTACACCCATCTTATACATGACTTTTTTTATATTCTTTCACTGAACCACCGCCGAGAAATTAACTAAATTAACTATTAACTATTTTTCTTCGTAGGTAGGTAGATAATATAAAAATCTTTCGCTATTGCTATTATCGACGTGGTGCCCATAATCGCAGATTTATTGCAGTTCGTAAATAACTGCGAATTACTTAGGCAAATATTTTCATTAATCCGCATCGTAAACGTCGTCTGGTGCATTTAGGTGATCATAAAAGCCACCAAAAGTTTATACATTTGCGGTCGGCAATAATGGAACACAATTAACTTTCGTTTTATGGCTTCCGCCAAACAGCCGAGGCACCGCCTCTGTCGTGCGATCAGCGACGAATATAATTACCGAATGTTCACTTGAGCCCAAATAAACATCGCTAATCGCCGGATTATATTACCGCAAATTGTTTACCGAGAATTCTTCCTGTGATTTTACGACTCGGTGAAGTAACGGACACAGTTGATGATCATATTTTTATATTAGTACATACGCAATTAAAATTTGAATTTTTATTTCAAATTTTGATTTACTTCAATTTGACTTATTTTTATTGATATTGATATGATGTCATCTACATATGTAGATTTCTTATATTAATAACTAAATTTTTAAAAGTAGTGGTGATTCTCATAACACTGACGCGTCTGGCACTCCACCTGCTCCGTCAGTAGCCAACCAAATAAATCACCAACAAATTCAAATTCGCAACGCGACCCCTCCACAAACAAAAGCCCGGCTCAAAAACTACCTTTCGTGCGGAAAATCAGCAAGCGCTCGAACAACGGCCCTTTCTTTCGGCTCCGGGAAACGGTCGTAAATTAACAGCGCCGTACATTGCGTTACGGCGCGTTACGGCACAGTGGAGTGCGCAAGGAATCGGAACTACCGAGTATCCGGGCACAATGCGGGCAATAAAACGTTCACGAGAACGCACTAAACTACTGATGGGCGCTTAGTGATTGATGGACGTCGAAAGAAAAGCGCCAGTGTTTCGCGCCGTTCGGCGACTTGCGCACGTGAAAATCGAATTGTCGCAGTCGTCCGGTCATTGTGCGCGTGACAATGCCGTAACGAACGCAATCTCCAACAAATCGTAAACGGATCATCGCCGTCGAAAATCGGCGCGAAATCTCGTCGACGGGATTAAGTTAGTTTGTTGGTTAATTTTGCGCGAACGCACTTTGTTAAAATTGGGTTAACGATCCGTTGATGACGCGAACAATGCAGGCAATTGGCGACTTGCGCGTAAAAGCGCGAGTCGTTACTGGACAATTATCAATTGATATTGTTGTTGGATAATGGCGTTGCGAAACGCTCTTGTGCGTTGTAACTGTTGGCACACAGTCGACCGCAAAACACGGCTTTGGTGTAGTTTTTATAAAGGAGCTGCCGTCACAAATGCGTCATCATCATCGTGGCTGTAATTAGGCGAGTTTCCCTTCTGCAACCGAACGCGCCGACGCCTTCGATGTCGCGGTTGTTTAGCAACTTGTTGTATGAATTGTCATCGGTATCGGTGATTGATCTTGTTTTTGCTTATGGTATTTTATTATATATTAACCTCAACAGATCGAGCCCAATTACAAAGTCGTCCACCGCTACAGTTGTAACAAAGTACTCCTGCGAAGGATTCAGGGAAATTCGAATTCCTGGACTGAAATTTGAATCTGTGACATAGACTACTACTTTCCTTTAGCTGCAAAAAAAAAAAACAATTTCAAATATGAATCATAAATTCTGCTCCGATACAATCGACAAAGACTAAAGACTTTTGAATCCTGTGGATATATTTAATTGGTTTTTCAGAGAGATCTTGCGCAAAATTCCGCTGAAACAATTTCTTCTATGTTAGGGACCGCAAATACTGATCTCCCCTCGTACGACAGAAACTCCCTCCACGTCGTCTTACATATAAAACCGACGAAACAAAACCTAGTCACTCCGATCGCCTACGTGTATGATTAAATCTGTTATTTTCTCCTAATTAAATTAAAATTACAGCGCGCGCAACTGTTAATTAAACGCGCCTAGATCCGAAGATAACTACGTTTCCGCTCGTTTCTTCTGTTCCACCGTCGCATTGTGCGCGCGTGTGTGCGTACACGTGTGTGTGTGTGTGTGTGTGTGTGTGTGTGTTAACGGCGGAGTCTTTGATCGGGTGTTAATAACAATTATAGGAGGCCATGCTAATCCTCGAATCGCCTTTGTGTTCGAGTTTCGCCCCGTCATCGGTTACAATGCCGAAAGAAACGCCGGACTGTCGTAAACGCACGAACGGTAGTGCGGGTCGATCGGGGAACAATGGACGTAATTGCGGCTTATTAATGAGCGGCGGTGAACGCGAAAGTCCGCCGAATTGGGATTCGGGGCGACTCCGTCGATATTCCGCGTTCGAAAGAATGGGGCGTTTTAAGTAGTTGCGGTTTAGCGCCCCGCGGCGGAAAGCGCGACGAACAGAAAAAGACGTGGCTGTAAAAGTGGACGCGTTTCGGTTTATATTTTTTTCAAATGTGTTAAAAATTATGACGCAATCGAAGGACAAGACAAATAAACAATTAAAAATGTCGGGGATTGCCTTAACGCCCTGTTTAAACGATGATGCGTTCCAAATATTTGTGCATGAAAGAGTTTGTGTGCCGATACATTCTCTTGTAATGAGGGCCGAGTGTAACGTACCTTTCTTTGCTTTTGTGAAGCATTTTACTCGTTGCGTGTATATGAACTCGATCGCGATCTATCGATCGGTCACGATGTTATTGTTAAATCGAAATTTGCAACTTTTCGTTCTAAAAATGTATGGCAACCCATTAACGCTGATATTATAAACAAATACTTCGTCGATCCTGATAAATGATTAAAATCAAAGAAATTTATAATAAATTGTGCAAAATCGAACCAAATCAAAGAATGTAATAAATGAAGGTCTGATGTTGGTTGCTGAATTGCAATAGTTTTAAGCGAAAATAATCAGAATTTTGATCCATTCCCAACTCGGATACGGAAATGAGACTTTTAAGGACAATCAATGGGGCCACTCGAAGAGACAGAATGAGGAACATGATATTGAGAGAAGAATTAAAACCGGTTGAAAAATTAATAAAGACAACCGGGCCGGTTGGGGTACGGAATGAAGGAAGAGAAAAAACTTTTCCAAGTAAAAGTAGCGTGAAAACATAGAGTCGGACAATCCAATATGAGATGGGAAGAAAAAAGAAGAAAAACTGCTGAAAAACAGAACATCCAATAGATGGTACGGTATAGAAAGTTATGGAAATCAAAAATATATGAAATTGTTCGTGAAGCTCCATAAGTAACTATAAGCTGTCGCATGTAGAAGAATTTGACAAATTTGCTAAAATTAGAGAAACTAATAGTGGACAAGAAAGAGATTAGAGAAGGACTAGAAAAACTGTTAAATAAGGAAAAACGTAATAGATCGTAAATTGTAAAAGACGAAATGGAACGACGAGGTTCAAATCAGAAAACCACACCGAAACAAACAAAAAGAAAAAAATTCCTATGTCTATTCCTATACCACACAAAAATAAATAAATGAAAATGTATTTCATAAAACAAAACAGTAACAACCTCACTGAAAAAAATCAAAGGAACGGAAGCAGAAGAATACTAAAGAGGCACTAAAGGCAAATGCACCACCCAACCAATAAAAAACGAAAGGAAAAAGAGAAAATTATTTAAAATCTATATTTATTAGAATTAGAGTATACATTGAATTGAATTGAGTTTGACTCTAAGCTGCATTGACTGTTGCAAAAAAATGGTAACATTTTGTATTCTTATTAAAAAAGTAATGTGGGGCTCTTATATATAGATATACAGTGTGTTTCATTAATAATTGTCCATAGAGTAACTGAAGAATGCATGTGCCAAGATATGATGATTTAACCTACAACACTATTTAAAGGATTAAAGATAAGTATTTAAATTCCATAAAAACATGTAAATGAAATAATTGAAATAATTTCAAATAATTTTTTGTTAATTTTTCTGTGCTTCTAGCAGCTTTCATCTCTCCACTTGTTTTCCGTCTCTTCTGCTCCTTTCCGCTTTTTCTTCTGGTGATCCTAATTTAACTCCCACATTTTGTCGTTTACTCAAATTCCGCAATGAATATATTAAAGAGTTGCGAGTTCAGCGGGCAGAGGGGTCTCACCCCTCTCCTGGTCCTAAATCTTCTCATTACCCACTGTTACTGTACACCATGTTTCCTTATATATTTGCTCATTCCTTGTCCTCGTCCCTTCTGATATCTCCACCGTTGCCATTGTCTTCATCATTATCTGTTAGTCTACCTTGTCACAAGTCGCCTTTTCTTCCCTTCTTTGACATCTCCCTCTCTATTAAGTAATTTAACACGTGCAGATTGTCCTTCGCTCCTGTGCCTTTTCTGTCCTTTCAGCAACATTTTTTCGCCTTCCATCTCCTTCTCTAATCGTCCACCTATCATTCCTCTTTATAATTCGTATACTACATTTAGTAGTAACCCCATCCTAGTAACTGCTGAAGATACCTCCCCCATTACTTTATGTCTACGCTCCCTGCTCCTTGTTTGCCCATTTCTTCTTCTTTCCGAGAGACTTCCATATCTTCTTCTCCCCATTTAATCACTGCACTTCCTCCGAGTCTCTTTATCTTTGTTCGTTCTCCTTCCGCTTTCCTCTTCTACAAATTCCTCCTTGTTCTACGTCCCACTCTTGCCGACTTCATAATTTTCCTCGGCTCCTTTTCACTCTTCTGCAATCTTCGTTAAATTACGATTTTTGTCATTAACCCCCCATCACCTTTGTTATGGCCTTTATTTTTAATATTCGATGACGTAAGATCAGACAGATCGGCTAGCATTGCATTTTTTTGCAAGATCGCTAATGAAAATGTCTTCGTCATAATTAATGCAGTGTCGCAGGTCAACACATGATTCACCACAAATCGATGTTTATTAAATTTTGCAAAAGTGGGGTTCACGAACTAGGTTTTGACAATCCGACTGAGGTGAAGTTTCTCGGTTTGTGCCTAAATCCTCACCTAGATTGGATTCAACATATAATTTATTTAACTAGTAAAAGTAAAAAAAATAAATGTGTTGGAAACGAGTTAATCTCCAATTCTCCCTGCAGTGAAGGGCCATTCGGATTATTACGAACTTAGGATTCAGAGCCGATGCCAGAGAGTAAGTTCATTCATTTAAAATTCCTTACGCTTCCTTCGATTTATATCCATCACTAAAAATGAACTGCTTCATTAAATTTTAAAGTTAATATTTTTTACAATAAAGTGTTATTATTTATATCATAATGATTATCTGCCTATAAGAATAAATTATTAATCGATTTTATTAAGATAATAATAATTCGTATAAACGAATTATTATTATTAAGACAGTTTGGCGAACGTAGTTGCATTCAACGTGGAAACCTCTTTTGGTAAAATAGAAGCACGTGATTGTTTCGGACGAATCAAAAAGTGGTTGCTTTCCTTTCTGCAATTGTCGACTAGCAGGGAGCACTTCCAGGATTTTCGGGTGCTGTGAATCCGCCGGCCCGAAGTTATATTGCGTTCCGCTTTAACCGGACGCCCACTGGCGCATTTACACGGGTGCATCTTTCCCTCGTCGTCGAACAATGCGGTAATAAAGCGCTCACGATCTGGGCACGGTGTGGAACCGGGCGAAATTTCGCAAAAAGAAAACGGCCGTCATTAGGAGTCCTTTATTCAATTTTCCTTAAGTCTGTTTGATGATTTATGATTCTGATGCCGATTAAGTAAATTTAATTTATATAAATACATTTGACTGAATTTTTAATCAACAAATTGCTTTAAAATTATTGTTGTGTGATTTTTTTTATATTCAATATGTTCGTTAAATATGCGTCTCGCCTTTATTGTACACCATGTACTTAATACTCATTAATGAATTTAAACCCATTCAAGCATTTATTTTTATTAACTCCTTAAGCGACTTGCTACCGTCGGCAATCGCATACATGTAAAAATCTTCTCCGTCTGCCGCGTCGTCGGTGCCAATTACTTCACCTGCCCGGAGAAACCGTAGACATTGCGGATCATTCGCTCCGGCCAATTAATGCCGCGTTTCAGTGCGCCCGTGAAGAAATGAAATCCGCAATCCGACAGATACGACAGGCAAAAGTTGTCGTCTCTAGCTGCCGACTTATGAACTTTTACCGGACTCGAATTGCTGCACGTTTGCGTTTGAGCTTCGATATTAATTGATTGTTGTTGCTTGCGATATTTTTGCGCGCAGTTTAATTATAAACACGCAATTACTACTAAACAACAATTAAAATCCCGTCGATGGTTGAAAACGGCGATTTTAATTGAACAGGACGATTATATGTAAAAGGACGTGTGCGGTGAAATGAATGTAATTACTCGCGTGACTGTCGAGTGTTTCCAAAACAAGGAAAATAGAGATGGGTACAAGTGATTCAAATCTATCAATGGAAATAATAAATAATAATAATAATAATTAAACGATCTAAGTCTATAATCTATATGGTGGGTGGTTATAGATAATTAAATTATTTCGTTTCATTTGCGAGGAGGAAGAAGAAGAACAAGAAATTCAAGTGACGAGAAATGCGTTTAAAACGATCAAATCAGCTTAAGAGGCATAAAATTGGATAAAAGATGTATTTATAATTTAAACCATCTCGATGTTTGGTTAAGGTTTTAGATGATTTTAATGTAAAAAAATGTAAATTTAGCAAAAATTAGCAGATTGTGAAGCACGCCATGGCACGCATTTTATAGCGATTTCAGCGATATAGTGATGATTTAAAAAACGAGTGACCGATGTGGACTGTGACAACTGAAAGTTTTTTTAGTTGATCGCACCAAATCAACAATAAAAATAATTCAAAATCACTTGTATAATAATTAAGCGTATTCAAAGAATCAAAAGTGTAAATGTGTAAAGAAAAAAACAATTTTTAACGATTTTATGCAACTAAATCGATTAAAACCTTGACAAAAATCAAAATAGTATAAATTTCACAAATTTCGTCGCTCACAACCCGTTTATATAATTTTTAAAAGGCCTATTTTAAACATGGCATTTCTGTGTCTGTATCTATGAGTTCATTTTTGTGTTTATTTGTAATCAAATGAAAAACATTGATATAAATTGTGTAACAATTTATTCTGAAAATTCACAAAATTTACGTATCAACTATAAATCAGATTTCGAATATTCATTTGTATGGCGATTACAATGGACGCGCTCTACATGATTTATGAGCGCATTCCAAACAGTATAGTTTTGTATTTATATCTGGCCTTGACACGTTAATTATTTAACTCAACCCAACCCAACTCGACCCAACCCAACCCAATCCAGCTCAATTCAACTCACGCCAAATCCAAAGCAAAGATCCAGGATGAACCAACTCAACTCAAAGTATATGCATTGAAAATTGATCCTGCCAAGCTTCGGTATCGAGACTAATTAGGCTTCTGATGCTTGCAAACTAGCCTCGCAACCTAATTGGTCTTTCCATCACCAACTAAGAAGACTTTGTTGTTGAGTCTTGAGATGTAGTAATCTTCGTTGAAACGTTGCTTTAAACCTGGACGGTTGTTCAAAGTCAAAGGCCGAATGACTTCCAGATAAAATAGAATAGATGGTGAAAACATTTTTGCTATTTTAAGTGAAATATTTGATTGATTCGAAAAATCTAAATTGCGTTCTCAAATGAATAGAATCCAACTTTATCTTTGTCAAAATTTTCAGTTCAGAACAATGGATGAGAAACTTATGATAATCTTTCGGGCGTCTTCACGGTGCTGAGAATTGTTGTTGAAGCTACTAAAAATGGGGGAAATGCAGTATGGACTATTGTCTCTTGTTCGTGGAGCTTAAATCATTCTCTTTTGGTGATAAAATAATAAATCTCCAAAATCGATAGATTGTTATCGAATCCAAAAGGAGCGGCTTTTCAATCTTCAAGTTCAAGTGGCTATTTTTTTTTAACTTTCATATAATATAGGAAGGAGTAAAAGCAAATGAGATTCATCAATCCTCAACGTCTGTACAGTTCGTTAAGGTGGGCTTGATTGTCAGGTGTACTGCAAAAGTTTACTCCGGGCAGATTGCTCAGGGTTTGAAATAGGAGTAGATGAAATTCTTAAAATGCATACAATTTCCCTTATATTTCCTCGTGTGAAATAATTGCATTGAATTTGTTACGCACTTGAATATTTCCGAATGAATTAAAAAAATAAGCAACTGCATTCCCAAATTAATAAAATTCCAAGGTTTGTGTCGAGTTTAAACAAGTTTACTTCAGGTTGGTTATGAAGTCATAATTTGATGAGGAAAAAAATTCAAGGATGGATGAACGGAAATAAGAAGAGTAAGAACAAACGCTTAATTCTTAACTTCTGTTTCGTAAAGATTTTTAAAATTTTTGAAATGTCTACGTTCAGAAAAATAACGGTTATTAAAAGCACATTTGTAAAAATTATGAGGAGGATTAGGAGAGTCGATAATTTAGAGAAGGGCAATTAATCTCTTCGCAACTCTCTAAAAAATTCAAAACAGTTGTATGGGAAAAAGGAGACAATCAGAGTCTGATCAACATAGGTCTAAGCTGCAAAACGTATGGTGCTAATCCTTTGCAAATATTTGAAGATGTGGAAAGGATGCCCTAAACTTAATTCCACCTTTAAGGACCTCAATGGGATGCATCACACCACATCACTGGCAAAAATATGTCTTAAGGAGAAATGGCCCACACCATTAAAGGTGTATTCGAATTTTGCCAAAGACCATTAATAAATAAGTGAAAATAATGTTAAATCGATATTTACTCTTCCAGTTGTTTACTGAGCTAATGAGCGCAAGTCAATCTTCAGATCCGAACTTGTACCTAAACGAAAATCGCTTTTTGATGACGTCACGATGACGTAGAAGTGAAAATTTACTTGCAACGTATAGTGTATGTGTTGTACATTCAATTCCAATTCAGGCCGTCAAACTGAAACTCACAAACAGTTACGGTTCCGGTTTACCGCCAAGTATCAAAGGCTTTAGGGTCTCCCAGGCCACTCAATAAATATTTATGTGTTATTATTGCGATCGCGCCAAATATTTGGGCGAATTCGACAACAATGAGTGGGAAACCAGTGCGAGTGTTTATTTTACATTTCGGCGTAAGCAAAGACCGGAAGGCCGGTAATCCTTTCTCGGTTTGTTTATACAGCGGGTCCATTCGAACGGATTCGTTTATATCAGCGAAATGATGGAACTAAATGGGCGAAAATGTGTCGCGATTTTAAGAATATTAAGCAATTGTTTCCAATTCATTGAAATAATTTTTTTCAAAAAAATCTTTTATGACACCGCTCATCTTATTTATTGGCGAATATGTTTCGTTGTGTTGTTAAACTCCGTGGGAATCCCACAACACCCACAGCAATTTAATTAGATTCATTTGAATGCACTAAACTTTAAAGAAAACCTGCGAGAGAGCGTTGCGACGAATTACTCCAATGAAATTTAAACGCAATTAACTAATTGAATTTAATTGAACAGGAGATAAAAACAACCATTATTTTTAAGGCCATTTAAAACCATTAAGTTTTAAATTGGGAGCTGCTGCAACACAATGATTACCGGCATTCAAACACTGATATTGTAATTCTTGTGAAATTAGAGTTGGATAAGATTTTGTTGATTCTGCGTTTATGTGAAACAAAGATAAATTAAAATATATCCGAACGAACAAGTGCAACAAGCAATAACGGTTAAAATTTGCCAAAGAACAAGAAAAAAATAACTTGTATATTACCTATAAATTACAAAACCCGCTTGTACGTGATAAGTGTGTTGCACGTTTACGACTTAATTGTGTCTTGCAATAGAAAATTACGTACATTTGATTTATATCGCTTGGCGTGTTACGAGGAGAGATCATTATTTAACGTCCCTGGCATAGTAGGCGTTGAGTTATGTTGAATCAATTAAGTAGTAATAATTTAAGTAGACAAGTTTAGAGAAATTCTAAAAATGGAAAAATCAAAGTTTCGTGCAGGTGTTTTATAAACACTTGCAAAAGAAAGGGTTGTCGCCAAAAGAAATTCAAGAAATAATGTCTCGAGAATTTAAACTGGGAAGACAAACATGTCGACATGCGAAAGGTGCTGGACGACCAGTGACTGTCACTATCCAAGAAAATGTTAATCGTACACACGATGATAATGACAGATAGACGACTGGCCATTCGTCGGATAGTTGAAATTACGAATTTTTCTTATGGACACCTGATCAGAAACAAGTATTGCATTCTGAACCCAGTTTGGCAAAGTTTAAAGCAGATCCGGATAAATTTCCTTCTCGATTCGTCACTGTTGATGAAACGTGGATTCACACTTCGATCCTGAGGCGAAGCAGCAAAGCATGAAGTGGCATCGCCGAGGTTCTCCGCCACCCCGCAAATTTCGTGTTTTGCCATCAGCTGCTAAAGTTATGGCCACAATTTTTTGAGACGCAGACGGAATTTTGGAACGTCTGGAATTCTGTTTCATCAAGACAACGCTCCTGTCCACAAAAGCAATGTTGCCATGAGCGCTATTCTGAACTTGAATTGTTTGAATATCCCGCGTATTCACCAGACCTGGCCCCCAGTGATTTCCTTAATTAATTTCATTTATAACCATAACCACCACGTAAGCAAATAAATAAATCGAATTACGATATCATAACCAATTAACTTCCAACGCCGTACACGAATCGTCATAAAGACGTCCGTCATTGTCACTTCACTTAATTCCCGCCGCATTTCACCGTCGGACAATCGAGACTTTCGAACGACATACAACTACGTGTACGTAGTCGCGCGCACGGAGCCATCAAACGCAATTAGCGGCGAGTTTTCCGCATCATTTACCCACGAACGGAGCAAATCCTCGACTTTAACCGTCGGACAAAGGCAGCCCGGTCGCACGCCTGAGAAACCAGAAAGGAGTCCGGCGAATGGGAACGCAAACGGAATCGAATGCGCATACATATTAGTAAATAGGGTCCGCATATGCGGAGCTCATAATGCTATCTGCTCGATCGGAGCGGGCGAATTGTAAAAACGGCAACCCAATACCGCTCCCGCCGTGTGTATGCGCTCATTGTTCGGACTTGTTTGTACACGTATTGACACAAAACATTATCTTAAACTATCTATTAGAATATTGTGTTACCGATGGTGTGTATTTATTTTGAGCGAGGGCTCTGTGCTGGTTATTCCACCGAGGTGGCGTTATTTTTTGAATAGATCCGATTTGCTGGTTTTGGGAAAATGTTTGAAATATTCAAACTGTGATTGTTTAATTTAATTTAGTAATACAGAAAACGATTCAGTGAAGCTTTAACTATAATTGCAAATGTTTTGATTTTGTAAAATATAGACTTAATTTGAACGGTTATTTCTGATATGTTTTGTAAAAAAAATGTAAAGTTGATTGTGTCGGCTTGGCAGTCTTTTGCTGATCTTATCTTCGTGCGTATGAAATATGCCCGTATAACGAGGTGAGCTAGTAATTCGAAAAATTATCGTACAAACAAACCGACAAACGCAGATCACACCTAACACGATTCTCGTCCTTGAACGCTGCTCTCACTGCATGAATCCAAAGAATTATAATTAGTTTAATGCATGAGGGCCCCAATGTTGTACTAAACGCCGTTTTAATTTGTCGCGGCATCGGAATCCCATAATACGTTTTACGTTGCTATGCAATTGGGTCAGTGCCTGTAAGCAACGAAGAGACGCGCACCCTCGAGCCAGTCATAATATTAAAGTGCATCGCGGCATCTGTGTTTTTCTTAAGCGGTGTGGTTATGTTAACTGTCACTGGCAACATCCAGTTAGTAAAAACGCGCACGCAGGCCGAATTCACACGCGCAAGTGTATCGGCGCGCAGACCGTGAAATCCGACCCCGCATCTCCGACGGCTTCTCGCACTTTGCGCGTCAGTGCGATCGCTGTGTGTGCGTGTGTATTTATTTCGGCGCGACTTCAAACGGTCCCTCCGCACGCATAACAGTAAACACATGGCCGTGTCAAAACATTCAACACCGCGCCGCGTTTCTGCGCGCCACCCTGCGAGCCGGGCGGCCCCGCCACTTCAAAGGACCGAAAAACAGATACACTGGTGTTCGTACCACTTATGCAGAAATTCGGGAAACACGCCGATATCGGACGCGCGGCGACGTGTGAGGGCCACGATTCCGTGCGAGCGATCTGTGACGGACGACCTTTTTCACGAGGCGATTTGTCGACGTTTTTTTTTTTATTCTTCTGGTCCATCTCAAATGTGTTACGTGAATGAAACCTTTATTGGACAAAAATTTACAAAAAAATATTTGGTTGATTTGAGGGTTTATTGCGTGCTGCTGAAGACCTCCGACATAGAGTGAAACGGTACTGCATTATAAGTGGTATTCTTTGCAAATTCAATCAGCTTTCCATAGCTCGCTGCATTTTGTGCAAGAATATACCGTTATGGTGAACTTTGACGAGAAATTATTAAATTGGGAGTTGTGTCGACGACGAAATTTGAGATAAAGGATAGAAAAAAATATGAATGCAAATTAAAACTATTAGTATTGTTATTGGGTCGGGTTGGGTTGGGTTGAGTTGGATTGCGTTGGGTCGGGTTAAATTTCTTTTTTTTCACGATTAATTTTCTCAGGATGAATTTTCCGTAAATCATTTAAAACGATTTAAATAGATTGTGAATTTTCACATTAAATAAAATATGTATTTTAATATTATATTATTAAGTTATAATGATTGTAAAATATTGTAAATTTTAGCATCTGGTATAATATTAATGTGTGTTCCAGGCGATGAATCTTATCTTTAACTCGATCTTAAGGATCTTTAAGGATCTGTAGCTTACTACGCAATCATGGACCTACGAATTTCCATTGTTTTCTCTCTATCAGCAATGAATACAAAATTTTCAAATACATATTTCTTTAATTGCTATAATCTGGAAAGGAGGAAAATTGATGCAGGGGGTATAACGAACAAAGAAGCCAAAATGAGGCTGCTAAATTGAAACCCTCTCTCAGATACAATCATAGACTGAAGTCACCAACCAAGAATATTACCACTGTCTACTGGTACTGCGTACAAAACTACAATGACAAAATGAAAATATTTACCTAGAATTATCAAGGATATTTCTGAAATCCAAAAAATGTTCCATCCAAAGATACGAGAGGCCAGGGCTATAGAAACGACAACGGTGAAAGCGTTCTTCTTCTGTCCACCGAACAATTTAATAATCGATGTCGCACTATTTGAACACAAAAAATTCCAAAGTAAAGATCAACTGCAAATAGATTTTAAGCGAAAGGGTATACCCCTTGAAAAATTGTGCGAAGAAGAAACCCAGAGGAAATGAACAACGAATTCCTTCTCCTGTCCTATTATATTCCCTTTCCATTTCATATGTACTTCCTTACTGTTCGCTCCTCCTTTCATTGCATTGAGATACAGTCGCATTCTGTCTAAGAATCCTCATAGCTTTTTTACTATTTCCTGAAGCCCCTTCTTTGTCTCCGTTAGAATGACGTCATATGCGAATACCAGCGACCATATTTTAGTCTTTCACAATTTTACACCTCCATCCAAAAGCTCTCTGACGTCTTGTTTCCCACCTTCACCCGCCACCACGTTTCTTCGTATATCTGCTCAACTCTTCTCCTTATCCCCTCCGCTATTACCACCCTTCCCCTTACTCTCAAATTGTCCCTCGTTCCCTTATTACCTCTTCTTAATCACGCTTACCTTTCCGGTACCCGGCTTTTCAACATTTTGGATAGAGTTGGTAAGCTACTAATGGGATGCAAGTTAGATGCAGATTCAGATCAACACCGAATTGCTTCGAATGTTAGATTAATTTTGATCTTGAATCGAATGCAGACATTTATCTGCTTTTGATTCACACATTTGTGAGAAATTCGGAAACGTACAAATGCTAATCAAAAAATGTTTGCACTGAAAGATTTACTTTTACTGAAACTGACATAACTGGTAAAGATATCAAAGATCATTTACTTTTACGACCAAGTATAAAAGTCACAGACCTTAAGTGACATACAATTGTATAAGTCTTCTAATTAATTTTTTATTCGTCAAAAAACGGCCACGAACCGCAACCGTTCACTTCCAGGGCAAAGTTTGTCGCACCTCGTAAACCCCGATGACTCGCCAACTTCGCAAATTGCGATTTCGAGTTCGGAGATCAAAAACGACTCGTGCCGTGCGAACGCGCAATTACGCGCGGACGTCGGCCGCAGCTGCCCCGGCGCGGTAAGTCGATCGCTTCCTACTTTTCGTTAATCGCCTAAAACAATTCGTGAGCAGCTGCCGACGGAGATAACGAAGCCAGGCAGGCAGGCGCAGGGATTGCGAGCCGCCGCGCCGCGCACCGAATTATCCAATTCGGCCAAATTAAACGGCATTCGTTACGTGGTTTTTTTTTTCTTCTCGTTTCGTCGCGAGTGTAATGAATGGAGCGAGCACGAGTTTAGAGAATAAATATTATGACCCTACTTCCTTTTAGGAACTTAATGGGACAATTGCCTTAAGTGAAACAATAAACTACGAGGAATAAAAAACACGTACGCGATGAGTCCGTTGTTGTTATCGTCGTCGTCGTCATTTATTGCATCGCCTACTGCCGTTCTAATTTAGATTGCTTGAATTGCCGCACTTGCGGAGCATGATTTCATTAATTTCCGCGAGAGGTTCTCGTTCCATTGATGCTATTCATTGATACGTCGACTTGCATTTCGTTTCTATTCTAAGAAAATATTTTTACGTTAAACATAAAAAAACTTAGCCTAGATTTGAAGTTTCTTATTTATCGTTGAACATCATCGGCATGGAGGTGGTAAAATAATTTATAATACAAGACATATCAACGATGAATAAATAAAATAGGAAAGGTCCTAATAGTGTACCTTGTGGCAGTCCACTTTTCGCCATACAAGAAAGTTTTAAATAAGATATAACGTCCGCTACGTCAACTGTGGTTCTATGACTTTCTTGCGTAACGGTATTTGCATTTTAATTAGTTGCTAAGATATCAAACTATCGAATTCGTGTTTGTATTCGTGCCACCCAGTCATTAACGAATCGCTGTTGGAACTGTTACTCGCGGCTAGCGAAATAATCGAGTGACATTCGTTATTAATCCAATGAATTGTTGATTTTTTGCGGCGAAGTGAGTAATATGCGAACAATACCGAATCTGCTGTGGAATTCTCCGTATCGTATCGTGCCGAAGGCATATTAATATGTGTTAAAGTTTGTTATAATGCAACCGCCCGCCGTTTCTCGTTGTGCCCCATAGTGTACCAGAAGTACCAAACACGCGCCTCGAACGGGTTTGTCGATGTAAGAAATGTTGGATTGATATGTTATTTTAAGCATTTTTGTTTGTAAAAGTAAATTTTATTCAAATTGTATTCAACATTTTTTCGCGGTTTTTTTCTCCCAACGTAAATAATTTTCATCATATATTGAAATAAATTTAGGGTAAAGCTGCCTTTTAAATTATGTGGAGTAAAAATTTATGAAAACGTTATCAAATAGCACTTACAACCGACGTTAATAACAAGGTTTCACTTACAAACATTACTCGCACAGCGGAATAATGAAATTTAAAAACGGATTAACAATCAAACATGAATTGTTCGTTAGTAATTTAACTTGTAATGACTGTTTATTTTCTGCTGTCCCCTCTTCCGACACATACACATATCGTATTACAGTGACGTTATGTATTTGGTTCATTTTCATATTATTCTATTATTATTCCACCATTTAATGCATTGATTTATATTTGACTTGTAAATTTTAATTTTTATTGCATTTGATGTCTTTCGTCGAATTTAGAAAAATAAAATGAACTTTCAAGCTAGTTACGCAATCAAATATTCAAAATATTCGATTTCACTCGTAATTTTCTTAACATTAAGTAATAATGGAAAACTGCTAAAAATTATGCGGGGTGCAAATTTTAAAAATAAAACAAAAATATAATTTTTGAGCAAACATTTGTGATAAACAGTTTGTGTGAGTGTATTAACGCCACATAGACGCCAATGCACATAATGATGCTGACGTGCAATTACAGACGCCCGTTCCGGCCGACTAAGTCGGTACTAATTGGGTACTTGCAACTAATTCACAAAATAAATATGTAAGTGTACGTCTAAAATGAATAAGTGTACATGGCGTTAATACACTCAACAAAGTGTTTGTCACTTTTGTCTTTGTTGGCTTGATGAGTCCAGAAGGGCGAAATGATCCATTGCCAACTATTACATTTGCTGAAATTTATTTTCAACATGACATCTGCACATATTTTTTGATTTGGATTCTTTTCCTTTAGCTCCTGCTGTGGCAAGATAACTGTTCCTTTTATTTTTTCTACGTCATCGTTTTTCTTATTCCGTTATTATTTAATATTTCTTGTTTTTCTTCTTAATTTCTTTCTTTTATTAGGATGATCGTCCTCAGATCCTTACTTCGTGATTGGTATTATGGTTCTCTGATCCACTTCACACAGTCTACTTTTATGTTTTGTTACCCTGTGGTCGTTTCACCTTTATCTCCCCCCCCCCCCCCCCCCCGGGACATTTCTCGTATATTTCTCTTTCTTATCTTTATTTTTATCATCGTTATATATGACTTATTTTGTCTCTCCTTATTATTTAATTTTTCATTTATTTTTTGCTATTATTCGTACGTCGTTTACATCTACATGTTATTTGTGACAAGAGGATGACAGTGGCTTATTAACTTTACTGAAAAGTCAACTGACGACTGTTTTCCATCCAACTGTTTTCCATGTTTTCTGCTATAAGTTCGTGTAATCTGACGAATTTCATGAGACCTTAAATGAATACCACACAGAACATGAACTACTCTGAACAAGTCGCTCAGATTTTTGAATAATTTTTTTTTATTATTTGTACAAATAAACAAATTGTATGGAGTGTTGTTTTGTTGGTTTACAAAGTAAATTACGCTGGGTACAAAACCGATAGGATTCAAGACCTGAATTATTTCTTTAACTTAGGTTACCAAAATAAATGATGTGGACATGTTCCAAGGGCTTTGAATGAAAATGATGAAAAAGTATAGGATTTGAACAGTTTTGGAGTAATGTAGGTATGTGCTTCTATTATTAGTTTCTGAACGATGCTGGTCATCGGTGCGTCAAAGGAGCTTTAAACAAATGTCTTCGCCACAATATTTAAGCAATTCGAAAAAGATTGTGCTTCCACCCCAGCTTTTTAATAAGAACCCTTTCTGTCGGGTTTTAGGAAGGTTTGGAATAAATGTGAAACTTTCAACAATTTTTTTTAATATTGAAACAAACTAAATACGTCTTCATGTCATATTTAAACAAGTTTTAAAATAATTATTCAGTCAAAATATATTCAAAACATAGCTTTTGTATATATTTTCCTTGAATATTTGAATAGAGTAAGCTCGTAAAGTAATAATTGATTAAGATACTAGAAACTGAATAGGTTTTAATTAAACAAGCTTTGAAATTTGTTCAAATTTAGATCATTTTGAACAAATATTAGGCAGTTCCTCCACTCCCGAGTATTTGTGTAAGTTGTCATTAAAACTTACACCGCTCCTGAAGTAATAGTTAACCAAGATTCCTGATAGAAACTGAAGAGCTCGAAATGAGAAAGCTTTAACAGAAAATTTCATACAAAATTTTTTTAACAGTTTGACATCAGCTTTTGCAGAAAATCATAATGACGGTTAAATTCTCGCACATTTTTCGAAACAATTCATATTGTAACAACTAAGTGTTAATTGCAAGAAAAATAAAATAATATCCTGAAAGCTTCTAAGAGCTATTGTATGCTTACAAATTGGATAGGTCTTTCTGTAAACATATTTTTAACAGATATTAGGCAGTTCCTCCGCTATTATTGTTCAAAAGTTCGTAGCAAATTTGTTCAAAACAAGTTTTATGTTTAGTTTAATTTTAAGTTCGAACGAAACAATATTGGGCAGGAAACTGAAACTGGAACTCGAAGGGGTTTGACAATTGATGTTGTATTGTTGTATTAATCGTTCAAAACTTTTTAAACATATTTTTTTTTAACTTTTGGGTGCTGAGTAGAATTGAACTAAATTTGTTCAAAAGTTTTTGAAATGAGTTTGGCCAATTTGAGGGTGTACTACAGATGGCTGTATCTTAACACGAACTTCTTTTAAAGATACCTTAAACTCCAATCATGAATAACTGGTTAGTTTTTCTGGGGAAATTGATGTACATTATTATTATAAGTGAAGTTTTTTGTCCTTTGTGTTGGAACTTTTCGATCGGACGACGTTCGCCTGTTTGGTACCGCCGGCTGTACGAAATTAAACGTCGAGTTCACGCTGCGCCTTATACGAATGCCCAAACAAGAATAAGCGTCGAACTGGAATAAAGTTAATATCGTGTTGTCTTAGACAAATCTTATTTACATACGCCGTCGCGTTTTCCCTTTTTCAGCGTTATTAACGAGCGATCGCGGCCCGGAGTCGCCCGCTGAACGGGGCCCGCGATGAAGACGCATGCGGCGGGTGTCCGACATGCAATTTAGTTTGCAAACTCGCCGGGAGGGGGGCGTCCGCGACTCAATTAAAGGTTGCGTGTCGCCGGTCAGATTGCGTGCGTTCCGCCAGAATTTTTCCGACGGTTCGCTCGCGGGTCACAGGTCGTCGGATGGCCTCAATAATTCACGGGGGCGCGTTCGCGCTTCAATTATGGATGGCGCATGTGACGCGCTCGCACGTTTATAGGATATTTATGTAACGGCGGATGCGTCGCCTTTTTTAAATCGATCGGCGTGTGTTTGTTCGGGGGCGCAAACGACGAGGAGATGTATTAAAGTAAAAATTCTACCAATTAAAAAAAAAATTATTAATAAGAAAACCTTGATGGAAACGCAGCGCGGCCGGGACGAGGCAAACCCAGCCTTCTACTTTAAAAATACGCAACAACAAAAAGGACTTTGTTGCTCTTTTATGTAACGAAAACGTACGCACAATGCGATAACGTGAAACAAAGCCGTTAAGGCGGCGCAGTCCGTTTGCGAGAAACAACGGGGCGATCCGCCGTCGCGAACTCGCTGGCCGACTGGCGACTGGAAATTCGATATTTTCGTAGTAATTGTATTGAATGGAGAGGGCCGATTATTTATCTAGCCATCTCTGGTTACTTATTACACCGTAAATAAAAACCCCATTCGAACTGGGACTCGATTTTTTCGGTGGCAGCTCCTCAGTGGGGCTAATCTATCGGAAGCGTTTAATGCCTTGTTTGCCAGGCCTCCTTTTTAGTGGGCAAATTGCGATGTAACTTAATTCTAGATTGAAGGGTTGGGCGGCGTTATTTCGCTAAGAAAATCGCCGGGTCGGTAGTAATGCAAGGTGAAAAGCAGGTACGTTGGGTAATGGGAAATTTAATTTTAATAGACGAATTTTAAATTAACTGAACTTTATCGAAAAAATATTTGGGGTAATTAATTCCGATTTTCAATTTTTTTTTAATAAAGCTGCAAAGTAATCAATGTTAATTTCGATAAACTACAACTAACTTTGAAAGACTAGTTTGGTAAATCGCGAAAAAATCGCAGAAATCTCGCGATTAGTTGCAGTAACCGTCGTGGCGACTTTTCGAACGGAGTCGGAGATATCCAGCGCCAGCGTCGCCGCCGAGCTGAATGAACGAGTGACCAGTTGAACTCTGGCCCGTTAACTGGATAATTGAGTGTATGTGTGCTCCCATGGAGTCGTAGGAGAGCGGGCAGCAGCTGGGGCCTCCGCCGCGATCCCGAAGTTGGCAGCGGCAATTAACGCGGCCGCTGGCTAGATTCATTCATCACATTCATTCACGAGATATGTGACACTTTGATCTCGCTCCATTAATCGACGATTTACGCCGGATGTGAGTCACGGTCGCCGACGATCCTTCAAATCTGGCCGCGACGTTTCGAGACGCTGCCGGCGGATTAGGCCGGCGCTCGAATGGAAATTATTCATTGGGATAAACTTGGCGATCCGTGTAGTGTGTGCGTTATGTTATCGTAGTTTTTACTTCGATTCATAAAGAGAGAAACCGCGCAGACAATTTTATTTAGGGATTTTTTTTTTAATTTGGAGATGTCAAGTCTTCGCTTTTCAGTTAACCCATTTAAAGCCAATCCAAAACGACAATTAATAATTTGAAAATGTCTTTATTTATATTATATTAGAAGTACCAAAAAAACAGAAAAATAAAAAAAAGTAAAAAAAAGATTTTTTCAGTACATAAAAGGGGTGGCAGAGTGGCCACTTACGAGTGAAATTTTGAAAAGCACCCTATGTTTTCTTGCACTTTTTGCAACTCCTACCACTTCTGTTGTGACAGATGACACAACGTTTCCGTGATTGGCTCCGTCTAGCTGTAAACCTAAAATCTAGCTATTGTTCGTCTAAATAGTAACCATGCTGTTTGCTTTAGTACATACATGCCAAGCGCTAGCATTTGAGATAGCCATATCAATCAGTGAATAAAATCCACCAACAGTTTTTACCGTTTATGCCGATTCTGTATAATGATATGGATTGATCCATTTCATCCAATCCGCCCATGCCCTTGTCGTAATTTTGAAACATAGGCGGAATCTGCATATCCATCTTTTTAACCCAAATTTTCCTGTTTCAAGCAAATAAATGGCATACACGTCGCCAAAAATTTCCAAAACCACAGAGAAACAAAGCACATTTCTTCAAATTCAATGAACAATATGATGGTTTAAAAGGACTTGGTCTATTAGGACAACTACACGCATCAGCAGATTTCAAAAACAATAAATTAATAACTCCAACTACTAAGACACATTTGAATTTTGAATTAAGGAAAAACAGGAAACAATTTCAATTCGGTTACATCGGACCAAGAGCAGAAACAATCGTATGTTTACCAGTAGTCAATTAAAAGAAGCTGTGCTTTTACACAGAAAATTTGGAATAGGGCTTGAGATGAGAAGAGACAACGCGAAGATCCAAGAACACAGATAAAAACAAATCAAGCTGGGCACGTGGAATTTACAAGGTATATGCTACGAAGGGGCGAAATATAATCAAATAAATGATATGGTAAAATATAATCTAGGTGTAGCAGCTATGCAAGAAACACGCATAAGGGGAAGTAGTGGAGGAAATAGATTTGGAGTCCTACTCTGGTAAGAAAAAATATGGAAGGGAACGTAAGACATTTTAAACGAAAATCAGAAAGGCTATGCTCAATAAGGAGTAGGGGAAACTTTAAGACTATGAACATAATAAATATTCATGTACAGACGGAGGAGAAAGAAGAAGATGTTAAGGACGCATTTTATGAGGAGCTGGAGGCAATGGTGGAAAATATATCAGGGCAGGATGTAATTATTGTAGGAAATGCGAAGATGGGCAGGAAAAAGATATGCAAGGCAATAACAGGAGGAGAAAGTAAACATATGGACAGTAACGCCAACCGTCGGAGATTGATATCGTTCGCAATAGAAAAACAAATGAAAATAATGAACACTAAACGAAAGGAGATTTACAGAGGAACATGGATAATACCAAGAAGAAACGACGCAAATTGATACAAGAGGAGCACGCAGTGGCTGTAGTGCTTGAATGCCTTTGGAAAAAATCTGTATTTTGCTCCGGCAGCCGCTCATTTACGGCTGTCATCACTTCGTCGTTCATAAAATGGGTTCCCCGAAGATGTTCTTTTAATTTTGGAAACAGAGAATAGTCGCCACGGGCCAAATCTGATGAATAGTGAGGTTGTTCAAAAATTTCAAAGCCAGCGTTACGAATGGCAGCTATTGAAAGACACCTTTATTGGGCCGGATCGTTGTCCTGATGAAACAGCACACCTCGACTCAATTTTCTTCTTTTCTTTTCCTCGATTGCTTCTTGAACTTTTGGTATAAAATCTGCGTGATATTAGCCTGTTTACCCACAAGGTAAATACTCCACAAAAATTACTCTCTCAAAATCCCAAAAAAAACGTTGTCATGATTTTGCCCTTATGCCCCCATTCCATACTTTGGCGTCTCGACTCTGGGTCAAAGTGACGAACCCAAGTTTCATCCTCTGTAACGAATCTTGTAAAAATGCATCGTGGTCTGTGTTAATGATTGCCAAATTGGCTTTGGATTTCGAGATTTATTAAAGAAAACAAACATTTTTGAACCACGAATCAACAAATTCAGGGGTTGGACCTTCTGCTGTTGTCAGGCTATCCAGCACACTTTTAGAAGGGTAGACGGATATTCCACTACTATACCATTACTTTAATACATGCTGGGAAAAAATATATTCGTCACAAGAACCATCCAGAGTCCCAAAAAATGTGCAATTAACATCTGACAAAACCATGGCTCGACTGGGCCGCGGTTAGGAACAAAAACCTCGACTTCTCCAAGAACATCATTGGGCCATATTGGTGAATTTATATTGTCAGCAAACCCATCTTCTTCATCAGTAACAACGTTAGGTTCTAGTGGTAAAATGGCTAAAGCATACTCAAAGTCATAGTTGCTATCCTCATTTCAACTCATTTCTTTTGCGTTTAAAGATTGAATCTGTCGTTAGTTGATATTGAAAGTATTTTTTTTTATATCAACTTCTCCGAAAAACCCAGATTTCCATTTTACTTTCTTTTACTTTAAAGAAGTACAGGAATCATGGATTTTTTTTTGTGGGCGTCGCAAGTGAGGTGTTTTTTTTTTATTTTCCATAAACGTCCCAACGTCACTCTCTTCCATTCCGTCGCAGACCATTCAACAAACGAAGTTGTAAAACAATTAATCCGTATTAGAACGACCGGGGACCGTAGCCAATTACGCAATTGAACCGATCGCCGACGCCCACGCCGCGCCGTTCGCGAAATTTCGAGCTTTCTCATCGCTCGAATGCGGATGAATCACGAGGCGAAGTCGCCTAATTGACCCGCAGGCCAACACGGATCAAGGATGCACCTACGCTCATCAAAACACCGCATACCGCGCAATCAGCGGAGCGGTTGCTTTTCATTCTTCGCGACTCGCCAGCGACGCGACGAAAATAGATGTCGTGCACCGCGCTCGTTTTCCACGAGTTACGATCAATTATTAATTATGATAATGCACGTGCGTTAACTGTTTAATCGGTGCCACTTTTCGTAACGAGGACGATCGTAAAAATGTCGTTACGTAATTTCTTACACAATTTTCTCGCACAATTTTGGTGAAGATTAAGATTCAATCCATGTCAAATGCAGGGTTCAAACGAGTCTGGATTAAAAATATTTGCATTTAACCACTTTATATACGAGGGGAGATCATTATTTAGGGTCTCTGACATAGTAAGAAATTCATGAAGACTTGGTAGGTGTATTAGGTGAGGGTACTGTTTCTTACGAAGTGGTGAAAAATATGCAAACTGGGAAGACAAACATGTGAACATGCGAAGGGTGCTGGACGACCAGTGTCTGTCACTACCCAAGAAAATGTTTATCGTATACACGATATGGTATGACAGATAAACTCTACTAATTTTTCTTATGGTACTATAGAAAATATTTTAAAAAATATGTTGGGGGTAGAAAAAGATGTCTGCACGTTGGATCACCTGATCAAAAACGAGTATTGCATTCTGCAACCAGTTTTGGCAAAGTTTAAAGCAAGTCTGGATGAATTTCTTTCTCGATTCGTCACTGTTGATGAAATGTGGGTTCATAACTTCGATCCCATAAATTTCGTCGATTAACGCGACTGTTTGTTATTGACGGCCAATTTAATTTCTAAAGATTGTAATTTTTATATTTATGATAATTTACATTTAGTTAAAAAAAATCGTCAACTGAATCATCGTCGTGTTTATTCTGTTCCACGCATTGCTTTAATCATTACACAATCGAATCGTTCGCTCGCAGGTGTTTCAGTCGACGAACTCCTCCTTGCTCCTTGCCGCGTTTTCCTCCTCTCGTTGACGGGCCAAGTGAGCATCGCATCCTTTGATTGGCCGCTTTCTAAAGACGTTTTAAACTTTTAACCCCGATATGCGACGGTGCGTGTTGTTTATCTGATCCGCCGCGCTATTAGATTTAATAATATTATTGTAGGATGCGCGTTTATTGTTTGGTGCCCGTTTTTGACGAGGCCCGCTCGACCATGCGACTTTCCTAAGTGCCTTTTAATATGTACGACATCCCCTTTATTCTCCGAAACGTTAAGTGCATTATACGCGTCCTTTGTTGCTTTCGTCGAGGAATGCGCGCGTCGAGAAAGATCCTCCGTCATCCGCCGCAGGAACATCGTAAAAAGGTATCAACATTGTGCATAAACATATCTCGGTGGAAAGATCGGCGACGTGGATCACGAAATCGGCTCGAAAACGTTTCGACGACGTCTCCCGTGAAATGCATATCCTTTAACAATTTATAACGTAATCTGAATTCATTAATTTAAATATTCGTTTCATCGAATTTAAATTTAATAAAATTCCAGTTAAAATTCAAGTTTTTGTATCGTGTTAAACATATGAAATTCTCGTAGGAGCCCTAATCTGGCTAGTACGAGTCCGTACCGCATACATCCAATTGCCCGCAATCATCTTGCAGACGTGCACGGTGTCGCAAGTGGACCGACGTAATTGACGCACAATTGCACTGTTGACTTCACTTTATCATTCGCACATCCTGTCCGACTCCCACAATGGCATTATCATCGCTTGCTACCAAACAACGCACTCGCTTGAATTAAAAGATTGGACTTTGTTTCCTATGCACATGCATCAAAGCCGGGTCGTAATTTCGTCGAAGCGTCCCAACCGCCGAATCCGTCAGCAAAAACTCCCTAATGACCGTCACTTATTCATTTTTAAAATAACCGACCGTAATGATGCGCTACATCGACGACGAAAGGCGAAGCTTTCGTCCGCGATATCCGCAAGCTCCGAATAAAGGCGAGCCCACGCGCGCCCCGGTTAATATGTTTCATTTAGGAAACGTCGACGAGAGAAGAAGACGTAAACAAGCCGCGTCAATTGAGAACACACGAATTAAAGCGAGTTTAGTGGTCGTAATGAGCGTAGGTAGAGAGCGGGTACGACATCGTGATGGGAATGTTTTGAGTCAGAGGTCAATATTTGTACACAGTTTACGAGCCGGCCACCGTGGGATAGGGTCAATTGTCCTCCTGGCCGGCGCGATCCCCGCGACGGGTTAAATTAATCGACTTTGATCGTAATCGTAACCGGCGATTGGAATTCGACGCGTTCGATTTATCATCGGATCGGATGTCGCAACGATGTTTGCGGAAATCAAGAAATCAAAAATTAAATCGTGAGGTTAGATGTTTCGATGCCAAATATGATTGTTATTAGTTAATGAAGTGTGAAAGAAATTTGCAAAAATTTACATAAAACTTGGAGGACGAAAACTCATTCAAAACGATTTAAACTAATAATGCAAACATTAAATGGTTCAACGAATAAATTGTATGACACTGAGTTGTCAACCATTCACCTGATGAAATTAAAAGTGCATCACTTCAGGATATGAAGAAGGCGCCCAAAATAATGTTGATGTCAGAGATTGTGCTGATGTTCACAATTTTAAGTTGTGAATTGGTTTTTAACTTGTTGTGCTCTGTACAACCTCTATTGTGTCTGTTGTAGTATTTCTGTATAATTGTTTTTTGTTTTTGACACGTTCCATGAATTTTTTCGCCATAGGAATGAATAAAATGTTATTATCAATATTTCACCCAGTGGCCAGTCAATCTCAATGATAACTTTCTTATACTTACTTAAATTATCATCAGAGGTGGAAGCTGGGTTAGGTTGATTGCATTTTAGACAATGGTTACATTTCTGGCTCTTTTTGCCAGACGTATGAAAAACGTAACAAATACCTAAAATGCGGTCAACCCAAATCAACCCGAACCAACCCAATCGAACTCTGCCCTACCTTCAACTATTTAATCCTCATTTGAGGAATTCGAATCGTACATGCAGTCGAGCAGAATTTGATTTCTGCATAAAAATTGCAAACGTAATTGTTCTCACGGACATGTCCGTGTGCTATATATATTAGTATTGAAAACATTGTTTTCAAACGAAATAGCAAATAAACACGATTTTAAATCAACAAAAGTTATACCAGAACTACTCGGGGATAGTTCGGTGATATTTTTGTTATGTCCAGAACACTACCGAACGCCAGCCTCGCTTTTTTCGGTGGCAAGGGTTTCGCCACAATGTTCGATAACGAAGTTGATTAAATGACACATTTGATTATTGTTTCTGTATTAAAATTCTAGAGTTTATATCCTCATGAGTCCCAAGAGTGCAAATATTGATTTTTTTATATAAAATTTGGAAAATATACTTGGAAAGGCATAAGGAAAACAAGTATAATTTTTTTTTTAATTATTTTTGTATGAAAAAAAATTGTCCATTTAGTTGGACACTAGGTCTAACTTATGACAAAGTTCGCTTATGATAATCTTTAAAACAATTGTTCGTTCCAGTTATAAACAAAAATCTGTTGCACGACTCGCAATAAAACTTTGTTTTGAGCTTGCGACCAGACTTCTTTACATCGCACGGAACCTTTTAGATCAGATGCGATGGCAGGAAAATGCTCGAGTTTTCGTTTTTTCTCAACAGAACTTCTAGTAACTAATGATGGAATACTGGAATACTGTTAAGGCCATTATTGGATTCTTCTGTGTTTGATTCTGTCAGTAACTCTGTAACGCTTACTTTGGAGTCCAAAACCGTCATAGGTTTCTCTCCAATTTTTTTTCCTGTCGTCTCTATACATTATCCAGGAATTTGCAATACCAAGATCAAACAAATGGAAAATTGTCCATTTTTACTTGTGGCTCCCATTCGGTAATAACTTATCATCCGGTCAATAAGGTATATCCCACATATGCATTCATTGTATTTTCTGACAATATTTGGTCTTGGAACTTGAATAAATTTTGAGTTTTTTTTTTGACCATCGTTTGCAGTCATCGGCGGGATTAATTTATAAAGATGTTGATGTCGAGTCGAGCCATGGTTTTGTCAGATGTTAATTGCACATTTTTTGGTACTCTGGTGCCCGGTTTCACAAACACTAATCGGTCGTTAACAGCTTGATAACGAATCGTCAAAAGTTTGACGATTCGTTAACGAGTCCTTAAACAATCGTCAAATATTTGACGATTGATTACATTCACGAACCGTTAAAAGCAAAATTACCATTGTTTTGGATTTCACAAACAATAAGGCTTGTTAACTATTCACCATTTGACAATCGTTTGTGAAATCGGGCATGGATGGTTCTTGTGACGAATATATTTTTTCCCAGCATGTATTAAAGTAATGGTATAGTAGTGGAATATCGGCCTACCCTTCTACAAGTGTGCTAGATAGCCTGACAACAGCAGAAGGTCCAACCCCTAAATTTGTTGATTCGTGGTTCAAAAATGTTTGTTTCCTTTGATAAATCTCGAAATCCAAAGCCAATTTGGCAATCATTAACACAGACCACGATGCATTTTTACAAGATTCGTTACAGTGGATGAAACTTGGGTTCAACACTTTGACCCAGAGTCGAGACGCCAAAGTATGGAATGGGGGCATAAGGGCAAAATCATGACAACGGTTTTTTTGGGATTTTGAGATAGTAATTTTTGTGGAGTATTTACCTTGTAGGTAAACAGGCCAATATTACGGAGATTTTATACCAAAACTTCAAGAAGCAATCGAAGAAAAGAAAAGATTAAAATTGAGTCGACGTGTGCTGTTTCATCAGGACAACGCTCCGGCCCAATAAAGGTGTCTTTCAATGGCTGCCATTCGTAACGCTGGCTTTGAAATTTTTGAACCACCTCACTATTCATCAGGTTTGGCCCGTAGCGACTATTCTCTGTTTCCAAAATTAAAAGAACATCGTCGGGGAACCCTTTTTATGAACGACGAAGTGATGACAGCCGTAAATGAGCGGCTGCCGGAGCAAAATACAGATTTTTTCCAAAGGCATTCAAGCACTTCAGCCCCTGCGTGCTCCTCTTGTATCAACTTGCGTCGTTTCTTCTTGGTATTATTCATGTTCCTCTGTAAATCTCCTTTCTTTTAGTGTTCATTATTTTCATTTGTTTTTCTATTGCGAACGATATCAATCTCCGACGGTTGGCGTTACTGTCCATATGTTTACTTTCTCCTCCTGTTATTGCTTTGTATATCTTTTTCCTGCCCATCTTCGCATTTCCTACAATAATTACATCCTGCCCTGGTATATTTTCCACCATTGCCTCCAGCTCCTCATAAAATGCGTCATTAACGTCTTCTTCTTTCTCCTCCGTCGGTACATGAATATTTATTATGTTTATAGTCTTAAACATTCCCCTAATCCTTATTGAGCATAGCCTTTCTGATTGTCTTACGTTCCCTTCCATATTTTTTCTTACCAGAGTAGGACTCCAAATCTATTTCCTCCACTACTTCCCCTTAGGCGTGTTTCCTGCATAGCTGCTACATCCAGATTATATTTTACCATATCATTTATTTGATTATATTTCGCCCCTTCGTAGCACATACCTTGTAAATTCCACGTGCCCAGCTTGATTTGTTTTTATCTGTGTTCTTAGATTTTCGCGTTGTCTCTTCTCACCTCTAGCCCTATTCCAAATTTTCTGTGTAAAAGCACAGCTTCTTTTAATTGACTGTCTACTGGTAAACATACGATTGTTTCTGCTCTTGCTTCGATGTAACCGAATTGAAATTGTTTCTTGTTTTTCATTAATTCAAAATTCAAATGTGTCTTAGTAGTTGGAGTGATTAATTTATTGTTTTTGAAAGCTGCTGATGCGTGTAGTTGTCCTAATAGACCAAGTCCTTTTAAACCATCATATTGTTCATTGAATTTGAAGAAATATGCTTTGTTTCTCTGTGGTTTTGGAATTTTTTGGCGACGCGTGTGTCATTTATTTGCTTGAAACATGAAAATTTGGGTTAAAATGAGTTAACACAACGCGTGTTGTAAATCGAAATTAGGCCGCAACGTTAAAAATGGGTTAAAGTCTACGAACTTAAACTTACGTCAAACATTACGTAATTATTTCAAAAGTTATGTTAAATTAAAGAAACAAGCGTCCAACATGATATGTGATTCCTATGAAATGGGCTATTAAAATTTTCTTATTCCACCAAAAAATTTGTAGTGCGTTTTAAGCAGAACAACGAAACGACAATTTCTTTCCTTCTTTAATTATTTCTGTTTTTTGGGTAATCGTTATTGTTTAGTTTTTTTGTCGATTTGTTTTTGGTCGATATTTCAATTGGTTGATTTTTCTTGATTTTACAATTTTTTTAATATCTGTCTGCGACTACTTTGCTTTTACAATTCGTTCCTTTTTCTTTTATTATTTCTAAATGTGTGTAGCACTCCATTTTACAATTGTAAACGTCGTAAGATCACGAGAATGATTCGATTTGGTGCACTAATTGTCCATTTTACGACTTTTCTCCGAAAAGACAATTACTTTCATTTTTATATCACCTAACTGTAACAAAGTGCTGTTTGGGGTTACTTTGACTACGTTGCGTATTTTTTGTATAAGGCGTTATCAATCATGGTACCATGGCGTAAATATTTTTAAATTTAAAGTTTGTTTACTTTCATAAACGTTACGTTTTTTTGTTGCAGATGGTCACATACACATGCAGTAAGAATTGTTATATGCTACAAGGTCGGGTGAGCAATTTTTTTTATAAATTTACTACGATTTTAAAATCGATATTTTTGTGCAAATTTTTATTTAGAAATCTAGTGAGTAGTTTAAAATTCTCACTCGTCGTTTACACCATGTATAACTACAGTTTTTCTAAATTATTTTTTCATGAAATCAATAAATTATATTTGCATTTGTCTCCCCTTTAGTTTAACTTTTCAAAGTTATCTCTAAGTTAAAAGCGCCCAGCGAAGCCTGCTGAAATAGCGTTAGACGAAATCACCGTGTCCGCAATAGAAAGACATTTGTGGAGAGTTATTAGAAGTAAAAATTTGTTCGCTATTGGATGAAAAATAATTTTTTTCGTTCCATGCTATACTCAAACTCAAGCCCCAAATCTAAATTATTTATTATTGTTTATTATGTGTCATTACTTTTTCACGACGTACAAATCGAATCAAAGTTTTTGACTATCTCATAGATACACACAATGTTTTGTTAAACGTGTCAAGTCAATTATTTTCAAAGTCAATTTGAACACTTCGTCAAGTCGCAGATCGAAATTATTTTCTAACTAGAGTGATTTTTATCGGAAATTAAACAAATTTTAATCAAGACCTTCTTCAAACCGCAAATCTAAATTATTTCCAACTTAATAATTGCTGTCCTATAAATATTTATTTACCGTTGATGATATTTTTTCATGGCGAATCGAATCAAAGTTCTTGAGGATGTATCTCATAGATTCGCACAATTTTTGCTAATTATTTTCAAAGTTATTTACAATAAGATTTATTACACTTAATATTCCTGCATTATTTTCAAAGTAAACAAAATCTAAAAATTAAAAACAAAATATGACATGACATGAAACATTTTCACAAAACTTTTTTTGTATTAAATCCTGTATTTTTTATATTGTTTTATTTAAAGTTTATGACTAAAATATTTCCACTTATATTTACTAGGTTGTGAATCAAATTCCGACGGCAAAATGAAACGAAAAAATGATTATAAATTCATATTTATTTTAAATATATTATCATCGTACTATAGCTATGTACACATATTTTACAAATATACACATACGTATATACACACAGTTAATTATTTACAGGTAGGTACAAATATACACGAAAAACAGATTTTTGGCTTAACGATAGCGGCGATAAATTCGAAATCACTTGTAACAAAAACGCACTAATGTCTCGGACGCGTTTCAATAAAATCGTGGCGGTTCACCGAGTCAACTTTGCCTCGTGATGACGGTGATCGGTTTGAAGAGGCTTTCCGGGCTGGGTCGCGGTTCCGGCGAACTCGAACAACTCGACGGCGACACGTGCGACGCGATTTGGCTCGGCTGGAAACCGGGGAATCGCAGATTTTGGTAAAAATCGAACGTGGTCGGTTGCTGGCGCAAAAAAGCGACGGCCGCCTCGGACGGTGCCAACAGGCGATCCATTCCGAAACCTTGCGATGGGATCGGCGTTGGTTTCGGCAAAACCGACGGCATGTACGGGTTGTAGCGGTACATCGACGCCAACAGCGCCGGGTTTGGATATAATCCCATCAAAGCGGGGTTGTAACCGGCGAACGGGGCAGGATACGCGCCCAACACCATCGAACGCTTAAACGCCGCCAATCGCGATCTCGACGCCGCCGTCGAACGCCTCCGCAGCTTCCCCGTGGTTCCACCGATGAAAACGTCTTCGGCCGACGGATCCAACATCCAATAGTTCCCCTTGCCGGGGTCGTCGTAATGCCTGGGAACTTTAACGAAGCACTTATTCAAACTCAAATTGTGACGTATGGAGTTCTGCCATCCTTGCTTGTTCTCGCGGTAATACGGGAAGTTTCGCATGATGTACTCGTAGATCCCGTTTAAAGTCAGCCGTTTCTCTGGGCTATTCCTGATCGCCATCATTATCAACGCGTTGTAACTATACGGTGGTTTTTCACGCACTTTTTTCTCGTCTTTGGTGTCGTCCTTCGCCACCTGCGACGTTTTCGAGCAGTCCAGCGGGGGCGGCGTCCCCGTGACGTCTAAGTCGGATTCGCTGTCGCTGAGCTCGGCTTCGGAGACGACCGGGCTCGGCGGGGTCGCATCTCGCACCGTTTCCGGTAAAATCGAGCTTATGGAGAACGACGACTTTAGCGGCGTCCGCGAGATCGCCGGCACGTACAGGACGGTCTCTTCTTTTTTCACCATGTTCGAGTCGCACAACATTTGGTTTCGTGGCACTTGACGCGTTGATGCGAAGGTTCGTGCGGGTAAACTGAGGTTTGGCGGAATGGTAGGGGAGTATATATAGTCGAGGGGAAGCGGTCCCTCCAGGACGAGCGTCGACCAATCGTCCATGGCCAATGGATCGCGGCGATACGGCGATCCTGGGTGTGGTTTGGTTGCGCGATAGGCCGGATCGGTCCCGGAGGGGAACTTTGTTGCTGTGTTTACCGGAGGGTCAGATATTTGTTTTGTAAATTCCACCTCCAACATTTGGTAACATTTTGTTTGTAATCCCCGTTCCAGTTTTTGTTTTTTTTTTTCGTGCCGGTGTTAGCAAACGTGCAAGTGAGACGAATTGTTTTCAAATTCCTAACTATGAATATAATTGTGATGGTGGATTGCATTTTTTTCCTTGTTAATTTTATGAAAAATTTTTTATTTATTTTAATGGCTTAAGACGCAGTTTTTTCATTGTTGATTTAGTCGGTGCCTACATTTTTCTGGAATTTTTTTCATTGGGATTTTCTAGAGGAGAAGAAACTTAAATTCATTTAATTGCTTAAGATTATTTGTTTGTTTAAAGGAATTTTCAATATCATAAGAAATAGTCTATTCGTTAATTTAATATGATTTTTATTATTAATTTAGTCAGCGAATTTTTTTTTTTTTTTTTGATGAATTTTTCCCTTTGCATTTTTTAAAGAAGGAAACATTTTAATTCATTTAATTGATTCAAGTGCATTTTATCAGTTCGTTCAATTTTTTTCTGGAATTTTCATTACCAACATTGGCAACTAACTAACGAACAACTACATCTTTTTTTCTGAAGAAGGCATAGAAGCCCTGCTAAGCAACATACAAGACCATAAGTGTCCCTTTATACTTAATTATTAATTTTTTTTAATGGCACATATAAACTTAAACAATTTTTTTTATTCCCATAATTAAAAGTGCGACATGTAAAAATTGCATAAAATTTCATTAATGTTAATAGTTGTGACATAAATAGGCGAATAAATTGATCAAAGGTTAACTTATAAAATTTAGTGAAACGTCACCCGAAGCTTAGACGACCTGTTAAATAACAATAACATTCATTTCAAGATGCAAAGCAACTTTTAGAGTCGCAAGTATCCTTTTAGATATTTTTTTGATACACATATGCGGATAATTTGACCATAAATTTCTGTATACGTTTGGTTCGGTTGAGTTCAGTTAAAAATAAATTACGTCGTTATTTCCGTGGCAATTTTTAAAGAAGGATATAATATCCGCGTATTAATCGTAGAAGTAAAATGTGAACAGAAAATAGACATCGGTGTTGCTCAATTTTTATAAAATTAAAAACTTGCCAAGTTATATATATATATATATATATATATATATTTTTAATTTTACTGCAGTAACTGTATTCTGTATAAATCCCATGGATTCGGTGAAATGGGACTGATCTAGAAGCTTACGGCTTGGATTTGTTGCCCATGTTAAAAAAAAACCATCGTTCAAATATTTTTTCGTCTTTTACTTTGCCAATTTGCAGATTTTATGTATTGGGTTGGGTTGGGTTGGATTGCATTGGGTTGGTTCATGTTATCAACATATGTGATATTAATGCATCCAACTTTACATAGTCGATGAAATGGACCAACCCAATGTAACCCAACGCAATCCAACCCAACCCAACCCAACTTAATAAATAAAATTTGCAATTAAACGAATTCGCCTGAAAAATAAATAATAGCAAATGTAAGCGTACAGGCACCATTGGCAACATAAACAGCGAAAAAATATTTGAAAAATCAAAGTGATCTATATAAAATTATACAAAATTTATTTATTTATGAAAGTCATAAGATAAACTTTGTAAAATTTTGGTATAAGAAAGTAACATTTCAATTATACAATTTAAATACATAAAGGTTATGTTTAATTTGATTGGGAAATTTAAATTTATTTTGACATTATTGTCAACTGTCGACATAGCTAAGACATTTCTTAAAAGTTTTTTAATTTTTTTCAAATTTCGACAAAGTTATTTGCATTATTTTGACATTTTCAACTGTCGTCATTTAATATTACTGTCAACTGTCAACATTGCTAAGACATTTCTTGAAAGTTTTTATATTTTTTTCGAATTTCGAGAAAGTTATTACCATTATTTTGATATTGCTGTCAACTGTCGACATTTCTAAAACATTTCTTGAAAGTTTTTATATATTTTTTTCCAAGTTCGACAAAGTTATTAGCATCATTTTTAGTTATTGTCAACTATTGACATTGCTAAGACATTTCTTGAAACTGTTTACATTTCATTAGCTTTATTTTGATATTGTCAACGGTCGACATTGCTTATCTTATATATTAAATTATATCTAACTGTGAACTTAGATTTGTTAAAAAAAAACAAATCCAGTACAATACACGACTGAAAATGTGGATATCGGACGATTAGTACAATACATATTGTTTCTGTTACCATGTTAGGAAATGAACCTTCGTAACGTAAACAAAATAACTGTACCTTTGAAAATACCATTTACCAAAGCCAGGGAACACATGCTTACTTAAAATTTCGGTAACTTTTCATTTCTTTCGACACAACGTTGTAGACTTAATGGCATATTGCCTGGGTTGGGTACAATCAATTGCATGAATTCAAATTTATTTCAAATTTAAATCTAACCAACACTATCCTGGCCGATCTAAACTTGTAGATTTAATGGTATGTTGGGTTGCGTCGGGTTGGGTACCGTAAATTGTGCATATTCAAGTTCAGTTTGAATTTTAATTTAACCAAAAGTTTCCCGAGCAACCTAAACCTGTGGAGTTAATCGTACGGTTAACGGTATTTTAACACAATTTAAAGCTTAATTTAAGTTAAAATTGTAAACCACCGTAAGGCACACAATTGATAATAATTAAAATGCAATCCTAATTATTTAACAATGTGTACCCTTTTGCAATTGTCAACGATTAAGTCGTAATTGGAGGATTGTTGGTTAGGTTAGATTGTAAATTAATTTACAATTAAGTTCAAGATTATTAGATATGAATTAGACCTAGGTTGGTGGTAGGTAGATTATGTCGAATTACAATAGGTTTGACTTATACATTTATACTTAACTATTTAAAGTTGTCGATTGGTTAATTACATTGTTCATGAACATACTCATAATCAGCATTCATTGAAACAACCAAAATTTCTACAATGATTAATGTAAAATATTTGCTCTACCTATAAATTTTTAATTATTTTATATTTTAATTAAATAAAGTACATAAGTACATAAGAATGTGAAAAATATCTTTCATAGTTTCCCAAATACAACTGAACACGAAGAACAATTCGAATTTGAGCTAATTTCTCTAGAAATCAAGTTTTTTCAAGTTCAATTTGCATTGCTTCATACATCAAATTTTGTAGCGAAAAATTCTTGAAATTTTAATCCATTTTAACCTTAGTGAAATCCAATGAAATCAACCTATTAATTAACCCGCCGATTAATTGCATAACAAATATTATTCTAAAAAAATCAGCTAAAATTTCTTTTGGAATTCACCCCAAATACTTTCTAACCGACTGAAAATAAAATTTCCTATTTTAAACTGATTGCATATTTAACTGTAGAATTCGTTGATTTAATTCGGTAATGATGACTACACCCAACCGTTTTCGTTAATCCTGGCTGTTTGTTGAATTAAGAGACAAAGGAAATGTTGTACTTGTATTTTGTGCCACACTATGTATTCTATTTATTTTTTGACCGTTAATCCATTTGGCATTGTTTACTGCCTTATTTGGGGTAGCCCCGTTTTGCACGATGAGATTAGTACTTATCGTTAATCGCCTTTGTAATTCGGAACGAGGGCCGGTGATTTAATCCTTGCGACAAGTAATGTGATGTAACGGAATTACAATGACTACTAACACCACCTAATTTTTGCATCTGAACACTAAACAAGATGAACAAATCGCATATTTTGAAGAATAATATGCTTTAACGCAAAAAAGTTACGCCGTTCACAAGTTTGTGTCGTTGCGTTGGATGTTTGGTTAATGACAAGCTATGCGAACGGCGAGTCTGTCGGAGAGTTTGTTGCTGAAGAATACGAAACTGTAGATAACTCGTTAAATAGTGTGGTTAATGAGAAAACTCACTATTACAGTAGATGTACTATTTTAGATAAGTGGTTTGCAATGATAACCACTGGTCCTTAAAACGACAAACAGTTCCTCATCAAGAAATAGTAAACGTCGCGTATCTAAACTATTTTTAATTCTAAATTTTTTTTAAAAAATAACAATTGCGAAAGTGAAATTTCCACCATTTTTCACAATTAACCCAAACAATAATAATAGAATATGCACGAACGCTTGCTAAACAAATATCACCAATGCTAGTTACAGAAAAAAAAACAATAATATCGCTGTTAATAATGTGTGTGACTCTGAATCCCCAATTACAATCACCAATTGTCCGTACGACGCCTCGAAACGCTCCCATCGAAGCCCCGGGGGCCGTCGTTTGAGGTTTGATTTTTGAGAACAATCGCAATGCCTTATAATTTGCTATACAGCCCTAGTTTTGCATAAAGATCAATCACATTGACATTTTCGTTTAAAAAAAAAATCGAGATTTAAAATACTCAAGTGTTTACAACAGGCGAGACACAAAATTGCCTCCAGTTAATCTGTCACACATAATTTCCTCGCTAAGCCACCGCAGCAAAATTTATCGTCGTGTTTTGGGGGATTTCGTTGTCACCGAAGTCGTATTTCTCGCCGTAATCCCGATTTCCGACCGGGCACAGCCGCAACGCTTCAGCCGACGACGCGTCCGCGCCGATCTCGGCGACAATTGAATATTTTGACTGTTTTAAGATTGTCGGGCGTTAACGACGGCGTTGGGTAAATACGGCTGCCGCGGAGACACTTATACGATTTCCCCGAAGAAATACGTAACTCCGTCTGATTTATTGGGCCTTTTTATGTCCCATAAAGTCATCCGATGCTCCCAGTTGTTGGTTTTATGTCGCATAATTCGTGTTCGGCAGGTTACTGTGAGAACCCGGCTTTATCACCGAATTTTAACAATTACGAAAAATCGTAAAGTCGGACGCGTCCGTCGGTCCGGTAGTTTACGCGGCGATAAAAACGGGGCAGAGTTTTCGAAACGTGGTCGCCTCCTCGTTTTCGGAATTACGTAAGCGCGATTTTGTTTTACCTGCGTTTGGGGGATTTAATCGGGCGGTGTGGGTGTGTGCGTGTTGGGTAACAATGACTGCGTGTTCGATTAAATGTCGATTGTATTTACAGTTACGGCGACTGTGCTAATTGCATTGGTGATGAACATTTGCATTTCACCGCGGGAGAGCTATGGGAGTGTAGCACACAGGGGTTAAGCTCTTCGAGAGGAAAATTCTAAAATCTAAAAAACGGTAAAAACGGTAAAATTCTAAAATATTTAAAAATTGTTAAAAAAAATGTAATTGTTTACATTATGCGACACAAAACAACAAGAAGTTACTAGAGATGAAAGATGTAAGGGCCAATGACCAGTATTACGCAGCCCTTGTCGTTCATAGTAACGGGTGAGTTGTTTCTTTACACTGCCCGAGGAATTTGTCCACGGACACCCATACACCCTTATTATAGTTTTTTTAACATCAAAATTGCACCCCCAATTGCTTCGCGGAGATATATCAGAATCAGAGGGCATGGTTCTGCTTCTGATATACCTACGAGAATTGAGCAAAAGCGGGTCCCTCTCTCAATAATTGGGACCAGTGCTCAAGTATCTGGCACCAGCACATCTCCGAACCAGGTGATCATAACATAACATAACAACATAAGAGGCATTACTTATGCAAATACCAACAAAACAAGTAAAGCAAGAAAAATAAAACTAGAAACACAATAATACTTAAAATGTAAAAAATCATAAAATAGAAGATATGGAAGTAAAATAAGAACAATTAGGACACAAACTCTAAACATTTTATGCACATTTTTCGGTTACGGAGACTACGTGTTCTGCGGATATATTTTTTAAGTGAAATAGAATCTACTATTTACTTATGTCTCCAGTTTAAATAAGAAACCTAAAAAGGCGCTATTTACACTGTTTCCTATTGTTTGGCATCAAAACTCATTTCCATTTCAAAGCATCCGCTATGTAACAAGTTACAAATGATAATTACAATTGACAACAACAAAGACAAAATACCGACGACGACGACGACAATGACACAAATTTATTTCAGCTAATGTAATAGGTGATGACGGCCGTTTCGTCATCTGTGGGCTCATTAGAGTACCGCGTGTACAATCGCAGCAACTGCGTCAAGTCATGGAAGCACGAGTGATAAAATCTTTGTGCGGAAATATTAACGCCATCTAAATATCAAAGTTTGGACAGTACAGAGTGATTCGGTTAAATCAAACCTATGTAATTGGTTATCTTGGTTATAATAACGTCCAGATGGCGTTAACACGTTCTCACAAACTCATTTTATCGATAATGACAATGATGAACAACAATCACAATGATAAATGACAAAGGCAATGACGAAGATAACGACAGTGATCTCGACAAAGACAAAAATAACGACGATGACAATAACAATGACTATGACAACGGCAATGATAAATGACAATGAAATTTATTTCTATGGCTCTATGATAAACGTCTTCAAGAACAAGGGGATACTCTGTTGCGACAACGTCAATCCTATATTATTGAAAATTAAATCAAGCACGTGATTTGTAATGTGATTGTATTGGAGAAGTCCTTAGTAGGACACTGTATCAAGTACAGTATGGTACAGAACGAGACTTACGAAAATATAATAAAAAAGTAAAAATATGTCAAAAGAATTAAGCCATTGAGTAACCAATACCTTTACTGCAATCGCATAGAGGGATTCAGGCGGTGGACCCCTGATTTTGCATCCAAACTTTGATAAAACAAATAAATAAAAAATGCCATGGTCGACTTTGCAAAACGTTTCATTTTTTCTCATTTATATTTTTTTTTTTTGAAAATGACGAAATATCAAAATTTCCAAACATAAAATAGCAAATAAAGTCAAAATTTTCAAACATTTTTTTCTATATAAAATGTTTATCATTATAATTCGAAAAATATAATGTTTCCAAAAAGGTAAAAAAAAATTGTTAAAAAATTGCAAAATTGTTTAAGATTATCAAAAATTTAAAACAGTTCCAAATTTGAAACATATGCTGCATATGTTTAGTCCTGATTAGTCCTGAAAGACAAAACTGCCGTCATCACCTGATACATCCGCTGAAATTTACTTACTTACGCAACAAAGCGGTTTTTCGTGAAGACCGCTGCGAAATAGTTAAAACTCTCGATGGTACCGACTTAGTCGGGTAAAGTACGTACACCGTTCTGATCACACATCAAGTGTAAAGATGTAAAGGTGTTGACGTTTAGATGCCCTTTAGTACACTCAAACAAATTCATGGTTATTTTAACAGTGCCTAGAATGAGATAATAATAAGAAGAAATAATTGCAAATAATGAGATCGGTTTGTTAATCATTAGCAGGCCTTAATACATTCGATGTAATCTGGTGTGCAGCAATTTTTTTTAGTTTCCCGTTAATTTTAATTCATTATAAAAAAAATACCAACAATTTGAATCGAATTAATGAAAACATCGACTATAACTTATCGCAAATCTGAAATTAATTTTCAAAATCTTGAAATTGGCAACAGTTTAATTTTCCTTAATTTCATTGATTTGTACAAAATTTCCCCTGGTGCGTCGTCCCCGGTGCAATTCCGCATCGATTTATTTATTTGTATTTGCAAAAAAAAGCGTGTTTGTCGTCGACGCGTCCGAAATTGATGACTCGACGCCGACGGGCGACAAACGCGAGGAGCGCGGACGCGAAACGCGACCGTAAATAAAAACGAAACGGCCCTAATGACGATCCGAATATCGGATTTCAATTTGCGCAATATTTATAGCGGTATTTATTAGGTCCGGTGGGGTTAAAACACGATCTCTCCGATCGACGACGCGATCACCGCCCGCCCCTATTTACCCTGGGCGCATGGGGGATCGATTTCCCGCGTAAGACATCTGCCACCCGGCCTTTCCACGATTCTCCGCTTCTAATTGACACACGACTCCCGAAGTCGACTTTATTGTCGCTTTATGGGTCCGTTTTTATATCGCGCCCTCGCCATGAATATGCGCATTAATAAGCAGAAACCGTAAAATTCGTGAGATAAATCGGCTCGATAATTTTTACGACGGTCGGGGATGAATTAGTGGTGAAAAAAATAGAAGACTTTTACAGGTGATCAAGAAATGGTAGATAAAACAAAATAGTTTTCACAAAAAATATATCTAATGTATTTAATCATTTCGTCGATTTATGGATAGCAGACGCGTATCGACTCGTTATTACTCGTGTAGCTGGATTTCTGTAACGTCCGTGCAAACGGTTCCAGCGCTTCGCAAAAATCCTCGACGCTGCAACAGTTGACTTTTACATTGTGCCCCAAATGAGAAACGTAAACCGCCGCGGGGCATCCAATATTTACTTGTTAACGAGCCATATAATGGCCAGGACGTCATGCCGTCTCGGATACTAGGGTGATTGACATCTGCCCAAATTTTATTACGCACATTGTTGCATTTGGTCCGGGCCGCTTTATAACCTGTCGTAAATAAAAATTCCTAGAGATCGGAGCGTCGACGATCGTAAAAGCGGGGACGGCTACACCGAAAGTTGACCAAATTTTAATGCGCCCTGCCCAAGTTATATTGCCCTAAATAACCACTTGCGACGAAATTCGAATGCCAACGTCGTTTCATTTACTTGCACGGCGCGCGAAATTAATTTGGTTGTGTTTTACGAAGGCGTCGAGGATTCGACTTTGCGTTTCGTGGTTTGTTTGTTGGTAATTTTCATTGTGGTTTACTTTTTTTTTTTATTTTAACAAGGGATGACTACGTTGTAAGACATTTTTCTTAATTTTTTTAAATTGCATTTCCACATTTTTCCAATCGTTGAAAATCGTAGCATCGAAAAATGGTGTTCTCGTTTACAAAAATACACAAAAATGTCGAAATATTGTACAACATTATTTATTGTCATATCGACATTCTCGAAACTATTATTTGATAAACCACCCTTATAAGAATGCCACAGCACATACACCAATATGCAATTAATTTCCAGCTCCTAGGGGTTGTACAAAAATATGTATTGCCAGATTTACATTGGTCATGACGAAGGGAAGCAACTCGATTTTTTTCACAGCCTTTGCTGGGAAACTACCCCAATAAGTACCAAATGAATGGACAAGAGTTTTTAATGCATTTAAATTTCCCGAGGTCGAATAAAATTATTTATTGTCATATATACGTTGACGACGACATAACGAAGTAGACTGGCCTTTTCCAGAACATGGAATTATTTTTCAGCATCTTGCTGTTGTGTCATCCGCAAACATTATTGAATCACAGCTTAAATGTTTAGGCAAATCGTTCACATACGAGGTCCCAGGATTGACCCTTAAAGTACTCTTTATTACTTCAGCGTAGCTGCTTGTATCCCCACCAAAAGCAATAGCATTCTTTTAGATATGATATGTCAATGGCCACTATAAGTTCGTGACACACACACACAATGAAAAGCATTGGAGACATCACACAATTTCGACAGGGAATCGCTTAGATTTTCTAATTCAGTGATTGTGATGTCAAGTAGATGCTAAATTGCCTGAAATATACTTGGGTTAGGCATAAATCCAAATTGAAATAAAATAGTTGAAAGTATTGATGAAGCAGAGAATCATCTTTGACACTAATGTTTACAATGTTCAGTCGTGGTTTTCTTGCTTTGGGATTTTCTACTGAGCAATTATTTCCCAATATCTTCTGAATCATCTACTTAATTTCTGCGTCACATGTAACGACCATCACACTCAACCCAATGAAACCCAACTGAACCAATTGAACTTAAATCAATACAAGACAAGCCAACTCAACCCAATACGGTGGATAGAACGAGACTTATTGTGTCAATAAATGGAGCAATATATCGTTCGTATTTTATTAAAAATGCTTCGGTGAAAACTTAATTTCTTGCCTGCAGTATTGACAATGCGATTCATTGACAACAATCCTCATCACACACAGCTCTTGCAGGGCTTTGACCCTATTTCAAACTTTTCTCCTCCATCCTCACCCTTACTTGCATTTCTCCATAGGCTTTTCCCTTATGGATACACCTTTCATGGATTTTAAAAATTGATTCAATATCTTTAATTAATTGGAGATCATGTGAATCTAAATACTATTCAATTAATTGCTCCAAATAAATTAACCCTGCAAACATTAATCCATTTCATGTTGAAGAAGTCAAGTGTCAAGTGTTGACTCCACATCAGCCTAGCAACTAGCAACTACTTTAACGATAATGATTAAGGCTGTTGGCAAAAATAATAGAATAAATGGCTTTATTTACACACCCTAACAGGGTCTTATATCGATAATATCATAAATTTTACTCAAAATTTTTTGCTTAAACCGATTCTCATTGATCAACCGGTACGACAGAAGCGTACAAGAGTTTTTATCTTGTAATATACACAGTCAGTAATATTCAGTAATCATTTTTCATTACATATTGACTCCAGATTTAAGTTCCATATGCAACAATGAAATTAATTGGTGGATCTTAAGATTTTTAGTAATAACAAAATTAATGTTTGATGTTTGAATTTTTAATTTTCTTGTAAATGCGAGTCTACTTGGTACGATAGAAAAATTCCTGTCGTACTATAAGGACGATTGATGGAGCCATTGAGAAAATTTAGTTTTTTATCGCCGAGTTTAATTTTAAGTACATCAACAGTTTTTTGTCCTGAATTAACCAAAAGGACTTACCATTTGCGTAGCACATCCATCCAAGTAAGGGAATTCAAATTGTGCTATTTTTACAAATTCTCCCGGCATAAAAATAATTTTATCATATTTCGTGCAAGATTTACTATTTTTTTAGATTATATTTTAAATAAATTATCACCAATCCATGTAAATTCATGTCTTATCCAAGGATTCTATGGGATTAAGCGATTTTAGTGATCATCACATAATTTCGTGCTTATTATTGCTCAACATGCTAACAACATTCGCCACCATGTGACCACAAAGCCACCTTGATTTTCGCTTGCCCGACGCGAATCCGATTCCAAATTGCGCCCGTTCGGTCGTTTCCCACAAACGCGCGATCACCGACCGGTCTCTAACGCGACGTTCGCCCGTATTGTGATTCACCGCTGCGGCGCAGTGATTAAGAGCCGATAGCGGCGAAAAACAATGACCCGCGCCGGGGTCGGATCGTCCCCTAGGCGTATTGTTTTCCGCCGCGAATCCCCAAATAAACCGTAACCTACGAAATCGTTTATTTTCGACCACTGAACGATTCCTTCCGTCTCCGTGCCCCCCGATCGACAGATGCCGTCCCGACTGCACGCGGATCGCGAACAAAACGCCGTTTGTTTGTGCGGACCACTTGACTGAAGTAATTGCGATTTTCGCAAACCGCAATTAATCCGAGTTCGAAACTAATTCAGTAATTTCGTTAGGGAACCTGACGAAGAAAAAAATGAAATAATTTAAACGTCAAAGGTGATTAATTCCGGAAACCGTCGCCGACCGACGAAGAGTAAACACAGGTCTGCGGTCCATTGTCCGAGTTGACACAATAAAATTTGCGGCCCTAATAAAAATCGGTTCGTAATCTTTAGTGGCCCTCGAAGATATTAAAAGTCAAACTTTCCATTATCGCGGCGGTCCCGAGGACGTCCCGAAAACGTAACACGACCGCATGCGGTTCAAACATCGTAAATAACAATAAAAGTTCGTCGGAGATGCGGAATAGTGCGACCGGATAAAAAATCGCTTTATTGGCCTGTGCGAACCGGGCGAAATGCGCCGGCCGCAATTGTCGTCGAAATATGTAGGGCTCTGGTGCAATAAAAACAAATCGTAAACGCTTTGAAAACGGGCCGGTCGTAAACGGTAGAAAGTTCGCTTCGCGGAAACGGAAAACGAAATTGTGAAGGGGATCTGGGTCAGGCGCCCCATCGCGGTTTCGGATGGTGATGTGTTGGTTAACCGGGGCGATTTTGACTTCCGTATTGTGGATCCAATAAATTTTGTGCGTTTGAATAAATTTCGACCGATTGTGCGGTTGTAGACAATGGGGTTGTTGAGATTTTTTTTTCCAGTTCAGTTTAATTACAAAAAAAGAAAGAAAATCTAATTTTCATTGATCTGGAAGAACTCGCCAACAAGAACCAATATTGAATATAAATATGTTGGATTTTGACAAATTATTTAATGAAAGTGCATTCAAAATGATAACATTGTACAAAATCAAATAATGTTATATAATGAATTTAAATAAAAAAAAATGTCATCGAATGTATTAAGTTGATGACATGTTTCGTTCTATCTTGAGCTCAGATAGATATTTTTTAATATGTCGACGTTTTTTGCATTTTTTATAATTTAGAACCTTTGACAAAAATTACGGTTTTTGCATTTTTTAATTGTCACAAAAATATCAAAAATAACTTGAATTAAAATTGTAAAACGACATGTATATAAAAAAATTAAATGCATTTTCAACCCCATTCAAATCAGCAATTGAAAGCATAACATAAAAAACTAAAAAAAAATATAACTTTTCTTTTAATTTTTAATATTTTTATATTTTTAACTTTTGAAACTATTGGTTTGGATGAGTTTCAAAAATGTTTATGTTTTATGTTGGTCTAATATCCAAAATGTCAGAAGAAGTAAAAATTACGTGAAATTTGTTACAGTGCCATAAAAAAAGTATCAAGATTTTCATTTTCAATATTTAGACATTTTTAATCCATTTGCACTGTTACAAAACTTACGATGCTAAATATTGAAAATAAAATTGTACAATTGTTGAATATATTTGTTTTTTTGTAGATTTGGCAATTTTGAAATTCACTAAATTGCATTTTTCGCTTTTTTGAACGCAATGGCAACACCAAAATGAAAAAAAATGTGACAAGGAGTTTGTGTGTTTTGTAATAGTAAATACAAAATTCTAAACCCAATTAGGTAGATAAGTACATCGTAATGTTAAGGACAGATTGCAAGCTGGTGATCTGTTGCGATGAAATGCATTTCTAAAATATTTCGAGGAAAAATCTCAATTAACTAGGACGTTGGGTTGGGTTGGGTTGGGTTTTATTTGTTTGGATTGGGTTCAGATAATGGATCTTGGCGAAACATTGTTCCAGTAGGAATTAGGATTGCGTTGGGTTTTGATTGGGTTGGGTTGGGTTGTTAATAAATCAATTAATTATAGGAAACAAAAAATCGCAAACAAATTCGGTTTTAAACCCAATTGTAAGCTGTTCCAGCGATATGTCTAAATTCTTCCTGTCAAAATTACGATCAAGTAGAACGTGGCGTTGGGTTCGGTACTGAAGTGCGAATTGTTGGATCATCCACCCTATTCACCAGATGTGGCTTCCCCTGACCTTCACCTATTCCCAAATCAAAAGAAATTTGTGGCTGGAAAACATTTTTAGTGAAATTAATTGGCCCCTTTCTTGTTGGCTTAGTAAAAAGTACATATTATTGAATGTCCGGCTCCGGTTTCAGATATAAGTTCGTTTAGGATGATTTGCTGAAGAGCTCTTGCCCATATTGAACTAAATTTTATAATAATTGTTAGACTGCTTTAGGAGGTGCGTGAACAACTGATGTCGTTTTGGACTTTCTGAATAATGGACATAAAAAATTTTGGCAACGTTAATGTTTTAAAAAATCCCTTAGTGCCAATAAAATTAAATATTAAAAATGTCAAGAAATACAAACATTTCAAGGATTAAAACAATTCAATAAAAATGCAAATATCTGAATTTCGAATGTGCTAAAATTTACAATTAACAAAATTGCAATTTTTCGTTGTTTCAATTTTAGACATTGTCGGAGTTTGTGGTCAGGTTTCCTGAAAGTGGCTCGCACCGCATTCCACGAATAATAAATAATGTTTAATAAATTTAATGAATTTTCATAAAAAAACGAAAATAATCCTTGCTTAATAAATTACGCGTCAATTTATCGATATTTTAAATTGTTGTTTCCATGCTGTGGCATAAGCAACCATACAGAGGTGAGTATTTATTATCAAAGATTGGTAAAGTTAAATTTTACAACTTTTTTAGAGCTTTAAAATTTAACATAATCTTCAATTCACTATGGAAACGATATCGCTATTTAATTCAGCAAAAAAATAATTATTACCTGTCAAACTGACATTTACAAAATATTGCTTTTGTTCGTTCGTGTACTTTTCACACTTGTATCTTAAAAACTACTGCAATCGTTACGTCTTCGTGCGATAATACGGAACGAAACGTAAATATTGCAACACGTACATCGCGTCCTCGAAGGTCGGGAGCGTCGGGTTGCTCCAATTATCGGTGTCCAGTCCAAGTTGTTTGTTATAACGTTCTTTTGTTTCCCGACTTGTTATCCCCTCACGGTAACGAGACGGCGTGCGAGCTGTAATGGTCACTAGAAACCTTTGCGGATTCAGTTGACCGAAAACAAGGACAAATACAGAATGGATGCAAGTTGGACCGATCGATCGAAATGGTATTAAAAATACGAAGCTGATTAGAAGCTCGAGTCAAAAATTTTTTTTAATAACGTCTAGTTGGATGGAGTGAAACATGAAACGAGCAAAGTGACCATTAGACGAAAGCAAATTTGTTGTCAAAAATCAATGTATTCGTTGTATTCGAGAACATTTTGTCAGAAAGTTTTGGAATCGCACTGGTTAAAGAATTTTGTGATATTTGATATAAAATAATTGGAAAGGACAATTAATTTTTTTTTATTTAAAATACATTTTGAGATTGATAATAAATAAAGGACAACTCGTGTTAAAATCATTAAATTATTTTTTTACCCATATACATTATGTGATTATTTGAGTTACTAAGGCGTTGGCGATTTATTCCCGAACTTTAATAAAAGAATCATCCCTTAATGTGCCTTCGGTGGTTTACATTTTGTTTGACCAGTTAAACTAAATCTTCGATGATAAAAGCTCCGAAAAACTAAGACTATTTACTTAAATTATGTTAATCCCGGCCATTTAGCCGTTCGGCACAGACACTAACGTCGTTAATCCGTGCGATTTGACTTCATTGTAATCCCCCTGATCGCATTGTGCGAACCACCAAACTCATTGCTACCGTATTCGCTACCGAATTACCACTACTTTCGTGGAAAGTCGACGTCCGACGTCGCATTAATCCCATTGATGACCGCCTCCGGTTTCGCAACAACTCATTAAGGCATCGTTCGGCTGGGAAATTCGCACCGCACAAAAGGCGACGCCGTCTGAGTTTGCCAATAACTGTTTGATCATTAAGCTCATAAGTTAACGAGCAAGGAGATCCACACAATGCGTCGACTAACGGACACATGAAACCGACCGCTTCCAACCGTTTCGAAGAATTTTTGTTTGGTGGTTTTCGTTCGAGCAATAACAGGACGTTTAAGTAAAAATCGAGTACCAGGTGTATAGGTCAGAAATCATTACAATTTTAAAACGCAATAAAAATAACTAACTAAAACAATGTATTAACTAATTTGAGAAAATTTCATATAGTAATTATAAAATCAATCATGTGACTTTAAGTTGGAAATTTCTATAGAATTAGGAAATCATAACAATGTGTGTAGATCTGGGTTTAAAATTAAAATGGTGACACTTGATGCAAAAATTTAAATATTCAGTCCACATAAAGGCCTGGAACTCGTTACAGCAATGTGTTAGATCAAGATTTGAAAACGAACATAAAAACGTCGGGTTATTGTGAACATAATGAAATTATAGAATCGTCAAAAAGAGGATTACAAAACCTGTTTTTTGACACAAGTACGAAGGGAGATCATTATTTAGCGTTTTTGACATAGTAGGCGTTGAGTGATGTTGAATAAATTTGACACATTGAAGTATTAATCATTTGTTGTTACGTTGGTTCAATTATTGTAGTTTTATCACTTGTTACCTGTTCAAATAATTTAGAATTTAAGTGGACAAGTTTGGGGAAATTCTAAAAATGGAAAAATCAAAGGTGCAGTTACAAAATACTTGCAAAGGAAAGGGTTGTCGCTAAAAGAAATTCATGTAGACATCGTAGGTGTATTAGGTGAGGGAGAATTTTTTTCCAGAGGAATCAAAGGTTTGGAGCATCGTTCGACCAAATGCGTCGACGTTCAGGAAGATTATGTAGAAAAATAAATGTTTGATATTTCTTCAACGTGTTTCCTTCCATGTTAGGGACCGCGAATACTGATCTCCTCTCGCATTTGGTCTTAGAATTTCATGCTCTTTCCAAATTCAACATAAAAATTTTAATTAAAAAAAATTATCACTTACGTCATAACTCAAATACGATCTTTAAGTGACAGTTACATACAACTTACATACAAATTAACATGAAAACATTTGATAAAAGTTCCATTTCGATAGTTCCAGACTTTATACTCACACTGTATATATACAATTAAATAAATATATCGTATTTCAATTATCCTTCTTTGTCGCTTTGTTGCCATTCGAACACAGAACCCCTCCAACGAGAACCAGTCGCACCATCTCAGTTTTAAGCGAGTTAATTCCTACCTACCGATCCCTGTTCAATCCTTCTTGAGCCCCCGAATTTAATTTTCTTTCGGCCGGCACAATAACCGAGGGAGGTAAAGTTGTTACGTTGTATTTAATCTTCTTTTGTTAATGCCCCGGTAAGTCCCTTAAGCGAATACACTCACAAGCGTCCTTTCCACAAACACGCATTATGCACGTCGGCGCGGCTTTTTTCCTCTTTCTCGGCCCACAATGCGTCCAGTTTTCGTCCTGTCATCGGCTCGTCAGCGAACCTAACGCGTTACTTTCGACAATGCGGTGTCGGCCCGATCCTCTTACGAGCCTTTAAACTGCGGGATTTTCGTCGACTTTCGTTGACTTTTGGTCTGGCAAATTAGTGAATAAAAAAAAATTGGGATGAAAAGTTTTCACTAATCGCACTGATGCATGTGGTCGTTTTGAGTATTTACGGTCCCTAACACGGTAGGAAATAAATTGAAGAAATATCAAACGTTTGGTCCAACGATGCTCCAAAGCTTTGATTCCTCTGCAAAAAAAATCTTTCGGTTGCTCTTTGATTAAAATTTGATAAAAAAAAACACTCCATCTTTTTGATTTTTCTTTAATAATGTGTTGGTCCGCCCCTATTTCTCATTGACCTGCCTTGGCATTGATTCCAGCAGGTGATCAATGTCTTCTTGGGGTATGGCATCCGAAGCAGCCTGTACACCATGCCGTAGAGCTTCTATTGTCAACGGTGGGTTCGGTAGATTCCTCAATCTTCTACACATCATGTCTCACACGTGCTCAATGGGCGACAAATCGGGAGATCTTGGCGGCCAAGGCAAAAGATTAACATTGGCCTCTTCAAAGAAGTCAAGAGAACGACCTTGGTACGTGAGGTCGTGCATTATCTTGCTGGAAAAGTGGGTCTTCCAGCCCTCGAAGATATGGAAGAACATGTGGTTCTACCACTTCGTCAATGTAGCGTCGGGCGGTCATACTGCCCCGAATGAAGAGCAAGGGTGACCTACTGCCGTAAGCAATAGCACCCTACACCATCAACCCCACAGTTCAGTGAACATGCCTCGCAATCGAAAAATCAGGATTGCGTCTTTCTCCACGTCTTCGTCTAACAGTCATCCGACCATCATGCATTCCTAAACAAAATCGCGATTCGTCACTAAAGACAACTCGATGCCACTCCAAGTTCCATTGAAGTCTTTCCGTGCACCAGGCCAAACGTTCTTGGCGATGTTGAGCAGTGAGGGGTAGCACAAGATGTGGGCGGTAAGTCAGCAAGTCAAAGGTTCTTATTCGACGATAAACTGTTCGCAAGCTTATCGGACGACCTTGTTCACCTAACCATTGATCAGCTATTGATCTAGTGGTAGAGAATCGGTCTGTCAAGGCCATTAGTCTTAAGCGGCGATCTTGACGTTCATTGGTTCGTCTTTGAGCCCCAGTGCCTCTTCTCCGACGTTCAACCCCATGTTCAGACCACGCTTGATAAACACGCATTATTGTTGAGTGGTGCCGTCCCAAACGGTTGCCGATTTCTCTAAACGAAAAACCTGCTTCTCGTAAACCAACAATCCGCCCTCGGTCAAAGTCACTCAACTGCTGGTAAACTTGAGGTCTCCTTCCTCTAGGCATCGTTAAACACTTGAAACACTTTAAACTAAAGAACGGGATCCGTTGGAACAAATTCAAAAAATGACTCGATAATTGCTTGTCTATCACCACCTCTAAAAAAATGACACAAACGTCAAAAATCCCATGACTACTTGATGATTGGGTTTCAAATTTTAATCAACTATTTCTCTGGACTAGTCCACTATTCCTGCCAAATTTGGTCCAAAAATTCCCACCCCTTCTAGGTGGTGCAGTTTATATGTCACTGAGTATATTTTATAACTGCACGAACCTCTGCCTTTTCCTTTTTTAGAATTTCTCTAAACTTGTCTACTTAAATACTAAATTATTTGAACAGGTAACAAGTGACAAAACTACAATTGCATACGAAAGTAGTAATAATTTATTTACAAGATGGTAATAAGAATAATAATAATAAAACAATTACTGGTATCGCGTTTTGCGAGCGTGGCAGGTGGTGCCTCAAACACGCCGTCGAAAACCTATCATCGCCGAGACGTGACAGTCGATAATTCGTTACTTTCGAACACTGGAAACGCATTTGTTCGACGGTGGTCGTCAGATAGCCGCCGCCGACACTATTCGTCCCACCGGATTGAGACCTCTCGCCACGGCAGCCCGATTGAAACATCACCGGCATCCACAAACCCCGCTCGCCAACAAACACGGCCATTTATTTCGACTTAGTGACGTTTCGCATTCGCCACGGCGCTTATCGCACCGAGAAATGCGGAAAAACACGTGACGATCCGTACCACGCCTTTTGTCAATTACGGGCCTTTCATCCCGTCCACTCGTACATACCTGGATCGTCGTCGGTGCTAATAATCGCGGATGTGTTCGCCGGGACGGCACCTGTTACCCTGCAACTCGTCGCGGAGCGCATTTTAACGAGCCATTACGGCGGGGAAATCTGCGATCGTATCGCACGTGGAAAATCTCTATATTGGATTTCGGAGGGTCGCCGGATAAGATCTCGATTGCCTCATTACCGACAGCTTCTGTGGGACATCGGAGGGTGGCTTTTACACGATTTCTTTTCTGTGTGCGAACGACAAACGTATCTGATCGCCCCGCGTTTAATAACGAATTTGAGATTCGTATCTGCATTTCGGGGGTTGTTGAGAAAGGAATCGTTTGTTACTGGCGATGTTTATTGAAGTTTACTGGGCTGACTGTTGATCGTTTCGTCGTTCGATTACAACACAGACTCTTACACGATAACGGTTTCTATGAAAATAAATAAAAGTTTCATATTTCTGCTTTAAAATTTTTATATGTACGAGGGGAGATCATTATTTACTGATCTCCCCCCGTAAGACTTTTTTTATTCCTATTAGTAAATTAATTAATACCAATAATTTTTTAATTTCATTTACGTTTTTCTGATTCAATGATTTTTCTGTTTATTAATAACTTTGTTCGTCAAATATTTTTTTCTTTTTGAAAAACAATACGCTTCAGATAAAAATAAATTTAAAAAATCGTTTAGATAAACAGGTAGTCGGTCGAGCGCCGCCGCGGACAAAAACAACGACCCCCGTCTAAATATGTCCGTGCGACCGCCGTTTTTACAAATTAAAAACGTCGCGTAATGAACTCGGAAAACATCGGACACGCGCCTCCGACGATGCTCACCCGCCGCATCACAAAGGACCGACGCCGTCGCATTGTCCGCGTCGTCGTCGAACGATCGGCAAACAAAATAAACGCGTTATAATGACGAGTAGCGGGTCGTGATTGTGGGGGAACCCCGGAGATCGGCATTGTGCCGCTTGTCATTCGATGCGTGCCAGTAAATATTGTGATTATTAAATGAATATTATGAGACATGTGCGAGAAAGAAGTGGGTTGGGATAACGTTGATTAAATTGCTTGTCTAGTCTAGAAATTTTGCAATTTTTTGTAAATGGTATTATAATATATATATGTATATATGTATATAAATGGTGATAGATTTTAAGTCAATGTCGAAATTGTGAACAACTTCAAAGCTGTCCAAAATGTCTGAACTGTAAAATTTTATAAATCGGTTAAAATCAAGAAGTTACATTGAACACGATACGCCTTCAACGTTATTTAGGATCTTAAATTAAACAATTTTAAAATATTATTTTTTTACAGCAACTTCAGACATGAGTGGTCGAAAATATAACCAGATCGATTGTGTTTGCGTATTTTTTACAAACCATTTTTTTTTAATAGTTATTAATTTGTGTGTAAAAAAATCGCCTTACTGACCCAGATTTCATTTAATTTTCCAACAAATGCGTCGATTATTTCGCTCTGTATTTTCATCGACGACGTGTCACTTCGAAGACGTAATCCTTTACCATAAATTAGTCAACGCCGCAACGAATATGATCTGTTTATCGGTTCTCCTACTGACGCACACCGGACAGGACGAAAAAACGCCAGAGATCCTATCGGTTACGGCGGACACGAATCCGCCTCGAGAGCGGCCCTTTGAGCGCGACCGCGCGGGGGCCGGGGAACCGGCCCGGCAGTCGGGTCCCGCGGATGTTTTCCAAAAACAAGTCACCCCTGTCACTGGCCAATATATCCTCGCCTCACGGACGTTTCAATAAGCGATGCGTCTCCGTCGCTCTTCAAGGAAGCTTTGTGTTCGGGGCATCCCTTGTGTTGTTTGCGTTGCGCCCCGGTCGCCTCTGCATCGCCGAAAATATTTCCACTCCTTGACGCTTCACATCCATACAACGAACGCCACTATGCGGCTTGATTGATGGGTCGTATTGGGTTACACCTAATTTCGTTTTGTACGACTCCTGGTCATCGAGACACAAGTGGGTAAATAATACTGGGAACACCGTGATATTTTAAAACAAATTAAAAAAAAATACGTGCAAATAAAAATCTACCGAGCACCGAATAGGAAGTGACCCCTCGGCTTCTTCTTAATTGAGAGCGTTAATGAAATATTCTCGCCGTCTGCTCGCATTGTGAGTCGCTTAGTGCGTAATGTAATTGGGGTGTAGTGCAATGCATGCACCACTCGGATTAACTAATAATGGACCCGCATGAGTCCAGGCGTCCGCGTATAATGCAGACTAGTAATGCGCCATTAACGCCTCAACTTCCTGCCTCGGACTAATTGAAATTTCTCAAACAGCCCCATTTACCGCAATCAAGTCGACTGTTTTCGTTTCGGTTAGAAAACGCATCGTTTGAGACAATTAAAATCATGGGGGTCGCAGCGGCGGGTCGTATTTAACTGATTTTCGATTTATTATCTTTCCTATTGATACATGACGTTGTTTGGGATTTATCAAAATTTTTAAACAAAAATCGTGTTTTTATATCTCGATCAGTTGTATTTAAACTGTTCTGTCCTATAAACACGTACACAAATATTGTGATTTTCATTTTGATTCATTTCAATTTATTACGATTCGTTTCAATTAATGTCGATTCCTTTCGGTTTCATGCAATAATATAATATTGCGATTCATCTCGATTTCTTTCGAATCGACGATTCTTTTCAATTCATTTTCGTTCTTGTTTTCTTTGCTTCATTTTCATTCCGTCTGATTCTCCTTTTTTCAATAATGATTTGCAGATAATTATTTTATATTAGTTTTGATACGTTGCGATTCTTTATTATTCCTTGTGGATCTTTCAGATCCTTGCGATTCTTGGATTCCTTAGTTCCAGTTCTATTTTTCGATTCTTTCTGGTCCGTGTTTATTTCTTCAGGTTCGTTTCCATTTCTATTTGACTTCGTTGGTTGGCAAAATTGAAAACTATCCAAATTTCCCACAATAACCTCCGGAAATACTTACAAATTTTAGCAAACAAGGTAAAGTATGAATGAGTAGTTCGTTCGTGGTTATTATTGTTATTTTATCACTTTTCATAAATACAGAAATCAACATTCCACGATTTTTCAATTGTCACAAAATAATTTTCAGACATTTATGGATCATCAAAGCTACATCTGCTTTTAACAAAGTTCTACGCCATACTTAACTAATAGAATTAAGTTTCAATGAGTTGTACTTTTTTGTGGTAGATTTCTTCATCAATGATTTAATCTAAGGACTAAGTTATGTCCCTAATGTGTCAAATGACTGCGTTGACTTAATTGACTTCGTTGACTTCACTGACTTTGTTCACTTCACTGACTTCACTGTCTTCACTGTTTTCACTGACCTCACTGATCTCACTGATTTGATTTCATTAATTTCATTGATTTCACTGATTTCATTGATTTCATTGATTTCATTGATTTCATTGATTTCATTGATTTCATTGATTTCATTGATTTCATTGATTTCATTGATTTCATTGTTTTCATTGATTTCATTGATTTCATTGTTTTGTTTGATTTCACTATTTGCCTTCCTCGATTGCCCTTAATCATCGTCCTCATTGATTCTCCTCATTGATTGCTCATCCATTGCGCTCATTGATTGACTTAATTGTTTGCCTTCATTGATTGTCTTTCATTGATTGCCTTCATTGGTTGCCTTCATTGGTTGCCTTAATTGATTGCCTTCGTTAATTGCCCTCATTAATTGACTTCATTCACTTATTTTACTGATTGACTTTAATAATTGATTTCTTTGATTTACTTTGCTGATTGACTTCTTTGATTAATTGACTTGATTGATTTCGTTTATTGATGTCATTACTTGATTTCGTTGATTTCAAGGTTTGATTTACTTGATTGCATTAGTTTCACTAATTTCGTTGAATGATTTCTTCAATTGACTTCGTTGATTGATTTCATTTACAGCCTGTGCCTATTAACTTAATTGACTTAATTGCTTTCTGTGAGATAATTTCAGTGATTTCACAATATTGATTGATTTTACTCATTTCGTTGATTTCATCGCTTTCATGTATTTCACTGATTTCCCTAATTTCTATCATTTCGTTGATTTTACCGATTTCAGTTGATTTCAGTTATTTGATTGATTCAATTGATTGCCTTCATTGATTGACTTCATAGATTGACCGATTTGTTGATTTAGTTTATTGATTGATTGATTGATTTTATTAATTAATTTCATTGGTTTAATTGATTTAATTGAAATTCGCTGATTTCATAGATTTCAGTGATTAACATTTATTTGTCATCAACAAGTCAATGACTGCAATAACTGCAACGACTCCAATCATTTCAACGATTCCAGTGTTTCAGGTGTCGCGCATTTGATATTTTTAATTTATTTTGTGTGATTTTTTTAATTTGTGTGTATTGTGTATTACCTACATTGTGAAAAAAAATTCTGGCCAGGTAATGTTTTGACATTGTTTTTAGAATTTTGATAATTTTGAGTCTGTTGGGTTGGGTTGGGTTGCCGTTTAATTAATTTTTCTTTCGATTTTGACGTGATTGCTTTTAAATTTAGCATTTTTATTTATTTTGGCATTGCATTCACAATTTTTAAATTTTGTTAATGATATTCTTATTAATTTTGAATAATTGCAGCCATACTTTTTTTGTGTGTGTAAGATGAAGTATATTTTTGTAATAACGTCAATTGCGTAGATCAAAAAAAGTAGATAATTTCTAATATTAAACAATTAAAAATCATTTGGACACTGGAATTACAATTTTATTCATAAAGTATTTTTAAAAAACTACAAAATCAACCATGTAAATTAAATTGTGCTGATACAGCGATCTGGTCGAGCTTTATAAACAAAAATACGGCAGTCACCGAATAAACGTAACGATGCGGCCACCGTAAAACATGTTGGTGCATTGTCGATTGCATCTTAATTGATTAATTCAATGGAAGTGTGGTCATGTGAACGAGCAGGAATCAAAACCTCGCCGGACCGAACCCAAGTCGAAATATCGTGGGAAACAATCGAGAGATGCGGGCGCTCGTCGCTCGCAACAACACAACACAACACGCCAATGCAGACCACAACAAACGCACGAAACGACGGCGGGATCGAAATTGGGACGGTAACGTGGCGGTTTCATCCCAATTAATTCAAGTTCGGCGGATCGAGCTATTTCGAAACAGTGCGACCGCTTCTTCGAAGCCGATGTTATGATTATTAAGACTGAAAGCAAACATACTTTATGCGTGTGATCAAAAGCGAAACGATTCATCAAAGGTGGCCTCGACGGACGAGCCACACAATTGAATCAAAAACAAACACGCAAGTGAAACAAACGGGTAGATTTTGTAAAGGCGTGAGACATCAAACGTGGCTCTGATTGACGTCGGTGTGGCAACGAGTTAACGAATTAAAGTTGGGTGGATATGGAAGTTTATGAGTATTATTGCGCTGGACTAGTTTAATGGATTAATTGTGTTCTCAAAAGAATATGGAATATAGATATATTTGATATTTAAACTTAACTTAATTATTTTTGGTCCATTTTGGTATTTTGGCAATTTTAACAATCGCCCCCCGATTTTCCAGGTCACCACCCCAAGTTGAAAGTAGACTATAAATTAAAATAACAAACGGGTAACTTTCATTTTTGCACATCAAATAATTCATTTGCGTTAATATTTACAATTCGGACACAAATCTCACGTGGCCGTGCGCGTGTGACGTCACGCTAACAAGGTGCGTCCATATGGCAACACATCTTTACGATCGCGCGCTAATCTCCCCGTACGCGAGCCCGTCAACACGTTACATCCGTGTTGTCATGGCGTCATCCTAATTTACTAACAAAGTGTCGCTCGGCTGTAGGCGGTGCGGCACCAGGTGGCTCGTGTACGATATAATGAGGCGCTCGCACCTTCCTCTCCCATTCAATGGATAAAGCGAAGGACGCACGTCCAACGTGTCCCGTTGTCCCACATTGTCAAAAGAAGTCGTTAACTCGCCGAGAACCCGGCGAAAAATCGTCGTCGCTTAGACGGACATCACAAACACTTCATTATTATTAGTAGTAGTCTACGGGGTTCTTTGTCGCACGGGTGACGACTAACACATGTTTTCACATTCTTCGAGCGCAGCTTTTTTCCTCACGGTAACTCGTCTAAATATTTAGAAAATATCCCAATTGGTCCGTAAATAACACTAGATCGTGCCTATAGATATTCGTAACCATGGTTATTGTAATATGCAACAAACTTCAGAGCGTTCCTGATTGACAGATCTATTTTTTTACGTAAATTAGCCTAAATTAATTATGTAATTGCGGTTACGTACAATGAAGTACTTTATAAAATTGACCAGCACACCAAACACATAATTGACGTCGTTATAACATTTTTTTTTAATTCGCAACGACACCGATGGACGCGACAAAGAAGCTCGCTAACGAGCGACCGAAAAATAAACTCCCTTTCGTTTATTTTAACAACACGATGGAAAAATAGCCGGCGGCGACGGACGCACGCGGGGCGGCGGGCGTGAGGGCGGCCGGGTCGTGCGCGTTTTTCCCGTCGACGGTTTTTCCGTCGGCGGCGGCAGCGACCCTTACATGGGGCACCGGTGGGACGGGCCGCCGCTGTAATTGATTCAATAAGTTTTAAAACACGCGCTCCGCAGCCGACACGACACAAATACGACGGGCGGAGAAAAAGAGGACCGGGCGAGAAAAAAGCGACGGAAAACGTGCTCCCGCGGAGGCGGCACAATATTTTGCGGATTATTTTGTTTCGTTTTCGCGGCGGGCGACGCCGACGGTTTTGAACGGATACGACGGCGAATAACTCGAAGTCAAAAAAAAAAAAAATGCGTCCTGGAAAACTCAGTGTGATTTGAGCCATGCGCCATGGAGAATGCGTGAGCTACGTTAATTCTTCGACAATTGTAGTCTATGTCTAGATTTCAAGAACACACAAATAAATTTGACACATGGGATCTTTTTAACGATTAAAGCACTTTAGTAATCTTTAGTGCCAACAAATTGATATGTAATACGTAATTTAATACAAACCAACGATACAACTTTCACAGCAAAATTTGTTATGTCACCTTGTGGAGTACGTAACGTACGTCAAAGTTCATTAATTAATAACTGCTTTTATTTTAGGCGTTTCGGCATTTGCTCATTATTCCTATGCTGCAATAATCCATTACTATTTGTTTCAAATAACCCAAGCTTTCACTTTACTCAGTTTATATGCAATTGTGATTGCGTCAAAATCAAAAATTATGAGAATCATATGTACGACTTGCGTGCCTCGTGTTTTTCTCAATATGACCGTTTGATTGGCCCAAACGAATTATAATTGCCAACATTTTAAGCTCGAGTCCAAACGTCTCATTTTATTAGGCAACGCAACAGTTCGTTTAATTAAACGCGGTCGTTTATATTACAACCTCATGTCTGTAAAAAGCACATTTGTAAGTGAAGTGCGCCTATTTAAATTAGCGAAATACGCACGTTTAAGATTTGCATTGTTTGATATCAATATTAACTTTTATTGCAGAATTGCATGTTCGAAGTTTATGTCAATCTTGGTTGGTAATGGAGCACACTGGATTGTCCACTTTCATATTTTGGCACAATTTCAACAAGTCACGTCATGCGAAATTTAGTTCCGAATTGACCGTATTAGCAGTGACTTCACAGCGCCTATATTACTGCAACCATTTTTAAACTTGCTACAAATTAATTTATTCACAATCACTATAGTAATATTTCGATTCGTAACCTTTTTGAGGTTTGAAAGTACGTCATTCCTAAACGTCATTATTTTCCCGCGAGTGAAAAAGTAAGGACTGCCAACCATGTTTAGACAATTACATGTTCAATAATATTTAAGGCTGTAATAAATTTGGAAACCCAACCCAACCCAACTGCTTCTTTTAACTCAGGTGGGGTGCCATGATCCATTTCACTATCTGAACTTTCATATCACATCTCATCTCTATGATTCTCACAATTATTCGAAGAATAATTAATACAAATGTCTGATTGATTGAACAAATGTCAAATGAATTTAAATCCAATGTCACAACAACGACTTGAATTCTCCGGAAGAACTGAATCACGTTGAAAGCCATCTGGAAATATGTTTTGTTCGGTAATATCTGATAAAGTAATTTTTTATAAAATTATTTTTTGTTGGTTGCAACCTACTACCTCCATCGAAAGAATTGGAATAGGGGCGCGCCTCATTATGTTGGAAAAGTTCTTCTTGGATGAATTCTTGTTCAGTTTCTAAAAGTATTTTTTTATTAAAATACTAAATAAAATATGTTCAGAATTTACCATTGCTATCAAAAAGATTATTATGAGGCTCTGTTAAAACAATGACTACATTGGTACACTCGGGGATACCCCATGCAAATTCCTAATAAAAATATTGATTCGTGAAATAACAAACCAAAATGGTAAATAGTTTGGTGAAACGCTTTAATTTTTAACCAACGAATAAAATTTATTAATCGAATAGTTAACTATAAATTTATTTGCTTTTGGTGAAATCCACCTATAAATAATACATCAAATGTAGTACTTTGCTGCACTTTTGCAGTACCTTTTTATACAATTTTGACTTTCGTCAGTTTTGTTTGTTGTTTTAACTTTGTGGCAATTATTACAATTTTTAAAATATTCAAAAAATTGTAATAATATGCAGTGTGTTATTAAAACATGTGTCACAAACTTTAACGGTTGATAGTGTGGCCCAAAATATGCCGAAAATTCTTAATGAACATGGGTTCGCAAATGGACGGTTTTTGGATTTGCGTTCACCCAACTTTTTTATTATGTACAAACAAACAACGTAATTTATGGACAAACAATAAAGGCAAAAAGTCAAATGAGATGAGTGCCCTCCCTGCATTCAAAGCAGGCCCAACATCTCCATCATATCATTATATTTGACAGGAAGTATTGTATTTGCGATGTGTGATTTAAGAAACATGAAGCACTGTGTTGGCATTACTTTATTTTATATTCTAAGCAAACGGTAAATTTTAAATCTTATTGTCATCTCAGAGTCTGTGGACTCCAGAAATTCTTGAATCACGTTTGAAATTACTGCATTTGCAGTCTTCACGCTCTAAAGACAACAATAGGTACGAGTTTTCTTCTTATTTGCACTGACTGCATAGGTCAGTGAAATAAAGTGTCACAGTTATATACAAATTTATTAAACATTTATACACAGTAGGAATATCCTTTCTAAAAAATATTATGTTTCACATACGAAATAAAGTGTTTCATATTAAAATTAAAAGAGCAGCAATCTGTAATTGATCGACAAACTTGTTGTGAAAGCCTTTGCCATCTCTTCACATTTTTATAAACTTCAATAACCGCATTACACTCAGTGTATTCAGTTATATGTCACACAAAATTACACATAATTAATCTTACAAGTATGAGGTCATTTTTCATATATAACCTTTCGTGTGGACATTCAAGTTCGAGTCTCATTCAGATCTCTTCATGTTGCACTGAAACCTTCGCAATTTCTCACACAAATCTGCAGAATACGTGTACAACACAAACTTAATATACATTTGTATGTCGCTATCCGACAGTCGACACCGCATCTTGCTAAACTCCCTGCAGTAGTCCTCCATCACACCGCGATATTTCTCGCTATGTCTCTCGTCCTTCAGCTCCAACCACCTTTTCTGCAATGCCACTCTCTTCATATCGACATACTCCCAGTCCTCGATGTACGCAAACAGCTGCATGACGCGGTCGATGTGCTCCGTCAAGCGGAGCTTCGCCAGAAACGACTGCACCTTTTCCTCGCGGATCATCATTTTTTTTCTCTGATTTGCGCATGTTACCGCTTGGTTTTGGATCGCTTTTTGCTGCACCGTCGGCGCGTGACTACAAACGTTAAATCGTAACGTCGAGAATGTGGGATGTTCTTTCATCGCGTTTGACGCGAACGCGAATAAATTTTCCTTGTTGGATATGGAAAACACTCTGTCATTTAAAACGATCGACGGTAATATCACCGGGGCATTCGGTTCGGTGCGTAGACGTTCCCTACAAAGAAGAAAAAGTGTATCGTCGAACGATGAAGTTTGTAAATATTGACGTACCTGTCAAATTTGATTGTACATAGACTCTGAGGTGGCATCGTCATAAAATGTTTATTGGTGTTATTGTTTGTTTGATCGTCGAGACGGCGCTTTTTCTTCTGTCTTGATGTGAAGGTAGTACGATTTCCTTTTGACTTGCAGAACGAAGCGCTAATATTAAGCGATCGACATAAGTTAGGTCGTGCGCTGGATATGTTTACCATCATCAACGCCTTTTCCCCCTTTACGGAGACGTTCTCGTATTCCTCCACCTTGTTGATTTCGTACAATGGATCATTGTCAAAACTGACCTTTAGCAACTTCTCCATGAAGTAGTCCCATCTTACTCTTCTCTTGTATATGAATTCATCGTCCACATTCAAATAACCATTCTTCGCTTCTAAAAAATAACGCATTAGTAAGTTCTTTGGGCTGTACGAGCGTCGCTACCGTCTTTCTTGGAATAGGCCATAATAATATAAACCAAACGGTCGGTGGAGTAAATAGCGTAATTTGAAAATTAGTATAATTAGGACGCCAAAGTGTAGCCAGATGTGGCTAGACACGAGGTGCCAACAGATGAATAAAAAATCTCCAAAACTCACTGACGACAGAAGAACTCTATTCGGCCAACAACTGATATAAATAAGCACCTCCAACAAAAGTACGCGAATTTGAATAGAATTTGTCTGCGGTGTCGATCTATTAGAGCTTAATCATTTCATTACAGCGACTGGAGAGAAATAGTATTAATTAGAGCAAATGCAAATGTTCACTGTTGTCGCCTAGCCGCTTCGCATTACAACCGTCGATCTGATACCGTCATGCATCTCTGTCTCGGCGAATACGTTAGCAAGAGAAAGGAAATGTAACCTAAATTTGAAAAAGACGTATTTCCCGCGTACGTCTGTTTACAACTTCGCCGGGCTGCGAATTGCAGCAAAAACTCATCATTGTAATCTCATCTGTATATAGACGCGACATGAATAACGTGCAACGGCTGATTGATCAACGTCTAGGTTTTGGTATGTATACAACTGGTTGAATGACGACTCGGTTAATTCGAGCATATTTAAGCCCCGTGGAGATGTTACGACGACGTCATGCGACGATTACGCTGTACCGACGAGGAAGAGTACACACAGATCTTGCCCAGTTGCTACATTGGCGGATTGCCACAGTACAGTGACTGCCCCATTTTCGCTTGTAAATTTGCACAAAAGCCAGGTAAGTTCTGTTGGATTTATTGCACGTTGCACGTTAAAATTAAATTTAGTTTAAGCTTAATCCTTTTAGTGTTTTCCTTGACGTGTAATTAAATTAGTTTTTCGTTGAGTAAAACGCCCATAATTCGATTTTGTTAATTGTTATAGGTTACGAGCACATCTTAGCTTTGGCGAACGAGGATGGCAAAATGGCCATACACGACTCGTCGAACATCGAAGAACGATTCGGCCGGCGTGTTCATCAGAATGCCATTTTTGACCTAGCGTGGATGTTCGACCAAATGAAGCTGGTGACGGTGTCTGGTGACCACACCGCTCGCCTGGTGGACCTTTCGAACGCCGAGCTCCGCGTGACGAGCATATTCAACGGGCACACGCGGTCAGTGAAGACGATCGCCTTTAAGAAAGACGACTCGTCGGTGTTTGCAACCGGGAGCCGCGACGGCTCCATCCTTTGCTGGGATATCCGTTCGACTTTGAGCAACACGTTCTCGTGCGACCCGGATCGCAGGATCCGCAACGCGCACTTCGCAAAGGTGAGATCAACACCCACGACGAAGAAGAAGAACTCGCACATTTCTGGGCATTGCATTTCGGGCGCCAACTCCGTGACGGGGCTCGTGTTCCAGGATAACAACACGTTGATATCGTGCAGCGCCGGCGATGGAGTGATTAAGGTGTGGGATCTGAGGAAGACCTACAGGGTTCATAAGATGGAGCCGCAGGCGAGGAATGTGATAACGTATTCGGGGACCACATCGAAGTACGGTTTCAGTAACTTGCTCTTGGATAAAAGCTGTATCAGGTAACTATGTAAAAACTTTTTACAAAGCAAATATCAATAAATTTACATAATGAATATGCATATAATTAATTTTTGCTGCTAGGTTATACGCAAACTGTTTGGACAACACCATCTACTGCTACAACGTTTCAACCTACAGCCCAGAACCAATCATGCAATATGTCGGCCACCAAAACGACAGCTTCTACGTCAAGTCGTGCCTCAGCTACGACGGCCAATACTTGCTGAGCGGAAGCAGCGACCACAACGCTTACATATGGAACACAAACTCGCCAACCCCTTTGGTCAAATTAAAAGGACACTCGGCCGAAGTCACCTGCGTCGCCTGGTGTCAAAAACCGGAACCCACATTAATCACTTGCTCTGATGACTACCGTCACAAAATCTGGCGAATCGGCCCGGAAATCCTGCCGGAGAACTGGGAGATCCACGGAAGAGGTTGTGCGGAAAGCTGCAGCTCGAAAAGATCATTGGAGAAGACCTCCAGAGGAAAACCGCGTAAAAAACTAAAATTTTGCCTCGATTGCAATTACTCGGATAAACTGTGCGAAAATTGCGATGGAATCACGTCAGGGAAGAAAAGACTAGCGACTCGATTGTTAGAAAATGAAAATAAGCGGATACATTCGGATGATTCATGTGAACCTGTAAAAGTCGAGGAAAAATCTTTGAACGATGAAACGATCGGATGTGACGAAGAACCCAAATCGAAAAAAGTTAAATATGATTTAATTGGACTGAACTGTGATATCGATAACGCAGGTCGAGACGACGAAAACGACGAAACGTCTAAACTCCATCGAGATCATCAACTTGAAACGAGCGAAAATATAGATATTTGTTATTCACCGAAACGAACTATGTCGCCCGAAGATTCACCGCGATGTACGTGCCCGACTGACGACTCAAACAAAAATCATGAGTCGATTGATTGCATTCGACATAGGCAGCAAACGCCAACGTCGAATAATCATGGACACCGAAAGGTAACAGTCGCAAGTGCAATTTAAACGAGTTATATATTTTTTATTTCAGATGCGTCCGTGTGATAGGGAGCTCGTGTCGCCCGAGCGCGAAATCCCTTCGCCAACGACAAATCTACCCAATTTTGTGATCGACGGTTGCGTTCCACATCTGAGCTATTCTCCTCCCAAGCGGCCCGATAGGGATTGGCTGACGAAGCTGCGCGTTGAAAAGAGCTTGATACACCGGATGCAGGAGATCAACGGGCAGTCCACATCTCCAAAGAGCCCAACAGGTGAGCACAGCCCGCGAAATAGGTCTGCGAAAAAACAGACGAGCAAACGAAGTTCGTCACAGAGCCCACTGTTGAATTTTTTCCGCGTCACAAACAACAGCATAATGAAGGACAGTCACTGCGTCTCGAAATCAAGCCTGACTCAGACGCCACCGAAACGATTGAATAAGTAAGAAATTAGAAATCTCATTATATGAACTACCACACGTATTCTTTACATTTATAGAAGAAATACACATCACATTGTATAATTGCATACGATATGATGTGTCATGCATTACATTTAATGCAATTGGCTTGAAACAATTCAGGGAAGTTGATCAATCTTCGAAATATATGCTAGATGATTTATTCTATTACATATACTTGCAAAAAGTACAAAAATTTTAAGCTAGTTATTAATTTTATAGATACATAGGTTTTTATCAATGCTTAACTTTTGCGTTATAAAACGTCAATTATTAAGAATCCTGTTAAGAAGTAAGCTTAAATGTACTAGCTAAGAATTATTTTTGATTTCTCATACGTTGGTTAGTTTTATGTGTAAATAGGTCATATTTATTTTAACGTGTTTTTGCTACAATAAATTATTCTATTTTAAATTTTTGATTTAAAAAAAAAAATTATCTCCTTTTACATCCAGCTTGTAATGAAATAAAAAGTAAATAAGTCCATAGAGTTTGAAAAATTTATTGATCTATGTGTTTGTTATTTCTTGTCAATAAAGTAATTTTTCGCAATTCAATAAATGTAGCATATTGTTTGATTGAGTTGGGTTGGGTTGTATTGTAAAGCGGGCTACTCACACGCCTGCCGCAGGGGCAATCTAGGGTATAAAAGTGGGGATGACCCTTGATTGCCTCCTTAATTGTGATGTGTATAGGCAGGCAGGGGCAATTTTGTAGATTGCCCCTGCCGCCTGCATGCTTGCCCCGTCTGTAGCGCGATCGGGGCAATTTCTCAGTTCGTTGGTAACTGTCTCAACGCGTGGTAACACCTCAACTTATAATCGAACACTGAACGGCAGGCATGTGTGTAGAGACACGACTCGAATTGCCCCTGCCGCCGTGCGTCCTATATTGCCCCTGCGGCAGGCGTGTGAGTAGCCCGCTGAAGTCTACTTTTTGTCAAAAATTCATCATAACAGAGAATTTTTAAAAATTAAACTAACAATATAATTAACAATTGAATAACATAAACATGTATATTCATTTATTACAAACAAAATAAAATTTCTCATTTTACAAAATATTTAAAAGTTTCATAAATACTTAAGTTACTGGCTTATTCTATTAATAACATATATTACATGTTCACAAACATATCTAATTTTTAACATGCATCGATATTTCGTACTGATGATCGAGACCAATGTACGAATCCGACATAACCATCAACGAATAGACGTAATTACCTGAAACAAAAAATTTAATATATTTTGCACAAATATATCCAGTTATTCTTAGGCTCAATTGCGCAAGGTTAATATGGGACATGGACATGGGACATAAAAAAATATTGAACAAACCTAGAGTCGCCGGTGTTGTTATCCTAACAGAAGTCATGCTTCTATTTCGAATATTCATCCGCTTAATACCACACAACTCGTCATTTCTCCCGACGCAAAGGAACCACCCTTCGTCCTTCTTCTTAGGGAACCTTGTCGAATGCACGACACTCTTATCATCGGTGCCCTTCCTGAAAAACTGCACGCTCAGGTCGTACTCAGCCGCGGGCAAAACCGTGACGGGCTTAATTGTATGTTCCAATTCGATGAACCTCTTCACGCCGGATTCGACGTCAACGATCGACAAACTAATGGAAATTAATGGAATATTAGCGATCTGGCGTTTGATCTCGTTTGCCTGTTTCGTCCCGTAGACATTTATTAGTGCATCGTTTAAAACACGCTCGTGATGGACGCTTGCGTGCTTTAAGCCGCATAATAAAGAGCCCGCAAAACAATTTCTGAGAGGTGCGTGCGTCTCGAATTCCTTGTGAAGCGAAGGCAAGGACGGTTTCGTTATTAAGTGGATCGTGGTGATGTCGGGTTCGTGTAACCATCGGCCTTGGATCATCATCTGCATTAGATGGATCACTTTTAAAGTGGAGCTGAGCCAACCGTTGTTTGCAGAAATGTCAACCATGGCCTGCGAATATAAAATTCGTAAAATTGTTTTAAATTTTAATGAAAAAGACATGTTTGAATTTTCAAATTAAATTAAATTATTTTATTGATATATTTGATTGGTAATAATGTTTATGTTTTATTAAAGAACGATATTATGGATTTAATGCAACATATGAAGGACTTGTCTAACACTTTGTAATAGTTCCCACAGTTGGGTTGGGTTTGGGTTTCTCACCTGGAGTATTCTGAGAGCTTGATCCAAAACCATTTTCAAATCCACGATATATTCCTGATTTGGAAGCGTCACATCGCCGAAGTACATTTGTAGAAGAATATTTACTTTAACATGTGGAGAATCATATGCCAATCCGTTCATTTTTATGTTCAATTGCTTCGATAACTCCCTTTAAATAATAATAAAAATAAATATCTTAATTATAGATAAATCTATTCTATTTCCTTACATATTAATCTTATCTTCGTTGTGTCTCACTGGAAACTGTGCATACTCCTCAGCATGACACATTATCCCCAACATTTCCAGTAAACCATTATCGTACGCTAAGCTATTTTGAAAGTGCAACATCGTCTTATGTGATAAATAATAAAAAGACGATACCCGACCGAAGAACGTCGACTCGTACCGAACACTGCTGTCCTCTTTGTTAACACTAACGCAATTGCTGTTCTCCAACACGTTCACGACCGTATCGACCAAGTCGCTGAGGTACTGATTAACCTGCTGGGGCTCAACATCCGGTAAATTGTAATAGGTGGGATTCTCTAGTAATCTGCAATAATTTCATGCAATTCTACGCAAGATCTATTTTAATTATTTAACCTTCTAAAAAAATACGTCCACGTCAAGTACTCCATCAAATGCATCTTTGTCGGGACTGTTTCAGCCGCTACCTCGGCATTTACGTGATCGGGCAGCACTTGCAATAAATTAGACTCGACGGGGAACGGTTCGTATAGGAACTTCTTATAAAAATTCTTCTTAACATCGTGCACGAAAACGCAAGCAACTCCGCTGTTGTCGAACTGCGGCCTGCCGGCTCTCCCCATCATTTGCAGGACATCAGTTATTGGCATGTCGACATATCGTTTTGTCGCTCCATCGAAATATTCAGTTCCTACAATTAATAACAATTCCAATTAATATGATAAGAAAACACTAATACCTCACCTTTAATGACAACTAAATGTGCAGGGAAATTAACCCCCCAGGCTAAAGTTGCGGTTGCGATGAGGACTTGAATCTTTTGATTCACAAACAATTCCTCGACGGTTTTCCTGTCACGCTCTTGCAAACCGGCATGGTGAATGCCGATACCGAAGGCGAGAAAGTGCTTCAAATCGACATCTTGTACGTTCGAAATGATCAGTTCTACGGTGTCCTCGTCGCAGTGCAGCCACTGCTTTGGGTCACAATCCGTCACCAGGTATGTTATGAGATCGAAAGCAGTCAGTCTGGTTTGTTTTCGTGACGAGCAAAAAATTAATGCAGGGCTATTCGGCGCATGCTGTCTAATCGCCTGATACGTCGGCCTGTTCATCGACATCATTCGCGGGCAGTAGTGTTTGCCTGGGAAGCCGGCGATGTGGACCTCTAACGGGACAGGTCGAACAGATGGTCTGAAGTTATACAACCCGACCTATTGAAAACATAAATAACATAAAAATATTAAAAAATGTCAATAAAGCCTCGGCTATGTAATTTATTTTTAATTTTAATTTTAATTCATTACCTCTCCTATCCCCAACCACGTTGCCAAATCTCTAGCATTCGCCATGGCCGTCGACAAACCGATGATTCTCATGTTTCTATGAGTACGATCGGCTATGAAGTTTGTGCGGGAGACTATAACCTCCAAGACGGGGCCTCGATCTTCACCCAAGAGATGAATCTCGTCAATCACCATCAGGCCGACTTCCCTTATGAAATTCCTATTCTGCCAGCCTCTGCTCATACCGTCCCATTTCTCCGGTGTCGTAATTATTATATTGGCGGACGAAATAACATGGGAATTTGGTGTAACATCACCCGTGATCTCCACAATCTTTTTACCTAGGTTTGAACCAAATTTCTTCTTCCAGTCTTCTACTCGCTCGCGTACAAGGGCCTTCAATGGCGCAATATAAACAATCTAAAAAAATTACTAATTTATATAATACACTTAAGTTACACAATTTCTAAACGTATTTCAAATTGGTACAAAGTTTGCTACCTCGTAATGATTTTTGTGTTCGATTTTAATGACTCTATTAAGAACAAAACAAGAAATACAAAACACAAAATACACAAATAAATTTTTACATTCTGGACATTAATGATCTTTCCTAACTTTTCACTATGGAATAACAAACATAAACAAACCTTGAGTTCCGGACTGTTATTGAAAAGTCTGAACATGCATATTTCAGCAGCGATCGTCTTGCCGGAACCAGTCGGGGCTCCCAACAGCACATTGTTGTCCGTGTGATAGAGGCAATGGAATATTTGCGTTTGTACCGGATTGAAATGCGAGAATTTATACAGGGATTCATATTTGGGATTGTTGAGGCAACGCACTTCCAGTGGTTGCAATTCCAGAAGGTCCGTGTGCGGGGTGAAGCTTTGTGGCAATTTAAGATCCATAAACGACAGGGGATGTGTATGAACAGCATCTAAAACAACAAATATTTTTAATTTTTAATTTTTAAATACAAAAAATCAGAACTGATAAACATTACGTAAACACTTACGTATCCACCTGTCACTGCTGATCCGAACCAAATATTGCGAAGGACGTGGCTCGATCAGCGGTACAGTGAAAACGAGCTCCACGTTTTCCTCGTTAACAACGGCGTTCTTGGTTATGGTGCACGACTCCGTGTGGTAAATGCAATCATTGTCCGGGTCTTCGATCCACACCCAAAAGCTCTCGCAGGCCTTCCCATGATACACGTTGCTCCACTTAAACGTCGGCTTAATACTCAACTTGACCCTGATGACGCCCCTGGTGATGGGTTGCAGAACAGAGTCCACTTCAACTAGCGGAAAAGCATCGGCACAGTGCTTGACCTTCGACGCCGCCTTAAGGTTCTTAATAATTTGCCCGATTTGCTTCTCGTCCATGTCCCTGATCGCGTATATGTTCAGCGTGTTGTGCTGCTCGATTTTATCGATTATCGGGGCCTCGAGATATTTGAATTGCCTCAGTGGGGTTTGGTGGGGCCAGATTTGTTGTTCGAACATCTGAGCGACTATGAGACAACGTCCGGACAACAGCGCCTTGTTCTGATGAATTGATATGTCGAATAGGGACCTTGCTATTCGAGCAGCGCTCTGAAATTTTAACATGAAATTAGTGTTTAAATATTTTATCGAAATTGTTTTTTAGTTAGTAGATAAATTGAATTTTAATACAAATTAAATATTATTATAATTAAATGTTTCATTCATGAACATCGAACCTGTGTTATATATTCCATATCAGACGACAAAGACAAAGATTTTATGAAACCCTTCGAGAGATACGTCTGCATGAGAATGTTCACTTTCCCGTGCACATTCTCCGGCCCGCCCGGCACCGCCATCTCGCAATAATCGTCCATCAACACGTCCAAATCCTCGAGCTCTTCCTGCCGCACCTATTTAAGCAAGAAAAAAATTGAACGTCTTATAAATCGGACTGTAATGTACCTGAATCTGTTGGAATTCCGACGCTAAACACATCATACTTAGAATGTCGCTTATGGTCATCGCTGGGTTCATCATATCGTTGAACACCTCCATCGTGTCAAAGTTGATGTAGTAGTAGCTGGCGGTACGGCCCAGGTTCGTCGACATCAAGTCGCCATTCTTGGGATCGTAGCGGATCATGTGGGCCTTGTCGAGCGACTTAGCGGCCTTGTGTGTGTAGGAGAGCAGCGCTTCACGAAGATCCGGGTCTTCCTGTTTGTTACAGCGTTAAGTCAAGTCGTTCGAACGGTTAGTGACTTACTTGCAGGTCGGAGTACTGAAGGCCATACACTTGCGGATTGATGCGCATCCTTCGGTACAAGTAGGTGAATGTCATCCATTCGACGGCTTCTTGGATGTTCGATATGCTTCCCAGCACAATCTAAAAATTGTCTGTGGGATTAACTTACATTTAAAGTGGACAGGGTACAATGTAATAAAATTAATTCAAGTTATTTTATTTTCAAGACTTTAGCAGTGCGTGGTGAATAAAATTAGTGCTATTTTATATGATAATCATAATGAAATCATATAAATTAAAGTATTTACCAAATGGTGGTAAATAAAATGAATTCTCTATAAATTCTAAAAATTGTTTCTTTACCTCTGCATTCAAGTTATCTGAAAGAGCATTCAACAATTTGCTTTCGATGGGGATTTGATTAGTCAGGGCTGACAGATAAAAATTCATTTTATCCAACCCGGTTATAATGACACCAGTCCCCGACGTGTCGTACTGGGGCCTACCGGCTCTCCCGAAAATCTGCAGAACATCCAATATGTCCAGGTCGACAAAAGCACATTTCTTCGAATCATACAACCTCGTACCCTAAAAATTTCATTGCAATCTCATCCCATATAATTCATTCCAAAAATACCTTTATGATGACACCGTGAGCGGGTAAATTAACCCCCCAAGCGAGCGTCGCAGTGCACACCAACACTTTTATTGCACCCTGCACGAAACACCTTTCGACTTCCGTGCGATCTCTCCTCAACATGCCTATCGAATTAAATATCAAATTAAGTTTCTACTTAGAATAACTTCACCTGCGTGATGAACCCCGAGACCGAACGGCAGGAGCGACTCCAACGATTTATTCTTAACGCTCCACGTCGCTTTCTTAGCCCTGAACGACTTATCGGGCTCAAAGAGGTGAAGAACTCCTTTTTTACTTGCCGTCTCTTTGAGAAAAGTCGCAGTGCGGTTCGTCTGGTTTCTAGCGTGCACAAACACCATCACCTGGAAATGAGATAAACAATTAATCGATGATTTCACGGCAAAATTAAAGCAAACCTGGTGCCCGGCTCGCAAAAACTCGACGACTTTCAAGAAGCAAGTTTCGTCGGTGTCGACGTTTGCTTGTGTCTGTTTCGTGGATTTTATTCCGATGAAAACTTGCGTCAGAGGGACCGAACGGTACCTCGAGTCGAAGTAGAAGAGTCCAACTTCGGGGTTCACGCGTAGGAAGTGGGCAATGTCTAAGTAGTTGGGAAGGGTTGCTGACAAACCGACTATGCGTATCATGTTTTGCGAGTTGACGACTTGGCGTAGGGTACGGGCAACGAGTGCTTCGATCACTGGCCCCCTGTCGGAGTTTAAGAGGTGCACCTCGTCCAAAATCAATAGCTTTAACAGACTGGTTAACTCTGCGTCAGCTGTGAAAAAAAATACATTTAAGTGCGCGCCCTTGAATAAAACAGGAGAGCTTGAAATTAATCAACAATCAATAGCTTATCTTGTAAAAAAAATTGTAAATCTGTAAATACGCAGTTATACGCTCTTAGAAATAATAATAAAAATTATATATATAAAAGTTAACTGAATGTCAATAATTTTATACAATGCAAGGATATAATAAATGTTTAGTCAAAATCGCAATTCTTGAATATTAATGCTTTGTAAAATTTTTTACCACATTTTGCAAGTTTTCAATAATTATTTCACATATTTACAATTAAATTAAATCTGCACAGAGAGAGATATTTTAAAGCATACATATTACTTAAAACAAATAAAATTATAATAGTAAATTGGAGATTGTGGTTGGCAAATAAATTGAAACAAACTTACCTTTACCACACAGTATTTTATTAACACTAGATGTACATTTCGACAACTACGTTGCTGTACAATGTGTAGTGTTAATAAAATACTGGTAAGGGTAAGATTGTTTCAATGAAATAAAATTTATTAAATCAACACACTTGTGCCTTTCCTCGAAATCACGTCCCATTTCTCAGGCGTAGTTATCAACATCTGTGTTTCAGTTATCTCCTTCCTCGTCAGTTGCATGTCCCCAGTCAATTCTTTCACTTGAATACCCAAAGGCGCCAGCTTCCGACTGAAATTCGCGGCCATTTCTGCCGCTAACGCCTTCATGGGACACACGTACACTATCTACAAATAAAAACACCTAAAAATATCGACATCCGCCAAAACAGTTGATCAATCACCTTAAACCGATCCAACCGCACGACATCATTTTCGAGAAAACTTTTGATCTGCTGCACAATCGTCAGCAAGGCAATGTTGGTCTTTCCGGCGCCGGTCGGCGCACAAATCAGCATGTTTTCGTTCGTGTGGTACGCGACGGGGTACACCTCAGATTGAATGTTGTTGAACGTCTCGATGTCGTTGAAAACCATCCGCCCGATCTTGTCCATCGATGATATCTTGATCTTCGGAACAAACGAGGTTTTTGCCGTGGAAGGGCGTGGTGGGATCGTTATTTGATCGTACTCGTTTGTGCTCTTTCGCTCCGCGTCGAATGGGACGTTCGTCAACTGACCACAGACCATCGCTAAATTCGATTGATTTAAAATTGAACGTTTGTGTTCAAAAAATACAAACCTTTCATTTGAATGTCTTGCTGCTCGTCGTGGACGTGGGGATAAGTCTGACTTGGCATCGACGATCTGGATATCTTTGGTAAAGATGGTTGTTCCTCGCTAAAATATTGTTATTGTTATAGTTAATGATACGAGTGTCATGTTGCAGAATTATATTTTTATGAAATACACAGATAAAGAAACAAAACTACTAGACAAAGGGCTCAAACACAACTTCAAAGAAACATTCAAACATAGTTTTTTTGGTTTGATCATGACATGTTCCTCAGAATACAGAATATTAGCAAATTTTAGAACCTATTGATTAAATTATTAAAGAAACTTTTTACAATATCAAAGAACATTCATAAAATTGAATAAATAAAGGATTATATGTTAGTTTTCACCTTTTAGGTTTAGATTCAAAACCATTTTGGTAATTCGTGTACGAATCGAAATCCCTGTTCGGGTTTTTCAGCTTGTCTTTCTCAGCCTTTTTCTCCAACTTACGCATCTGCTTGCTAGACAATTTCTCCTCCTCCGACTGCACGATGACTTGACTCGATAAAGCCGGCGTTAATTTATTTTTCACGTACCCATTATCGATGGGTCGTTTCCTAGCTGAATTACTCGGAGCTAAAAAACAAAGAATACAAATCACATTAGTCAACGTTTAGTCTTTTGAGGACCATGAGACCATGTTGTTCCTAACTTGTTTAAATAATTACGTTAACATAATTTGTCAGATATTAAAAAGAAACTAACGAATTTATTTTATTTGAATATTTTGGAAACATTACGGGTTAACCCACATACCATCAAAACTACATCCTTGTTCGATGATCTGCCTCCTGTTGTCCAGAATCTCCGCGATCAGCTGAAAAGCGTCGAACCCCAGCATCTCAAACAGCTCGTTTTGTATCTCATCATTGGTCCTGTTCGAGGACAAGATTTGAAACAGGGACCGGTAGAACTCCTCGCTCGTGAAGCCCGGCAGTATGTTGTACTTGAGGAACGCGTTCTCGAACCAGTCCTTGTCCATCACCTCCTTGCCTTTCGGCGGCTCTTTGTAGCTCATGCTGAATGAGCTGTCGCACTTGACCTCTTTCTCTTCGGGCTTGGACATCTCAATGAAGAAGTAGTCAGGAATGCTATCTCGAACGACCAGGTGCGGGCTGAACATCTGGGAGTCGGAGCCCGACCAAAGTTTCGCTGAATTTTTGCGCTTGCCCAGCATGAAATCCAATTGTCCCTGGGATATTTCCTTTTTTAGTGACACGGCCATCTAAAAATTTCAATAATTAAATCGAATCAGTTTTCAATGAGGTTTTAAAGAACTAGTTGATGTGCACATCAACAGTACTTGCTCATAATCCATTAACGTCTATGATTGCACAATGTTGTTAAACCTAATCCATCAACATCTATGATTGCACAATGTTGTCAAACCTGCCACAATCTACATTAAACCACATACATCACCTTTTTTAAGCTTTGCAATACGTTAAATGGACACTGGCCGAAGATTTTCTTCGTCTGTTCGTCGTTGACGTTAAAAAATCTATCGCTGCTGCTCGTCAGCAAAAACATGACACCGATATGGACGGCATCCCTCTGCAAATCACCCATGAACGGTTCCAAAACGTTTTCGATCCTGTCCAACAACTCCAGCCCGTAAAAATTCAAGTCGTGCTTCAGGAACGTCCTCAGACATTCCGTCATGTACCTGCGACGACGCCGTTAAATTTCGATCGTAGAACATTAAACCGTATTGCTTACTTGGCTTTGGGCTCTATGAAAACTTCGGGTGATTCCCTGTTCTCCGAATTTCGGTACAAATCGTGGCAGAATCTCCGCCGCCTCCTTACGTTGAATTCGGAGTCGGTGGGATCCATCGTTGGCGTGGATCTCGTTACTTCTAGGTGTCGAAAACTACCTGAAACGGCGTACGGTGATGATTTATTTTTTTCGATTGGTTAATTTTATGTTACATAGTTTCTAACAGACGTGTGCAACGATTCACTTTGTAAAACTGTCAGTTTGTGGAGCGGGTGGCCGGTCTGGTTCAGTATTGCCAATAGTTCGCGAAAAAAAATGACCATTAAAATTCAAATTTTATGAAACTTGTAAATAGAATCCGTATTAGACGACGATGAAGCTTGATAATTCAGTTATTAATTTCAGTTTTTTTGTGATCAATTGACAGTTGTTGATTCACCATATTTGTACGAATGTACTGCGAAGTCGCACGAGTCCAGACCGTGTAGGAATAATTTCTGATTAATTCAAACATTGACAACGAATCTAGTGCACGCAGTAAAATTTTAACACTAAAAATGCTGTATCTATTGGTATAGTTAACTCGGAAACGTAATAATTGCCATTAGATCATTTGACAAGGAAGCTATCGGGACCATTAGATCAATCGCGATTGTTTTTGTGCTTTGCGTGTGCCGGCCCATGTCAAAACATTGCGAATCTCTCCGAAATTCGCGAAGAAAGAATGGGCGACAAAACCGAGACAACGAACGACGCCCCGTTCCAAGAGGGCCAAGTCAACCAGGACGAACTAATCCTGCAGCAGCAGCGTCAAATCCAACAAGAGGTAATTACACTACGCTCTAGGTTATATTCGTAATTTTTTCCCGACGCCGCAGATTTCCGACACGACGCCGCTAGTCGGGGACCTGGACACCATCTCCTCGCTAGACTCGGAATACGCCAACGACGAAGTGTACCTCGAAAAAATCAAGGATCTGTCCTCGAAGTACAAGTTCATCCGGAGGACGCGACCGGACGGGAACTGCTTCTTCCGCGCTTTCAGCTTCGCGTACATAGAGAAGCTGCTTAACGATAAGGACGAGTTCGATGCCTTTTATAAGGTGGCCGAGGACAGCAAGACCAGCTTGGTGGAGCTCGGTTTTCCGCAGTTTACCGTAGAGGATTTCTACGACATTGTAAGTCGGGTGATTTGGTCGGCTGGTTGAGTTGAGTGAATGATTTTGTTTTAAGTTCATGGAGGTGCTGAAGCGCGTGAGCGAGATGAAGACGATTGATGATGCTAGAAGGGAGCTGCACCAGTTGTTCAATGAGCAGGGTTATTCTGATTACATGGTCGTGTATTTGCGACTCCTGACGAGCGGTCAGCTGCAACGCGACAAGGATTTTTACAGTTGTTTTATTGATGGAGAGAGGACGGTGGTCGACTTCTGCCACCAGGAGGTCGAGCCGATGTACAAGGAGAGCGACCACATACACATAATGGCCGCCTGCGGGGTGATGAACACTGGCGTTCGTGTCGTCTACATGGATCGCGGTAATAATAAGCAAGTGACTGAGCATGATCTCCCGGAGGGCAGCAACCCATACGTTCATTTATTGTACCGTCCAGGTCATTACGATATCCTTTATCCTAATTAGTTATTGTAATATCACATTTTTTTCAATTAAATTTGTTGGATACATCTGCTGTTTTTACAAATCATCTTGGCAACTTCCTTTTTAATTATTAATTACATAAATAAGAAATATAAGTAAGTTAGCAGCAGAGGCTATAGATGATTTGAAACGTAAACGTAAAGGACATAGGCGTGGCTATGCGCACAAATACCTTTTTTGGTTTGGAACAGTCCATTAACAGGAAACGGGGCTAATTGTCAAAGTAGTGTCGTGAGTTTTGTAAACACTTTTGCGTTTGCTTCGCGTCCGCTTGGTTGTTTGAAATACCAGTGCGATCTACCACTGGACTGTTCCTGCCGTGCAACTTGTTGATAACGTACATGTCCTTTACAGCCTAAAACTAGTCTACATCACTATACTAGAGGAAACCACTAAAACTGTCAACAGCTTGTATGTGGTTGTCTATGTAATTATCCTGTCAAAAGTGAAGTTTAAAGTTTATTAAGGGGTTAGGCCACTGTACGATTTTCGAAAAATCGATTTTTTCTAAATGTCCCCTAGAATCTTAAAAATGATATTCCAAAAGATTATCGCCGGGAAATATCTCTAAGTACTCGGTTTTCAAATTTTAGTAGACTATTGTATACAAGTTTAGATTCGTCGAACGTCTGTTTCAGTCAGTCAGACACAGCCAAGCATTTGAGAAGGACGCTAGTCAATAAACACTCGTTCTTCTCGATGCTTCTGTGAACTTTCATTTCTGTTTCCCAGTGTATTGATTTGTTTTTACAATGAGTGACAAAGCAGTGTACAGTGGGAAGAAAGGAGGAAAAACGTCATCCAGCAACAGCAAGAGACCAAAAACAATGTGAAGAAAACCATTGAATCGCCAGAGATTTTCGGCTATCTCGAACGTTGTCGTTTGTTAGGTATACTAATCGGAAATGAAATTTACTGAAAGTGGCAAGCGTGGTTTGGAATTCAAACTAGTAGTGTCCTGTGAGAATTGTGGAAAGACTGAGATACCGAGTTGTCCATTTGTTAACAAATTAATAAGAAAATTCTGTGCATTCATGGAATCACCTTGGTCTACTTTTCACTCATTCTGCGATAAGGTTGTCAAAAGACTGTCCACTGCAACCAATCTAGTTTGCAAGAACAGTGTGATGAGAGCTGCGGAAGAAGAGAAAACCATTTCTATTGAAAATGGAGACAATGGAATTGTAGTATAAGGTGGAAGGAGCAAATTGACTGGAAAACTTATAGACGAGACGATATATTTATTATCGATTAGCGATTTGTAGAAACAGATATTCAGTTGAGAATATGAGACGTAGTATATGGGCTACAGGAGCTGGTTCCAGCGTCCAGAGCAGTGAAAGTGGTACTTCTCTATAATTGAATTATTTAATATTAAATAGTTTTGAAATGCATTATAGATGGCGCTAAAGTCGCATGGCGCTTCTCAAGATTATTTCAAAAGTTCCATAAAATCGAACGTGCGGCCTACAAAATCGGGCTTTACAAATTATTCCAATTGCAATTCAACACAACACAAATGACGTTCACAATCGTAGGAAAAAGCAAGTAAGTAAAGAAATATTATTACTAACGTTTATTCGCGTCGTTTCCGTGACTGTATTACGCGCGATGTAAAGTTAAGAAAATCTCCACTCATTCCATTCCAAGTAAATTAACAACTGGATAAGACGACAATTTCACAAATTACGTGAACATAAATCATTCCCACTCGAATTCGCGCCGCTAATAATCCAGTTGTCTCTATAATTACACCGCGACAATTTAATTCCTCCTCGCATTTCCTCATTACGCGCGCCCCGAAAGGCGGCGGCAAATTGCATCTTAAATTGTGATTTCGTCGGTGCTCCAGTGCGCGAGTTTTTCGCGTCCGGACGAGACGCGAAGATGCTGCGTGTCGCCGCCGTGATAGTCCTGTGCGTCGCTTCGGTCGCCCGATCGACGACCGAATCGCCACCTGAAGTCGCGTCCGACGAACAACCCGAAGCTTCGACGAGGAGGACGAACTGGAAGACGTATTTTTTCCAGCTGCGCAAAGACGACGGCAACGAAATGGTCTACAAGCACGTCAGGAAGGACGAGGAGGTAAACGCGCCGTACGGCAACGAAGAACCCGAGTTCATCGTCGAGGACAGGGATCGCACGAAGACCAGGCACGGGGCGTTTGAAAGTTTGAAAAATCGAAGGAGGGGTTACATGGTAACGTATTTTAATTTGTCATTTCACATTCAATTTTTGAGAAATGTCAAATCGGAATGATTATTAAATTCAACCTTGACGGGGCGGAAACGCACCCGTATGAAATTTTGCGTCTAGCTAGATAATTGCATTAAAAATCGTTACGTCATAGCGCACAGTCAAATCAAGAACGTTGTGTTGTGTGTGCTTATGGCAAAGTTATTATTTTCGGGTTCTATTAATATTTTTAAGTAAAATCCGTTCGTTGATAATGAATATGTATGCAATTTCGTGGGCATAATAATTTTTATAAATCATAACGTAGCGTCTTATATAATTTTACGAAACTTCAGATTTGTGTTGAATCATTTCGCGCTAAATTAAATTACAAATCCTAGCGCAATGTAGGCGAAGCTAATTCCACGGCTTCCGGGATTGCGCACGGTGCAATTTTGTGTGTCAATTAGGTAATCGACGCACACGATGTTTATGTTAATCTGGTGCAGCGTCTGGCCTTAATTGATGTGATAAATTTGCAATGTTTTGTAATTACGTTGATATTTCATTGTTTAAACAATTTTTGTCATTTTTACGAAATTTCGACAATTCTTTTTGCGGTTTCGCCCTTTTCGAACTCATCAGACCACCACACGGGTATTTGTTGAAGGTGGATAAGATCTAAGGCATCTAAACATCAGCACCCACACACTCGTGCTATAATTACGCAGTAGTTTACAAATCGTAGCTCCGCCCAGAATTTGAGTCGGGATATTTAAAAAAAAGAAAATAATAAGCGGTGTACTCAAACTTGTCATTTCGTTCGGCAGAAAGCTGAAAGAACGAGGAGCACCATTGGCATGAACTTCCTGGACGACGAATGGCACTACAGCGTCCACAACAAACACCTGGTGGTGCCCGAGATAACGACGGAGCTGTTCAGATCGATCGAGGACGAATCGCCGGCTCTGCAGAACGTCACCGTCATCAGGTTTCTCTTCGAGAGCCAGGCGAGGGCCGAGAACATTCTGAAGTTTAATTTGGACTGTCTGTCGAACAAAACTGGGGAAGCGATACTCGACGCGGAATTGCACATCTACAGGTAGCCTCGACATTTTTATTTTGAATTATTTTTTTATTTGTTGTTTACATCACCCACGAGTTCTCTACTTGCTTTACACTTTAAAGGTCCACGGAGAATAACGAAACCGACGACGGAAAATATTCTTCCGACCAAGTGATAAGGCTCTACCAGATCCTTCCGGTGAATGAGACCGAAAACGACACCACACAAAACCCGGATGTTCACAAGCTCTTGAACGTCATCTACGTGTCGTCGCAATACTCTGGCTGGCAGGTACGAAAGCTCTTAAGAAGGCCATTTAGCAAACACCAAACGTACAAAGATTCATAAGCCTGCAGGGCTAATGGCCCACCGCGAAGCATATTTTAAGCAAATAGAATTATTAGTGAGCAGGATCTTGAAAATGAACAAAATATGAAATATTTGAAGAAATTGTCAACTGAAAATTGCTAGACAGAACCAGCTGAAATTAGTGAAAAAAAATCAGGAAACTAGTTCTATAATTCTATAATAATTAAATAGTAGTAATAACACCAAAATTTCGTTTTTGCAGGTTTTTAAAGTGAAAAATGTCCTCGACAACTGGCTGCAGGGCGATGACAATTTGGGCTTCTTGCTGTCCGTGACGGACAGCTGGGAGAATTTGAAGCCCCTGGATATTGGTCGAAAATTCGAAGGTGTGCACCAGCCGGTGCTGATTATTTACATCAATAAGGGAACACGTAAAGGTAATCACTTAATTGTATAAATACATCAAATATATCAAAATTGTAATTTCACATATTTATATTCCATTTTATTATTATTTTTAACTCATTTGTGGAGAAAATGTGGTGGGTCCTTGTGGAATATTTTTTTTGTAATTAACAGCCACGACGTACTAATCATCTCCAACAATTACTAATAGTGTATGGTATTGTAATATAATATAATTCCAGATGTAACATCTGCCGTCATTAAACCAGATCCTAGACGAATGGAAAAATACATGAGCACGTTAAAAAACAACTTCTTGCCACACAACCCGGCTCCATGCGGCCGACACGTTTGGTACGTGAGTTTTCAGGAACTGGGCTGGAACAATTTCATCATAGCGCCTTCGGGCTTCATGGCGTTCAGATGCAAGGGGAGTTGCTCGTCGAAATTCATCAGCCCGTTCACTTACCACGGTTTGCTCACAAACGCCTATCAAGCCAACGTTTCCAATTTAAAGATGGCGTGCTGCGTGCCGGATTTGTACAGCGACCTGCCAATCATGTTCTTCGATAAATATCTAAATATTGTGATCAAAATTTACAGGGATATGATAGTCGATACTTGCGCTTGCAGATAATTAACGACTAGTTCGCTAATCATTAATTAATTTGATTTGAATTGCCAATGATTGCATCTAGGAATTGTTTCCAAAGGAAATTGAAGTTTGGAGCGTACGTCGTGTATGTTTAAGATATTTATCGCATGGATTCAACACTGCGGTGTAATTCATTGATATTTTGTACTAATTTTAAGCTGAAATGTTATATGTTTGTATTAATATACAAGTTTAACCCCAGTTTTTTAAGTTTTAGTATGTCCTCCATGCATTCATAGTTGCCTTTCATTAATTGTCAACTTTCACCCGTCATTAAAGTGTAAACTAATTTTGTTCAAATTTTTAATGGGTGAATGAGTGAATACGGTGTAGTCACGGATTTTGACGATTACGTGTTTGGGGGTTTATTAAAGGTGTAGAAATGAGAATCCGTAGAAATTTTTTGTCGGTCGGCACGGGGGGCCGAATTACGGCCCCCGGAAGATAAATATTTATGGTCAAAAAATCGTCACGGAACGTCTAAATACATGTTTTATTATGTTGTAGGAGTCGTTACAAGTCCAACAGTATGAAAATTATTTCTCGGAAACGTCTGCTTCAGTGTTAAATTTGTGCCTAATGGCAAGTTGCGGTAAATGCGAATAATGCCAACTGTCGTATGGCCCCGCCTTATTTCATTTAATTCCCTACTCGGATATTATTAAATTTAATTGAAATATAAAAGTACTCTATATTTGAATTTATTATAGTTTCTAATTTAGTTATATCATTTGCGTTTTTCCACACCACTCTTGTGCAGATTTTTCTCTTCCTTGCACATACACGTTACAGTAAAAGATCACATTTGAAATCTAGGAAATTTATATTTGCAAGTTTAGCAAGCCTGATAAAGGTACGTTACTCTGTGCTTTCCATACACGGTGCTGTTTACGTTGATTCCTTCAATTCTATACGTACATCTTTCGAAGCGCATTTAAGTAAGTTAATTTATAGTAAAGTTACTTAATTAGCTATTACCTAGTCGGCCATATTGATCAGTTTATAACGGCGGTAAAAAAGTGTACATATTCTTATCTGTTTCTCCAGACTCAACATGGGCAAGAACAAGGGCGGCAACAACGCTTTTTACTATTTCATGTTGGAGTTTAAGAACACCCAAGGTCGCAGATGCAACAGCATGAGAGACGCGGCCGAGGCGGCCAGTCCGTTTTGGAACGTAAGCGTAATCACCTCGACGCGATTATTTCTAACGATTCTTTTGTCGTAGAACATGTCGAGGGAGCAAAGGAAGCCATACGAGGAACGCGCACGCCAAGCTCGGTCCGATCAGCGCAAACAAACGGCGATCGGCGAGCCAATCGACCTTATCGACGAAATCGAAAGGCAGAAGCAAAGGGACGAACTGAACGACAAAAAAAACATCGAGACCATGGTGGACGAAGCGTTAAAGGGCAGGGGTAAACGTCGCCTGTTATAATTACGTCTGAAATCAATCCTTGCGATTTTTTTAGTTATCGCCGAACAGAACTTTTACATAATGCACATAAACGATTTTTGCTACTGCAATACGAACATGCGGTACTATCCTGCTGAGATTGCGCTCGGACGATTCAATTTCAGGGATGGGATTAAGGTGGCCGACGTGTATACTTGTTTGGTGAAACCAGGTTATTATAAGTAGTTAGTTAGTTAGTTTTAATGAGTGGGGCGTTTAATCGCCCCTCCACTACGACTGTGAGTGTCTATTGTGGCTCACAACTATTTATAGTTCACCCTCAATTCCCATTCTCTTTAGATAGAGGAGGATTTTAGAGTATGAGCAAATAACAACAAAAGTATGATAGAGTGGCACTCTATGTTAAGGACACGTTCAAATCTAGCACTTTAATCACCGACGTACTTATCAATGGTGTAGAAGAGATATGGGCGTTGATACAGGTGGGAAGATTAAAGATTGCAATAGGTTCTGTTTATAGGCCACCACATGTTAACTATGCAAATTTACCGTCAGTTGATGACTCAATATCTAACATTTTACCTCAGGTTGATTTTTTGTATGGGTCATATTAAAGACTATCAAAATACTTCGTCCCCCGAATATAACTTTTTGAAGTCAATGATGAATACTTATAATGTCAGTCAAATAATTCTTGAACACAGGCGTCCTCCTTTTCAATATCATGAACCAGGCACATTTACACAAATTATTTTATAAATTAAAAAAATACAGTGCATACAAGTGCATGCAATACAGTGCATTAAATGATTTATGTTATGAAATATCGAGCTAGTTTCGAATTGTAGGCCCTTTACCGATGGGATACTCGGCCATAGCCAAGCAACACTCGGCCGAAACGCACCAGATACCGTTCTATTACGGCTCGGATGATGGAAATAACACCGGGGAGGTGCTCGCCAGCGTTTTAAGTTACATGTCGGTAAGTCCACCGCACGATCTCTCGATTCATTGATTTCTAACTCCCGACGATCAGGACGACCTCGAAGCCGGATTTTTCCCCCCGATTTTTGTGCCCGAGGACAACTTGGAATTAGTGAAGAACGTACTCACAAATATATGCGCCGACAACGGTAATAATTATTCGATTTATTCTATTGTCATTCACGAATGGTTTTTTTTAGACTCCGAATATCCATTTAAAGTGTACTCATTGCAATATTTGTTCTACACGTTGCGAAATGGAATCGGCAGATCAGAAAATGCGTGGCCAAGCATCTCTGTGAGTCAGCTCGAACTGCAGAAGGACGTGTACGACTTTTGTAGCGATATAGCGTGCGATGTGAGTATTTCAGGTGTAGTGTGTGTCGTCCCAACGTGAGGATTAGCACAATTAAGTAAAAATAGCGTAGGCATTAAAAGTATTACGAAAATTAATTGTTTCAAACGTCGCGTAACTTCACTAATGTCGAAACACTGCTTTTATAGTATAAAAGAATAAATAGAAGCAACCACCATTGACTGAAATCTGAAGTACTGTAATTATAGTAATTATTGTAGGACCTCATGACTTATCCTATACCATTCTTGTACATTGTGCACTGTGTAAACTGGTTTTTCGGATGAATAAGTTATTATTATTATTATTATTAGTAGCTAAATTCAAAACATCAGAAAATGTGAAAATAACTGTCTACGTCAAGATCAAAGCCTCATTATACCATTGAAGTGTATCTCCTGGCATGAAGAATACATAAACATCTATTTAATTCTAATAAACCATAACTAAAGCGTATTTATGTGTTTTTGACTTGAATATTACAATGTTTAGTTCCACGATAACTGCGAAACACCGGTGTATTGTAGCAAGTCGAGGGTTATTCGGCTCGCATACATAATTTGCGACAATTGTGTCGGTGACTTGGGAATTAATGCCATTCCCGGACAACACGTTCCATCGAATTCGATTTCAATTTTGCCGAGCCAACCGAGTTCGTCGATCGACGAGGTTTGCTTTGTAATCTTCACCCTGGTGTCTAGTTAATTGTGTGATTGTAGATGCAGAGCACGAGCTTTTATGCTACACCGGCGGCCAGTGGAACTGGATACACGAGAAGCGAATCCAGAATGTCGTCGGTGACTGAAGTTAGTAGCATTGCCGATTCTGAAAGTACCGTTTACAAGGAGCTGGAAACTGATAGTCAAGTACGTTTTCTGCTGATGTAAAAATTGTACGTTGAAAATCAATGATTTGTCTTTCGCTTGTTGTAGTGCGATGAAGGTTGGCAACAGGCGAAAAGTAGTAGGACGAAGTCTAGGGTTTCGTCGCAAGCCAAGTCTGTGCAAGATCAGTCGCAAGCTAGTACTACTAGTGAATACATACCAAGTCGTCGCCCTGTATCACAATGTGAGTTAAAGTATTTAAAAATTTATATTTGAACATTGACATGTATTTTAATTTCAGCTGGTGTGTCCCTACGAGCTCCTCAACGTAAGTCTATAATATTTAATCAGTTAATATTTGCGAAATATGTATTCAATTAAATCAATAACTTAGGGGTGCATTAAACCACTAAAAGCTTTACAATAACTGGCGTATGTCGATATGAAATAAAATTACTTTGCAGGAGGTGCGAATAGACCTCGCATGGGTCGTGGTCGTGGCATTGCCAATATCAAACCCCAAGAATAAAGCTCATGACAGTTTTAATATATAAGTTTAAACGATTATTCAGTAATTAGCTTAAAACATTTTTTTTGCGCCGAGGTACAAAAACACTATTTCCTAGTTTCCTATTTGTGTGTACTATGAAATTATGTTTTTATGAAGTGATTTGTGTTTATTTACCATATTAGATGTGTTCCGTTTTTTTTTTAAATGATTTATTTTATAGAGTGAATATGATTTTAATTTATAATTAGAAATTTGTAGATTTTAGCCTGCTCTGTTTGCAGAATATTTCATTTAGTTGGATGTTCATCATTGATTCATTGATCATTATAGAAATCATATGAAACTTATATTTTAAACATATCTTTACAGCGTACAATGTATTTGATTCACCGGACGTTGTCTATACATAGGCATGAATTTCAGAATTCTAATTTCATGCATTTTAGATATTTACTTTCTTTCAATTATTTATGTTACTTTACGAGTCAAGTGTAACAACTACAAATGCATTTTGTACAAAGACTTATTTTGTTACTGTTGGATAAATGATTTATTTAATAAAACGCTGCGTTTTTATAACGAAACCTACTTCTAAACCAGCTGAACGAGACGATTAGTTTTAACAAGCGTTCGAGTAAACTTGTTTTATGAAGGAACACGCCACGTCCCTGAAGTTGGTGAGGCTGGCGTCCTGCGCCTCTTGATTGAAGACCTGAAATAAATTAATATCAAGTGGGAACATCGTAAATATTCAAATTACTGGACGCGAAGGAGCGGACACCGCGGGAAAAGTAAAGTAACGAAAAGCCACAGAGAGACAAAAATAGGGAAATATTTTAATTAGCCATTGAATGCCTGAAAAAAAGAGGAATAGAAGACAAGCTAATAAAGATGGTCGAAGTACTCTATAAACCTATAAACAGTGGACTAACTACGTCTGCACTAGAAATGAAATCTTGGGAAGATTTGAGACGACAGGACTTATACAAGGCTGCATACTAAGCCCGCTCATATTAACTGCAAGAAAGGTAAAACAGTGATAATAAACCCTGGAAAAACAATGCACAACATATAAGTAGAACTAATAAAATTGGAGAAAAATAGGGAAAACAAAGAGGGACAACATTAGAAATAAAACATACAGAGAGATACTAAACATGCAACCACTAGAACCCAAAATACAAGAAAGACAAGTATGATTAGGACATGTAAATAAAATGGAAGAAGAGGGACAACCCAGGCAAATTTATGAAGCAAGACAATCGTGCAAAAGAAAGATAGGAAGACGTGTCAAGACAAAGTAAGAAAAACAGCAGATGGAATGAAATGGAAGAGGGAACCAGTGCCGAGTTAGCCCACGATGCCCCTTACCACCAAGGCCGCATTTTGATACTTTCAGATATGCTTTCATTAACACGTTCAGGGTACCAAGTCAGTCGATAACATTGCAAGTTTAATTTTTGACAAATTAAAAAAAGTTATACATTGGGTGGTCGCCTGTATATTAACTACATATTCCTTTGAAAAAATAAATTAATTTTTGTTTAATTTAAAAAAGTTATATATTGGGTGGTTGTCCTATTTGGCTATTGACGCCCATAACGTCGGAGACCACGCCTTTTTTTAATCTGTTCGTTAAACGGACCACAAGCAACTAAAAACTTACTCCATTGTACAAAATTGTGGGGATAAATTTGGGATTAACTTTCGCTGTCGCTTCCTCCGCTTCTAGTTGCAACGTCGTGCCATCTTGGCATCTGTTACACAAGCTTATACGAACCCAATTCAATCCCAAGCGTTCGGCGCACTGAAACAAATCAAAATTTATTCGAAGTAAAGTCGGTTCGCTAACGTACCGACTGGCCCAATTCCTGACTGTTATGGCGCACGTTTTTATAAACGTTCATGAAACAATTGACGTATTCCACTTGCAAGTTTTGATCGCGCATTCCATGGAGCCCGCAGGACAAAATTCTGTTGCCCACGCATTCGCTCGGTCCGTGTTGGCAAGTGAAGCTCGATTCATCGTCTGAACTCTGAAAGGAAATCGTGACGATAATTGACTTAATAAATAAATCGTTCGTACTTAATTGAATTACTGACATAAACGTAACGGTTAATGTGTTCGCCTACCTACCTATCATAAATTACGATGTACGCATATGTTTGAAATATTAATAAAAATTACCTACCGAACTTTTTCCAAACGGCACGAATTTGATGTTAACATACGGCGCAAGTTCGTTCCAGGCCGGGTATAATTGGTTCGTGACGAAATTCAAACTATCCGGGCACAGAGACTCGAAAAAGACCTCCACGTTTAGCAACTGAAACAGATCGTCACGTAACGTTCGCCGTAATCGCCTACACTCACCCACTTTTTGCTGAAAACATGCGAATCGCACGCAAACTAACAAAACGGTCAGCACCGCGAGATTATACATCGTAAAGTGCATTTAAGCCAAATGGTTCTTAATTGAGGAAGAATGGAGGCAATATTTGCATAAGATAGACGACCTACTTTAAAATAGTTTCACTTAACGTTTATTGAACTGGTTTTGAAAATACACGTATGCGTCGGCTAATGCGCGTTTATAATACCTGCATTTTTATGTCGGGCGAGCGAAATCATTAATTTGAATTACGCGCCTGATATAACTATAATTAATGCAGGTGGCGGAAAATTATCGAACTTTGTCAAATATATTACAATTTTGGTTTCGTAACATTTGTACATTTGTTTTATTATTTTTTTGTATATATATCTTACGCGCTTACGTTCTTTTCTATGCATTTACTTTGTACCTCTTTTTGTACTTTTCTTTTTTTTGTATTTGTCCAGTAACTGGAATATTTCTGTTGGACAATAAAGATAATAATAATAGAATTATTATTATTATTATTATTCAAAGCAACGAAAACAATTTGATTTTTTTTTTATTGCGGACCTCGCAACGTGTGCTTTACTATGTTCACATGGTAGGTACAATCGACGGGCGGGAATACATATAAAATTTAAAAAAATGTTATTTTTCAAGACAAAAGTGCGCGTGTATACTTTATTAGTAGTATTCTGTGGTACGTAACATAAAATATTAACACGTTCACTTAGAAGATGTGGAATATAGATAGCATTTTTGATATAAGAAACATGTAAACGTACAAAATGTGACGTTTGATGTTGCTGCTTACAAAGAATAAACAAATAAAAACAGATCGAGCGTTACTTGGAAACTAGTTTGCAAGAAAACATGATAAGAGATCTGCGACTAATTCTAAAACTAAACTATGCATTTCTTCAAATTTATTTCATTTTTGCTCGCCTGCCACCTCTTAGATGAAGTGCTTAGTTTGAGTTGCGTTGATCACAGCAATAAAACAGTGGATTGGTACGTAAATTATAAACATTTCTAATTTAATTTGCAATTTATAATTACGCAATCACGTCCGGTTTCAGGTACGTCTTGTACAAGTTACCCCACATTAAGAATAACAAAGATAACAAGTTGATTCAAAGCGGGTATGCTTACACGTACATCACGGCGAATAGCGAAACTGGGTGGAAATTATCATCGCTTTCTATAGGAGATCCCAAGTCGATATTGGCGCTGACTTTGCAGCCCTTATACCAAGGACATGTATATTATTTTCGTTTAAAAACTAATGTTTGTTAGTTAAAAGTTTTTTTTACAGCAAAGTAAGTTATTGTACATATTGTATAATGATCAGCCGCCAAGTCAGTCTCCTCGACCCAAAAAGGGGCACACGAAAGGCGTGGTGTTGGGCGACGCCAACGGCGGATTGTGGTTAATACATTCCGTGCCATTATTTCCGCCGCTGCCCGAAGACGGATTCACGTTTCCCAACACGGGTGCAATATACGGACAGAGTTTTCTGTGTATTTCGTTGAGTGGAGATAATTTAAATAACGTCGGTAAGGCGTCAAGTTAGTAATAAAATGCATCAGACGACCGTTTTTTCACAACAGGGCTGCAGTTGCAATATAACCAACCGCAAATGTACGACAGGAACATACCGTACGGTCTGATCACGTCAATGCCGCACTTAAACGACGTCATCAATCGCGTGCAAATAAAAGATCCGCCGTGGTACAGCGAACTGAATCTGACTTCGATTAACGGGACTGAATTCGTGTCGTTTGCCAAAACCAAAGACTTCGGCAAGGAGCTTTACGAAGATTGGATAGCGCCGAGTTTGTCTGTCAGTTTGTTGGTCGAAACCTGGCTTAACGGAGATGGCCGGTTGTCGTCTAATTGCAGTAGACCTTTCAGGTGAATAAAACGTAACAAACCTGACTTAAGGGCTCACGTATACCTGAACAGCTAAAAGGGTCATTTTTTTGTGTATAAATTTTTTTTTTAAACCATATACATTTTGAAAAGCATTTAAAGTTTTGATTCTACTTTACAATGGAATTATTTATTTTTAAATTTACATGCTTAGTGTGAAGAACGTGTTGTCTATAACGATGAAGTCCGCAGATGTGACTTTTAAATCGAGTATAGATCATTCAAAGTGGTCTCTGTCAACCGATAATAATACTTACTGGGTGTGCATCGGCGACATAAACAGAGAGGTAACAAACTATTTTGTTAAAATTTCTTTTAAAATTGCAATTTTCAGGAGCACCAAAAGCACAGAGGCGGTGGCACCGTTTGTTTGGACAACAAACTCGTAGCAACTTCTTACATGGAATGCGTCACCGAAATAGAAAATTGTCCACAAAAATCTCCGTAGCGAATAAGTTGTAAATAAAAACAAGCCGTTTGAAATATTTGTCGTTTTATTCCAATTGGAAGCTATTTAATTATAAATACATACATACACTATTTACATGAAATTTTGCCGCGTTACTTCTTATTTGACGGCTGTGGGCAACGATACGACGCCATTTCGATTTCAGCCTCGTAGAAACTCGTCCTGTTGTAGCAATAATATTCGGGGTTCTTGTAACCGCTGTCTTTTGAGGCCCCAGGCCCGACCGGACCTTGCACGCTCTTGACTACATTTGCACTCAAACCAGACACGTTGGGGTTTATTTTTGTAGACGCGCTCGAAGGGGACGGCTTGTTATAAACGATTATACCGGCCGTGAATTTTCGATGAAACGACGACAGGTTACGTAAAGTGGTCATATTTTTCAAAATAATCGAAGCCATTTTTAGGTTACTGATAGATCGGAATTGAAAGACGTGACGTAACTGCGTTTGCAGCGCCCTCAGGAACTATTTAAATCGGCGCCATTATTTAAATGGCGACTACTGACTCGTTTTTGGCTGTCGATTTAAATGTCAAAATAATTGGAAATTAAAACGTCAATACAAGAAATGCACTGCATATTTGGTTTTATATAAGTACGAAATATAATACAATTATATGGCGGAAATGTCTATTTTTCGAATTTCGTAACTAGTCACGAAACCTACTTTTGGTGACTAAATTCAGTTCGTCTGCACTTTGAGTCATGGTACTTGCCACAGGTTTAACAAATAAAAAGTTAGAACCATTTCTTAAAATGGCAAAGTTTACAATATAGGGGGAGCATAGGAATTAGTTTCCAAACACAAATATTCAATACATTTTTCTTTTAATTCGCCTATAACAAAATAAGATCACTCGTAATATAATCAAGAATGCACGTTAATAATTAAATTAAATAAAATCATTTTGATTTTTCACTCCCATTGTCAGAGTTGCTACCCGAGTCGGATTCGCTGGACGAATGCTCGCTGGGCAGCCCGTGCTCCTGTCGCTCCTTCCTCGCCATCAACTCCTTGTACTCGCGCACGGTGATTTTCTTCGGGACCACTATTTCCAAAAATTCGTACCGCGACGAGTTGTGAATGACGTTCACCAGGTTCGTGTAGTTCAGTTTCTTTCCCTTGCGGGTGTCATCGTAACCCTCCTTCACCAGCGTCCTTATGAACATCTCCTGCAACGCACTGTGATAATAATGTGGTGTTAAGTGTCGACAAACGTACCGTGGCACGGGTGGTCAGCACGATGGCGTCTTTGCTGATTATTTCCGCACCGTCGGCGGTTTTCATTATCGTTTTGACGCGATGTTGTGGTAAACGGGCCATTGTTCTTGGATTCGAGATCACAAATTAAAATGCACATAACCTAATTTAAATGTGCATCGTCAGACCGATATAAGAAATTCTTGAAAGAAAGGCGTAATATTAATAATATACGGATGAACGTGGAAAATTTGTATCGCGTATTTAGGCAAATTTATTTAATAAACTGATAACTTTTGTGTTTACACCATTGCCGCCACCATTAAACTATGAAATGTCAAAATGGAAAAACATAACAATGGTAAAAATGCGTATGCGAAAGTTTGGTGGGTAGATGGCGCGCGTGCACAAAATAGCATGTCGCGCCCCTGGTGGCGCGATACAAACATATCTAGCTACTATCAGTACAAAAGTTTGGCGTTAGGTGGCGCTAAATTTGGTAAGATATACAGGGTGAGTCGTAAAGAATGCGAAATCCGGGAACTGGAAATAGTAGAGCCGAAAAGATGAGGATTGAGCGCAACATGCCTTATACAAATGTTGCTCGTTTAAGACATACAGGATGTTCAAGTTAATAATTTCATTTCCAATTCAGCAAGTTTTCATAGAATCAACGTGAAAATTGGTATTGCTACGTTTTTCAGCATGATGATTAGTAATTTGTCATCACTTTTACCGTTGCTCTAGTTGGGCGCTAGTTACATCCTGTTGAATAGGTAAATCGAAGCGTATCTTTTTTGCGTATGTAGCGACCTTTTTTACATGAAAAATACATACATACATTAATTTTGATATCTTGAACCGTTTTCAAGATATTTACATTCGAACGTTCAGTGGTTTGTTTTCGTGGTCTATTGAAAAATCCGAAATGTTCGCTATGAGTTTGATATTAATTGCTGCTCCACAACTATAAATATTTCCTTCATGATTTTCCTGTTCTGAATGTGTAAGTTACTGCACCTCATGACGTCCATAATAAACCTTCGTGTCTTTGCACTCCAAAATGTCTCTGGAGATTAACTGCTCAAAGTTCCCTTTGCTTATAAAATAACAGCTGGTTATGATTTAATTCAAAGACGATGCAAGACTGGCTAAGCCTCTTATAATAATTATTAATCTATCCATTAACTTATCTATTTTCCTGATGTTTGGAAACAAGCCACCATTATTCCCATTCTGAAAAAAGTCACAAATCTAAAATTATCGCCGTCTTATTAAACCTTGCAAAGATTTATGAGCAACTCGCATCAGGGGAGATCAACTATAACCAATCTTATTTGTACAGCTCAGCTTGTTAGTGAAACCTCTGATGGTCGCGGTCAGGTGGAACTAACTATATTTTTTGCATTGGATTTTCTTCGTTCGGTTTCGTTCCAACGCCTGGTGTTCCTCAAGGGTCCAATTTGGGACCGTTACCATTGGTTTTATTCATCGGTGATCTCGTTTCTCTGTCGCGTCATGTACTTGTTTTTGCCGATGGGATAAAAATCTACTCCTCCATCTCGAATATTACCGACTCTGAATCCTTACATGAGAACATCCGATCAATGCAACCAAACCCAACCCAACCCTATCCAAGCCAACGAACCCGGAAACGTCGAAATAAAATCGTACTGCAATTCAGTGTTCTAGTGCTTAATGACAATGAGGGTTCGTTGGGATGGGTCGGGTTGGGTGATGTTGGGTTGGGATGAGTTGAATTGTAAAAATTACAATTAAACATTTGTTTTAATATAATTCAAAAGGAAGTTATCGCCATACATATATAGTTCAAAAATTTATTAAATGTGGTTACCAACAAATTATAACTTGCGTAACGCATTGCTATTCATCGGGTACCACAACGTCAACCAAAAGAATAAATATGGATTTATCACTTGTTTCGTCCTTCAGGACTAATCAGATCACCAACGATACATGCGCTGGGGTGTACGTAGTCATGCAAACTTGAGTTACGAAAAGTTTAGTCTCGACTTAGTCGGTCAAAGCAAGCATCGGTGATCACACAGCAGCACAATGATTTGTTAAACTTTAGGTATTCGTGTGCCTTCGAATGGCCAACGGCGTTCTAAGCCATTCAATGCCATTCAATCATTACCTGAAGCTAGCAATAGCTATTAAAACGTTACTTTGCGTGTATTTAAAATAAAAAAAAATTATGTAAATTATGAATTTATTTTCGTGCGCTTTTGTACAGCGTACGTAATAACTGACTATAATCCAGTGCCTTTATATTTATAAATTATGTTGACTAAGTGCATTTAATATTCACGTCAATAAATAATAGCCAGTTGGCGTGCCTATTAACCTATTCAATTACAGTGGAAATGATTGAATATTTAAAATTCGTAATAATATATTCATTAAAACTACAACCACCTGCTTCGAATGCAAGAATATGATTTATTAATCGCACTTGTACATAAGATTTAGATGGTCGTTTGGCTATGGCCTAAGTAATCTTCACCAAAAATGTGGGTGCAATGAAATATAGAGTGAAAATTTGCAATTTTTGCTGCATCTTGAAAACAAAAATATATACATTCAATGATCTTCACTTGAACTTGCGTTACCATTACAAAAAAAATCTCATGAGATGAGGTGATGAAAGTCTTGGAAATAAAAAATAAGCATGTCCTATTTTGAAACTCTTAAAATCCCCAAATTAAAACACTCAAATAAATCGAACCAGAGTAGAAGTTAACATAAAACAGCGCGATACGTCAGATTCACATCCGTACGAAACTCGAGAAGTCACGAAATACCTGATGAAAACTTTCGTTTCGAGAGAAAAACGTTCGCGCGAGAGGGAAGCAGCGACAGGACAGATGGTGCCCGGTTGGAGCGAGACGGCGAAAAATCAATATACATGCTGTGCATAAAGCGATGGAACACTCACTTTGTTATTTGATGAGTCGAAAACGGCGATAGGTGTCACGAGAACAACTCAGACACTATCGCTACATCGGGCGACTGTTATCGAACAATGCATTTATAACACGAAAATATGTACATGATGTAGACTACCGCCATTTATTTGGTATTCATGCGAGTGCCGTCGCCGGTGGAAGCTGCATATTATATTATAAATATGTATTACTTCTGTGGGAGCTTAAAATAACTTACGTGGAATAATTACCGTGGCGCATTACAAATTCCCGAGCTGATGCAATTAAATGCACAGAATTTGCGTGACATTTTACTGGATATACATTTAATTCCTTAACAATTACGCGTTTGTGATCATTTATTAAATGCGACGAATGTTTTCGTTTTATCGTAAATTAAATTGTTTTCGATTCAAAGAAATTTTAATTACTTTAATTATTTACTTAGTTTTAACGATGCGTTACTTTGCATAATATATATAACTAATAGTATTTAATTTATTTTAATGGCTTCTGTGAAGTGGGTGCAAACCAACCCAGCTCAAATTTATCCAACCCAACCCAACACATTTCACAGGAATGATCAGTTAAATCTAAATACAGTGTTTTACACTTTAGCAGGATCGCCATGTAATAATAATAATATTCATTGTCATATGACAACTTAAATGTAGGATTGTATAATAATAAATTTACTCATATAAGCTAATTAACAAATAGACGTAATGCAAATAGTCGTCGATACTGCAGTTACTTTTTGACCAATTTTGTGAGATGTTGTCTTCTCGATCCCAAACCACACGGTCCAATAAATATCCTCCATCGATACTATATATAACATTTAAGTTGTCTATATTAATGTCTACATTTTTAAAACAATCATAAATGGCTGATATATTTGTGCTTTTCGCATTCCAACCTCATCGAATAACGACAACGGGTAGGGCGCCAATTCATATTCAAAATATTTTTCAATTTTGTCGTGAAATGCTGTAGTAATACTCATGTATTGAAATAATAAGACAGGCTCAACAGGTACTTTCTCATTTATGAATGTTTATTGTGTTACTCATAGCTAAAAGAGGAAGTGTTTTACCGGCACGTTTGAGCTTAACGTTATCAAATGTCGACTCCACTGGCGATAGACAAAATTTTGTTAACCTCTGGGAAGGGTTTATGTGATGAAAATCACTCTAGAAGTTTTTGTACATCTTTCTTTATTCGTGAGTCACTTGCATCAATATGCTGATCAGCTGTATCCATTCTTACATTCGTTTCACAAACGGTATTCATAGCATGCATACTATGAACCCATTTGCTGATGACACTCTCTTTAGTACTTTTTTGGAGCAATTGGTTACGAAATACCAATTGCTCAAAAAAAGCGACATGAGCAGATGAAATCCTCCTAAGCTGATTATGATCTATGATAATTCGGACCCTTCAGGTGCAGCTGATACGAGCTTTTGCATACAGAGGTTGATCAAAAGTAATAATGGATACATCGTGACCGCAACGTTCTGCATTATCCAATGCACATGGTCACATAAAATGAGGGACTCGGTTTCTTTTCAGTTCATATTCTCAGAATTATCGTTCAATATTAATGTATTAGTTACGCAGACTAACCTATGTCAAGCTTGGCAATGCTTATTATGGAGAATACAACTAAACTAATACAACTAAATGGAATCGACAATTTTTGCACGATCTGTAATTTTTGTCTGAGATATAAAACTAACCGTTTCTTTCGCCGAAAAATCCAAAAAAACCAATTTTTGCGAACTTTGACCTAACATTTTTTGCACACATAGCAGTACAGTGTCAGTGTTAGCGCAAACTCGCAGTCTTCAGGCCGCGAAGACTAATGATCTTAATTTTGAGCATAATTGACAGGTGTTATTTTCCCTGACAACCGAGAAACTTTGCAGTCTCTGCGCATTCTAGTCAATAGTACTGATGAATCAGTTGAGCGCTTGCACGGAGCGAAAATCAATAATTTAGTTTTTGAGTTTTAAATTATTCTGAAGATACCAGTCAACTACTTGAGACGCATAAAACGTTCCTTGCGAGTTCCTTACTAGAGTTTGCCTATATTACAAGAGATATAGCATCGGCAAACTGATCATTTTTGATGGGAATCCAATGCTGTCGACCATTTGCAAATATTACGAACAAAAATGGTCCAACCGTAGTCAGTACTTGCAGAAATGGCTATTGTTGTGGTAGATGTATCCGTGGGGGTGTTAACCTGGTTCCGTGATGGGCATCTCGATGCCGTTGAATTGTCGCCGAGCTTGCAAAGGAATCATCACTGTTACACTCATCCTTGATTTCAGAATTATTGCTGATATTAGATTAATTGTTTCTATGGGGAACGAGCAACAGATTGCTGATTGCATTAATGTCTTCAGGAGACTGCAATTTCTGAGCAAAATATACTTTTACCATATACCGTGATATCAAAAATCACCTTGGTCAAGGGTGGTCATGGATTATAAATGATTGTCGCAGCTCCCATCGTACATTTACGTCGAATCATTTTTCGAGTGTCAAAATCTGTCAGGTCATTGTGACATTTCCAACAATTACTGTAATTTAGTTTTTCGTGTTAATAAAAACGCTATTAGTATTTCATTGCTTGTAGTTCATTACTATTTTACAGCTGAAATAATTAGATAACACAAGTTATTGACGGTGTCAGCTGTCAGATGTCAGTGATGTAGCTTGACAATGACAGATTATTTCAAAAGGACGATTTAAGCTAAGACAACCGTTTTACATTCCATGGCAACCTTTGACCAAGATAATTTTTCTTTCTTAGTGACAGTCGTATTGTCATAAGGAGAAGCTTTCAAAATACCGGCGTGTGTCTTGCTATCGTCATCGCCGATATAATTAACGTATCGTATGCCGAAAATCTCTTCCGAACGTTTGAACATTTCGATGTCTCCATCTTACCTGAGGATCCTTGGTGATTCCTTGTACACATGGATTTATGCGATTTAAGCCACTCTTCGTATTCGGAGGTATCTCGATTCCCAATGCTCACACGTCTTGCAGAACAAGCTTTTGACAACAAGATCGAGGACTTTCCTGATATCCTGATGATTGAGGAAACTCCAAACAACGAAGTGAAACCTCCTTTCTTCCACGTTCCATCGCCAGAAACAGTTAAATTTGTTGATCTCACACCGTTATTTTCGTTGGTGGTCTTTTCTATTTCTTCGTCAACAGCTCTTCTCAAAATCTAATCGGATATGGTTTTAACGGAACCGTGAATAGGTTTCATCACAGTATCATAGCCACTAGGCCACTACACTCTTCACACTTCACGAAGGTGGAAATAGTGGCGAAGATAAATAAAATTAAGTGTTCTATACTCTATTGAGCTGTCCTCGGGTACAATCAACTTTGCTCGACGTTTCATTTTTTCGCCGAAGTACTTGAACTTTCACTTGCTCTGCAGTTTTCGGATTGAAAATTTGTGTCCGCTTTAGTAGTTACATTCAATTTTTTACACAAACGTACAACGTGATGGTGCCAGTTTAAAGCCGCGCCAAGATTGATTCCAAAAAGTCATTTGTATGCTGTTAGCCGAGAATCATTCTTCTGCTTTCGATACACATTCCTTCTCTACTAACTCTACACGTTCAACGGTTTGTTCGATGTTTAACAAATTAGTATCGTCCGCAAATAAAACTGTTTTAGAATTTGCCCTCTTATGCTGGTAAGTCGTTGATGTAGATAATAAAGAATATTGGGCCCAATGTGGAACCCTGCGGTACACCCTTCTCCGCCAACAATTCACCCGAAGCCAGATGCAAACTTTTAACCACTTGTTTACGGTCTGACAGATGCGATTTAATTAATTTTAACGATTTGATTTGATTTCTAGTTTCGATAGAAGAATATCAACGCAATCGAATGCCTCAGTTAGATCTGTCAGTATAGCTGATGCTTTATTAGATTTGTTAAACGAATCAAAAATGTGATCCGATATCGATTTCAATTTCCAATTCTCCAGTTACAGGACATTTTTCTTCAGATACGTTGATATCTGAGCTCCTGGCTGCAGCAAGCTAATTACGATGTTTTGTGAGTTTACGTTTGAACGCAAATGCTTGACCTCACCACCGAGTTCGCCAATTAACTTAACTTACAAGCATTATTCAGTTTAATTTGTATTGATTTTTATGTGATACCTACTTTCTTGAATGACGTCACTTTTGCCACCGGAGGTTTTTTTTTGTCACAAGAACTTTATTTTTCAACAGTAATAATTTTTTGTCTTCTTATTTGGATACCATCGACGTTTTTAATTACAAAGTAATTTTAAAATTTTAACCAAGCACAGAGTTTACAATTCTTTACGATTTTAGTCAAATAATATAACTTGTCTATATGAATCAATATTATTGTGCACAAAAGCGACAATTACAACATTAAAAACACATTGAAATACGATGAGACATGGACGATACTTTTCAATTGTTCGTTCGATAGATTCGTACGATACATATATATATACGCAGAAGCAGGTGAAGCAACTAAGAATTAGCGTTAATACGCCGAGTCTCAACTTTGCATAAAATTATTCAATAGGTTCCTTAAAGCCATGGAGGATATCCCAAGCTTAAAACTGTTCAAGAATTTTTTCAGCCTTAAAGGGAACAATATTATTAGTCACGAGTTTGATTGTGGTTTGCCTCACTTAGGTACCATTACCAGATAATATAATGCAATCGATGAGCTACCAGGTTTTAGCTTTTTTAATTTTATTGCAACTTATATTTATTATATTTTATTAAGTTCATTTATTAGTTGTCACTTATTACTAAACACAATTGTTCAAATATTTATGCAATTTATTCCTTTGAAACTCATGGATCTTTTCATCCAGCAATAATAACAAATTATAAATTTTATTCCAATGTAATACATCACATTATTTTTGATGTAAAATGCCATTTAACCGTTAAGAAATATGAAATTGTATTTTATGAGCATCAAACACATGTTGTTTAAATGGTGTGAAACTAAATAGTAGACACCTGGAAGTGCAATATGGCCTCTGTCGTTAGTAGTTAGTCGTTACTATGGATTGATATTGCATGTGTTACCTCTATTTGTGCTACGTGCTCGTTGGCTTCCATTATTCCTCAACTTTCTTCTTCTAATGTATTTCAACATATTTTTTTTTAACATCATTGATCGGAGATTATTATTTAGCGTCCGTGACATGGTAGGCATCAATTTGACAAATTAAAGTATTAATCGTTTGTTGTTACGTTGGTTCAATTGTAGTTTTGTCACTGTTCAAATAATTTAAAATTTAAGTAGACAAGTTTAGAGAAATGGAAAAATCTAAAGTCCTTGTAAAAATGAAACGAAATCCCAATTAAAGTATGTAATGAAAAAAAATGTACCCAATTCCAATTCCCAGTTTGAACGATTTTATTTCAACTGATACACGAAAACATCAGTTTTCGTTATTTAGATGGTAATGCACTAAAATCTCGTGTTAATGTTAGTGTCGTGTAGCTATAAAGTTGTGAGAGGAAAACAATCCAAGAAAGTTATTGTTATTACGACAGCTTTAGCGACGTAAAACTACAATGACGTCATAAATTACGATAGACGTTGGATAATTGATTTTGCGGTTACGTGATGTGAACTTTAAAAGCAGTTCATAATTCATAAATTCCAAATATTTTTATATAATCATTGTGAGTAATTATGATTTATTCCGAAATGTCAGATTCGGAGGATTTTTTCAACTATTTGTGTAAATTACGGAGATCTGTATCTACGGTCCCTAACAAATTGAAGAAATATCAAACGATTATTTTTCTACATAATCTCGTCGATACATTTGGTCCAACGATGCACCAAATCTTCTTAGAACCTGTTAATGTTATAGAATTTGCCCAATTCACTTAAATCTTGACGAAGTGGACCAAGTTGGAAGACGACGAAATCTGGCTCCTAATCCAAAAATGATGGATTAGATAAGAGAGAGAGAGAGGGCCTACGAAATCTGGATTGCTTAAAAAGGCTTCTTGTTATTCAACAGCTGGCTGAGTATTACCAAACAACCCAATCCAACCCAACCCAACCCAACCCAACACAACTATATTTTATTCTTTTGATATTGGATTCCCACAGATATGAAGAACGTTGGGGGAATAAATTTGTATTGAATTAAATTTTTCTTTACAAAACGTACTATTTCGAAATGAAGATTCAGCACAAAAATTACAAAAAGTGTCAATTGGCTGGTGTTGTTAACGAAATGAGATGCAGACGTAGAACGTTGAAGTATCATATTTTTTGTTATACTAAGACATGTTAATATATTACAATTGCAATTTGTTTTTGGGAAAGGCCGTCGTTGGACAAATACATGGAGATATGCACGAAAACATCCCACGAATTTGTGTTGACTTTTTTGGCCAAACATGTGCTTTTTATTGGCCAGGAAATGTCATGGATAACATACGTTGTGGACGGAAAATGACAAAGTAATTTTGAAAGATGGTGATCTCGGATTCCTCTTACCACATTGTGGATGCAAACTAGATGAAAATACTGAAATTACAAATATAAATTGATTTGGGATTAAAAAATATGATTTTTTATAGAAGAAACTTCTGATAGACGTCGTGTCCAGTTTTTGTAAACATCAAGGGAACATATTCTATAGATATTTTCGGTAAAATGTTTCAGATAAAAAATTTTGGGAAAGATTGAATAATTCTCACACAGCAACTACAATGCGTAGTTGGCCTGTGACGATCATGAACAACCTAGGGGGCTTGTAGTTGCGACTAGTTACAGTTACATTAATTTAGATAAAGCTAGATATTTACACAGTAATGACTGACCTAAAGTTGATCTTCTACCACAACCATGAATTTTCCAGCCGATGAATTTATGGAAAGTCAAAAGTGTGATTGGGTTGGATTGGGTTAAATTTCTTCCTTTTAACACGACGAAAACCGAATTTTCCGCGATGAATTTTCCAGACACCCTTTGAGACATTCTTTTCTTGTCCTCGAATACAAGCACTAGATGCTTCCTCTTGACTTTAGTCACTAAGTTCTTACCGTCGAAGAGCTGGTTTGCTTCCACATTCACTTGCTGCAGAAGTTTACAACGTTAATTCAATTTTCAGATCCATATGGAGTTGTCGTTTCTATTGTTCAGGGGCACCTACGATGTTCCTCAATACTTTGCTTTGGGAATTTTGATAATTTTGTTTATTCAATGGTGGCTTTATTAATTATAACGTAATTATATTTCATTACTTAATTACGTTGCTATTAACTAAACCGGCACACGGTCTAAATACGAGTCATGAAATAGGTAACGTTAAGCGAATAGTTACTTAGTACGCAGGCAAGTCAAGTAAGTAAGTAGCTCGCGTCACGAACCTGTATCATTATCAAATGCATTTGTTTCTTAGTCGCTTTCCATCCAAAAAAGGATGAAATGAATGTTTCTGAAATGGTTGATGTTTCATACATTCTGAATATTTCCGTGAGGTGACAACAATCAAGTTAAGTAAGCAAGTAGCTCACGTAACGCAACAAGAAACAGGATGAATTTGCAAAAGGAAGACCACAGCTTGTAGCGAATAACGAAAAGGCGAGGAAGAAAAAGATGCGAGACATGGGTGCTAAACAGGAAAACACAGGAAACACTAAGTGGATGGGAAAGGAAGATAATTGGGAGATAGATCACGGAAGAAGACGGAATCTAAGAAGGTCAAATGAAGAGATGATTGAGATCTTCAGGGAGTCGACGATAGAAGCAGTGATAAAAGCAAGAAGAACACAGTGGCTAGGTCACATGGAAATAACGAGACAAGAGGGCAGTAAAGAAAATGGCCTGGCGAGTACCAGTGGACAAGATGAGAAGAGAACGACCTAGGAAAAGGTGGTGGGAAGGTGTCATGGCAGACCTGAAGGAAAATGCTATAAAGAACTGGGAATCCAATGCTTAGGGAGATACGGAAACAAATAATAACATTATGGGCCTAAAAGGTCTGCTAAAAGCTGTGATCTATTGCGTACGGGTTTAGTAGAAATGGCGTTATTGTAACATAAAGGCATGAGATAAAGGCAGAAATTGATTTGAACATCTATGTCCGCAGTAGAGCGCTGAGCACGGCAAGGATACAATTGTAGATACTTTAGCATGCGATAATTTGGTAATGATCAAGGTATACAAAGGTGATAACATGACAACCTGTGTGTATTTTAAATATTGGTATGATATGTATGTGGATTGCTTTTGGAGGTTGATACCATTGAACATGAGCAGGATCGCCTCTTATTAAATTATTCCTGCTGGGTTGTCAAATTATTGCTACAACCTTCCGTTATTAATAATATTAATTAAATACTCGAACTAAACGCCTACATAAAAATAGCTACAATAATGTCCGTTTTGCACCGCTGCACCCTTCACCTTACATACATTATGTACTTCTGTATTTCTGGTTCTATTTCGAAAATTGACGGAATTGGTCATCTACTCACAAGAGCTTTGTACACCGAAGTCTGTAAAATGCGATGCTTTTTACCATTAATTGTTACCTCCTTTTAAATCATAACATTAACTTTTGACGTACAATACTGTGGAATGTTATCAACTGATTGTGTCATTACCATCTTCAATCTATCACATCTCTGGTATTGTTTATAATTTTTAATTAGTACAATTTCTCATATATCGTATCACGTGTTGGCTATTGGTTTTCTTATCACTTGATCATGTGAGTAACTTTTTTACAGTTTCCCAATTTTTTTTTTTTTGAAAGAGGTTGCGCGCTATACTCACAGTTGCTAGAACAATCTTCAGAAGTCAGAGGTCTTGTCGACAATATGTAAGATGTTAAGGTAGGTCGCCAGCAAAACAAAATGGACCATTTGTAAATGATAGCTCCGACTAAGACAAGCTTTGGATCCTAGTGTAGAAGGTCAGAAATAAAACGATTTCGAACACATATTATTTTTAGTTCGTTACACCCATACAATACCTTAGTTAGTTAGTGAGTTACACCCACATAATACCTCGTAACTCACGTTTGCATGACTACATGCGCCTCAGCATACGTATCGTGGGTGATTTGATGAGTCCTGAAGGACGAAACACACGAAATTTATTTCCAACTCGTCTCTTACATTTTCTTCATAAACTGAACCATTGGTAAATAAATAATAACTGACCTGTATATTAAATAATAATTTACACTTGAACAACTGCCGCCGGCGAAATAATTTTCCCATTAGCACAAAGGCAACATCAAAAAGGAACGCGGGCATTATATAAATTCGGTCGGGAGAAATCATGTTTCACGAAATTTTTCCTCTTAATTCCAACGGAGGGGACTGAAGCATAGAGCCGAAACGCGAAATACCCCGAAGAGAGATGCACGTGCGAAGGTAGGTCGCCCCAAAACTGACTTCCACAAACGTCGTCGGGCGGAAGCCAATATTGATACCGATAAACTTTTAGGCAGTGTATTGAAACCAGCGCGGATGCCTAAACTACATTCTATTTAAGCTCCAAAGCTATTGCGAGAGAGAATCGCAGTCGTATTCAAGTTTTCGTGGTGGCAGTGCTGTTTTTCTCGGTTAATTTGTGATAGCGTCACATATAAAAGTGTCCACATTTATCCGTCGAGTGATTTAAACACCGGGGTTTAGTGACATTTGTGTACGGTTGTTTTTTTTTTCGACGTGAAATGTGCGGCGCGGTACGTGAGCTGACGGTATAATCAAAATAAGGTTATCAATATAAATATTTGCACTCTGCGAATTAATTAGTGTCGAACGTTAAGTGCCTCATTGTTTTAAGTGAATTACATGGGATAAGTTTTTATCGAGGATTATAAAACTAAAAGGTATTAATAATCGATATTAACCACATAATGACCATAATTTTGAATTTCATGGTAAATTAACTTGGAGAAGTCCTTGTGGGGAATTTCATCGAATGAGAAACTTCGCCAGTTTTCGTGTAATTAATTAATTAATGCGGATACAAGTGTGCCCATTAATATTATTTTACGAACTCGTTTTTCCTACTTTTCGTTTCGACACTGCGAGTAATTGAATAACGGGCCCTCATTTAAATAGTTACAGCTGTTAGTAGTAGCTGTACCTAACCTTTTCACATGACCTGATAACTTAGTTAAGTAGCACAAGTGTTGTTAACTTTTACAGCGATTTTCTTGCATAAGCAAATACGTATTCCTTTGTGTGGAGCTCGATTCGACATGTCGATTACAGATAACAAGGTCGTTTACATTCTACTCGAAAATTGATTTACGCCTTCATCATTATGCCGAAAATACGTCCCGTCTCAAAATGCCCAGTTTCGTTTTTATCGGTCGACGCGGAAACGGTAACGGTCTTTTCTTTCTTTCTTTTTAATACATTATCCTAATTAACACTTGGAACGTGTGCTCGTACAAACGGAGTAACTTTCTAACGATTCATTTTTTCGCGTCCAGGAATTTCATTCGATAATGGAAACGCGGCTGGTTAAGTACTCTGTGACATTTAGGACGCGGGGTTGATTATAATAGTTGATGAATGGTTATAATCACAAACGTAATCTTTATAAATTGAAAGTCATCACTTATTATTATTATTATTATTAAGTCCAGTCAGTATTTTAAAATTTTACATTTTATATCGTTGGAAAGTTAATTAATTAATTAATTAATTAATAATAAAAAGTAGTAACGGAACGGCTATTTGATGTGGTTTCAACGTTGCAAGGTAGTAAGTTGGAATCCCATGACAGGCGCTCAATTTCTATCCTCAGTGGTGGTGTGTTTATACACCATAGCTCGATTCGGGTTGTTACGCGGTGAAGGGGGGTGGGGAAAATATGTAGCGATGGATAATCCGTGTCCATAAATTTGCTGTAGAAATCGGTTCAAAATAACACACACTGGATGATTATATACTTATTTCAATTAGCAAATTAAATCGAATAGATCGAAGCACTAATATTGCTAAATAGCTATTTGCAAATCAAGTGGTGAAATGTGGTGCTTTTTATCACGAGACGTTGAATATACACGAGGGGAGTTTGAACACAGAAGCGTCAATAATTTTTTATCGAAAAAAGACAGTAGCCCCAAGAATCCATGAGTGAATGGTGGCAGTGTATGTTAAAAATAGCCACTGATATTTACAAGCCATATATTGATGCAAGCAGTTCAAATGTGAGGGTAAATCCATTCATGATCCAAAGTGTGGAAGACTTGGAAGCAGGAACTCAAGAAACCACCAAGAAAGTTTGAGATTTGGTGTTGATTGAGCGGTGAGAGAGACTGCAGTCATTTCTAGAAGGATAGGAATATCAGCAACGATTCCCTTTAAAATGTATGGTCTCGAACAAAAATTGTGTACACGAGAAATTTTGAGGAGAATTTGACTACTTTATCACGATGTGTGTAGATAAAATAACTCTTTGTCGATAATGGTTCAAGATGAAGGCGTTTATTCTGAGAGAAGAAGAAAAAATAAACTTTTTTGTGTGTTTGACAACTAGCCACATATTAACAGTAACGACGTTAATTTTTTTAACCAAGCAACGCAGTGCTGGCATCCGCTGGTGCGAAAAACACTAGCATTATGGCTGTTGGGCATACAACGTCCCTATTTCTTTAACGCTACCACTCGTCGTATACATTCACTATGTTTAAGCTCTCGACGTTTTTAATGAATTTGTCTCTCGTTAACGGCTTAGTAAAAATGTCTGCCAATTGTTCACTGTTAGGTACGCATTTCATTGTGACAGTCGCTGATTCATTCGCTTCTCGAATGAAATGCGGCTGCACATCAAAATGTTTCATTCTAGCGTGCACTTCAGGGTTCCTGATGAGTCTATGTCCTCGAGCAGCTATTTGATCCAGCGCTCCTTCGCAGTCTGCGGCATATGTTTGTCTTTGGCTGCGCCAAGTCACTGGTTGTCGATTGACGTGTCTCCAAGTCGACGAAGTCCGCGTCCGTATACCCAATCAGTGGTGTAGCAGCCTCGTACGCAATTCCAAGTCTAGGAGTCGCTTTCAGATATCTCAGTATACGTTTAACTGCTGTCACTTGCTCGACACCTGGATTCTCCAAAAAACGACTGACGACTCCCACTTAGAACGCGATGGCTGGACTTGACACCAATGCTGCATACACCAGTGATCGTGTACCAGTGATGAAAACTCGCCGAACTTTCAGCGACATCGAGTCTTTTCGGAAGTTCCATGAATATCTCTTCTTTTAACTCGCCGTCTTGACGTTAAACTGGGCGATCTCTAAGTCTTCTCTCGCTGCAATGCACAGCAAAATTATTACCGAATCGGTCATGGCACGAGTTCCCAAGTTTCATTGTTTTCTAAAGCGTCCAGCTCTTCACTCATTGCTCGTTTCCACTCTACTGCGTCCTTGGATCTGATCGCTTCTTCATACGCGCTAACTTCTTCGATGATAGCGCTGTAACCTGTGGGTTCATATCGGTCTCGTAGATGTACGGTCGCAGGTCGTACCAGGAGTCATTGGCTCTGTAATATTTTCCTCTCGCTCTTCATCACTTTCGCTTTCTTCGAGTCGTTGGGCATTCTCCTCGTTCCCTGCATTGCTGAGGTCAACATTCATCAACTTTGCGATAATGTCATCCTCGTTGAATGTCACGTCGCAGCTAACGACCACGTTTTTCTTCGTTGGCACGTACGGCCGGTAGTTTCTCGTCGTTGGTTCGTAGGCGACGAGGTGAACTTTTCTCGCTCTCGCATCCCACTTCTTTCTTCCAAGTTCTTTGGGCACGTGAACGTACGCCTCTCAGATGGTTCAAATTGGGCTTCGTTCCAAACCAATGTTCGTAGGGCGTCTTGTTGATGTTGCGAGAGTTTGGCATCCTATTCAGAATCAGAGGCTTATTTGAAGTCCACTCGCCAGCAGCATTGTTCTCGCCGATTCTTGGATTGTTCGATTCGCGCGTTCGTGAGATACGCCTTTGGATTTACGATTCGAACCAAATACAATGATAAGAGAGGTAACAGAGTGAAAACCAATTGAGGGCAGAGGAAGACATAAAACAATGGGAAGACAAAAGGGCAAAGTTTACATACTTTTCTGTATAGTTATGTCTTTCCTCCTTACCCAGATCGTGGTAAATTCCAATATATGCCCTTTAATTTATTATTTGTACTCATTACAAATTTTTAGTAATATCGGGATAAACCAATGCTGAAATCAATGGAGAAACAATAGTAGGCTAACTAAGAGAAACACACAACACAAGAGAAATAGCAACCAAATATACAATAAGAAGAACACGGTCACTACTGGATTTTACAAAAACGTAAGATTTATACACAAAAATGTTAAAACTAATTGCTTCGTCATCATTTCAATAAGAAGAGTAGTGCAAATGAGTTGGGAAAAAGAAGAGAGCGAGACAACTGGAAACAAACAACTCTAAAACTCAACACACAAAATATTAGAGACAAATCTGGAAGAACAGTTTAAAGTACACCAAAGAATTTGAACTTGCGACATAAGGATTATGAACAAGGAAGAGGAGATAAATTAGTAGGAGGGGAAACTTTATAAGTAAAAATTTTGAATTGGTTGAAGAAGATACCAGAAATACAGAAGAAGAACCAAGTATGAAATTGCTAATTGCTGAACTAAATTTCTCATTTTCATAATTTTCTACCAGATCGTCCCAAGCTTGCACTATTGCTTTCCAAAGTTCACTTTGGAAATTCAGGGTCAAAGCACTAACGACTAATTTTGAAATTTTCCACTCAATCTTTAAAAAAAGATTCGATGCCGTAGCTATTTTAAATGGGATGATTGAAATGTTCCAATTGATAACTTAAATTTCTCATTTCACAATTCCTACCAGATGTTTATATATAATACAAAAAAATATTACTTGAGCTGCTACTCTATAATTTAATGACAACTGCAGTAATACATCGCAAGTAAAACTGTAGTTAACGTAACGCGTTTTCAATATTTAAGCAGAACAACAATGATAACGTGCAGGGCAGCATTGTCGGATTGTTTGACATGCCTTCTAATTATTCCACTCCATATCGAACTGTAATTTTCGTTATTAAAATGTTATACAAGTGAATCAAGTCTAACGAAGGACTGCACCCCTCGACCCCGTGCCACGACGAGCGGTAATCCGTCCGAATGATTATAGTGTTTGCGTTCTGTTTCTTAACTACGTGACTTAAGATTTTAATGAGGCTGGAAACTCTGCAATTTCGACTGAGTTTGAATCGAGGCCCTTTTATTTAATCCGAGCGGAATTATTCCCAGTTACAGTATTTGCCGGTCGTTGAGTGCATTTTTATAAAGTTACCAAGTATTATGGTTTAATTTTATCGAAAAATGAGAGACGAATCTACCCCGTATTCGCCGACGTACAAATGCACAGGCAACAGCTGTTCAATATGGAATCAGACGCGTTAACAGAAGAAAGTTTTGAGCAGTCAGTCGAGTGGGAAAAAGAGGACAGGACAATGTTTCGTATAATATATCAAACGTGGTTTTCGACAGAACAAATATTTATGAAATTCAACAAAGATTTGGCGATTACCTCGATGGTGACGTGATAAATAAATATATTAAATTAGTCGTAGTCGTAGTCCGAATAAAAGAACGAAGTGATAATTTACTAGGTTCGTTGTATGTAAATTTTATTATTTAATACAACTCTTTATTTTTTTAATGTCAAGTAAAGTAGTTTTTACAGGACACTTAAAATATTTGACAAAAATCTGAACATCTGAAATGAAAACAATTCTTTAATTACCAAAAATATCAAAATTACCCAAAAAGCAAGACGCTATCAAAAATTACCTAAGATGAATTTCTTTAAAATAAATCGAAGTGAATTCCAAACATCCTTTGCGAATTGTTTAGAGTTTAGACCAACCTTACTCAACTATTGAAGGAAACGTGTTGTTATATTACAACAACGTAGGTTCGTAATTAATTATAAATATAAACATATAAACTGCACCACCTAGAAGGGGTGGGAATTTTGGCCGGAATAGTGGACTAGTCCAGGGAAATAGTTGATTAAAATTTGAAACCCAATCATCAAGTAGTCATGGGATTTTTGACGTTTGTATCATTTTTTAGAGGTGGTGATAGACAAGCAATTATCGAGTAATTTTTTGAATTTGTTCCACTTTTCGGATCCCGTTCTTTAGTTTAAAGTGTTTCAAGTGTTTAACGATGCCTAGAGGAAGGAGACCTCAAGTTTACCAGCAGTTGAGTGATTTTGACCGAGGGCGGATTGTTGGTTTACGAGAAGCAGGTTTTTCGTTTAGAGAAATCGGCAACCGTTTGGGACGGCACCACTCAACAATAATGCGTGTTTATCAAGCGTGGTCTGAACATGGGGTTGAACGTCGGAGAAGAGGCACCGGGGCTCAAAGACGAACCAATGAACGTCAAGATCGCCGCTTAAGACTAATGGCCTTGAGAGACCGATTCTCTGCAACTAGATCAATAGCTGATCAATGGTTAGGTGAACAAGGTCGTCCGATAGGCTTGCGAACAGTTTATCGTCGAATAAGAACCTTTGGCTTGCTGCCTTACCGCCCACATCTTGTGCTACCCCTCACTGCTCAACATCGCCAGGAACGTTTGGCCTGGTGCACGGAAAGACTTCAATGGAACTTGGAGTGGCATCGAGTTGTCTTTAGTGAAGAATCGCGATTTTGTTTAGGAATGCATGATGGTCGGATGACTGTTAGACGAAGACGTGGAGAAAGGCGCAATCCTGATTTTTCGATTGCGAGGCATGTTCACCGAACTGTGGGGTTGATGGTGTGGGGTGCTATTGCTTACGGCAGTAGGTCACCCTTGCTCTTCATTCGGGGCAGTGTGACCGCCCGACGCTACATTGACGAAGTGGTAGAACCACATGTTCTTCCATATCTTCGAGGGCTGGAAGACCCACTTTTCCAGCAAGATAATGCACGACCTCACGTAGCAAGGGTTTCTCTTTAGTTCTTTGAGGCCAATGTTAATCTTTTGCCTTGGTCGCCAAGATCTCCCGATTTGTCTCCCATTGAGCACGTGTGGGACATGATGGGTAGAAGATTGAGGAATCTACCGAACCCACCGTTGACAATAGAAGCTCTACGGCATGAAGTACAGGCTGCTTGGGATGCCATGCCCCAAGAAGACATTGATCACCTGCTGGAATCAATGCCAAGGCGGGTCAATGAGTGTATCAGAAATAGGGGCGGACCAACACATTATTAAAGAAAAATCAAAAAGATGAAGTGTTTTCTTTATCAAATTTTAATCAATTGTTACCTTAGACTAGTCCAATGTTTCTGCCAAATTTGGTCCAAAAATTCCCACCCCTTCTAGGTGGTGCAGTTTATATGTCACTGAGTATAACATTTGAGTTAGACCGTTAGATAACAATTAATGACAAATTCTAGTGCACGTTTGGTTGCCTATGATTCCAACATAATTCAAGTGTGTTTCTTAAAATTGAACATAGGAACTTCATAAGCGTGTACTCGTACTTCATACGTTCAGGGATAAAAAAAATCGCACATCTAGGTCAACAGGAGTGTCACAATAAAGCAACTTTATTTACGTTCAAATTAAACGGTCTACATATTTATTCTAGCCGGCAAATCCCCTAAATTTCCGCCAAGTACGAAAAGAGGGTTTTAAAATATTAGCATACAAGTATACCCGAATTAACTAGAGTATACAGTGCCGCGCGGAGCTTCAACAATAGATAAAGTGCTTCGAGGGACTCGTGCGGCACCGAGTTCGGCTTGACATTTTATCGATTCATTTTCTGCTGTATCAATTTCCACGTTGACGCGGCTTCCGACTTAACAGTCGCAACTGTACGATGATATTTTCACTGTTGCAATTGCGTTAATTAAAAATAACCGACTCGGATGAAACAGACAGAAGTCGATGCGGATAATGGAGTGCAAGTTGGCTTATTTGTAAATAATAATTTAACGGCGGGCGAGCCATCTAATCTTCGTGAGCTATTATTTTAATTTCGTTAAGTTGGAGAGTTTCCAAAGCAATAATGTTGGGCAAAAGTTCAAGTTTCAAGCAGAACAAATTACTCGATTTTCTCGTCTTTTAATATTCAGAAACTTATTGTAAATTCTGCGGGCTTTGTTTGGTGCTTGCAGTGGAGCCTTTTGTTTTAATTAAATTGGAAGTTTGTCGTCAATTTTTAAGAAATAATTGATGAATTTTATGGAGTTGTAACATATCAGGCATGCGTTTAATTTGATTGGTTGCATATATCAACTGCCCTAGAATTTGTCCGTTGATAGTTTTGACAGATGTGTCATTATCAGACATCGCATGCTAATGTACGTGAAATTATGTGCTTGGCGTTCTCTGCACTCTCCGGCGGTTAGAGGACCAATAACCGTGCCTAAGGTTTAACTTTGCATAAATAAAAGTTTCTGCATAGTAGTTATCATAGATTTAGTGGTTTGGTTTGTTAGAAAACCAACATGTTTTTTTTAATGGTCGCCCATATTATTTATAATAATTTTACGATTTTAACAAATCTGCATTGTAACATTTTACTCTCCTTCCTGCACCACATTATTTTTAATGTACCACAACATTGTAAAATCGTCATAAATAAAATATCTAGAAAAAACTTTTCGACTTCGTATGTCCCGAGAACTGCGACACTCGCGTTCAAATATTTTAAATCCGCGATTTATGTCTCATATTTTAACTTACGCGATGTTTATCCAATTCGAATTATCCGGTGTCTCACGTATATTCCCCAAATATGTTTTCTTTCCCGATAGTAAACGTTTCTTCGCGTTTGCTTTGTATATTGTTTTACATAAATCTTTCCGGGCGTCGTAGACCCTTCGTTGCGGACGTTTTAAGTTTGAATTTGTTAAAGCAGACGTTATTAATTAACAGTGAATATGAACGGATACGAAATACGAAATTTAATGGCGAATTTATTGTTTACAAATGTAGATGATAAAGATCATTGTTTAGCGTCCTTGACATAGTGGGCGTTGAGCGACGTTGAATCAATTTGACGCATCAAAGTATTAATCATTTGTTGTTACGTTCGTTCATCAATTGCAGTTTTGTCGTTTTTTACCGGTTCAAATAATTTAGAATTTAAGTAGAGAAGTTAATAGGATTAAGAACTGTGAAGAAGGCCGGGAAGTACTTCACCAGTGAACTCAGACAACAATACAAACTTAAAGCATGCATAGCATAAGAGATAAATGTCAAAGAACCTACATACACTACAAGACAATAAGGAATGCAGCACAGAGAGAGAGATCCGAAGACTTAGAGAATCATATGAGGGATTCACCAAAGATATGGAGCGAGATATCTACGGCACCCAAAGAAAAGTCTGGAGCATGATCAGGAACAACAAGATGGAGGTTAAGGACACGGTGCATACCACGAGAATAACTAAAGAAGAATGGGAAAAATATTTTGAAACACTCTACGAGAGAGTAGAAAGAAACGACGACAATACCAACGTGAGAACAATCCCGAACTAAAACTAGTCAGTAGAAGAAGTAGCAGTGCAGACGAAAGCTCTTAAAAACCGAAAGGTACCAGGACCGGACCTCATAAGCAATGAAACGCTCAAATATGGCGGAGATACCCTAAATGCTGAAATTACAAAACTGTTCAATAATATACTAAAACATGGAAAAGTCCAGAAGAATGGAAACACAGTACGACAATCCCCATCTTCAAGAGACATCAGAGAACAGCGAAATAACCGATATTGCAAAGCTAGTTAGGAGGAGAAGAGAAGATAATGGAACAGACGTGTCGAACGAATGGCCGACTCCAAAATGGCTAAAGCGGCCAAAAACAACAAACCAAGGGGTAACAGAAATCGAGGAAGGCCCTTAAAAAGATGGAGGGAATGTTGGACGTCAACATCAGCGGAGGCTGAGTAATCAAGTACAGGCAACAGTCTACGGACACCATCTGGTGGACGAAAGAAAAAAAAGTTGTCTGCACGTTGGGTCCCACGAATGTCGACACCCGATCAGAAACGAGTATCATTAACGAAAACTACCGAAAAAATATAATTCTGCAATTGAACATCAAGAAGTGAACCTGGATGTCTTCACCGATGTCTATTTTTTTACACGTACTTCTGATAAGAATTTTTGACATAATGATTGCTGTAGTGGTGGATTTCTTGTGAAAATTTTAATCGCAGTTTGGGTTTCTTGGTCGTCTGCTGCCCGAAATCGGAAAACGGCCATCCGGCAATATCATCCCGCCTTAGTAGAAAGTATATTACAAGCTGGAATGTGTGCACTTTCACTGCTCGCGCGTTCAATTTTATTATTGATCATATGTCTAATTCCATAACAACGATAACTTCTTTTTTCTTTTATCTTTCACTTTTACATCGAATACACGACTTGCAAATAAAATCGAATTATGTTATGTTCAATAAATGATAACGTGCATCAAACTGACTTTATCGCCGTATTTATTTTTCTCTGCAAACATGGGGTGACATATAAAAAAAAACAATTGTTTGGGAGGACGAAATTACATACGCAATGTTAATCTGACGTCGGCGTTAAAATATTTGTTTACGTGCTACCCAACGTTTTATTTAAAATCAAAAGCGACTAAAATGACGAAACAGAAACATCATCATTTAGCGTCCCTGACATAGTAGGCGTTGAGTGACGTTGAATGAATTTGACTAAGTATTAATCATTTGTTGTTACGTTGGTTCAATTGTAGTTTTGTCACTTGTTACCTGTTCAAATAATTTTGAATTTAAGTACAGACAAGTTTAGAGAAATTCTAAAAAGTGGAAAAATAAAAATTCGGGCAGTTATAAAATACTTGCAAAAGAAAGGGTTGTCGCCAAAATAAATTCGTGAAGATGTGGTAGGTGTATTAGGCGAGGGTGCTGGAAAAGTTGTGAAAAATATGTCTCGAGAATTTAAACTAGGAATACAAACATGTGAAGGGTGCTGGACGACCAGTGACTGTCACTACCCAAGAAAATTTTGGGGCTGAAAAAGTTGTCTGCACGTTGGATGCCACGAATGTCATCACCTGATCAGAAAGTGATGACGACCGTAAACGACTGGTTGGAAGAGCAACCGAAAGAATTTTTTTTTTCCAGAGGAATCAAAGGTTTGGAGCATCGTTGGACCAAATGCATCGACGAGATTATGCAGAAAAATGAACGTTTGATATTTCTTCAATTTGTTTCCTCCAATGTTAGGGACATCCCCTCGTATGTTAGCCATTTCATGAAAACTGTAATTTCTTGTACCAATTGTGCGGTTTCCTCAAATGAATCGAGTTCATGAAATCGATGCGAGAATGAAATTATTCTCGGTTCATCAACTGGATAACCAACACGGACAACGCGTGTTAACAAAGCACCACCAGCGACCACATTGCATCATTTTTAAAAGCCTTAAACGATAAAGCAAGAAGGTAGGCACGACAAAACATATTAACTTTATAATCAAAACGCGACTCGGCAGCAATTTCGAGACAGAGATAAATGGTCAGCTGCGAGCGAGGAGGTGACTTACAAATTAGGTGCTGCAACAATAAAGCCGTCCACTTACAATTCTCTCATATTTCGCCCCATAAAAATAAAACAGGTTTCTTTGTGCAATAGCGGGATCCTAAAATACACGCGCATTACATGGTTTACGTATTTGCTAACACAAATCCGCCGTCGGTCGTTTGCGAACGCGATTTTTAATTAAGCGCAAAAGAATGCAAGTCGTGGACGAAAACGGCGCGAGATTGATTGCAAAGTTTTTATTGTTGAAATGCTAGATGCGGATGCGTCGCGATATTTTGCACGTCGCAAGGTTGTTGCAACGATAATATTTAGCGCAATTAAGAGCCGTCAAATAAAAAAAAAATAAACGTTTTATTGTTGCACCACAGAAATTTGTGCGTATGTCACGTAATTGTTTAAATTAAAATCGTGCAACTTTTAATTCGTTCTTGTTGATAACAAAGTAACGATTAGTCAGGGCGCAGGCGCAAACGAAATTCGTAATCGATAAACGCCATTTCTGGTTTTAATTTTACGACTAACGTATCAGAGTGGTTCATAGAAAACTAACTCGAGAAAGAACTTGCCGAGGAATCAAATGAAATTGTTATGTTGGGGATGACTAAATCAGATTGGCACGGAAAAAGCGGCACAATCTAATTCAAATTAGCTATAAGATCAACTATTTAATTAGCAAATATAAAGTGTGTTTATATAAATAATCGGTTGAATTCAAACATAAAAAAAATTACGTAATTTATGTAACAATTGCACGTTAAATTTTAAACGGGTTCGCATTATGGTGTCATATACATTTTAGTTTATTGTACAGAGGTATAGGTAAGACAAAGTTGGCTAAATAGTACGATCGAGATGTTTGGGCGACGTGAAACTGCTGGTGTAATAAATTTAGATTTTTCTCGAAATAATGCGCAGAAAGTTCGAGGGACGGACGTCGCCGTCGGTGGAAAGTAAAACTTTGACTTTGACGAAATCATCTTGTGCTACTTTTTGTTACATCTGATATTTATATCATAGTTGTTATTTAATAATTTTCGTCATTTTCTAATATTGTAGATTTTAGAATTTTGATAACATACCAGGGAAGATCAATATTGACGGTCCCTAACATAAAAGGAAACAAATTGTAGAAATATCAAACGTTTATTTTTCAAATGATTAATATACTCAGTGACATAGAAATTGCACCACCTAGAAGGGGTGGAAATTTTTGGACAAAATTTGGCAGAAACATTCGACTAGTCTAAGGTAACAATTGATTAAAATTTGATAAAGAAAACACTTCATCTTTTTGATTTTTCTTTAATAATGTGTTGGTCCGCCCCAATTTGACCCGCCTTGGCATTGATTCCAGCAGGTGATCAATGTCTTCTTGGGGTATGGCATCCCAAGCAGCCTGTACTTCATGCCGTAGAGATTCTATTGTCAACGGTGGGTTCGGTAGATTCCTCAATCTTCTACCCATCATGTCCCACACGTGCTCAATAGGCGACAAATCGGGAGATCTTGGCGGCCAAGGCAAAAGATTATCATTGGCCTCTTCAAAGAAGTCAAGAGAAACCCTTGCTACGTGAGGTCGTGCATTATCTTGCTGGAAAAGTGGGTCTTCCAGCCCTCGAAGATATGGAAGAACATGTGGTTCTACCACTTCGTCAATGTAGCGTCGGGCGGTCATACTGCCCCGAATGAAGAGCAAGGGTGACCTACTGCCGTAAGCAATAGCACCCCACACCATCAATCCCACAGTTCGGTGAACATGCCTCGCTATCGAAAAATCAGGATTGCGCCTTTCTCCACGTCTTCGTCTAACAGTAATCCGACCATCATGAATTCCTAAACAAAATCGCGATTCGTCACTAAAGACAACTCGATGCCACTCCAGGTTCCATTGAAGTCTTTCCGTGCACCAGGCCAAACGTTCCTGGCGATGTTGAGCAGTGAGGGGTAGCACAAAATGCGGGCGCTAAGACAGCAAGCCAAAGGTTCTTATTCGACGATAAACTGTTCGCAAGCCTATCGGACGACCTTGTTCACCTAACCATTGATCAGCTATTGATCTAGTTGTAGAGAATGGGTCTCTCAAGGCCATTAGTCTTAAGCGGCGATCTTGACGTTCATTGGTTCGTCTTTGAGCCCCAGTGCCGCTTCTCCGACGTTCAACCCCATGTTCAGACCACGCTTGATAAACACGCATTATTGTTGAGTGGTGCCGTCCCAAACGGTTGCCGATTTCTCTAAACGAAAAACCTGCTTCTCGTAAACCAACAATCCGCCCTCGGTCAAAGTCACTCAACTGCTGGTAAACTTGAGGTCTCCTTCCTCTAGGCATCGTTAAACACTTGAAACACTTTAAACTAAAGAACGGGATCCGAAAAAGTGGAACAAATTCAAAAAATGACTCGATAATTGCTTGTCTATCACCACCTCTAAAAAATGACACACGTCAAAAATCCCATGACTACTTGATGATTGAGTTTCAAATTTTAATCAACTATATCCCTGGACTAGTCCACTATTCCTGCCAAATTTGGTCCAAAAATTCCCACCCCTTCTAGGTAGTGCAGTTTATATGTCACTGAGTATATGTCAAATTGATTCAACGTCACTCAACTCCTACTATGTCAGGGACGCTAAGTATTGATCTCCCCTCGTACATAAGGCTTTTGTGATCTCACAAAATTAATTATTGATAGATTCAGTTAACTTGTGATCGAAGTACGTGCCTGATTGTAATCAGACATGTGTCGCTGGAAATATCGCGTTTAATATATTCATAACAAGTTCTACAAAATTATATATTACATGTACCAATTTTATTTTACGATAATAAATTGATGGGCACCGCGGTTTAAATTTAAATAAATAATTTATAAATACACATCACTGATGCATTAAACTCCCCACTTGATTTTTAAAAATATATCGCCCCTCGTCAAACAAGGACGAGCGTGTAAATATAAATGTTTGAAATTAAATTTATTTACAGTTTGGGGGGCTGCGCGAATTTATATATCGACGGATTTACATTAACAGTGATTAGAGTAAGGCGTTTAATTTGTTCCGTGCCCTATTTGCAGGAACGAGTCGATGAAGACCGTGCAAATACAAACGCTGCGCCACCCCACACAGTTTTATATGTTGCCTTGTTTACATTCATCATGATCCGAGCAGGGCACCCTTTTATCTTCTAACAAATGTTTTTGATTAAAATGTTTTCGCTGTTGGTAATGACCGTCGCAAAAATAGTTTACATTTAATTTTCAATTATACGTATATGTGGTCTTTTGGTGCATGTTTGAATTGTTGTAATTGGCAGAAGCAAAGTCCTTTGAGTATAATTTTATTAATTTCAATTAATTAATTAAATTAATTGTAATTACATTGTTAAAACTGGGAAGTCTTGATTTAGTAGGGGAGCAGTTTCGGACACGGTAATTTTCGCAAAGTAGGCAGTACTTCGCAAACAATTTCTACGCTGCGTATTCATTTTAACCTCGAAAATATTGTGCTTATGTGTAAGGTGTCAGTGTGGACATAAAACATTCATTATTTTAAATATTGGATTACATACGTCTCTGGTAAATATTTCTAAATTGTTTTCATAAGGTTTGACACTCACGTAAGGTGTCTTTTACAATATTTGGCAAATCAGTGTTAATACTGCGGTTATTGCTGCTTTACCACCTCAATAAGATAATTGGATTTCATTTTTCCCCGTCTTTTTTCCTTGGCGCAATCGCGCAATCTTGAAATTAAGTTGGCACAGTAAGAGTCTGTTATTGTATGCCCGCGTTCCAAAAAAAAATCATTCATCAAAATTCCTCTTGCGTCCCAAAAAATTGTCGCCAAACCTTTACCAGCGGATGGCAAAAGACGAAATTCGCGGGGCGGTGGAGAACCTCGGCGATGTCACTCCATACTTTGTTGCTTCGACTCAGGATCGAAGTGGTGAACCTACATTTCATCAACAGTGACGAATTGAGAAAGAAATTCATCCGGATCTGATTTAAACTTTGCCAAACTGGCTTCAGAATGAAATGCGTTTCTGATCATTTTAGCCCCAAAATATTTGTTAAAATATTACCATAAGAAAAAAGACTTTCAAATTTAATTGTTAATATTGTACCTGCAACTATTTATATTGCACGTAAGTTAAACGATTTTTTTTTAAAGATTCTTATCATTTTACGTTTACTCCTGGCAAAGATAAATTACCCAATTGCAACTGGGGACAATAAGAGCAATCGCAACCTTCTGCAGTATAATGGTACATAATCGGGACCGGTTGCAATTATTTCAATGGTTGTCGTTGTATAATGGAACAGAAACTAATAGCCGTTTCCAACGCAGATGCAATTTTTTTTAATGAAAAACTTTGTCGTTAAAAACCGCATCTAATAACCATCGTGTTACTTCTTGTATAAATTAAAATATCAAGTTCCAGAATATATTCCTCCGGCGGCATTGATTTAATCGCGTTAAATTGTTAAAAAATCCAACACTCAAAAAAACCACAAATGTAATATTTACTGGAGTTAATAAACCACTTTGATCGTTACGATTTAAATATAAAATCGACGTGATAATTAAACGCGGATTTTCGTGCGCATTTTCCGAAAAACAAAGTCTCGTCTTGTACGTACAAAGCGCGATGAGAATATCAGTCTAATTAAACTGAAGTTTCGAGTGCCGCGATAACCACTCCGGACTGATTTAATTATAATTGCCTTTAGGTGAGTGGTTATTTTGCGCTATTATGCGATTTGCGTATTAACTTAATTTTAAATTTCGTTTGTTTATTTGGATGGGTGGCGGATGTGAGGCGAGATTAGCAACTGTAATTGTAATTAGTATAACTGCTGGTGGAAATATTAGCGCTGTGCGCTCAATTTCGATTCGAAATAAAAACCGGTGATTTTAATTAAATTCGAGTTGGGAATTTGTTTGATGTGGTGACGTATGTACGTTGTTGGGGATTTTACGGTTACGTTGACGATCGCCACAGTCTTTGAATGATACGAACGGAAAATGTTTTATAATTGTCCAGTCAGGATATCGTATGACTCCGGAAAATTTTTATAAAAGATATCGCGAAATATTTAACGCTCAAATTGATGCAGGAAGATATAGTTGTACAGTTAGCAAGACATTCGGATATGTATGCGGAGTGTAGAAGAAATTTCAATGAAGTCGTTTTGCTTCCATTGGAAGCAAGGAAATCTGACTTCAAAGTACAGAAAAAATAATCGGAAAATAAAAAATCTTTCCAAACTGTTAAATAAAAATAATAAAGAGCTCGCAAAAGACTTATAGTGACGATATGTTTACAACCATTAGGGGGGATCCTGCTTTAGAAGGCTCAAATTTTTTTTTTCATTGCTTAAATCTATGCCTAATATATCTAAGAATATGTATAAAAAGTTATAGCGGCTAATTCGCAATATTTTGAAAGATACGGCACTAAACACAGTGAGGTGTCGAGCAAAAAATATACGAACGCACGAACGCTCGGACAAACGAAGCGCGCGCCCCTCCCCGCAGTCACATAACACCGAACTATGTACAGAAAAAAGTTCAATCGGTCGTTCGAAACAATAATATTTTGAATTCGTAAGAGCTATAGTAGGATTATAACGAGATACTCCGTAAGTAATCGAAAATTAACATTTTTCCTGATCGTAAACTTTAGAGCGCGTTTTCTCGAGTTTTCGTTTTTACGATTTTTCTAAACTGGTGGCCGTGATTGCGAGAAAACTAGACAAGCAATCAAAACGAAACAAAACTTTTGTTGGCTTCAGTAGCATTCTATTCGATTTGAACTAAAAAAATTAATGAAAAAAAAATCTAAACAACTTTCTTAGCAAGTTGAAATGATTTTCTCTTCCTGCAAAGAGCACATTTATTTTCAAACCTGAGAAAAATCTTGAATTTCAAAATTTTGGGGTTGTTTTTTTTAGTTCACCTAGAAGAAAATATATGAGAATTACCATTTTCTTTGGTTTTTTTTTTGTTTCAGACAAAAATTACGGGCTACATCTTTCCCACCGATTGTAAATTGCAATTGAAAGGTGTTGCACAAATGTGCATAAAAATCGGTTCCGTTTAAATTTTTTTCTCTCGAAATATTTTTTTTTTAATGCTCAAATATGCAATAAAATGCTCTAAAAAGTTCACTAGACTTGCTCATTTTTTTCTGTCCTAAAAAAAAATCCCCCAAAAACGCTATTTTAAGGCCTCCTAAAGCAGGATCCCCCTTAAACGTCACTCAACGCCTATTACGTCAGGGACGCTAAACAATGATCTACACCGAATAAAAACATTTTACGTTCCTTATATTATTTATAAATTATACAGTTAAGATCGCATGGAACTTTAACGATTCGACCACAGTTGGTAATTTAATAATGGTCTGGGCAACTAACTTTAAAAAAAAACGTACTTTTTAGTAATTACAAACGTCGACCGTTATGCACCGACGGTGTGCTTTAATCCAACAACGCCAACATCGCAGGCACAGTTAATTTCATTATTTACACCGACATTCGCCACTCGTCGTCCGCACCGAGCGAATTTCCAATCTTTTTTGCGAAACTATTGAGCGCCAAAAGCAACGATTAACGGGGCAATACGCCCCGTACCAAGTCGAGCAAGCAAACGCTGCTTTTTAAGACCGGAAACATAATATGATACACGGATGTGACACAGATATAAAAGTGAAGGTAGAATAACACATACGCGAGTGCCACTTTGAACTATGCTGACGTAACAAGAATGCCGATTTTCAACGATCGTAATCGCGCTAACATTTAGCCATTTTTTTGTGGCACCGTTAATTGTGCAATTACACAAGAACTGTGGACGTACTAAATCTATAATAACGGTATTTCGATGGGGGCAAGGTCGAGTATTTATTTTGAGATGAACTGGCTTGGATTATTCTGCCATCAAATTGGATATTTTTGACTTTTGACTTTACTTAACCCCTAACTGATTGGCTACACAAATATATGCACATTCGTATGCATTTCAGGGAATCTAAATAAAAGCTGAAATATCCATTTCTGCAAAAATAGCTGCGCTACACGACGATCTTGGATGACGCGTCACGACAGGCGAACATATTCAGGAAAAATATTTAACAACGAGTTTGATTTCGCAGGTTGGGTCTGTGTACAAACGCGCCCTAAACTACAAACTCGTTGCATTTCAATGCAAGAATAACGCCAGCGTGATTTTAATCTTTGTTTATTTTTTTCATTACTGACATTGTCAATACTAACTCTTGCTTATGATAATAAAGTATTGCAATATATATGACTTGCTGGTTCGTAGATATTTTCGAAGTAATTATTGCAAAATTTCTATAAAATTATAAATCAAACTGGTGAACTATGAAATGACATCAATTTAATTAATAAATGAGGACAGTACATTATCCCCACTTTTATATCACTCACTCATAAGTTATTGAATAGGGTCAGCCATGCCCGGCATTCATGTTCAGGCAGGAGTGTTTCATGTCAAGACGCGCGCCATGCAGATCCTTGAGTGCTTACCCTTGGTTTCGTATCGGGTACTGTGCTGTGGTGGATTTGTGTTTTTGTAACTTTTTATTGCAGTTTATAATAATTTATAAAAGTTGACCGATTTCACTGTTTTAATTTTTTAGTGTACTAAAGTGTAGCAGTGAACGTTATTAAGACAAGAGACGTGGTATATTTTAGGACTAAACTAAATTGACTGTTTTGTTTAGTGGGTAAATTGTGAATATTTGAATACTCTTTGAGACGTTTAGGTATGACATCTAGTAGTAGGGACCCATTGTAACAAATTCAACTTAAATAATAAGACAAGATTAAAGAAACATGTAGTTGATGAAATTGAAGGTCTATTCAAGGAATGGCAGAGACTGAAAACAAAACAAAGACAAGCGCTCAGAAAGCTTATAGTAAAAAGAAGAGTGGAAGATATTTTTGATATTGCTCAAGCTAATGCTCCTTCCTAATGGGGATTCCTGTAGCATTTCACATTTCAAAAATTCAAACACCCACCTGTAGCACGTCACCAAAAAAAATACTCCAACCCAACCCAATCCAACCCAACTCAACCCAACCCAACTCAACCAGGTAACATTCCTGTAAAATTTCATAGATCCATCTGGGATCACGTAAAACCCGAAATGGTTCGAAAAAGACGAAGCACGTCACCCAACTTCCAGGGCACAAAATATTGGTACAAAAATCAATAACCTGTCAGTTCCCACTTGTTTAGCTCTTTTTGTCACCAGTCTACTTTTGATGTTCGTTTCAACTGTTATTGTGTTGTGTTTGCACTGAAAATTCGTTCTTATAATTTCTATTAAAAAACTAAAAAATAAAACAAATTACAAGAACATTTTGTTAAAGTGAGATGGGGTGATTTTTACAAAGCTGCAGGTGATGGGAGTAATTTTTTAAGGTCGAGACTAATCTTCCAAGAAAAGCAAGGCAATATCTACTTCAATTAAAGTTGTTGCTGACGTAGCTGAACTTGGGGTCATACAGATGATAGAGTAAAACAAACTTCACACAGTTGATGATTGGATTATAGCGAATACTGAAGAATTCTAAGAACTCGAAAAACGATAGGGTATTCCTGTTAATAATAATAATGATTGGAAATCAAAACACAAACAAAATAACAGCATTTAAAATTTTTAATCATTAAATTAAAACCTTTTTTTACTAACAGTAAATATGTATGTAATAATTTATACGTTCAATTAATAGCTCGGAAGATGCGCAAGTTGGTGGAACTCGTGTGCCGTTTATTGTTCGGTAATATTTTAAAGGTCGACCGGTAAATTCACGCCGTGCGGCGACTGAAGCTCCGTGGGCATTAACCATGTCGAGTACCTCGGTATTGATATGTTTATATAATCAAACTGGAGTGCTGTCAGATGCACGTTAGCTAATCCGGGACTTTCACTGCCTGCGCATGTGGGGGAGTTCCTGACCACTTTGTTCTACAAACTTGCAGTAAGCAAATTCTCAGTTTGCTCCGTTTTTGTACGTTTTACCGTGGGGGCGTTGTTTCTTTCATATCCCAGCGCAGTCATAAATTCCATGGAGGTGAAATAATTTTCAGCAGTGGTGTAAAATAACGAATCATTAATGTAATAATTATTAATATAAATGATGACTGCATAATAATGCTGCAAGAAAATTCCTTGCGAAAATTGGAGACGAAGAAATTGCAAATTTAGGATTTTTCTTCGATTGCGACTGATTGTTGATAATTGTCGTTCACGTTCACAGTAGACACTGCCAGCTAAATTTCAATTGACAACTCCGTCATCATCAACCGTTAATGTTAACCTTAAATGTCAATATCAACTAACGATTTCTAATATCAAACACAACAATTAATTTATACTGCCAACGCGTTAACTGAAAATATCAATATTAACGTAACTTGTTAAGATACCAACGTCAACTGCCACCATTGTAAGCAAATACCTATATTGTTAACATTTGAACAATTTCATTGAATTTCAACCGACAACGGGTATTTTTAACGTCTGTAATTGTCAACTGGAAATAAGTTAGCGTCAACGTCAACTTACTACTTGTAACTGCGTGTCAAGAGGAACTACTGATTGTCAACGTCAGTGTAAAACGTCCAGATAATTAACAGTGTCAACTGTTAACATCAACGTCAACTGTTAACGTCAATAGTAAACGTCAACTATAATCGTCAAATTTATTTAAGTTCGCCATTACTGCTAATTACTGTAAATGTCAGGATTAAAGTTAGTTGTTAATTGCCAATGTCAACAGTGAAGAATATCGTCAACTGTCAACTGTCAACGGCATTAAGGATCGTCATTTCATTTGCATAATAATGCTGCAAGAAAATTCCCTGCGAAAATTGGAGACGAAGAAATTGCTAATTTAGGATTTTTTTTCGATTGCGACTGATTGTTGATAATTGTCGTTCACGTTCACAGTAGACACTGCCAGCTAAATTTCAATTGACAACTCCGTCATCATCAACCGTTAATGTTAACCTTAAATGTCAATATCAACTAACGATTTCTAATGTCAAACACAACAATTAATTTATGCTGCCAACGTGTTAACTGAAAATATCAATATTAACGTAACTTGTTAAGATACCAACGTCAACTGCCACCATTGTAAGCAAATACCTGGTATTGTTAACATTTGAACAATTTCATCGAATTTCAACAGACAACGGGAATTAACGTCTGTAATTGTCAATTGGAAATAAGTTAGCGTCAACGTCAACTTACTACTTGTAACTGCCTGTCAAGAGGAACTACTGATTGTCAACGTCAATGTAAAACGTCCAGATAACTAACAGTGTCAACTGTTAACATCAACGTCAACTGTTAACGTCAACTATAATCGTCAAATTTATTTAAGTTCGCCATTACTGCTAATTACTGTAAATGTCAGGATTAAAGTTAGTTGTTAATTGTCAATGTCAACAGTGAAGAATATCGTCAACTGTCAACTGTCAACGGCATTAAGGATCGTCATTTGCCTGTCCCAACTGTCACTGTAGATCCCCAAACACATTTAAAAATGTGTATATAATTTGTTAAAATGTTCCGCAGTTCGTTAATTAATTACATTTTTAAAACAGAATTTAGGGCATCAAAGTCGATATTTTAGTACCGAACAGAACGCTGCCGTGTTGTGAAAGTGAACATGCATTGGCTGAAAAGTAATCAAATAACCGATCAATAAAACTTTCGAAGAACTACGAGTTATACGCGGACGTCAAGGCCATAAATCTGTATTAAAATATACGGCGGAGAGCCCATATCTCGCTAAATAAATGCGCTGCACGCATGGCTGAACCATCGATGCAGAATTAATAAATATACCGTGGGGCGATTAATAAATAAATTAATTCCAGAAAACGAATTTGCATATACACACGAATATAATTTTAACCACTCGAACATGCGTAGCGGCGGAATTTATTTGAGTGGAGCAAATTATAAATGGATTGTTCGACTGCAGATGAAGTGCTTCAATGATATACATGCAGTTGATATCCCGGCTTTATTCGCCAACAAATGAGCATGACGTTAATTAATTATTTAATGCGTTTTCTATAATCCCTGAAAATTTCGATATTACACATGGATTAAATTAATATATGTTTCACGATCGATGTAACCAATGATTGGAATCAATATTTATTACCTAATTAGCCGGTTTGGTAAACAGTTGGTTCAAGCAAGTTAATTAATTCATAATGTGACGCATGTAATGACGGGGGGCTTAAGATCCCAAATGTAGTTCGTTATTGTAGTAAATTGGAGACTGTGGTTGGCAAATAAATTGAAACAAACTTACCCTTACCACAGAGTATTACTCGTTGTATTATGTGTGGTAAGGGTAACTTTGTTTCAATTTAGTTCGTTATTGTTTAGTATTTTTATTATAAAATCTGCAGTTGCTTTAAACAATACTTATCTGGTTACCAATCTTTAACCTAATTCGTTTTATTTAATTTATAAATGGCCAAGAATTTGCATGTTTCACATTGCTTCGGTGTCATCATTTAGCAGATTAGAAACTTGAATGATTTGGAGATTTGAAACCCGGTAAAACACAATAGAATGGTCGATTTATGATTTTTTGTTGACAGGATAATTGCATATCAAATATCAAATATTATCAGTGGACGATTACGAAATCCTTAGCTAGTCTTTAATAATATTTTCGTTTTTCAAAATGGACGCTTCGATTGGTTTTTTATCTTCACCCCAAGACAAAAAACATTAACTATTCTTGAATATGCTGCATTAGAAACGTTACGCAAAATAAAGAAACCAAAACGAAAAAATATTAAATTCAGGACTAAACTTAGCCTACATACAATTAAACAATCAGACGAACAAGATACCAAAAAAAAAAAAAAAACAGGAAAGAAGCCAGAGCAGAACAACGCCTCTTGAAGCCCAAACCCTGGATGTGGAAGATAGTTATAACAAAAGAATTAAGACATCTTAGCCTAAAATTAGAAAAAGAAAACGCACGAGACACGAATAGAAAACATTTCTCTGCAATGATGGAGGAACAAATCTCATAGGATACGAGACAAGCAGCTTGGAAGGTGAATATTTTGAAGAATTGTTAAATTGGAATGGGCAAATGAAACTGTCGGAAGAAGAATAAATGAATGGGATCAACCAAAGGGGAATAGGAAGCTTAAAACTGACAGAAGTGTTGAATCTAATGGCAAAGAAAAAAGTCCAGACTAAAATGATATCTCCATGGAAATTTGGAACTGAAAAATGAAATAGTGGAGAAAAATTTATGACACAATCGAAGGCAATGTAAGAAAACGAAGGCGAGAAAGTATGTGAGCTAATGAGAAGGACTTCAAGCGAAAGTTCGACACGTTTATGAACTTAGCATCAACAAGTCTGAAAAGTAAAATAATTTTATTTCATTGAAAAAGATGAAGAATTATGGCCGAGAAACGTTAGCCTCAAAATCGGTGAAAGTGTTACATTCATCGAATTTCCTAAGTTTTATAAAAACTACCAATGCAAGCGTCGATTTTTGAATAACATAAAATACATAAAACATAAAACTCAAATCGTTTTGGAATAAACTATCCTTCTAGTAAAATCGCCTTTGAGCAACTAATAATAAACAACCTTTAAGACATAAAAACCATGAAGCCTTAAAATATGTTCATCAAAATTGATCCCGATTTACCTTAAGAGTCGTTTGCTGCAGGTAAACGTACGATTTATATCAATTCATGGTAATGTTTGTTTACATATTTTTCACAAAAACGCCTTCATTTTGACGTTACTTAGCTTTAAACCGATTTATTAATATTCCTCCATTATTTCTCCAGCAAATGCAGTCATGTTTTCATTGGAAGCTATTGCAATTTCTGCAGTTAGATTGCCACTCGTATAATTATTTTTTTGCCCAATTGTTCCATGCATGAGGGCGGAATCAATCACTAAGGGGCACCAATTGGTCACCAATGGTCTCCAATCTTATTATAGTATGGTGTACGTCGGTGGGTGAATAACTAGGTGACCTTTGACGTTCCACCAAATCTGCCGTCGCGTTGGCGATTTAACGATTTAAAATAACGAAAATTATTTTCAGCTGCTTGTAACTTTGTTGGCGAATGGTAAACCAACTCCCCGTACGATTTATGAATTATCGCAAAGTACACAAATGTGGGAACTTCAAATCTAGTTGTCTGTTTCTCGAAAATATGTTTGCTGCTGTATTAGAAGATTGTTACATCGATGAGATGGGGACTCAAAGTCTAAGGAGATTGTGAACACCTCGATCTAAACCAACGTTCCTCTGCTGTTTCTCCAAAATGTTTTTGTTGCTGCCTCAGGCACCGAGGTCTCCACATTCAATTTTAAGTATGTGTGCATTGAGTTAGGTTGGGTTCTGTTGGGTTGGTTTGGGTTAGGTTGGGTTGGGTTGAATTGCTTCAATTTTTTTTTGAAGATCCTCATCGTCCTTAATTTTCGGACCGATGTGGGACAAATGCCTGAATATAAAATTTCACATCCCCTTCTTTAAGAATTTTGTTATCCTGTGTAACCAATCGTCGTTTTATTTCTCACTTTCTCTATTTTTTTTATTCGATTTTTAATCTTTGTTCCTTCATCTATAATCTCCGAGTATTGATTTTATCATTTTTTTGCATTTATTCCCCCGCTACTGTTTTATTAAATATTTCTCACCCAATCACTATGACAATTCACTATCAGATATTACCGTTCATGGCTTAATTTGAAACCAGTTTTTGGACACATTTACAGCAGATGTATTATTATTGATGTTTGGTGTAAGATGTGTTGCCTATATCGGTGAGCTCGTCATCACGTCACCAGGAAACCTGTCGTACATACGACGTGAGCACCACCAGCCGATATCTGATCCTCGTTGATTACTTTCTTATATTCAATTACTCACTCACCCATGCGATACAGTTGCTACTAATGTTCTTAGTGCTTTTTCACTTATTAAATTATACGCCGCGTACAATTCACTTTGATCTCTGCTCAATATTGTGCAAGAAGAGCGAATCTTTATATATAATGATGCATCAAATATAATTTTTTTTCGATCGACTTTAAGCGATCTTTGGATATAATTAAAACGAACTCTTGTCGATGACGTGAGAATGATGTAAATTAGCCATCTAATGCTAAACATATACATTTATGGATTTGTGGATATTTTAATAATTATTTTGAAAAATTGTGTAATTGGTTGGTGAAAATTTAAATTTGCAAATTTGTACTCCATGGACATTTTCATGTTACACACATTTTACGAGGGGAGATCATTAATTAGCATCCCTGACATAGCAGGAATTGAATCAATTTAACAAGGGTTGTCGCCAAAAGAAATTCATGAAGACCATGGCAGGTGTATTAGGTGAGGATGCTGTTTCTTACCAAGTGGTGAAAAATATGTCTCGAGAATTTAAACTGGGAACATGCGAAGGGTGCTGGACTACCAATGACTGTCACCACTCAAGAAAATGTTAATCGTACACACGATATGGTAATGACAGATAGACGACTGACCACTGAACTGAAATTACGAATTTTTCTTATGGTACTTAGGGTATTGTATTCTGAAACCAGTTTGGCAAAGGTTAAAGAAGATCCGCATCCAGATTCTCGATTCGATCGCCCCTCGTAGCAAATTTCAAACAACACCACATCATCTTTATCCCCTTTCCATGGGACGAATGAAAAAATCCACATTTATCAAAATATCAACTCAGTTTGCAACAAATGTAACAAACAGTCAAAAAATATAGATTTCTACTTAGTGCTGGTACTTTACTCAAAATTTTCTGCCTCTGTTGGCAGATGTCGTCTCGCCGCGCCTGTCTATCGCCGATCTATTGTAGTGATGTCAAAAATCCTTGCAATTTTCCCGAATGTTTGCAAAACGTGCTCGCGGTTGAAATAACCTGGTTTTTCTAAGGTAAGCCTTGTTCAATATTATTGTAAAATGTCACGTAGATAACCTTTAATTTTTTTCCAAAACACGTTCATTTCGAATCTATTTGCCCGAACCACATTTTACCTTTCCACATTTTTCGTGACAGAGTAGGAACGGTAAATTAATGAAGATTTTCTGACAGGACGAGAAATGTAATTACGAATTGTTATAAAAATCATGTGGTAATAAAAATTTTGTTAGATTTTCAATCGTACTGGGGACTTACAAAGAAATAAATTCGAATTTGCTAAGAAGTAAAGGGGGGCAGTTATTTTCGATTATAATTTCATACAGTAACTGTAAACTTGATTCATGAAAATTTATGAGAGTGGTTCTATGTTTAAGGCCTAAGTAACGTTGAATTTGTGTTGAAAAGGGCCGTAGGAATTGAAATGAAGATATCTCACCGAATTCGTGGGTTTTTGATACCAGTTGAGTTCAATGATACCATCATCAGTTCTCATAACTAAGTGGAAAGAAAATGTAGTTTTTGTTCTTGTTCTATTTCGATGGTAGATTGAAGGCGATGGTGGAAGGAATTAAACACTTCCAACACAGTCTCATTGGAATCTCTAGGAATAGTGCAAATGATATCATCAAGATACTCATATAGAGAGGGAAATTGAAAAGGTAGAGATGTGACTGAATTGATAAGGGTATCATTAGCTATTTCGGCAATGATTGTGGAAATAGGGGCACAGAAAAAAAAAATGTTTTTTGAAAAAGAATTAAGTTATGTCGAAAATAAATTTGAGAGTACTAAGGAAAGTTAGTTGAGGTTTTCAGTGATAATGTTGCATAATAAATCCATAGGGATGTTAGTGAAAAGTGACCATGTCCAGTGAATGAGTCTTGAAAAAGAAAAACTGTCGAAAGGAATATTCTTGATTATCGTTGAAAGGCTACAGAAATTTGCTCCCAAACTGTATGGTCTTCTTAAAATTCAAAGTTCCCATATTTACTGTTTCCTTATTACAAGGACCAACACTTATCTAAATTCATTGCAGACATCCAGCATTTCAAGAAAACAATTCCTTTCGCATTAAAGACATTTTTTCTTTCTCTAAAACAAACAACTTTCAAATACGTGAGGATTACGTGATCGCTTCACTGGACGAGTTGTCATTTTTCATCATAACATCCCCATGGATATAGTATGCAAAATTATCAATGAAAACTGGGATATGATTGAACCACACAGCGGTTTGCCTCACCTAACTTTCCAACGTGTTTCTTTTAAATAAACAATTTTTTTCCGAAATTTTCGGTACCCCCTTTCCCCAATCATTACCGAAATAATTTCAATTTCCATTTATATATCAGTACGTTGGTGATCATCTGCAGTTATCCTAGAGATTCCAAGAAGAAGTGTTTAATTCCACCACAATTACAATCGATGGTAAAAAACTATCCTTTCTTGACACTTTAGCATGAGAACTAGAGGGGGTGTCTTCATTTCAATTCCTACAACCCTTTCCAACACGAACTTAAGTTATTTTAGGCCTTACACGTAGAAGACCCACATTGCTGCTCATCTGGATTTTCATAAATCAAGTTACTATGCTACTATATAAAATTTAATCAAAAATAACTAATAATTTACTTCTTGACATATTGTTTTTTTTCAAACCGTCCTTGCAGATTACAACCCAGTGTCAGACTATTTCAATAATACAAACAAAACTGTAAAACTAATGTCACTAAAGCATTGGCCATAAGATGTCAACGCGTCATAAGTAGTCATCGTAAATAAAAACAGTATGTACCAAAATAAAACCAAGCGCTAACCTTAAAGATCGGATCCTTCGAACGATCTTATATAATTATAACAATTCAAGGTATTTTTTTTACTAATGGAAATTACGAAACAAAATATGTCATTAAGGACCTAGTCCATCTGTCCATGTGCCCATACCTTGTTGTTGAATGCTGTATGCGGGTCCTGCACTGTCATGGAGGCAACTTGAATGTCATGACCGCTTCGGAATCCAAACTGCTCGTTTACGAAGAGGTCACGCACCTCGACGTGCTCCTCAGCCGATTGTTAATTACAACTGTCCGGCCTCATTTCTTCCCGGGCTCGAGAACAGGGATTATTTACTCACTCTCCCTGCTTCAGCGATATAACCAAGCACACGAGTTCAACTAGGGTTTTGTGTGTTGTCCATTTATGCACGACTACTGTGTAAGTGTCCCGGAGACTTAAATTTTTTTGATGAACGCAACAACTTAACCTATTTTACAATTGCATTTAGAAATATTAATTAGTTTCGCGCGATGCGAATTTTGCTGCGACAATGTACGCGTCCCCAGCTTTAAGGAAATTAATTTTGAACGTAGCGTTATTTCTTGCAACGTTAGGGCGCATTTGCTTATTTGTTCGTTAAGTGGAACCGCCCGTGCTATTGTCGCAGACTAACGGAGTCGCTGACGTAACAGAATTGGGTTAGTGGAAGATTCCTCTTGACCAAAAGTGTCACACGTTTCGTTCGTTCGTGCTTTGTCTGTAACCGTCAAATATACGAGGGGAGGTCATTATTTAGGGTACCTTACATGGTGACGTCGAATCAATTTGACACATTAAGTATTAATCATTTGTTGTTATGTTGGTTCAATTGTAGTTTTGTGACTTGTTACCTGTTCAAATAATTTTGAATTTAAGTAGATAAGTTTAGGGAAATTCTAAAAATGGAAAAATCAGGTTGTCGCCAAAAGAAATCCACTGAAGACATTGTAGGTGTATTAAGTGAGGGTGGTATTTCCTATCAACTGCTGGACGACCAGTGATTGTCATGTCATGTAATATTTTAATTAATTTTGGGACTAAAAAAGTTTGTTCCCACGAATGTTGACAGAAACAGAAACGTTCTAGAGTATTGAATTAAACAATAATAAAATTTCTCGATTACGAAACGCTCGGGAAGTTACTTATCTCGCGAGTGAGCTTTATCAATCGTTAAATGAAATACTTTTAGCAAAATTTAATAAAGTTTATGATCGATAAAAGTTTTTTTTAACGACTACGTGATAAGTATTTTTTATAATTACTCGATTAATTGCTTGATTGATTGAAGTTGAAAATGTTCGAGTATTACCACCGACTGGGGGCTGATTACTTAAAACAGTACCCAATTCTGTCACTGCTGCGGTAGTAGGAAACTACAGGGGGATTTCAACGACGAATATGACGTATGTGTTCTTATGTAAGATGGCTCACAACATTTAGATACTGTCGTCAGTTCGACAATGATAAGATCTCTCAAAATCAGGGAAACAAAATCGAGTTGCTAAAAAAACAACAAATTTTAAACTCGCAGAATATAAAAACACAAAATGAAGGATTAAACAAATTACCCCCAAAGCCATTTCATTCCATTCCGAACGTCAATATTCGCGTTTCAAATAACCGCAATATCATCCCCCGTGTACAAAACGATATTCTACATAACTCGTTTGGAAGCCGCAACAAAATTAAATACCTTGTTTGGTATTTTTTTTTGCACTACCGCGCGAAAATGTACGAATGGGCATAACGACCGCGGCGTCGCTCGATATATATATTGTTTGTTCAATTACCGTCAAAATCACGGCACCGAAGTAAATACGGCGATTCATTCCGTTATTATCCGGTTTAATTAGCCACGATTGAAACGGCGCAATAACAAACTTTAAACTAATAACGCGCGTTCGTTTGTCGCTTGCAAATTTAAAATTTGGCGATGTTCACTGCGCCAAGATAATGAAATCACTTACGTCTAGGTTTATCATAAATTCACAAACTTTGAAATTGTCATCTTCTTTAGATTTGTTTGGATCGGATTTTGACTGACTAGGGTTTTTGTATAATCTCCTACTTTATTTTCGATGTTGGTTAAATTTTTTTTAATTCAGCAATTTTTTTTATGTTATTAATAACTTGAAAACAAACTATTTTTAAATGTTATTGTCAGTGCTGTCATTTCCAACTATTTTGCGAAACTGGAAACCGTTTCTTCAGAGCTTGTTTTAAATAAAACCACAAAAGACGTGTTAAAGAAAGTTTCGTCTGTTTCTGAGCGTCATCAGCTTTGTTATTTCTATTGGGCGACATAAGAGATGTCGACATAAAGTAAATCTATTTTAAGTACATTATGGAGTAATCTTCGAAAAACTGTATTAAAACCATCAAGTAGCGACTTGGTTGCTATTACTGTTGTATATGATAACATCAGACAATAACGGAGAAGAACAAGATATATTAGGTAAATGTTATTCTACGAATAAGTTCACTGAAGTCGTCCATGTCAGGCTATTTCAGCTGTGTTCAGGCTGGCAACAACCACATGAGATTATTTTCTTTACATCGTTATGGAAATGATGTAAAATTTACGAGGTATGTGTGTGAGTATATTAACGCCATCTAGACGTCAACACCACACACTCAAACTGATACATAATCACAGTGGTCTGTTAGTAACTATTTCACAGTCGTCGGCACGAAAATCGACCCAATTGTACTTGAGACGATCTAACCTTTTAGTTCATACACAAATAGATATTGTCATGTCAGCAGCAGCAGTAGGTATTTAAAACGACTTGATTTGCAGCATCAAAGACTTACAAACGAACTACCAATGCGTCGACTCGTGAAGGTCAGGTGACGTGCCTCACTTTATAGCAACCTTATGCTACGATCGTTCGATTACGTGTTTAACCAAATAAACCACACCAGATTTTTCATTAACGATGTGCTACGACTAACGGATTCGCAAGACTCGTCCTCTAGAACAACCAAATGATGTCGGGGCACATCGTCAAACATTCCCATAAAATTTTATTGTTCAGTTTTTATTCTACGTTTATTACGATTCGTCTTCTACATGTTTATAGACATCATATTATTATTTGATTTTGTACAACGTAGAGTCAAAGTTATTCCACATCTATTGAAATATGACATGGATAGAGACGTCAGTCTTAAAAATAAGGATAGATTTGTTTTGGTAATATGTCAAGGAAGGTCCACACTCTGGTTGGGTTGGGCTAGATTGGGTTGGGTTGGGTTGGGATCGTTACCTACAGCCTTTTTTATGGAATTCTTGATATAGCATATAGTGATATCCACAAACGCTACACATGATCTTCTTTGATTGAGCAATCCCTCTATATGAATGCTTGTTTTATGGTACTCTGTGAAGTAAACAGAGTACCAACGCTTGTCCACGCCAAACCTTCTCTATTTATGGTTGCTTGTCTTGTGAGTAATATTAAAACAGACTTGAGGATTTGTCTTAGTACATCCTTCAAATTTATCTCTTTGAATAGTTTACCCTTGCTTAACAAAAAGTGCGTATGTTGTCGTATGATGTATGATGTTCTTCAGTTCATACCATCTATGTTGATTTTTTCAAAGCTTCTGACCAAGACGACCATGTATGACTAATCAAAAAATTCCCCTGGTATGGCATAGGGGGCATACTTATTTCATGGCTCGAATCGTACCTAACAAACCGCATCCAAATTATAAAAATGTCTACTTCTTAATCGACACCTATACACTACACCAGGCGTACCTCAGGGAAATCATTTAACCCCTATTTTGTTTGTACTTTTTATTAATAAACTTGTACTTATTATTTCCTCATTGCAAATCTAATTGGAGGTTTGGAACATCGTTGGAGCAAACGCATCGACGTTCATGGATTAGATTACGTGGAAAAATAAACGTTTGGTATTTCTTCAATTTACTTCCTTCTATGTTAGGGACCTTAAATGTTGATCTCCCCTCGTAAATGTGTACAAAATACGTCCAACGGAAAATGTAAATCGAATTATACGAAAACGGTACATTAGAAAAAAACAGGTTTAAGTGCATTTATTTTAATGTTGATTAAAAATCGCACCCCACACATTCAGACCATTGATTTCGATGATATATTTGTCTTCTCCGACATGAAAACTCCCCCTTATAACAATACATGACGAATTATAAGTGTATTGGTTTTAAAATACCCACTCAATGTTAATCAATGTATTGTGAATCTTCATAGTTGTAATAATGTGTCATAAATTGCCTAAAATTGTTCGGGACTAAGTTTCGATAAAACATTTTATGCTTTATTTGTTTGCAGGTAAAGCAGGAAAATTATTCCCCCACTAAGTCTGGTAGAAATTTGCATTTCTTTGGTATTATCTGAAATTTAATACGTTTGTCAAAGCCTTGTGTTTTGAACAGTTTCTGGTAACGTTTGCCGCATTTTAGAAAATAACAATTAGGCAGAAATTTTCCTTATTAATTCGATGAAACTCGATATTTTTTTTACTATAATTATTTTTTATTCGCATCAAAATATACAGAGCGTTGCATTTATTTCTTTAATTAAATGATTTATTTAAATATTTAACTTCGTACTCTTTTCAATTTTCATTTAGTAGGATTTTTTTTAAGATTGTCGTCTTCTTGTTAACACACACATATCTGGCCCGACATTACAATACAATACACATTCGTTATCAGATTATATTCTCCAACTAAAAATGTAATAATACAATTAATTTTCCATTTAAAACTCATTTTTGAATTTGTGACGGGTAATTGAGAACGTCGCGTTTGTAATTATTTATCGCATTTACAGTTTACATATCTAATCTACACAATCGATTTGTAAACGACAATGAACCCTTAACTCCGTGCCAGCACGCAGCGCAGGTAAGAAGCAGTCTGAAAGATTCAGCTTGAAAGGACTGGAAAGAAATTGTGTTTGCGTCGTTTGGCTAGAAATACGGAAATAATTTTATAAATTTTAATTTTTATTTCTAATATCGATTGTTCAGACCATGTGTGCGCTTCGAAGCAAAATTTCTGGTACATTATTATTATTTTTCTGCTTAGTCATGAATTAAAAACAGGGTAATAAATTTTAATTTTAATCAAGTTTAAAATTGTGTTTCTTAACGGTGCTTTGATTGTTTGATATTTACATATTTTTATTATTGAATCATCTAAAACCTTAATAAGCGCATCAAAATTGTTTCATTTATAAATCATCGAAAATGGTTACATTTACAATTAATTATCTGATGAACAATATAATTAATAATTTGATGTGATCTAGGACTAGTTTAGCTAATAAAATAGCATTTTCATAATATATGAGTCATCTGAATAGCCATGACTCATCATGATGCAGAAAAGAACCCAATCCAACCCAACCCAACTCAATCCAACTCAACCCAACCAAAGTAAATATTTTAAGAACGAAAGAAGAATCTTTCATTCTTAAGGTTGGGTTGGGTTGGGTTTGGTTCTGCAATTTGAATCGATGTGGGGACAAGAGCACTAGCAGTTGCTAGTAATACATCGGTGATTGTTTTTACTATGAATTTAATTTGGCAAAGTAGTTTTTTGGTTCTGATAATTTTTTTATTATTTTTATGACATCACTTTTATAATTGTTTGTCCATATTTCGATTTATACATTCACAACTAAATTCGCAAAAAATCAATTATAAAACAAACAATTGTACAAAGTAATGTGAAAAATAACTCGTAATTTAAGCTAATTCCAGTAATTCATTCAATCCAATCCAAACCAAACGAACAGGATCCAAACCAAACATCAATGATTTGGAATCATTCCAATCCAAATACAAAACTTGCAAAATTGGTTCAAATCGTCAGTAGACCAAAGATTAAACTTACTGTGAATGACTCAAGAAACTCATCTAGAAAATGATATATTCCAAAACAGCCCAACTAAAATAATGTGATGACAATTGACTGACTGACAACCAAACCAAAAAATATGAAAAATAACCGACGCAAGGCGTTTACTTATTTTTAGAGACCCAAACCAAATACCAATCGTTCTGATAAAGCCAATCCAAACCAAACATTTGCATGCAACGAACAACACACAAACCAAACATCAATAATTGCAATAAATGCAAAGGTTACGCAATTGGTTCAAATCGAAACTAGTTTTCTAGGTCGAACTTTGCTGCAAATTTTCCCAAAAACGCAAAATAAATCAAAATCATAGTGTTTGAAGAATGGTTAAGAAAGTGTTGCTTTGGACAATATCAACGAATGCGTGAGAATTGCCAAAAGAGACAATATTTATAAATTGTTTATGAATGTTTATCACTTAACTCATATGTACTTGTTGGTAGATTGTTGAAGACAAGGATAATTAACTTATAAGATGGAAAACTTGAAAAACAACATTAAGGACATTAATATGTAAGCTCATTGAAAGCGGTTATTCTTTTAAATTAAACAATACATATTCCTTTAAACGTGAGAACGTGATGATTGTGAAATTATTACAGAAATTTAAATTGTTTAGAAATTGAGGATTGTGCTTGAGAAAATTTAGCCTTCAAGAAGATAGCAAAACAATGGGTTGGGTTGCGTTGGGTTGGGTTGGGTTGGGTTGGTATGAGTATGGGTAATACGGTATTTATACATTTATATATAAAAAATAATCGTTTCAATGCTGTAACTGTAACATGTTTAAATTTCTTTTCGCGAAATCAGCACTTAAAACGGACGTGTGAACTCGTACATCATCCACTGTCTTATTTCATTAACGTTTCATTAAATGTTTCGTTATCCTGGCAAGGAAGATCAGAAAACCAACCGAACCCAGTCCACATGGACTCAACTTAATCACAAATACAATTCGAGACAAACTCATTCAACCTCAAATGTAATTTCTTTTCTGTTATTTACGAAAAACGTGTCGGTTTAAAATACGTTTCACTTGGTAGGTTAGTAAGTTTCAAACGTTGACACCATCTAGTGAATCTACAATTGTTTCATTTAAGTTCAGTTGGCCAAGTCTGAGTGGTTCCCAGCCAACAAATATTTTATTTAAGTTAAGTTCTGTTAATATTATAATTGTCGCTATAATGGTCGCTTCATAAGGACATTTAAAAACGCATTGACGATCAAACGTAGAAAATGATTGTGACGTAATAGTTTGGATTTGTTGTTTCGTTGTTTACCGAAAAATCTAAATAATTACGAGTATCTTGGTTTGGATTTGGGTTGCATTACATTTCGGGTTGGAATAATTCTTTACGTTTTGATTTTTCAGTATTTTTTACAACTGTTTTATTTTGGTTTTGGTTGGGTCGTTGGGTTATGTTTCAGGTCAGAATAATTTTTGTGCTTATTTTTTAAATCTTCTTCTTCGTTTTTCGAAGACCCCATTTGTTCTTCAAAGTCAGGTTCGAATTTCTTAGGACGTGGACTTCCAGCTATCTATCCATCGCTTTGGTGGTCTTCCCATTGGCCTGCTTCCCTCTGGCATGTCATCCAGCGTTGCTCGGGCTATGCTTCCTTCTAACATGGGCATACCAGTGACGTCTCCTCTGCCTTCCCCATCTCACCACATCTTCCACTCCGCAGATCCTTCTTATTTCGTCCTTTCTCACTCTGTCATGGACTGTTTTCCCTGCTATTTTTCCAAGGGTTTTCATTTCGGTTGTTCTCAGCATCGATTTGGTTTTTAGTGTCTGCCCTGGTTTCTATTCCATGAGTTAGTATTGGGCGTACGTACGCTTTGTATATTCTCGTCTTGCTGTCGATACGCATGTGCTTGTTATCTGGCGGGTTTTCTATTTTAATTTTCGCGAGAACAAGGTTGTGGTATGTGCCTATGTTAGCTGACGTCAATGCTCGCACGTCCAATATTGCCCTTGGGTGCACTCTAGCGTTAAGGTCTCCCATCAAGACGATTTTGTGGCTCTGGTCTTTGTTGTCACGTGTGCTTCACAAAGCAGAATAGAACTGGTCGGCTTCCTCTCTTGGCTTCGCCATATCTGGTGCGTACACTCCAATTAGATGCAGGGTTGTCTTTTTAATTTGCAGAGTTGCTTTTATGATCCTTTCACTTATAAAGTAGATATCTTTAATTAAGTCCTTGTATTTGTTATTTAGTAGTATTCCCACTCCCGAGCGCGCTTTTGCTTCTCTAGGTTGATTTTTTAAAAATCATTTACAGTAAATTCCATACATCCATAGATCCATAGCATTAATAACTGTAATAACAAAACTCTAAGAAACTTCCAGAAGCCACTGTGTAGGCGAAACAACTATCAAAAATTTTATTTGAAATTAAATCTTGAAATTCGTAACATTTACATCACATTGCATTAACTGAAAACTTTGACACAAGCTGAGTCTTGTAGAGTTGTGAGTACGATTCATAAAAATAAACAATTTAAAATATTTGAACAATGTTGACGTTAAAAATAAAGATGAAAGGACAAAAGCAATGAATGTGTGAGTAAGAAAGGGGAAGAGTAAAGACGAGAAGACCGAGATTGTATTGGTGAAAAAGAAGACTATAATTATTTGAGGGGTACATGATGAAAAAATTGACCAATAACAATGTTCACGTGTAAGATGTATAGGAAATATTTATGTGCCAAGTAAAGTTTAAGGCGTTATAAAATTGTGATGTTTATTATCCTTGATGTTCGACTATGTTTATTTAAGGCACAAGTGGTAGTACGATATTAACAACCGGGGAATCCAGCACACAGGCTTTAGTATTCCTAAACCCTGGTTTATGATTCTTATCGGAGCTCAGCATCGCCAGTTGAAATGTGCACGCAAACAGTCTTGATCTTTAAATTATTTCACAGAAAAGCTTAAATTATTTTAAATAATCCTTCTACAATTATAAATAAATAAAAAAATTAATTAATGTTCATCTCAGGGTCACTGCGTTTCTCTGTCATATATAAAAACTTCTTTATGTTTTTATTTTAATTTGTTTTTGAAATAATTTTTTTTGCCAACGGTTTATACAGGTCAACGTCATTTACTTCACTTCCTATATTTCTAACCGTACCACGACTACTTTATTGCACAATTCGATCAGTCGTTTGAGTACGTCGTCTCTACCTCAGTTTACAATGTAAAATAAATCAATTTGTGTGTATGTACCCCCGTCCATTGCATCGAAGCTACGGGCGCTCCGAGCTGGGATATGAGATATGACCACTAATGTGACGTCACAAAGCTAGCGACCTGTGCCGAAGTAGCAGCGGGGTTTGTTGATACACCTTTATTACATTGGTCGACAGTATGCGTCGCATACTGTACCCATTTATAAATTGCTACGACATGAATCCCACCAAACATAATTTCAATTAAATTTTACTTTGGTATCGTTGTAATATTTATCGTACACGACACATATAAATTTAAATCATTAAACTAACTAAATAAATAATTGAATGGAGTTTTACAGTTAATAATAATCAAGAGAGTTTATAACAAATATAATAAATAATAAATTCTTTAATCTTGCGAGATCAGGAAGTAGTTAATTTATCAAATAATAATAATTAATGAAATCCATTACGATTTAATAAATCATCGTTCGAAACAATGTCACTCCCATAAATTATCGTTTATTGCGATTTATTGATTTTTATTAATTTTTAATTTGACGAAAACTCACGAGTTATATTTCATTTAGCGGGGGACAAGATGTAAGGTCTTTCTTTAGTCGTATAAATTTGCAGTTGGGATATGGTAGGGGCACATTGTTCAGGAATATTTGTAGGGTAGCTTAACAGACACCCCAGTTTAAAAACAGTAGTGGTGGCAATGGCATCGCACTCCAGTGACTTCAACGTTAAAACAACGTTTGCTTGTGATCCATAGGTTCGGATGTGCCATGAAAAGGATTAAACTAAATTGTGCACTAGTTGCATGAAAAATGCATTTAATAAATTTATAAAATTTTTCGATTAGATTAACGTGTCGTATAATTTTTTTTTATTTTGTTAAAATTACGTTTATATCGTCGTAAGTATTGTTCTTAAACGGGTGCGTGTGCGGTTCGAGTGAAATATCACACGTGGAACAGTATACGCCCTCCGCACGCGGAGCAGTGCTTCGTTTTCTTCGCGTGTGTGCGCGTTTAGTATATATACCGAGAGATACAAATTGACTCGTGAATTAGCTGCCGCGGTATTTGGAACGCTGAAATTGTTTACGCCACGTCACTAGATCGGTAAGTTGCTTAGAGCGGGCGGAGAAGGGACCAGCATTTTTGTTTTTCGTGGGCCGTGGGCCGTTAGCCGTTCCAATAAGGCACTCAGCGGTCGAGGGTGGTGTAATATTTCTTGCGGTATCACCGACGAATCTGCACGTTATCATGTATGGATTGGGCACGTCGTGACTGGCGTTTTCTCAGTCAGTCCGAGCGTCGTTAAATTTCATAACGAGTCCATTATTTTCTTGTTGTCATAATAACCGGCGAGTTCGACTTCCGGTGATAGATAACGAACAAGGAAACAAGTCAAAGTGGGAACAGGGGTAAAAATGTTACTTACTAAAGGGATACAGTGATAAATTAGAATTATTTTTATTTTACAACCACATGTTTTACATTCTTTATTATTTCATATACTATTGGCTTAGAATCATTTTGATAATAATAATAATAATAACATTAATGCAAATAGTAATAATAAATACTATGAAGTGCAGAAAATGGTCTGCACATCAAGAGAATTAATCAATAATACTTACAGACATTTTAAGGTCTCTTTCTGGCTGATCACGTTCATTGGTAACTGTGTGTGGAGGGTTGGAAGGCAATTGTATTACTTCCTGTGATAAAACCATCTGATTCACGACGATCTTTCCTTTTGCTTCAAATTAATGAATCGGATGATTTCAAATGTAAAATTATTTGTGCCGCTCCTTGCGTACGAAACATCTTGATTTCTTGTCCGTGAACTGAAATTTGATGATGTCGTTCGGCCACTCTTGCGCACATCTGAACTTGTGTGTTTTAGATCCGTCGCTTCGAAAATAGGACGGATAATGGCTGTCGAAGCGTTCACGTAAATTAAAAAAATTGTGTTAAGAGACAACGCGGCTGAAAATCGGTTCGTGCACTCTTATTACCGAAAATTATAAAGAAGAAAAAATATAAATATAACCAAAATGATTTATATTGTTAGAGGATGGTTCGTGGGTGGTAATCGGTTCACTCAAAGATTTTTTTTTAATTTTGTTTGGCTTAGAACTACAACTAAAACGACATACAAAAATGGAAGTTCCTCCCCTGTCCATCTAAATAAATATCCTAATACTAATATAAAAATTATTTACTAATTAAGAGGTCATAAATTTCGATATGTTGTCATGGCGAATGTTATTAAGTCTGCACGTGTGGGCGGCGGCTGCACGTTTCTTGAAGGCATGCAACTCCCCTCATATACAGTCCCTGGCCAAATTATCAGGCTCACTCACCAAATTAAATTTTTTGTTGGTATCATAATTATTAGTAACATTATCACAGTGTAAATCATTATAATAAAATAGATTATTAAATTATTGAAAGAAAAATATTATATATTTTTTCGTAAAACTCATCAACATACATTTTCATAGTTTGATATTGTTGCCGATTTGACTTCGAATCATCATCCGGAATAATTTTTATAAATACAGTTGCGAAATTGGCAAATTTTAAACTCATAGACTTTTAAAATTAGTTGTCAACAAAACTGCACGCGTCCGTTTCTACCCAACCCAAGGAGGATGGCAAATGTTACTTTGTTTTTAATCTGATTCCAATGATTGATGATTCGCTCGATTAATTGAACTTTTGTTGTCGTTGTTTTCTTGGCAAGTTGTCTCTTCAAACTCCCAAACGTTCTCTGTCAGATTCGTGCCTTTATTTTTTACTTTATTTCTCATCGCGGAAAAATCTGACTGTGTTGCCGACGTTGGTAGACCCATGCCCAGCTTTGGCTTATTTGTAATGAGATCAAACTATCTTGAAAAACGTTCATGCATTTCCCATTTCTTTTTTTTTTGTATCATTTTATGTTTCTTTGGGAGATTTTCTGTCAATTGTCATCCGATTGGGTTAGGTTCTATTATACTACGATATTTTGCAATTGTCCTTTTTTTCTTTCCCCAAATCCCCATGTTTTATCAAAATATTTTACGTATTTTTTGTAGTTGTTCTTATTCATTGGAAATAGCTTGTCTTTGGTTTTTGTTTTCCTGCTGTTGTTAGTTGGATTGTCCTATTCTTTATTTATTGTTTTTTGTGCAAATTTTCCGTCGTCATTGTCCTTTCGTGGGTTGGTATTTCATTTCGTTGTTTTCTGTAGCAGTGTGTGTAACTACCCACGAATTTTCTTATTTCCGTCTTTGCGTCTTCCTCTAACGGAATTTCTTAGTTTCCAGTTAAAATTAAAAATTTTTCTAAATTAAAATTCGTTGTTGGTACTGTCGCCTTATGGGTTGGGTTGGGTTGGATTTGGTTGGGTCAGGTTAGATTGGGTTGGTATGCTGTATTCTGCCAGGCTTAGTGATCCATCTATGATTCTTACAATCAAGGATACGATCACTTTTTCTATGAATCTTCTGACTTTCTATCTTTAACTCAGTTTTGGTTGTTGAGCTGATACAGCAACTCCATACATCTTTCACTTCACTTCTTTTTCTTCTTTATTTCCTTTGACTCATTAGCACGTCACATTGTAGTCGTTTCAATCCTCTTTCTAGCACATTATAGTATTGTGTAGTATGGTGTAGTACTGTATTTATCATCGCACCAACTGTATCAAATCTTATTTGTATAACACACTTTATTAACGAAACTGTTGATGGTTAGGTGGTCGTAGTCTACACGGATTTTTCAAGTGGTTTTGACACGTCACATCGTAATGTATTACTAACGAAGCCGAGTTCGTTTGGGTTCGCCTATCTAACCGTTAGAACTAACTGTTTCCTACAATGGATTTTCTTGATTTGGCTTCGTCCTCAAGGGTCCAATTTGGGACCATTACTATTCGTTTTATTCATCGATGATCTTCTCGCTTCTCTGTCTTGTCGTGTACGTACTTTTGCTGGTGACTTAAAAATCTACTCATCCGTCTCGAATATTCCTGAGGCGGACTCCCTGCAGGGGAACATTAACATAATTGTCATTCAGCTAAAACTGAATATTCTTCATTGTCTTTTCGGGGGTGGTAGTGAATTGTGTTCTATTGTATAGGATTGTATAGCCACAATTTCCAAAATTTTGTATAGTATTGTATACTATTCTGAAGTATTGTGTAGTATGATGAAATGTTGTATGGTATTGTAAAATATTGTATAATATTGTATGGTGTTTTTGACGAGCAACATTTTCTAATACCACATCATTAATCTCTCATTATTTACAAGCGCGAAACATAAGAAGCCTTAAACAGATAACATTTCATTATGATAAAAAGTATCGATACAGAGTTTACTTGGTTGAGATAAAGTCATATAGGTGGCAATAAAGGGCTCCGATTATAAACACACACAGTATCAAAAACGCGGTAATTATAATTAAATCCCACACGAACGATTTATTAGAAAAAATCTTGATCGGCACGTATCCTCCTCAAAATGATCCCTATCTATCTAATCGATAAATGATTGTGGACAAATAAAAATCAATAAGTAAGCCAATAAATAGGCGAGATACGTAGAGCATTAAATACATCATGGTCGAACTTAAATATTGATTTTTTAATGAATTTGGAGGACTTTGTAGATTGTAGTTGTGTGGGTTAAAAAATTAAATTCCATTCTAGAGTAGTGACGTTTAACATGTTGAAGGTTTTAAGCTAGACGTTGTTCTGAAAAGGACATTTGGTTCTTATGACTATCGTTTACAATCATTTGGGGCCTTTGTGTTGGGCAGTTCAATTTCTTTTTGGAGAACCTGATTGTTGGAACGATTCAGCAGATCAGTCTGTCTAGATTCATCTGTTCTCCTACCTGTCAGTGTGATAGGTAGATATTTTTTGATCTGCACGTATACCTCAGACCTAAACATTTGTTGCTCTATTTTCTATTTCTGTTCTGTCTTCTCCCTTATTGATTACTGTTAACCTGAGGTAATTAATTCTTTTCAAATTTGGGAATGAAGAGAATGAAGAGAAAGAGATACAAGAGTGGTTGTTGAAGAGAACGCTGAAAGTCAGACTGTAGGAAAGTGAGATGCGATAAGAATGGGAGATGAAAGTGAGCAAAGGAGTAGGAGGGAATGTGACAATAGATTTGATGACAGTGATCGCGAAAGAGGGGCACGTTAACGACGAGGTGGGAGAAGAGCACACGACGGATTGAGTGTAGAAGAGGTGGATCGACCGAAGAGGGAGCAAGAGTGTATGGAAGAGAAAGTTGTGAATCGAATGAAAGAAGTCGAATTTACAGGAAAGGTATAAAATAGTGAATGAGCGCACGTACAATGGAAAGTACAAGGACCATCAAGAGTTTATGATGCTGCCAGAGTACCTGAAAAATGTTGGATAATTATAATTAATATGTGGATAATTTAAAAATTTTGAAATTTTTTGCAATTTATACATTTTTGCCATTTTCCACAAATCTGGTAATTTTCAGATAATTATTTCCTTATGGTGTTTCATCGTTGGCATTTTCAATTTTGAAATGTTTTTAGTTATAATGGAAGTTGATGTTGGGTTGGGTTGGGTCGGGTTCGGTTGGATGGATTTCGATTTTATGCAGGGCTGTCCAACGTCATTTTTGTATAATTTTAAACGCGTGTTTCGTTACATGACCTCCACCTAACGTCTATGGCGTTTTACTCCAATTTACGATTTCAATTTTTTTGAGCTAATATATATCGTCACCATATGTGCAACGTCGTCCAAGTTTTAATCCGTTCTAAAACCATGTACTATTACGTTGTCCTAGCTCCATTCAGTATTTTTTTTAATTTTAAATGCACTAACCAATCCCAATTAAATAAAATTTCTCGGCTTCATCACAAATTTCATCGAATTTGATCGGAGTCGCGATGACTATTAAGAAAAACCCTACAAAAACCCATTGCTGTCTTAACTGTCTTAACAGCATGCGATGAAATTTACATACTCAACCCAATTCAACTCTTGTGCGCCATTTCGGAAGCTGCTTTTTCAAGAATTTTGGGCGAGTTAGGGGTTGTTTTTGACTATATATAGTTTACAGTTTTTCCCCATTGTGTCGTTTTTCTTTGCTTGTAAATCCAAATACTGACTCAAATGGCTATGACTTGTGTTCCGTCACTTATAATTTTGTAGTGTTTGTGTCAATGACTTTTCTAACAAGTCTTATTTTCGTTTAAACAAGTCCAAGTTTTTTTTAGCACTGCTCTTTATGGTGGTTGCTTATTGTTAAACATTTTTCTTAAAAAATGCAAATGACTCTGAAGGGGACGATGGCTTTAGTGGCAGATGGTCGAAGTGTTCGATATGCTGCTCTTGTTAGTGGAAAACCGAAGACGACTGTACGTCGAGCACTGCAGAGGTACCGCGAGAAGTACACCAGACGTCCAGGTTCAATTCATCCGCGGTCCACATCTGCAAGAGATGATAGGTTTTTGACGCTGCAGCGTCTCGGAGATTGCCATCAAACTGCGGTTGAACTGGCTCAGAGGCTCATAGAAGTGCGTGGGATAGCTGTATGCGCTCAAACAGTTAGACGAAGATTGGTAGCGACTGGTTTGAAAATGCATATAGGCCGAATCGAGTACCTAGACTTACACGACAGAACAAGCAGCGCAGATTGGAGTTAAGTAGAAGACATCGAAATTGGGTAGAACGTGATTGGAGACGAGTTCTCTTCAGGATTTTCTTTGAAATCACCGGATGGACGCCATACAGTCTGGAGAAGACAAGGGAAGGGATATTCTTCAACCACCGTCGTTCAACATGAAAATGTTTGGGGAGGGTCTGTTACGGTTTGGGCGGGCATTTCGTTAGGGGCAAAAACGGAGCTTTTCATTCTTTAAGAACGATCGTTAACTGCAAACAATTACATCGGGGATATTCTTGCAGACTTTGTTGTTCCTTTAGCACCATTTGTAGGGCAAGGATTTTTGTTAATGCAGGATAATGCAAAACCCCACACCGATAGGTGCGTCGTGCAATATCTACAGGAAATAGTACTTAGAATTTTGGAATGGTCTGCGATGAGTCCTGACACGAATCCCATAGAACACGTTTGGGATGAGTTGAGAAGACGTGTTAGAACTCATCCGGTGCATCCAGAAGAATTAAGAATTAAGAGTGGCACTTGTAGAAGAATGTGATGGCATTGATCAAAATGTGCTTAGACACTTAATGCAAGGTATGCCTGGACGAATTCAGGCATTGGTCGATGTTCGTGGAGGTAACACTCGTTACTGATACCAAGGTGATACCAGAAAACCTTAGTTAACTTAAGATAATCTCTTCTTGCGTTTTTCATTTATTGTTCTTTTCTGTACTCTGTGTTTTTCTTATTTCTACTTGTTATTAAAACTTTTTTCGGTACAGTTTATAATTCGTTGACCAATTAAACCAATTAAGTAAAGAAATATTTGCGCCACTTTTTTTGTAAGTTAGTGTATATTTTTCACCTCTTGGTAGAACTATCTTGTTTGCTTCGCCACATGCTTCGACAGCCTTTTCAATTCGTTTCTCCCAATGCCCTCGTTTCTTCTCTCTGCATAGATTCTTTACGTGTTTCCTGCACTCCTCAAATATTTCTTTGTTATCAATGGAATTAAATTTCTCGCGTTTTCTATTGATATGGCTTCTATGCATTCTTAGTGAAGCCATGCGTTTTTGCTGTTTGTGGTAATTGAGTATTTCCATTGTTTTTTCAAACGTATACCATATCGGTTCGATGATCATCTACGTTCACTTTCCTGGAGAGTTCCTCTCTTATATTTTCATGCATTTTTCTTGATTTCATTTTGGCTTTGCTAATATGTGCATAAGTCCCTCCATATCTTCTCGCATAAATTTTATAATTGTGGTCTATTTGGTTGATCGTCCTGCCACCCGATGCTATCCATGTCCCTTTGCGTATTTCCCTACATTGAGAAGAGGTCGCCACTAATCGCAATCCCCTCTCCATTGGAAACTCAATCTCGGTTTCTGTTGTCATCGCAACTGCGACTGGAAATGTATCTAAGTATAAGAACGCCCAGTGCGGATTTTTTCACAATTAAAATTATTTCTTTCACTTTTTCAATGGTTACGCGCAACGGCCATGAATTCATTCGTTGCTCAATAATGAAAATTGGGTCCCTGGTTAATATTAACAAATATTTTCGCGATTTCGTAACGGACGGATTTCATTGCGCGTTTTCTTTTCGAAATGTCGAAGTTTTCGCTTTGCGGGCCAAGGTTACCAACAGAACTCCTACATTTTTAGTACCCGTATAACTCGATTTTTCCGCTCGGTGTACATTATAAATATTCCATCACTCGACAGCGGCGGCGGCGGCGGCGATAACGGTCCTATCGTCCATTATCTTCGGTAGATAATGCGCGACACGGCGAAATTCGGTACTTCAACGTCGTACCAACACCACGAACGCAATTTCAATATTAAACTTTTGTGTAAGTCTATTTAGGTCATGTGTATTTCTTGAATAACAACTTTCGTTTTATCTATTTGTGAATTTTGTACGGTTTTATGTCTTCCTGTAAGCACTAATGCCACGACGATCGATAAGATCTGCTCGCTTAAATACTAAGGTCGTCCGAACTCGATTAATTCGGCGTACTTACGCGCGGTGTGCACGTAAAACACTAAAAACTGATGGTTCACAGTGCATCACTGCAACGTTACGTAACCGCTAGTCGGAACTTGAAATATTAAAATCTCGTGACGTATTTACAGTGTACGTGACGTCAAGATAGTTGAGTATTAGACAAGTTCATACTAACAAGTCAGTGTTACTTGTTCGCGCGATTAGGTTTAGCGTATCGGGAGTATCATAAGTTAAAAATAAGTGACACGAAGGATATTCTAAAAATAAATTAATAAAGAAACTCTCCAGAGTGGAAGTGTTCGGAGTGTTTTGTTTTATAACAGTAATTGTATTTAATTATCTTTGTTTGCCGTGTGTACAAATATAATTGGAAAAACAGTGGACATTTATGCAGGTATGAAAGCGATAATTTAGTACATAGTTTGCGTTTAAGGCCACCTTTAAGGTTACTCGTTTCAAACAATTTCGACTCCGTTACATTGTGCTTGATAATTACTCGTTTAATCGTTGCATGCGAAATTTTCTTCAATTAATGTGTTTCGTATCGACCACTTGTACTTGTAAATAAATACCCGATACGAAATGAAAGTTGTTTTATCAGAACATTATCATATATTAATATGTGCGCGCTGGGCAAAATACCGAACGTGATAAACGCAAAACGCATTTCATTATAAAAAAAAAAATAGCGCCCGCTTTTATAAACAACCGTTTCAAAAAGGCCCATTTACGATCGCAATTTCGCCGATCCCTTTGTAACAATCAATCGCTATTATTTAGCCTTTCGATAAAATTTTATCTGAAATGTCATCGATACACGTTAAAATTATTATCTATATACGTTCGATTTCCTCGTCATATTGAGCAACGAAAATAATGTTGCGAATCATCGCGTTTGGTGTAGGTTTTTCCACACTTTGAGCGAATTTCCGTTTATAAATATTTTCTGACAAATATCTATAATTGTTTACACCTTACAAACGAAATAATAATCAATGTAAGAAAACAAGTTCCACAAATATGATTGTCGACAAACATTTATGTTGTTTGTACCAGATTTGTTTGTTCGAAAACAAATTAATGCATTTATTTATACTCGTTGCTCATTTATTGTGTACTACACTTTAAATAAATAAATAAATTAATTATTTGCGTAACAAAAATTAAATTTTACGCTCTAATAAGTTTCTTAGATCGCAAGGTTGGATAAACTGGATAACAATCCCTTGGTAACCCAACCAACCAATCATGATCGGTTGTTATCAAAAATATAACCCCATAGAACCCATAAAGCCGTCCGTAGTGGAGCGTCTATTTAAATTTCGTTTGTTTTCAATTTTTTGTTTGCACCAAAACCCAAATCGTGTTGCGATAGGATGCCAAGTTCACGAACAAAACAATCTACGTCATCATGATCATGGCTCTAGAATTCAGCACAAGGTTGCAGGTACGCACATGAATTTATTTTAATAGAAAAAATTATCGAGGTTGTTAAAATCGTCGAAGTACGAAATGTAAAAAAAACGCAAAAAATACGAAAATGTCAATTTCGAAACTTGGCATTACGAGAAAAATTGGAAAAATTGTAAAGGATAACAAGAAAGAAAATTATTCAAGATTGAAAAAAATCAAATTTCCTAAAACACAAAAAAATCAAAACTGTGTAAATAAAAATAAAAAAGTGCAAAAGTTTAAAAAAGCAAAAAATATCGAAAGGTGACGATTTTAAAAATTGTCAAAATTGTGCAGAATGGATAAAACTCACAACGGTAACGATTGAATAATCCTATATTAGTTAATTGTCTAAAATGCAAAAATAACAAAATTTTCAAAATACGTTATATCGATATATTGTCCAATATAAAAAAAATAATATCTAAGACTTGTAACTAGTTTGCAAGTGTTGTCACTAAAGACCGCTTTGCTGAAAATAAATTTCAGCGACTTCATCAAGTGATGAGAGCTGTCTCGTTCACTCCGAGCTCACCACATCCGTTGAAGGTGCGTCGCGTCAATCGCCCTCAGCGGATGTATGTGTGGTGGTTTGATGAGCTCAGAGAGAGTTGAACACCTCGTACATCCGCCGGAATTTATTTTCGAATATTTGCGTAAATTGAAATGAGACAAAAGTTTGATAAAAGGACAATAAATCTCACTGAAAATTGTAAACTTTGAACCAAGACGTCCAAAAATTGAATAAATCATAAAATTTGCAAAGCAAAAATATTAAAATCATAAAAAATCGTAAAACCTTTAAGAACTAAGAAAGAATAATAAAGGTGTGCGTAGTTGTTAAATATCGTAAAAAAAAATTATTTACTGGAATCGAACTTAATTAATTGTAAAGAACAAGTCGTGAAATTGATTTTCTTAAATCAAATCAAATTAAAAATCGACAAAATCTTAAAAATCGAAAATTAAAATAAGACAAAAATCGTAAGAATCGACAAAACTCGCTAAAAGTCAAGGCAAGTCATCAGCACGATTCAAAACGTTTTTAATCGCTCGTGTTTGCGTTGGATTTGATTGGGTTTGGTTGAGATGGGATGGGTTGGGATTTTTTTGTTGAACTACAAAGGAAGAAATAAAGGAATTAGTTATAACCAACACATGCGCTAATTATTTTTTTAAGTTAGCTGAGAAACAGTTTTCCTCCATTAATGGTCCTTGATGGTCCTTAAAACCCTTTTATTGCTTCCTTGCCATAATTTTGGATGCAATGATTTTTGTTCGGAGCCAACCCAGGCCATCAAAATTTTCAAGACATTTCTTAATCTCGTGTTCACGTTGGATTTGTTTGAGTTGGGTTGAGATATAGCCTTTTTATAAAATCGTAAAATTAAATTCATGTTATTCTTCCCTTCATTTCGACCTTTTTTTAATAAATTTATCGGGTGAGACATTTTTTTCCTCCCTTCGTTCCTTCAGAATATTTTACAGGATAAACAATTTTCACAAACGTCGTAGTTGATGCTCAATGGTCCTTAAAGCCCTCTTATCGCTTCATTGCTATAATTTTTCATTTTCATTGGAATTTTGTAGCAGACCAAGGACATCAAAATTTCCAAAACATTTTTAATCGCTCGTGTTTGCGTTTGAATTTATTGGATTGGGTTGAGATAGAGACTTTTTTAGAAAATCGGAAAATTGAATTCATGTCTTTCTTCCATTCATTCCGACAAGTCCTTCACAAAATTACGACGAGTTAGCAGTGCAATGGAATTAATGTAATGATTAGTCGTATCCATCCCAGGTATTTTTTAAATAAATTTATCGGGCGAGACAATTTTTCCTCTCTTAATTCGTTCAGAACACTTTACAGGATAAACAATTTTCCCAAACTTCGTAGTTCGTGCTCAATGGTCCTTGCAGCCCTCTTATCGCTTCATTGCTATAATTTTTCATTTTCATTGGAATTTTGTAGCAGACCAAGGACATCAAAGTTTCCAAAACATTTTATAATCGCTCGTGTTTGCGTAGGATTTGATTGGATTGGGTTGAGATAGAGACTTTTTTAGAAAATCGCAAAATTGAATTCATGTCTTTCTTCCATTCATTCCGACAAGTCCTTCACAAAATTACGACGAGTTAGCAGTGCAATGGAATTAATGTAATGATTAGTCGTATCCATCCCAGGTATTTTTTAAATAGATTTATCGGGCGAGACAATTTTTCCTCTCTTAATTCGTTCAGAACACTTTACAGGATAAACAATTTTCCCAAACTTCGTAGTTCGTGCTGAATGGTCCTTGAAGCTCTCTTATCGCTTCATTGCTATAATTTTTTATTTTCATTGGAATTTTGTAGCAGACCAAGGACATCAAAGTTTCCAAAACATTTTTTAATCGCTCGTGGTTGCGTAGGATTTGATAGGATTGGGTTGAGATAGAGACTTTTTTTTAGAAAATCGCAAAATTGAATTCATGTCTTTCTTCCATTCATTCCGACAAGTCCTTCACAAAATTACGACGAGTTAGCAGTGCAATGGAATTAATGTAATGATTAGTCGTATCCATCCCAGGTATTTTTTAAATAAATTTATCGGGCGAGACAATTTTTCCTCTCTTAATTCGTTCAGAACACTTTACAGGATAAACAATTTTCCCAAACTTCGTAGTTCGTGCTGAATGGTCCTTGCAGCCCTCTTATCGCTTCATTGCTATAATTTTTCATTTTCATTGGAATTTTGTAGCAGACCAAGGACATCAAAGTTTCCAAAACATTTTATAATCGCTCGTGTTTGCGTAGGATTTGATTGGATTGGGTTGAGATAGAGACTTTTTTAGAAAATCGCAAAATTGAATTCATGTCTTTCTTCCATTCATTTTGACGAGTCATTTACCAATAAACGCCCCACTCATTATAACTAACTAAGTAGCAGTGCAACGTAATTTAAGTCACGATTAGTCGTATCCATCTCAGGTCTTTTTTTTAATAAATATCGGCTGAGACAATGTCTCTCTAATTCGTTCAGAACATTTTGCAGGATAAACAATTTTCCCAAACTTCGTAGTTCGTGCTCAATGCTCCTTGAAGCTCCTTATTGCTTCATTGCTATAATTTTTCATTTTTATGGGAATTTTATAGCAGAAACACAATGATTTTTCTTCGGAACCAACTCGGGCCATCAAAATTTTCAAAACCACCCGTGTTCGCGTTGGATTTGATTGGGTTCGGTTGAGATGGGTTGGCATCGCTTTCGTTCCTCATTTTAAGCAGAAGTAGAATATTTTTTTCAGAACGAACCCAAGACAAATAAACGTTTTTGAACAATTTTTTTAATCATTGAGTTTCAGTTGGATTTGATTGGGTTGACATGGTTTGAGCTGAGACAATTTCAATGGCATATTAGGCCCAGCTTTTAAAACGTCATTTTTTAATCGCTTCATTTTAAATTGGGATGGAATAGATCACACGTCATTTTAAATAGAATTATAATAATTTTTTATGACGAATTTGGAAGTTTTTAATCGTTTGATTTTCGGTCATCTAAACGTTTTAAAAAATATATCGTTTGAGTTTGGGTTGGAATTGGTTGGGTTGGTTTGGTAATATTTCATTCATTACGACCGACCTAACACCCTTTTCCATTTTATTTCTTAAAATTAACTGAAAATCTTCAAAGACCTGAGCAACCAACGTCACCATCGTTGCCTTTATATTCAGCTTCTTTGATGTTAAATGCGGCTAAGCTTGCATTATGAACGCGCGGAATTAATGTGTGTGCTTTTAATCAAGAGCTTTCGCGGGCGATTTCCCCGAAACCAATCAAAAATTAATGGAAAATTGTAAACAGAGTGGGATGAAAGGTCGCACTTATTGCATTTAGTCCAAGGCGACTTATTGCAAGCGGCGACCTTTAATATCGTCCGCGCTGATGTAAGGTGTAAATGTGCCACGAAATAGATAATTTGTTTTTAGCATTTTTTCCAACGTAAACACTAGATAAAGAGATCGCGTATAAAAACAAATGGGAAGATAACCGATAACAATAAAACCCACATTAATTTTTTCGCCCCGTCATTTTCTGCTGATATGATCGCTATCGTTATCCTCTTTGTGTTCGATCTTTACGAACTCGTCGTTTTCTGCTGATGTGATCGCAGATAAACGAGTATTTGTATAATAAAATGATAATTTAATATAATCGGCATAAATTAACAAGGACTGGTTTTGAATTGTAAAGAAATAATTTTGTAAATTAAAAGCCCTTATCACGATAGATTTTTAACGAAATCTAAACGCGTTTCAGTAATTAAAGCTTCAGTAGAGTCTAGAAAAACTTAACTTGGTAACTTATCTTCCAATACTTTCTTCGCTAAAGTTAAACATTACAAATAATTTGATTTATAATAATAAAGCTATCTTCAAATTAAGTCTAAAAAAATATCATATTGCTATAATTTTTCAAATCCAACCCAACCGAACCCAATCCAAAACAACCTAATCTAACCCAACCCAACCCAACCCAACCCGACCTATATTTTAGCAACTTAGTACGAAAATATTCTCGGTGATTAACTTCTTCCTTTCTTTCTCGTTGCAGTGATAGCTCCACGACGACACCATGAAGTCACCTCCGACTCCGACTCCAACGGACGATTGCGATGACATTTTCGGACCGCCTCGGAGCTACTCGACCGGGTACCACCCGCCGAAAACGCGCCCATCCATGATATCCGCCAAGTACCGGCAGAAAGAGGAGCGGCGAAAAGTCCTCAAGATCAGCATCAACAAGCTGAAGAAGATCGAGGATCCCGAGGCGAGCCTGTGCAGGTCGGTGCTGATCAACAACACGATGAAGCGGCTGCAGAAAGAGGCGAGGGACGAGAAGATCCACAAGCAGCAGCTGAACTACCCGCGGTGCTACGACAACGACAACTTCCTGAACTTGAAGAGCGAGTTCATCAAGAACGAACTGAAGAACAGCTACAGCTACGAGGTTCCGCCGTTTCACTCGAAGATCATCGACAGCCTCAAAGTGGAGTTCGCGAACGATTTCGATTCGAAAAATGTAAGTGCGGACGGTGGTGTGCTTAACGACGTGAAAGGTGCGGTGATTAAAAGATTGGACGATGTCGGTGCCGGTTACGGTGGCAATAATAACGTTGGCAACGATCAAATTGAAGATGAACGTTTTTCTTCCCGCAAGCGGTTGTTTGATGACATTGACGATTGTAGTGTTCAGGATATATTCCAGAAGAGTATGGTTATGAATGGGTTGGTTGATGAAAGTATCGGTACTTTCAGTACGAATAATAATGTTATTAATGTTGAGACGATGGAAGATAGCGGGCGGTTTTCGTCGAGGAAACGATCGTTCGACGACATGGAAGACTGTGATGTGCAAGAAGTGCTCTCCCAATTTTATATGCCCCCCACTCCCAGGATGTTGACGTGCATTGACGACGACGAAGATGTGAACGTCGTCGACGACGAACCTATGCCCAAACGCTCCAAAAACGACATCAGTTTATTAATATCTTCGTCAATAAACTCCGACCTAAGCTCGCCGAGGAGCAATCAAAGCGCTCGGTTGGACACACTGGGACTGATGGAAAAAGTGGCGGACAAAAAGGATTATAGGGTGAATAGTTATAACAATAATGTTCCAGAAACGGACTCCAGGTTGCGATTCGTGCCATCGTCGCAATCCATGGACGCCGATGCGAACGCGTTTAGTTGCGGACACGCCTCCATGTTTAGTGAACTTCAAAGCAATGTATTTCATAGTTTAATAGCATCGTTAGAAACGTAGCGATCTGTCGGCGAATCTTAGGCATCGATAATTATTATATGTAAAGTACGTATTTGTGATAGTTTTTTTTTTGTTACGCAAATGAATTAATTTTTCGTTACGATTTACTTAAAAGATATATTTACGTTTATTTACCGAGCTCTGTAATTAAGGAGTGTGTTGTGATACGAAAAATTACTTTTTGTAGTCCGTCTGGTGTAATGCTACGTGCGCGTACACGTCTTAGGTCATTCAACTTCGCGTTCATTTTGATTATTGCCAAGATCTGATGCATGGGTTCTCTTCCACATTTATCGACGTTCAATTAAAAAAAAAAAAAAACGTTCCTATCATGAAAAACGATCAAATTATGAAATTGTTTTCGTTCATTGCATCACTTTTGTGAGACATAGACGTACCTATGTATTAAACACTAACAAGCGAGCATGTGCAGGTTGCTCTGTAACTTCTGAATTTGTATGTGAATGTAATTATATTTTCTAATGAACATTGCTCTTCCGTTTACCATGTGCTCTCTACTTGATAACGAAGTACCATTACAATGTAATTTTTTTAACCGATGGTCTTAATGGATCTTGGCTTCGCCTAAATTCACCGCGGTTACATCAAGCAGTTTGTTACTGGGCGTGTTTATCGCCACGTTGTGTTAAATTAACTTTGAGAACTGGCTAAAATTTTAAGTAAAAAAAAAATCCAACATCAAATGATTCGAGCATCGTTGTAAAAGACGACAAGTTTGCATGAAGAAATTTAGAAAATCAAGAAAAACTAAAATAATTTCAATCGCCCAAATATGCAAGGTGAAGTGGGGTAAATGCAAGGTAAAATTTGATTTATATTTATTTTAATAACTCTGTAAAAATTTGATTGTTCCTTGGACCTTGAGAAAATGGTTTAGATGTCACCAAAAATTGATATTATTTTCAGTAGTTCTATAAAAAATGGTGAACGGTTTATTTATAACAACATTTAAACTAGACGATGTTGTAACCGTCAAAGTTCACTGAAAAAGTTTCAGTGTTAACATGATCCTTTTCGATTCCATGTACGTTGTGTAAGAATCTTCAGAGTATGCCTACTAAGACATTACGTCGAAGAAATTTAGATTTTTCAACTCCACAAAGCTGACAAGCCAAGCTTTCTGAATCATTTTTTTCCCACAAAAACCCACTGATCAACTTCATTAGATTTACGTTTTTTTTTGCAATTTCCTTAAAAATTATTTATCCTCGTCCTTGACAATCTACCAATTCGTCATTAATCAATCACAACTTTTTTTTATTTGTATTTTCGAGTCCAATCCAACCCGACCCAACATTCTTTTTTGTTTTGGAGAAGCGAACACTGTAGTAAAACCTTTTGAAGGAATGGCCAGACGTTATCTCCTTTCATATCGATTTTTCTCGCGACACGACCTCTTCATCAAATACCACAATAAATATATATGACATCATTTTTAGGGTGTACGGAAAATTGATCGTGGAGAGTAAAATTAAAATTGTGATTGGATTGGGTTGGATTGGATTGCATTGGATTGGAGTGGATTGGATTGGGTTTGGTTAAATTGCATTGGATTGGATTACATTTCTTTTTTCTCACGATTAAAATAATCTATTAAGCTAATCGTGTGAAAAAATTTAATCCGACTCAATCCAATCCAATCCAACCCAACCCAACCCAACCCAACCCAACATTATATCTTTTCCCCAACTTATGTAAGTTTGCTTTAATTGATTTAAATGTAACAACCTCCAGGGTTTGTAAAAGATGAGTTGTATGACTTGGTCATTTTAAAATTTTTTTCGTCATGCCAAATTAATTGTTCATGTGCTGACGTGAGATGAATACCCATCTTCGGATTAACGAGTCGTTGTTCACCCAACGCAAGAATGACAGAGTTTTGGAAGTAGTTCAGGAAGATATCACCATATCAATCAATCATTTTTTATTGGCAACGTAGGGCATTCCAAGGAAGCCTTTATCAAAGGTAATTGGTCCACACCTTTGCATATACTAAAGTGGGTACATTTTCTCCAGCAGCACAGAAATACGACCAGGTGTTCAATGTTCCAAAGACCGTAGGTAAGTCAAAGTTTCTTTCAAAAGTTTAAAACATCCATAGATTAAAATGATCGATGACTTTTCTCCTTGCAAACTCCACATATTGTGGAATGTTGAGGCTTACACAATATCTTTTATTAAAATCAAGAAACCGGTGAGTTTCTATCGTGGGTTGCGTTGGGTTGGGTTGAATTGTAAAAATTCGTCATTTCCTAGTTCATCTTCATGATTCCAATCCAGTGTAATCGATCTGCCTTTTTTGAAACGACTTTAAATGTATGGATTTTTTGAGGCTTTTTATACAGATGTACAGATATTTTGATGACGCATTGCTAATGGAGATTTTCCAAATTTAAATCTGCTATTGCATTTACCCCATTTCGACAATCACCCCCACTTCACCTTGTATGCTCTACATGAAGTCCTATTGGATATACATACGTTGTACATATAAATTTTTTCTTGACATAATATAAATATCTAGAGAGGTGTTGACAAAGTTATAAATAAATGTTGACAAATAAATCTTCGTAAGTTTTTTATCCTTCAACAGCATCAGTGAAAGTGGGTCGGGTTGGATTGGATTGGGTTTGGTTTGGTTGAGTTGGGTTGGATTGGTTTGGTTTGGGTTGGTTTGGTTTGGTTGGTTTAACCATCAACCCTTGGCTCTTACCTCGGCTTATTTTCAACCATTTTTCCACAACCCCAAATAGTTTCAATTCTTAAAAAAATATATATGGAAGTTCGCATATTTAATTTTCGTTCCTTTCATTTTTATTTATGTTCCTTCCATGTGTTTGATTGCTGTTGCTGTCGTTTTGTATGAACTGATCACCACCCCCACCTCCATTTCACCACTTTCCATATGTGTAACAGTATTTACGAGTAATTCCGTATTGTTTCATTATTTTCAATTCTTGTTTCATTAAAGTGTTTTGTTTCATTTCAATGTTATTTATTTTTTGTTTTTAATTTTAGTTCATATAATATTTTTTATGTTTTAATAACTTGATTATCATTCTTTGTGATTCGATTTGGTACAATTTGCTTTTCGTCCCATCCCATTTGTTCGTTCAATTTGTTTCCTTGCTTTTTTGCTTTTACTATATATTTTTTTCTTCGTTCGTTCAGTGTTCTTCCCTTATTGTTATTGGTTAGCTTCGTTGTGATTATTTTGTTACATTTGCTTTGTTTTGAATTATTTCATCTCATCGATTTTATTTATTTCATTTTTCATCCTTTAAAACCGAGGGTTCTTATTTTGGAGTCCTTTTTAATAAGTTTTTTAACCAACCCACCTCAACCCAATCCAATCCAACCCAACCCAATCCAATCCAATCCTAGTCGTTTTTCCTAATTGCAATTGAATAGAAACACTGAAATAGTGTAAAACTAGGAATGCACTTTTTGAATTGTTGGTTTTCATATAAAATAAATAAACAGCTGTTTATGTCGACAATGTCAATTATGCACAGGAAATAACAGGATTCGAGCACAAAATAACAAAATAGAATCATCAAAAATAAGTATTCCAGGGATGTTCTTTCACAAAATGTAATCGCGTAGGACTGATCAACATTTTACCGATGTAACTGTAACTAGACATTTTTCTTCATACACACAACACGCACACGATAATTTATGCGTATAAATTCATCGATGAAACATCATTGGAGTGAACAATAGACTTTAAAAAATTGAGATAAGTTCCATTAACAAAAAATAGCGTGAACCATATAAACATTTAACAAAACGATTCCTGTCCAAATTAACGAATAATAAAGTACGACAATTGAAAAATTTAAACCGAAAATATCCACGAAATGAGTAACTGAATGAAATCCAAACAAAACACGAGAAGCATCGAAAGAAATGAAACGCGGCATAATGGAATCAATTAATAATAAACAGTTGAAGGTTGAAAAATAAGCGAATGGACGTGGAACGGAGACGTGTTGAAAACACAATTCAATAACAAACCAAATAAACTAAAATCAAAAACAAACGAAACAACGGGAATGGAAATAAAATTAAATAAAGCAAAATGTAACTGACACACATAATTAATAATTACAGTCCGAACATTTTTGCGATTCAACGCAAATTGTATGTTTGTTTGTTTAGATCACGTGACACTAATTTAGATTGCTTCGGTTTCATTTACCGTCGGAACTCGTACGTCGCGTTGATAAAAATCCGGACGCAATAGGTTTATTAATTTTGATATCTGATTATGTAGTCTTTATTCTCACATCTGAACCAAGCTAGATTTAATTAGACAAATCACCACTTCTAATTATAGTGCCTGTTATTACAACAGATTAACTAAAACGTGGTACACAATTTTACAAGTTGGTAAAAAATATTCCATAGATTCCATAGAACTTAACTACTAAATAATTGTAAATTGTAAAGAATTTAATTCGATTACTGTTGATCTTAGTTTCGACTTGGATTGACTTAGTAACTGATGAAAAAAAATCGAGGACAGTAATGCAACGTTTGACATTAATTATTTATATTATCACAATTTGTTATCAATCTCCTTGACGCAATTCTATGTTTTGAGTCACCGTGTACATGTTGCATATTTATAGAAAAAAATCCAATGCATAAACCTTTGTTACTGATTAACCAACATTGTAGTATTTTTTTAGTCGATGAAATTCTAAATTTCATTTCAAATCCTTCCTGACAAATCCCCCCAGCTCTTAGATGTCTCTCCTCTTACGCAGCCTACATATGCCATTGCTATTTGTATTCCCCTTCTCTTGGTCTTCCTCTTAGTCTTTTTCCTGCACTCTTTTTCCTTCTCTTCCCAATTCTTCGTCTTTTATTCATTTAGAGCTATCTACAATATCAGAATCAATACTTTTTACTTGTATTCCATTTCCGCAAACAGTCGTACTTTTTATATTAGACGGTACTTGGTATTAAAAAAAATTCTTTCGTTGATATTGTCAAAAACACGCAGCTGAAAACAAAACTGTCTCAACCAAAATAAGTCCAATAAGAGCGGAGAAACCGATTCACCCCACTCACTTTCTACATTTTCATTAATTAAGACTGCTTCATGTAAAACAAATAATCAAATTAACCATCGTTGAAGTTACATTAGTTATCAACATAGGGAGCACGTAAAAATCTGTGATATTACAAATAATCTAGGAATAGATTAAGCTGTTTGTTAACGCATATACAATATACATACAAACGTCTTAGCGAAATATACATTGCAATGAGAAGACGATGAAATTCAATATCCCATCGTCCATTTTGCATACGGCACGTTTTCATTTTTTACCCTCATTGCAGTCCTTCATGCTTGCGATTATTTCGTTGCGATTATAATACGAAAAAAAAAACCTGTGTGTCTCCGACGCTTTGACAGTAGAATTCCACGCCCAACGTTTCGCGACCATTTTATAAATATACGAAACATATCATTTTTTTTAAACAATCGATCGTTTGATAAGTAGGTGTACGATATATTTTTAATCATTTTTTGCATATCTTCGATGTTTTTTAAGTAGATCCTTTAAGTGGGGGAGGGGTGGATGAATAAAGCGACCTCGCGGAATATGCTTTTGGAGCAAATTAGACTTTTTGAAGCTAATAGGAGATTCGTCAAAATCTTCCAACTAAAACCTAAACGAATCAGTCGACGACCATAAATAGCTTTTCCTTTTGAAAAATATATCCCACGGTGTATCTTTCTTGTGCTTCATTAAAAATAACATGATTGCGTTCAAATGCGTGTGTTGCCCAAACTGTCCAACAAGTTGGCCAAGGTGTTCCACCACTTTCCTCATTTTGTAACTTTAATCCCATTGCTGACAATTCAAAACGACCTCTCGGGACGCAATCTCATAACGATCTCGTCTAAAAAGAGATCCAATTTGATCGAATCCTTCAAAACCAACTTATTTTTCAGCGACGGCCCTTCGTCCACGCACTCCCGCACTTAACGAAACGTTTTCGTTGTTCTTAGGTAAACTTGTAAGTTATTACTGCGCGTTGTGCGTTTCGATGTGTTGCACATTTTGTTTGTTTGTTTTTTTTTATTCTTTAAATAAAACGGCGTATATTCCCAAGTGCTTATAAAATATATGTCTATTAGTAAATTGTATATAAATATTATTATTTTAAATACTAAATTAAAATTAAACTGGAAAAAAAACATGCCAAAGAAATCTGACGACTTTGCATTGAATGAATAGTTAAATTAAATTTATGATATCGTTTCAACAATTCAGATTTCTTTAGAATGATGAAACGCAAATGGATTTTTTTTTATTAGTAAAATAACCGAACGTATATCATTTAGAGAAATATTTATTAAACTATGTTTAACGTTACTTGCGCAGAGCTGGGGGGGAGTGCATGGATATGCGTAATAAAATAAAAGATTCTTATCTATTAGCAGGAGTTTATAAAATGTGCTCTCAGTTGCTGTATAATTAAATGATTTTTTATGGGTGGCGTAACGATGGGCTAGGCTCATAGTTTGGTTCACTATTTTTGAGACAACTTACGCGATGGCACAAGTTTATTAACATATATGTGTACTTTTAAAAGGTTTTTACATCTAGTACTTAAAAAATTATTTATTTTTATTCTAATGTAAAATAAAGTACCGAGGATCTTTTATTTTAGGTTTTACTCTAAATATTTTTTTGTGCAAGTATCTCCCCTAGCTCTGGCTGTCAATTTAAGAATTGAACCCATTTTAAATAATTTAAATTAATAATAGGTTATACCAAATCATTAAGGTTACCACCAATTACCATTATTATATAATTAACGAATTGTACTGTAAAATATTGTACATTAAGCATTATCGATTTTCAGGTAATGCAATAAAGTACCTGGAAAATTGTATGTTGTTTTATTTCCATTTATCACAACTTAATACCCACAAAACTAGAACAAGGTAAATTTGTATAGATTTATAACAAATTTCCTAACAAGACCAAATCCTCAAGTACTCCACACAAATCAAATTTGAATTGCAATGCAATGTACTGAGATTCAAATATTTGTCATTCAAATTGGGCAATGTTTATTTTTGATAAATATCAAAAATAAATAAAATATTCAACTCACAACTCACGTAACGATGAAAGGATGTAGGACACGAATACCGTGGTTGTAAAACGGTGAGTTATATCATTCAAACGAAAATCGTACAGCATATCCGGGTTAAAAATTTTATTAAACGTGACATTCGAATGATTCGATTCCAGCATATCGAATTGATTCGCTTATCTTCGTCTCAAGCTGTTGGGCATTATTTATCTCAAGTGTAACAGATGTTGGAAAAAATACCGATAGCGATAGCCAGTTTCGACGGGCTCAGAACCGACTTTCAAATTAATTATATTTATAAACGAACTGTCGAAAAATGCAATCCTTGACAATATCATATCTACAAAAAAAAGATCATATAAATTGTACGTATCTGCAAGCCTTATCTCGAGGATCCCCGAACAATTTTTTTGTTTCATTGTGAGTGGAATTTTTTTGTTTCATTGTGAGTGGAATTTTTTTGGTACGTTGAACAATTTAAGTTATCATCGCAACGGAAATCGAATTTAATTTTCGTATATAATTTAATGTAATATTTCTTATTTCAGGTAATAATTAGTGGGTGTGGAGCACACTGTGCAACTTTATAATACTTAAACGTCACTTATCACAAATGGTTCCTGGTTCTATTGGTTTGAATTTCCGGCGTTGTGGATCACTAAGTTTTTGGTTTTATTTAAAATTCGATTTAAATTACATGTATGAGGTGGCGGCGCTCAAATTGTACTCACTATAATTTTCATAAAATAGTGTTTATGGCAAGTGAAATTGATTTCGATAGCAACTGTTAGGTAGCAAACCTCGATGGGAAAAAAAACCAGTCAGTATTCTACGTTTGCATATTTCGTATCGAGCAAATCATTTCAATTATGAAAGACGAGCCTGTGTGTCACCATTTCCGAGCTTGATGGTATTTGCACAATATTTTTTTAAACATCATCATTGATTACAAAGAAAGGATGTGGCCTTCTGATGACATCTAATGACATCATATTTAACCATCCCTTCGTAACTCGTAAATTGACGCCGTCCAAGTAGAATTTAGGCAACCAATCATACTTAATATACGTATTTATTAAAAAAAAAAAAACTCCTACAGTTAAATGTCAGAAGAAGTTATTAATTAATTAGCTTAATTTGTCTTTTTTTGCGAATAATACGGTTAGAAAGTGATTAATTTTACTAAAGCAAATGTTCGAAATGTTGAAATATGAAATACTTATATATTTTTTTCAAGTTTTAATTTCCTACAGAGACTCCTATTCATTTTCGCATTAAAGCAATTGAATCCATCACCTTGTAATTTTTCAGGTATCTCGATAAAACCTTTGATAAAAGCATTGTGACCCTAACAATGCTTCACTCAAATGACATGGCTTTTAAAGTTTCGATAGATTCTTTCCAAAAATGTACATGTGGTGATGCCCGCTTTACTCCTCCTCTTAAAGGTTTACCAATGTGTGGTCTTAAAGTTCCTCCATTAAGACTGTTAAATTTTTATTCAGACAGTTATTACGGACGCCTTTAATCAGGTGAGGAGGATCATATAATGGTATTATTTCTTTATTATTATTACAAATTTTCTTTTATAACCAATTCTTGATTCTCTGACTAAACAGTTAATACCAGCTTGACTAGTTAGACCTTGATCGCAAATTGTTGCAATGACTTTTAAATTACACTCCTGAACAGGGATATGTCAAATTTGATATAAGAAACATATTCGTCAATGGATTATAGAAAGGATATTAGTATTTCATTCAGCAAAAAATAACCAGCAGTGAACTCGACATTTATGAAATATTACTTTAAAAGTAGTCTTAAGACACACATCTAAACAGTTCTTCATTACGCTCATAGCAAGTTCGTGCAATAACTTTCATCATAAAATACTATTAATAAACGAAAACTACAACTTGTCAATACTGAGAAACATCATCACCCAAAACTACATTATACAGCACTGTTGTTTGTTAAAAACGAACGAATTCGAATTCAGAACCTTGGAAAAGAGCGACACTTACGAAATAATCAAATTCAATTATAGTAAAATATCACATTTTATTAAAAAAAAAAAAATATTACGGTGTTAAATTAATAATAATAATAATATTAATAGTACATCCATTTTTATAGCATACGATATTTTTATAAACACAATTACAAAAATGCACATTCAATGGAAACATGGATACACTTATATACAATTAAATAGAGTTCATTTTTACGAATTATGTGTTGGTGTGCGATATCACCAGCCACGAGATTATAAAATAGAACAAGCAAATCGGATACACCGCAAGCACTTTTCTTCCAGGCTTCTGGCTATCGCCGAGAAACACCATAGACGCTGAAATATTTCTCACAATTTATTTAATCGGCCAGAAGAAGTAATTTAAATTTTTTTACCATAAGTGGCCCAAGAAAACCCAGTCATGGACACGGCAAACCTCAAGAAGAACAAACCGTTCGATTGCTCAGCCAGGAGTATAACTCGGCAGATAATTAGAGCAATTGTCGTTGGGAGCAAACAGTACCCAATCACGCAGACGCTTTGGAAAAACGATCTGAAAGCAATTTAGCATAACATGTTAAAAGTTACCACGATGTCAATGTACATGTTTCCACCGAGTAGTTTCGAATTTAACGTCACGACCATCGAACCAATCCAAACTATCACGAAAACTTCCGCAAATTCGGGTCCACCGTCGTTTGAGTTATCGGCCGAGTTTGAACCTTGTAAAATCCTATAAATGACATTAATATTTCATTATCAGGATCTGGAATAAAATTTGTGTGAAGAGGAGGGTAAAGAAATAAAGGAAAACGATGCCTTAATTCAAAAATCAGGCACCAAGTCATAAGAAATGATGGAAGAATAGCTGCATTTGCAAGTATCCATTTTTATAATTTTTTTCCAATAAAACTCACATTGCCATAAACGTGCAAAGAAGCAGAGGTCCCCATAAATCCCCTAAAACACACGAATTAATTCTTCACACTCACGGTGCGCACGAATACGTACATTCCTTCAGTAACGTCTTTTTCTCTTTCGGAAACAACACGTGTGCGAACTTTACACCGACGGCTTTAAGGTCCCTAACCTAAAATTCAAACTGATACAAACACGTCATTGACAATTTACGTGCGGCCACGACGTACAATCGTTTCTCGAATGGGCTCGTCCAGCGTGTTGAACCCCGGCTGGCCAGGGTTGGTGGTGTTTTGGCCGGATGGTACGGTCATTTCGCCTTCGACGAAGGTCCCCACGTCGTCGAACATCTTAAGAAATTCAATTGGATCGTCATAATAATATAATACAAAGCGACGTTTTATTTGGACGTTACCTCTAGTTTTGTTTCGTTCATCGCTTGTGTTATTAAATTAATGATGTCGAGCTATCCCAGAAATTTTTACGATGGTGCTATGTGTCAATACGGTTGTCAAAATTGACTAGGTTTCGAACCGGAAAGTCGCGTCCTGTTTTATCTGCGGACGTGACGCGCGTAATCGGTATTTTTTAGAATTTTTGATTAATTTTGTCTTTTGAATTGATTGTGGGAATTGAGAATCTGGGACGAGTCGGCGTGTATGTCGGTGTTAAGACGTCTTTAAATTTCGCGTTTTAAACGATTAAAATCTTTGATTTTTGACGGCAGACTTTTGTTGGAATCGGGGTACCGTAGCTGACTAGTTCAACGTGTAAACTATGACCGATAGATGGAGCGTGCGTTGTTGTTTCGAATAATAAATTAAATAATTTCGATTAATTTTTAATAATTATACAGTCCAAGCTCTATATATCTATATATCGAAATTCTCCATATATCGAAGTTTGTTTTAGTCTAGAAATTTCTGTATAAAATTTTTTAAAAATTGTATCGAAAAAAATTCCTATATATCGAAGTAATTAATGTATACATTAATAAATATAATTAGGTTTATGGAAAAGACGACACAGTCGCGAGGTTCCTGTAAGAGCACTGACGTATTAGTAGTACTAAGAACAGAAAAACCGAGTTTGTCTGCAATCTTCAAGCCCGTGAATCCCCTACTCAGTAGTAGAGCTCCGCCATCTTATTAGCGCGGTTTGTTTAGATTTTAGTCAGTCCCCATTAAATTCTTTATAAGAACGTTAGCTATGTCAAAAAGAAAATCGTTCAATGTAGCGAAAAAAGTTGCATTGTTAAAAGATGTGGATAGTGTGCGAAAAAAGGACATCGCGCAAAAATTTGGAATTCCACTCAGTACAGCGTCAACAATAATAAAAAATCGGGAATCGGTTTTAAAAATCATGAAGTTGTAGGACCTGATATAAAAAGGGTAAAAACATGCAAGTATGATGATGTGGATGAAGCAGTTCTCAAATGGCTGAAGATGGTAAGAGATAAAAACATGCCTATCTCAGGACCACTCTGAAAAGAAAAGGTAGTGGAATATGCACAAATGTTAGGGCACGAAGAGTTCCAAGCAAGTTCTGGCTGGTTAGACAAATTTAAGAGGCGTCACAGCATTAAGGAAAATGTTATTTCAGGAGAAACTGAGGCAAATTGTAACCAATGGAAACCTACGATTTAAAAATCAATTTTAGAAGAGTCACATAATGTGGTTAACATGGATGAAACTGGACTTTTCATTTCATTTTTAAATGTTTACCCAACAAAACCATCACTTTCAAAGACGATAAATCTTTTGGAGGCAAAAACAGCAAAGAACGAGTAATTGTTGTCGTTTGCGCAAATATGCCTGGAAAAGAAAAACTCAAAATTTTAGTAATTGGAAAAAGCAAGCTGCCAAGATGTTTCAAAGTTGTCAAGTCCTTAGAAGTTGACTATGAGTACAATAAGAAATCATGGATGACGAGTGAGATATTTAATCAATGGATAATAAAAAGTTTGATAAAAAAATGAGTACACAAAAAAGAAAAGTTGTTTTTTGTTATTGACAATTGCACATCCTTCTTTTATAACAAAAAAGGTAGCAAATGATGTTTTAATTTATTTGCCAACCACCGTCTCCAATTTACTATTATAGTTGTACTGCAAGTACACCTGGTGTCCAGTCTCAAAATCAAAGTATTTTCCACTAAACCAATCATACACGTCGTGATTTTAAACAAATTACGAATTTGTGGAGCATATAAAATGCCTCACGGAAATCGCACGCACTGTCGATTTAAATTAAACTGGAATCATACTTTCTGATTTCGTTACATATTTTCATATTAAACAATGAAGACATTTTTATACATCGCTGCCCACGAATAATACCTCGCACGCGACAGACAGTTTATAAATATGAGGACACCATATTATTTTGCATTATTTCGTTAGCTCGCGATCGAAATGAAGATTATTTACTTCGTCGCTGCGATATGCGTTCACGTTCACGTTCACGCAGATTTAATTGGCGATTTATCGAACGCAACGAAAACGGTTTCGAGCAACATTACTGTTGCGGGCGCCGATGCCCAGTTACTCGTCGAGAGAATTACGCAACCGTCCCAGTCGGTGGAGCCTCCCGAACGCGTCGAAAAAACAATTCACGCCAACGCTTCGTTTCTTAAATCCCAAGAATTCAGACCGAGTCCGCAATTGGAGACGTATTTCGAGCACAACGAAACTCCGGTGGTTCCCGCATTTCCGGAGGCGAAGCGGTTCTTCGTCGGCGGAGAAGAAAATTCACCAACGGCGAACAAAATCCGCTTTCCAGCGCCAAGTCGACAGGACCATCCGTATGCGTTCGTGGTAGGTCACGGCGATGAGAAGATCCAAGTCGATGAGAAGACCCAAGTCAACGACTATCCCCCGCGGAAAGCCATAGGGAGCGTCAGCCCGCCGATTTATTTTGACAACTCGATCAGGTTCCCAATCGCCGGTAGCATCGATAAATTTGAAAGTGGATACGCGGCGCCGTTCGGACCGATGAAATATAATTACGACTTGGAGGAGAAGAAGCCGCACGCTGTTGGTAATTCGTTTCCGTGGAAGAACGTCGCGAAATTTTTAACGGCGGCCATACCGATCGGTATTTTGATAAGTGCGTTGACTCCGAACGTCATAAACGTGACTCCTATGAACGTGACGTAAGTATTAATTATAAGTTATTAATTGCATGAGGACGTGTGGCGATCATGAAATCCTATTTTTTGTAAAAATCCAAAGTCAAGATTTCGTCTTGTCATTTAACATTAATGCCCTTTTTTTAGGGCATCGGATGTGGTTCCATTTGACGTCGTTGACAATTCTGGTTGCTTTTAGGTGTCGTTGAATTTCCGCTTAATGTTTTTCCGGAAACTGCGGGAATAACTTCAAATCAGTTAAATCCATTATTTTTGTTGTAAAATTTATCGCGCTAGAGTTTGTGTTAATCAATTCTGTAATAATTGTTACAGATGATTTGGCATCTTACGTACTGTATGTTTATTGTAGTGTCTTTACGATACTTACGCTGAGGTGCATGTAGTCATATAAACATGAGCTACGAGGCATTGTGTGGGTACTAACACAATCTAGACGTCAGTGTCCACCGACTTAAGCTGTTATTTAATCACAACGACTAAGTCAGTACTGTCGACACTTATAACAACTTGGCAACCATCGGCGACAATAAAATAAATTTCAATTGTTAACTTCTTCTAGATTAGTTTAAGTTAAAGAAAATCACGTGACGTGTATTCGCGTCGCTGGAGTCATAGGTACGATAAACGAAAATGAAGAAAAATTTCGGCCAGCTACTCTTCGGAGAGTGAATTGGCCATACGCTCGAGCTTACGCTCGTTCAATGTCTTTAAGACAAAATTTTAAACGATTATAATGTTAAGAAAAATAATGAAGATTATGGTAAATTCATAAAAAAGCTGACATGTAATTTATGCAGAAAACGTGCATGAGCAATAAATAATTTAATTTTTTTTAACTTGCACAAATCAGCATTCGTATTATTAATTAATTATAAAGAAAGATCGAAGAGAAAAACCCACAGAAGGATGGAAGAATAAGTTACAAGAAATTAACTATCGATAACCACGAATGAGACCATAAAACATTACTAAAAGAAATTTCATTGTGGGAGAAAAATTAAACTCAACACACCCCAACCCAACCCAACCCAACCCAACCTAATCCAATCACAATTTTAATCTTCCACGATGAATTTTCCAATGACGAATTTCCCGCCCCCCCAAAATAACTCGGTGCTACAACTAAAGCAGTAAAATTAAACGAGGCAATAGAACATACAATAAAAGACACAAGAAACACAATAATTAAGGATTTTTTTTTTTTTAGAAGAAAACAGAATCAAAAATGGAGATGAAAGAATGGACGGAATCCATAATGATACGAATCCACAAGAAACGAGGACTGGCTCTATATTTTTGTTCATAAAATCAATCAGTAAATACATCGACTTGAATGACGTGAATGTTGATAAAGTGTGAAAAATTTCAAAAAGAAATCAAAAATTCAATCATGAAATTGGCAAACATGGAAAAATAGATTCTTCTAGTGTTCGAAAATTCAAAAAATGTCAACATTTTTAATGGCAAAAATTGCAAATATTTCAAAACCGAAAATACGGTCAAAAATAGCTACGAAAAACTTTAATTTTGTAAAAAATTAACAAAATTATGAATATTTGTTAAAAATGTTGGACGACAAGAAAACAAATTGCGACAGATGTCCAAATAGTAAAAAAATTAAAATCGAGAAATGTGAAAATTAATAAAATTATGAAAACATATTAAAAAAATTTTAAAATGTTTCAGAACATATTTTAATAATTTTTAAATTATAGCTATGCAAGTAGTAGAAAAAATTTAATTGCCCAACCCAAAGCACCTCGACCCAACCCAACCCAACTCAACCCAACCTAACCCAACCTAACCCAACCTAACCCAACCTAACCCAACCCAGTCCAGCTTAAAGATGTGTCGTATAAAAGCATAAATCAATGGTGTTTTTTGAGAAGAAACAAAGGTGTAATTAGCGCCAAAACTATTCTGAAATCAATTATATTGTACTTCACCGCACAATGGTCGTTAAAATTAAAGGCGTTGCAAATACCACGTAAAATCTCGTAAATCAATCACTCAATTGTGTTTCACCGGATGATGACCGTAAAATGGCAGTTTTAAAGGAATGTGAAATTTAATCAAAATGAACCAATATGAACCAGTAGTATATTACGTTGACATACATAAAATATTTATCATACATAGCTCTACATAGTTTTTTCTCCAATGACTTAATTTTTTAACAACGTTTTATGTCGTAATGTCGCAATAAGTTAGTAATTTGAAACTACAATTAATTCGAACTAACTTTTATACTTTAAAAATAATTGATTAAAAATTGGGAAAAGAAGGAGTCGGAGTTTGAACGCTTGTCATTTCTAAGCTATAACATATATGCTTTTACCGTCGTATACTTTATTTTATAGGATTCAATTATCTACAAGTTATTTATGTTCAATTTTGTCGTATTTCGTAACGTTTGTGTGACGTGTCGAAGGAAACATTCTACTTTCTTGTCAATACGATATATTTTTCCTACTCTAGCACATTTGTCGAAACACTGTCGACATCGATCGATATATGATAAACATTAAATACACAAAGTTGTCGATAATTACATTGTCGAACGAAAACCCCGCTATATACATCTGTCTAATGGTTTAGAAGCGAAAAGCGTTGAAAGTCGAGAAACGTTTAGCGAAAACGCAAACCTGCGAATTTGAACGCGTCCTATTTCTATACTATAATAGATAGATCGATACTAAAGTAATTTTAATCAAAATACAAATGAAACAAAAGTACTTAGTCTTAAAAAACAAAGAAATTGCAATTAGAAAATGAAAAATAGTGAATATAAATGGTAAAAAATTTAAATAGCTATTTCAATTAGACGAAAATGATTAAGAAAACTGGTTGGAACAACGAAGGTTAATGTAATTTTAAGCCACGAATATTTAGTACTTCCACAATCGTACAATTGCAACGAATTCCCATGCACTAGCAATCGTGAGACACCGGCGCGCATTCGCACCCTCCTTCGCGCCGTTCGAACGGGACGCAATCGAAGCCGCTCACAATGCACCCAATTCAGGACAATTGATCGGTCGGATAATTAACGCGCGGTGCAATGACCGGAAATATTCCACATTCTAGAGATTCTGCTTACGAAATGTGAAAGTTAACCGATGTTTGTTTCCACATGCGCAGACAGAATCGCGTCCGACTGGACGAAAACGAAAGCAGAACGAAGACGCGCTCGGCCAACGGGAAGCAGCAGCGCCCGGACGACTCGGAGACCCGCGGCTGCGAGGAGCGGATACTCTGCGTGCTCCTGATCGGGGCCGCCTCTTCGAAACGCGGCGTGGACCACGCCGAAAATTTCCTACGATTATTTACCGAAAGGTAATTGGCGTTTGGGTTATCTGTATTTGGTTACGTTGAGTGGAATCGTTAGGTAACTAGGCGTGCAACGTAAATAAATAAATGGGCGCGCCTAGTTCTAAAAAAAAATCCGCTCCTTAAATACAATAAAAATAAAGCACCGACAGATAAAATTTTATGGAGAGTTACGTTATCGGTTAACATTTAATCCAAAATGCATCTAAGGCTCGAATCCGATTAATTAAATTTACCGTGGTCTGATTTCGTTATCAATTTGATTAAATATTTTTTGAGGCTAATTAATTTAAAAATATATACTAACAATCAAAGATTTTAAGTATCTCATATTTTTCTTGTTTAGGGAAAGCCCAATGGTCAAGAAAAGTGAGAAGCTGAAGAAACTCATGGAAGCAGTGAGGAAGGGAAACTGCAACGACTTTGTCTGCAAGAAAATGGCTAAGATGAAGTAATTTCGAAATAGGATATCAAGTTAAGGATGTTTGAAGCTGATGTTTTTTGTATAACAAATCCATGTACAATATATTTTTATGTCTATTACTTACTACCATTGTTTTTTTAATTTTAATTTGTTACGTTTATTGGTATCGTCCAGTTGGAAATAATTTATCATTATTTGTAGTTGTTTTTTTTAAACCCTATTCGTTTCCAACGCATATTATGTACTCGTCGCAAGACAATAAAACAGTGGTAAATATGTCATAAAGCATAGATCGATAATAAAAAAATGAGCGGGGAAGAGAGAAAGAAAGGAAGGGAATGGAAAAAGTGTGTAGATGAGAATGGAGAAGGAGTGGAACTACTGGCAAAGTGAAAGAAGCTCCGGGAAGGCAGGAGAGAAAAAGATCGAGAACGGTGGAACGTGGAGGTAGTGGAACAAGGGAAGAAAATGGGAACGTGGAATGTACGAGGAGTGCACGAAGAAAGGGCACTAAAAACGTTGAGAGAGAGTTAAAAGGATAACACACAGAAAAAGAGAGCAAGAAAAGAACAAAGGTAGAGAACTAACGTAAAAGGAAATAAATGAAGAAGTTTTATGAGGAAGTAGAAAATGAAATCGAAGATTTAGACAGACGGTATACGTCAAAGGTAAAGAAGGAAACTTGATGGAAGAGGAAGAGATAATGAGAGAAAGGTGGAGAGAATATTTTGATGAGATGCTAAATGAATACATAGAAGAGGAGCAAATGGAACAAATGTTACGTTGGGAGGACCACCTCCAAAGGTAAAAATAGACGAAAGTTCAGGACAAGGAAATAAAGGCAGATAATATAAACTAAGTTGGAGAGGACCTAAAACAAAATATATTCAAATCAATATCAATATGGAGAGAAGAAGTGATGCCGAAAATCTGGGAAAATGCCACAATAATGCAAATCTTTAAAGAGGCACACACAATGTAATAATTACAGAAGGATATTCCTGTTAGACGTAATCTTCAAAACGGTAGCGACATTGGTAAAAATAAAAGTAGAAGGAATAGTGGAACAACATATAGGCGAATACCAAGCAAGGTTCAGGAAAGGCAGAGGTACAGCCAATCAATTTTTTATGTTGAAGGAAGTATTAATAACCTGTCACGAGTACAAAATACCAGTCGTAATGTTTATAAATTTTAAGAAGGCATACGACTCAGTAAAAGAAGTAGACTGCTTTTCCGCTCCGTTTATCATGTTTTCAAGATTATTTTTTTTTCTTTCTCTTAACGTTAGTGCATCCATTTCATTTCCTCGCATACTACATATATTTCATCCTCCTTTCATGTCCTCTGTTGCTGCTCACAATTCATCCTTGATGTATCATTACTCCATGTTATGTTTTGTTTATTTAGTTAATTAGTTTGTTGGTTGGTGACGCCTTTTCTAGACTTACTTTTTATTTCCTCAAATTGCATTATGGTTGCGTTTTTATTATTATTGTTATTGCAAAACTTTGGAAAAGTGCCTTACTTTGGTTTTCTGTTCGTCTTATCTTCTTATGCTATAGTCCTGAACTTTTTTCATTAATTTCACATCTATTTTCCAATTCTATCTCAGAATTATACAATTTATGGGAACCAACTGAGGCGAAATGACGTAAATATACTAGAAGAAGATGAAATAATGGAGTGATGGATATAACATTTTGAAAAGAAAATTAGAAATTAACATAACGAATGATGGGAAAGAAGGCATGACTTATTCACATTCAAGAATATGAAATCAAGAAGAAACTAAAAGCGCCAGCAGTGGTCAACATAACACTGGAGATGATAAATAATATATTAAAGGAACAACTAAGGCAAAAGGCAGTTGACAAAAGGATATATGGAAAGCTTCAAAAGAGGAAGCATAGATAAAAGAAATAACAAAATCGGACGAACAACAAAGAGTCAATGGAAATCGAAACAAAGACATAAGTTAAGCAGCAATAGTTCTGGATGATGCAATGAACAATAAAATGAGAAGGCCCAGACAAACATGAAACGACGGAATACGAGAAGAATTAGCGAAAATGGTAATAAGATACTAAACAATATAACCCAACACTAACCAACCCAACCCAAACCAACCCAACCCTAAACCAACCGAACACTAACCAATCCAAGCCTACTCAACCCAAACCAACAATCCCAAGATAAGAAAAGTGTAGACTAATACAGCACCAAACTTAAGTCCGCCCGCCTGACATAGTCAACACAGAGGTCTGTAATTGCATTATTTTTTATGCTATTTATATAATTTATGGATATTTGTACAGTATTTCAATTTTAAAAGATTTCTCAAAAAATCTCGACGTCTACAAAACATCGGAACACCAGTCCATAAATCATTTTCATTTCGCCAATATTTAATCAATAATCAAGGAATAAGTATAACGTGATTCGTGCAACGATTAAGTGTTGCTGAACAAAGTATATAAATATTATTATTATTGTTATTATTATTATAGAATCTTTCCTTGCAACAAATGTGGAAACAAATGGTGATAATTATATTAATGTAGATATAATGAGTAATTCATTAATATCACAAGAATACGAAAACGTGTCGGTCAAAGTTCTTCTAGATCGCTTAGACCGAGAAGACCAACCTGAAGATGACAATTGTGACATTGCCGAAACGTCGGAACAACCCTTACAGGGATAATTCTACAACGCGGTTCATTACCCGAGAAAAAATCAGAACATAAAAAGGGACATAATGTGGAGGAGCTTTACAAAAGAGTTGTCGCAGCTTATAAAGAAGCTTACCAACTTATTACTCACTTATTACAGTCACAAAAATGATATCAAAACAATGACAAAAACATAGAGAAACTTGAATGAAATTTAGGAGGACAGAATTTCTTCGGAGATGGTGATGAAGGTATTATTCATCATTTTAAACCACCAGGGGTGGTGATTTCCGCTGTCAGATGGTTCGTCGGGGCTGATCGTCTCAAGCCAAGAAGTCTTGATAGTCACTACACATAAAGGTATTTGAACAACGAAGGTTCTTGGTATTCGCTACTGACGAGGTGAAATAACACCGAAACGATATATTGTCTAACGATCCACCGATTTATCTCTATAGACAATTTTAAATAAAAATCACAAAATATTGTTCGTCGAGTACTGAACCAATAATATGCAAATGTCGTCCTCAAATCTACGAACGGACGACAATTATTCGCTGACGTGAACAAATTTCTACAAAACCCGGAACCCGGAGAGAAAGGATCGAAATCACACCGACGGCAGTCCATATTTGCAACAAATCTGATATGAATTTATTAGCTTGTTCGAATCGTCATCCAAAGTGCGTAGGAAACGGAAATTGACCACCAAACGTGTGGCGTCGAGATGCAAATAAGAGAACGTATCACGTTACAGTTAATTTCTGTCATTCTGATTGGTGATAATTTATTCCAACGCACATCTTTCGCCACTTAATGGTCTGTATCGGAAAATATTAAACGAGTTGTTTTACGAAACAAAGTGGAACTTGGAAGCAAAAAAATTAGAATGTCCGGTAACTACCAACCTAATTATCATTAATTAAGCTCGCGCATTTCTTTTAACATCGCTGCTAAGTAGCTGCGATGACTCGGCAAAATTAATAAATAAACTAAGTAATCAATAATAGCAATATTTCAGTTGTTCAATGTACATTTTTTTTTAAATGTCGTTTTCGATATAAAAGTCAATTTTTACCTTAATTGCCTCTTAATCCAGTTTCAAACCAATTATACGCAATTAGAACAATTCTCTCGGCAGCCGACAATTGGGACGTTAAAGCGTATTCCGCTTTTACTTTTCAAAATTCCGTTACCGGAACGCTGCCGTTGTCATTGTTAACGGGCGCGTTAATCACAATAAACGCAGTGAGAACGGAAAATTGGTCATAGTTTGAACAACTGTCGAGCCGTTTGACGCGACAAAAATAAACGGTGAAACCCGGCGAGGATTTTTTCCCCAACAATGAGCGAGGAATTTACACGATCCGCGACTTTCTCGATAGTCTCCGTGAAATTTATGTTTACGTTCGACGTGTATTATTTGCGGCTCGGAATTGAAAAGTCACGTCGATGTTTCAAACGATATTTGAATTTACGATGCACATGGGTACGTAGATTTCCAGACGATTAAAAACCGAGAACGCGATTATGTGGGTCGTTTTGAATTGAGGTGCGTGCGCTTTGATTGGAAATGTGGATTCAAATTAAGGTTTTTCGTTTAGAGAAATCGGCAACCGTTTGGGACGGCACCACTCAACAATAATGCGTGTTTATCAAGCGTGGTCTGAACATGGGGTTGAACGTCGGAGAAGAGGCACTGGGGCTCAAAAACGAACCAATGAACGTCAAGATCGCCGCTTAAGACTAATGGCCTTGAGAGACCGATTCTCTACAACTAGATCAATAGCTGATCAATGGTCGTCCGATAGGCTTGCGAACAGTTTATCGTCGAATAAGAACCTTTGGCTTGCTGTCTTACCGCCCACATCTTGTGCTACCCCTCACTGTTCAACATCGCCAGGAACGTTTGGCCTGGTGCACGGAAATACTTCAATGGAACTTGGAGTGGCATCGAGTTGTCTTTAGTGACGAATCGCGATTTTGTTTAGGAATGCATGATGGTCGGATGACTGTTAGACGAAGACGTGGAGAAAGGCGCAATCCTGATTTTTCTATTGCGAGGCATGTTCAACGAACTGTGGGGTTGATGGTGTGGGGTGCTATTGCTTACGGCAGTAGGTCACCCTTGCTCTTCATTCGGGGCAGTATGACCGCCCGACGCTACATTGACGAAGTGGTAGAACCACATGTTCTTCCATATCTTCGAGGGCTGGAAGACCCACTTTTCCAGCAAGATAATGCACGACCTCACGTAGCAAGGGTTTCTCTTGACTTCTTTGAAGAGGCCAATGTTAATCTTTTGCCTTGGCCGCCAAGATCTCCCGATTTGTCGCCCATTGAGCACCTGTGGGACATGATCGGTAGAAGATTGAGGAATCTACCGAACCCACTGTTGACGATAGAAACTCTACGGCATGAAGTACAGGTTGCTTGGGATGCCATACCTCAAGAAGACATTGATCACCTGCTGGACTCAATGCTAAGGCGGGTCAATGAGTGTATCAGAAATAGGGGCCGACTAACACATTATTAAAGAAAAATCAAAAAGATGAAGTGTTTTTCTTTAACAAATTTTAATCAATTGTTACCTTAGACTAGTCCAATGTTTCTGCCAAATTTGGTCAAAAAATTCCCACCCCTTCTAGGTGGTGCAGTTTATATGTCACTGAGTATATATGTCCCGTACTATCAAGTCGTATATCCTTTTATGCAGATCATTCCCTCCACATTTAATTAGTTCAGTGACTATGTTTCTCCGACACTTTTATGATTTTTTAATTACCTTCTTTGTCATTGCAATATATTTGTTTGCTCCGAAAACCTTCTATTCTTATTCAAATCATCGTTGCGACTCTCCTTCTGAAGTCGTAACGTAGCGCCTTCGTACAACTGCGCAACGTGAAAAAATATTATGCAATGGCAGTTTCGTCAACGCACACACGCAGCGCGTGCCACCAACAAATTTCTCCAAACTCAAGCACGCCCATGAAAAATACATGTACGCGTCGACCTTACCCTTGACCGGTTTGTTTTAATTTATCCACGTTCTCGCTCTTACGCGCGCAGACAAGCGGGCACGCTTTATTAACAATGAAGCACGATAATTGTGTAGAAAGTGACCACCACATGCCCTCGAAAGTAAAAAAGCACAAATGTTTTAAATGTGCTAAACTTATAACTACTTTCATGGCATTCCATTTTAACTCACCAAACAGGTGTTTTTCTTTATCCGATGATTTCTCGCGCGCATAAACCCGCCGTTCGGTTCTCTTCGATTTCTAATCAAGGTCGCGTTTATTAGCGCCCGATTTTTAACGCCGCGCCGGCATAGAACACGATAACGCTTTTTTGCAATTATAATTGTGATATTCGCGCTTCGACTGTCGGACGTGTGCAATAACTCGATGTGAGAGAATAGTTAATCGGACGACAGTTGGATGGTATGGATGCGCAAGAATTGTGAATGCGGTGTTAAGTTGTTTGTGGAAGAACACCAATATAACATTTTTGATTTGTAAAATTGATAATTTTTTTTCTTCTGAAACTTCGCGCACCCCGACCACGGTGGAAGATCAATGACTGACAGTTTTAATCTCAAAGTAAATTGGCCTTCCCCATATTTTTTCCCATGTCAACTCGAATTGTCCCAAATATCGAAGGGGTTAAAATGGAAAGACGCCACGTTCTGATCGAATGATCGAATAGCAACGAAAATGGTAAAAATGGGACAGTAAGGACAGGGTTTCTATAAAACACAGTATGGAAGAACAGATTTAAAGACTGACGTTGGTAATAAAAAAATTTGAAAGACAGGATTGTAACAATGACCGGATCATAACATTGATAAGCATAGCCGCGAAAAGTTAAGACTAGGTCTAAAAATCACAAAAATCTTCATAAAATACTTTTTGATTGTCTTTATAACTTTCTGGTATCATTTTTTCAAATTTTATTTGCCTCCATTATGGCCATTTTCGCCTCTTCTCATTATATTATTATGGCAAGCAAATGTTTGGATTTGTATAAGTCGACAGAAATTTAATTCTCCATTTTAAATTTAATTAAATTAATCACTTATTGATCTGTTATATCAAAGAAGCCTCAACGAAGTAAGCATTAGGTAAAAGTTGTAAAACTTTCATTTTTTGTTAAAGGTAAGATGTGGCCAACGAATATTCTTAGCATCGTTCGCACCAACAGTCATAAATCCTTGCTATGAAAGATTTTTCTTATTTAGAAAATGCGACCGAACCCAACCCAATCCCCAACCGAACTCAAAATTATGGGGTGAGTCTTAGAGGTCTTTAGTATGACAAGGATGCAATGGCTTCCAAATAGAGTTGTCTCAAAGGAAATAACAGTGAATAGAATGGGATAGAGTCATACAAATGTATGAAGAAGAAAGTGTTGAAGATGGATGTAAATATGGAGAAAAAGCTCCTTCCCTAGATAATGAGACCCAGATAAGTTCTTATTTTTCAATGCTCTATTTGGTCTCATAGATCATCAATAATCAATTTCCCATCAGGAAATAGTGACCATGAGATTGCTGAGGTTTTCAAAAGCTTTCAATTAAAATTTTGCATAAATGTTTGCTTTCAATGGTTTAACTGATGCTCCAGAATGTTTGTACATCGTCCCCATGCGCGCTCACCCTAGCCTTGCCTTTCTCATACTCTCCCATTCGATCAGCACCAATCAATTGCCTAACAATTGCGCTAGTCATTTATGATAACTTCGCATGCTCTGCGGGTTTTCCAGATCCGTACTAGACGGCTTTGGTAAACCTGAAAAACGATGTTGCTAATCTGGACTAGAGCGAAGCAACTTTTCTTAAGATATAAGTACCTTGGTGCCTGGGTCAAGGGCAACTGAAGGCAACCATTATGTAAATGACATATTTTTGTCAGTTACATTAAATTTATGGCTTGTCGGGTTATTGGTTTTAAAGAATTTTTTTGGCTGATCTCGTTCTCTTAGTCAGTTTGTCTTGCTTCCGTATAAAGTCTTCTGATTTTCAGGAGATCCAATCAGACAATGTGTGGGCATGAGTGTTCTCATCGTTTGTAGGCGAAGTAATTGAATCGGTTCGATCCATTTAATATGTTCGAGCCTTTGCCAATAGGAATGGTACATTGTACATGTCTACGTTTCCGTCCAAATAATGTTTTCTTCTTCTTGAAGCGGTGAGTTGTAAATAGGCAATCTGCTTGGTTAGATGTTTACTAAATCTTCTTGGGCCTGTTCGATGTTCGTCAGCGTTGAGCACTTGCTACGCTACGTCTTGGGATGGAATATAATCGCGAGTTACGCATACGTCCAATTGGGTTGGTTTGCTGGCAGTACTAGACACGACCTTCACTGTGTAGCAGTGTCTTTCAAATTTATTTTCTGATTATAAATTTTTTGTTGCTGTGTTTGTGTTTTTGAGTTTCTTTACTATTATGTCCTTTGGCATTAAGATTATCTTGGTTTATCACTTTATTCCTTCTTCAATTTCCTTAATTCAAGACAACGAAATCAAACCAAATCTAATCACAATCGCAATTTTATTTGTATAAAAAATTTAATTCTAAAAAAACATTACAAAATTATCCAAAATGTCTACGTTGTAAAAATATCAAAAATTTTAAGATACTAAGAATTCTAAAATTGCTACTTTCTGTAAACAAAATGATCTGTGCCAAAATTTGTAATTTTTTGAAGCAAATTGCCGAAAATCAAATGAAGAAATTTTTAGTGTCATTGATGCGCAGCTTTCTGGAAATTTTTTCATTTTTTGACAATATTGAGAGCAACTTAAGTCGACGTAAGTAAAATAGACAAATGCAACCGCGTGTGTCATCACTTTGGAGATGTTTTTGTTTTTCGAAATTAACAAAAAAATTGCAAAAAAATTATCAAGAATATCTAAAAGATTGTCTTGTAAGAAAAAAATGAAATTGTCACAAATGCGGAAAATGCATTTTTTTCAAATTTAAGGCAAATTAAGAAATGATGACTTTTTGGGTATTTTTAAAAATGGCAGTAAAAATGACATTTATTTCAAATGAAGAAATTTTTTTATACTTTTGTGTCTTTGCTTTTTTTCGACGTTTTTTACAATTTTAATTTCCATTAATTTGGTTTGAGTTTTGCTGGTTTGGTCAATATTAAAATTTTTTTTTATAAATGTATAACGGTGGGTTGGGTTGGATTGGACTGTGTTGGGTTGAGTTTGGTTGGGTCAATATTTGAAAACCCGCCCAACTCAATCCAACACAATCCACCCCAACCCAACACAACCAAATTTAATAATTCTTAATCTTTAAAAACGAGTGGTCATTTCCTATCTCTGCATGTGGTGTTATTTTGACGTTATTCTCTTTAAATTTTGTCTAACTTGTTGCAACTATTTCGGTGGTGTTTTCCAATACCCGTGACGATAAAAAGTTCTGGGATCCCTCACCGGATCGTGTTCGACGCCCTAGCTAACACAATTTGTGAAGTTTGCCCAAAAGAATATCTTGAACTCTTGCCGAAGCATATTTGAAGATAAATATTTTTTTAGTTCATAACAGACTAACGCAGTGAACTACTCCTATTCAATGTTGCCACGTAATGCACGATTTGTTCTTACAGTAACACCTACGTGAAATCTCACGACACCTGCTGTTGTAATAATTGATTACATGATTTTAGCTGCCCATTGTTTTATCCATCAGGACGACGGTAAATTATTGGACAAACATCAATACACCATACTTGCCGGAACGAGTCATCGGGACCAAGACCATCCTGAAAATCGCCATAAACAAACAAACAAGCAAAGTCTGTTTTGATTTGCATTAATTCGTCGGATATGCTCATTACATTTTCGTAGGTAAAATCTGTGCGCCTCCATGGCTTTACGGCAATGATACAAAACTATGCTAATGACATCGCATTGGTGGAATTGGAGACTCCTGTGAAATTTTCGGATTACGTGCTACCAGTTTGCCTAGATTGGGAAAATAAATATCTAACCGAGGATCTACGAGAAGACAATACGGGAATTGTAAGTGTGCGGGATGAATTTTTGACGATTTTTATTATATGTCTAATAACTGTTACAGGTTGTAAGTTTTGGCAGTTCACCGCGGTCGGGATCAGATATCTTGAAGAAAAAATTCCTAACAGTGCAATCACAAACTATCACCAAACGATTTTGCGCAGTATTACCGTTTTTTACTCTAAATTACTATTATTGGTTATCCCCGCAACGTACAATAACACAATGCACGGCATAGGTTCAGCAAAAATATCCACCCAATGACAATCGAACGTACCCGCCGGGAACTAAGTAAAAAAAAACTCGTACGTGCAAAATTTCGATGCAGTCAAGAGCCGATTACTGGTTATCTTCCGATAAAGAAATTTTTTTTGACAATACACACAAAGGCCTGAATTTCGACCTTAATGCAACGTAGAATAATGACATTCACGGCATAGCTTGAGCAAAAGTCTCCGTCCAATGATTAACCTTGCTGACGTTCGAGTTAAAGTGAGATTGATAATAAAATGGTGTGCCGACATACCTTCAGCGAGTGTTTATATACATTTTAAAGTTTGGCCTACGATTTATTTCAATTATAAGACTAGTGACATCCGATGTATGTAGTTATTAAAATTATTGGAATAAACATTCATGATGCTGAAACTGTTTTAGTCGACAACGCATCTTTTTAAGGTTTCATAATGCAACGTTTCTGATCAGGCGTCAACATTCGTGGGACCCAACATGCAGACAACTTTTTTAGCCCCAAAATCTTTGTTAAAATATTTTGTAGTACCATAAGAAAAATTCGTCATTTCAGCTATCCGCCGAATGGTCAGTCGCCCATCTGTCATTACCATATCGTGTACACGATTAACATTTTCTTGGGTAGTGACAGTCACTGGTCGTCCAGCACCCTTCGCATGTTCACATCTTTGTCTTCCCTCATCTTTTCGTAAACCCTGGCTATAAAAGTTCTTCGATTTTCGTGATAATTTATCACTTCCTCTACAAATACTTTGCTTTAATTGACCTATTATTTCCCTTCTCTTTCATATGACTTTACTATCATATTTTCCCTATTTCGTCAAATATGATTTTTCCACAATTCTTACCACGTCGTTAGTTTCTAGATTTTTGACTAGGTATCTAGTCATGTTTATTTCTACCAAATCATATTTTCCTTTATCCCATCTTCATTCAATGACATTTACGATAAGTTTCTTGTACCCAGTTCATTTTTTGATCACGATCATATATTTCTTTGCGTAGCTGACGTAGAACACACCGGATTAAGTAAATAATATTTATTTATTTAATATAATAATTATTGATTATGCATTAAAACATTCCAATCACACATCGACACACGCAATTAACGTTGTAATTGATTAACCCATAAATGTCACTTACAACGTGAAATATCATCTTCGCACCGATCAGGATATTTAAATTCGTGCTTTTAATCGCATCTGCGAATTACAAATTCATTTATGTGATGCACATTTCCGTGTTGTAAACATTCGACTCGACAGTTATCTGTGTGGCATTAAAAAAATGGTCGTCCTTTTATGCAAAGAGCAAACATCACAATGACATAAATATGTATTTGAAAGACATTTTTGCTACGTGTATGCAAAACTGGGCACATACATATTTATGTGACAGACCTACGCAGATTGAATGGCCTTTATGGTTGAGTAAGACTGCTAAAGTTAGGAAATAATAGATTAAGAAAAAGTTTTTATTTCAGTCCATAATTTTTAATTTTTCCAGTTCAGTTGTTTGTTCTTTGTATTTTATGTTTTTTTTTTATTATTCGCTTATATTATCTGATATGAAAAATATTTTACGTTAAAAAATAAAATTAAAAAAAAAATGTTGTTGAGCCTGTCATATAACGTTCTTATTTTCTATAATAACTAATCGCCTCATATTCGAAAGCAATCCTTTCTTGCCGTTTACCTTAAATCCTGATATTGTAAAATGGAAACTTTGCTTTCTAAGCGCATTACAGCAGTTCTCGCTGTTTTACGGAAGAAGAAAACGAGATTTTCGCCGCGGCCATTTTCGAACAATTTCACTATTTTCCCGTTTAAATTAAAATTTTCGTTTGTAGGTTAGTTCCTCGAGTTTAACAAAGGGGACAATTTCTAGGCAACTCGGTTAGAAACACCAGCCTCCGTCGCGAGTCACGAACGTACTCTTTGCGGATTATTTATTTTGTAAAAGGATCTTCGTCGTGCACTTGTAAGGTTAACCGACAATTATTTTCAATGGACATACAACCGTGACACTATCTGGGCTCGTGGGCGTGTTTAGTAATTGCCGCGGATTGCCCACATATGCCCGTATATTAACAAACTATTTTTCCACGAATTAATTGCATCGTTCGAATATGGGTCAAGATCGATCGGTGGAAATATATTCGCGCATTGTTGATTTTTTTTGATTGACGTGATTCATTGTTCTAGAAAACGAGTGCATTCGATTAAAGATAATGTTTCCATAACACGCTAGAGGATATAATTAATTCATTATAATAAAATGCATGGAAATGTTTATGTTATTCGCGTAGTTCGATTGTTTTAAATTCGTATTAATCATAGATTAGAAAGTTACTTATTTTAAAAACATTTGATATACTTTAAAATATACTCAGTGGCATATAAACTGCACCACCTGAAAGGGGTGGGAATTTTTGGACCAAATTTGGCAGGAATAGTGGACCAGTCCAGGGAAATAGTTGATTAAAATTTGAAACCCAATCTTCAAGTAGTCATGGGATTTTTGACGTTTGTGTCATTTTTTAGAGGTGGTGATAGGCGAGCAATTATCGAGTCATTTTTTGAATTTGTTCCACTTTTTCGGATCCCGTTCTTTAGTTTAAAGTGTTTCAAGTGTTTAATGATGCCTAGAGGAAGGAGACCTCAAGTTTACCAGCAGTTGAGTGACTTTGACCGAGGGCGGATTGTTGGTTTACGAGAAGCAGGTTTTTCGTTTAGAGAAATCGGCAACCGTTTGGGACGGCACCACTCAACAATAATGCGTGTTTATCAAGCGTGGTCTGAACATGGGGTTGAACGTCGGAGAAGAGGCACTGGGGCTCAAAGACGAACCAATGAACGTCAAGATCGCCGCTTAAGACTAATGACCTTGAGAGACCGATTCTCTACAACTAGATCAATAGCTGATCAAGGGTTAGGTGAACAGGGTCGTCCGATAGGCTTGCGAGCAGTTTATCGCCGAATAAGAACCTTTGGCTTGTTGTCTTACCGCCCACATCTTGTGCTACCCCTCACTGCTCAACATCGCCAGGAACGTTTGGCCTGGTGCACGGAAAGACTTCAATGGAACTTGGAGTGGCATCGAGTTGTCGTTAGTGACGAATCGCGATTTTGTTTAGGAATGCATGATTGTCGGATGACTGTTAGACGAAGACGTGGAGAAAGGCGCAATCCTGATTTTGCGATTGCGAGGCATGTTCACCGAACTGTGGGGTTGATGGTGTGGGGTGCTATTGCTTACGGCAGTAGGTCACCCTTGCTCTTCATTCGGGGCAGTATGACCGCCTGACGCTACATTGACGAAGTGGTAGAACCATATGTTCTTCCATATCTTCGAGGGCTGGAAGACCCACTTTTCCAGCAAGATAATGCACGACCTCACGTAGCAAGGGTTTCTCTTGAGTTCTTTGAAGAGGCCAATGTTAATCTTTTGCCTTGGCTGCCAAGATCTCCCGATTTGTCGCCCATTGAGCACGTGTGGGACATGATGGGTAGAAGATTGAGGAATCTACCGAACCCACCGTTGACAATAGAAGCTCTACGGCATGAAGTACAGGCTGCTTGGGATGCCATACCCCAAGAAGACATTGATCACCTGCTGGAATCAATGCCAAGGCGGGTCAATGAGTGTATCAGAAATAGGGGTGGACCAACACATTATTAAAAAAAAAAATCAAAAAGATGAAGTATTTTCTTTATCAAATTTTAATCAACTGTTACCGTAGACTAGTCCAATGTTTCTGTCAAATTTGGTGCAAAAATTCCCACCCCTTCTAGGTGGTGCAGTATATATGTCACTGATTATATGTCAAAAATTTTAGAAATCACTGTTAGTTCAATAGCTCTAATCATTTTCTGACTATTTAAATCCAAATTTGGTTGGTTCCGTAAGGCGATCAATTCCAATTGAAAATCGTAATCGTTATCATTGTGACCCGCAATTTAGATTTGAAACGTGGACATTTAAATTCACACCTTGGGTTTTTCGCAAATTTTAATGGTCATTACTCATCTCTTTCTTGCAAGGCCCAGTTCTTTTTGGAACTGGGTCTTGCCACGTTTTAAACCTCAGGTAAGGTTTAAAAAATTGGGTTCGTTAACCGTAAAGTTAGAGAAATTTTGCCCACGTGGTTTTTATTATAGAAATTAACGCAGAAAATATATCTTTAACTAATTGCGTTGCATCTCTGATCAACTGGATTCTTTCTCCCAAATTTCACTTCAGCCCCAATTTATTCGTCCATCACAAATCCAAAGGAATCAAAAAGTCTAAATGACGAAATAAAATCGTTTTACAAACAATAATCCTAATCATCAAAAATCCGTTTTGAACTCCACACAAATCATTTCGGTTTCAGCCGGTGAAAGATGAGAGAAAACTGACTCCGACAATTGCGAACTGACCGTGACATGTTGTGTGTGTGTGTGCGTAGCTGATAACTCGGCCGACCACTGGCGAAGTTTAAAGAAATTGTCGACAAGGATGGCGAGTTCCGAACATATGTCCAGCAGCGTGCGTACGGAACGGGAATGTGGGTCGGCAGGTGGAACTGGAAAGTGGCTGCTGGATTCATTCATCGCTCGCATCTCGCCAGTCACAAACGCGTGGTTCTCGGTGCATCCCGGTAGTGTCTTCCGCGGTGCCTCTCTACAAGGAACCGCTCTCGAACTCTTCGCTCGTGCGGATACCACACAATTTCTCGAATCATGGAGCTATTAAAGGTTAGTGCAATTCAAATTTGAGAATCGAAGTTTTCCCCACTTTGCATAGATGTCAAGAACGATCGATAAATGCTCGAAGATTGCCCAAAGTTGTGGATTAATTTTTTTTTAAATCAGTTGATAAGAAAATTAAAAGACAAGTCATAAAGATTTTGTTTGGTTTCGAAGTATTTTCCACTTTCATCCAATTTGCAAAAACGTCTTTCAAAGTTAATTGGAGATATTAACAATTAATTAAACCAATAAATATTTCTCATGTCATTATGGATCGAGACAAAAAAATAACACGGATAATATTTTTATAAAAAAAAATACCAACCAAGTCGTGGAGAAAGTCATCTCAAATGATCTTTGGTTATTAAACTAAAGAAATAAATCTTTTACGAACTCATGCAGTATTAGAATGAAATAAGTAGATAAAACCGTCAAGTAAGATTCATGGTTACAAACAGCACAATCTGTTGACATTTCACGTTTAACCTCATGTTAAATCGTGAAACAGTTTACCCTTTCGCGTTAGTGATTATTTCTCAAATGTAAGTGAGACGAAACTCAACAAAATCGAGTTTGTCGTTCTGTCAGGATTTCAAAAATGAAATTAATTATATAATATGTGGATGAAAATTAAGAGAACGTATTGCGTCTGGGTTTTGAGTTAAATTTAAAATAAAAATTGCAAAAAATATCTACAAAATTTGAATACAAAGTTTTTGTTCTAAACTTTAAACATGCAAGACAAGAGATGAAAAATCACCAGGTCATGAAGCAAGATTTAATATATAAATTCCAAAAATGATTTAAATGAATTAAATTTATGACAAGAGACGTCGGAATGACAGAGTAATCCATAGTAACGGACAACGCTATTGCGTTTTTTGTCCCAAAAAATTGTAGTTTTTGAAATTTTAATTTTTATTTGCACTTAAAGTCCCTCTATAGGAAAAAAAATGTATTACACACGACGATAAAATCTCATTATCTTCTCGATCGTAATTAGCGTCTCGACGCTAAAAAACGCTCTCAAAGATAAAGTACGATTTTATCGTCTTATATAATAAATAAGTATTATCTACATTTACAAATAATTATAATTACTAAAATACATAAAATACATTTATATGAATAGATCAAGTGAATTCAACTCCGTTCGAGATTTGCAAATAACGTACGTTTACTAGCTGAAACGAAACGATAGCGATTGGCGTGATGAGCAAGCAAACAATTATTATTATTTTTAAAACGATTAACTAACTAGAAATTTTCAAAACAATGAAATAAAAGTGCAACAATTTCTATTTTAATGAATCGCAATTTATATTTTTATCTACATTTACAAATAATTAAGTTATAATGTATACAATTTATATTAAAATATTATATTTAAATTCTTGAAACAATTTTTGATTAGATTAGATTGTAGTTCAAACAAAAATTATTTATTAATTATCTACACATTTATAATTTTTGCAAATCCAAACGTTGGAATTTTTTTGAAATTTTTTTGCCTGACATCTGACAAATCTTAATCAGTCCGATGCTTCAAACTGTATTTATAGACCAAAGTCGAATTAGTTCAAATCCAAGATGACTTCTTCATTTGATGACGTTTTCCAAATCCAAAAGGAAGAATTGGTAATCGAGCAAACAAAACGCTGCTAAATTTTAATCTAATCTGATATTTTATTGAAGTCCGAAGAATGGTTCGAATTTTAATTATAGATCAATCCAATCCAAGACGACTTCTACAAATTCATTACACTTTCCAAATCCAAGTTTGTAAGCCAACCCAACACAACTCAGTCCAACCCAACCCAACCCAATGTAATTCACAATTCACATTGAGCACCCAATCATAAAGTTTACACTATGGACTACGGATCGACTTATCCAAGTCTATATAACTTATATCCAATCCAGATTTGAATTGGTAATTTTTGACAATCGATGACAAAATTATTACTAATTTATCAGTTGGCTTAAATTTTAGGGGAAACTATTACTGTCTTTAAGGAAATTGTAGAAAATTGACAGATATTTCACATTTAACTGAATTCACATTTAACACAATTCGAGACCCATCGAAGCCAAAGCTCAAATTATGTTCAACCCAGCACGAGTCCAAGATTTCCTGGGATTTACAAAAGTCCCTAAACAAGAAAAAATAGATAAAACCAATAAAAAGTATGGCAGTTTTATGTTGTCGACTTTTTGGGATAAAACCGTAATCTAATCTAATAAATTTAGAGGATTTGATTTGAATTCCGTTTTACCATAACCACTACCACCAACTTATAATTATCCCACACCATTCTGATGATTTACACAAAATATTTCGCAGAAATCTCAAAACTTAATTTTAAGAAGTCCACTCGTTAAAGTCCAATCAAAAATGCAATAATTCAGAATTGAAAATATTAATGGATACTTTTCTAATTACCTCCAACTCAACACTGCAATGGGTAACCGTTCAAACCAAAAAAATGGCAACATTTCAACTATTAAATCATTTTTGTAATTCAACTCATTCTGATTCAAGATTGTTCAATTACGTAATATTTTAAAACGTTGGATTTAGCTGGAATTTCGTAAATTTTTTGGAAAAATTGTATTGAAAGTTTTAACATTTCTCCTTATTTTTTGGAAAAGACGTTGAACGATAAACATTTCCATTGAAATCTCGTAGACACGACGCAAAATGAAACCCAATGAACGAAAATTCGTAAATAAACCTCAAACCCAATATAATTTGCGGATTTGCTCAAATTTGGCGGTCGACGTCTTCAACTTTATGCTGTCAGTCAGTCGTAGAATTATATTATTTGAAACCTAAAAAAACCAATGTCAAGGAGGATTTATATTCTATGGCCTAGTGTAGCGTATATGAAAAATCACGTGATCACATTCACTGCAATTTTGTTTAAAATATTCTAATTGTACTCAAGATTCTAGCATTTAATTTTTCACAATGTCACACAATGATTTTTTGCCTATATTTAAGTATTTCTCTAATATAGCAAATTATTGACATATTGTGAAATTTATGGCCGAAATTCACCTTAAAAGTATGATATATCACATTGCTATAGGTCCCATTATTGCTTTCTAATTAATTCCCAATAAATTTCGTGGCCAAATTACTCTATTTTTGTGTGTTTTTAGTTTTTTTTTGATCCCACCCCTTACAATTGAAGAATTTAAATATTTATTTAGAATATCCACCCTAAAAATTTAAACGCATTCAGTCAGATGGGAGAGAACAATTATGAAGCACACTATTATTATATTATGTATAATTAAAAACCAATAGATTTTAATTGCAAATTATTTCTCAGAAAACACAGTTACATATAAATTAGTAAACAATCAAATGCATAATAAAATTTTCTCTTTTGTTACCAAATAATTTCAAAATGCGATCTTGCGATTGTAGTACGCATTGCAATTTGTATTTCGTTGTGGTTTTAAGATTCAAACCGCGCTGATAAATATTTACGCAATGGTCGACGTAGTTCAATGAAGCCTTAACATAAAAATGTCACATGGACGAGTCACGTACAAAAGTTTTACGTAAACGCTAAATAAAATGAAAATCTTTTTTGCAATTACAGACTTTTGATCAATTGATGGTAATTTTGATTATTTTATTTTATTATCCACAGACAATGAATTAGGTTTAGAATAGCTGTATTTTATTGACTTATTGGTAATTTAGTTTTATTTTGATTTTAACTGAAAAAAATAATGTGCAGAGAATGTATTTTTTGGATATAATTTCCCTGCTTCATTTTACGCGATTTCAACAAGTTCCGACGTCAAACGAACCGATCCACAATAATAAATCTTAAGTCCAGTAGAATTTTCCCTCAAATACCTTCAATTTGTACATTGCGCGTATATCGTAAGATTTGCATATTTATTTAATTTAAACCGATTAAAAAAAATTTATAAGTAACTGCAATTAAAATACCCGCTACTTCGAATTTCTTTTAGCCATCACCGCCAGCAATAAACGAGCAAATATCCCAATAAACATTAAACAATTTCCATTAGGAATAATTTACGTCCGTTTTATCGCCGGCGAAGAAAGTTCCGTGCATTTACAGCCCGATTAACATAAGAGGCGGCCGCGCTTCCAAATTTGTCAAGCAAACAACCACACGCATAACTTTTAATTTTTACCCGCCCGTTCTGCATACGCAAGCAGTTTCGATATGGTAATCGAATAGAAAGCCCGCTTATCCGCTTATTCACTTTTTACGTCTGCACATCGACGACGATTTACCGCACCGTTTAGGTCGACAATTTGTCCACGTTCAACGGCGGCACTTTCTCAACTAACCATCGGCGAAGTTGCGTAATCACCACAACAAATATTTTATATAATTAATATTTTTTTAATAATTTCACTGAAAAAAAATACGATGGGCACGGAAACGGATATTAAAGGAGCGACTGATCCAGATGTAGCGGTTCTAATGTTTGTTACGGCTATCGCGATGTGGAATCTTCGAGTATTTTTGTGATTACAATGGTTAATGATCGGCAATGGTAACTGGACTGCGAGGTTAATTACAATAATAATAAATCAACATTGATGCTCGAGTACCTATTCCGAGATGAATTGATTATTGGAACGTGTTCGAAAGTTGTATTTTTTATTTATTTGATGTCTGTTTTATTTCATTCGATTTTATTGTCTAGAAATCGTAAAATGTAATTAAAGGAATCGTTGCGATAATAATTAATACAGCTGTTGAAGAAGAAGTGGGTGTAGATTCAGACCGTTTAGAAAATCAGTTCGCAAGTCAGTGATTCATTTATATCGTAAATAAAACTGTAAGCCATAAGGTCCAAACTAATCGATCCGTTTAGAAAAATTAAAGTGTACATGAAGTTATATAAGCGATCATCATACCGAGGTGGGAACAGTCGAATTTAGAGAGCGCGTCGGTTTATATCACAATCCAAGTTTTTAAAAATAAAATTAGCGTTAACGAGGAATTAAAATCAACGAAACCAACCTAAAAAGAGCCCCAAACGTCTAACTATTAGCAATAACTACAAACTGCATTCGCCGAAATTAAAAATAAATAATCTGCGTTAATTGACTGTTCACATAAATTAATGTTTATAATTTTGCGAATTCATTTCACTCTGTGTGGTTATGCCATTGCCATTGCCATTGCCATATTTTGAGCAGTCGGTTATGTTTAAACTGTCAAGGAACATGCGAATCGTAACCTGGCTTTTTCTTCGATACACTGTGCAAACGGCGTAGGATATGACACAATTGCACAACCTATTATAGTTTAGAAATAGGACGCGTTCAAATTCGCAACTCGGCGTTTCGCACAAATATGTTAAACTTTGGAGGCCTCCGGGAAAATTTCACGATGTAACTTAAACAACAAGTGAGCGTAAGCCTCTTTGCCTTATTCGGATTTGCATTGAATCTCGTGAACGTAAAGTCATCGCAACTGTCAATCCAAACCAATTTGTATTGCGATTGTGAAGTAATAGTTGAATTAGGTTGGCTTGGGATGAGGTGGGTTATGTGTTAGGTTAAAATGGAATTGATTTGGGTTGGGTTGAGGTGGGTTATTGAGAAGTTAAAGTTTGATTCGGTTGGAGTTGAATCGGGTTGGGTTGGAGTTAAGTGAGTTAAGTTGAATGGGGTTGGGACTCATTTATCATTCAACAAATTTAACATTTCGATTCGAATGCGATCGTGGTTTGTTCCTTTTAAGATTTATTTCGGTTCAAATTGAAGTTTTTAGTAGCTTAAAGAATAATTGAACGTATACTTTTTTTTGGGTTTCAATTGTAGATCGTGGACGTAAAGGTAAATCCAAAGTGTTAACCCAACCCAACTCGCATTGTGAGGTCAAAATTGAATTGGATTGGGTTGGGTTGGCGAAGTTAAAGTTTAATTGGGTTAACTGGGAAGTTGAATTCGGTTGGGGTGAAATTTTGCGAGGCTAAAGTTGAATCGGGTTGGGTTCTAGTTATTGTGAGTTTAAATTGAATAGGGTTGGAGCTCATTTGAAGTTCAAGAAAACAACTTAATATTGCAGTTCAAACGTGGTTTGTTCCTTTTCGGTTCAAAGTGAAGTTTTTCGCAGTAAGGCTAACAAGAGAAACCCAATCCACCACAATTCGTAATTGGGTATTTTAAGTCGGATTGGATTGGAGAACGTTTTATCGAAATTAGTTCCAAAACAAAAAAATTAAAAACAAAATTAATGCGAATAATCGTCTGTGATGATTTTTGTAAATTTCTACGATTTTTTTTAAAAAAAAATAATGATCTTGCGATGTTAATTTTTTTACGGTTTTTCAAATTTTGATTACTTGTAACTATTTTGATTAGAGTGTGTGGAACTACAACCCCAGGAAAATCATCGGAAACAATAGAGCGAAAATAGTAGTAACCATTGGCATTGCAGGTGCATAGAATGATCAAAAAGCAAGACCACATCATTAAAGGTCCAATTAATTACACGAGATGATGGAAAATGATATATTGAAATTTTTCTTCAAAACTTTCTCTCTGTTCTTGTTTCCATTTTTCTCTCCTCTCATGTCCACAATTTAATTTCCCAATTCTGTTCTATATTTTCTTGTTATTTTCCTTGTTATTTTCCACGTTTTTTTATCCCCTTTAATCTACGCCTTTTTGATCCTGCAAGTATTTCCCTTTCTTCAAAAATTCATCTTCGATATTGTAGGAATTCCCATGGTTCATTTTACTTATTAGGGTTTCTCGGGAGTATTCTAGAAAATTGAATGAATCTTCTTGTGTCTACATTTGTAATAAGTTGCCTTTCCTTGTTTGGTTTGGGTACATTTTTAACGTTGTCTTTTCTCGTGTGAGGTATAGGGTTGGGTTTGGTTGGATCTAGTTGGTTTGGGTTGACAGCACCATAGCTATTTTCGAGGTGCAGCTCAGAGTTCGCCTCCTGGTTAAATTTTAAGTTGATGACCCGGCTTAACAAACTTATCCCCCTCTATATTTGATGTTGTTATCCTATATCCTGCTTTAGAAGGCTCAAAAAATCGATTTTTTTATTGCTCAAATCTATGCCTAATATATCTAAGAATATGTATAAAAAGTTATAGCGGCTAATTCGCAATATTTTGAAAGATACAGCACTAAACACAGCGAGGTGTCGAGCAAAAAATATACGAACGCACGAACGCTCGGACAAACGAAGCGCGCGCCCCTCCCCGCAGTCACATAACACCGAACCATGTACTGAAACAAGTTCAATCGGTCGTTCGAAACAATAATATTTTGAATTCGTAAGAGCTATAGTAGGATTATAACGAGATATTCCGCAAGTAATCGAAAATTAGCATTTTTCCTGATCGTAAACTTTAGAGCGAGCTTTCTCGAGTTTTCGTTTTTACGATTTTTCTAAACTGGTGGGCGTGATTGCGAGAAAACTAGACAAGCAATCAAAATGAAACAAAACTTTTGTTAGCTTCAGTAGCATTCTATTTGATTTGAACTAAAAAGATTAATGAAAAAAAATTCCAAACAACTTTTTTAGCAAGTTGAAATGATTTTCTCTTCCTGCAAAGAGCACATTTATTTTCAAACCTGAGAAAAATCTTGAATTTCAAAATTTTGGGTTTTTTTTAGTTCACATAGAAGAAAATATATGAGAATTACAATTTTCTTTGGTTTTTTTTTGTTTCAGACAAAAATTACGAGCTACATCTTTCCCACCGATTGTAGACTGCAATTGAAAGGTGTTGCACAAATGTGCATAAAAATCGGTTCCGTTTAAATATTTTTCTCTCGAAATATATTTTTTTTAATGCTCAAATATGCAATAAAATGCTCTAAAAAGTTCACTAGACTTGCTCATTTTTTTCTGTCCTAAAAAAATTCCCCCCAAAAATGCTGTTTTAAGGCCTCCTAAAGCAGGATAATTTGATGTTTAAAAATTTCGTCTTCGATATTGTAAGAGCCTGCCATAGTCTCTTTTACTTATTAGGTTCTTACGAGTATTCTACACGAAGTGACTCTTCTTATGTGTACATTTTTAACGTGTTGTCTTATCTCGTTTGCGGTGTTGGATTGGATTTGGTAGGATATGGTTGGGTTGGGTTGACAGCACTAATTTTCGAGGTGAAGCTCAGAGTTCGCTTCCTGGTTAAATCCTTAATTTGATGACCCGATTCAACAAATGTACCCCTCTTGTTTCCTGGTATTTATTTCTTCCTTAGTTGTAACATATTTCCTAGTTAATTAATTTGTTTAAATTTAAATTTAATTTAAATTTTTTATTCGATAGGCAACAATCAATAAATCAGAGTAGGTAACATCTAACATAAATAACACTAATTTCGAAAGCAAATAAATTTGTGTATACGTACACATGGCTGGCCAGAAAAACTAATATTCAAAACTTTGTTATAGTGACTCAAATTGCTGAATCAATCGAAATCCGTTCGATTTTCGTCACTATCACCCCCTTGTCATCAATAACATAAAATTCGTTAAAAGAATTATAATAATTTTCTGATCTGGTCAGTTACTTTGTCCGATTTTTTTGGCCAACGATTGTTCTCATAATTGGCAGCCATTTCCTATTTTTAATATGACATTTAGTAGATGAGTAATGGTGATGATTCAATAAATGTGTAAAAGTTGACTGGAATTTTTCATAAATAATAATCACGTGCACGGTAACGTGTCGCACATTTCAATTGCTGTTGACGTACAGTTTGTAATTGCTTTGTATTTATCGTGTAGTTGCTGTTGCTGTTGATTCGTAAATCAGGAAAGTTTTAAATAATTTCATGCTGCTTTGAAGGTCTTCGACGGCACGTTTACCGCCACCAACGCGATTTTTTTTAAATGATCGTAAAACATTGTAAATTGATACAACGGTCCTTGCACGTGATGCAAATCTTCTTTGAAACGCACTCACGTTTCAGTTCGACACACCCCGAGGACGTTTCTTCATAAAAGGACTGTGTCGACTGTCAACTTAAATTAAATTTGCTAATAATTTTTTTTCTAATCCCGATCTGAAAGTATTTGGCACGAACGTCTCGCCTTATTATTTATGCAAGCGGACGTTAATCACCGCAACATCAATCAAAACCAAAAGTGTCTGTTATTATCTAAATTTTTTCCCAACGTAATTCTTCGTAATTATGCACATGCGAGCCGCGCATTAAACCGTTTAATTAAAGTAACATAACCCACTTTGTTTTCAGAGCGAACGCTCTCGATGTGGAGCGCTGTTGAAAAAACGACGCGGACAATCTAAAATCTAAAATCGCGACTTTTCCGACGGAGGAAATCGGCAATTTTTCACTCCGCAACAAGTTAATTACCCTAATAGGTGTATAATTGACCACGTTCGCCTACCTAGTCTACTTAGAAAAATTTGCGCTTTCCTTGCTAGGATTCGTTACCAATTTCAGTATCAGACTGACCCCGGTGGGACGTTAACCCTGGCAATAAAATTTTATACCGGAAGGTAACGCAAACACGTCGAGAGCGATTAAACACAATGGTTTCTGATAGCGGAAGATTGAAAAAATTGATATGTGTACACTTCGCAAAGTTTCACTCCAGGCGATGGCCATTATAATTTACTTAATTATGATTTTATCTATGAGCGTACACCGCGAGAACGTGAGGACAAGGAGCGTTTTTTTTTCGTTCGAGATAAGTCTAGGCGTGCAGTTCATTAGCTTCGCGAGTTGTGAAAAGCGGAAAGAAATCTTCGTTCGACTAGATATTTTCTTTAATAAGGAATCGCGTAATTAAAATCAGGTAAAGTTAACGAAAGGAAACGTTCGGTACAATGTAATTCAGAATTCATTGTCTAATTGTATCACAGAGTGAAACTTTCATTACAACCTCGCATATTCTGCAAATCTTGAAATTAAGTTGGTTTGAAAATTCCATCTGCGTCTCAAAAAATTGTGGCCATAACTTTACCAGCGGATGGCAAAACACGAAATTTGCGGGGTGGCGGAGAACCTCGGCGATGCCACTCCATACTTCGTTGCTTCGACTCAGGATCGAAGTGGTGAACCCAAGTTTCATCAAGAGTGACGAATCGAGAAAGAAATTCATCCGGACCTGCTTTGAACTTTGCCAAACTAGCTTCAGAATGTTTCTGATCAGGTGTCAACATTCGTGGGACCCAACGTGTAGACAACTTTCTTAGCTTTAAGAAATATTTTGGGGCTAATGGTCAGTCGTCTATCTGTGATTACCATATCGTGTATACGATTAACATTTTCTTGGGTAGTGACAGTCACTGGTCGTCCAGCACCCTTCGCATGTTCACATCGTTGTCTTCCCAGTAACAGCACCCTCACCTCATACACTTACCATGTCTTCATGAATTTCATAGATTGTAGTGTTTCTATCGTGAATTATTTATCATCAAGGTACGTTACTACTAACAGCGCATTGAACGAAATAACATATAAGGGACCGATAATTTTTTATGTCGCCTAATTTATTTTCCCTGTTTCTAACGATATCTAGTCGAAGTTCATGCTTCGTCTGTCAAACGGGAACGTGCGCTATCTAAAACATTCCGTTTCTGTTGAACAAATCGTAGCAAATCGAAATGTCATGTCTACGACGTTTAACGTTTACGTTCGTAATTGACTTGCTTATGCAAAAATAAAAACCACAACGAAAATCATTTCGAAACACCATTAATTTTCCATTAAAATCAATTCGTTAATAAATCATTCCCAAAAGTTTCGTCCTATGAACCTCCCGACCACTTTCTCGAAAATAATTTTGAAACTCATCCATTACGAAAAACTTGTCGAATGACCGCCGCGCGAGCCCGCGTTCGAAAACGAGCCAGGCCGAATTAGCGGTGAAAGTAGGTGAGAATCGTGGAGAGTGTTATTGACTTCGTACTTTCTTCGGCTCGACCTGCCCGCCGCGCGCGCGGTGCACACTCAATCATTTCGAACGTTTCATTGTTGTTCGTTCCCGTCGCGCGAGAGGATATAATTCATATTTTATTATTACATCGGCTACGTAACGCCGCGTAAGTTAAATGCACCTCTTTCGATGTTTGCGTTTAAATAATTTTACTTTCTACTCGTTTCCATTTCATCGCTGTTTGACGGTTATCTGATCTTTATGCGAGGTAATCAAGACTTCCGGTCGTAAAGTGGTGCGAGGAATATGGAGATTGCGAGGATTATGTGTTGTTATGTAAGGAAGTTAATTTTAACGGTTTCAAACTTGGTTTTGCGAAATGTATATATATATGGAAATAAAACCAGAAATACATCAATGGTAAAATTTTAAGACCAGTTTTGTTTTGATCAATAGATTTGGTACACGATGGCACCACATGCACAGAAAAACATTCAATGTAAAATGAATATTCCACCCAATAAAAAATTTAAAGTGGTTTACGTTATAGGGACCAGTAGGGAAATGAAAGCTCTAAAGCTCTGGACGAATATAATTGGCGATGTTAATTTTGTTTCAAATCATCCAAATGGAATCATAAAACGTTAAAAGTTGATAAATTAGAAATCCTGATTATTAATTAATTTAATAATTAATTTAATTAAAATTCAAACAAAAATATATTTATATTGAAATTAAATATGTTTTATTTTTTTTAATTCTACTCAAATGCAAAATGAACGGCAATTCATAAAATTCTAAATCAAGAACTCGAACCTGCAATTAAACGGTGAAGAACACAACAATTTTTGCGAAAATTTTAAACTAAACTATTACCCAACCCAACGCATCCCAACTCACGGTGAAAGAACACGTTTCGTTCCTCGTGAAGCTTTTCTACGTGTTTTCAGTTAACTGCTGATTTTTCCATCAATTATCGGTGTTATCGTGAAATCATTTTTGAATCCCAACTTTGTGTCAAATTCTCTGTAACTCTGCAACTGCAACGGTAGTTATTTTGATCGATCCAAGTCGTTGCATATTTTTCATTTAAGCTCCTGATATTTTTCTACGTATTTTCAGTTAGCTGCCGATTTTTTTTTTGAATTATCGATGTTTATTGTTAAGTCCTTGTGTCATTTTTAAGTCTCAACTTTGTGTCGTATTCTGTCGTAACTTAATCGTAGTCATTCTGTTCAATTCAAGTCGTTGCATTGTTTCGATTCCAGCTCCTCAAACGTCCCTACATGTTTTCAGTTAACTGGTGATTTTTTCCATCAATTATCGATGTTGGTAATGTATGATTTTTAAGTATAAACTTTGTGTCAAATTCTCCGTAACTCAATCGTAGTCATTCTGTTCACTTCAAGTCGTTCCATATTTTCGACTCCAGCTCCTGAAACTTCCCTACATGTTTTCAGTTAACTGATTTTAATCTATAATTTGCCGATGTTACTGTCAAGTCTTTGTGTCATTTTTAAGTCTCAACTTTATGTCAAATCCCGTGTAACTCAATCATAGTCAGTCTGTTCAGTTCAAGTCGTAGCATTTTTTAGTCCAGTTCATGAAAAGCTTATCCTGCAGTTGTAGACGAAATCAGATGTAGAGTTATTGCAGCAGTCGTATGGAGCATTTTATAAACTTACTTACTTAGTTATTAATTAGGAACAACTTAAAAACAATATTTAATTGCATCGAGGGACAGGAGAAAAATTACACAAAAGGTAAACGAACACATCTTAAAACACACAATAAAAAATACATGAAATGAAACGTTGTTCAAACAAAAGAAGAAAATGGTGGAACGAGAATATGAGGGGAATAAAAATAAGACGCAGGTTTGGATTCAAACAAAATATGAGAAGAAGTTAAAGAGGAATACAATAAACAGATAAGAATAAGATAAAATTAAAAAGGTAAAAAGGCGAAAAGGAACACGTGGGAAGAAATTGGTGGGCAACTTCACAACAAGAGAAATAAGAAAAGCATCGAAAGAATTTTACAAATAAACATGCCAAAAAGAGGACAATATTAAAGTTAGGAAATAAGTAGATAAGTAGGAGGCAACTGTAAAAGCAATAAAGCGAGAAAGCAAGACATGGTAGATTTTGAAACACCACCAAAGAGAAGATGAAAGGTAAGGACATGACAGGATGCAATAACGAGCATTTGGAAACCAAATAAAATGGAAGGGACGCAATTGAATTTGCCGCTGATTTGTGGTTAGTTTTTGTTTGTCTTCCTCTGTGTTCTCATATTAATACTAATCGTTTATGTTTTTAATCCATGGTTTCTTTTATTTTAGTTCTTGCATTTTCTAGGGACAAATCAAATTGTACAGTTTGCCAACTTCAAGCACGCATATTACAGCATATTGTTCCCGAATTGCAATCTGGGTTTAAGTCAATCTTCAGTAGTGTCGAAAAGGGCTACATTTTATATTTTTCTTTGTATGAAAATATTTTCGCAACTATATAATTCTCTTACAATTGTGTACATCTTAACTTATAACAATCTTGTGGTAATGCATGGCCTGTTTCAAAAATATGTTGAGCTACGCTTGCACATCTTTTGAAATTAAAATGTGTTATGTACTCCTTATAGCGGGCTTTGATCATCATCGTCATTCTATTGCAGTTCAAAATTTATCTTCATTCGATCCCCAATTTATTTGTGTTTGTAGGAAACTGTAGACAAACATGGAGGTCTTTGCTTTAAAGAAAAAAATAATTGAAAATTAAATAATTCAGCAAGACATTAAAGGTTAAAAAAATACACTGATTTTTGCATAATTAAAATAACATTCTCGATACTAATGCAAGAAGTCTGATTTGATGACCAGGACCCATAATATTGCAAAACGAGTGAATGAAGGAAAGGCGAGGAGGTTGGATTTGGTTGGCTTCTGAATGAAGGAAACGAGAAGAGATTGGGTTGGGTTGGGTTTGATTTCGATCCCCAAGTTATTTGTCTTTGTTGAGAACTGCAGACCCACATGAAATTCTTTAAACTTCTTTGAATTAAAGAAAAAAATAACTGATAACTAAATAATTCAACAAAGCCTTAAAAGGTAAAAAAATAATGTCCATTGACTTAGTGTTATAAAAATCACAGAAAATGTGGAACGACTTGTATTAAGCAGAAAAACCAAGTAAGAATAATTCGTGTGTTCCATCCTTTGATTGGTGGCGAAAAATAGCACACTGTAAGAAACTGGAGACGAACTGACTTTCTTTAAAAGAATTAAAGAAAAACACTGCTGAAAATCAAAGAATTTAGTTAGAATAAAGTTGCCATATCTTTGAAAATAGTGAGCGAATTTGATGACAGGAATCCATAATAAACGACGGGAAAGTTAATCGTTCCTTTGATATGAAATTTTAAAAAAACACAGAACATGTGCCATCAACGAGTGCAGATTACTTATCACATATGTTTCAGATTTTTTGATCTTTTCAAGTTTGTTAGGAAGAACCCGAAGAGTTGTAGTGGTAGTGGTAAGCGTTGATTTTGTAAAATTCCAAAATGGTTTTCCTCAATTCTGGGATTCCACTTGTACCCTACCTGGGCCCCTTGGTACAGTATTTACAGTTCTCACTTTTTGAAATTGTTTCACCCAAGTTCATCAGATCGAATTGCTGGTGTAATGTAATAAATAGATCAGGAAAACAATTAAATTTTTCCAATCCAAATTCAAATGTCACTCAAAGGTATAGAGCGTGAGCTTGAACTATGTGCTAAGAACTTTGGTTTACACATCGACAGTTTACCACGTTGTGCAGCTTATATCAATGAATAAAATAAAAAAATAAAATATTGAAACTAAAGATATCGTTAGACATCTTGGTGGTCACATTTTCATTACTGTGACGTTATATGACACTATAGATATTAGAAAAGTTCAGGTACATTTTTGTGTTATTAAGAAAACTTAAGATATCTTTGAGACTGATTGATCTGAACTGATTCAACATGATCGTAAATCTTTGAATTTTGACACTTTTATTTATAAAATAATTAAGATTGATTTTTTTAAAGTGTAACAAAGTCCAATGTAGGATGTTTTATACAAAATATTCTTTAAAAAAATTTCATGTTTACGAAAACTTTTATTTCCAAACATCTACATCACAGTCATGGCATTCATTGTATTTTTAATTGCTCGTAACCATTGACCGAGACTGCGCTTTTCCGACTTTTAATAAGAAGACAATGCCAAAACCAGTCGCGGCGACGAAATAACAATTCAGAATAAACGTTTGTCGACCCACTTAAACTAATCCGTTTCAATCGCCCCATAATATTTACGTTCATTAAAATCTCTTGCAACTCACCGCGACGATCTTCTAGTTACGCACGCGACCGTAAACACTGCATTAACTGCTCATCGGTCATTTAATATAAGCAATTCATGTCGGCATTATCCCCGAGTCAGTTAACGGGCAATTAACACCATTTCTCCCAATAAGCCACTCAATTAGACGCGCACAACGAAAGGCGATCGTTATCCGCGAAACCTAACGTCTGGCATTTTTTCAGGCGCTCCTCCTATTGTTCGCCGCGCTAACAATAGCCGCTTCCGAGACAGAAAAACCACAAGTCACCGTCACCAGGACGGAATTAAAAGTGTCGAGGAGTCTGAATCCGGACGACATGCAAACGGTGAACGTCAGGACCAGGGACGGCAACGTCGCCCAGCTGATCGTCAAGCGGAGAGACTCGAAATCCAAGCAACTTCAGAATCCCGTCGCGACGAAAATGGACGGCGATGTCGGCAAGACGAACGGTCATTTCACGCGATCGATTTACGCGAATTGGATCCCGGTCTCGTCGGTGTACCTGCAACCGAACATGATCCGGCTGGATAAGATCGCGTTGGTGAGGAACGCGAGCGAAGCTCCGAGATGGATGAACGGTAACAATCTGGGGAACGTTATCGACAGCGACAGGTAATTTAACGGCGAGATTTAATCGTTCGGAAGTTTCGTTTTGTCTAATCATTTAAATGGAGGTTAATGTTTATTTGCCAACTTAACAATGTTTTCACGAGATTTCTAATTTCTGTGTATGTACGTGCGACATAATGCGTGAAATATGAGTTCGTTCAAGAGTAAATATTTGGGTTAAATGTGTGCTCATTAGCGCTTAGTTTCACGTTAATTAAATTATTCATGTTTCGATGTTTATGCGACTCACGGTCGTGATTAAATGTACTTGACTTTCATGCAACTGTCTATTCTTTGCTTACTTATTTTGACCTCTTATTCGCTAATTACATATTTATTTTTATAATTGGCAATCAAAGAAGTATACAAATCGAATAATATATTTTAAATTAATTACACGATTAACAAACGAATGACATAAAGTCGTTGTTCTAGAATAAATATAATCCCTTGCAATTTTTGTCATTGAACGACATGTTTATCTTTCTATCTAGATGTCAATTAAAATTTATATTAGGAGCTATAAAAGCAATTGATTTATAGCAAAACAAAACAACAAAAATTTACAAAAAGAACAAGTAAATACAAAATCAGAAAAAAAACGAAAGGAATGAAATCAATGCTCATGACCAAATGAAAACGGAAAAGTATAAATAAATCACGAAGCAATAAAACATAATTAAATTACAAAAATAAGAAAAATAGAAAGCTCAAGGAAATTGACAAGTTTAAGGACAACATCGTCATTGTCAAAAGATAGAAGCTGGTTGATGAGACTTACTAACTTGTAACTTGTACATCGTCCCCATTACGGTTCTTATATGATAAATAAATTTTTAGGCGACCGACACGAAAAATACTATTATATTGGATGTGACATGAATTAGTTAAACTAGGACATGAAAAACTTAGGGGACCGTTCAAGTAGAGCAGGACACAGGAGAAAAAAAATATTTTTTCCAACGACGTTGAAAACAAATACTGTCTTTCATTATCTGGACCGTTCCTTGAACAGAACCATGATTAGCATTCCAAAAGTGAATATGGGACATGTCCTGATATCAGGATTTCAAACTAGTTTAGCAATGACTTTGCTGTCGATCAAGAATGTGAATGATAATCGGCAGCAGTTTTGTTCCACGATGGTCAGTACTTAACTTAAAACTTAACCGAGCACCAAGGAAGCCTATCATTAATTGTGTAAATACAACAGGAATAATTCTGTGTATTATGAAAAATATAGCTGCCACAAAGAACTTAGAACAACAAAACACCGTGTTGTAATTTTTATGAGAATTTTTTTGCATTTTGTTAAAAGAAAACTGTAGGATCCAGCACTGGACTTTCTTATTTTTAGATGAATTCCTTTTTACGTAAATTAAGTGACAGTAAGAAGCATAATTTCTATAATTTCGATTTTTGTTTTATAATTTATAACGATGTTTGACTTTTCTGATTTTTCTTTTTTTAACGACGATGATAATTTCTCCAATAGAAATTTTTACAAAACAATGATTTTTGATTTAACAATTCTTTATATTTCATTTCTTTTCGTGCGATTCTTGCAAATAAAATATTTTGTGGGCAACCAAATTTCCGATTAAGAAATTTTCATGCGAATGAAAATTGTCCAAATCATCAATGATTGATAATTCTGAAACAACTTATTTCTATCGATAAAAAAATTTTGACGGTAAGACGGTAAGTAAAAAGAATAGACTTCCCCATTTCGTTATTGACTTCTCGACCTAAACCAATCAGTTTGTGGCAATTGGTGAAATATGTTGATGAGTAATTCAAATAATTTAAATTAATAACAAGGATAGGTTTGCAAAACAAAATTATGGTTCAGAGGTTTCTAGTGCCCCACACAGTTGCTTATTATCCATGGGGGTTATTTATTTAAATCTTGGCTATATTTTCATCTGGTTTAATCGAGCTTTTAGTGGTAACTTTTGTTTCATGGTCAAGTACTTGAGTGGATGTCGTTAGATATAAGTTCGACTTATGTTTGTTCAACATGTTCTGTTCCACTTGTTCTGTTCAACTTGATGACTTCCAATTGTTACCTTTTTAAAATTCTTAATGATTTTTAGATTTATTTATAATGTTTGACAAGTTTCAATATTTTTTTACAACAATTAAATATTTTTATGTTTCCAAATTTAATTTAACAATTTTTCACAATTTTTTGCCTTTTCAATTTATCTTTTTTGCAATTTATGACGATTTTAGATTTTTCACGATTCTCAAAAATTATTTTAGATTTTTAACGATTTTCCGACTTTGTTTTGCAAGTAAACTACATTGAGAAATTTTTGTGGTTTGTAAAAATAACCGAAACATTGTAAAAATTATCACAAGTCGTTAGATGTTTCGATTATTTTTACAAACCACAAAAATTTCTCAATGTTTAATTTAATAATTCTTTACACTTTTTCTTTTTCTATTTTGAAAGATTTTCACGACTTCTTCGATTTACTTCTGCAAGTTATAATAACGACGTTTAATGAGGTTTTTCATTTTTTACTGATTTTTGATAATTTTCAACAATTTCTACGGTTTTTACAACTTATAAAGATATCATAGATTTTTGATTTAAGATTTCTTTATTTTTTTTTAATATTTCCCAATTAAATTTTTTTAATTTAATTTTTTTTTGTCTCCACTTAATTTTTTTCAAAAATTTACTATTTCAATCGCTTTCTAACTGGTATAACCTTATAAAAAATCACAATTCCACAAATTAATAAAAAAAAATCCACCACAGTCTTATTTTTCATTAATTATCAAGAAGTGCACATTTTCATTCATAATTCCCAACGACACGTTTACTACAACTTTTTCGTCCTTTACGGTGAAGGCCGTCGCGATTCCCAGTAACAAAAACAATTCCCTGAAACCGATTATTTCATTCGGTCCCAGTCGAGGTTCGTGCCTCCCTAACGCAGCGCTTCTCAAAACTTTGTTTCGGATACCTTTTGATGTCGATTAATCACTTTAATTAGCACGTATGACAGTCGACATTTTTGGCCCTTGATATCGACCTTCAAATTTGATTTTAAATTCGCGACCAGTTAAAATAATAAAATTATTAATTTAATCGTAGAGATGCGAACGTTTGGGAGACGCTGACTCGCCTCGGTCGCTCGTTTTCCAAGAAATGCCCACGCTTGTTTACGTTCAATGTCACATAGAAGCAACGGGGTGGGGATCTCATTAATAATTATTCATTCATGGTTTCTTACCCTATATGTGTGTTGTTTGGAAATGTCACTATTTTTTTGCGATATTATTGGAGTTTTATAATTTTTTAATCGTTTTAATCGTAAATAGGGGTCGTCGAGAATTTTACATTGTTAATAATAATGATACATTAATAATGGTTTTGTTAATAATTTTAATAAAAATGATAATAATTTACAGAGAAGTAAAGCAACTACTTTTTATGCGGGGGTTAATTGTGACCTCTTTGTATGTGATGTTAAAATTAAAATTAAAATTAAATTAATTTAATTTCATTAATAAATCAATTCATTGAAGATTATTTAAATTTTATAAATTTTCAAAATTAATTTAAAGGCTAAAAAAGTTAAATTCGACTGAATTGAAAAAATCCAAAAATGTATAAAATTAACAAAACATAACAACAACATAACAAAGCATTGACTGTACCATCATAATACAAAAATTTCAATATTGAGGACGTACCAACATTGACGAGAATTAAAATATTGGCAAAATTGTCTAAAAAGTTAAAGGTCAAAAAATGCAAAAATTGCATAAAGTGTAAACTGAGAAATAAAATTGAAAAAATTGGAAAAAAGTTAAAGAAGAATATAAGGCCTAATCATAAAAATTTACAAATCATAAAAAATGTCACAATTTTTTTGTTATATTAAAATTAAATTATCAGAATTGTTTATTGAGAAAAAAAAATGTCGTAGATGCCCAAAAAATGTGTAAATTCTGTCAAATGCATAAAGCAGATGAGGGCACCCACGATCAGCATATCGTGTTCGTGGACGATGCATTTTTGTTCGATGGCATTTTCAAAGATGATTGCATTTTAAAATCGAGAATGGATAAATCGAAAAACCTGAACCCGAATCAAATGAAGAGAAATGCAGTGACGAAGCATTGGATACGAAGACTCGTCGTAGACGCGAATGAAACAGAAAGCAACCAAAACATTTCCAAAGTTATGGCCTTGAATATCGATTAGAAAAAGAAAAAGAACATAATGTTTTCTCTTTGCTGTGGATTGAATAATATATGCAATTAAATTTTTTTTTTAATTTTTCTGATTGAATTGGCTTTTTTGAAGTAGTTCGTGTCGCTTTAATTTCAGGATACCACACGTCCCAAAACCGGTGACCATACATTCCGACGACGTCTACGTCAAACCTTCGCCGGACCGCAAAAAGGGCCGTTCGCTCGTCAGCATAGACAAGGACGGAATCCCCGTCATCCACGGCGTCCGAGTCCCCGACGACGAAGAAGACAAGACCAAGACGTGGAGGAACGCCCGCGTCATAAACGGCGAACTTATCCCATACGAAGAGGGATACAAACCCCCTGCGGCTGTACCGATCGGGGAACTAGTCTACGCCAGCCAGGCGCCGAAGAAGGGCAACACTGATCCCAAAAACATCGGGCCGTTCACCAAGGAGGACAATTTCAGAAAGCTGAAGGACACGGCCAATCGAGGATCGATCGGGCCGTTTAGCGTTGAAGATAATAGGGCAGCGGCCGGGACGAGTTACGACGAAACTCACGATCGGAATTATGTTCGCTTTGGTAGGTTAGATTAAAAAAATCATGGATATCTGTGTTCTTAAATTTGTTGTGTATATTATTATTGTTTCGAGGAATAAGAATAATTTTTGTATCCTTGGATTTTTTAGTAAGGGAATGAATTTGCTGTTTTATTTGTTAAGGGTACCTTCTACATCATCTACGAAACTATTTCGATTCTTCACATTTTGTTATCACACAATTTCATTACGTGCCTCACCTTAATGATTAACCCAATCCAATACAATCCAACCCAACCCAATCCAACCCAACTCCATCCAGTACAACCCTACTCAACCCAATCCGAACCCAACCCACCTCAACTTACCGAGCAATCGAGCCATAAAACTAAATATAAATTAATATTTGTTATTGTTATAGTACATGATGGCTTTGGACCTTACACGAAAGAAGACAACCTAAGACAATCCAACAACAAACTAATCGACTACATCAAAGAAATCAACGACAAAGAATCCAGAAGGGAATACTTCTCGAATCGGAGATATCGGTCGTACGAAAACGAAAACTACCCCCAGATGCAGCGCCGGATGTTACACTACGCCGGAAATCCGTCCTATCCGAATTCTTTGTTATACACCCCCAGCACTAAATTGAGTCCGGTGAATTTCAACGACGGCGTGAGAACCCCCGTGCTCCAATACGCCCACCCCGATCTTGGCGTCCAACCCGCCAAGGCCAGCAGCGACGACGACGAATTGAAGCACAAGCGCGACAAGATCAAGAGCAATCGGGCGGATTATTCCTCGTACGATCATAAACACGAGCTTGATGGTCAGTATTACGAAAATAACGGCGTGGATTACTACAGGAATTACCCCTACGGTTCGTTCTACACGAAGCCCAAGCAGGATCAGCCGTTCTGGATGAAGATCACGGAGAGCATCAAGGACAACGTGCAAAGCGGGTTCGAACGGATGCAGCAGCTGACGCGGCCGGTTTTCGAACCGCTGGTGGAGGCCACGCACAAAATCTCGAATAATTTGGGACTGACCAAGGCGACGCAGAACGCGCAAGAAAAGATCGGTTTCATCGCGCCGATGAGCAGTTCGGTTATTTTGCCGGCGTTGGGGTTGGTTGCGGGCGGTGCGGCTTTGGGTCTGGGCGCGGCTGCAGTCGGCAGGTTTTTGCAACCTGCGGAGATGCGGCAGTTCAACGGGATGCAGTACCCCAACGATATTTTTCTCTTCATGGAAGATCAGAACGGTCAACAGCAAGGTCAGCATGGGCGATTCGTGAGGAGTTTGTCTAACGAAGACGACTATCAGATGCAGCGGTTGGGAGCGGTCGTCGAAAAGGAGAACGGGCTTGAACATCTGACGGCTCCGCATCTTTGGTCGGACACTCCGTGCTCGAAGAGACTGTTCTGCGAGGTGATGCTCCATCAAAAAGACGACGAAGTGGTCTTGATGGAGAAGAAAATGGATTCGATACTTTCTATGTAAGTAGTTGCTTTTAATTATCCAGATTCAGCAATGCAAATGTTTATTAGCTCTCTTATATTTATTTCGTGTAAAATGCCGTTTTAAATTTTGAAGAAAATCAGTACCTCCTGCACCTTCTCAGCAAAGTGTTTTTAGTTAGTTAGTTTTTAGTTTTTAACTACGTTTTATAATCTGCTCATGTGACCCAGTTAGGAAACTACAATTAATTTGAATTAAAATACTACAATTATTATATAACTATCAAGTTTGTGAAGTCAAACCACGAAACCTCTAAAGTCGAAAAATGCTTTTGCGAATTTGAACTCGTCCCGTTTCTAAACTAATAGATAGATATATGTCATCGGGCATTTTACATTAGGCAATTGAATAGTCTACAACTTTATTTATGACCAATGTCACAACGACTTAACAATTTTAAACTACAATTAATTTGAACTAAGTCACATTTACATCTCTTAAAGACTGAAAGATCGTTTTTGTTATTGTTGGCAAAGTCAAGATCGATGAATGCACCGTAAAAGCAGGAATTTATAAAATCGTATCACAGAACTTTCGCCATGCAATGCATGTGTATTGTAAAATATTTATGAGTGGAATTTTTGGGCCAATTCATCATTTATAATAAATTTATTGTTAGTATGAGTATTCGTTATTGTTTATTTCCGATTCTGATTCACCTACACACATAATAAAAACTAATCGTTTATAAAGTCCTCACCAATTATTTTTTTTATCACATAGACGATATATCGCAACTCTCGCAGTTTTTTTTCTATAATCTAACATTTAATTTAATTTAACCCACTTTTATCCTGGGCGCGTTCTAACCACATCCAAATTGAATTAAATTACAAGCACATCGCGAGCTTGTGGTTCGAATTAAAACGTTTCGGCCCGGCGAAGATGCTATCGCAAAGAGCCGATCCCGCACATAAATCAACCGTTCGTGTAATCGCGCGACCGGCGTGCCATCAATAATCCGATTAATGATGTCCGTGCAACTCGTTAATCACGAGTAGGTGAAAACGAGCAGAGGTGCGCGTTTCCGGCCGAACAAACGCGTTACGCAATTCGATCTCCCTGGACGTATGTAGACAATAGAAAGTAGTAGATTTTTCGCCGCTTGTCGGTTTCATTGACAGTTCACGGCCGGCAACTAGGGCGGTGAAAGCCGTCGCTTGCTTCTGCACGGGGAACGTGATCTCGCAGCCACACCCAAGTCATCTTCGGGAATCGCTCCGAAGATCTAGCCGCGTGTTTGATATTATTAAAATCAAGTGTTCAACGTGTTCAACAAAAACTATTATGTTAATATCTTAAGAATTTATAAAATATCAGATTAAGTAGGCAATAGCAATTTCTAACCGATTCTACATTTTTTTCTACTGCACCATTCTATAAAAAAAAATTGAAATCCAGACTGGATATAACCTGACATATTGTTCACATTATATACATTATATATTTTTTAAATATTTCACATACTTTAGCAGGAAAGATGACGAAATATGGAGAAAAAGTGATGTGGACGCTATACCAGATAACTGGGTGTTATGTGATGAGCGCCTGCCTTACATGTTCTAATAATGTATTTCGTTTTAACAATTCCTATGAATATAATCGCAACTTGTATACTTCATTACCACGAAAGAAAGATGCAAATTGAAACTTGTTGAAGAAATAGGATTTGAACATTTACCTTTCCATAGTGAGAAAAGTATTATGGCGAGCGAGAGCTGGAGAGAAAAGGGAAAGGGGGGGAAAGTGTCCAGAAGGAGGAGAGTACATAGATTACCGGCGAGAAAGGGGTGACTAAAAAGGCGTAGACGTGGAAAAAGATCGGGGATATAATGAGAGACATGATGAGGGAGATAGAGGTGACAAGGAAAAGATTGCAGAGATAACAAAGGAGTAGCAGGAACGTAGAGAGAATGTGGAAAAAGAATGGAGCTAGTCGAAAGAATAAGAAAGTTAAAACATAGACTGGAAATTATGTAAAAAAAGAGGATTGCGGAGGCGTACAAGATGGGGGGGGGATAGATGTGGTTGGATTTACGAGTTGGTTTGTGCTTTTTTTGAGTTGTTTCGAGTTAGGCTAACTGCAACACCAGTTTACGTGAAATATAAACCAACCCAACCCAACTCGCGTAGTACATTATCCATTAGATTGCATCGGGATCTACTTTGCTTACTTTTACTTTAAGTTTTTTCGAATAATGATGTATTAGTACCGAATTAATTTCAATGACTTGCCAACGAATGTAAATTCTTTAAATTTGCTCCAATTACAATAGTTAATGTGGTGTGATGGTAGTATGGATTTTAACGCACCAATAATTTTTAAATCAATTTAGACGCAAACATTTTACTCCTTGGCCTAGTGTGAGAAGAATAATTATCTTGATTTCTAACCACGATAATCAACCTAACCCAATCTAACCCAACCCAACCCATCCTCACCTAACCGAATCTAACCCAACCCAATTATTTACAATTTGCTCTGATTGCTTACAACGCTATTTTGGTATAAACCCAATTTATCCAATAATTATAAATAACCCATTTAAAAGCAAGTTATAAGTTTATAAGTTTATAGATTTCCATGATTAATATTTTTGCTTGAATCTGATGAGTTTTCCACGACACAGTTTACTTACAGTGGTTCCTTTCGGGGGCTCACAAGATCCCACATTACTTCTAGCTCCTATACCTCTTATCTGGTTACTCAAAATACATTGGTTTGTGTTTTTTGGAATTGCTCCGCCATTGAACGTTTTTATTATTCGTCGCTCCCCTTGCCTACCTCCATTCCTCCTCGATTCTTAGTTCATGAGTTTTTATCTCATAGCCAAATAAAATTCTAGACTGCTTCTCCATTTTTGAACGAGATATCTCGACTGCTTAATTTTTTGCAGCAAATAAGTTATAAGTATTATATTTTTTTATACCCCTGTTTGTATCGAAACTATCTAGGAAAAAATCTTCAGACTGAGACTCCCCCATTCTTTGCTATTTGTTTCTCTCTACCTTCTGGTCTCGTTCAATACATTTATTACCCGGTCCCTTCTTGTATTGTAATTGAAGTTTTTGAATATGACATAGATTCGTATACTGGGTTAATATTATGGAAACGTAGTCGAATTGTGCGCTTGTTGAATGGAAGAATACATTAAATATTAAAAAATGATTGGTATTAACTCCATTTTTGAACGAGATATCTCGACTGCTTAATCTTTTGCAGCAAATAAGTTATAATTATTATATTTTTTTATTCCCCTGTTTGTATAGAAACTATCTAGGAAAAAAAATCTTCAGACTGAGACTCCCCCATTCTTTGCTATTTGTTTCCCTGTACCTTCTGGTCTCGTTCAATGCATTTATTACCCGGTCCCTTCTTGTGTTGTAATTGAAGTTTTTGAATATGACATAGATTTGTATACTGGGTTAATATTATGGAAACGTAGTCGAATTGTGCGCTTGTTGAATGGAAGAATACATTAAATATTAAAAAAATGATTGGTATTAACTCCATTTTTGAACGAGATATCTCGACTGCTTAATCTTTTGCAGCAAATAAGTTATAATTATTATATTTTTTATTCCCCTGTTGGTATCGAAACTATCTAGGAAAAAAAAATCTTCAGATTGAGACTCCCCCGTTCTTTGCTATTCGTTCCCCTCTACCTTCTGGTCTCGTTCAATACATTTATTACCCGGTGCCTTCTTGTGTTGTAATTGAAGTTTTTGAATATGACATAGATTCGTATACTGGGTTAATATTATGGAAACGTAGTCGAATTGTGCGCTTGTTGAATGGAAGAATGCATTAAATATTAAAAAATGATTGTTGTTAATTTCTTTAGTGTTGTCATTACTTTGATTTTTTTTATTTAGTTTGCCTTTCCTGGTCCATTCATTCATTCTTATGATTCTCATGGTTTCACTTTCATTCAGTTTTACGTTCTGACGAGTTTGATTTTTCATTTTTATTTCACTTTCACTGATCGATGATCTTGGTTTCTTGGTATCCAGAAATATCCAGAAATTTTGGACAGCATTAGATTGCAGTTGTAGCGCGTAGAGTATCTTACACTCTCAGATCTAACTAGACAAATAAAATACAGTCACTTTCACCGACGAGAGCAGGTATTGTTTATGGAGATCAGATCAGTTCAGATCAGGTGCTATCGTTAGAAGACCGCATGGGAAAGAAACAATTTGAACTTATTTCATAAGCGTCATGTGCGGAAGTTACTCGTCTTCGTGAGATACAACACATTATTATTTATTTCCTCCTTCTGGATTTCCTCCTTCTGCATTATTTTTAATCACCAGTTATTGTTACATATATGACATTAATTAAAAAAAAAATAAGACGCACACAATTAAATCCAAAAGAAAACGATACGTTATAAGTGGCCCTTAACATGGTGATTCAGTGTCTGGGTCAAAGTGAAAGTAAACGCCTCTAGCAATTCGGCATTCTTAACTCATCATTGCGAGGTGTTACGCTCCGGAATGTGGCCGGACGAACGAAGCTATCCCAATACAGAAGACAGCGACGAACCGTCGAATCTAATTTCTAGTCTGTAAACGTCCACAGAAATTGACGAGTGAAATCCATTAGTGTTTCTTTAATTGTTTTATTTAAATATTAATTAGTGCATGTGGAAATGAGTATCGAAGTATATTTGACGAACGATGTACTTTCGATACATTAACTAAAAATAAATGGTTATTAATCAATTGTCATTGGAGATGTGCAACGAAAGTTGTTGGGGTTTTTATTTCAGCCATGGGGAATGGTAGAATGCATACCATTGTATGCTTATTTTTATATCAGTCCATATTGTTCAAAAATGAAAATTTTTCGATACAGGCTTTATGTTTGTTTTCCACAAATCCCCTAATGAAGATACATGAAATGGTGATCTATCAAAATTCACACATTTAATACTATCTCCTTCTAAAAAGGAGCTAAACGTTTTTTTTTTTTAAAACAAATCTCCTCAGCAATGCAAGAAGCAATATATTATTTTCATTAGAAGAAATAGAAATTAGACGAATGAGTAGTTTTTCTTACCTCGATTGTGCATTCGACTCGCGTTTAAATGCAATTTCTCAACTTTCGATCGTAATGAGAACATTACTGAAAGTAATCTCCAACACACGTTACTGTAATCGTACAAGTGATTTTGTCAAATGCATTCCGTTATAAATAATTTTACATTTTAAGTCTGCGACGATATTCAATTTTATTAAACGGTATTTATTTCAGGGTCCACCCGGAAGTCACCAAAACCGTCTCGCAACACCTGCAAGAAGTCATGGACGCCGTCAAATCGAAAGACTGCTCCAAATTCACGTGCACGAATCGGTTTTCGCCGGCGACCGCATGAAGATCAAATTAGCGCAAGTAAATAAATCGATCAAAGCAGAACGAAAAATGTACATTTTATGAACGCGCGGCTGTGTTCAATTACCAGTGGCGCGGTTACTAATAATATACAAACGAAAATGTCCGGGACATCGAAACGTGTGCTTTGGCGATCGGCGAAGCTAGAATTGTGATCATTGCTAATAAGAGGTGCGACAAAATCCATGTCTTATTTTTGTAAATATTAAATTAAATTATTAACGTACGAATCGTAAACGAGTGACTTATTTATTGAAGCTAATGTTATTATTAAAAATTGTGTTGCATTATCGTAATATGTAGTGTTAAATACTTGTACAATGTTTTGTTTTATGTAAATTTGTTTTATTATTTTTATAAATAAATAAATTGTGTGCGACTGCTGTGTATATTTTATCTTCTATTGATGGGAAAATATTTCTAGGTTTGTATTCAAAAGCGGTGCTTGAGTAAAATGCGCTCGTTTTCTTTGTTTGCGAGTAAAAAGTAACAATAATGAGTAGAGTAATCTCACAAAAATCAAACTCAACTCTGATTAAACAACAATTATGTGGAAGAAAATTATTTTAGAAAATGATTAAGATATTTTGGTCAGTGGTTATGTAAGAACAATGCACAACGTTACACAGATTGTATGGATTGGTCTTTATATATCGTTCAAGATTTCATCAAACAAAATTGTAAAGTATTTGTTTCACTTAGTTGTAAACAATTATGTGGATGAAAAAAAAAATCATATTAAGTGAGATCAATTTGTAACGTCTAACGTAAGGTGATACGATGATGAGTTAAGTTGGCGAAAATTTTACGTTAGAGAAACAATTTGGTAATTCCTTCTTTGGGTTGAGTTCTGGCTTCAATTACCTTAGTTTTGAAAAATTGTGTCAACAGAAACGAGCTCTGCTTATTTTTAATTGATTAATTGAGCAAATTTTATGGGGTGAACATTTTTTTTAAACCAACCTAAGGCAACATTAGTCTGCAACCCAACTAAATCCAATAAATTAATCACAATAAAATGTTACGTGAATAAAAATAGTATTAAAAGAGTTTTAGTTGATTTTGGTCAGGTGTATTGATGGCATGATGCGTTAGGTTGGTGGGTCATTTTGATCATAGGCAGATTTGGTCTAAAAATGTAATTAATGGCTTCGTCTTTATTTGTGGAGTTTATATATATATATATATATATGTTAGCCAAATTGAATTTGATTGCTACTTAAATTTCAAGTAATTTTAATAGAAGTAATTAAGTTTCCAATAAAAGTGGTAAAATTATCCTCTCGGTTGTTTTCAGGCTTCGATTACATTTGGATTGGGTTGGTTTAAAAAATGAATCATAAGATTGACTTGTTGCAATCACTAGTCATCAGAATATAATACAAAATTTCGTTTTATTCCTAGTAATGCTAAAAATGTCATTTTGGCATTATTACTATCGGGGGCTCGATAAAATATTGTTCACCTTTTCATTGTCTTGTACATTCCATGTACGAATTTTCATACCCTAACTTTTTTGTTTCGTCCATTATTGGGCTGCATTATCTCAAAAATTTCATACTTTCTAATCCATCAATTATGAATTTATTAAATATCTTAACATTTATGTGCTTTGAGTTTTCCTTTTCTCTTTTTGTAATGACAACTTGAACTGTTTTCGTCAGTTTTTGTAGTTAAAGTAATTTTGTAGAAAACTATTTTCTACCGAAAATGTCATATGTATTTATTTAAATTTTTCCATATTTCCTCTATATCACAGTTAATCAACCCAAAACAACAGAACCCAACCCAACCCAACGCAACCCACCTGAATTTGTTGCATCATAAAATATGCATGTCCCTTTGTTATAAATAAATTTTGAAACTTACAACATTTGGTGCTTGAGTCTTATTATATCTTTAATGTCTTCGATATCCCCTTTTTAATTTTTTCCTAATTTTGTAGGTGACCGATAGTATTTATTTACATTTTTATCCTCGGCTGATTTTTTTCACTTATGCATTCATCCATCCCATAATTGAACAACTTTGTCATCGTTTTCTTCTTCTTACGAGTAGTGTTTGCGAGCTAATTAATTTTCACTGAAAGGTTTCTTAGTCATTTGCGTTACTCACACTCTTATTTTGCTCATGGTGAAGTTGAACAAGATATGGTAAATATTTATATTTATTTGGTGAAATAAAGCATACGTGGGAGTTTAACATACATCGAACAATAAAACCAATGATTTACGGAAATCGATTATTTAATTTTTGGATGTAAACTGCATTGAAAATTTTTCGCAATTGATTTGTTAGCCAGAGGGTATTATTCTGGGAAATGAAGGTTATTGAAAGAAAATGCCTGTAAAGTACTTAATTTACTATCAACAGACTGAATCGCAGGATTTATTACATCGTTTGAGACAGTTCTATTCTCTTAAAGACAACAGCAGGCGATTTTTGTTTAACCAGACATATATATGAAGAAGGATATAAAATGGCCCTAACGATATCACGATATGTACGATATGTACAAGAGAAGCCACTAAACAACAACGCCTGGATTTTGCAACGCATCGACCAGTAATAATAGCAACACAATCATTATTGTATTACATGGCGATCCTGGCAGGATCGCCAGGATCATGGAAACAGTATAGCATAAGCATAGTATAACATTATCATTTCGTTAGGCAGTTAAAAAATTACAAATGCTTGTAAATATATATTGCTTTACATGGAAGCAGTGCTTAAAATTTATAACAGTAGGGCTCAGTAGCTCAGTAGAATATATTATGCGCCACGCTAAAAGAACCTCCCAGTCTCCAACTAGAATATTATTGTGTTAAATATTGAATAATTCATTTCCAGTTCTACCAAACATGCTAAAATTTTAACGAATCTTGTCAACGACGCGAATAAAAATATCCCTCGAAATAAACGTCTTAAAACGGATTGACGATCAAATATGAATTAAGGTCGAGGCAGAGCCACGTACACTAATAGAAAAAGGTGACGAAATTCCAAAGAAATGGAAAGGAAAATATAATTATGTTTAACTACATAACTGATTAACCTGATTGGATGGGTGGAAGGCGAATTACATAATTACTCCAAATGAATAAAAATTTCGATAATTAACCTCCTAGAAAAAATCACGACGAAAGTGAAGGAGATATGCAACTGAATAGAATACATTATTTCTCGACGAAGTTTTCGATCAACCAGGCAATAAGGTGCCTAATCACTAAAATTATTTCAAAGTGTCTTTGAATAACCTGCACACTTTGAATTTAAGATCTTTAGCGTTTCGTAAATAAATCAAAATATATATTTTTTAATTTTCACATCAATTTTCCCAAACAACGTGCGTTCGTAGATGAAAGCCGCGATGTTTTCACTTCTTACGAACCAATTCACATCACGACATGACACCATCATAGTCTCCACCATTTAAACGTTAAATAATGAAAGTTACATAAACAATCTCGAATGTCTCAATTATTAAGTTGCGAAGTACGATAACTAACACAATAATCTAATTTGAAGATTTTATTGTTTCAATGAGAAGTTTTCTTTATTTTTCCAATGAGCGATCGCAAATAACGTACACCATGTCAGGTCGGGCGTTTTGTTCGAGTCGCCAACCAGAAACAATGGACATTTATGTAAACAATAGCGTAATTGTGAATATTTCTAAATTTCTATAAAAACGCACTCCACATATATGTATTTGTATATATATATAAAGTAAGTTGAATATTTTATTACACGTTTATTGCAAGGCTTTGTGCAGCAATGGCTCCAAAGAAGCTGCTGAAGGTTTTGTGTTGGTGTTTTTTATCGTGTGGTTCTTATGGTGCAATCAGTGGTGAAGATGGGAGATCGGAATCGGCGAGGTATGTTGTGCTAATTAAAATATTTCATTGGCGATTTATACGATGTGAAAAAAACAGAAACTTAACTTCGTTTGTTAATAGAAAAAAATTGACGATTTTTAAATCCAAAATTATGTACACAGGAAAATTAGCCAACGAAAAAAACCGGTAATAAACTTACTCCAGCACTCATGGATGAATAAATAAATCGTTTCCAACGAGAAGAGGATTAAACCTCAATTTTTATTTTCAGTTTTGTTTGCACTACACTTTACCACTCAGTTTCACAAAGAAAATGTACTTGGATTAAATGTGAAATGATAAAAAATTGCGCACGTGTTATAATAATATGAAAAGTGTTGCCAACTAAATTGAAAGGAACCAAATCAATTTTTATTTTGTTCGATTATTTCGAAACTTCTTAAGTGTTAATTTCTATTATTTTTTTTTATTTGTGGGATCATCGATTTAAAAATTCAGTGGCTAAAATAGCAATTCCTGAAAAACCTAATTATACTTCGATGCAGCGATTGTTGTTGGTTTATAGCGAATCCTTTAGCTGTGCAAGTGTTGCGACTGTCTTATCAGTTGACAGTTGAAATAAAAATTAAAGCTTAAGAGCTTTAGTCCAAACCAATATAATAATTATATCCTACCACTTACCTTATCTTCATCTCAACGTTGTATGTAGGGGCGTTGCTGATCGTACATCCGTACATCTGAAAGAAACATTTAACGAATTTAATATTTTGATGTAAACTGCGAATTGTGTTTATTGTAAACCGATTGAACAATTGAACTTGAAGTGCAACGTATTGCGTATAGAGACTTATGCTATCCTTTAGAACCTATAACTTTACCCCGTTAAGCGGTCAGGGGAGAAATAGCAGAAAATTTCTTAATTGAAACCTCCACCAAATCCACTACCAGCACATCATAAAAACCTCATCATTCAAAAATATAAACAAAGGGGACAATTTGAAATTCTAAGTAGACCCAGAAGATTTCTTTAAAGTTTACCCAACCTAAGTTGATGAATATAATTATTTTGTTTTACATATTCGTCTCTATTTGTTCCTGCCGTGAGTTAACATTTCATCCCAAATTTTTCTTCGCCTCTCCGGGTAGTTTCTTCCTACAGTTTTCTTTCATATATCTTTTTTATAAACCTGTCCTCGACCATCTTAATTGTATTCCCGTATTTTTTTTCTATTATTGATTCAATATTTAATTATTGTCGATATATTTCATTCCATATCCTGTACTATATATTTCTCTCATTTATTCTTTTGTTATTTTTTTATTATTTCAATTGCATTTGCCTTTTTAAATTGTTTTACTCCTTAAATTAAAATTTCACTACTTTTGTGTATTTGTGTATACCGTAATACTAATTAATTATCACCGATTATCACAAACAAACGAATCTTAAAATGTTAGTGAATGGAAGCCGTTGTTAAAGTAAAAATAAAATAAATTAAACTAAAATCAAATTAAAACCAACAACGAATCTTTGTAAACGTTATGGGTTGTGTGGCGTTGAATTTATTGGGATCAATTAACCCGAAATAAATGGATAATAAACGTACATATTCAATAAAGACGTTTAGCAAAAAAGCCAACGAAAAAATCCTGACTCATCGACTGGTCACCCGATCAAATCGAAGCGTTCGCAGAACGAACGCATCGCATGACGTCATGTGGTGCAGATCACATAATACAGCACGCTTTTAAACTAACGCACAATTATGCCTCATCCTCATTTCGTAAGAATTTTTTTATTTAACAAATATCGACCGAAAATCGCAAAAAAGAACGACGTAACAATGATAAAATAAACTTACGACGAATCGTTGGGGTGGCAGGCGTCGTCTACGCGCACCCATCCCCATCAGAAAGTCAAACACATCACTACGAGTTCAAATTTAATCGCGAAAGATCACAGTGTACACATTGTGTTAATTAAAACGGCCGCAACAATAATCGAAATTCAAATGTTCACGAATGACGACGATTCCGACGCACGTTTATCACTAACTGAAGATACGCGACGCTCGATTACGAAGCGAAGCGGCAAAAAAAGGTGATAAGTATCGACGCTCCGATTCGGCGAAGGTAACGATCGAGTGACCGACGGATCTTAAAAATGATTTGAATTAAAATCGGACAGATTTTGCAACGAAAACTTATTGTTAAAAATGTTGTTTATTTTTTTTATTGACTTGTGGATGTACTGGAGAACTATTTGTTACGAGGTGTCAATTATTGGTGGAGGTAATAACATATCAGATTTTATTTAATAAGTTCAAAGCTCCAGGACAGAACATGCATAAGAATGTAATTAATATATAGTTCGTTGTACAAAATTATGTATTGCCAGATTTACATTATGACGGATTTTGAAGGCGTCGGCAAAGTGTGGTAGGGTTTGTTTAAATTTATAAATTTTTATTTATTATTATTTATTATTATTATGTTTAGTTATTTTCATTATTCTTGTTTTTTTCTCAATAATCTCCATGGGGATTTAAATATCATACGAAGTGTTTTTGAAAAATATCCATCGGTTCTTCTTAACCAGCTTTACATTTTAATGTTCTAAGTATGGTAAATGCATACGTTATGTGATGAGTCATCACTGATGACCCTTTAGTTGTCTAATTTCAACCACAGTCTCTGTAATGTTTTGACGTTTAGATCGAAATATGCTCTTTCATTCAAAACGTTTCTCGATTTTCTTTGTCTCCAGCAAACAGGACGATGTTGATCGTCCAGATAAACCTACAACCAAATGGTTTCAACTTACAGCACCCTCTAGGAAGATATTATTTAGTTTATTTCATTTGCAGAATTACATAAATAACCACAATTTTCAAAAATTATACCATGTTGAAGTTTTGAAATGGGGTAGTTTTCTATGAAGACTATGGTACGACAGATTTGGCGAGGGACGCACAAGAGAAGCAACTAATGACCATTAGTTTTTTATGACAATTGCATAAAAAACTAGTCGGCTACAGACAGCGATGGATTATCCTGTGCATGCCAAGCAATACAGCAAAATTTAACCTTACGAAGAGGAAATGAGAAAATCCGAACCTTCAACGAGGTGCGAAGTATGAAAATATCTCCTACCTGGCCCATCGAAAAAAAACGAAAACGATGATTCTCGTATGCATTTATTATAAACAGCAAAAGTAAAATGATTTGGTTAACTGAATATTTATTGGTTATTGGGTCTCAATGATGTAAATAAAAAAAAAACTTCAATTTTCGACTGTTTCAACTGTTAAAATATGTCACAGATTATAAAATTTATGATAAACAGGAAGTCTCCAATGTATCACAATAAAAATAAATGCCCAAAATTCCAGAAATCAAAAAATATATATAATCGGAAATTTTGATGATGTGGTTGGGTTGGGTTGGGATTTTAAATCTTGATATTTTTTACGCAGCAGACAGTGTCAAAATTTTAAAAAATTGCATTAACAAAATATAAAAATATTATTTGTTTTTTTTTTAAATTTTTCCAAACATTCCAACTTTGCAATTTTGAGCATTTTTGAAATTGTGACAATTGAATTATTTGAACTGTGTTGTGTTGGGCTGGGTTAGGTTTCTTTTACTTTTGATATTTGAAAAAAAATACATTTTACAAGTTCAGTAACATTCAAACATTCAAAGGAAAAGCCACCCAACCCAAAAACTGCTGAGACGATGAAATGAAGAAACTTGTTTTTTCATGACTGGGCAGAAACTACCCCCATGAGTACCATATATGAGCATGCGTAAAAAATATTTAATTATTAATAGTTTACATTCGGATTAACGGACTATGGGGCGAGCTGCTACGATCCACGGATTCGTAAGACACTCCTAGAAGGACCTACCGATGTCAGAGAGCACATCACCCCGAGACAAATAAATTTGAGATTGAAATAAATGCAAATTAAAATGAATGTGTGACAAACGAACTGTAATTAAACACGAGATACTGCCAAGCTAGTGAAGACAAAAACGACAATAAGTGAAAACCAAACGGGCGACAGACGACAGGAAGTGAAATAAATTAAATCTAAATGACCATAGATGCAAAATTAATTACAAACCGGTTAAACAAAGCGAAGTAGATGAAAGTAACGAGAAACACAACTGAACGTGGTGAAATACCAGTATGTAATTAATTAGTGGCTTCTGGGGGTTGTACAAACCTATTTATTACATGATTTACATTAGTACGGAAGAAAAATAGCAACTTGATTTTTTCAAAACCTTTGCTGAGAAACTACCCCATCAAATGTGCAGGCTGGAGTTTATAATTAATTAACAGTTTCCCGGGGCTGTAGAAAATTATTTATTGTTATGCTTACGTTCAGTGACGACTTAGCGAATAAATCTGATTTTGATTGATGGCATGGAAACATTTTTTGACAAACAACCTCTGTAAGAGCTCCGCGACAGCAAATACACCAGTGTGCAATTATTCTTTACCTTCTTGGAGTTGTACAAAATTATTTATTCCTTGATTTACATTGGCTGGCCTCACAGCGACAAGAAAACAACTGTGGGGGCTAGGTTTCAATTTATCGATCGGGTTGGGCGACTAGATCTTTGTGAAACAGGATCGTAAAACGTTTTATACTAAACGAACTTTTTGACAAAACTAAAATGACACAAACTGAAAATTGACTTAAACCAAGAAAAAAAAAACGAAAAACTAATAACAAATTATAAAACTTATAACTTTTAAAATTTTAATATGAAAAATGGCATTGAATAAATCATTAATATTATCAGAATTAAGTTTGTGTCATCGTTTTCGTTAATCAATAATAATAATTTCTTGAAAACTATACCTGGACACACCTTTAACGCCGTATATGGTGGTGGACTCAATTTTCGAGACTAAACAAAATTCTATATAAAAAAAAATACTTTGAGATGCCCTTTCAAAAGGAATGTGAAATTAATTCGAAAAGCTTACAATTTATTGTTGTTTTTTGTTATTTAACGAAGCGTTATTTACGTAACGTGTGTGAAAAGTGATTTTTTTTCCAAGTTTAAAACATGTAAGACGTAAGACGATAGGTTAAATTATGGGCTGCATACAGGATTTATTGAACGACTTCAATTCCAGTCCTAAATGATCTATATTTCATTAAAAAAAAATGATCATAGTACCGCCTTAAATGTCAAAATTTGGATAAGTTAAAAAAATATGTAAAAGGTCGTAATTATCTAAAATGCCAAATAAGGGATATAAAGCAAATGAAATATATAAAACTGAAAATTGGCAACAACTAGCGATATTTTGTGTTATTGCTAATTAACATTAATATTAATTCATTGTCAAAAATGGGACCACAAAAATTTTCGAAATTGTCAATAATGCAAAAATGCAGTTTTTAACAAACGACACAATTCCAACATTAAAATTATTTCTAAAGTTAATTAAGAAGCGCGATGATGTTTCGTATCATCGCGTTTTTCCAAACCGTCATCAATAAAGTTCCGACGTCATTAAACGTGAAATCTGTACCACGTCAGACCAATCTATGTGACTCCTCATACGTAAAGTATAAGAAAGTAAAAATGTGTGTTTCCATATTTAAGTTAATAATCGTTAGATAACTGGTATTAAATGCTTCACACACTTCAATTTACATCAAACATCAGTTTGAAAATATTACAATATTATTATTTACGTTTGTTGGATGAATTTACTGTGAAAATATTACCTATCAAATTTTCCCCCAAAAAGATCCACCTTGACCAATTTAGAGGATTTTAGAAATCACGAAATTTTATATGAAGCACAACGCATTCTTCTTAATGGTCATCCACACAAACAATTCGAACAATACCATGAAGAACGTCCATGACTTCCAATAAATTAAATTTATTGCCAATTCAGATGTACCGCAAGGTTGTAATCTCGCCCCATTATTTTTGTTTTTATCACATTGACCACGAACCGGAACTGGTGACAATTTAAAATTTGGGAACAGTTATATTTTAGACTTTTGCGTCTGGATGCCATCGTCACCAATACATTTTTTATTCATGACATTAAATTTCATCATTTCTTCCATTTTTCAAATTCCACCATTAAATCTTTCCATTCCAATTCACGTTCATTTAAGAAAACCCCCAACAAAAAATATCAATGCATTTGGTCGAAATGAAATTTGAATTTGAAAAAAAATTTCAGAAGCTTCGACGCAAGAAGCATGTTGACTTCTTTGGCAACAGACTTGATGTCCAGAGGGTACGTCGGAAATGGCGGTGGATCGCAAGTCGTTTCGTTGAACTTGACAAACCTGATGGTCCTAGTCCTGCTGAAGGTTTTAATTTTCGCCGCCGGATCTTTGGGAGCTGGCACTTGGAAAGGAGGATACGGCAGGAGCAGCGATGGGGAAGAGAGCATAGTCACAGAAGACGAGATTTTATTGTATTTAAGTTACCTGGCAGGTATGGTAATTTAACGCATGTTCAATTAAAAAAAAAAGTGTAAATACAATGTAAAATGTAAACATGTCGAACAAACCAATCTACACCCACTTAGAAAGCAATCATGGTCTGGATATTTTTTTTATTGAACGTTTTATGTTTTAGTTGTCATTTTCATTATTTTACAAATTACTTTTTGGAAATCGTTACGTTGCTATAAATGTACGTCGTTTCATTTAAATATTTTTTGTTAGGCACACCTGGTGACAATGGTTGTCTGCAATTCGTAGCCTGCAAAGGACCCCAACAGGCACGAAGATACGCAGCAGCAGGCGAAATGGTCTTACGTGCCACGAAGATTTTTGGACAAGGTCAAGATGCTTCGTACGAAAATGTCCTGGATGAGGTACGAGAAGCTTCCAGCATCGGACTGGCCGGTGGATCATGCGAACGATTCGCGTGCGGAAAGAACAACCGTAGATAACAACGTTTATTATAACAAACGATTAAGTTACACAAAAGTTAAATAAATTATTTAATCATCTTGACGACTGGTTGTAATTTGTCACCGTCCTTTTTTCCACCAGCGACGAACTCCGGATAACTCAGGTATCCGTCGTTGTCCTTGTCGTCCTCGGCGAGCACGCGATCAATTAATTCTGAAATATTAAATTTTTACATTAAAATTATTCGATGTATGTTTGTACTTCCACTGCCTTAATATGTCCTTAATCTTGACCTTACCAACGAAATATTCAAAGTCCCCACCAATCTCAGAACTGTCGATCTGATGATCGACCCTTTGGTTTTCGTCGCTTTTATGATGGGACGTGTGGAAAATCGCCTGCAAAATTTCCAACCCATCCAGCTTGGAATTTTTATCGGTGTCGTGCAGCTGGAAGTAATAAAATTCCAGTTCTTCATCTGAGAGACTCGACAGATCGGTTTCTTCGACGACGTCATCCAAATGTTCCTAAAAAATGCATAATTTTATGCCCATTTTAAAACTTTTTTTTTAATTTTACCTGAATGTGGGCCATGTCGTGCAAGAGGTGTTCATTTTGTGTGATTTTTTCGCCAGGCACTCCACGACTGGGTTTATAATGGACGTGGTGCTTGATGACCCTTTCTCCTCTGGGATGATGTGGCCCGCGAACTTCACCTCGCACCACGACATACATAACCAACATCAAATATACACGAACCATGTTTCATCCCTCGATCGTCATCCATGGAGTCTACGAAAATTAATACTCTTGCAAATTAAAGCGACAAAAAAACTGCCTTTCACGTAAACTTCGTTTGTAAAATGTTTGGGGTGAGGGTCAAATTTTATTGAATCTCATTGAAATCTAAGTGTTGACGTGCAATCTGTAACGACAGGCTAATGAAGGGGTTCGATCCCGAACCCCGGGGGACGGTCATTAGCGTCCGATAACATCTCTGGTTACAAGATAGGGGGGCGGGTACACACATGTGTGCATTCTGCGAGAGTGTCGGCTACAAGTGCAGCTCGGGGGTTAGTCCGTAGAGGGATGTATTCTTTTAGGGTACAATGAAAGTCCCAAATAATCACTACGAATCAACCAAAATTAATAATTTTTTTGCCTGCCCAACTCGATCAATTAAAAGCATAAATACTCACCCAAAACGCACGAAATTTCCCCGTCCACCGAAACACATTCTCGCACACGTTTACATTTAAATCGATACGGACCGTCAACATCCGCGGAGCACGCGCACGACGCCCAACCGTCCAAACAGGAGACTGCAGCCGGTTCGTTCCTCTTCCCGATACGACGCAGCGCCACGGGAAGAGATATCGTCCCGAAAGCGACCCAACGAAGTTATCTCATTATCCCTTTGAATACTTTCAGCAATTGTATCTTCAGTTTAATAAAGCGGAAAATTAAAAGATATTTAACGTCGTGATATCCGCTTTGATTTCTTCAAAGTTACCCTTCACTTTGTCATCGGATTATTATGCGTTTTTGAGTCGTTTCGCGGGATCGATTATGGAGTTACGTTGTTTTAATCGAGTTAAGCTTTGTCCTTTGGCCAAATCCCGAACGTGTGGCAGCTTGGAAGTGTGGTCGATAACTGTGTGTGTGTTTATGTTCGATGATTTTTAGAATGGATCTGCATTTGTAAAATTTATGTCGAGTGCATTTTCGTTTGTCGCCATTTAAAGCTGGATGGGAATGGCGATGATCATGTAAAAAAATTGTATAGTTTCATTGTCTTTAATCGATCTGCACTATAAGTTCATTGCAGTAAATAATTTCAAAGTGGAAAGTGGAAAAACCTTACAAAATAAAATAAGACTAGCAAACAGTTTCCTGGACAGGATGATCCAAACCGTCAATCTTTCCAATTTTTCCTCCATCAATTTCGGCACCACATTGCTTAATAAATAACCAGATTACATTTTGGTCATCAGATGAAGAGCTTAGACCAGGACATTTTTTATTAAAAGTAAGGAAAGAAATAGCGATGAATTAATTCTTTATTTTTGGTAATTGATGACTCAAACACAAGAGACTCGCTAAATTGGCTTATCACGATTTATCAGTCATCATAGTTGCACACTACAAGAGGGTAGTTGACTGTAAGCTTCGTGGATGCTTGAGCTAGGCTGTGAATTTCCATTAAATTGGATGCCATCATTTAAATCTTTCCAAGGGATTCGATTTGTCCCCTCTTTATTGCGAATAAATTCGTAAACGATTGAGTCTTCGACTATTTCATGTACTTCTCAAGCATTTGCGATTTGAACTTTAATTAGCTTTCGAAGTCTTTTGAACTCATCGTAATGCGGACGATGATAGTGTTTGGTTTTTATTTTATTTCGAGCGCACAAACCGGGGCAGAAAAGCATAGTTGAAAATTTAGGGCAATCGAAAATGCTATATGGCCCAACCCAACTCAGCCCAATCCAACCCAACTCAACCCAATCCAACCCAACTCAACCCAATCCAACCCAACCCACCAAATCGTCGCCAAGTCTTTATGCAGCTGCAGAAAATTGGTCGAATCTTTTAACTGAGGCCGCAAATAATAGGACCAGTTTAGAAGATGAAGGGAACTGCGAGAAAACTAACTGTTTATCATCAAGGCGAGCGAAAATTCTCTGGTTAAGATACTTCAGAGGATTCACGTTGACATTTGACAGTGGGTGTTTGTAACCAAAACAATTTACCATAAATTAAATTTTATTATTTAAGAATTAATTTTCGAAACTGCTTTGGCGTTTATTCTAATGGTGAAGATTCATTTTCAGCGTTTATAAAACACTTGATTATCGATTTCAGGAGATCAATCGAAATAGATACAACGTCGTCCAATTAACTACTCGTGCTGTTACAACGCCCAGGGTTTATATCACCTCGATTGCCAGCACCGTCTTTTTGAACTGATTCAGTATCATCGATCAAGATAATTTTACTTGTTGCCAACTTGCCATATTTTTCATACGATTTCGAATTTTGCTTAATAATAGGTCCATAATCATATGTAAGTCGAGGATCGTCAGGTGAATCAGAACCGACGTAGGTGCCTTAAATAATAATAAAAATGTATACCTAATAAACGTGACGTAAGGTAATTATGAAATGTTAAGGCATACCATGTGCATGAGTTACGTGACCTCTAAGGAATATACTGATCGTGACACAATGGAGTAATACGTTGAAGCAATCGAAGAAAGTGTATCGATAATCAAACGTATTATAAGAAGACGCCAATGAAATAATTTAAGCCATCGAGATATCCAAATGGTTTCTGAATCGTTAAGAGACAAAACGTGCAATTCCCAAACGGAAAGGTACCCAACTCAACCCATCCTAACCTAACCCAAGAAGGTGCCAAGGTAACGAAATAAATAATTTGGATGATCGAGGTAACCAGATGGTTTCGGAATCATTTCAGCGACAAATCAATTAAGCGACAGAAGTTAAGAGGAAACAGAAAAGAAACAGAAAATGTTAAAAATGAAAAACAGGAAATGTTCGCAATTCTAATGGAAGGGGCGATGGAAATGTTAAGCTTGTTAGTGCACAATGTTGAAATGACTTTCTTCTTCAAAAGTTTCCAGGGAAATCGCAAATAAATTTATGTGTCTCATGTGGAAGATTTATTCCTATGAAGGAAATTGCCAAGAAAAGGCCAGAAAAACAAAAATTGTGTGCATCGCATATTTTGTTTGAACACGAAAATTTCTTGCAGATCTATTCCAATAGGTCCTAAAAAGCATTCAAAGTTTAATTGTGTGGATAATTCTTTGTGAACTTTTCGTTGCCCTGGTCTTGATTGTTCGTTAATTCAGCGTATGGCACCTTTGTTATTAAATGTTTACCTCCCTTGCAAGAATTAGCAATACTGTTATACTGGGTACCATGTCTAATAAAAGTAGGATATTAGTTAGGATATTGGTTTTGTTCTAATTCATCAACAAGGAGTTATTTCCGCACCACATGGATATTTCAGAGATGGCATTCGACGCTAAGTGTGCAATTTCGGGTACTGAATCAGATGTCATGACACAGATGTTGTATCATCTGCAAACTGTGCAGTTAGATAACTGATTTCTCTCTGGAGGTCATTAACATAAATCAGAAACGGGGTTGGTCCTAAGACTGACCCCTGAGGTACACCACAATCAAACTCACTCGGTTTTGAATCGAATGTTTTGTGTACATGGTCTGCCATACCCCTCAAACCAGTGGCATGCGTTCTATTACTAAGATACGATCGACATATTTCTAATGCGATTCCCCTAATACCATAATTAGCCATTTTTGTAAAAGTAGTTCACGATTTATGGTGTCGAAAGCTTTAGAGAAATCAAAAAATAAACCTGATTTTTATCCAAACTATTATACACAGCATTCAAGATAGCGAACATACTTAGTTGATTTTTTATGACAAATCGAAACAGAAATTATTGAAGAGAAAAACTGATATGGACATCTAGTAACCATAGGGGAGGAGATGCAAGCTAAGAAGACATGAAAGGGGCAACAACAAAGGAGGAAGCCCTAAGAGCAAGTGGCATAGAATTCTAAGAGAAAAAAAAACTCATCGAAAAAAATGGCAAGGAAGAAGTTTGTACAATAATAAGATAGATAAGACAAAATGTAAGGTCCTCGACGTCCTCTTGTTATTGATGAGGGAATCATAGAGATTCCGAAATTGAACTTCAAGGGCGTCAATAAATATTTCAAAAACATCACCTGCTACATCAGTCATTTGCATAAAATGAGGCAGTTATTGAGAACAAAAAAATAAGCACACAAATGTATCCACTCTGAGATTGGTCTAAAAGTCCGTCTAATGGTTTCGAATCCCTTGAGGTGACGAATGTTTGCCATGACAGAATTTCCACAACATTTATTCAAAAATATGGAGCACATTACGTAACTGCAAAATTAGGCTATGGACGTAAATATGAGGAAGATATCGCTATGTTTCGTTATTGATCAAATGCTTACGTTTGCTGAGTTGTTAAATCGTCCAGTATCGCTGATGATCGTACTTGGAAATATTTAAATCAATACAAATTGTTTTACTTAATTTGGTAGTACAGAGAACGATTCAGTGAAGCTTTGGTTATAATTATAATATAATTATAATGTATCACATAGCAGTTAAAGGGCCATGGGTTTCAATGGTTCGCAATTTGGTGCGAATGCTTCTCATCAGTCATTGGACGGTAAGTGGGTTAAACTATCGAATCTTTTGGTAGATTCTTCGTTTCAGTTCTTCTTCATTTTGAGCTTCCCACCCACCGTCGTAAATTTTTCTACCGAGTAAAGCCCAAAACTCTTCTATAGGACGTCCCTGTGGAACATTCGGGACCTGTGTACCTCTTTAGGTACACATGGGATATTTTGTTGCTTTAACCAATCTTGAGTTCTCGTCTAATTACTAAACGAATTGAATTACTATCGAGGAGTGCTTCAGTATAATTGAAAATTATTTTTATTGAATCATTAAACGTGTATTTCGTCATAGATGAAACTACCAGATATTTTTTAACTTTTATTTACCCTAAACCTAAATTTAATTAAATTAATTGATTTATTATCATTAATCCAATTAAACATTGCCCAATAATAATCCCCAATAAACACGATGCCAGTGCCACCGCTCATTTAATTCCTTTTCTTTATCCCGATACATAAACCTCGGCGGCGCAAAAGTAGCGCCGGAGCGAGGGGAAAACAGTCCAAGTTTGTAATTGCAAGAGATGATGTTTAATGACTTTTTAATGGACGGCCGACACGGACGCCTCTCTCGGTTGGCGCGGAAACTACTTTTGAGCGAATAGCCCGTCACGGACGCCTCCGAACGCCGAATTCGCGCCTTTCGACCGCGACGCGTCGGTTTTCAGACGGCCGTGCGTCACGGCGCCGCTCGGCGATCGCCCGCCGCGGCCGGGGAACCGGGCGGACGGTCCGCGCGGCGCTTTCCGACGTTCGCCATCAAAACTGTGTGCGCCCGGGGCTCCGACAAGAAGAAGCAATCATTCTTACGCTGCGAGCTGTCATTTCTAACCGCCAATCAGAATAGAGGGCACGTACCCCATAGCGGCGCCGCGTGCATGGGATTGTTGTCTTTGTTGGCAAGATGTGCTCCATTAAAAGTTTCTAATTTGGGAAATCGTATCTAGGTATTCCAATCGTACGAAAATATTAAAAAAAAAAAACAGTTATTCTAAATGGCATAAAATAATAAATTCAATTAATATTAAATTTACGAAATTAGATCCAATTTTTACGATGGTTTGGTTAATTGTTGAAATAAATGTTCGTTGAAAATAATGCTACGTTTGGAAAACTTACGTAGGTTTTTCTATGATTGGTTCAATATTTAATTTTTGTCGATATATTTCATTCCGTATCCTGTCCGTCTTGGTTTTGTTCTTTGTTATTCTTAGAAATCTCATTTCTATTGCGTTTACTTTTCTTTGTTTGTTTCTTTTGTTCATCTGTCTTTGCCCACGTTTCGCAACTATATTAAATGGTGGGTCTTATAACTTTCTTGACTTTGACTTTGGTATTTCCTGCTTTCCAAAAAGCTGTCCATGTTAAATAATTTTCCTATCATGATTGTTTTTGTTTCGTTATATTTATTTTTATATTCGCTTTCTCTAATTCTTTGACTATTATTTCTATAGTGTGTTGTAAGTTCGCTTCTGACTCAGCTAATATTACCATATCGTCTGCAAACATTACTTCTTCTATTTGGATCAGGATTTTTCAATAGCCTAGTTTAATGTTTTAATTTTTTTTGCTAGTAGACTTTCTTGTTATTGAATTATTGCTGCCATATTCCATTCTTCTTGGATTATTGTTGTTCTCATTATTTCCTTTATTATGTCGGTTGGTTGTTTTCTTCCTTCCATCCCCACAAAAGAAAGTATGGTAATGGGCGAGAGGAGCTGTAAGTACAGTACTGCTAGTAAACTGCAGGATTTGTTAGTAACCGATAGGTGCTGTCAATGTGATTACCTATCAATAAGATTAACTGTCAGTATGTGATAGGAACCATATGTAGGAAAGATCGACGTGTCAGTGCTTAAGATCAATATACGAGCGCTATCCACGAATGACAGGAAGCTGTTGTATCAGTGACTACCGATACATGTCAGTTGGCAGCTGTGATATTAGCTACTGTACATAACTGGCACAACCCAACTCAACCCACACTAACCCAATCCAAACCAACCAACCCAATCCAAACCAACCAACCCAACCCAACCCAACCCAATCCAACCCACTTTGGTAGCAAAACTGAAGAACTTAATCTCCAAATAGAACTTGTTGTGTTTTTAAATGCCTGCGACTGGTTTCGAGTCAATTCTTTATTGGTGGGTTTCCTGCCCATTTGACAACAACAAAAAGTCAATTAAAACGCATTACATGCCATGCATTGATTAATCCTGAACGAATGGACTTAGTGAATCGATTGTGCGATTGTCCTATTCCAACGAACTTAGTTTGTGTCACAGTGTTCACGGTGTTTCACGTGAAATAAACAGTCGTTTCACAGAATTAAATCGTTTGTACTCTATCCCCGTACCATTCCTTTCGTCGCGCCGTTAGAATTCGCCTTGCGTTTCTTTTAATCCAGGTTCGCGTTGTTGAATCTTGAGTTAATCCTTGCGGATCGTGTTAGGTAAATTGAATGAAAGTACGTCTAGTGACAGGTCTTTAATCCATGGCTGCCTCAAAGTTACTCCGTTGAGTCGCGATGACATTGACGTTCTACCCGACTATGCATAATTGCATCATCCGCCAAGATTATTGTATAAATATAATGAATTCTTAATGCAAACAAGGTCGTTCTTTTATCGTAGTTTACGTGTCCTAATTAAGAGATTTCTTAGAAAGTTAATAGTACATCATACAAGTAATTTAGTGAGATCCATGGATTAGGTTCGTGGAGGGAAGATGATGGGATGGTGTCACGATGTTCCCTACTCATTGAATATTATTTTCCCAAAAAACTTCATTGATGCACTCACTTATTAAAAATTAACAACTTTGAATACCTGCAAAGTTTTTTTTTTACAATCCCAATCCAATGAAATTACTTAATTAATAAGATAATTAAAATTAAAAAAAAATACTTAATCATTTCTGACTTTTGTTACTTATTCCCGGCGATTTCCCTATCTTCAATTTATTGCCTATCCTTATTTCTTCAAAATCCGTATCTTCTTCCTTTTCTTGAGATTCTGACTCTAATCACTTTTCGCGTTTCCACTTCTTCTGTTGTTAGTTCTTCAAAATATTGTCTGCACCTTTCCATTATTTTTTCATCAGTAGTGATTATGTTCCCTTCATCCTTTATATTCATGTTGAAATCCTTCTTTCTTCTCATTAGTTTGTGCTGTAGAAAAGTTGTTGGTTGCCTATATAATTTCCTGCCATTTGTTCCCAGAAGCTCCTCCATGATTCTTTTCTCACTTTTTTTTGCAGTACTATTTTAATTGTTTCCTTTTAATCGATTATTCTTTACAGTCCTCTTCTTTCTTGGAGTTCAGATATTTTTTCACGTTTTTCCATTTTCATTATATCCTTGATTCTTTCTGAAGTCCACAGTTCTATTTTTTCATTTCTTGGTTTGTTATTTTCGTTATTCCGGAAACTTCTTTGGATGCTTGTAGTACATTGTTCTTGGTGATGTTTCATTTATCTTCAGTTGCATTTCCTTTACTTTGTTTCTTTAATTTTTTATTAAGGTTTCTTTGTCATTTCTCTTGATATTGCATTTTATGTTAATTTGTAGCTTGTAATTTTTTTGTCTTCTTACTTCTCATCTCCTTTTTCTATGTTTATTTTCATGTCCAACTAAGAAGCGATCAGATCCAATCTCAGCTTCTCTAGTTTTCATATTTTTAACATTTTCTATTTATTTTTACTTATTAAGAAATAGTCTATTATTGATTTCTCTTTCGTCGCAGGTTCTTTTGTAGATCTTCTTATGTTTACAGTTTGTATTTGTTGTTATTATTGTTTCTGGTTCTTCCCATTCCCTATCTATTCTTCATTATTATGACGTTTTCAAGGCCTTCATCTATTGCACTTTGTACACGTCTGAAGAAGTTATCTTTCTCTTCTTTACTTGCATCCTCATTCACCCCATATGGTGCTAAGAGTGTCTATTTCTTTTTTTCAATTTCAATATCCATTCTCATGATTCTTTCATCTAAGCATTTTTCTTTTCCTACGTTCTTTATTCTGTCTGGATTTACTATTATACCTACACCTCGTTTTTGCTCCATTCACTTCTGTCACTGACATCTCGAATCCCTAATGTGTCCCAGTCCGTCGCCTTATTTTTTTGGTTTTAGTTATTCCTAATATTTCTATTTTATGTCTTATCATTTCTTTTACTAGTTCATCCTCTTTTCCTTTTATACTCCTTATGATCAAAGTAGCTATTCTAATTTTTTGACAAATTCAATGTTAACCTTTTAATTTCCCAGTCTTTTTACTGTTTAATTTTTTTTAATGCGATATTTTTGTAATAACAAAAAACTAATAAGTTTTTTGACTCGTTTGATTTTTGACCTTTCCTTATTGTTTCATTTTTCGTTTTGATCTCAGGTGTAGTTTGCATTCATTACCATTTTTCTGTATCTTATCTTCAGCCTATTTCGTTTCTCTTCTTCTCCTTGGCAATAATTTGTTTCTACACTTTTCTTTCAATGTTCATCATGGTCATTATCGACATATATCGGGTTGCTTCTTAAGTTACTTAAAAAAATTCTCACAACAGAACAGCACTGTAAGTCCTTGCTGACAATCAATGTACGTTGATGTCGACCACGGACTGCCGGGTAGTGCTCTCTCAATTAGGGAGGGAAACGAAGCTGTCGATTCCTTGACAAAGATCGGAGCTAACCGGGATTTATTGGCCCGGAATCGGCCCTTGGAATTACTAGAGCCCTGGCCAGAAGCTCAAATAAGAGCTGGATGGAGCACAATATATCTGAATACTGGCAGGTGTGCCAGGGAATTTCAAGATAGTACTGAAGGGTGCATCTGCTGCACGTACCAGGACATGAAAGACCTGCGCACTCTAACAGCTCTGGCTACTGGTCATGGCCGACTAAGGCATCACATGCATAGCCTGGGAGTGGTTGAGGCCACCGACTGCCGACTATGCCTTAAAACTGATGAGCACGTCATATGTGCCTGCCCCGCTGAGGACCAAATCAGATTCGCAGTCTTTGGTGAGACAAAACTTGAGCTAGACGACCTTGACATAATCTCACAATCTAAAATTTTCCTCTATCTAAAGAGAATGGTAATTGAGGGTGAACTTTAAATAGTTGTTAGTCACAATAGACCTTGCGATCGCAGTGGAGGGGCGATTAAACGCCTCACTCATTATAACTAATTAACTAACTAACTAACTAAGCTAATTTTTGCTTTCATAATTTCTTGTTTACCACTCTGACCTTCTCTTCTTTACCTATTTGTAGTCTTTATGAACTTTTGCGTTTACTTTAAGCTCTTTTTATAAATTTTCCAACATTCATGTTTTCTACTTGTTCCACTCTTCCTGTCATTATTATATTATTTTTCCTATATGTTATCTATTTCGTTCTCTTTGCTTCTAAGACTTCGATTCTTGTAATCATCTCCTACTTTTAGTCCTTGTTTCCAACTTTTACTTCTTTTCTATTCTTTCCAACTTCCATCGCTTTTCCAAATCTTTTTCTCGTTGTTCCGGTGATCTTAGTATATTTTTACTTCTTCTAAAATTTTCTTCTTAAGCACTTTGAAGATTTATCTTTTAGCGTAAATTTTTCCAATCAATGTGACTTAATAAAGGCACTTACAAAACGAATTGCTTTAAACTGATAGCTAACAGAGGATTCGAACGAATGGAATAGCGATTTTTTTTTCGTTTTATGATCTGCAACTTGTACCTCATATAAGTTTCTTTGTAAAACACATTCGTGGGACCACTTCTGGATTTGCTGCGTATTGATATTTTCCCCAAATTACAATCGCGCGCGTTTTTAATTATTCTCTTGTGGATGACGTCGATGATGCGCAATAATTGATTCCCGGCCGTCGTAAGAATCGACTTACTTTCCAACTCCACGATCGGCGTCTGAGAAAAGTTGCCGGGAAAGTTTCGGGCGGGTTTACGGTTCTCCTCTTCGCCGAGGCGCCCACTTTCGGCCCGCTAAATAAAAGATGAGAGCTAAATAATTAAAAAATGGCGAAACGCAATTATCGTCTTTACCAGTCACACTTATCTCGCTTTATTTGTGTCTCTCGTTCGCTCGTTGTTCCATTTAATTTCTGGGTTACGGAATTAATTCGACTCGTCGTCGGTTGCGTGTGCAGTCGTGTACAGGGTGTTGAGGAATACGAACTTTCTAGCGTCAGTGTCGCAATCGAGCGAAGCGGGCGATACACCCGTTCGATAATCACCGGTTGATTTAAATTCCGTGTTCAACAACCCGTACTTAAAATCCCATAAATTATTCATGCAACTAGGAAAAATCGCCCCTTGTGGGCATTTACAAGCTGCACAATGTATTAGACTCGCAGCATATATTGAAATAGTATATCTGCATGGCCGCGAGGGTTAGATATGCGACTACGCCGACAAGTCTCCGCACACAAATGCAATTTTGTGTTACACGCCTTCGTGAGTCGGCGAAAAAAATGTTTCGATTCGTATCACGCTATGCGTTTTCGATGCCTGTTCGTGGAAAAACGCAATTGCGAATTCACGTTGCTGTCTTTTCACAATAAAAATTATTTGGTTTAAATACCTAATTCGATATAAAAATAAAAGTTAATTGAAAAATCTTAAACCTGTCTACGTTTTATTTTGTAATTTAATTTTATTTTTATTCATTTCCAACTTTTTCCTTATTTTTAACCTATTCTTATTTTATTTATTTTCATAGTTTTACCCTCCTTTTATTATACATAGAGAGCATAATTACAACAACGAATATTAGATGTTGCACAAAGATAAAAATTTCTTATAAAGTTATACAGAGTGTTTCCAAAATGATTTTAGAAATTAAATATTTGTCTCAATCGACTATGTGACGTTAATGAACATTCCTCACGTGATGAAAAAGGGAGAAATCTGCGGAGGACGTATAAAGTGATTTTTCTATCCGCAAAGCCGATTACAATCAATGTACAGGATGATCCGGCACTCGCGTCACATCACGTATGGATTATCGCGCTGCACTTGCTTGCATTAGTATCGAGGGCTCCTGCATGGGGTGGCGGTGTCGTGGGGTGTCGTAGGGTGGCGGTCCCCCAAGTGCCACCTGTCTCCCCGGTCCTGTTACATCGCACTTCAACGTACGTTTTACTATTTGCACTCGATGGTGACTTACACGGCGGCAAACTGCTTCGGTAATTCGCGCCGTTTCGGTCGCACTTGAAACTTTAATTTGTTCGAGTATTTCGAACTGACGACGCGTGGAACGTCTCCTTCCAAATGAGAGGATTCGCATTCGTATTCGTCTAGTTTAAGCCTTCAAGTTTTTTTTTTGTAATAACTTAATTTTAATCTGTACTAATTCAAAAGAATTAGTTCAGAGTAAATCAGTTCTATTTACTTTGACTTGGCTCAAGCCTTTAAATGGTCGGCCATCCTTTACTTTTAAATAAATTGTCTTTATATAGTATTCGTGGTCCTTGTTTACAATGGTTAACTATCTACGCGATCGTGTTCAGATCGTCTTAGTCAAGGCTGATGATTGTACCGGCTTCTCAGAACCAGTAACTGTAAATATAGGTGTACCACAAGGATCTGTTCTTTGACCATTTTTGTTTGTAATATTTGCAAATGATTTACAAAATTGGATTCCCATTGAAAATGCTTATCAGTGTGCCGGTGATATATCTCTTGCAAGATCGGCAAACTCTACTAAGGACTGGTACGTTTTATACGCCTCAAGTAGTTGACTGGTGTCTTCAGAATAACTTAAAACTCAATACATCAAAAACTAAATTATTTGTCTTATGACAATACATAAAAAAACTATGATGGTCATGTCGCTTTACTTTTCATTTTAAAGTAAATTCAGAAAAAAATAATATGCGTCTCAAAATATCCACATTCATAATTCCACCTACATAACATTTCATTATTTGAGAGGATAAGGGTTTAGTAACATGAACAACTTTTTTTGTACATCCGTGGTACAAGGAACGTTTTTAGTGCATTTTCACACCAGGCACGTTGTGTCTAACATCGAACAAATCTGGCAAATCCATGGTCCAATTCCATAACAAAAATTGTTATGGTTATCTTGCACTAAGATATTATTTAGGCTACCATACTCAATGTGCAGTGATAGCAATGTTAGGATTATTGCAAAGTCGGTTCTGTAGTCTAGACTGATTCCAACCCGAAATTTCTCAACTTCTTGAACGGTGGAATAATCATCAACTGGACGTCTGCAAACGCGTGTGTACCTCCTACCTTGTAAACAGGACTGGCCACCATTGTCAAACTTGTCAAACGATGTTCAACAGCAAGCCAACTGATTCAAAAATGTTTCAGTATTCCCAGTAAGCCCACTAAATCTCTAAACTAAACGAGTGAAGTTTCTTTAAATTTTTATTTACATGTTTACAGCATTAGTTATCGTTTTTTGTCAAGTTATTAAAAAATGTACTTTTAATTCTATTAAATTCTCTTTAATATTTTCGCTAAACATATGCATTTAACCAAATACGAAACGTTCGAGATGTTTATGTATATATTTTTGATGTAAACCAATTTACTTTTGAGGTATGCAACTAAAATAATAGTCACTATGCGAATTATTTCAAATATTTGGGAAACGATTGCATTTATTATATCTCGACAAGCATCAGAAGTGGTTCCTGGAGTATAAAGCCACTATCCTGCTTCTGTGATGGTATGGTGGAGAGTCGTATATGATGGGCTCATTTTTTACGAAAAAGGAGTCAAAACCTCAGGTGTACCAATCCGACGTTTTAGGCATAGTTATGAAGCCACTAAACAACACATTGTTTTAGAAGGAACCGTGGACCTTCCAGTAGGACTGTGACCTACATCGTCATTGCTATTGTGCTGGAATAACTCCCGTATCATTGAATGGTAAGTGTAGTTTTATTGCAAGCGCATATATCATCTAATGTAAAGGACCAAAGATGGACACTTGCGGAACTCTATATGGTATCAAACTTGAGTCAAATATTGTGTTCAAAAATCCAAAGATCTTCGATGTAAAATCTGGACAAACTTTCCTATCAGCGATACGAAGTTAGTTTTGTTGAAAGCGTATGCATCGCATAAAGTAAAGGATCAAGGATGGACCCTTGCGGAACTCCAAATTGTACCAATCCTGAGGCAGATAATTGGTCCAACAATTCAAAGATCTTCGATATAAAAGCTAAAAAATCTTGCATATCATTGATAGGTAGCTATATATTTTTTCTTCTAAACCGTGTATATCACGTAAAGTAAACGACCAAAGATGGACCCTTGCGGAACTCCATATTATGTAGATTCTGGTATTTAGTTCAATAAGCCAATGATCTTCCAGGTAAAAGCTAGAAGAACTTGTGTATAGGTTGATACGTATTTATAGTTTTCTTGAAAGCGTATAAATATTGCATAAAGTAAAGGGCCAAAGGTGGACTGTTGCGGAATCCCATATAGAAATAAATTTATGATATTTATAACTTCTAAAAGCTCTACTCGTGTGTTTGTTTTCTATACCATTGTTGTTTACATTTGATTTAAAATCACAAAAAATTTTTCAATGCAAAATGTCTTCTTGTTGTTATTGGGTTGGGTTCTGTCGGGTTGTGCTCTGTTGGGTTGTGTTGTGTTGGGTTTGGTTGCGTTTGATTGGGTTTTGTTGGGTTGTGTTAGGTTTGGTTGGGTTGAATTGGATAAAAAATGCAATTAAAAACATTGTCTTGTTATCTTACATTGGACTAGTGAGACGTTTCTTGTTCGCTACATATAACATAATTTTCAAACAGTTCGTAAGACTTTGCCAAGACCAAGAAAACGACAATCAATAGCCGAGATTCATTTGCAACATTTTAAAATAGTCAGATAATTGAGCCACCAACGAAAGAGAAAATATAGCCATTCTCTTCTTTAGCAGATTTCAATCAAAACTGGTAAGGAAATACGTAAGAAAATCTCAGAGGATGTTTGTGATGATGTGTAACTAGCAAGGTTCTAGTTCAAGCTGTACATGTTGAGGAGTTTGTATTGTAAAGAGTTGAGAAACTCGGATCAAGCAAGATCATCAACAATCCTCATTTTAAAGAAGAATTCAATGGAGATTATTAAAAAGTACTCCAAATGACTACATGTCATTTTGTGCTATATAATGTTTGGTTGTCTAGTTTTCATATACATGATCGTTCGGATTTTTACTGGCCACAATTATATTTTCTTGTCATTTATTTAATTTTTTCACCAGTTTTTTCTTGATACTAATAGATTTAATCTAATGTTTGAGACTTGCATGGGACGCCGACTAGGCGTTCTTTTAATAATTATAATAAATGCTATTAACAAAAAGAAAAAGACATTTGTATCTGAAGCAGACGTACATGTTGGGAAACACAAACGTACGAACGCTCATATACTTACACGCTACGCTTTACTGATTCGAACCAACTTCAACGGGCATTCACAGCCACACAAGTTTCTAGGCTGGTGACCACCAGATTTACACTTTACAAGAAATTCAAAAATATTGTGTTCAAAAATACAACAATATTCGATAACTTTCTTATCAGTGATACGTAGCTATAGTTTTTTTTTTTTTTGTAAGCGTATGTTTCGCATAAAGTAAAGGAATTCCTTATTGTGTCAATGAAAGAAGCACCAAAGACGGACCCTCGCCCAACTCTGACTGAAATAGTTATAGTTTTCTGAAAACGTACATGTCACGTAAAGTAAAGGATCAAAGTGGACCCTTGCCGAACTCCTTATTGTATGCAATCCTGACTCAAATATGGCACCAAGTACCACACGTTAACTTCTACCCAGCGATGAAGATTTATAATTCCTGCAGTATTTTATTATTAACATTGGTTGAATATTAGGACGAGTAACTATGATCTGAAATAAGTTTCCCTAATTTTACAATAAATATACACATGGCATGAAACAGTAACAAAATTTGTGTGCCACACTAATATTTATTGTTCGTTAACGACTATTCGAAGAGAATTACAAAAACTAGTGACGACACCCAAAAAACCATCTTGATGAAATTTATGAAGAACTGAGAACGTACAAGAAATTATAATCACAAATTCAATCAAATAAAAAATTGTGTGTTAAATAGTACTTGATTTAGAAGTTCTAAATCATAAATTCTTTCTTCCTTGCGTACCTGCGATGCCGTTCCTACAACCTAACCCATAAACATCTCATCCGAAGAAAATCCCGTTTACGTCGCCGTAAAAAAACGCGGCGTCGAATTACACCGCGGCCGAAATGAAATTTTACGAATTGGTAATGTGCTCAAACGGGATGCCTCGCAAATTACATGACATTGCGGCGCGCTAAAAGTCGATGTAAATGACGGTCAAAGTAATGGAGCGCGTAGGTGGACCGAAAGCTCGCCATGCTGTGGCAAGCCAGCCGTGCAGGTATTTTAAAAGCTTCCAGCACAAAACTGCGTGCGGTTCGTTGCCATGGCGACCGCACATCGCCGCGAGCACCAGCTTATTGATCATCCGGTGGTGTACTCAAAACAACTATACGTATTTAACTCCGCCAAATTGAAACCCTCACCAATAAAATGTATTTCAAACATAAATACCGACCATTACAAAATTACGCGCCGCGTTTTTTTATTCGGACGCTTTTTGTCCCCGGCGAACAAAAAAAAAAGCACGCGAAAATTACGCGCATGTAAAACGTACGTATTATCTTATGCACGTATGCGTGTTTACAATCAAACTGGGGTAATATAACAGATAATTGTGTTTGTGAAAGGACTGGTTGGACGTGATTCCGCGAAATGAGATTATTTGTCGACCGATATGTTTTCATTAAATTCAACCAGGTTTTTTTAAGATTTTTCCGAACACATTTATTCCGCAATACCTATTTCATCAGCATAATTAATAGTAATTAGACTGTGAGTGATCTTTAGTCCAAATCTTAAAATATAACAAAGGCCAAAGGATCTGAAATCGAAGGAGAAGAAAGGAACCTTAATAAAGTATAGTTTAATATATTTCAAATAAAAAGCATCTTCTTTTTCTTAATAATTTTGTTATTAACAACAAAGTTAATAGAATCTAAGCAGAAATATCAATGGGAAGTTTTTATTAAATTACTAATGGGTTTTCAAAACATGGTACTAACTTATTTACAGTAATATTTACACCTTACAAATTTACACTAAGCCAGAATAATGCTCTGTTTTTGTATATTTTTTTTTTCAATTTACTAACTCGAAAAGTTTTGTCCTCTTGATCCTTCTTTCGATATATGTTTTGTCTAGGAGGAGAATGACGTCGATCAAGTCTGGTAGGACATTGGATATTATCTTTTTACGTACCATAAAGCATCAACACTGTTCCTCAGTACTATCTAGTTTTTCTATCAGGTGAGTTAAGTTGCACTTGCCACTCGACTGTAACGTTGCAAGCGTCAACCCAACACGACCCTACCTGACCCAATACAATAAGAGACAACTGGAAAATGACCGTTGAAAACGAAAATGGGGAAAGAAATGCCACAAATGACATATTAGGAAACGGAAGCGGAAGCGCAGCACTGAGACAAACGAACAAACATGAAGAGAAATAGAAAATAAATCATCAATTTAGGTGTCTTCTGTTGGATTGGTCTGTGTTAAGATATTTCAACGAACGTTATTTCCCCATAAAGGTCTCAATGTCAAAAACTTTCTTATCAACTGGCCCATTTTTCGCGCGCAATTTTATATTTCATCTAATTTTTGGGCACATTTATTCAGTTTGACATATCTTTCTCCAATGGTGAGAACACAGGACTGATGTAACTCGAAAAATTAAATAAAATGAAAATGGTATCAATTGTGCTGATTGGCGGAAACGGAAATGGATAGAATATGTAGGACATTTCTTCAAACAAGGGGAAGGGGGAGGCCAAACAATTTTGTGATAAGGAAAGAACAGCAGACATGAGACAGAATAAGAAAAAGTAGTTTATAAAATAATTAAGAGAACATGACCACGTTTTCACAAAAGATGAAGATAGATCGATAAAGAACGAATGTGGTAATTAAGATTAAGATAACTAACAGCGTGACTAGTTCATGGTTACCACAGAAATGAACGAAGAGGGCTGAGAAACTGTATTGGGTTCATTTGGATTGGATTGAATTGGATTTGATTGAATTTGATTGGATTTGATTGGATTTGATTGATTTTGATTCAGATTGATTTGGATTGCATTAAGTAAAATTTTTTCACAAGAAAATAATAATGGAGGTTACACAAAAATATGAAAATTATTTTTCCTAATGTATTTGCTTAGAAATTACTGACACCTTTAGGGTTTTAACTACTGTTACTACTACATTTTTATATTTGAATGCTAACAGAAAGTAACTTATTCTTTTCGGAAAAGGTTGTCGTAAAGCTGAGTGAATATTATTGTTGGTATTGTTGGTAAATTATATTAAACTCCTTAATATGAAACTGCAGGTTTGTTGAAAGATAAGGTATGCTGTTATGCTTGAAAATGATTAGAGTCGCCATTTCTTTCATTCTTTGATTCCAACTTCAGTAATATTTCTACATACGTCGAGTATATAATCAAACATTAACAACTTTAACAGATATCTAAGTTAAATAAATAAATAGTTCCTATAGGAGTTTGAATAACCATTTTTAGTGTGTCACCGTGCAATTCCTATAGCCTTACGAATTCGCTAACTATATAACCAACCTACTCGGCTGTATAGAGCTAGCATAATAATTGTTTTAATGTTGGACGTTTCACCAGCATTAAAACAATTATTATGCTAGCTCTATACAGAAAGAAAACGTTTATAATTGTTGATGTGGAGGATAATCAGCACTCAAATCTTTCATCAAATAATTATAATTGGTTTAGTTGTGTGGATCATCACCTAAGCAGAGCATGAAAGTTCGCGAAAGAATTGGGTTGGATAAGCCTCATTTGGGTAGGTTGGGTTGGGTTGGGTTGGGTTAGGTTGGGTTGGGTTGTGTTAGGTTGGGTTGGGTTGGGTTGGGTTGACTATTCGGAAATCTCTAAATTAGTTCAATATTTATACACCAATGGTTTGTTATCAATGGTTAGTTTGGAATTTCCTCAAACCATCCAATACTTCTTAATAAATTTTATTTTGAATTTTTCTCTGTTTTTAACATCGACTTTTCATCGCAACAATTTCTTGTCTAAATGAAGCACCGGGTATTAGGAACTTGAATGTTGTCAATTAATAATGAAGCTGATTGGAAGAATTCAACGACAATATTGACGACCATGAATCCCAGTCCTAAATAAAATTTTTGGAGACTAAACGTAATAAATTAATTCATTATCTAATTAATATTTAACATAGTCCATGAATTTAAAATGGTGCACAATTAAGAAATGATTATTGTTTATAACACAAAATAGTTTGATTGAGTTCAATAAAATTGTCGAAATATTTAGAAAAGACATAAAATAAACTGGCAGTTCAGAATAAAGGTCCTTGATGACTTATCCTGAATTAGAACATAAAAATGAAATATTTCTTGTTGCCCAAATCGAATCTGTGGCTCGAAGGCGTCGGTGCGAGTCCGTTACATTTGTCTGACTTAGTATCCAGAGTTGATTGCTTCATTGCATTTACACCTTGCATGCGGTAGCATTCAAAAGAATGATTGATTTATGAGCTTTTTTGACGGTATTACAATATATCCTCTTTTGTCTCTCATTGGTGTTTATTTGGTTCAATTGCTCGATAGATTTTAACGAGCCCAATGCTAAACTGATGAGATGGGACGAAGTTCCTTTCTTTTATTATTGGTGATAATCTTATTTTTAGTTTCAAATAATTTGATACAGTCAACAAAGGTGTGGTTTTCTTGGGGTTTCTATCATTACGAGTTCACTTTCCAATCAATTGGCGCATCGTCTAAATGTTGCATTTCTTAAATTAATAATTTTGCTTTTTCTGAAAGTGCTTTAATATTTCTCTTGTCACCAGATCAAATCCATGAGACTTTTAGAACGAATATTTCCTTTTATCGTTCCATTCGTCAAAGCCATGTTCATTTAGTCGAAGTGTATTCTAGATCGTCTGCAAAACGTTTAGCTTTTTGTTCATTATCCCCGGCCTAGCTATCATCGGTATTACGTAAACGTCCTACAACCGCTCCTTAAGAACTATCTCTCTCGCTCTTTCATAAAATATTTGTAAAATTTATAGTTCGATTCGTATTATCTGTGTGTCTGATATCACTATTGAAAAATAAGCGACCAATTAATTATCAATCGTAAAATTATGAAGTTAACTTCAACGTTGTGAGATATGCATCATAATGAGGTGAGTGCTTTTGTTGTTATCGATACGGAATCCCGCCATAGCCTTGTTCTGTCCCGCGACATCACTCAATTGTTCACGTCAATGTTACGGTTCGGATAGATTCATCTCAAGGAATAATGACGTATCTCGTGTTCAAAAACAAACATGGGTCTGCAGATGGACGGTTTCGGAGATACGAAACATTTTGCCTTTACACCACTTACACCACGTCCAGGTGGCATGGACTTGCCTAGAGTGGCTCGGATTCGGTGGCATCCTTGATATAGTCCGCGAGATCATTTACAGGGGTAACGTACACTAACATTTTCAAATATCCCTAAAGAAAGAAATCAAGTTGGTTAAAATCCGGCGATCTTACAGGTCATGATACAATTCCGCCGCTTCCCGCGCATCTTCGTCCACAATTTCGGTGTAAATTCTCTCCAACGACAATCAAAGAATACGTCGGAGCACCACATTTATTGCATTTGGTTCAAAGGAATCTCGTCTAAAAGATTGCCCAGTGTGTTCTGCAGAAAGTCCAGATAAGCAGAGCCTGTCAATCGGTTTGGTAAAACAACCGGGCCTAGTAACCTGTCGCCCAAAATACCCATCCAACTGTTCAATGAAAAACGTACCTGGTGTCTGGATTCCATAACAGGATTTTCGTCGGCCCACACATGCGTATTGTGGAAATAAAAAAAATTTCGTATCTCCGAAACCGTCCATTTGCGGACATGCATAGAGCTTTGACAATATTCAACAAGAAGCCAAATAAATTTAAGTGGAGGAAGCAAATAGTAAATATTGATAAGAAACAAGGCGTCGCTAGGTTCATCAACTCCCTAAGAGCAAGATAGCTGGAACTTATTTGAGATAAGTTAGATGTTAATGGCGCGTTGGTGGGAGAAGACCGTGGAAGAAATTAAGAGGACAAAGAAGGTGTAATGATTAAGAAAGGATTGGTTCGTTTTCTTCAATCACTGATTTAAAAAAAAAAACAATCAAAAAAGAAGAACCCACAAAGAAATAAGAGACATGCGTAAGACAATGTGACTACTTATGAGTAACGTTAACGGATATAGGAATGAAGGACATGAAATAGGATTCAAAGGGAAGTCAAGTGGCTATAAATCGACAATAGAGCTTTGACAACATTTAACAATAAATCAAATAAATTTAAGTGAAAAGAGAAGAGGACATTGAAAGGATTTATAAAACGATAAAGCGATCCTTACGTACTCTAACCACATATCCGTTTACTAAGATAAGAAATTCACTCAACATATTTGTGACCATACCCCGAAAGGGTTACCCCGACTACGCCATATCAATTTCCGAAGATATCTCATACATGATCAGCTTTTTTATCACGAAACGATAGGATTACTCGTCTGTTAATCTGAATATTAACCTCGCATATGGTCACGCCGGCGCAAGTGGGTTAAGTCGCGCCCTCTCCGTTCGGCCGAGCGCCCGTCTTCGTCGACCGTGCACCCCATACACGTCACGCCCACACAATCTGTCGTGTGGTCGTTCCATTGAAATAAGCGCTATTGTTTATGTCACAATGTAGTCGCAACGGTGCGCGGTACTTTGTTTCGTTATCGTCGCACCAAACATTTTAATTGGGCGGACAAATGCCGGAATTATTCGCCAAGTCTTTTGCGTTTAATTCACGGCCTCTCGAGCAAACTTAACGGCGGCGAGCGCGAAACTTCAAGCGTGATTTTAGAATTGGGCTAATGTGGGAGACAAGTTGATTAGTTGCTGCGATTTATATCTTCGTTTTATTTTTTCTATATATTATTTGACATATAACACTAATTAGTACACTAGCGAATGTTATGGCAGAATATTAAGAAAGAGGAAAAATTGGGAAAAAAACTTTAGAAGGGGAGGGGTAAATGATGCACTGTTTACCATGAAACATTGGAGGGGAGAGACAGAAGACAAAACGATTCATGGACGATTTTATGGACTGTGAACTAGCCATCGATAGGATTAAAACAAAAATCGAACATCTTAAGTTAAGAAAAACATCTAGCACATCTAGTACCAGGTCATCGACAAGGTTGTATCTTCAGCCCATAATTGTTTGCATTAGTTATAGGCGAAGCAATGAAATAAATAAAAAGGCCAAAGCGAAATGGGTACTGGAAGATGAAAGGAAAAAATAAATAAACTCTGTCTTGCTGATGACATGGTCTTAATATCGAAAAATAAAAGAACCATTAAAAGCAAGGATATACAAATGACTTTTGAAAAAAATCAACATGAAAATCAGAAAGACTGCCCATATCCCTTAAAATGTGATTGCAATATTATCTTGCTTTACATGGACGTTGTCGATAATTCTCGCTGTTCTTTAATGAAAATAACTAATCATGTTGAGTAAACTCATTTTCCATGTTTTTTTCCTCCTGCTCATTACATAAGTTAACATAGCATAGTTGTTCCGCATTCCACGAACAGGTATTCCTTGGCGTTGTCTTTAACACAATAGATGTGCACTTCAACTAATGAGTTCGGCCTGTATTGGACGAGCATGTAATTTCCTATTGGTCGTTTTGAAACCTTGACTTTGACTTATATCAAATTTCAATATACCCTAAGGGATGAAATACGTAAAATGCGAATTATTCTGATTGAGATTGGACATTGGAGCTTAACTGGATGACTCTGAATATAATTTGCACATTTTTAGTTGCTTGGTCTTCTATTACATAGTCTTCAATTTCCGCCTTTTCCCCTTCACTTCTTCTGTTCAATTTAGTAATGTAATGGCCCCCAATAACTCGACCTAATTTTTGTTCCTGTAATGTAACCAGCAGGTGACAACTGATCAAAAGAAGTAAAATGAGGACATGTAACTGTAAAATTGGATTGGGTTGGGTTGGATTGACAGGAACCTTTGTTTAAAAAAAATCAGTATGTAGAAGTTAAGGAGGGGTACAAACTTGTTACGAGAAGATTTTGTCGAGCAAAATAGAAAAAAACGAATACGAGAGAAATTTTCAAGACTAAATCGCAACGTGGGAAAATTACCACTGAAAGAATTTGCAAATATTCGATCTGTACATAAATTGAAATTTTTTTCTCGAAATCTGTTGTAATTTGCATGTCAGAAATGCTTGTGAAACTCAGCCGACCAGCTCTTGAAGAAATCATGACAATAGAAAGGACACAACAACAAAAAAATAGTACAAATGGAAGAAGAAGGGCTAGACTGGGTAAGAAAATTTAAATATTTTGAATCATTATTTGAGGAAGTAATTTAAAGTGTGAGCAGGAGGAAAAATATTCAACAAGATTACAGATACGTTTCTGGGAAGGAAGGAGGTTCCAAAAGAGTTAACACCTATACTAAGATACAGAACAAAGAGATATAGAATTAGGACAACTATTAGGAGTAATCCGGTCATCGAAGTCATCGAAGAAGCAAGAAGAAGATGTCATGACCATGTTAACATAATGCAACATAATAAAATAATGAGAAAAGTAGTACAACTTAAACTTAACTTACAAATTAAAAAGAAAACAATATCGAAATTGATAGAGGATGTAAGGTTAGCAGTAGCAAAGAAGATAGAAAACTGGGAGAATGCACTACACCTAGCAACTCAAGTCCACAATTACTTAACTAATTTTCCAACTCCTTACTTATTCATATTATTTCGTCTTGGTTTTTCCCCAAAATTGTTTCCTCCAGTATTTCACTAACACCCTATACGATATACCTCGAAATAGACAGAGAAAAATTTGGAAAATGTGTACAAGAATGTTGGTATCACTGTGATAATCGACCGAACATTTATAAAACGCTGAGGCAAAAAATGTTGAACTTGGAGAAGAACGGTAGTGTTACAAGGATAATTAGGATAATCGAACGAATAGACCAGGAAATTTATTCAAGGATCAGAATATTTACAATAGGTTGCAGAGAAGGGGTGATAAAGATGATAACAACAGGAGAAGTTCCTCGAGAAAAGGGGTCTGAAAATAAATCCAAAAAGCAAAGTCATCGATTTTCCGGAAAGGAAGGTGACAACGAAATGAAGTAAAATTGGTATGAAAGGTGGGAAATTGGTTGATGTATTTGTGATGTGTGTGGAGTGAAATAGAAGCTGAGACTGGAAAGAATGTGGATAGCAGTACTAAAAGAATGATAGATGATAGTGAGATAAATGTGAAATGACGAACCAAGGGACTCCGGAGCAGATAGCGATGGAACGAATGATAACAACATGGAAAAGGAAGAGGGGATTCTGAAGCTAAGAAAAAAGGATCATCAAAACGAGACAGCCGGTTTAGTATCGGAGGTCGATACGTGCGGAGGGACAAAGGCAGTATGATAACATGTATGAGATGCAAGGTTTAGGTGTGGAAATAAAGAAAGAAGGAATAGGTATTGGATGGACCAATACGTTACAATGGAAGATGAGGAATTACAGGACAGATTGCAAGAGATGGATGAATGACTCGCAGAAACGGTGGACCACTCATGACGGAGAGCTAGCGAAGGGCATGGAATGCAAAATCGAACAGAAATCCGCAATAAGGAGTCTCGAAAAATATGTTAAAACAAAGAAAGTAAAACCGCCACCACCAATAATAGTGGACGGAATCAAAGATTTCAATAAAACACGGAGAGATGAATCAAAATTAACGCAGATAATGTATGTAGCTATAAAGCTATATCTAATATGATATATGAGAAACGATATCCATTTCTTAACTAGAAAAATAAACAAGATAGTCCAATCAAAAATTATGGATAAAAATTCATCACTCAAGTGATGCAATTTTTGTTTCCCTTCCTGATCGTAATAATTGCCGAAGACGTCCAAGTTATTTATGATCTGTTCTGCGCAAACTGACGAAAGATCGAATCGTGAAAATGGCGACGGTACTGACATCTGTTAAAACATAAGTGACTATCACGTCACATCACATCACATCACATATACCAAAAAGTCTTAATGAACATGGACGGTTTCGGAGATACGATTTTTTTATTTCCCCAATACGCATGTGTGGGCCGAAGAAAATCCCTTATTTCTTATTTCTCTATGGCTTCTTCTTCTTTTATGTTTTTTTTTAACCAGTGATTGGAGAAGACGAACCAATCCTTTCTTAATCATTAGACCTTCTCTGTCCCCTTAATTGCTTCCACTGTCTTTAACAGTTAACATCTAACTTATCTCAAATATGTTCTAGCTATCTTGCTCTTTGGAAGCTAATGAACCTTGTGAAGCCTTGTTTCTTAACAATACTTATTATTTGCTTACTCCACTTGAATTTATTTGGTTTCTTGTTAAATATTGTCAAAGTTATATTGTCGGTTTATAGCCACTTGACTTCACGTTCGTACCCTTCATCCTTATATCCCTTAACGTTAGTCATAACTAGTCAAACTGCTCTATGCATGTCTATTATTTTTATTATGTGTTCTTCTTCTTTTATTGTTTTTTTCAGAAAATTGGAGAAGACGAACCTATCCTTTCTTAGTCATTACACCTTCTGTGTAATTTCTTCTTAATTTCTTCCACTATCTTCTCCCACCAACGCGCCATTATCATCTAATTTATCTCAAATAAGTTCCAGCTATCTTGCTCTTTGAGAGTTGATGAACCTTGCGAGGCTTTGGCTCTACTTGTCGGTTTATTGACTTTCCTTTGAATTCCGTTGTATATCCTTCATCCCCACATTTCTTAACGTTACTCCTATTAGTCAAACTGCTCTAGTTTCTCTACTTTTACTTAATATATTTCTTATTTTTAGTTTGTGACCAATTCCACTCGTTCGCTTATTTATTTATCTTTCATTGTGATTTTTTTTTCTAAACCCACAAAATCAAACCAGGTCATTTATGAGCCATAATTTTATTAATCATATTGCTACTTATACAAATAATTAATAATAAATGTAAAAAATTTGCGGATTTTTTTTACAAATAATGTCCCCCGAATCGCAGTTCGAGTATCCTCCGCTAGTACTGCACCCGACACACCGGCTCACTAATAATAGATTTCATCTCGAAATGTGACAGATTGTCGGTGAATTTTCCAGAATGATAAACTCGGTAATGACGGCCCGAAAGCGGAGGGAGGCCGCGCGGAGACACGCTGTGGCCATCTGATCGAATTCGACATCAAAAAACCGAGTTGAATTTATTACCATTCATTATTGCTTTCAATTTGCGACGGGCATACGGATATCGGATCGAAGCCGGTTCTCGCGCGAAGACGTAAATATGCAAATGGCCTCTTCACGTTTTCCGGCGACGCATTGTAATCGGTGATATTTTCATTGCCCAAAACAATTGCGGATGAATTCGTTCCGGACGAATCGCTCGCAATTGGTTTGGGGCGGACGGCGCGGGCGTTCTGATTTCAATTCGAATTTCGTAGTGTTGCATAAATTGGCGGTCGGCGATGATAGTTATTTATCGGCGGACGTTTCCTTTATTACTCGCGCAAAAATTGAAAACGTCGACGGAACGAGACGAGAAGTGATGAGCGGCAAATCGAATTTATTTTCCAATCATTGCTGACTGATGGACATTGTCCGGTGGGGGAGAGATGTCGTTACGTGGCGGGCAAGAAAATTTGCTCGGAAAAACGAACGCCGTTGCCGTTTTCCTTGCGAGCGAAAACGGAACGGGTTTTTTGCGGATTTCGATTGGTGGATGGCGGGCGGCGGGCGGGGGACGGCAATCGTACACGGAATGAAAATATGTTGTTCATAACGACGGCATCGCACGAAAGCAAAATAAATACGTCGCTGTCTTTGACGCAACCCGGCGAAGAGTAGAATAAGACGAGATTAAAGCAAACGGAAACGGCAATGATTGTGTGCTCTGCGTATCCGGTGCAATCAGGAGAGGTCTTCCTAGTTCCCGTTCCTAGAAACTCGAAAGGAATATGTCAAACTACAATTGAGACGGCAAGGGATGTTGCTCGTAGCAAAATAACCCAGTTCAATATTAAATCATTTACATTTATTAGTAAATGTTTCTTAAACATATTAATGAATGTAATTTAACTACTCCACTCTAAACATTAAAAAAAAATTTAATGCTTACATTAAATTACTAAAATTTCTTCTTCCTAAAAGATGTGGATTTAAAATAATTTAATATTTAAATCATCTTAGTTCTAACAACACCACACCATCTAGTCTGTCAGTCTTGTTTCTCTTGTGACGTTCTTAAAAATTTAATTATTCAATTTTTTGGTTTGTGTCGCGATAATCAACGAAACTTTTAAATCGGTTAACTAATTTACAAAACAATGCAATAAAAACGCAAGAAATTTTCTATTTTAATGAATCGCAATTAATATTTTCATCTTGATTTGCAAATAATTATTAGCGCGACTTGAACGACTCGAACAAACAAAGTTATAATAAAAAAAATGTTAAAAGCATAAATATCGACAATCAAATTAAAAGTTGATCGATTGTAAAAATTCCTAAAATTTTTTGTGAATTACTAATACTATATAAAATTTTCCAGGTCGTAGCATTTTTTTAATTTTGATTGTATCAAAAATTCATAGCCTCGACTGGTGTACCGCAGGGATCTAATTTTGGACCGATAGTTTTCCTATTATTTATTAATGACCTGTTCGATTCTCTATCGTACTTGCATTGGCCTTTGCCAACGACCTAAAAATATATGCTCGGATTAAGGGCATAAATGATGCATTGCATCTACAAAGCAATATTGATAGTGATAGTGTTTTGGGTGGTGCCAAGGGAATAAACTTCAATTAAATTCTGACAAGTGTTATGTTGTGTGATTTTCAAAAAGGAAGGAAGTTTATACTTTTGACTACAACATAAATGTACAAGTGTTGATATGTAAATCCCATTTACTGATCAAGTGATGAATGTACGTAAGTCGGCAGTTGGTGCTCTTGGATTTGTTACGACGAACTCTAAAACATTTTTCGGATCCTTTAAAAATATTTAATAGAAATAAAGTTGTTTATTTCGCTAATTCGAAAACTCAATTCAAACCAATTTAATGACATGCGTCACATTAAAAAAAGGACGTAATTTTCATTACGATCCAATATCGGAAAAAACGCAAAAAATAATTACCCCGTCAAAGAATCCTTCCAAACTAATAACAAACGAAACTAACAAAGCTAACGACCACGCGGGCAAAATTAGGACAACATTATTATGCAGAGGCGATTGTGTAGTGATTGGCGTCTCTGAAAAATCGAGTCACACGCGGCGAACAATAAACAAATCGCCGTCGCGACTGTTTTGATTAGTTGATTGTAACCTTATTTGTTGCGTTGCGAATGTTTTGATTCGATGATTGTCGGGTGCGAAATTGGCTGAATGGCGACAGGGCGGCAACCTTATAATTTGCTATATATAAATATTTACGCCGGGGGCGCGCCGACACGTGCCTCCAAGTGAGGACACGCGGCCGAGCGACGCGGACCGTTTAGGTGTCCATGAATACGGGCTATGATTAACGCGATATAAAGTGCGGGCGCACAATGGCCCGGCGTGGGGTTTTTTGTGTCGGTGCCAAAAAACGTCATCCAGGACGAGCGGGAATGACAGATGAAGACAAACATGGGCAAATAAAAATTAAGAAAATAAATGATGCATAAAAATGGGAAATAAGCACTTGAAACAGTGACCAAAGAAAGATAAATAAGAACACAAAAAAAAACTTCAAGGCATGGACGAAACCATTATATTTCTTAATGTCTGGCAATTAATATACTCAAGAATACAAAATGGAGAATATCATAAAATCAACACATTTCTAGAAAAATTTGTAAAAGAAAGTGAAATCAAAATCTCAGTAATAGATGAGAGCTTAGTAATAAATGACGAAAAGACAAAATATATGGTGTTAAATAATTACCTAAGAAATATTCACAAATAATACAGATCAAAAAAAACTATCCAAACTACTGGTTTGATTAGGTTGAGGAGTTCAGTTATTTGGGAGTAAAACTTACCAACAAATGCTAAGAAAGGAAGGGAATTTTGGAAATAATGTCTAAGGGCGTGAAATGAATGGGGAGGTTACAAAAATGTTCAGGGCAAGTAACATCTCAAGAAGTTTGAATAAAAAGATGTAATGAATAAGAAATAACTGACATGATTTTGGATTTTTGAAAGAAAAATGTGTGGATCAAAAAAGTGTGCAGTGGACAAGAAGGACAAATAAAGAAATAATTAAACTGTAAAGAAATTTAAAGTAAATAAAAATGTAAATATAATTTTAAAAAATGTCAAATCTAAAGTATATTAGAATTAAATATGTTTCATTACATCATCCATGGTCAGTGGACAACTAATTTTCCACAAATCACAATTTTATCGCTTTTGAGTTTTAATAAGTTGAAGTATTTTATGCATTTTTAGTTTTTCCTTTTCAAGTGCGTCTGTTCAATAAATTTATCAATTGTCAAATTTTTGTACAATAAATATTTTGATTTGCTTTTGGTTGGATTGGGATGAGTTGCATTAAAAATCGAACAAAGATTTTGATATCTTTGACAAATTGATTTGGTCTTTGTCTTTAGCTGCGCTGCATTGCACTACATTGGGTTGTTATCTTGTTGCATTAACATTAGAAAAAAATCTGACAAATTAGTTTGCTTTTCGTTTGGGTTAATTTAAGTTAGGACGAGATAAACAAATATTTAAACAGTTATTTGGTTCTGATTTAGTTTGGTTTGGTTTGAGATTGGTACAGTTATAAATCGAAGAAAAACATTTATTTTTGACAAATTGGTTTGGTTTTTGTCCTTAGATGCAGTACATGGGTATTGGAAGTCAAACAAAAAAAAAATAACGAAAACATTTCATAATTTTCAAACTGGTATTACCACTTTGGCAACCAGACTTGTTCACGTTGGCTTGAATAGGGTCGAGTTAAAATACTGAAGAAAACAATGTATTTTTGAAAAGTTGGGTTGGTTTACGTTAACCTGAAATAAATAAATAAACATTTTAAAACTTATATTGGCTTGAGATGGGTTCAGTTATAAATCCAAGAAAAACATTTATTTTTGACAAACGGTTTCTTGATTGGGTTAGGTTAAGAAATTGAAGAAAATCTATAATTCTTTTTGCCTCATTAGGTGGTATTGGATCGAGTTAAGAAAATTGAAGAAAAATTCGTATTTTGGACAAGTTTGTTGTATTTGCGATAGATTGGACTCGGTTGCGTTGAAAAGTCGAGAAAAACTTTCCTTTTTCACAAATTGCTTTGGTTTTGATTTACGCGTTAACTTGGGTTGCGCTGAGATGAAAAATGCTAAAAACTTATTTTTGATAAATTAGTTCGCCTTTGGTTTACTTTAGGTTGGATTTGGATGGGTTGGGTTATACATCGAAGACAAACTTATTTTTAACGCATTGCATTTTAAGCTCATTTTGTCTTGATCTGCATTACATTGGATTGGTTGGGTCGGGTCAAGTCGGGTTGGGTTGGGTCAATTGGAACAATGTTGCCATTTCTGTTTCAATTTTGAAAACATTGTCTTTTTTCTCAACCCAAGAGATCCTGACTTAACCCAACCCAACCCAACCATACCTAACACACGCAACCTCAACAAGCAGCCAAACCCAACCCAACACAGTAAGTTTGGATAACATTTATTTATTCATGGCGAGCGTTACAAATTAAATCGATGAGTTATAAACAATCTTTTTGAACAGCAACTTACGCTAAATATTTGGCATACATTGTAGGTGAAGAAATAATTTTTGTACATGAACATTTTAGTGTTGTGCATGTATAGAAACGGTGGCAAGATTGTTCATTTTTGACGTCGCCAGTCGTAATTTTACTAGCTGAGGGTGAGCACGTCAATTTGTGTAGAAACTTGCAGTTCATAATCTTAATAATGTGACAGAGAATCGTCTCAAGAAAATATTTATCCATAGCTTTGAGTTCATTTCGCGTCTTTAGGAACTTGTTTGGGTAGAAAATGAACTATCGATTTTTTTACAGTTTTCATCAAAACGAGTTGGCTAAACATATGGGACAACAAACCGTATAACGTATTTTTTACACGTGCATAGGTTGGCAGTAATTATGTTTAACTTCACAAATTAAATAATGAACTAAATTATACGCAATTTGGCATTTTTTTTGTAAGTTAATGCATTATATTAAATCATACATTGTTATGGAAGGTTAAGAGGTTTAAATTACCATGAAGGAATTTAAAAATGTGAACTGGTTCCCAAATTGTTGCTGCACATTCACAGCAATTTTTTACCCTGAACATTAACTTTATATTTTTTTGCATAACATGGATTAATTGAGAACATAAAAGTAATATCAAAAAGAAGGTAATTTATTTTTACCTCGTGTTACGGAGGTAAATTGTTTACGAAAAATATGGTGAGAGCCTGAAACGCAATTATAAAGAACAATAACGATGAAGATTATTCAAAAATAATTGTGGGTGACAAAGAGTTTGTGGGTGAGTATTAATGCCATCTAGACGTCAATATTTTTTCAAAATTTTTTCAAAAATTAATTATGTGGCGGCTTCTGTATATTCAAATTTTCTTTATCCTTGATTCTAATGTTAGTTCCAAATCGTTAGAATTTTATGATATGGACAGCAATCCCATATCCTTTTTAAAATAGTTGATTGGACACACAAAATTGTTACAATCGTATCCAAAAGTAGTTGTATATAATGGAGCATGTTCGAAGCCGTTTGTAGCAAGCACTGGAGTACCACAGGGCAGTAATCTTGGTCCATTTTTAATTATTTGTTAATGATTTACCAGACTGCTGCCGTTTGCAGATGACGTTAAACTGTTCGAACATATGTATAATGGGACAAGTTACAAGCTGTACTTCAGCTGTATTTTTTTTGTATGGAACTATATATCATTTCGCAGTTATTTGCTTGGACGTAGAAGAGAAATCGTGTTAAAGGAATAGGATAATGTACATGTTAGCTCTCCAAGCTTTGTTGACACAAACACGTTGAAAGTTCGAAGTTAATTTCCCAATTTTCATTGATTTCATCGATTTTCAAAAAACCATGTAGTTACTACCTGCGCCGATCTCGCTTCAACCCATCGTCGATAACGGCACCAGATGCGTTTCACAAAAGCAAACACGACCGAATTTCCCATACCGGTCGCCTTTTTAATTTCGAAAAGGCAAAAGTATACAGAGCCAAAGTACATGTATATTAGAGCACATCACGTATGCAAGGCCTTTTACGTCAGTAATTGGCCACCGTGCTTAAAGCTTTTAAGTTTGATAAAGCACTCGCTTCAACCTTTATACATTTTTAAAAAGCACCAGGAAAGAGGCGCCCTCTAATGCGGTGACTGCGGCGCATGTTTTCGGTATACATGTGCGGTGTTTCTACATTTACGAGTTAAGTGTCTTTTTTTAAACAGGATATGCGCTGAAAAAGATTCGGGTAATTTAATTTTTGGCGGCCGCGTGCACGCCGACTACGACGAGAAAATATCGGACGGAATTGTCTTCCTACGCACATGCGGGGGTGCGATGGAAAAACGCAAAAATAATCATTTGCTTATTTTCCATCCCTAGTCATCGACGATTGATAAAACGTTCGAAGTGTCGTAGCGAAAATATTTGAAAGATTTAAAGCAAAAGTTTATCTAAACGATCTATATTTGAATTCGATTCTATTAAATTTATAAACATTATTCATTAATCGAATCTATATCACGTGTGCTTTGTGAATTCATTAATTTTGAGATTTCGCGATCAACGTAATAACTTGTATGGTCGCACAACTCCAATCATTCGCACTAACCCAGCTGCAGGAGATCACAATCTGTCGGTTCCACTGTCGTCGACGAAAAACCCCAACGCGAGCCCCGCAGATCGAAATCCGCAACGAGCCGATTCCGAAAATTCATTAAAGAGGGATATGCGTCGCGTTTAACAGGCGCATAAAAAACTCATTAATAACTTATTCCGAGCGAAAAAAAAAAGAACAATATAATAATCCAAAGTAGGTCCCTTTTATAAACAAGTAAGAGAGAACACAGCACTTACATGTACGAAAAACGAGCAAGGCTCCACGTCAAAACATAAAAATCGAACCCGGAGCCGGAGGATAAATTCCACCATTTTGACAGCGCCCCCTTTTCATTGGGGTTGCTATGGACGTGTTATCCTTTCGCGGCCAATGCCGGGACGAGAAGCAGCACGCGACAACCGGCATTGGCTCGAAGCGACTACCCTCCGTCATCCGGGGTGCGGTGTGCGAACCGACGCGCTCGCGGGGGTGCTTCGGCTGGAGGGTGATCGATGCGAGAGCGACGGATGCAGCGGCGGGTTGTCTCTGTAATGTAGACGACGTCTCTAGCAGATAACAGAACAACGCTATCACGATTTAATATTGTTATAGTCACTTGGCGTTTGGCTTAGGCATAAGCTAGTCATATTGGGATCACAGTTAAATGTGCTCCAAAATTTAATTGAATCAGTCACAGATATTAACAATATCAGGCGCGAGTCAATTGTTTGTGATTGAATTGTGGTTCAGGCCAGGTGATGGAACATTGAAATTCTTGTGTTTGCCGAACGGAATTTTCGCGGATTTCTCGATTTAACGATGCGTCCTGATTATCACATGCGGTTCCAACCGAAGAATAATTTCGAGCGTTTTTCACGCGAGTAGAGACTGTGCGAAAGTGTTTGAAAAACTTTGCTGTAATAAGTGTTTTGATTCGACGCGGCGGCTGGCCTTGTCGGCAATCGAGGACTTGCATTTCCAGCGAATGCTGAATTTATGAAATAGTACAGGACGGCTTCAAGTTGGATTTCAAGGGTGTACCGTCTTGCCTGGGGGCGTTAGGCAACTCGCCGTCTGCCCCCGTCTCAACGTCGTCCGACGAGGTCTCCCATCAACAGTTTAACATTTTCCCGGCGATCTTCAGTCGGCAGTTAAATTTCAACGCCTGCCCGCAGAAATCCATGATGGAAGACCTCAGACCGAACTTGGTCGGGGTTGGGAATCTTCTGGGGGTCTCCGGACTGTTGGAAGAACACCATGGACACCTCATGAGTTCCTCGAATGGGGACAAGGGTACGCCTAGGAAGTGCAATACTAGTGGGTCTTCTGCGGAGGACTTTACGGCCATATACGGTGGACTACCGCACTCGCACGATCATCACAACCATACACCTGCACATACCCCACCTGCTGCTTCCAGATCGATAACGGATCATTCAGGTATGTCGTTCGTTTTATTTTTGAAAAATAATTTTCTAGGACACGATTCTTTGTTTATGAAAAACGAAAAAGCTTAAAATTTATCTTCTAACGAAACTAAGAATTAATTGAAAAATAGATGGGGCGAAAATTAAATAAATATTAAACAAGTTTCACCCCATAATTAAAAATCACAAATAAAATATACACAGAACAAAAATATGCACCGAATCATTGTAACTGATTTCTGTTTCGTTTCATCTGTGTTCTTTTTTACTTTCCACTCAACATATTATATTTTATATGAGTTAATAATGTTTGTTATTATTATGTACGATAAGTTGTTAAAAGTCAAAAGTTGTTAAAGTTTTCAACGAAAAGACGTTGTGTACAACGATTACTTTTGGAAATGATTCATAAAATATTTGAAAAAAAAGCTTTAGAGATACATATATATTATTTGATTAGAATTTGTAAAAAAAATTATTATATATAGACTAAAACATTAATATCTTAAGAATCAAAAAGTTTAAGCATTAGTAGTGGTTTAGTATATGCCGAGAATTGTTATTAAACCCAACTTGTTCGATGGTTTAACAAAATTGAATGCTAATCCTTTTTTTCTTTATCTGGAACAGGTAATTGTGATTATAGGAGTTTTAAATTTTCAATGGTCTTCATTTATTTTTATATATACGTGCAAGCCAAGCAAACTCAACCCAAATTTTGCACGACAGAATTAAAAAAATTAATTACAGTTTTTATTTAATGTGGTAAATGATAAGTTGTGGTTAACAAAGAATTCACGGTCTTACTTAATTAGCCCCGGACTCTCATTTTCGGGGAAGGAAATCAGAGGAATTAAGTTTTTTGATAATCAGTTTTAAAATTTCAAAAGTCCTCATATATCCAACCCAACTAAACCCTAACTAACTCTACCAATTTTTTAACTATTCACGTTCTGACTTATTTAACCCGGGACTTCTATTTTTCAGTGATGGAGATCAGAGGAATTAAATTTTTTGATCCTCAGTTTTAAAAATTCAAGTCGGCATATATTTTTGTATACATTACCAACCCAACCAAACTGCACCCAACCCAATGAAATCCTATTCAACCCAACCCAATTTTTGCACAAACAAAATTGATAAATTAAAAAAAAATCAATGCGCATCTTAAACATTTTTTTCTATCTGGAGCAGTTTTGGCGATCAGAGTTTAAAAATATTAAAACCTAAACGAACCCTACCCTACCCAACCCAACCCAATGTTCGCATAACAATAGATACAAAAGTTTATGCACATCTGAAACGTTTGATTTTTTTAAATCTGGGACTGTTTTTGATTATCGAGTTAAAAATTTCAAAAGATTGCATATATTTTCATACATGTTCCTAACCTATCCAAACGGTACCCTCACTCAAAACCCAAAACCAATTTCCGCAGGACAGAAATGATAAATTAACAAACAAAATTGAATGCCAATCTTAAAGGTTTTTCTTTTAATCTGTGGCAGTTTTTGAATGTCAGAGTTTAAAAATTTCAAAAGTCAAAAATATTTTAATACATTTTCAACCCAACCAAACCCTAACCAACCCAAACAAATTTCCGCAGGATGGAATTGAGAAATTAAAAAAGCCCTTATTCAAATTGAATGGGAGAAATGTTACTTTGTGGAAGTTAAAAATTCATGGTCTCACTTATTTAATCCAAGTCTCTTATTATCCGGTGATGAAGATCAGAGGAATGAAGTCGTTATGGTGTTCTATCAAATTTTCCTCCACTCTTTTCCATCCTATGTCGGTCTTAGTTTCCTTACTAGTTATTTTCCTGGATATCCCCTTTACCTTTCATTTTCGTATTTTTTTGCCACGTATTTTCATTTGATATGACAATTGTCATTAATTCTCTGTAGTCCATGAATGAATCTTTTTCGGTACCATTGCTCTTACTAGACTTTCATGGTTAGTGGTTCCCACTTGTGAAGTGATTACGTGGTGTTTTATTTTGGATTCTGTAGTTTTTCGTTCGAATTTTCTTAACCCACCGTTTTTATAATTTTGTTTCTTGTCGCAATCCATGTCCATGTCTCTTTTGTTGTATGTTGGTATATTTTAGTTCTAATTATTGCTGCTTTTACTACTTTATGGACTCCTGTCCCCACTAGTTTTTTACCCAATTTTTTTTTAACTCACCATTTTGATATTTTTGTTTTTGTGTCGTTATCCACATGTCTGTTACTAATGGTTTGAGTAATTTTCTAATTACCTCTGATTGCTTCCACTTTGTAGACTTCTCTTGGCGAGGATTTTTTTTCATAGGTTTGCTCTATCTCGCCCCGTCGCAATTTAAATTACCTCCTTCCTCTTGTTTCCATGAGATTAATATCAATGTCTTGTCCTATTACCACCATTTTGACCCTTTCTTGTTAATTTTCATGTTAAAATTTTTAACTTCTTTACCTTTATATGTGCTGATCTACATTATAGCTTGAAACAAATTTTGTTTTTAAAAATCTTTCATGTCTTACGTTCATTCATTATCCATTGTCTTTTAATACAGTTAATTAATTCCTCTATTTTTCTTGTTTTTATGGCCATGCTGTCAAATAGTCTATTTCTTTAAACAAAAATCTTGTTACCTGTTCTAATTTACTTTTCATTGATTTGCTTTAGAATGAAAATTATCCAAATGTTGGTTTTAGAATAATTTGTTGTAGCATTATTGCATATATGTTTCCCCTTGTGCTCGTTGCAGTCCTTTCTCGTTATCTCCTTCATTTGTTCCCGACGCGTTCTCCAGTTTCAGTTTATGAATTGCTTCTTGCAATGTGTTATCTATGGTAACTTTGTTCCTATATGTTTCATCTTCATCTATTTTTTATCTGTTTTTTTTTGTTCCTGTCATACAATTTTTGTAATTAACCTATTGGTTCTCTATTAATTTCCCTGGGTTTCTCTTACATTCCATGTCCCATATTGATTATTTTTTCTTGCTTCATATTTACAATTTTCTCTTGTCTTTAATATTTGTTTTCTATTATCGTTTATTATATACATATAAGGTTTTGTTAATCATTTCCATTGTGTCATTCGTTCATATTATTTTCCATTTTTCATGTCCTTCGTCCATGTTGATGAGATTTAATTAAACTTTCTTCTCCATAATTTAATTTCAATAATTCATAATCTATTACCACTGTCTGGGTATCTAATTTTCATTTTTTCTTCTTCGGTGTACTACAAGTTCACTATTTACTCATAACTTCTCTGTGTTGTTACATTTCGTTTTTGTCCTCCATTGTTTTCTGTTTTTCTTCATAACGTTCGAGTATTTTTAATTTGTCGTTAAATTTATTAATTAATAGCTTTCAGTTTTGAAATTTGAAAAGTCTGTATATTTTTTTGTATATATTCCCAACCCAACCAAACTCTACCCAACCCAATGGAACCATGTCGGACCCAACGTAATTTTTGCAGAACAAAATTGATAAATTTTGATAAGTTTTTTTTCTATTTGGAGCAGTTTTGGATATCAGAGTTTAAAAATATTAAAAGTATGCATACACCGACCTATTGTACCCAATAGTATGTATACCTATACCCTTTTGTAAGACTGGTGGTTCCAGGAAGACTGCCAGAATTTTGTCAAAGACAACTTTATTTAATTCTTTGTGGTCCAGGAATGGATCTTCTTCGGTCCACAGCCACTGCATACACCGATCTGCTCTTACTAGACTTTCATGGTTAGTGGTTCCCAGTTCTGATGTGATTCTGTGGTGTTTTTTTTTTGAATTCTGTCTGTTGTAGTTTTTCGTTCGAATTTTCTTAACCCACCATTTTGGTGTTTTTGTCCTACATGATACATTTTCATTTCATTGTTAATAATACTATAGCTTAAAACAAATTTTGTTTTTAAAAATCTTCCTTTGCCCAACCTCAAGTAATTTATTGACCATTGACCGTTAATTCGTCTATAATTATTATTCTTCAGGCTATGCTTAAATACTTTTCTATCGAAAAAATTAGTTCGTTTGGTTTTCAAAATTCTTTGGTGTGCCTCCAACTGTTGGTTCTGCAATAATTTGTCTATATTTTTTGTTTCATTATTCCATATATTTCCATATATTTTCTGCTCTATCGTTACTAGGTCCACTATCTTATCTCTCAATAATTTTAATGTTCCATAGAATAACTTTTTGTACTATTTGAAATGTATAGCACGTTTATTTATTATATTACTTATGTACACGTCTATCAGACTATCCATAGTACTAATTTATTTATACGGAGTCCGTATATCGTATATTCGTTTCTTTTTTCTTTTTGTTTCCATCATACATTTTTTTTAATTAAAATACTAGTTCTCTATGGTTTTCCCCGGATTTCCCTTACATTCATATCCCAGGTTGATTGTTTCATGTTTTATTTTTAATTTTCTCTTATCTTTAAAAATTTGTTTTATCTTCTTGTTTGTGTCTTTATTATACATATTTAAATTTTTGTTAACCATTTCCATTTTCCATGTCCTCCGGCATTCGATTTCAATAATTCCATAATCCGGTATCTATTTTTCAACTATTTTCCACTTTTCCTTCTTCGGTGTACTACAAGTTCACTCATAACTTCTTTTTTTTTTTGTTTTTGCTATGTGGATTTTGGACACATTGAGTATATATTTTAATTGCAAATTATTCAAAGTCATTCATTTATCTTTTGTAGCATTTTGTTTTAAAACTTCTCTTTAAAATGAAGGGAAGTAAAATACAAACATAAACAAGTCAATATGGAATCAGTTATAAAATTTTGTCCATTTCTAAGAGATTGATGCATCTTCAATAGGAATGCAATGCGAGCTGTATAATATCCCAACGTTGTCACCATAAGAGGAATAGTTGGAATTGATATCTATTTGTATTGTTATTTACCAGTTCGCCATGATGGGGCGGTTTTGAGTTGGGTTGGTATCGTTGACGCTTCTAGAATGTTTGAATGAAAATTTCAAGTCGGTTCAATGGTGTTAGGACCTTCAATGTTAAGTCACTTAATGGTGATGACAAAAAATCTTCTTCAATATAATTTATGCAAAATTAATTGGGTGCCCCCCCCCCAAAAACCACCCCATAATATCGAGCTGTAACGTAATAAAATTCGGCGACAAAGTAGTGATATTGTGCAGCTTGTATTACATTCCTCTTGAGGACGGGAATCGTTGGAACAAGTTTACAGCACTATGGATCAATCCCTCAGAAATCGTTACAAAACTTATATTTTATTCCATTTTGATCCTTATAATGCATTGCAAATTGATGTACCATCGCTTGCTCGTTGCCCCAATGAAAAGATAGCCCCATTCTACAACCTCACTAATGTAGTTCCCTGTGATATTTTCAAACAGCATTATTCGTATAATTTTTTTTCAGATAGTTGTAATGCATTAATTAATCCAAGTCAATGTTTGGAGTTGTTGTCCACAAAAGATCTCCAGCACATACGCATAAATATTTTAATTTTTCCACTTATCATTACGTTAACCTCTTGAGATGTGTGGAACTCAAATAATTCTTATTCTATATTATTCGATTCCGCCTAACAGTATTTCATTTTAATTCAGATTTTTAAAGTTAGGCAATTTTCGTTTACTCGACAGTGCCACAATTTATGGATTGACATTTAAATCTCTAATAAATCAACTCTAGATTTGAAACACATATGTCATCAATTTACAAAATTACAAGAAATGAAAATGAAAAAAATGTTATTATTAAAATTTAATTAAAATTAATTAATTAATTTTAATTATAATATATATAATATATATATATTATAATTATATTTTTATAATTATATTATATATTATAATTATAATTTTAATTATAATATATATAATATATATATAATATAATTATAATAATTAATTAATAATTAAAAATTAAAAAATTATTTTCTTTTATTTCCCGTCGGTATTATATTTCCATCTCTACCTAATTTCTTTATTGTTATTTCAAGTCGAAAGTTATTTTTCTTTCTTTTCAATATCTTTGTGATTTTTCATTTGCTATTTTAAATTTTTTTAAAAATATGAAACAATCATAATAAATAAATATATAAAATATAAATAATAAAGAAACAAAAATATCCAAACTGGATAAAAATAAACATGAAATATATAAAAGAAACGAAAACTGAAAAGAGACAACCACACTAACGATTTTAAAGCAAAGACAAAGACAAAGACCCAATAAAATCTTCTCAGGTGAAATGAAATAATTCACAGCGACAAACAAAAATAATTAAACTAAACAAAGCATTCATAATTAATTTAAACAAATGCATAAATCTAACTAACAAAATAAATTAAACAGACAATCTAACTAATTTTTCCTAATTTGTCGATCCCGAAAATAAAACGCAAACAAACCCTTTCGTCATTTCAATAACGGAGCGAATTGCGAGTATCTCTTAATAACGTACACAAAATAAAGTCCTAATTCGTTTTTGAACATGTGCGCTTAGTATTGAGAGCACAATATGTCAAATTGAGTGTTAACCAGCGCATTGTGTGCCTGTGTGTCACTGCGTGCTCGGGATGTCTATTGTCCCGGTCCATATGCTGGAGCCTAAGTACGGTAAATTGACACTTCATTATGGACACCCAGAGCACTCATTAGCAACCCAGATGTACACATAGGGCGCGCGCGCGCGCGCATTTTAATTTGCACTTTGGACGATTATGGGCTTTTTGACTGGCAGGTGGCGACGCCGAAAACGACCTGTTTGTGAAAATGATGTCGCTTTAAAAACGCAATTAAATGTGTGTGTTCGTAAATATGGGGTTTGGGGGAAAATTACGGTAAAAATATTTGTGAAAATAATCAAACAAAACAACAACAACGTCGCAATTCTTTGCATTTTTGTGCAATTATTAACTTAGTCAAAAATTACTAAGGAAATTTTTTAAAAAGCCTATTTAGGGATTAATGTGAAACTCAAGTATTAAATAAAAATTTAAAAATAGTGCCAAAGAAGACAATTTTTTTTATCTCAACAAAGCAGGTATTTAAAACGTATGCATAGGAGGTAAAGGAGTAAAGTTAGAGACGAGCTAGCCTTGCGCTGAGTCATCGTTGCTCATTCTATTCTACGTTCGCTCTATTATGTATTTGTTTAACCGACAAACTACATCACATTTTGCGTTAAATGTGCTGTGACCCAAGGGTTTGTAAGTCACCCTTACATGAACATCATGACGTGAGGGCACATGATCGCAAAAATGATAGGAAATATCTTAAAGCATAAAAAAATAAAAAAGTCATGGGATGAAAAACGAACAAGAATAGAATTAATGGAATAGAAAATAAGGCCCACACACACACATCAGAATGAAAAGAAAACAAACAAACGTAAAGAAAGTAACAAACTTTTGAGCGTTAAAAGAAAGGGGGGGAGAACCAGAAACATGGAAGATAAAACTACACATTCTAGACACTGCAATTTAATTCCACATTCTGACCTAAAAACTCTACCAATTTAATTTTTTTAGTTCAAGCTTGTGAACAATTCTAGTCCTGTTTGATTGTTTATTTTCACTGCGATTGTAGGGTTGTTGCGATTTTGCGAGATTTTTAATATTCAAGAACCAAGTCAGCTACAATATTCTCTTGTCACGGATATTGGAATATTTGCCATAGCTTTTTCATGACAAAACAGTTGTAATCACCTAGAAGTCACTTCATTTAATAAATCATGAAATTTTATTTATTACCTTCATCACAACAACAAGCAAATGATGATAATAATTCTAACCGATTTCTTAATTGGATTTAGTTTCAGTCTATAGCAAAAATGAAGGTCGAAAAAAAATTAATACCAGGTGTTGAATTTAAATCAATTTGCGACGGCCGCGAAAAAATACTCCACTCTTTTCCGAGCAAGTCCACGTCAGTTTGTTTTCTGAAAGTTGAAGTAATTTCGAAGCAACGTCATTGTGAAACGTCAAACTTACACTCAATCTCAAATTTCTAATCACCCAAACTGATGGAATGAGCTGACAACGAATTGAAGGTTAATTGAGGTCTTTTCCAACAAACCCGCCGAACCCAACTCGACCCGACCTAATCCTGGTTTATACCCCCTGATTTTAATTTGTGTTAGGTTCAGTTTTAGGTAATGTTGTGTTGGGTTGTGTTGGGTTGTGTTGGGTTGGGTTCGGTTGGTTTATTGGAAAAGGCAAGTTGGGTAAAACATTTTATATGAGGTACAAATTACAAAACCACGTGTTATTTCTGGGAAGCAGGGTCAAGATTTATAAATCTGCAACATTGACGTTTGAGACCATATATGTATTACTCCGTAGGAGGGCGCCGAGTACGTAAAGCACGCAACTTTAGAATCAGTAGCATGCTGTGATATGCAATGACTGTAAAACTGCCCAAAGCTTTCCAACATCGGATAAACGAATTGTTTTCCAACCGAACCTAACTAAAAACGATTTAAACAAAAAGCAAAAAAAGTCCAATGCAAAGTGCAATAATAACACTATCATTTTGGTAATAGTTTGGGTAATTTTGTTAGGTGTGCAATTTAATATATGTTGTTCAACAGCCCGTATTGATTGGGTTGAATTGGATTGCATTGGGTTGAGTTGGCGTGGATTGGGTTGAGTTGGGTTAGCTTGGGTCGTTCGTTTGTTGTCTTTATTATTTTTTTTTTTGATTTCATCTCTATCCATATTTCATTTGTTGCTTTGTGTCTATGGTGCCGTTTTAGAAGTTCGATTTTTTCGTTTTTTATTGCCCTTTTGAACATTTCACTTAGGCAGAAATTTTCATCAATTTTCCATTCGGTCGGATACGACCTGATGTCGGATCAATCAAATTCAGTGTCAAATGATTTTTTTCGAATTTATATTTGTTTTTTCCGAGGAATTAATTTTGGAATGTCGTTGAGGTGCATACCACTAACTCAAACTGGCGTTTACTGAGCACTTATTACGTTTAGGTTATGGGTTGCACGAGATCAACCAACACAGGCACAACGCTGTTCAAAAACAACTTATCAATCTTATCAACGACCAGGGTTTATATAACCTCGACATTCCAATGCTGACAATTTTCTGAAGATTCTCCACCCTCATTGATCACATGCTTTCACTATTTCTATAATTTATTATATTTTAATTTAATATATATTAACAATTTTGCAAGGAATGGTTTAGTTTTAAAACGGTAATAAAACCAAAAAATTATCTTGTGTATCAAGAGCGCGAATTGCATGTTTTTCATTCGAATGCTCTAAAAAATTTACGCAACTGATACAAGAAATATTTGTTCTACAATTTTATTATGATATCAAATCTCATAGTTATTTAATTTTTATTTCAGGAAGCTATATAACCAGCTGACTTTTTGCCCAATTTTTTGCCGCCGTTAATGAAAATTTCGTCACATTTCTTACGTCCGCCGGCTCGGACGAACACCGTCAGCCGATAGAAATTAGCTTTGCATAAACAAATGTCTAAATTGAGTAATGCCCTCGGTCACAGGTGACGTCGGCGACAAACGACGGTAAACGGCGACGGCGGGAACTAAACCTTATTGAATTCATTACTGTTTATTAATGCAGTTAGTACCAACCTAATTACAATTACTGACACCGGCGTGCGCCACAAAGAATCTCACACAATCTTATTACTCCCGACTGAATGTAGTTACTCGCCAAAACCAGATACGTTTACCTACTTTATGCTAATCCGTGTTTTCTTCGGATTTTTCCTCTCCTTTCGCGTTTCCCGATCCGTTCCGCTCGTAACTTTAACGAGGCGACTTTTGGATATTTTTCGTCGCGCGCGCGAGCTCCAACTAGCAGTTCTTTTGCCGTGTCAATGGACGCAACAGGTGCCGTGCATATCGCAATGGTGCGCGTTTTTATTTGCATATTTTTATTTTCGCCAACGAGTATGAAACGTACGCATGCATCGAGTTTTTAACAACAAATTGTCGTCATTTGCATTATGATTTTTTGCCGGATGTTTCGGACGCGCAATTATTTTGATTGCATGGTTGAAACGATTAGTGGATTTGGACTTCGAAATATTCAACTATAACAACAGTAATGTTTATCTTCGTTTCACGGAAATATACGACGATTAAGACGAAGAAAACGACAAATAAATTTTACGCTTCTCCAGAAAATTACATCAACCAGTACTACAGGACAAGAGGTGGTAAAATTTCTGGATGGAATGAAGGAAAAATATTGAAGGTTTAACGAAAGAATATGTGATAAATGAAAGCCCAAATATCTTCTTCTTCTTCTTCGTCTTCTTCTTCTCTTATCCTCAGTATCTCTTTAATCTTCTTGATGACTTGTTGAGGTATATTTTCTTGCTTCATTCTAATGACAAGTTAATTCCAGTTTAGTCTATCTTGCGTTATCATTCCTGCAATAGAAATTTCCATGGCATTAGACTACGTTGATATATTCTCTAGATTATCTACGATTCACTGGTACATGTTATTGTTGACACTACACCTTTAGTTCCTTCAGTTATTTACTTGTTCCCATTATTGAATTTTTGCTCTTTTGACTATGTTAGTAATTTCTGTATCTATTGTTTCTTCTTGTGTTATCATGATTCTTAGGTAGCCTGTTATTTTTTCAATTCCTATCCATTTATTTTGATCTTCGTACTTTCCTCCCTCCTAACTTCCATTCATTTCTCTTCTATCTCTTCTGCCCATATTTCCAGCAATAAGTACTATGTCTCAGCATGTATTAAACTATGTACAATTTATTTTGCTGTGAGTCTTATCATTCTTTGTCTTGTAACATCTGGTCCATAATTATTATCAAAGGAAGTGGGTTCAGGATATCTACAACTTTTCTTTGTTCCATTTTTTCATTTTGAACTTCGAAGGAGTTTCCCATAAATTTGCACATGTCATCTTACTTCTTCATATATACTCTCTATTGCTCTGATGATCTTCGATTCTACCTTTGCACGAGTGACTTTCTTATTAATGTTATTAATATTATCATTCGTTTGTTTTCTTGGCCAATATGTAGCTTGTTCTTCTTCCAGTATGATTCCATCCTTTCCATTAATCGTTTCTCAATTTTCATGAGGGCAGGCATATCGGTCTATAATTATTACAATTTGAAGTTTGGCAATGTTTTGATATTTTCTCCTCCTTACTGAGTAGTGGTAAAATTCATCGAGGAAATTTTCTTAGTTTTGGAGATACTTATTTTAATATTTTAACATATGAACCCACTGCTGGCGAAAATACTTTAATGAATTTTCTCACGATAAACTTTCCTGTGTACGTTCAGTAACAATTCTTTGCCATTATCATCGAAAAATATTAAGATTTCTGATTCGATTTTATCCACAACAATAGTTCCACTTCCTCTATAATACGAAATATTTTGACTTTGACTTGATGGCTTTATGAGCGTGTCTCAAACTCACTCTCAAACTTACTGTGTACATCAACAGTAGTTACTTCTATCCCATACTCGTGCCTGTTCGATAGATTTCTCGATTGGGTTGCCACTAGTGTCATCAATCATAAGTAAAAATGTATATAAGTGGTCCCAAAATAGTACATTGGGGTACCCCTTCGACAGTAAATCTTTTTGTTTCTTCAACGTAATTGGTCTAGCACCCACTCTTTTTCTCTTGTTTTTATAGACCACCGCAACTAGTTTTAATAGTTGCCTCTGCTGCTGAAGCTGTTGATCTATTTTTTCGATATCCATGTTTTGGGTCATGTAACTGCCCAAAGTTTTCGACAAGAGGGTTGAGTCTTGGATAACTTATGATTTTCTTCCCTGGATTCAGTATATACCAGAAGAGCTTTTTTTTGTAGTATTTGCTTATCACAGATACAATAAATAAAAAGTTAATCCTACTTTATTTAAATTTAATTTATTTTGAATATTTTTTTTTAATATTTAAAATTTGTTTGTTTTTTGATAATTACTTAATTTTTATCTAGAAATAATTATAATTTTTGGAAATTTTTGTATATTTTATTTCTGTTTTAAATATTTTTATAATTTTTTTTGCAGTTTTTTCATTTTTGTTAAAATTGTTAAATTGGGTTGGGTTGGATTTCAGAGCACTAATGTTCGCGACACATTTTGACAAGAATTCTTTGTAGCAAATCTTTAATTTTCCAATAATTCCAATAATGATTATGTGTACTGAACAAAGTGTTTCGTTTCAGATGGAGCCTTCAAGAAACTAAAACCGGAACCGCCGACGACGGGAAGCAGTAGTTTGGGCACGGTGTCGCCCGGCGGCCCGCAGCACGCGGGCCACACACCCACGACGGCGTCGTGCCCCACGCCAGCGAGAAGGAGGCACCGCACGACCTTCACACAGGAACAACTGGCCGAACTGGAAGCGGCCTTCGCGAAAAGCCACTACCCCGACATCTACTGCCGGGAAGAATTAGCCAGGAGTACAAAATTAAACGAGGCGAGAATACAGGTTGGTCGTGTTGTACTAATAGCGTTACGTTCGAAAACGCCGCGTTAAAAAAATAATCAATCGAAAGTTGGGGCCGTCCGTCCGCGCGTGTGTGCGAGGAAGTGCGCGAGCTGGGCGGGTGGATGGGGACGAGATGAGACCTTAATGCGTGAGTCAGAGTCCACCGGAGGGGGGGCGCGCTGTGACAGTTGTGTCTCGAGGGCCCTGCGACCTAACGAACGCCTAATTCAATCAAAGAGTCGACCGAGTGCGTCTACGCTTCCGCAGTGGAACCCCAAGAAACTGAAATTCATCGTCTGAATTTAGTTACGGGGGCGAAACTTGCAGCATCGCCTCTTGGAAAACGACAAAAGATGCGGCTCGTGTGTTTTGAGTATTAAACGAAGAAGATTAAGTAACTCCATTTACGGTTATTTGTCTTCATTTCGTTTTCAGTTTGCCGAAATAACTGGAAATTCAAAATACAATAGAAAAATGCAATTAACGGAGAACGAGTCAAAAAAATTAAATTAAAAAAAATCCAATAAATCTTACAGGTTTCATAAAAACTTAGAAATTTCACAGACAAAAATTCTAAACTCATAGCTTGTTTCTCTAAGGTGACAAATGTGCCACACTATTGTCTATGAAAACTTCCAAATCTCGATCAATCATAGCTAAACATTTTTCCAAGTGATTATTTAAATATTCTATTATCAGTTGCGTACAGTCTTTGTTACAATGCGTAAGTAATTTCGGCCACAAAAAGCATGCAATTAAACTTTTCAAAAATTTTAAGTGTGAAACGGTTAAACTGTCAAGGATAACTAAGAAAAGTGTCGGCATCAAATCAAAGAACCAAGACCGAAAATACAGAATATTACTTAGGACGAGAACATTAAAATAATTGATTAAAATTAAAAGCCCTAATAATGATTTTTAATTTAAATCAAATTCAAAGAAAAGATTTTTTCTGTTAATCCTGGTTGAATTCGGTTGAGTTCGGTTGGAATTGGTTTGGTTGCCTTGTGTTGCGTTCAGTTAGGTTGTGGTGAGTTGGCTTGTGTTGGTTTGGGTTGGGTTGAGTATCTCAATTAATCAACAATCAGGACTCAATCTAAGTCATGCAATCCGAGACTGGATTATTAATTCAAATACCCAACTCAACCCAAGCCAATTCAGACCAATCCAAACCAACTCAGTCCAACCCAACTGAACGCAACCCAACACAACCCAACCGAACTCAACCAAACCAATCCAAGATTAACATAAAAAAGGTTTTCTAGGTCGAAGCGATCAAGAAAACCTACCTGTGGATGGAAAATGTGACTTTCCCGAAACGTCGGAAGAATTCAGTGGACTATTCGAATACGCAGTTCATTACCCAGAACCAAGTAAAACATAATTTCTCTCCACTTAAATTCGAGAAAGACGAAAAGTTTTAAAAAGAGTCATTGTTGTAACAAAAATGATAACAAATGAGAAAACCTTTTTAAATGATTTCAAAAGAAGAATATTGTATTTCCCAGCTCAAGAATTGCAAATACAAACCAGTTGTAAAGCGTGAATGGTAAACAAAGGCAAACGGTTTCGAATAATGAAAATAATGAGAATCATTCCACAAGAAACGATAATTACGAAAGCAATGAGTTAGCTATCGACTTAAGTAGAATTTGAAAATAATAGAAATCATTGTTAAACATAACTCCATAAACGAAATAATATTAACAGTAGAAATAAACATCGAATCGGCGAGCGCATGCAACACAGTAATAGAACCTTGAAATGAAAGTGCGTCAAAACAATAAAATTGGCTATAATTTTGGTAGATTTTACAAAGTGAGATAAAGTGGCATTAATGTTATTGTATTACTGCATCGGAACGGAAGGGTTGGTAATTTTCTCGAAACATCTAGAAAATCTATCTAAACCCTTCTGATCAGAAATATCTACCAGTGGAAACGAAATAACCGGAGGACTCCTAGACATCCATTGCCTCCATGCAACTTCAAAATTGAAGAAGCAAAGTCAACTACTAGCCGTATTCAATGCAACTCTGAGATTAAACAACTTCCCCAGCACATGGAAAGTCGCCCAAATAATCACGAACCTGGGAAGAATCCAGATGGTAGACATCTTGAGTGCTTTCTAAAGTTTTTGTCAAAATACTCAACATGACAATTGAAGAAAAAAATCCCCAGATCATCAGTTTGTATCAAGTTATAAACTCGGTACAATAGAACAAGTTATAGGGTTGTTAACCAAATAGTCAAGAATTTAAACACCAAGAGATATTGCTCTGAAGCATTCATGGTCATATCACAACCCCTCGATAAAGTGTTTGCACATCTACTTGCAAATCAAACTAAAGAAAGTAACCCTCACTATCATCTTTTCAAATCACTATCTTCTTTCACATACACTCAGAGATCCCCGAAGACGTCAATTGGTGCTGAAGTGCGTAGGCTGAAACGTCTGCTACCATCGGACTTGAGATGTAGCACATTTATTAATATTTGAAGTGTCTAACATTCAAATGTATCAATAATATTTTCTTTTCAACTGATGTAATTTTTCAAAATATGTAAACTAATGAAAAAAAGTGACTATCTAATATCTCAACTGTCTAAAAATCGCCAACAATTCGTTAAGTTAGTCGAAATATATATAAAAATAATACAATTGCAAATTTGAATAAATTGCAATACTTCGGCAAAATAGCGAAAATGTAAAAATTCTCAAGAAATTCCTTAGCGATGTTAAAGTTGCCACGACTGTCAAAACTGTCTAAAGGCAAAAATCTAAATCGGAAGAAATGTCAAGAATTCGGAAAAATAACAAAATTGTCTTAAAAATTAAATAATCTAATAAAATTAAAAACAGACAAAAATGTCAATCGTACAAAAGCAATTGTAAAAAGAGGATCAGAGTGGATTAGGATCAAAAATGGAAAGAGAAAGCATTCCAATAAAAATGAGATTAATAAAGGAAAACGTTAGGCGTTATACATTGAGAGAAAATAAAAAATAATAGTACACACATTTGTACAAAAGAACTTCGAAGCGGAAATGAAAAATAAGACTGATATCAAACGAAAAGTAAAAGCGATGGAAAACAGTTGGGATCAATATTTATTAATGAACTAGAATGATTACGATTATGAAAATAAAACCAAAGGCACAAAACAAAAAGAATCGCTTGGATTGGCTATGCATCATAACCCAACGCAACACCATTAAATCGTTAAACTACAGATATGCCTTTCAACCTCAATTACCACCGAAACCCTGCATTAACATCGACGTCGAAAAATTCCCCATTACTCAGTCCCACTCGAAACCAACACATCCCATTACCCACGACAACAACAACGACCTCTGTCTGCGTCCGCAAACGCATTTTCATCGTCCAGAACTGTCCTCCGAAATATTTCATCCGATTTCGCTCCGGCCGGGGACAAAGCGACGGCAAACGGCGGAATCGGGCGATGCGCGAGCCGCAAAAAATAACGATCGAGATAAAGACAGGCGGATAACGTAATAGAGACGAAACGGTAAAACGGTTTTCTGCATGTTATGCGCCGAAATTCGGTTATCATTTCGCTCATCCAGTTGCGAAATAGACTAACTCGGAGCTCAAACATAAATATGTCAATTTCCGATTAGGTTATTTCGAGTTTCGACCGATGGAAAAGTTCGTGCACGTGGAGCGCGATTGCCGCAGACAGAAATGTTGCTACGCTGCGACCACCCGAAGTCGTTATTTGCGATGGAATTGGCATTTGATTGAATCAACGTTTGTGTAGCGCGACAAAGTACGTCGGTTTCGTGCGTACGTCGATCTTTAATTGAAAGATAAAATGAATCGTTCTCTTCGGTTTCTGAGGAAACGAGTTTATGTAAAGGTGACATCTATCCGCGATAACTTTGCGGACGTACAAGAACTCCGGAGCGTGCCATCAAAAATTTTTTGGTCGAAATTATTGGTTTGTTTAATTATTGTTTGTTTCATCAGTTGACAATAATATTATATGTTTGTTTGCATCCTTCTGATAACGTAAATTTCAAAGACATCTAAAACGTTTTAAACAACGACTTGCGACAAATTCTTCCTTTTCTAAAACGGGTCGAAGTAGTCAAATAAACAAAAAATGCGCATATTCCACACGTTTAAATTTTCTAGGTAAATGTACAAGAGTGTCAATTTATTGGCACCCATTCAGACCGCAACATTCAACCGAAATTTTTTATCGTATAGGACGCAAATCCAAATAAAAATAAAATTTTCCTATTCTGATCAAGTGCGATCAAATTAATGTTGGCTTAACTATAAGTTACTTCAACATTAGGACCCATTGTTCAGATTATCGTTCATTGGAGGTTTGAAAACCTCGTTCAATAGCTCATATAAATGGTAAGTCACTCACCCTTATTTCGCTGGCTCTGCGGATACTGATGCTTCCTGAAAGAGAAAAAATCTTTACATGTACAATAAAACATTTTTTATTATCAATTATAGTTAACATTTATGGTTAAATTACTATGATTACAACAATCACGAATTATTAACTTTTTAGAAAACGTATACACTTGACCAGGCATATAGCTAAATTCTATATAATTCTATAATGCAGGCTATATTGTTGTTAATAAAACTCTGAGAATTTAAACTGAAAATGTCGAGTCTGCGAAGCGAACAACGTTTGGAATCTTGGACGACCGTTTCTTACTTATTTTTAGCAATATCATTTTAACTATAAATACCTAACGTATATCTAAACCAGGTTGGGTTGGGTTGGGTTTTTTTTTGTAAGAACACAGTTTTATAAATCAGGTCAATGAGGTTTCATTAATTTGTAATTCAGGGCTTCCTTTAAATGAAATATTTCATTTCTTGAGAATATACTTTTGTTACATATTACTTATTACATCATTTTGTGGGAAAGTGAATCGTAAAGTTATACTTTGTTTGTTAGCAGAACCATTGAACAGGTACCATACATTCTCGTCCTGATGGTTATTTTATTTTGGAATTGCAAACAGAGAAATCGCATTTAAATGCCGAAATATCAAATAGTTTGTGACAAATCAGTTTTGAATCAAGTTTCAGGCAACTTTTATTGTAAACCGATTTTAAGTTCTTTTCAATTGATTTGTGTTTTTCATTGCACGATGAAGAACCGCTCAGCAAATATGTTAGGATTGGCCATAATAAGAATAGCAAAGTTATCAAACCCAACGAATTCACATGGAGAAGAGCCAAACAAAATTTTAGCATGATAAATGCAATGCAATGCTTTAAAGTGTTTAAAATGACTTGCATTCCGCACAAAAAAAAATATTTTATAAGTATGACATTTGATGAAATGTATGTTTTTATTGGGGGGCCTTCCTCTTTCGGGTTGTGCTAAATATCCCCAGAAAAGGATGTTTTGCGCGAGTTTGCCTGAAATTTTACAGAAAAGTATGCGATTGAACCGATTTTGAAAAATTTTCGTCCCAATGATAATTCTGCCCTTGACGAGGATGATCGTTTGTTCCAACTTAGACCGTTGAATGAGGTTTTTAAATTTCGTAGGTCATTACAAGAAAATTTGTCTATAGATGAAAGTATGATACCGTGTTACGGTAAACACTACGCAAAACAATTCATAAGAGGAAAACCTATTTGGTTTTAAAAACTGGGCTCTTTGTGCAACAAATGGATATATGATTTTTTGACATGTATACCAGAAAAGCGACAAATAATGAAAAATGTTTGGTATCGGTGGCGACGTCGTAATATCACTCATCAAGCAAGGACCACCTAACCAATGTTTTAATTATTCTTCGACAACTATTTTTTCATCAAGTTCTCCGGATATTGCGCAACAGGTACCGTGCAAGATACAAGAACAAATTATGGAAAAGAAACTAAGAGGTTACTACGATTACCAAACAGTTTTTTCCAATAAAATATCTCTGGTCAGATGGAAGGACAACAAGGTTGTAACTTGTATCACTAATTACGATGTAACTGATGAAGGCACTTGCGCACGATATTCGCGAGAAAGCAAAAGTAGAGTTGTAGTCACCTAGCCCAACTAGCCTAACTACAATAAAGGAATGGAAGGAGTGGATTGTTTCTTCTTATCCAATTCGTATGAGCCAAAAAAATGGTGATGGCCTATCTTCTCTTATTTACTGGATGTTTCCACAACAAATGCATTTCTTTTGATGAAAACCGTACGTCCAGATGATGATCGAGTAGCCGGCCTGCTTTAATTTATTTAATTTTTTTAATTTTTGATATCGTCTAGGACCCCAAAGATTACGTCACATGTAACTCAAATTTTGCACAACATATTTAATTTGCATACACAATGCAAGTTTTCCGCATACAGGACTCAATTATTAATAATAAAAAAAAATCACGTAGCTCATATCATATTTTCTCTCAACTCAACAACCCAACCCAACCCAACCCAACACAACGACACACAACCCAACTTCATCTTAGTTTCAAAAATGCAAAAATATAATTGTTTTTAGACATCGTTTATATTTATGATTTTATTTAAGTTCACTGGATTTTTTGTAATCGTTTGTTTATCTTTTTTAACGAACCTCATCCTTTTAATATCAAACGTAAAAAAGTATCTACACCCATACAATAGAGAGAAATGGAAGAAACCTAATTGAATTATTATCTCAATCAACACCGAATATGTTAGTCAAAAATGTTAATACGTTTCAATTCATAACAATTAATTTTAACAATCTATGTAGAATTTTCACGATGTTTTTAAACAAACGAAACGAGCGTGGTTAGAAAAATAACCACAAATGTATTTTTCAAAAAAGTTGACTATATTACAATTAAACGTTTGCAACTTTTAAAATTTCGAATTTCAAAATTAAATGAAATGTCAAGCCAAATAAACAACTGTTATGAGAAATGATTCATATTCAGCAACTAGGCAAATTTTCAACAAGTTTGAAAGGACAAGTTCTAGTAATTTTCCCTGGAATTTTTTGGTAATGTTATTAAATTGTCTTAAGTTGAGCACTGCTGAAAAATAATTTATCGCTGTTAGTTTAAGTTTACCGACTATTTTGATTCTCACTGCAACCCTGGGTGTCTCCATACCACTGTCTGGGACATTTAAACTTTTCGTTACACTTCTTTTATCTTCCTACATCTAAACAACCTTTCAGATAATCCACATTTTTTCATAAACACAGATTTTAATCTTTTTCATAATTCCTATTTCAACTCCCTGTGAAGTATTGCAACTTCTCTCTTTTAGAGATCTCCAAAATCATCTTTTCGTCAATTCTTCACTCTTGCCCAATCATTCCTTGCCTTCTCCATCCTAACTATTACTATTTCACAACAAACCATCTTGTCTTTACAACAGAACCTTTATTTTACGTGGATTTATTTCATATCCTCGTTACATGGTAATTAATGCTGTTGCGGAAAGTGCTAACAGATAGTCTCGTCTCGTCTTTTCCAGTTCGATTACATGATCTTGGCATTTTTTTTAACGCATTAATTCCGATATGGACGACTAGGCATTTTCTTAACATATCCTGCAACAGCACATTGCACACCTTGCACAATATTTCAGTAACAACGTTCTAACAATTAAAAAAAAATATATCCTACATAACCAAAATACGCCTGCACCTTTTCAAACGTTATCCGATGCCACTTAAACGACACGTAAAGGAAGCGCTTGTTTACACATCGCAATAACTCCGCCTAATTTAACCGTACCTAACGACAATTTGGGTTATTAAGTTATTACATATTTATGAAGTCCCGCTGAAAGGCGGTTTCATTTTGAGAGCAGCGAGACGCAAATAAAACGACTCGAAATTAAAATTCATGCTCCGCGTCGGTTTCTGTGCATTTTAAAATAGCGCGCTGAAGTCGTTTCCAGTTGACACTCGTATACTATTTTAATTAAACTCGCTTTATGCAATTCCGACGTCGGGTGGCATGGTACGCATGTGCTTTCGCGAGATAGAAAATCCTCGACTTGGAAATGGAAATGAATCATCGAAAATGTTTAAGTTTTTCAGGTGAGCTACGCCAATGATCTTTATGGGTCATAATTGTCGGTACGATTGTTTCTAATACTAAGGCGAAGTTCTATTAACGGAAAATAATTTGATGTTTGATGTTTTTCTTATAATAATTTCATTATTAATGGTCAATATTTTCTTATAGTGCTTTACAGCAACTACACTGATCAATAAACAAAGACAACGAAATCGTGACGTTCGGCCATCGGAATAATCGACGCCGTTCAGTGCGAAACGACACACAATTCCGTCTGCACCCAGACATACCATATTGTCAATTAGGGAGACTAATAAATTTCTGTTTCTCGTTTCTGATGACGAAACAAAAGGCGTGATAGGTCTATGTGCAGACTGTACCGCGGAAGACGCGCAGCACGTCCCAGTCGCCCTCGATCCCATCAAATGGATCCGTAATGAAGTTATCCCCGCCCTCCCCGGTGCAGGGATGAGCCGCCTACGCAGAGTCCCCCCAAAACACTGACTCCGGGCGGCTCTCTTTAAGACAGCCTAATGCATATTTTGCGACCTGGCAGCCTTCTTTTGTTTGTTGCCGAGTTACCGTAAGTAGCTGCGACGGGGGCCCTTTCCTCCGGTTCCGCGCGCAACTCGGCGAGGAATCCGGTTCGCGGCAGTTACAACCGTTTTTCGGCGACGAATCTTCGCGGTTATATTTTGGAATAAACGGCATAGTAAATGTGGATGGGACGTAATTTCTGACGAGAAATGCACGAGATTTTAAGCAAGTTGATTGGCAGCTTGTTCATTGTATGCTATATGTGGCCAATGTACAATGGCAGGGACTGCTAGATTTAATAGATTTAATACATCGAGGTAAATAGCAAAGGATACAAAATAATTTAAAAATCACTGAAATAGCAGGCCCGACAACGTGCTTTGTCGGAACCACATAACCGAACATGAAATTCAAGCACCAGCAATAACAAAGGTGTTAAATACCTCACCATTAAGAAAAATCCAAAACCAATAAAACGACAACAAAACGTAATTTAAGATCCTATATCATCGCGTTTAGTTCCTTACAACGGCGAATTTGCCTCATTCATCCAAAGCGCATTCGGTACATTTCGCCGCAACGTCAAATCCGCGATAAGACTTCGCGAGCGGAGTTTAACGCACGAAATTAATTTATACGAGAATGTCGCGTCGCAAATGAGACGTCGTCGATGATTGTCACCTCATCAAAGACATTAAGCTCCGACACGTAGTCTCTCTCGTATGCAAGTAATTCGATCCGAATAAAGAAGAGAGCCTCGTCGGAGCTCGCTCGCGATATTCGGCATCGACATTCGTAAAGCGCGACGTAAGCGCCGTCGCCTCAGTCGGCAGCGGCGCACTCTGCCCGCTCGGCTGGTTCGCCGCCTGCATCCAAAGTCGCTTTTATATATACGACAACTTTAAATCGAATTTAGCCGAGAAATAATGGAACCCATCACCCGCATGTTTATGAAAAGGGTTTCGATATAAATCAGCGATTTTTTTCCCGTCGTGGTATAATATCGTCGGTGGTATAAGATTAATTATCGAACGCACTCCCAAATCTTTAGTGGTATGTTATTTTTTCAGGTTTGGTTTCAAAATAGAAGAGCCAAATACAGAAAGCAGGAAAAACAACTGCAGAAGGCGCTCGCCCCCTCCGTGCTGCCCGGCTGTAATGGCGCTATGATGAGAAATATCTACCCCGGAGCGGCCAGAGGATACCAGCCCTACCCGCACCCCACAGCCATCAACCGCTATCCGCAGGTTGGTCTATTTTCTGACGAATATTAATATTCCGATGGGCGAATGATGTAACGCTCTGTTTTTCCCGCAAAACGTTAATTTATATTCGAAATTGCGAGCGCGATTTAATTGATACAACACGGGTTCTTTTTTTATCGAATGAAAATAATTGCCGGCGCAATTTTCTGATGAAAACGAAATTGTAATTGTGGTTTTTTTCCGGAAATTAAATCGACGACGATAATTCGTTGTTTTCGCGTCGGTAAGCGGCGCGAAAAGTCATTTGTTACTAAATTTATTACGCGAATTAAAATATTCAAATTTGTGTCGATATTTTTTTGTCTGAAAATAAAACTAAACTAAAGTAGGGAGAACCATGTAAAACCCTAGTTACAGTATTTTATGAGACTCAAAATAATACAACTCAATGCAAACTAATTAAACTGTCATAAAAAATCACACATAATAGCAATCATTAAAAACATAAATCAAAATAAATTACTTTCATAGTAAACTATTTAAAGATCTACACCCTCTATACTAGTTTCGTAACAGATTATTTTAATTGTAAGGCCAAAGTGATTAAAAAAATCATTTAGATAATGTTACAGGTTACCCAAAATAAATGCCAACGATTTGCCTATCGCGATTAATTTTTGAACAAAATGCATTTTAATAATAATAAAGAATAAACGAGGCCAGTGTAAAGATTATTTTCCTATGTATATATTTTTTTATTAATCCCATCTGAACAAAATAGTTAAGAAAAAACTAACTTAACAGTAGATAAGAAACTCACCCCTAATGTTTTATTACCGGGTTCATTTAATTGCTTAAAACATATGTTTGCATTAAATACATAATAGGAGGAAAAATAAAAAAGGTGAAATGTCGTTAAATAATTCAACAAAAGTTACTTTATGTTTAAGAAAAATACTGTTTGGGACTTCCATTCGCTTGTACTTAAACAACTGAAAAATTACAAAATATATATATATAACTACTAAATGAAATAACAAACATGTGTATGGGAATGAAAATCCAAAAGTATTTATATTAACATATCTTCGTCTACCAATTTCAAACGAAAGTTACTATATATCTTTTCTTGTTTACCTTTTATTTGTTTGCGTTGTCTTTTATTTCATCTCCTTTTTCGTTGTGCGGTTAGTTCCTTTTCACTTTCCTTTGTGGAAGGTCTTGTCTCATTTGCGCTGTGACATATAGCCCTTTAGCTTTGTGGCGCCAAAATTGTCGATTGTTTGGGCTTTTCTTCTATTACATGCAAGGTCGATTTTGTTAATATTTCTTCTTCTACTAATTCTTCATTGCATATCTCTTCGTGTTCGTTGGAAATTTGTATATTAAAAGTTTTCTGTTTATCTACTTCAGATTACCGTTGTTTCTGTTGAAACGTGTCTTCTGTTGAAATTCTTTTGTTGTTTTCTTCGCCTCTTGGAAATAGTTTTTCATTTCTTTGTTTTTAAATTGTTCATCAATTTCGTAGATTTATTTCTCTTTGTTCTGTTTATTCTCCTGGACTTTTTACTCTGTTCTACGGATGTTTTTCTATCCCCTTGCTAATGTTTAAAAAATTCTCTTTTGCTTCCTTTCTAGTTGTTTCTAGTCTTTTTTGACATTTCATTCTCATTTTTATTGATGTTGCTTCTTTTTATGGATGCGATTGGTAGTTGTTTTCAGAAATCACTTGATGTTCCTTGGAAGTTGTTATGTTAAGAGTTTTCTGGAAGTGATCTCTAACTACTTCATCTGCTATTATATTATCGTTGCTTCTGTTGAAAATGTTTTTTTTTTGGCTCTTGCTAAAAGTTCCTCATTTCTTTGTTGTACCGCACATCCCTTATAGTTATAATGGATATAAATAATATTTTAGAGCGCCCTGCAATTTCCCACAATTTTTTGTTAGAGATATTCAAACCAAAAATCGACGATTCTCGTATTTGATAATATATATCTACTTCCAACTATTTATGCAGGCAACAACGTAACCGAACCAAACCAAACTCAACCCAACCCAACCTAACCCAACCCAATCCAACCCAACCCAACGATTTTCTTCTATAAGCCATTTCAATTCCACTGGTTGCCTTCGAACACAATAATTTTTTGAATATTAAAATTTTCATGAGCTTTCATTTACAGATTATTATTTTGATCTGGCCTCTAACAATTATGTAATTTATGTACTTCAAAAAAATAATAACGTGAGAACAACAATAATTAGTTTAAGGATCGTTTCAACAATTTTTTTAAACGTTACATATAATAAATCATTAAAATAAATTTTAAAGATTAAAAATTGAATAATAATTTTGAATAACATTTTATTGATATATACTTTTCTGGTCATTTTAAAAACAATAGCATCAAAATAGCAAAGTAATTGTACAATAAAATTCAACTTCTCTAAAAAAAAATCGACTGCAAAACACTTAAAATAATACTAATTTCGTATCGTTTAATTTATATAGTTAATGTTTGTGATATCTGGGAAAATGTAACGCTATTGTAGTTAGGAGCTGAAGATATGCTCAGTTCAGGTTACGTTTAACGTCGACGGTTAATAAATAATCCGATCTACGATTTCAAAATCAAATATTGAACTTGAAAACATTTTTTTTGTATTATTTATTTTCGCAGATTCATTTTGTCAATTACAATATATTTATTTGATTTCAAGGAAACCTTGGTATTGCTTATAATTACGCTAGTACACGTCGTTTCCCCATTTATTTATTAACTCTTTAAACTATTCTATTTTTTTTTAACGAGGTGCTAATGCGTTTGATTCTTCTAATAGTTTCAGGTTGGTATTAGCTAAACCATTCAAAATGGATTTGTGAATATAATCTTAATTTAAAGATTGACTTATAATTAATTTGGAATGTATAATTAATTATAATGAAATTCCTATTGTCCGATATTTCATTCATTATAATTAATTATAATGAAATACTTAATTTACTTTTAGTTACAATTGGATTCATAAAATAAAACAAAAAATATATAATTGTTAAAATTTGACTTCTCATAAAGATCTTCAACAGATCGGAATCTAATTCTACTTAATAAAATTACAATGGTGAAGAATATTTAAAATAAAATTCTATTAATTGGGTAAAATTGTACACTTTGAATTTTTTTATTAGGAATGGCAAAATTAATAAAAATGCAATTGATATTATTAAAGCGATTGCGCCCACTAATTTATTAGAAATTGAACGTAAAATAGCATCAGCAAATCAAAAGAATCATTCGGGTTGTTATATAGATAAATAGTACAAATATTTCATCAATTATAATTAGAAATAGAATATAAGAAAAATATATAGTTAAAAAAAATCCTATCGTTAAAGCAAGCTTGGATGGATAAAGTTAGCCACATTGTTATTAACTGTGCAATGGTCATGGTATTCTTATGGTAAAGTATTGAATTAAAAACGAAAAATATATTTCGGAAACGTTGCAGACTTTGTATTCTATTTACCATTATATTTATGCTACAGCAAAATATATTTTTTAATTTCGTTTGTGAAATTAAAAAATATAAGTAATTATATAATTAATTTATCGATTTGGATTCGAAGCTAATTCATTCAAAAAGTGTTTGCGTTGGGTTGGGTGATAACGAAATTTAATGATTTTTGATTTAACCTGGGTATCAAAACGTTAAAGAAAATTTTTCGAAAATCGTTTTCGCAAATATTTACATCAAAATTCTGGCAGATTGTTTGCAAGTCAAGTTATTGGTGTTTGACAACTCGAAAAGTTGGAGTCCCAACGGCGTATCATTGACACTTGAAATTACCAGAAACTTTTTTTAAGTTGGTGTGTTGTGTTCCTTCCGTTTGTCTCTGTGCAACTTTAACACATTTTCACATCGATATCTTTTTGTGAGTAACCTAATTTCCTCGAACTAAACGTCCACATCGGAACCGAATGTGGCACAAAACCGAGCCTTCGATAATTTTCGACTAATCCGGTTAATCCGGACGGAACGGCCGAGAGCTGCCTCTTGTCCGATCGGCGGCGGCGCCCGTGCCCCCGACCTTGCGCCGAAATGGAAACGGAACGCCGCGAGTGATTACCGAGATGCAGGTAAACGGATTAGGCGAGGTCAAACAGGTCGGGAGATTAGTTTACGTAAGACCGCATTTCCTCTCGGTGAGGCCGCCGAGCGACGGCCGGTGAACCGCCCAGATGTCGCCGCCGCCGCCGCCGCCGCGACGGCAACATCCCGTCCGTCAAACGATATGCAAATGACCAATTAAATCGCTTATGCATAAATGCAAGGGACATTTTCAATTTGTTTCCGTCGTTTCCGGTCTGTTATTGCGCGACGGTGCGTTGCGTTACGCGCCACCGTGACGACGGGGATGTTTGTTTGCGCTGAAAGATGAAAGAACGACGAATTGTGTTTAGAATTCCAACAAAAAAGTAGTTTGACTATGTGTTTAAAATACCGATAAAATATTTACAAAAAATCAAATTAGAAATCTGTGTTATTTCATTTGTCGTAATTGATCAAGATCATAAATGATGCAAGCAAATGTTTGACCAGGGAAACGTATAGTTACCATTGATGTAAAAAATAGCCAGCTACTAGGTAACATCACTGAAGTTCAAACTTGAACTTGAACTTGATGATTTTAAAGACATTAGGAATAAAAACAAAATGACCCACGAAGGAAATTCACAAACCGACTGAACAACAAACTGAAGATACTGAGGGATCACTTCTCAAAGGAAACGATCAAAACGAAGAATACCACAGATGTAAACATGCAAAGAGAAAAAAACATGGTTTGATAATTTAAAATTAATGATGGAACTGCGTGGCAAGGCCTATAGAAATTTTATCTCTAAAAATAACTCTGGCAATTTATAGAACCGTCGACATTTAACAGACTGGCAGGGCAAGTTAAAGGATGTCATCATATTGGGAGAAATTCTTATGTACAAGACGAGGATTGTTGAAGATAAAGAAGAAGAAGCTCAATCTGTTGATGATCAGAAAAATAGTACCAGCGCACGTCAAAATCTTGAAAAGTATAATGAAGAGCAGTAAAGAATGTAAAGGAAGTAAATGGGGGGAAAATCAAGAAGAATGCAAGAAGCAGCTGACAGAACGCAAGGAAGCCCACCAAAACATCAAACTTGTTAACAACGACAAGAAAAACAACTGAAAAGGAAACAAGGATACAACCAGAGGAACTCATTGATCATCAGAAGATCATCAACCATCAACAAAATAGTACAGAAGAACGTGAAAAACTTGAAGATTATAACGAAGAACATCTGAATTGCAATAAAGAAGTTAAAGCAAAAAGAAATACGAACAAGTAGTCACAGTAACATCCCAAACTAAAGCTCGACCTTTAAACCAAGGAACTAAGGGCATGCCATCTGGACGTTTTCCATCATCTCTTGACAATCCGTTCGGTTCCAAAGTTGAATTAATGTGTATTGAAGTTAAAGAACGGTTGATGATAGAATTAATTTCAGAGTATCTTGAAAATCTTCGGTAACTCTTCGGACAGCTTAAGCCATGAATGACAATTTCTTGAACTTCAGTGTTGCACTTAAGTGAGAGTGTGAGGTATACAAAGGTTGCAGCCTAATCTAAGGCCGATGCAAACTTGAAAAGAAGTGTTATACAAAAAGTGAAATTGAATGAAGCCAAGAAAAAAGCAGAAAGACAAATGTCTTGAATACGACGAATCCCCAAACCACAAAATCTAATAGGAAGGCCACACTTTGTCACCACTGAAGATCATTGAGATGAAGATTAAGAATTGTTTCTAAAGAAGATTCCATTGGAATCAATGGATATAAAATCAGAAAATTTCCAAAAAGGGGTAGTTCTTAAAAAAAATAAATTAGGAACGAAAAGACCGTTCTTGATCAAAGTATAGGCTACGTGATTACTAAGGAATTCAGTTTTTTGTAAGAGGTTTTCAATCAATATGGCAGTTTTTTCAAAACTACGTTAAAAAATGGAGAACCTAGAAGAAATAAACTTTCACGATCAGAAATCTTTATGCCGGGAGCTAAATTTTTAAGTTTGTGAAAGACTTCCTAATCAAGACCTTCAGAGCAGAAGAATATCTCACATTTGTGAAAATTTAAATGCAGACCAAATTCTCTCGAAGATTGATAACTTTTTCGAAATCAGACAAATCGACTTCAGGATAATCAGCCAAAGTTCCATCATCTAAATACCAAATGATAATGCAAAGATAAAATAACAGGATGAATTGCAAAACTAAAAATCATGGGAGTGCAGGATCACCTTGTTGAGCTCCAACAGAAGAACACCATAAATTATTACCAAAAAATAAAGATGAAGGATTTCTATAACATTGGAAAAGATAAGGATAACGAAGGTGGCTGTAATTTAACTAAATTTGGTTTTCTAATGAATTTAGTTGTCCAGCGACATTTAATTTATTTATCCAGCATTCCTAGAACGGTTGGTTTTCCATGTTTTGCAACACTGTTCTCGAAATACAAAAATTAATGATAAATTATGGCAAATTGACCGAAAAAATACATTAAAGTCATTATTTTAATAAAATAACAAATTAGGTTCCAAAACTTGATATTAAAAAAAAATATTCTGTGAGCCCCTCCCCAGTATTAAAGTTACTAATAATAAAAATTAATTCACAAACTTTCATTGCAAAAAAAATAATTAAATAAAATTTACATCACATTTCATTAATTGAATTCCTTGAATAGTATGAAATAAATTTAAACCGAACCCAAAATTGGATAACAATCTCGAAATCGATTATTATCCAATTTTGGGTCAATGTTTGAATTTTTAGGCAATCAAAAGGATTATTTAAAAAAAAATTATTCCAAATTAAGGGATCACGATTATTAAAATAGTTGTTTGTTGTCCAGAAACAATAAAAAGCATTTTTATTGATGATGCGTGTGATTAGGCGAAGTGAGGAATGAAGGTTTCACTTGATACAAACATGTGCTAATCTTTCATTTTGGAACCTATATAGTTTAAATTTGGCGTCGAAGCTGACCATGGAACATTCATGAATGTTCAATTGTGAACGAACCACAATTTCGTACATACACTCAAACGTCACTTAAGTAACAACGTTTGACAATTAAAAGTAAGGTTAGACCGGTTAGACACAGGTTAAGATGTCAAATTAATAATGATTGTTCGTTCGCAGCTAGACATTCACGGCCAGCTTTGACGCCAAATTTTAAAAAACACCCGTTATATTAAAATGTGGAAAAAAGAAGAAAACACGACACTGGGTCCAATTCATAACTGTTTACTTTTTTCGTTTTGTCCTGCGTTTAATAAAACTCATAAAATTCATTCATATCGACATTGTTCGAATGGTTGGCAATGATATTTTTTCATTCAATTATTTTTATTAATAATTGAATAAAATTTCTCAAAAGTTTGACGACAAATTAATTGGTATAATTGCTCGAAAATGTTAAGTTAATCGAAAATTTTTTTACTATATTATAATATTATATATTTTATATTATAATATTTTTGCCGTTCGAACTATAAATTGGATGAGACCCTCAAAATTTTGAAAATAAAATACGAAAAGGATGGACGTAATTTTTTTGTAAATGTAGTAATTTAAAATATTAAGAAAAGCAAAAGGAATTGCAATAACATTTTTTAATAATAAATTAAAATGTGTTAAAAAATATTTAAATATTTCCAATAAAAAAAAAATTAAAAGAGACCATAAATTTAGTGAAATCATCTAAAGGACACGTACATTAAATAATTTTTTTTTAATAATTACATTTAAATCTAATTGACTGGCTTACGACACGAACGCTCTTTAAATTTAAATTTCCATCAAAATCAATTAAATTTGATTTAAAAAAAAATAATTAACGCAAATATAAAATTTAAATAATATTTAAATAAACCAAAATAATTTATTTAATTATACGACGTAAAACAATTTTGCATTTAAAATTTTAAATTTATTCGCTTCAACTAACAAAGTCAAAGACCACTTCATCGCATCTGGAAATTTTATGAACATTGATTGTCATTTTATTACACACACGCGATCAATTCACCACAAAAATGACTAGCGCTCGTCGTTGCGTGGACAGTGGTGGCTCAATCTTACATAGTTGGCCGCGCTCGCCGAAATATAGTTCGGCAATCATGGCGGCGATTTTATTGCGTCGCAGTTAGCGAAGCTTCCGTTGGATTCGACAAAATAACTACGACTTAACCGAAAACGCACAAAAGTATTAAAATCGACTTACATTCGTAGTCGTGGTCCTCGCCTTCTCGTACTCGTAGTCCTCCGCCATGATTTCCCTCCAAAATTCCATAACCCAGTTCCCAATCAGTCACGAAAACTCCCGGAACTACGGAACCATAATCTCAAATCACAAGCAAAAACGCGCACTTTAATCTGCTACACGCCGCGTAAAACACGTTTTAAATTCGCGGGTAATAATTTGGAATTGAATTGAAATTGATCGCACCGAGACGACGCCACCCGCACGTGAAGGTCATCGCACCCGTCACCAAACTACTTAGATCAAATCGTTCTCAATCATCTAGGGAATTTCTTGCAAAAATCGACGCCGTTTGACTCGCCCGGTTCGCTTCGATCGTTTTCGGGTCAGATCACGGAAAAACGACGATTTGATCGCACATTGTTGTGAACGTCAGTGTGTGTATGTACATGTGTCGTCATCGTTGCGTCGTTGATCGCCCGTAGGTTGTAAGGTATGTTTCGTTAAAACGTTTTGATAAATAAAATAAAAATAACAGTCATCTGTGTCTGTATTCAACCATTTATTACTTTCGTGTACCTAATGTATACGGAAATTTATTTGAGTATAAGAAAATTCGGTGGGGGGACGCTTGAAAATTTTTGATTTATCTATAGATAAATTGTCATTTATCCAGATTTTACCACACGAACGTTCTTCTTCTCTCTCCCCGATTTTTTTTATTAAAAGACGAAAAAGAACGTTACATATTGACGATGAGCTGTGACGACTTGAGTTTTATCAATAATAGTCAAGATTTGAATCGTATGTTTAACCAAACATTATATGTACCATTTCAACAGCTGCTGGCAAAATATTTTTTTCAGCAATTCTGTGCGAGTTACTGGTTTTGGCAACGCGATAAGCAACTTTTTCATTAGTAGTAGTTGTCAATGAAAAAGTTGTGAAGAAAAAAATTCAAAAAATTCCTTTTTTATCTGAATGTTTGCGATTGAACATTTGACGGTGGTCCTTTAATCAACAGGACAATGGGTCAAGAAATTTCTAATGTCAAAGTGCCCCTTTGTCGAATGGTTCGTTGTGTCATACATTAATTTTAACTGAGCTCTTAAAATAAAGTTAAATAAGAACGAAACGATGCATCGTCCAGCGATCCATCTCTCGTGTTTGATTTAAAAGAGGAACGCGACGCTCCTTTGAAGACAGCTAAAGTGATAGTTCAATGAAAGCTGTGAGATCGTCGATTTGGAACTACGGACGCTGAGAGCATTGATTTGTATAAACTGCGAGGCGAGAGCTGCGTGGAGAAAGAAATCTTGATAAAAGTGTGTCTGTCTTAACACAGTGATACACATGAAATTACATTTGCTATAAATAATAAGTAACGCAATATTTAAATTTATGATAATGATAAATATTCGTGTCAGTTTTTTTTTTGTGTATGGAAGAAGGCAGAACGTGACTGACAGTTATTGTTCAGGCATAAATAACGATTTCAATGTCGTCTTCAAATTTGAATAATTAACAGGTTCACGTTACATTTTAAGGACGAATTTTTGTATAAAAATATTAGGGCACAGTTTAAATTTTTGTTGATGCATTAAAAATCATACGTGTTGGTGAATATTTCAGTATTCTTATCAAAAATATACAATTCATTCAGATCGATGAATATTAATTAAATAAATTGGATATGCAAAGTATGGACAATTATTATTTTTCTCTTATGCGAATTACAAAGTGTTGCACGTTCAAATTATCAAATTTTTCTTCCAAAGTTATCCAGAAACTCGCCATGTAGCATATTCATTAACTCAGTAACCCAACCCAAGTCAACCCAACCAAAGTAGTATCCAAAAATATTGGATCTCTAGTTATATTCACGACACAATATTGTGTCCAACCCAACCCAACCACTTGGACAATGCATCTTCTACACAACTAGCTATATAACTCGCATACATTTTTTATAAAAACAATTCTTTAAATTTCCAACCCAAGTCAACCCAACCAAAGTAGTATCCAAAAATATTGGATCTCTAGTTATATTCACGACACAATATTGTACCCAACCCAACCCAACCCAACCCAACAGAAAATATTCCAACTCAACATTTTAATTAAACTTCATATATGAATTTGTAAAATTTTCATGAAACACGTGGCTTTTCAACCACATGTATTTATGTTTCATAAAATATTTAGAAAGACTATTTGCATTTGTTGAGTACTATTGCTAAGTAAGGGGAGACACTTGTGACTAATAGTGTTATTAAATAACATTCCAAACAGTAATTGTACAGTATTTATTTGACTACACAAATGAAAATATTAAAATACAAATTAATTAGATTAATTTTTTTATTTGTTCTTCAATTTCTACAACTACAGATTCTCGGACGAGACTTAATTTCTAATTATTTTTCTTAAAGCCTCAATCGACGTAGAACCTTTTGACTCGACTGTTTCTTCTTTACTTGAACCACGCAATTGTTCGCTTTGACGCGCTTCGTCGGAACATATTTAAAATCTCCTTCTGGTTCAAATTCGCATTTTCGTTTGGTGATCGTTTTGACGACGTTGAATCCGTACGGTTGAGCTTCCTGGTGTCTGGTAACCACCGTCCCCGTTCCGGGGTTCAGCAAAATCTGAATGCGTCGCTCCTTCCGTTCTTTGATCTCGGTCTTCAATTTTATTCGCAAAGTTGGATCACCGACGCAAACTGCCATCCATTTCTTGTTGACTTTCGCCGCGTTCATCAACGATTGCGGGTCTAAACATCTGTAATAAACGAAAACATTTTACCAACATAGTTGAATTTTTATGGAATAGAACTTACCTCAATATCATGGCGGATACCTCCACTGGTAAGTCGGTCACGTTTGGTCCTGACGTTTGGTAGACGATCGACGGAAATAAATTAAACAACATATTGACGGCTTCTTATCTTCGTGGTAACCTAACTCTGAATGATCCTGTTGGTTTATTTTTGGGGTATTTATACAGGAAAATTGTTAAATGTGGTGTGACGGTTACGAACCAGTGAAGCGAATGATAATTTTCGTTTTTCATTAAAGCACAAAAAGGTTATGCCGTTTGGATGATGTACTTTAAGTAAACCTGTTGGGTCAATGAATATTTTCCATTGATTTGTACCAAATAAGGCTGTAGATTTATTTCTCTGGTATTTGCTCCTGTAATAATTTTTAGCACTATGAAATAACTTTCTCCCTATTTTGCATCTACTATTCCCACTTCTCTTGGCCACACTTGCACCCTTTTCAAATTTTTTTGAACAATCGATTTTGGATTTTCCTTCTTGTTGCCGTAAGCTTTTTTTTAATAAATGTCTATCAGAACCAATTCTTCCTTGCAGCAAGTTGTCCGTCAATTAAAATACGACCCCATTGGCAACTCTTATTTTTTATATGTAAGTGATTTTTGAACCCAAATAAATGAATCTTAACATCCAACGAAAAATCACCATTGCCACAAAAGTACCACATTCGCTAATTTCACAACGTTTCTGGGCATAATCCTTGAAGGTGGGCCTGTATAAGTTGCAGATCGTCTCCAATAATCCTACACGCCGAATTTGCAGTCCGATCGCGTCCAGATTATAATTCCTGAAAAGTTTCTCCAGATCAACTCCATATCAGAACAATGAATAATAAACCTATTTCTTTTTTAAGATTGTTCCATGTTAGTGAAATTACGTTAGTGATGCTGATATTTGGTATCTCTCAATAATCCTCAATAGATCAACCATTGTCTAAATGACTAATGACAATGGTGTAGGTAGCACTCAACGGTTGAGGGACTGATCTCGTCAAACTCATAAAGCTAGAGTAAATTGTGCTCAAGTATTTTATAAAATTATAACCATCAGTGAAAATAAACTTCAAAAGTTGGACTACATGTCGACTACACCTCACAAACTAATTATAATTAATTGTGTCAGGATTAGTCACAAGTTAAAGGAAATTGATTGAGTTGGGTTGGGTTGGATTGTAGTCACCAGTTAAAGGAGATTCGTTAGGTTGAATTGAGTAGGGAGTTAAATGAAATTGTTTGGCTAAATGTATAATTGTCATAAATACTTATATAACAAAATTTATGGCATGGAATAGAAATTTAATAAAAGCAAAACATAATTAATTTGAAATGAAACCGAACATGTATTTATGTTTCATAAAATATTTAGTATATCTAGACTGTTTGTATTTGTTGAGTACTATTGCTAAGTAAGGGGAGACACTTGTGACTAATAGTGTTACTAAATAACATTGCAAACAGTAATTGTACAGTATTTATTTGACTACACAAATGAAAATATTAAAATACAAATTAATTAGATTAATTTTTTTTTTATTTGTTCTTCAATTTCTACAACTACAGATTCTCGGACGAGACTTAATTTCTTCTTAATTATTTTTCTTAAAGCCTCAATCGACGTAGAACCTTTTGACTCGACTGTTTCTTCTTTACTTGAACCACGCAATTGTTCGCTTTGACGCGCTTCGTCGGAAGATATTTAAAATCTCCTTCTTGTTCAAATTCGCATTTTCGTTTGGTGATCGTTTTGACGACGTTGAATCCGTACGGTTGAGCTTCCTGGTGTCTGGTAACCACCGTCCCCGTTCCGGGGTTCAGCAAAATCTGAATGCGTCGCTCCTTCCGTTCTTTGATCTCGGTCTTCAATTTTGTTCGCAAAGTTGGATCACCGACGCAAACTGCCATCCATTTCTTGTTGACTTTCGCCGCGTTCATCAACGATTGCGGGTCTAAACATCTGTAACAAACGAAAACATTTTACCAACATAGTTACATTTTTATAGAATAGAACTTACCTCAATATCATGGCGGATACCTCCACTGGTAAGTCGGTCACGTTTGGTCCTGACGTTTGGTAGACGATCGATGGAAATAAATTAAACAACATATTGACGGCTTCTTATCTTCGTGGTAATCTAACCCTGAATGATCCTGTTGGTTTATTTTTGGGGTATTTATACAGGAAAATTGTTAAATGTTGTGTGACGGTTACGAACCAGTGAAGCGAATGATAATTTTCGTTTTGCATTAAAACACAAAAAGGTTATGCCGTTTGGAGATGTACTGTTTGACTGGAATTGTTCGTTTTCGAGATAAGAGTAAAGCTGTTGGGTCAATGAATATTTTCAATTGATTTGTACCAAATAAGGCTGCAGATTTATTTCTCTGGTATTTGCTCCTGTAATAATTTTTAGCACTAGGAAATAACTTTCTCCCTATTTTGCATCTACTATTTCCACTTCTCTTGGCCACACTTGCACCCTTTTCAAATTTTTTTGAACAATCTATTTTGGATTTTCCTTCTTGTTGCCGTAAGCTTTTTTTAATAAACGTCTATCAGAACCAATTCTTCCTTGGTCCAGCAAGTTGTCCGTCAATTAAAATACGACCCCACTGGCTCCTGAAACTCTTATTTTGTATATGTAAGTGATTTTTGAACCCAAATAAATGAATCTTAACATCCAACGAAAAATCATCATGGCCGCAAAAGTACCACATTCGCTAATTTCACAACGTTTCTGGGCATAATCCTTGAAGGTGGGGCTGTATAAGTTGCAGATCGTCTCCAATAATCCTACACGCCGAATTTGCAGTCCGATCGCGTCCAGATTATAATTCCTGAAAAGTTTCTCCAGATCAACTCCATATCAGAACAATGAATAATAAACCTATTTCTTTTTTAAGATTGTTCCATGTTAGTGAAATTACGTTAGTGATGCTGATATTTGGTATCTCTCAATAATCCTCAATAGATCAACCATTGTCTAAATGACTAATGACAATGGTGTAGGTAGCACTCAACGGTTGAGGGACTGATCTCGTCAAACTCATAAAGCTAGAGTAAATTGTGCTCAAGTATTTTATAAAATTATAACCATCAGTGAAAATAAACTTCAAAAGTTGGACTACATGTCGACTACACCTCACAAACTAATTATAATTAATTGTGTCAGGATTAGTCACAAGTTAAAGGAAATTGATTGAGTTGGGTTGGGTTGGATTGTAGTCACCAGTTAAAGGAGATTCGTTAGGTTGAATTGAGTAGGGAGTTAAATGAAATTGTTTGGCTAAATGTATAATTGTCATAAATACTTATATAACAAAATTTATGGCATGGAATAGAAATTTAACAAAAGCAAAACATAATTAATTTGAAATGAAACCGAACTGATAAAATATGTTTTTCTCATTTCAGATGACCACAAGTTCATATCCAGGAATGGCGCAGTCGTTTTCAATGTCTCACAGCACGAATATGTCAACAGTGGCGGGCATGCGACAAGATGCTATGGGTGTGTATAAAAAAATTATAAATTAATCTCCTTGGCATTTATTGTTGACTTTAACATTTATTTTTTTATTTGTGTTTATCAAGTTATATTTTAAACGGGCATCGTAATTGTGTTAAAATTTCGTCAACTCTTGTTGGTCGATTTAAACTACCTAATTAAATGGCATAATTGACGCGACGTATCGCGTAAACCGAACGAAATTCACATACAACTAATAGACGGAGGGAATTTCTGACCAAAAATCCATCTTGCACAGGAAATAGAACATCTTGGAAGCGCCGTCCGTGATCTTAGCGCACCTCGCCGGAAACTGCATCATTTCCGTCGAACTGGCGCTTTTTAAAGCTCTCCTCGCCGACAAACTCGCACGTCGACGCTTCGCGAATGTAGGGTACACCGAAGTAACATTCGTCGTCATCTAACGTAATTTGAATCATACCAGCGAACAAATTTCGAACCATCGTATAACGTGCGCAAAGAAGAAAAATTGAAAAAATCCACGAAATGCCTCTGGAGAGTAAACATTAAATAGAAAGTTAAAACAATGTTAAATAGAAAGTTAAAACAAGTTAATGAATGAAATTGCAGATGAAATCTTTACTTTTTTACGTTTATGTGTACCTGCTATATATTTCAAAAAATTTTAATTTATTTAATTTTTTCTTTTTAATTCATTTATATCGTCTAGGACCCTGAAGATTGCGTCATATGTAACTCAAATTTTTGCACACATAGTCAGTGTACAAATACAAATTTTCCACATATTCTCTCCGTCTGAAATTTGTCTTCGTCGTAAGCAATTACAACCATTGATGTCAATTTCTTCTTTGTCCCAGGAATGAGCGCAGAAGACGAATGGTACAACAAAAGCCTCTCGGCCCTGCGAATGAACTCGACCCACCATCCGAATTTGGCGGCGCCGATGCTCCAATACCAAACGTAATGGCAGAAAGGCGACTTCCGAAAGTGATTTCCGAGGTGCGAAACATCCGATTCGCCTGTTGACGGGGACACCTTGCATTTGGGAAACGCGCTATCGATAAGCAACAGCAACAACGAGCCACACTTCCGAAAATGGCCGAATAACGTATTCTAGTCGTTGATTGAGTTCCTCGCACATTCCTGTAAGATAACGAGATAGAAAAGAAGAAGACGAGACCGACGAGACGAGTCCGGAAAACGTAACGTGTTGTTTGTAAATGGTGTGTGCATTCGTTCAAGTAAATGTATTATTTTATACATGTATTAAGATATTTAGATACTTCGACTCCTTAATGTGCTATATAGCGCTTCGATTTTGCTTAAAGCTGCGTCCCGGCCGGTCGGCCCCAACGAACTTTGAGGAAAATACGCATTAATAGATAATTATTGATTATTACATGTGCCATGATTAATGTGTTGTCTTGTGTCGTATATATAGCGTAAAATATGTGTAAAATTGTAAATATTATTAATAAATATTCTAATTGAGTTCAATCGTTTTATTTCAATTATTATCAACGACGACTGCTTTGTGAGACTGGACACGAGGTGGGGAAGAAAAGTAAGGAGATCGATTTTTTGAAACAATTCTATTTTATTTTTATTTATTTAGATGTTATGTACTCAACCCAGCCCAAACCACTTTCCTCATCTCGTGATTCATCCCCGAAATCTTTTTATTTCCTCCAGTTCAGTTGTCCCTTTTTATCTTCTTCCACACACATCCAAATGTTACTCCTTTACCTTTCCAAATCAACATTTCTCATCTACACCTTATATCCTCTCCATTTTATGAAGTCTCCTCAAATTTTATTAAACTGCCGTTTTATTTATTTATTGTGCATTAAAATCCTGTAGTTTATAAGCTTCAATTGTTAATTTTCATTTATCATTAAGTTTCATCATCAATTTTTCTAAATTCAAACCGTGAAAGCCTTCGACAAAATTTTATTTCTTCTTCGATTTTTCACTTGATACTTTGACCAATCATTAATTTTTATTTTTTGTTGGTTTCGAATCACAAGGAATAAAACCAGATGAATCGGGAGGCTGGAGAACCACATGAATCCATTTTCGCCAAAAATGGTTGGGTTCGGTTGGGTTGGGTTGGGTTGGGTTGTAAAGACAAACATTTACTGAATAAAGTATATATTTATGATATTAAATACACACACTAAATCTAAATAATTAATCTACAACTACTCTATGTGCATAAGAAATATAAACATTTCTAAATCTGACCTTATCGCTATGAAAAAAATGGAAGAAATCAATTTACAAAATGAAACCGAAGGACTCGCCTGGAAATCAACGCGTGCTACACATAGGACTCGGTTATTGCTAAAAATTCAACCGTCGTTTCGCCGCCGATGAACTCTCACAAACACAAAACGGACTACGTTTCGTTAAAAAATAATCTATGTACATATTCTTACTTAGTTTCGCTAGGTGCGCACAATTCGCGGGGCCGCGAGTCGAAACCGCCGCAACAAAAAATGATTATCTATTGTTCAATTAATTTACGGTTTGCGTGTTGCGACGGCCTCGACTCGACCCGTCGTCCCCGCGGGGCGATTGTGTCTCTCGTCGTTCTTTGCACGTAACTGCGAGGATTATCGGATACATTTAATCCTAAATTACGGAACGCCGTAACTGGTACAAAACATAGTTTCACGGTTAAAATAGTTTAGATTATGTTCACTATTTTCCCTTATTTTACATGCAATTTTGTTTTTGATATTTTATTTACACGTACGTACATTATACGAAATGCAATGCACGAGGCATGGCATACAGCGCGATGTGGACGTGGAAACAACGAATTTAAATTAATCGAATTTTTAACTCTAACATTCCACGACACATCGGCGCTATATGCAGTACACTCAAGATTACAAATATATATATTTCATAAGTATATACCTACTGGGTGAATTAATTGAAATTAATGAAAAGCTAATTACTTTCTTCACATTGACTTGTTAAGAGGCTACATTTAATCAACGATGTATATCACGAAAACTAAAACATTCGCAATTGAATTCTTCAAACTTGAAGATTAAAATTTGCAATTTTCGATTCAAATTGCAAGTTTAAAACTTGTACTTTTCTACAATATCTGATCGTCTAACCAAAGACGGCCACCGTAGGAATTAATTTGAATCCAACTCAATTTTAAAAACAAAAATAATAAAAAAATATTTATTTTATCATATCACAAACTCGGTTATTTTTTCGTCTCATCGCCGAACTAAATTTTTTATTTTTAATTGTTATGAAAGAAATGCACATAATTGTCTTCTCAAGCCCTTTCGGCCCCAACACATTGGGTAGAAGTTTAAAAATTTATCATTGTGGGGCAACCAGCGACCTAAAACAAAAAATTCGCTTTGGAAGGATTAATGAGTAAAATTAATCTTAGAAACGAGTTTTTTAGTTTCAAACTATTCCAATATACGTAATATTGAACAGCAAATGCAAGAAATTGGTAAATTTAGATTCCAAATAATAATAAAAAAAAATTACAAATTTAAATGGACCACAAAATCATCGATATTTGAACTACCCTAAGTTGAGTGAAATACTCACATAAATTGCAAAAATCAATCATTGAAGACTCAATCAGTCACTAGAATTTCATGAACACTTCATCAATACCTATAATATACCACTAGATATAAAAATAATTTGATAACTAACATTAAACACCTTGTTATAGAATATTTAGATCAGGTTTCCTTCCACAAGAACCAAACATTGAGTTTCATTACAGATGCATTATTGCAAATTTACTAAATTCATTCATAAAATGGTTCACACGTTGTCTTACAATAAGTTAATTAAGTTAGTACAGTTTATTTGTCTATTTCAAATTACCCTTAAGTTAAAATCAGTGTCAAAAATATCATGAAACACAAAACAATTAATTGGTGAACATTAAATTGCATTTAAATAGAAAATAAAAGATTAAAAATACTCCAGTCAGCATTGACTAACCAATGCAGAACTTAGTTAGACAGCGAATATTTAATTTAAATTCACTTTTACTTCTACCAATATTTGGTTAGATGATCTATATAATAGTAATTATATTTATTATTATTAAATTATATTTATAAATTGAACTAGTTTCACATAAAAAAATAATTTACCCTGAGTGTAGTCGCATCAACATTATTTCTGCTTGTTTATGCATAGATACAATTAAAAAAATTAATAATGAACCGTAATCTACTACATTAACAAGTCAACTATTTACACGCCTAAAGGAAACACCCAGTATTAATAAACGATAAAAACACATTTACAATCTAAATTATACGAATTAATAAATATGCTAGTTTTTCTCGATAAATAGTGATTAAAAACGATAAATTATGACGATAAAATGTTCTCGATTATCTTATGATAGATCTAAAATAACTTCAACTCTAGTCAAAGTGAAATACCTACAATCAACAACAGACTTCTTTTGTAAAATTCCACTTATATTTGTCGAACAATTTCAATACGACTAAATTGCAAAAAAATAATTTAATTAATTCAACGTCTAAAACACACATGATTGTTCACCACTTATCTTTAAGTAATTCTGTCTACGTTGTACTTTGCACTTAAGAGAACGTGATGCTTGCAATGTATCAAAAATACCTGCACATTGTACTGTGGAAACGAAATTTATTAAAGATATCAACGCATCAAGAAAATATGAATGGAATCTACATGACGTATAAAAATATATGTTAAGGAAGTCCGCAACGCGACCAATTCAAAAAAAAAAAATTTCTGTTACTAAAATGCAAAATGTATAATCGACTTTGGAATATCGACGGGATAAAGTACACCTAAAATTTCAGTACAGTCAGAATCATCATTTGCTGCCCTGGGCGATGGCGATTTTGCTGTTCTTGAAATCCTTTTTAACACTAGGCGTCGGCGATAAACAGATAACGTCGCTGTTGTTATCATTGTTGCTGTCGTCCAGTTCGATCTTCTCGTCGTTCGAATCTATGGTGATGGGACCGTGTTCTTTTTCGTACTCTTTGAGCACATTGTCCAAGTTATACCTCTTGCGATAGTTGACGAAGAACGTGCGCACGTGATGTTCGGTTTTGTTGCCCAACACCTCGGCGATGCTCTTGAAGTCCTTGCCGTACTTGCGGACGCCCTGGACGGCGAGCAGCAGTTCGTCGTTCGTCCACCGCGCGTTTATCCGCGAGCTATTGTCGTTGTTTGGACGGAGATCTTCGATGGAATCGGAGTGCTTGCGTTTCAACGAGCTGATCGCCTGCTTGTTCTGCTGGATCTGTAACAATGGAGACGGCGGTTAAAAAACGATCGAAACGTGCCTCGCGTTCGTGTTTGCCAACCTGAAATACATAAATATGTAATAGAACGACGGCGGTGCCTTAGTTACAACGATCAGTTACGCAGGTGTTTTAGGTGAAGGTGAAAATTAAAAACACTAACCAACTAACGAAAAGAAAAATCTAGTCACAGCTCTAACGGTAACAACGACTAACACACAAGAACCGGCCAAGCAAGCCAAACAAAGGAGCGTTAGTTGGTACTCACTTGTCGTTGGAGGGCGTCCCTTTCACGGTCCATGGCCTTAAGCATGAGAACGCCGGCGCCGCCAGTCGCCATTGCCGCCAAGTCATCGTGATTGATGTACATGCCGCGAGGGGGCTTGCGTTTGTGACGACCCCCCAAAGGGGATCCACGTTTGCCTCCCGTCGGCCCCGACGTGGGCCTCAACATTCCCGTTCGTCTACATTTAACACGATTCATTTTTTTATCATGTATTTTAAACTTTTCGTACTCACGCGCACCCATCACACTTCCACACCAATCAAAATTGTCTCTTTCGCATACACCAAATCATTTACTCGCTTCGTTTATCAGATTAACAGCAATAAAGCCAATTATCGAAAATTATAATTTGCAACTATTAATTAATTTAATCAACTATATTTTCATTACTTAAACATTATAAAATTTGTTCGTATAGATTTCAATTGAATAATCAAATGGATAAAGGCGCTATGTAACATATAATTTTTAGATAATTAAATAATAAAATTTCATAGCAAGACTTACATTATGAATTGACAGCAATCAGAAATATGTCACATGACAGATACAAACTTCAAATTGCACCTTTATCCACTGGTCCCTTCAAAACCGCAATAAAATCAATTTATAAACCAAAATTATTTCAAATCAACTCAAATATAAAAAATAGCAAACCAATACAATTTCATACCGGTGATAAAGCTATGAAATATTGATTTTTATAAATATGTACGTAAAACACTATACTAAATATGCACAATCATCATCATCCATAATTTCATAATATCACCTACATCTCTATTAAAGTGAAACATATTACAATGCAAGCTGGTTTTGTGCCAAAAATAATATACAACTATTTTTCACATATTTCGTTTTCAATCAGCAAATCAAAATTGACAACATTATTCTATGACAGATATTGAGTCTTAGAGTTTTCAACAATACTCAGAATAAGAGTTGCAGTAGCCGACATGTTTTTATTTTCAAACTGGTCACATTTGTTAAAATTCATGGTTCGAATAAAGCTTTGTAATCATCAAACATTATTTAAAACCAGTTTTCTCAAAGCAATTATAACTACAGTTACAACCAAGACCATGGCCAATCACACCTTGAATTTATTTTATGGTTATTTGCCCTATTTCCCATAATTGTCTTAGATCTATAAATTTATTATTAGCTTATAAATTTATTACTCGTGCAAAATCGTATCATTCTAAGACATTGAATATAAAATGTCGCATCTTAGGGATGCTTCTCAAAGATTCGAAAATGTCTTACACATTTATTGTGTGTCCAAAAAATATATTCTAAGAAATTAACTTGAAAATATTAACTTGCTTGAGTTCAAAAATTTTCAATTAAAACACTTAAAAAGGACGTCCAACAGTAGGAATCGGATTAAAATAAGTCGTTATGTCGTTTTAACTCGAAAAGCACAACTACTCTGTAAATCAACTATTATCAACTATTAAAAAAAACAAAATAACACTTCCTGAAGTTGAACTGAACCTGAGTGACAGTTACTGTTACTGCAAAGGTATCGTCAATCCCTACTTCAGCGTTACGGGGAACAAAACTGGGAACCTTGAATGCAAAGCGCAATATAGATTAAGATTTGATTTGGTGAACCCTTGATGGAAAAGTCGTATTATGAATCTGAATATATTTTTTTATAACTCCACACGAAGTCAATCTTCAAATGACTTGAAACAAACTTACCCTTACCACACAGAATACTTTATGGTAAGGGTAACTTTGTTTCAATTTATTTGCCAACCACAGTCTCCAATTTACTATTGAAATGATTTATCTATACATATGGGCATAAATGTTAAAATTGCATTGCATTAAAGAATTAAAATTAAAAAAAAAACTATCGATCATTGTCATTAACCCTATCGCTGGATTGGATCTTATCATAAAACAAAATTATGAACATTAATTAGTAACATAATTGTCAAATGAACAATTTATTTACGACAGGTACTCGCATTTAATTATTTAATTTGATAAAAAAGTACAATGATCATAATGTACTTAGAAGTAATTCATTGCATTAACATTACCTGTTTGCCAACTCGAGCAAAAAATTGTGCCACTCAGTGGTCATAAAATAAATAAATATATCAAACAATTAAATCACACGAGATAATTAACATTTATAATTAATTATATTACATTTCAAAACTTAAACTTAATTTTTTGTATCACTGGAAGTAATATTTGTTTGTAAATAGTATGGTATAATTTGTTTCTAGGCTAAACCAAATTGTACTGCGATTGAAAATAAATAAATTTTTTTAAATAAGTTGTTAAATTTGGAAATAATGATGAGGTTATCATCAAAGTGTTGTCCTTCACCTGTACCTAATACTTTCCTTTTATTATAAATAAATAAATATAACATAAATATTTAATTTTACATAAAACCAAACAAAATGATTTTTATGTTTGCTTTTGATGTGAGGTGGTGTTCACCTACTACCAGGGATATATATTACAATGAAGACGTTTTGTTACATATCTCCAGATGTTTGCATCACATTTTGTGCCGCAATAAAACCAAGAAATTAATTTGTTTTTCCTTAACAAGATAAGATCCCATCTTTGTTTAAACTCCCAACACTCTATAAATTGTAATAGTTGTAAGTGTACTATTTTTATGTACCCAATTACACGTAGCTTTTCAAATTAATTCCATTCAAATTCATTACATTGTTGATCTAATAATTACTATTCTCTCATACAAATTTCCAGCCGTGTCTGTTTCACACAAGATGTTAACTAAACGAATCGTATATAAACGTACCTCCAGTGCAGATAGCAGGAGTTACAGAGGGGTCCCTTCGGTGTCACTTGCGTGACGGTACAGACGACTCCGCAGTTAGAACACGATCCACCCTCACCCTGCACACATACAACTATCATACCAACCGTGCCCGTTTAATGGGAAACATAACCCGGAGGTTACATATATACCTAAAGCTAAAATCCGACACGTGGGCCACAATCACAAAACAAAACAAAAAAAAACGTGTGACATGAACAACTAGGACAAAGTAAGTGCGGAAATTTGTTAGTTGCACAAACGTTACGGTACTACTACCCATGCCAAACAAACAATAGCGGGCGTCGCCAAGACGCAACTAAATGAGTCAATGATCTAGCGTGTACTTTTGGGAGTTTTTTTTTTTGGTGATAAAGCTGCGTAATTACAAAACGATAAATAAAACGGAATAGCGTATGTGAATGTGCGATATTTTGTTGTATTTAAACTGTTGGCACTACCTGGGAGGAGTTCTCGTCGGTCGTTTGGCTGGCACGAGGTGGCGAACCACTTTTACGCCTAATGCCACGGTGTATTGTCCACTTCTGTAATATAATTATAGCTTAACACTAACGGTTTCTTATTTAATTAATTACCTCAATATTATTTCCAATTTTTAATAGTTTAAATTTTATTATGCGCGCGCGGCGTAGTGAATTTCAGTCATTTTCTGTTATATTAGCAATCTGTGAGTTCTGTTATTTAATTATTTTAAACTGCATCAATGTAATACGTACACTAAATGGATGGAAAGTTCTAACAAGATGGATTTGCAATTTAAAATAGTACAAACTTGTAGATAATTTAAATTAAATAATTGACAGATCTCAGAAGGAAGGGTGAAATGGCAAATTAAAGACTCTTAAGACCAATTGGAACAAATGAGACATTGATGATACAAAAGATAAGGGAACATAACGAGCTTACAATAATAATGGAGACTGGAATGCAATAATAGAGGAGGTTTCGCTTTGTTGGGTTGAGTTGGATTTGATTAGGTTGGGTTGGCATTAAATTCTTCTTTAGGTTCTGCAACAAATGTAATAAGATAATAAATTTTAAATTTTTTGATAATATAAAAAGCAGAAGTTTTTGGCACTCTTCCTATTCAATCTTAATCTTGCCGTGACCTATGTGGAACATAATTTATTAATTAATTTTATTAATTTTAAGTGAACGAATGAGACAATTTGCGAATAAACTTAATTAATTTGGAATTCCAAAGTAATAATAAAACTTAAAATAGACATAAAATGACTGAAATTCGACTCGCGTACTTAAATGCGACTATTCAAGATTAATTCAGACCGTGAGAAAAACATCGAATAATTCACCCATTAAAATGGCATTTATCTGAAAACAGAGGACACGACACAAAATTTAAATTTTGCGATTCTTCCATTAAAACACGTCATGATATAATCCACCATGCAAACACTTCAAATGATCAACTGTACGCATGCATAAATCGCTAATATGTAAAACCACACCAGAAACGTGTAAGCCGATAACACTCCTACCTTTTCATCGTGGTCCGATTCCTCGTTGGAACCGCCCTCGGATCCCGCCTCGGACGGCGCGCCGTCTTCCCTCGGTTGCGTCAGTTTGCGCGCCTGCTTGTCCATCAGACTCGTGCGGGAGCGCGTCTTTTTCCAACTGTAGTAGTACTTCACGAGACTGGCTATGCTTTTGTCGGGTAACTGCGAAAACGAATTTAAAATTAAACGTTCGACGACGAGTGATGCGATCATCGCGTACCATTTGCCGTATTCTGTGAAAACTCTTCCCGTGGAACTGGAAGGCCTGCTCGAATAGTACCTTGTCCTCGACGGACCATTCGTCGGGGAACGGTGTGAAATTCGCTAAATCCAAGACCGCCCGTTCGAGGTCGTGTTTGTGCCAGAATAACATCCCCAACGCCTGCTCTCCGTTATATCCGTATTTATCTTTCGCTAATACTATGTAATCTTCAACTAAATAACGAAAAACGATTAATTTAATTCGCGTATTCAAACATTAACCTACGTTTCGATTCGGGTATGTCAGTAGTCGGGGACCACACTAAAAGGGCTCTGTCCGCCAGGAGCTCGGGTTTACGCAGGGATTCCGGCTGTAACTCGGGACAAACAGCCTGGTAATCACGCCCGACGCGTATTTTGTCAATAGGAACTGCAAAATCCAAGCATTGTTACTACTTTGAGATTTGAAAAATTTCGCGACAGAAAATAATCGAAAGGTAAAAAGTGTCGCGGAATTAATTATTTGGGGCCCACCTGAACTTTCATCTTCGCTCGTGGATTCCGCCTGGACGTGTCCATTAGGGCTCGGCCCCCGACTCCGTCGACCGTTCCGGGCAGTTTCGTTATTTTTTTCGGCCAGAACCATCCTTCAGAAACGGCCTTTCCGCGGTCGATGTGCGTCTCAAAAATATAAATCACAATTTTCCAATCACGCACGGCCTCAATCGGGCTGCTTACTTCAAAACTAAAATAAACTAATTTTCGGGCATCGGAGCACCGTAGTTTAGCGTTTTAATTCGCGAGCTCGCCGATGCCAGCAAAGCGTTAACGTCGATTTCTTCTTCTTATTCGAAATCCACACCTAACCAACAAAACTTAACATGTCTTTAATAAATTTAATTATCAAACGTGGTATATGCACAACTGCTATACGACAGGGAAAACGGAACTTTAAGAAATTCCCCATTTATAATAAACGAGGAACGAGGATATTCAAAGAGCAACAAGCTAAAAATCCGGATCCTGAACTATTTCACAGTAAGATCAAAAATTCTGGATAACACTTAATTTGAACTGAAATTTTAGAACGCGGCGTTAAAGATGTTGGTTACAAAGTTGGTGATGAATTCATAACCGTGCCAGAAATGATCCCCGATATAATCGTCCCCGATTTAAAAGGTTTCAAAGTAAGTACGTGTCGAATTTTATGCCTTTATTTAAATCGACGTTTATAGTTAAAACCGTACGTGTCGTACAAAACGCCAGAAGTCGTGCAATCTGAATTTACGGCCGAGGATTTATTCAACGTCGTGTACGCGCAGAAAATCGCCAAGGACTTTAAAGAAGGAAAATTAAACGAGGATGGCTCACCGAAAGAACCATCCATTGAAGAAAAATTAACACCAGAAGAGGCAAAATTAAAAGCGCGACAAACAGGCACCGATATATTTTAATCCATTTATATTGTTAAATTATTAATAAATTTCTTTAAATAAAATTAAATGTTCATAAAAACTTATCAGTGTTGACGAAATGTCATTGCTGGACATAACCTTGAATTGGTGACCCTTTGAAATTACGCGTATAAAAAAAGAAAATGATGCGAAAGTCGTGTATTTTTCCTTTAGTGACGAATTTTAAAACCGTAAGTTGTGCACAACCCATCCAAACGAATAAAATAACCGAAATGTTTTAGTGTGTGAGGTTAGAACATAAAAGCAGTTTGGATGCATTACGTCAACGAATAGCGAACGGGCCCACGTTGCAGGACTTCGTGAATACTACTGAGCCAATTTTGAAGGAAAACGTCGACGATTGGAACGAATACGATGGAAAACTTAAGCGCGAGAAAGGCGAAAGTGAAAGGTTGAGATTGCCGCCGTGGTTGAAAACCACCATTCCCACAGGCAAGAATTTCAGCAAATTGAAGGAGCAACTCAGGACTTTGAATTTGCACACGGTTTGTGAAGAGGCTCGTTGTCCCAATATTGGAGAATGTTGGGGTGGTGGCGAACATGGTACGGCTACTGCTACGATAATGGTATCTATAAAAGAGTTATATATTTTATTTCGTGCGTTATAACAGGTTGACTGCCACAGTGGTCATTATGACCGCTTTGATACATGTCCAGTGACATCACGTCGGTCAATTTGATAAAATAACTCATTAAAAATAACGCCATGGTTTGTTTAACTTATGATATATGTTTTTAGATATGCCAAGGGTCCCGAAAATGCAAATGGCAAATTTTTTTCAATTTTAGGATGGCAGTCAACCTGTTAATTAGTTATCATTATTATAGTACCTTACACTTGAGTACATTTTCTTATTTGATATAAGTGATAAAGCTTAACAAATTCAATGCAGCAGTGCCTAAAAGAATTTTCAGTTATTAGGTGACACTTGCACGAGAGGTTGTAAATTTTGCTCCATTAAAACTTCGAGAGCACCTCCCAAGCCAGATCCATACGAACCAGTAAACACTGCGAGAGCCATAGCTTCATGGGGACTGGATTACGTCGTTCTTACCTCGGTGGACAGGGATGGTATGTAACACCGTGAAACTTGTATTTCAACAAATTTTGTAAATATATTTGCAGATTTATCCGACGGTGGCTCAAATCATTTCGCGGAAACAGTTCGAGAAATTAAAAGACAGTCAGTTACAACAATGAAATTTTTATAAGAAACTCATCCATTTCTTTTTAGAAACAAAGACATCCTCGTCGAATGTTTAGTCCCAGATTTTGGCGGAGACTTAAAATCGGTCAATATCGTCGTAGATAGCGGCTTAGACGTTTACGCCCACAATATCGAAACGGTGGAATCTCTAACACCGTTCGTAAGAGATAGGCGGGCTAAATACAGGTGATGTTAAAATATTTGCTTTTCGACAATGACTTTTTCGTTGCAGGCAATCGTTGGCCATGTTAGACGGCGCCAAGTCGCACAATTTGGATCTAATAACGAAATCGTCGATCATGCTGGGACTTGGAGAAACCGACGGGGAAGTCGAACAAACCTTGAAGGACTTGAGAGAAGTGGGCGTCGATTGTGTCACTCTTGGCCAGTACATGCAGCCGACTAAGAGGCATCTGAAAGTAGTCGAGTATGTGACTCCGGCGAAATTCCAACATTGGGAGAAGGTCGGTAATGAAATGGGTTTCTTGTACGTGGCCAGCGGGCCGCTTGTTCGCAGCTCGTATAAGGCGGGCGAGTTCTTTATCGCCAGTATTCTCAAAAATAGGAAAACTAGTCTTGCACATTGAAGATTGCATTTTATGATGAAATTGTTGAAGTATATCTGAATTAAAAAATTGTAGTATGATATATTTTTTTATATATCCATTTTTTCGTGTACCTCAATTTGAATAAATTTACTTGGTTTAAAATCGTTCCGACTCGAAATGCCTTTTTTCATTTAGTGGGTACCCTGGCGCGTCCGCTAAGCACATGCACTCCAACGTCGTTTATTTATATCTCAAAAAATTTGAAAAAGATTTACGATTGCAAAACCAGTAAAATAAAACAAAATAAACAATAATAATGGTATATTTACAATTTAAAACAGTGTGAATGTATGCAAATATATATTTTTTCAACTAGACGTGCTACATCAAAAGAGGACAAACGAAACAGGTATAAAATTTTGCAACGAGAGAGAGAAACAATAAAAAAAATCTTGTAAGTGTTATATACATTAATATTTACACGGACACATGTAGAAAGAACAAAACAACAAATAAAATTTTATAGTGTATCAAATTACGGTACATACATAAAAAAATTACTGTACATAATTGAGTAAAACGAATGTTATTTTAAGTCGTCCACGTCCAACGCGATATTGCTTATGTTTATTTCGGCGGGGCGTGCGCATTTCGTCGATAGGTCCTCGAACGAACCGCCGTGCAGGAGACATATTATAACTACGGTCATGTTGTCGCAGCCCAGCCCGGCCATCTGACAATCCGGGGCCAGGCAACGCATCATCAGAGTCTCGCAGATTTCCTCCGGCTCGATGCCGGCCACAATGTTCTCGCGAATGTAATCTATCACCTCTTGATTCGACATTACGTCCCAAATACCGTCGCAGGCTATCACTATGAACTCCCAATCTGATGTTAAGTCGCGCTCTTCGATATCAGGATACGCTGTAAAATCAAAATGTTTAGTTTATTTATTTATTTCACAAGATATATTGAAATACGTCGCTCTACAAACTAAGAAATTTGACAAAATGACCATAAAATACATACAAGGATATTTTAATAATAACTCATTGTGTCTTCCACAGTAATATTTCCTTTCTATTTATTACCTTAATAAATTCCCTGAATCTAATCTGTTAACATACCATTAAAATTAAATAATTATAAACTCAGATAACTTGAAAGAAAATATGCATATGCTGGTGTCAGGTTGCAAAGAAAATGTAGATAAAGTCCTAACAGTAGAAAGAATTACGTAATCTAAAACATTTTAATGTTTATTGTGTCTACTCTGACATTCTAAGTGAATAAGTTATAAAATATGCTAAATAAATTAACCACTGAACTTGTTTATTGTTTTAAAAGAATTTTATATCATTTGCAATAAATAAGTCGTTTGCATAAAGTTACTTATCATGTGTAGCTATCAACATCATTTCAAATTCAAATAGGTGTTCAAACATGGAAAGTAACTTGGCACAAACTATTTGGTCCCTAACTTGCCTCCCTACTTTCATTTGGATTATCTACCTATGGAAATTATATATAACTAAATTTCATTAATTTATATATTCCATTAATAAAATCACTCTAACCTGTTACAATTTGCTCTTCAGCAGGTTTTTTCTCATTCCTTTTAAATATGAAGTCCCCAAGCGCCCTCGAAAGAGCCAAATTCCCATTAACTCTATTGCAGTCCACCCAACCACCAGCAGCGGTTATTCTGTTGTACTCAATGGTGTTAGTCGGTTTATGATCACAAGATAAAGGTTCAGCTCTACCGTTGATGCTGGCGACTGCCCTGGAGTCACCCACGTTGGCACAAAATAATTTATCGTTTTTCACGACTATTGCTACAGCCGTTGTTCCCGCCTGTTCGTGCTTCAGACTCTCCTCGTTCAACATGACGCCGTCGATTTCCAAAAACGCCTGTTTTAACGCCTCCGTGACGTTTCCCTGCTTGTAGAACGACTGCTTCGTTATGAACTTGTGCAGGTGTTTCCCGGCGTACTCGGCCACTTTCGCACCGCCGTGTCCGTCGTACACGGCGAAAAACGCGGTGCCGGGGTCATCGGGCAGGGAGAGGATGTGCGAGTGCGAGTCTTCCATGTTTATCCGCCATCCCTGCATGCAGCTCGAGCCGACGCGGAACCGCGAATTTTGACAACACGCTGTTTCTTTCGCGGTGACAGGTTCTGACAGTGTTTGGCCCATGTTTTTTGACCTGTTAATTGAAGAAAGCGTTATCAGTCGGGCAAGTACCTACGCCGACGTATACTTTATCTGAATGAATTGATAAGATCTCCTCATATACGGGACGAAATCCATGTTGACACATTTTACAGCGAATTTTGAGCAAACACATCAAACTGACTTTGATACTTACCAATATTAGTTCGGATTTATTCCTCGTGAACGTTCATCGCATGCACTTTTGAATTTAGCACGTTTGTGCGGTACTTTCGAGCAATTTTCCAAATAATCAACAGTCTAATTAGTCATTTTCCTGACGAACGTCACGAGAACAGAAAATAGTAGAGCAGGTTATATGCAGGGGAATACAACAGCACGGAAATAAATACGCACCAAAAAAAAATAGTCGAAGTCCGTTTTATGTTGGCATACTTGTAAAATGGCGTCAGAGAAACCCGGGAGCGTTCAACAAGGTAAAAATATTTTTAAATTATTCTTATTTAACAAAAAAACTACGTATGCGCTATCACGCATCAGCGATGGCACGCGCAACAGCTTTATATTACGGCGTTAACTTTTCGCGGTATACTCCGCCAGTTCGTGTAAGCGAAATTTTGAAATATCAAGGTTACGCCAGTAGCTGTCAAATAAAAATTGATTTTTTGTAGCCGAAGATTCTTCTTTCGCCGGACTCGACGAAAGTTTGCTAAGCATGGAGAATTTAGATCGGTCGTCGCCGGAACTGTGGCCGGAGAAACGTAAGTGAGCACCACTATGCATGGATGAAAAATACCCTTATATTCAAATAGTTCCAGGATACTCAGATTTTCTGAATATTTACACACCCCCCAACACGACTAAACTGCCCTACTCGAAAGAATTCACGCAAGAAGACCAAAATTACCTGCACCGTAAGTCAGACATTTCTTTTTACAACCGTAAATGATGTAATCTATGTGCGCAGAGCTGGCGTCGCTTTCGACGGCGGGTTTGATATCCAAAGTTAAAGAGCTGCACGACGTGGCGTATCAACTGGGCGTCGAAGAATCGAAAGAAATGACTAGAGGGAAGTACTTGAACATATTCACTAAGACTCGGAAGTCAAAATAGTTTTAATTGATACCGGTTGGTTAATCGTGGAAGTTTATTATAATCGGGGCATTCATATTGTAATTGCAACTTTATATATTTGATGATTTAATAAATCGTATATTATATAGTTTATTTTTGAATACCATTTATTAGTTAAAATTAATGAGGTTGGCCAATTGAATTTGTAAATAGTGTTAAACGTTGTGAATCATTTTTCATAAATATCACGACATTTTTATGTTAATTTATAGGAATTGCATATATCTGCTGAGAAGTTCAAGTAAAGTGTATTTTAAGAACAAATGTGTATTTAATATGGAATGGAATTTTTGCTTCGTACACGTTTTAGTTCCCACTGTGACAATGTTTCAATAGTACAGTAAAATTATGGCCTGCAATAAGAAAATGGTTAGCTAAATGTAGATCTTCCTATATTGTGGTTCTTTATATTAAATTTATGTTCTCTAATTTCGAAATTTCTTCAAGTTTCTCTTATGCAACACAAATTCTGCAATTAATTTGGTGTACAATTGAGTTTAGTGAAATTATTATTGTTGTTAATAACAATAGGCACACATCAGTTTCAAGGCATAGTCGGCAATCAAATACCTTTGTCGGCATGGCCAGTAACCAGGGTTGTTAGAGTGCCAACCCAACCAACCCAACCCAAACCCAAACCCAATAGTGTCTTGGTACGTACAGCAGATGGGCAATAGTGGCAGATGTCTCATTCCCTGGCACTGGCACATTGAAGTACCTCGCACTCCATCCAGTTCTTTTTTGAGCTTCTGGCCAGGGCTCCTTTAACCTCAGGAGCCAATTCTGGATCAATAAATTCCCGGTTAGCTCCGCTCTTTGCCACAGAGTCGGCTGCTTAATTTTTTTATTCCAGCGTGTCTGGGTATGCAGACCAGGCTAACCTTGCTAGCTCTCACTAATTGAGACGGCACTGTGCTGCAAATGATTTACTATAATCTATAATGTGTGATAACAGTGACGATACTGCGGTACAAGCAGATCATTGGGTTGGGTTTCTAGAGTTTTGCAAGAGGCATCTCGAAATAATAACCAATAGGTTCAATGGGTTGAATGATAGCGTATCCGTCATGGTATCGGGCACCCTTACAGTGCTTCTAATTCATTAGGTTTTGGTGAGAAATCACAAGATGGGAAAAGGTAAAGATGCATATAAATACACTTCTAAACTATTTCTCAAATGAAATTATCATTCACAGACTCTAACTGACTGGAAGTCGTAAACAAAAGTGCAAGCAGCAAAAATAAAGGAGTCTCGACGTCTGACCAGTGGAAGATGTGCAATTTCAATGCAATTAATGTGCCCACGTACAGAAAATACCGCAGTGGAAGGCGATGTGAACACTCCTGAAAGAGGCCATGTGTTACGTTATAAATTGTTAATATCTAACATGTTTTATTTTTTACAAACAAGCTCCAGGTATCTCCAAATGTCCAACAGAAACAGAGGGCTTCGTGTGTCTCAGCACACACTACGATTAACTCCGATGAATAGATTTGGCTATTTTTAGTGGCAACATTTTCCATAAGCAATGTTCCACCTTCGAGCTTTATGTTCGATAATTTATGGTCAGCAATCACCCCACCAGCAAGTACAAGAAGAATGCCAACAACACCAAAAGGACCGAGAGCAAAACAAGCATCGCAAGACTTTGAAACAAGCAACAATAAAATACTGCATGTGTTGTACGAAATAAACGACAAAATGCAGCAAGTTTTAAAGCTCTGGTTGTTGTAGTAGAGACAAATAAATAAATCGAACTAAAAAAATCTAATTTTTTATTTATTTAATGTTATCTTTTCACCTGTTGCACATATATATATATATATAAAAATGTTGAAAAAGTCAAGATTCTCTCGATCAAAATCCTTCCTTAGATTTCTAATAATTATTGGTGAAGGAAGGAAAATAAAAGACAAATAAACCTTATATATTTTATCACATCTATAAGTATATTAAATATGAAATACAAAAAAATTTGCACAATTAAATGCGTAAGCACATTTCGTGTTTTCGAATAACCGGCTCCCAAAAAGTTAAGTTACCGCCGTAATGTCTGTACATCACGTCGGTAACTTAACTTTTTGGGACTAGAGACTAGAGTGGTGAAATTTCTCCTATTGTTGAATTTCTCGAAAATTACACAAAAACACATAACAATTACATACACATTCCCTCGATTCGACGTTTAAATCCTCAGCCGTTGCCACAAATAACAATCGAACATGTGAGAGACATTTACGGGTGTCGTCTTAAGGCATGTGTTTCAATCAAAATCGAACACAGAGGGAACGTGTCGGGCGGATTTATGAGACGGTCCATTGCATTACGCTCGTGTCCTTGCCGCCGATGGAGACGAGTCTCGTGTCGTCGTGGAGGAAGGTCACGTTTGTTACGTGACTGCTGTGACCGCTGTACGTGTGGTGAAGAGACTGAAATGTGAAACAAATAATCGCGCTGTATTAAAAAAACGTATTGAAAATAATTACCTTCGGTTGAACGACAGGGTACGAATATAATTTGACTTTTCCGAAATCGTCTCCAGTGGCCAGCAGATTTGACTCGTGGCTGCGGTTGCACGCGTTTACGTCGGTGCCGTCGGCGTTTTCCGGCCAGATGCCGATCGTGGTGAACGTTATTGTGCACGAATTTGTGGCCCAATCTATGTCGCGCATCGAACTGGTTTGCGTGATTTGTCTGCAGGTTGTTGCGTTCCCTATAAGAAATATGTTTTAGTGTTAAATTAAAATTATTTTTAAAAATTACTCACAGAATAAAAGTTCATAATCTCCGGAGTTGCTCCTTATTATTTGACCATCGGCAGACCAATCGATGTGGGTGATAAAGCTCGAATGTCCCTGGAAATTATAACAGGAATTTTATATTAAATCGTTAATTGGAACCAGCGATATTATTTTTACCGAATTTCCTCTTGCACCCTTAGATAGCATGTGAGTATATAAGAAAATGTGTAAGTGCATTATAGGTTTTAACCAGACATCGCCAACGTGTTAATTATTAAAAAAATAATCAAATAAGCTAAGTATGAATCAAGTAATATTCGACACTTTAAGATTTATGAAACTGCTGATGTAATTTTTAAATGCCAGCATGTGCGATGATGGATTAAAGAATTGTGTACAAGAAATTTTGTGATTATAAAGTGCAAAATTGAAACATCACCAAAGAAATAATCACACAAATTAAGTTGCTCCACTTTGTTTACAAAGATAAAGTGATTTGAAATGCTATAAAATTGTAGATGGTGAGATACAGATACAATAAATCAATTAATTTTCATTTGGTTTATATTCATTTTGCATTATTTCTTTAATTTCCAATTATATCGAATATGCTGTTTTTTTACAAATACATAAAAAAAGCTTGAGACAAAATCGGTGTAATTGAAAAAGTCAGAATTGATCAAGTGAACACGTATTAGCGATGATAAGACAGTTATTAATTAAGACTTACCATGCATTTTCCCACTTTACTGTACCTCGTGCAGCCCTCCACGGCCTGATACACGTAAATGTGGTTGTCCCTCGATCCTACAGCTATTAAATTACCATCGGGCGAATATTGTATCACCTGAATTGGTTCAACACCATCGACGTGCTGACCCAACAAGTCCCTGCTCTGCGTGTCGAAGACCAACCAACGGCCGGATACGCAACCGACGGCAACGACAGTCCCGTCAGCCGAAAAAGCTATGCTTTGGGCTTGCTCCTGAACACAAAAAATTTACAATTCGTTGTTGAAACTATGTCGAAATGTTTACCCCAATGTCCTTGCTCCATAGTATGCTGTGCGACATGGAATCCCACATTTGCAGGAGCTTGTCTTGTCCGGCGGTTACGAATTGCGGGATGCTTGGATGGGCGGCTAGTGCCCACAGTTCGTCGGTGTGTCCCAAAATGATCGGCTGGAAACCCAAGCTGGTACTGCCGACGAGAATGCAATTTCTCGTTGTTCCCAGGAGCAGTTGGGAACCTCTGCCCTCTGATACGACCCTGACGCCGCCAAAGTGTCCTTCGATCTGAAAATTAATTAATGGAGTGGTAGTCATTGACATGTTCTCCTAGATATAAAAATGTGAACAATAATCTACAGATCAAGAGCTTTCTCAAATACATGTCTCGCCTTATGATTTTCTTTCAGTAACAGTAAATAAGCCTCCAACATTTTCTAAAACTTTTGTCGAAATACAAATTCTCATTTTTCTTTATGTACGTCATTATTAATAAATAATTTTATTCACTAAATAAGACGAATTTTATTCAATTACTCAGTGATGTTGTTATAGTGCGTAAGATTGGTTGCCTATCGGTCAGGGCCCCTATGTGGTTGAAGTGTGTTTTTTTTGTAAAATTGAATTATTCCACTTTCTAATAAATTACGTCTAATACGATAATACAATGTACTCCTTACCTGGCATTCCTCTCCTATTCGCTTGACGTTCGAATCGAACAGCGCCAATTTCCCGTCCTTTCCCCCGCCGGAAATGACGCTGCCGTCTTTGAGCACGCAAATCGTGAACACCGAGCCTTCGTGCGCGTTCTTGAAGAATTTCGAGATGGTGTTCGTCCCGCGGCCCCAGATCGCCAGGTTGCCGTTGGAATCGCCGGTGATGACGTCGCCCGACTGGAGGAAGGCCACGCACGTTACGTATCTCGGCTTGTCGCGGTTGTCGAAGATGCCCATTCGTTTGTAGAGCATCCCGCTGGCGTCCAACGTCCAGAAGGCGATGTGCGACTTGCCGCAGGTCACTATGACGTTGCGGTCCAACGGGTGGAACTCGGCAGCGACGATTGTATCGACGGAACACTGAAATATAATAATAATAATAATGTAATTATATTTCATTACTTAATTATGTATGAGTCGGCAGCAACGCAGGTATTTAAAATGAGTTACATAAAATAACTCGACGCAATGCTAGTTCACCTGTAACTCTACACCTCGTTGCAAACTAAGCATACGTTTTAAATACCAGCGTTGTTGTTGACATGACGCATAATTAAGGCGACTTTTCTCCCTCTATTATGTGTTTTACCAATAAACTACATCACATTTTGCATTGCGTTTTATTTCGATTAACGGGACAGGACATGGTGCTACGACCTACGGGTTTGTAAGACACCCCTAGAAAAATCTAATCTATGTCAAAGCACATCATCAAAACATAATGATTAAAAAAATTGCATAGCTTTCGTATGTTGTTCGCTTAATGTGGAGGTAAAAATAATTATTGTTAAGTAAATTTATTCTCTTGTGCAATGCATGTACGTTGTGTTAAAATACTTGTGCATTTAAATACTTCGTCATTACTCTTACCTTGGTTTCTGTAATTTTGTAACCTTGTTCGCCTTTTTGCCAATCCCAAACGGATATGACGTGATCCGTGGATTCATCAACTGCAACAAGTAGTGACCCACCGTCGGTCTTGCTGAAGGAAAGACAGCAGACGGAGTTGATGAAATCGTTCATCCCGATCACCGCCTGCGTGTGCAACGAAACGGAGTTCCACACCCTGATGTGGGGTCGCGCGTTGTTCTTGTCGTGCCCGGCGCACTGTCCACTAGCCACCAATAACTTATTTGGGTGGACTGCCAAGCTGTACAAAAACGCGTATTACGTTTTGATCAAATTTGCAAAATGTCGATCGCGATTACCTTTTGACGTCGTCGGTGTGTCCCAGGTAGTGCCTCTGGCTCTGCTCCTCGACGTTGTAGAGCACCACGGCCGCCGCGACGAAATACACCATTTCGCCGGTCGGCAGGAAATAGAGATTTGAGCGGCAGTCGCGTCCCCTGTACCCGTACACCCAGTCGAGCTTGAGCCGCTGCGACGGCGCCGTTTCTACTTTAGTGATGTCGAAGGTTTCGGCGATTTCCGTCGGGGCGTACAGAACGATCGGTCGTCCGCGGAGGTACATTTTGAGGGTTTGCTCGTCTTCGTTGTAGGTGGCATCTTTGGTGCTGCAATTGAAGAAACGTTACTCATCAGGAACAAAAAAAATATCTTTTTTCTAACTACAATTATTAGCGGCCGCATTCCACGAATATGTAAATAATTACAGCTCCACGCCATTGTATAGATTAGACGTAAATGTAGACTAATAATAAGATTAAGGAATCATTCTATTGTATAAACCGGACGCGAGTGTTCAACAGGGCAATTATAACACAAATTTTAAGTCGTAAATCAATCTGAAGTGACTTTCACAATTGCGTGCTGTAAAAAAGAAACCACGTGATTGTGGTTTCGCATGTTCATGATCGGTTTCGCGAAGACATTAAGCGTACTCTGAAGACAACTATTTATTTCTGCTTTCAATAGAAAATATAATTCAGCCATCCGGTGGTACTGTTCCATGAAGAAAAATCAATTTTTAATTATTTAACGACGTGCTTACATTTTTCAACAATGTTCTAATATATCAGGTCGGAGGATATGTTCCTTCTGTTACACTTTGCTTTCCTTTATTTGTTTTCTTATGGATTACCTTGTCGAACGTTGCCATGGCAACGGCATTTGGTCAAGTCCTTTTTTATTGCAAAATTTCTTCCGCCAAGTTCAACTTAAATCTTAAGGAACGAATGAAAGCTTGTATGACAGCGTAGGTCAAAGGCAACTAAAATATCCAATTTCGGACAATGACTGATCGCAATCCACTCTGTTTGACTACTCTGATTGGTTGGTTACGTCAGCACCATTGGCCTCGCAATTTAATCGGAGAGTTGCAATTTTTTAAATGTTGTTCGTTTCAATTATTTTTAGGCGCAGTTGATGTTTGACATTTTTGATGTTTGATTATTTTGAAGATATTTATAATTTGGCTTTTTTTACTTTTGATATATATCGGAGTATTTTGACAATTTTAAAATGTGAGCTTTTTTTATGCCAGCCTCGCACTCGTCTTGGACAAAATGTGTATGACACAAATTATTTCAATTAGGAAATAAAAAACATGTTAGGCTTATGGATTGTTTAAAATTTTATCGTTGATTATTTAATGCAACATATTAAATATTGTGATATTTCTAATATATTTTAGTATTTTAGTTATTCATAGAATGAAAAGCTTTGGGTTGGGTTGGCCTAATTTTGTTGTTAATTAGAAATTATTTAACATAAAAATCATTTTCGCCAATATTTCAGAGATTCAGTTTTTCAACTGCTATGTTTTTTCCAGATCAACCACACCCAACCCAACCCAACCAAATTCAACCCAACCCAACTCAACCCAACCCAACCCAACCTTCAACTTCAACTTTTCTAAGGCGTTTGATAAAGAAATTTTTCAAGCGATTTAAAAAAATCATAGTTAATTTACCAAAACTTTGTTTACGAGTGTAAACACAATTAGACCACCAACAAAAAAATTTCAGTGATAACCTTTGTTCTTCCTTCTGATAGTAAACAAGTGTGGGCACAAATATTGTCAATAAAACACGGATACTTGCACAAAACAATTCTCAATTCATCTAAAATCACAGTGAAGTTACCACACGTTAGCTTACCCACTTAGTTGGCAATTAAACATTCTTTCTTTTTTTCATATAAGGAATTTTATTCAAAAGTATTTCTATTGAAAACACGTTGATTGAGCACAATCTGAAAATAATTCTTAAATTCTACGCGGGCTAAATCACAAGATTTTAATTAAAAAAAAATTATTAATGCGGGGAAATAACACGACGCAATTTCTGGCGTACACTAACTAAATCTTATCGGTCAAAGTCACTGGGTTAACTTTATAACGATAAACGATAACGATATATAAAGGTGTGCACGAAAGAGGTGTCTTAAATATAATTGGTAATAAAACTCAAAGTACAACATCAACTAAAAATTTGCAAAAATCATGATAAGTTTACCAAAATTAGTTTATATCTACAACGTTGCTTTGTCTGACTCTGAGTTAATTGCGATATTTATATTCAGATAACGTTTTTGTTGTTTTAGAGAAAATATACGTTTCGATAACAACGCAATTGTCGTGCGTACCGAGCTGCATGATAAAAAAAGATCGATATAGTTGGGTGAGGGATTTTCCCTGGGTATTAATAAATAATGCCCGGCGCATAGCCTTGAATATGACGATGAAATATATTTATTATTTACTCTTTGAATGCGTGGTTTTTTATTCAACACGACCACATAATGACACAGGTAATCTATTTAGATGTGAATCATTTAGATTGTTACGAAACAATTCTTTTGAAAGCACCGCGTAAGCAAATCTTATGATTCAAATAAAATTTGTTTTATTTGAAAATAAAAATTCTTCTTTTAAATATCACCAATGCCATGGTGTAAAAGCAAGAAGTTGCCTACGACGTCGATGGTATCATTGATGACTTTGTATTTTTTTTAAAGGATTATTAGATTATGTGTTCATCGATTGTCTTAATTGTCATTGGCGTTAATTCTCAACAAATAGCGCCCTTCTTTCTTACCATTTTCCTCTCATATATTTCTTCATAAATTTCCTCAGTTTTGGTTAATGTCCACGTAATTGTTCTATTGGTAATGGAGTGGGATGGGTTAGAATAGCAGAGAAGATAAATCATTTGATTGCAGTTGAACTGGAGTGGGTTGGATTCCATGCTTCATTTGCTCTGCGTTGGTTTACGTAATTCAACTTGATTTGCAACTTGGGATGTTGGCAGTTTTAAGTTTTTGTTCGTTTTAAACTAGTGACCATTTTATTTTGATGAATGATGATTTATTGGAAAGGAAGAGGAAATAGAATTGAGAATATACAAACGTCTGTCTCCTAGGAAAAGGCACGAAGAGAAGATATTTGCAGTTAAATGAAAATGTAACAAAAGTAGAAGAAACACTATTATGACTGAGATGGAATTACTGTATGGACGTATACTGAGGAAGGACGAAAATTTACTTGCCAGGAAGGTAAATTTTGAAATCAGGAGGAATGGAAAAAAGTTGATTAAAAAAATAACTGGGCTGGGCAGTATAAGACAAGACAATACACAGGAGACACTAAAACAAATGTATTGAAGATAAAAAAAACAGGACAAAACATAAAACCCAGCTCGAAAGCAGCCTCAGGGCAAAACGATTATAGGGCAAGGAAAGAATTTATGCACTCTTCTCCTCCTGCCGTTTTAAAAATTTTAGCTTTTAAACAAAGCCACCCATATGCTGAGATAAGACGTCTAACCTTGGACGACTTATTTCTCTTATCATCATAAGTTGACTCGAATTGCATATAAGTAAATAGTTCATTATAAATATTTATTTCGATTAATATTAATTTTCCAATTGTCCTCAAAATAAAACAATTACGAGCACCAAATTGTAAACGTTTAATGCCTAGTTGATTAATGCGAGTATTTCGTTCCTTTATAAATAGAACCTTAAATGGACAATGTAGGTTACATTGATACAAACATAAATAAATCAATAATACTAATTTACCATAAAAGACTGGAGACCATATGGCCATGTCCTACATATGAGGTGGAACCACCAATGTTAAAAAATACGTATTTCGCACAAATCCCACTCTGTCTTAACCTTGGCAGTGAATTAAATTTCTAGTAAACGTATTGTTGGTTGCTTACGTATAATCCATGAATTTTAATGATTCTTACGAAAATCAAATTTATTAAATAATTAATCAAATTATATATTACGTTTGGTTCCAGTTAACAAAGGGCGCCTGCAATTTTCAACTCGCGACCAATTAAAACCAATTGGAAACGCCAAACAAATATTTTTTCAATTACGTCGAATTCAATTAAATCCAATTTACAGTAACGAACGCAATTTTTAAATTACCTGTCCATTTTTTCTCAACGATGCGAAGCCGCGAATTTCAATAACACACACCACTGGCCAGTTGGCCGAAAAAATCTACGTGAATCTGCGAGCGGCTCGAATGACAGTCCAAGGCTCACTGGTACACGTTAACGCGCCGGTTTCAGATTCTACTCCTGCGTCCTGCGTACGGTACGCTGCACAACTAAATTCTAGGTCGCATTCGGAATACGCAACAGGCACGTAAATGGAGATAATTAACTGTGGCAATGATCAGAAGAATTTCGCAATTTGCGTGTTTTTCCATCGGCAGAATGTATGAAATTTAATTTTTAATCTTAAGAAAAATGCAGGTGTAAATTGTAAGCCAACAGGAATGGCCACCAAAGTATATGAAATAATAATGTTGACAATAAAGTTGTAGGAAAAATTACCAAACAGAAACCCCATGATGGTATCTACCTATCTACGATAGATTTTTAACGCGATTCAATGAATAAGACTAGGTTGAAATTAATTGTAGTTTCAAATTGCTAATTTATTGTTTGCACGTTGCAATGTTGCAAATTCTTGCTCTGGCAAGGAAGTTGTGACTTATCATTGTTTTAAAATTACAGCATCGAAAAACTAATTCATACGGTGCGCATTTATTACTTAGCCTCAAATTATTTTTTTACCTAAAATTGGCAAAACTGTTATAATAAACTAATAAAAAGTAAGAATTAAATAAATTTAAACTATTCTTTAAGCAAAACACAAAGAAACTGAATTCAAATACGACATTCCCAAAATGAAATCTTTGCTAAAATAGCTAAAAAAATAATTTCGAGCCCCCAACTACTATACGACAAATAGAGCGAATTACATCTGCACATTAAAATACAATTTGATTGGTCGAGGCGCGAGCTAATCGCCGTTACGTTTAACACAAACGGTATGAGATACGAAAATTGCACATAAATAAAGTCGCGGAGAATTCAGTTGTTTAAAGTCCGCGGTGATTTGTGTCTATCTGTAATGGTTTAGAAATGGCAAGCGTTCAAAGTCAGCCTTCTCTTTTCGACTATACTGTGAGGCAGCGCGCTTATATTACTTTTAATGTAGTTTCAAATTATTAAGCGGAAGAAACTTAATTAAGTTACGAATTTAAGTTACCTGGTCGTAGTAAATAATGCGCATTGTTATTATACTCTGACATATAAACTGCACCACCTAGAAGGGGTGGGAATTTTTGGACCAAATCTGGGAGGAATAGTGGACTAGTCCAGGGAAATAGTTGATTAAAATTTGAAACCCAATCATCAAGTAGTCATGGGATTTTTGACGTTTGTGTCATTTTTTAGAGGTGGTGATAGACAAGCAATTATCGAGTCATTTTTTGAATTTGTTCCACTTTTTCGGATCCCGTTCTTTAGTTTAAAGTGTTTCAAGTGTTTAACGATGCCTAGAGGAAGGAGACCTCAAGTTTACCAGCAGTTGAGTGACTTTGACCGAGGGCGTATTGTTGGTTTACGAGAAGCAGGTTTTTCGTTTAGAGAAATCGGCAACCGTTTGGGACGGCACCACTCAACAATAATGCGTGTTTATCAAGCGTGGTCTGAACATGGGGTTGAACGTCGGAGAAGAGGCACTGGGGCTCAAAGACGAACCAATGAACGTCAAGATCGCCGCTTGAGACTAATGGCCTTGAGAGACCGATTCTCTACAACTAGATCAATAGCTGATCAATGGTTAGGTGAACAAGGTCGTCCGATAGGCTTGCGAACAGTTTATCGTCGAATAAGAACCTTTGGCTTGCTGTCTTACCGCCCACATCTTGTGCTACCCCTCACTGCTCAACATCGCCAGGAACGTTTGGCCTGGTGCACGGAAAGACTTCAATGGAACTTGGAGTGGCATCGAGTTGTCTTTAGTGACGAATCGCGATTTTGTTTAGGAATGCATGACGGTCGGATGACTGTTAGACGAAGACGTGGAGAAAGGCGCAATCCTGATTTTTCGATTGCGAGGCATGTTCACCGAACTGTGGGGTTGATGGTGTGGGGTGCCATTGCTTACAGCAGTAGGACACCCTTGCTCTTCATTCGGGGCAGTATGACCGCCCGACGCTACATTGACGAAGTGGTAGAACCACATGTTCTTCCATATCTTCGAGGGCTGGAAGACCCACTTTTCCAGCAAGATAATGCACGACCTCACGTAGCAAGGGTTTCTCTTGACTTCTTTGAAGAGGCCAATGTTAATCTTTTGCCTTGGCCGCCAAGATCTCCCGATTTGTCGCCCATTGAGCACGTGTGGAACATGATGAGTAGAAGATTGAGGAATCTACCGAACCCACCGTTGACAATAGAAGCTCTACGGCATGAAGTACAGGCTGCTTGGGATGCCATACCCCAAGAAGACATTGATCACCTGCTGGAATCAATGCCAAGGCGGGTCAATGAGTGTATCAGAAGTAGGGGCGGAACAACACATTATTAAAGAAAAATCAAAAAGATGAAGTGTTTTCTTTATCAAATTTTAATCAATTGTTACCTTAGACTAGTCCAATGTTTCTGCCAAATTTGGTCCAAAAATTCCCACCCCTTCTAGGTGGTGCAGTTTATATGTCACTGAGTATATTTTCCCAGCGCCACAATCAATACAATACATGTGGTGTAAAAAGGCAGCATTTAATTTGAATCAATTATAATGGCGTGCCATGTGTACATTCAGCGCTTAACACCGCAATCGTATCAATTATTTATTACTTTGACCCAAATGTACTTGTACAGTTGGGACGAATACCATTTATTTTTTAACTAATTATTTGATACGTCTCACGCAGGTCGGCAGTTAAAAATTAATTAATTTAACAGATGTTTTATAAACATCGTCATGTGTTACTCTCGGGTAAACAAAATTACCTAATACAGTTTCAAAAGAACGAAATTGTATTTAAAATAACGCCGTGTACTTACTTAATTGAAAACGTAGAACTGTTTCTACGGTCCATGGTGGCAGATGTGAATTTCGTAACTGCATATTTTGGAAATTTACGTGACTTTAGCAATTTAATTATTCGTTGAAATGCTATATTTTGGTCCATGGTGATTTTTAGAATTTTTTGAAAACTAAATTTAGTTCAGTTATCAATTGCTAAATTGCCGGGGCGTGCATCCTGGCGTTTATCGCCACTTTGCGGTCACTCTGCGAAAAAAATTGCCGTTTTCGCGCCAGTCAAGACGGTGGTTTTATGGAGCGGCTTCCACGTCATCGTTATCGATTTGACCATATTGCGATATCAATAATATTGTCGTTGACTCCGCATCTACGGCGCTTTGAAATGGGATTCGAGTGCAGTTTATCGTTTTTTAGGTGGGTGTGACAAATCAGTTGTTATTTTTAGTATCGTCGGTGGGAAATGATTCGGTGCTTAAATGGCAATTGTGACATTGACACTGAAAACGCTGCTATGCGAAACAGGTTTTATGGGTTTTGTGTTTTCAATGGATGAATAACAACGTTAGCGCTGGGGTTTTATATGTTATTTTTTGTTTTGCTTTGCTTTGCGATTCTTGTGCTAATAGTTCAACACTAAAAAATTCAGTCTATTTATTTATTTATTTATGATGTATACGACTTTTAAGTCTTGGGTTATGGAGCAAAGTCAAAGTTATTCTCAGATTGCTATAAGATTTAATTAGATCATTATTATCTATTAATTTTTGCCATGTCTGGTTTAATTTGCAGTTTATCGTCGTTATTTTGTATACGAAATAAATCAAAGCGTTCTTAAGCTAGTGTTCAGAAGGCACCCGGTACGTTAAAACCAATTACGGTTTGATGACAACCACTGCAGAAACGTACTTGCGACCGCAAGGATCTATTGTCGCTCACAACTATTTATAGTTCACCCTCCGTTCCCATTCTCTTTAAATAAAGGATGATTTTAGTGGGTGAGATTTTGTCAAATTCGCCCAGCTCCGCTTTTGTCTCACCAAAGACTGTGAACCTGTTTTTGTCCCCGGCGGGGCAGGCACACATAACGTGCTCTGCTGTTTCTTCAGTTTCACAGCATAGTCCGCACTCAGTGGCCTCAGCCACTCCCAGCCGATGCATATGATGCCTCAGTCGGCTATGCCCAGTAATCGGGGCTGTCAGAGTGCGCAGGCCTTTCCTACCCAAGCCTACCTAAGTATCCTGGTACGTGTAGTAAATGGGCCCTATCTTGGAATGTCTTATTCCCTGGCACTCCTGCCAGTATTCCAATACCTTGTGCTCCATCCAGCTCTTATTCGAGCTTCTGGCCAGGGCTCTTGTAATCTCAAGAGCCGGAGGCGAACCCATTACTCGACCAGGTGTCCGTTACGGTTACGCCGCCCGAGTCACTGGCCGAAGTTGTGTCACTGTTAGTGCATCGGTTCGCCCGTGAGATTATTTTTTTTAGTAAAATAACTTTTTCCATTTCGGTGATAACGTGATGGCATATTGTCGAGAGCAAAAAGCGAGAGCGAAATCGGCCGTGGAAACTATTGTAATGCTTAAGTTTAAAAAAATGGAGAAATGTCAATTAAACACCAACCCCATACAGGACGCCCCTCAACTTCAAGAAGTGACGAAAACGTCGACAAAATCAAAGAAGACCGAACCATTGAACAACTCTGTGAGATCTCTGGAATATCATGGAGTTTAATTCAAAGGATTTTATCCCAAGATTTGCACATGAGAAGGATTGCAGCCAAATTTGCTCTAGCCTTCTCACAGACGAGCAAATGGACGTTTTGAGCCTCAAAATGACCTCAAAGAGGACCCTGATTTTTTTCCCAAGGTGACTATGAAGTGGTTATGAATCGTGGTGCTATGGCTACGACCCCGAATCAAAGCAGCGATCAATCCAGAGGAAGGCAAGTGCAGAGTTGCAGAGGTGTTGTGCACGCGGAGTTCGTTCCCCGGGTCAAATTGTCCACCACCACCAGGTGTTCTACTTGGAGATTTTGAGAAGATTGGGGGGGAGTATCTGGAAGAAAAGGGCAGATATTTGATGCACAGGCGAATGGTTCTTCCATCGTGACAACGCGCAGGCCTACGCCGCCCTGTTTTAAAGCAAAAAATGTGCAACTCAAATACACGATTTTGAAATTTTTGTATTTTTTAATCAGGTGTTTTAACAGCAATTCTCAAATCATACCAATTTCGATTTGGATCCATTTTGGTCCATTTTCACTATTTTGACATTTTTCTTCCTTCACAAGTTTGCAACTATTTACATGACTAGTCGCAGTTCGTCCAGTAATTTTTTTTGCATTCGGCAAGTTTTGCAATTTTTTAATGTCGCCAGTTGTAACAATGTGGAATGTTTGCGATTTTGATCATTACGACACCTTTGATATTATTTTACTTTGACACACACATTTTTAAAAAAACGTTTGGTTTGGTCAATTGGTGATTTTTGTTTTTTTTTTTTCAATCGTGACATTTTAGTGAATATTGGCAACTTCGACAATTTTAAACTTTTTGGGCCACTTTGTCTCTTCCTTCGTATGTCATTTTAATTACATTCTCGATCACTCTGTTGAAGATAAACGGTCTCCACAATTCCTCGCGCGTCATTTCTATTAACCATATCGGATTTGCTGGTACATCCAATTCTATCAATCGTTTAACGAGATCGTATCCTACAAATATTACTTGCATCGTTGCATTTGTTCATCTGGTGTCGGCTTCACATCGGAATCCACATTCCCTATGTATTTTTTTGATCCTTTTTGTGATCTAGTTTTTTTTTTTCATTAGTGTTAATAATTTTTAATATAAGTCCAGCAGATTCATTATCACGTTCTTTTGTATTGCGAGCAATCCTTTTACTTTATATCATCACCTTTTAACATTTCCCATGTCCGTTATTTTTTTCTTGCCTCTTTATTGTAGATTTTTTATGTCTTCTAGACTGGGTGGTACCTCCTGAGTTTCTTCTCGTTCTTGGTTTGTGATAGTCTCACCGTATTATTTAGCATGTTGGCAAAATACTAGATCGACTTCGAAAACGTGTTTTTTTTGATATCTCTGTACTTCTTGTACAATTTACCTTAATATTTGTTGTTCTTTTTGCCTTTTATGTTTCTGCTTAGCTTCCTTGGGGACACATTTTCCATTTCATTCGAGTAAATCCTTTTTAAATTAAAATTTCTGTTATTTCCTTGCCTTTCACCTTACAACCCTCTACGAACAATTTTTATATTTTTATTTATCTCTAACTCCTGTGAGCAGTGCTTTAGATCTTTCATCACGTCCTCCACACTGCAACCATTTCTTGTACAATTTAACTCATGGTGCGAAAATATTCTACGACTTTGATGGACTATTTAAATACTAAAATTTAATTCTAGTATATTGGTCGAGATAAATATAATTTGAGAATTCCGATTTAGATAAATTACTAAGATAACAGAGCACACAAATTCTCGAGATTCCAAAAAAATACACGAAATATTCAAAAAAATATCCGTCGGTAGTCGATATGATGGACTACGCTACGTCCAGTTGAACTTGCAGTATATTACGAAGAAATTATTGCTGGTCTTCGAACACAGTCGCCTATTATTTTGGCACCGATACTAGGTAACGTTATTTTTTTCAAAACAAGAAATACAAATGCGCTAATAAAATGAAAATACTACAAAAAAAAACTTCAATTAATCCATATCACACCATTGCAAATTGTTAAGGATACTTTAGAGTCATTTTATTAAAAATAATATTTGTTTGTAATAACATTACCGAAACTTAACATGTACGAATGAATAAACGATCCAAGTGACAATGTTAATTAAATAGAGTAGTTCTTAAGACACAGGCGAATAATTCATCAGGCAAATAATTAAAGATCTTACCTCCGAGCGATTTTTGGCTTTCTGTTCATTGCTGCACAGAAAAATTCACCGTTAAAATCAACACAAACGTTTTATCCGAAATGCCTACGTATTCTGCTTCACAATCGAACGCTATGATCAAAGTAATCATTTATTTGCACAGGTGATATCTCGTCGTGTTCGTGGATTACAGCCAATTGTAGAAATTGCAGTGATTAAGATGGGGCGGGGACGGCGAGTCGACACAAGTGACGAATTCATGGTTTATCTCGCAAATTTCTTCGCTGTCAAGACAACGCAAATGGATCGTAGTAGTAAAGATTGTGGACGAGTCGTGTTGTCATTAATGAGACTTTCGATTTCTTTATTTGTGACGATATTTTATCGATTGTAGACTGCGATGGACGATTGAGGAATTCATTTAGGGGCACAAAATATGTTGTGATTGCACACCTAGCAGGATTTGTCTAGTTCACAAGGAGTTCACAAGAACAGTGGAATTGTTAGTAGTGACAGGGCCACCACAATAACATATCAGAAATTTTAACAATAATTATGTTTAAGAAAAATTAAATCAAGTCCATCGAATCATAAAAAAAATATTACTTTTTAAACGGAGTTTGCAAAAGTCACAGAAAAAATAACAAAAAAAATAATTTGACAAAACTAACCTAACCTGATTATCGCCAATGCAATTTATGTCAATTTATGTAACGACTGAAGCGTTCATTTAATTGAGATTTACGTTGTACCTGTTACGGAACAATTACCAATGACGCAATGTTTATTTTAAAGTCGCAGTCCCGCAATGATAATTTAGCAAGTCGATAGGAGCGACACCTACGCCCATCCGGTTCGCAAAAAAAAACAAATTGATGTCCCACATGAATCGAGTTCCATTGCGCCAATTGCTGAACGACGAACCAAAGCGGACGACCAAGTGGATCGTTAATAATTAGTAAAATTAAATTAAAAAAAATTAAAATAACGTACCCGTGTTTTACATTCGAAGCGGCCTGGTTGGGCTTGGAAAATAAATTTAAAAACGATTTGGTTGAGAATCTAAAAGAAAGAGAAAATAAATTAATAGCAACGTAATTATAAATAAAAGCGAATTGGTGGTAAGAAACAACTTAAAAATAAATTGAAAAACTGCAGTACCTTCAACATGACTAACAAATACAAAATAAATAAGTAAATAAATAAATAAATAAACAAACAAATAAATAAATAAACATTTATGTACGGAATGTATATTTTACAAACGTCACATTTTATTTAAAATTGAAATATCAAAATGCTAATCTAATTAAAGTTAATAAGGACGATTCTTCATTGGTGAGGATAGTTGCTCGAAGTGTATTTCAATCGAAGTTTTATTTCACCAAAGACTAATTTGTTGGAATCAAACTTCTTCTCGCGTGTACTCTTCGTATCTTCAATATAGAAAGACTCCGGCCGATTACAATTGGCCTGTCAGGATTTATTAATGTGTGCTCTTTATTTTTGTTTTTTTTTTCTTCTTAAATTCCAGTTTATTATACGATGTTCTATATATTTAGGACTCGATAATTATGTCATTAAATAAATTTGAATTATCTACAATTCTGATAAATATTTCAAATTTAAAGTACCCATTTTTATTCTATAATTTACAATGTTTATCGTAGGGAATAGTATGGTACACCATCGCGTTCATAAATAATGTCGCAGGATAACAGAGACTTCTGTTGAAAAAAACATGCAGCGGCCACCGATCATACAACCCAACCCCGCCAACCCAACCCAACTAAAGGATTGCCACAAAAACTTAATAACTTAATAATTAAGCAATAATTAAAAACTTAATCAAAGAAAAAAGACGAATGAGAAATTGGTCGAAATATAATTCTTTCTTCAACAATAAATATCATGTCATTTTAGAAAAAGTTTAAAGGTTATGTGAGATAAATTATTACAAAATTATAATATTTATAATTTTCATTCCACATTTGACATGTCAAGACCATTAAGAAAGATATAATGTGATTTTTTATAGTAATTCTAAAGTAATAGGTTCAAATCTGAAACGGGACACATTCACATTCACAGTGGATGGGTGGTTTATAAAAACCATATTTTGTAATTGAATTCCTGTCAAGGTGTCGTAATATGGTTAACAAAATAAAATTAAAATAAAACAATTACAATACATTAGAAATGTTTTGTTATTAATTTTGATAATTTTAAATATCTTGAGAAATTTCACAATTGTATCTAATCTCGATATTTATTTTGTTCAAAATTTTAATATATTTTTTGCTATTTTTACATTTGGAAAATTTTGTCAATTGCATTTTCAACAATTTGGATGATTTTATCAACTTTTAAATTTGTTGAAAATGATGAACTCTAAATGTAATTACAAGAGAAATTATTTTTAGTCAATTTTCATAGCATTTTATTTATTCTTTAGTAATGTTTAAAAAAATAGAAATTCGAAAACTGATTGCAAAAAATCGAATCTTCATAAATTAAATTAAAAATTTATGTAATTTTAAATTTGAAACAATGCATTACAAAACCAAAACATATATAGCAAATAAAAGAAGAAATTACAGAAATTTTTTGGATGTGAGTCAATTTGAAAAGGAGAGAACGAAAAGAACGAAGGAGCAAAGAAAATGGAAATTATAAAACGTGCTGACGAAAAACAAAATAAGGAAATTGAAGAACAAATTTTTTTTGCAATTAGCAATGGGTCTACGTCATTAACAAAGACATTGTTAAAGTAAAAATAAATAATGCATTATTGTCGAAGACAAGTTGAGGAAAAAGATATTGTTCAAGTAAAAAAAAAATAATAATGTCTCGTTGTCGAATTCATTGCCAGAATCATTGTTAAAGAAAAATAAGAAAATTATCATAGTCCTTGCGTGCTATTGAAGCCCAACCCAACTCCACATAAAATAAATTGAAAATCAAAGACCATTTTATATTTAAAACAGTTGTACCTAAATTCTAAGATTAGAAGCATCAATGTGTTCGATGACATGGGGTTACTTTTAAGATTAGATTATAAAAATTGCTGTTGAACCCAACAGTTAAGAGCCTCAAATTCGTCGATCTAGAATATTATTAGATTGGGTTGCCTATAAGTTACAGAAATTGAAAGCGAATTCAAACTCAACGCTACAAACTGTGCGAGACCTACAATTGTGGCAACGGAAAGCTCTTTGAAGCTCAACACAATCCTTAATCAGCCCTAACTACTCAAAAATATAATAGAAACTTATACAAACTTAATAAGTTAAACCACCATAAAACCTTCCAATAGTTTTGATAATTTATGAAACACTTTTTGCATTGTTAACTTTTAACAGGTTGGGTTGGATTGGGTTGGGTTAGGTTAATGAGAATTTTTTCATTTAAATTTTTTAATTTTTAGTTTGATTTCTCAAAAAAATTAAACAAACATTATAATTATTACGCATCCACAATTTTGTTGGTGAGGTCAAACGTCAAGATTGTTTTGGTTACAATTTTTGGAAGTATATTCTCCAATAAATTACGGAAAATACCATTCATGCATTGTCGGTGAGGAATACCCCTTGTCTTTTAGGGTTTGAGGTCACTGAATGTTGTATTTCATATAATTTCGTATAATTTTATATTCCTTTAAACTCAATTTAATTTCAGTTTTCTAATCACTTTTCATTTATTTCTATTTGTTACATGCTTACATATATTGCATCATGCGGTGGTCTGATGAGCCCAGAAAGAGCAGAATGGCACCTATTGCATTTACTGACATTTTCAACAAAGCGGTTCTTTGTTTAGATTTACAATCATTTCCCTTCGTATTAATTCTTTCACTTGTTTTCTTTGTATTGTTTGGTACCATCGGTTACTTGTCCTACGAAGTCCAATCGATGCGCTTATAGCCCGCATTACACCCATTGCACTTCTCCAGAAGAACAATACGACTTGCAAATTTATTATTACATATCATCAACCAAATCAATTGCAATTTACTTCCAATTTCGTTTTAATACGAGCATTGCATGTTCAATGCAATCTAAATATTCATGCGGTCGCAACTCCGAACGCAGTCATTCACCGGAGAAACTCAAACTGCACGAAAGACTCGATCTTTCAATTAAAGCAGTGAAATTCGAAACAACGTAATTGTAAATTAATTCAATTACGCGCCGCGAGTAGTTTTACCGTAAAAAACGTTAAACGTGTAAATCGGAGAGAGTTTTACGAGACACCTGCATTTTTATTTTCCGTACCTTATAGAAATGATGCCTTGAAAGGAAGAGAGAAAAAAAATAAGCAAGCGTGGAAGATCGGGCGAACGGGATACCGCGATCCTCGCAAACTTAAAACTGGTTTAATATCTCGCAAAAAATGCGGATTCGAATCTATATTTGGCAGCGAACGATGCAAAAATGCACGCGCGACGCCCAGTTTCGAACGACGAGACGACTTAGACGTGAATTTAATTATTTATTCGAAAAAGTGTTGTTTTGCATAATTACACTGCGTCCAATTAAATAGTTCAAATCAAAATAATATTTGTGTGATTGTGATTACTATGGTCTCTTGTAATTGCTCCAACTGGAACTCATACAAAACAAAGCTGGAAACATCTCTCCCAATCCTAACTTATTTTAAATTATTGTTGGAATTATGATCTGCTGGTACTCACTTGGACTGCGGACTTGTGACCGAGTTGGCGTTGTTGAAGTCTCCGGTGGAGCTCCATCTCTTGTGGAGCGTCGCCGAATTATTTTGTGGGCTTATCAACGGGGGCGGCCGCCTCGCCAAAGGTAGCGGCGTGGCCCTAGGCGACGGGGACGGAATCGGCGAGACGCTGCTGGAGCTCTGGCTGTCGCTGTGGAGGGACCCCGTTGACTGGTAGTGGACGGCGCGTCTTTGCGGCAGCGACGAGCGATGGTTTAATTCGCGAGATTCTACGTTTAATCTGGAAATAAAATTAGCATTTAGACATTTCGTTCAATTAAAATCGAATACAATTGCGAGCATTAAATCTAAATCCAGAAAAGTCAACTAAGTTGAAACTGAAGCCTTTCATGGCAGTTGTTACATCGAGATCTTTCATTCAGTTACATGAATTACTTTGTATTATTCGTCAAGGTAAATGGAGCTAACAAAATCATGGGAAGCATCTGAAGAAGATTCAAAATGAGAAGGAAATGGGAAAATATTGTTAAGGGTGTGAAATCTTCGATGAGAACATGAGTGACGCAATTGACGAATTGACGAAAATTATTATTAAAGAATTATACCAGAAGTGAGTTATCTTAAACCTATTAATTGGAAGGAAGGATTAAAATTACTGTTCAATTATTTCGTCATCAGTCATTTGTCAGATAGGTTAATACTAATTAATAAGTCTTGCTTTACTTTTATTATTCTTTAGTGCATATGTGTCCTTGCTTTTTTTATTGTTTTTCTGCATTAATTGTATAGTTTCTCATCAAGTTCTCATTGAATTCGTTTTTGTTTTTAATTCATGTTTCGTACTTTACATCTCCCTGTTATTATTTTAATAATATTTAACAATAGCAATTAAATCGAAATATTAAAAAAAAACAGAAATAATTGAAGTTATACTTACTTATTGGGCGCGTTGTACGTGGGTTGCCTAAGTCTCATTTCTTTGACGATGCCGTTCCTGATCGGAGTGGTCGGCATCGCCGGTCCTTGCTGGGCCAGTCGCATGCCCTCGAGCATGCTCAGCCGGCGCAGCGCTTCCGCCAGGGTGGCCTTGAGGCAGACCAGCTCGTCCCCTTGCTCCAAGACGCGCCGCTCCAGATCCGCCACTCGGCCAGCGACGCCCCGGCTTTCCGCCTCCAACATCTCATCTGAAATTACAAACGATCGATGATAAACGCGATACGTCAACTCCAAATGATTGTTTATATTCGGCGGAGACCATGAAACGATCGCGTTATCTTTCGAATTCGTTTCGGCTTTGCGAACGTGTCGAGTAGTTAATCGCGGATTAGTAAAAGTCAACGATAAAATAACATTAACATCGAATGCCAAGAGCTTGTGATGTATTCGTATAAATCATACGTGATATATCCCAATTCTCATGAATCGTCAATGGACAATTGTGTACCTCAACGTTATTTTGTTGGGGTGCAATAACACGGACGTTCTTCACGACTGTGCATGGTTGAATTGTATTCCTATCTATATTTATAATATTCCGCGTACTTTTTATATGCGATGTATCTGAAGAAAAATGTTCTGTAACTGGAGAATTGGAAGTTGAAATCAATATCGGATTGCATACAAGTTAACTCGCTCCAAAATGGCAACCATGATGTCGAAACTAAAATTAACAGACTGAGTGAATCCAATTACGCTCTTGAAGATAATGAGATTTTATCGTCGTGTGTAATACAAATTTTTTTCTATAGGACTTCAAGTTCAAAGAAAATTAAAATTCAAAGAAAATTATAATTTTCGGCACAAGAATCGCTATTGCTTTCAAAATAGAGCGTTTTCTTTCCTGATATATACAAATTTTAAGTTTAAAACCTCATAGTGGTGGCTTCAATGGTTTGGACTCTTCATGGTCCGATCCAAATCAAAAAATTGGCCGGACCTGTCCAGATATGGAAACATTTGTTCAATGACAAGTGGATCAATATCATTGTGGAATGCACCAGTGAGTACATGTAATCTGTTGCCAACAATTTTGCTCGCATAAGAGATGCGACGCCAACTAATCGAATTGAGATTCGTGCTTTCTTTGGACTACTTTATATGGCTGACGTATATCATGGAAATCGTCTAAATGGAAAAGATTTGTGGGCTACCGATGGGTCTGGTGTAGAAATATTCCACCTCACCATGAGCCTGCGAAGATTTAGATTCCTAATTCGTTGTTTAAAATTTGACAGAAAAGAAACTCTGGCAATTCGAAGGGCAACAGATATTTTTGACCAATTCATTGCTAATTGTCAGAGAGGCTACCATCACTCAGAGTTTGTAACAGTGGACGTGATGCTTCCAGGATTTCGTGGAAATGATCAAAATGTTAGCATTAAGATTGAGGTGTACGTCGGAACACAACCAGAAGGGCCCTATAGAGTTTCAAGGAGTCCCTACAATGTTGTTCAACGACCTTGTGAACATGTTGTTGGATCAGATCGTAATATTACGATTGACAACTGGTTCACCTCCCTACCTCTCGTAAAGAAATTACTCAATGACCATTAGCTTGCAGTACTTGGAACTGTCAGAAGAAATAAAAGAAAGCCCTTAGAATTTTCTCAACCAGTTGTGCGCGACCGACATGTTCGCTTTTTCGAAAGAGTGTAAAGAGTGTCTCGATGGGGTCCCCTGTAACAATATGAAATATGTAGCCAATACCATTTCACCCACTCTTTCTTTTCTTATTAATATGTCATTTACCCACAGTGCTTTTCCAAAACAAAACTAAAGGCAGCAAAGCTTTTACCGGTACACAAGAAAGGATATCGCTATTTATTACCCAATATCGCCCGATCTCAGTGCCGTCTTGCTTTGCAGAGGTTTTTGAAAGGTCGATGCATGACAGACTATAAACTTATTGCAAAAAGTTCGAACTATTCAGTGCATGTCAATTCGGATTTCTAAATCAGTAAATCAATAAACGGTAATTCGCAAATCGGTTTTATTTACTTCGACTTGGCTCAACCAAAGGCTTGAGCCAAGTCGAAGTAAATACCATCCTTTACTTTTAAATAAATTGTCATCATGTGGTATTTGTGCTTCTTGTTTAGAATGGTTAACTTAATACCGACGCGATCGTGTTCAGTTTGTCGCAGGTTTGTACTTGTACTTGTAGCTTCTCAAAACCAGTAACTATAAATATAGGTATGCCACAGGGATCTGTTCTTGGACCATTTTTGTTCGTAATATTTGCATATGATTTACAGCAATGGATTCCCATTAAAAATGATTATAAGTTTGCCGATGATATATCTCTTGTAATATCGGCAAACCATACTAAGGAACTCTCAAGGACTGGTACGTTTTATGCATCTCGAGTAGTTCACTGGTTTCTTCAGAATAACTTAAAATTACATCAAAAACTAAATTATTATTTTCGATTCATCAGTACTAGGCTGTGTGGTATCACACTAAAATATTATATGGAGGTCACGTCTCTCAAGTATGCTCAAAATTGTGATCATTACTCTTCGAGACTTCGCGCTAATATTGACACAGTGCTATTCTACCACAGTGACATCGCATCTCTGCTAAGATACGGGATTATCTTCTGGTGATATCTCACCCCACTTTTCTAGGGTATTTCGAGTACAAAAGAAAATTGTTAGATGTGTCTACTTTCCGCGCTAGGTTGAATCTTGCAGACAGTCATTTGTTAATTGCCAAATACTGACATTACCATCTCTATTCCTAAACGAGTGTGTTCTATACACAAGAAAAAATCATTTGTTAAGAGCAACATCTTATTGATATTGTAATCGGAAATTAATGCATTTTAATCACAGATTAGATTGTGGGTTCGATTTAAGGGCTATATCCGGTTTACACATAAAACTAAGTGATTTATGATCCTGATTATATGTATTCATTAATATCCACTATATATGGGATAAGTTGGAAATGATTGGGTTGTTCTTTTAGAGATGTCATCAAATTGTCCAAAATATTTACAGAAGTAGTCGATGAAGTAACTGTTAAAGATTTTGATACTTGTCAGTTGTTAAGCGGCTCACGGTCTAATAATTTAGAGCCAGTGAATAGCTCAAACAGAATTGTTCAATTAAAATAAATATTAACAAATAATTTATTTATAATGAAGCAAATCCAAAAAGATGTACCGATTTTATTGGTACTATGTCATCTTTTTTGGTCTTGACTGTACATGATTCACATGTGTACGAGTTCAAAGTCAACGTGTGATTTATGCAAAACAAAAATACAGTCTTGGATTTACAATTATATAAAATAATACATACATGAAGACGAAAAGGTCTAAAACGAAAAAAAAAAAACTACGAAATACATTTGTCTCAGTTATTTCAACACAGATGTGAAACGTACCGAACATTGGATTAAAATCGATTTGCTAATACGTTAATAATAAAAAAAATCACTTAGGGCAAATAAAGTGCATCACACTTGTCATCACACAGTGATGTGCATGATTGCTACTTTCAATTAAAAAAAAAAAAACACGCCAGCAGGCTATAGAGAAAATGGGAGCAACAACAATGATAATTTGAATAAGTTCAGGTAACCGACAAATACTTTCAAATATTATAATTTTTAAAAGTTTCATAAATTTAACGAAAGTCGACCACCACGTGTTTTTAAATAAGTTGAACAGATTCAGTAAAAATAATTCCTTACTATACACGCTCGCGAAGTGCATGTTTTGTATCGCCGTCTTGTACAGACTCATGATGACCGCTCGTTACGGGACCACTTCACGAAAATACCATCACCGACACCAATCAATAACGCAATCACATGGTGCACTCGTACACGTTATATCACCTCGTCAACCGACGCGCTAACGCGAAAAGCAAATATCGATCGCGCACGAAAATTATTAATCCGTTGCATATCAATGAAGCGCGGACGATGCGATTGCGAAAAGGTCGTGATCTTTTGATACATTTCGTCGTTCTATTTATAAATGGGTCATGTTCATTAACGATCGAAAATTTAAATTCGTGCGAAGTGCCCCCGTTTGGAAATGACACCGACTAATTGCCACGTGTACTTTTGGTGAGATTCTGGAATAATTGCGCAAGAAGTGGACGGATTTTTAAATTTAGACAATGTCTGTTGTTTTTTGAAATTATGATCGTTGAATTTTTTATAGTTTTTAGTTTACATATTTTGGCGCGGTTGGCAATTTTGACCAACTTGACAATTTTATTTTTTACGTTTTTTTGAATTATACTCAGTGACATATAAACTGCACCACCTAGAAGGGGTGGGAATTTTTGGACCAAATTTGGCAGAAACATTGGACTAGTCTAAGGTAACAATTGATTAAAATTTGATAAAGAAAACACTTCATCTTTTTGATTTTTCTTTAATAATGTGTTGGTCCGCCCCTATTTCTGATACACTCATTGACCCGCCTTGGCTTGATTCCAGCAGGTGATCAATGTCTACTTGGGGTATGGCATTCCAAGCAGCCTGTACTTCATGCCGTAGAGCTTCTATTGTCAACGGTGGGTTCGGTAGATTCCTCAATCTTCTACCCATCATGTCCCACACGTGATCAATGGGCGACAAATCGGGAGATCTTGGCGGCCAAGGCAAAAAATTAACATTGGCCTCTTCAAAGAAGTCAAGAGAAACCCTTGCTACGTGAGGTCGAGCATTATCTTGCTGGAAAAGTGGGTCTTCCAGCCCTTGAAGGTATGGAAGAACATGTGGTTCTACCACTTCGTCAATGTAGCGTCGGGCGGTCATACTGCCCCGAATGAAGAGCAAGGGTGACCTACTGCCGTAAGCAATAGCACCCCACACCATCAACCCCACAGTTCGGTGAACATGCCTCGCAATCGAAAAATCAGGATTGCGCCTTTCTCCACGTCTTCGTCTAACAGTCATCCGACCATCATGCATTCCTAAACAAAATCGCGATTCGTCACTAAAGACAACTCGATGCCACTCCAAGTTCCATTGAAGTCTTTCCGTGCACCAGGCCAAACGTTCCTGGCGATGTTGAACAGTGAGGGGTAGCACAAGATGTGGGCGGTAAGACAGCAAGCCAAAGGTTCTTATTCGACGATAAACTGTTCGCAACCCTATCGGACGACCTTGTTCACCTAACAATTGATCAGCTATTGATCTAGTTGTAGAGAATCGGTCTCTCAAGGCCATTAGTCTTAAGCGACGATCTTGACGTTCATTGGTTCGTCTTTGAGCCCCAGTGCCTCTTCTCCGACGTTCAACCTCATGTTCAGACCACGCTTGATAAACACGCATTATTGTTGAGTGGTGCCGTCCCAAACGGTTGCCGATTTCTCTAAACGAAAAACCTACTTCTCGTAAACCAACAATCCGCCCTCGGTCAAGGTCACTCAACTGCTGGTAAACTTGGGGTCTCCTTCCTCTAGGCATCACTAAACACTTGAAACACTTTAAACCAAAGAACGGGATCCGAAAAAGTGGAACAAATTCAAAAAATGCCTCGATAATTGCTTGTCCATCACCACCTCTAAAAAATGACACAAACGTCAAAAATCCCATGACTACTTGATGATTGGATTTCAAATTTTAATCAACTATTTCCCTGGACTAGTCCACTATTCCTGCCAAATTTGGTCCAAAAATTCCCACCCTTCTAGGTGGTGCAGCTTATATGTCACTGAGTATATTTAATTTTTCAATTTCAGGAAAGGTTTGAAATTTTTTGACAAATTTCACAATTCTGGAACGTTTTGGCATTTGCTTCACATTGGTTGTTTCTAACATTTACGAGTTTTAGACATTTTTTGTTTTCTTCATTGTAGGAAATAACTCTAATATTACGGCTTCGTTGGTTTAAATATAATTTTTTTTATTAAAATTCTTAATATTCGTCTAATTCAATGAGGCTGGGAACATCCTGAACTTCTTTCCCCCAGTCCACATTAAAATCTCAATACGAAGAACAGGAAATCGTTCTCTAATATAATTGTCTTCCTCAATTTATCTTCGTGTAACGTTCCTTAATATATCCCTTTATTTTTGTTTCGTCCAATTCATTTATTATAATGAGCCGCCGCTTGCGTTCATTATCAACAATCGTTATCGCAAACGGAACGATTAAGATTACATTTTCGACGATTTACCAATATTTAACAGCCTGCTCACAATACCCCCATTGTTACAGTCGCAGCAGCCGATTGACTTTCAGTTTTAATATTCAATCTCGCAGAATCAATCATCCGTTCCGATTAATTAACATCGCGCCGTTTTAGTTTAGACGGTTTGATAGATTTCTCGAATCACTTTCTTTGTATCATTTTCTCCTTAATAGGGCGAGCGATAGAAATTACGCAGCGTTTATAGTTTCAAAACGGTGAAACCACTACGACTAAAACAATGGAAACGAAGTGGAATAATAAAATCAACGAGAATTGTAAATTCGTCACATATGTTCCATGTGCGCGTTTGCGATGGTTTCGAACATATGTTAGTCGTAATGAATGGCAAATACCCCAGAAATGAAATGAAACCGTTAAACGTATTACTTTTTTCAATGAATCCGATTAAAACTGTTACTGCTAAGTCTAAGCGGCTCAGATTGAGAATCGTAAATGTGCAAGTAGTAGGGTGTCAATAAATGTTTCGTTTATTGTCATTAAAACGTGTAAATAAAATATAGACAATAATCTGCATGAATAGGAAGTGCTGGCCGCAACCCAACCCAACCCAACCCAACGTAGTCGAATCGATCAATCGATCAATGAATGATCCTCGTGTTGCTCCTGTGACAAGAAGTAGGAGTTCAAAAATGTGTGGAAGAATATCTCCCAAAAACATATACTGAGATTTTTTACCTATGACAATATTATGTCAATGTTTTAGGGGAGGAAGACAGAAAAACACGTCAGCTACGACGACATATTCGGCAGAAATAAAAAGAAACTCACTGGAGCAAAGGAATGCAAAGAGGAAAAAAATATATTGGGATAAATTTATACGAGTTATATAAGTAAAGTAAAGAAAATTCACATAGAAGAACTGTATGAACTGCAAAAGGAACAAGATGTATAATCATTTTGCTTATTTTCATGTGTTTAATTAAGGTTTTGGTTGATATAATTGCGTAAAAGTTTTAAATTTGTAAATATAGAAAAAATGTAGAAGTGAGCTTCGTGAAATTTTAGGCCGAATATTTGTTCTATATTGAATGTATTCATTCTATTGTAGAAAGTATAGGGAATCTTGCAACTTATATCTTAAATCTATATAATTGGGATTTATGTATTTAAAGTGTACGAAAAATTGTGAATTTTAATATAATATGACATTGACATTGGGCATACTACATCATTGGTGTTTGGTTCATCTTGTGAATACGTACCTGTACATTAATTAGAGCTATATGAATTGTGAAAAGTGGTTGACCTAAAAAAATTTGAAACGTCAAACGATGTAATCATCGTTTGACGTTTCAAATTTTTCAAACCACTCAGAACGAAAGCATCTCTTTATTTATTTTTGTTGCATCTGTGAAGCAAATAAAATCCTGTACAAATAAAAATTTGAAATAATCATCTCCACCTTATTTTCCTAAACACACAACATGTAAATTGTAAAAAAAATAACTGTTAACTTTTTTTTATTGTGGTCAAATGGAAATGAATATAACTTTTAATTCGGTTAATACACATTTCAGTTTCAAATTACCGTCACCATCAAGGTCATGATTGTTTTGTTGTTCTAGTGACCCATTTTCGATTTCAAACTTATCATTATAATACATTATTATTGACTTTGGGGTTCTTGTCGATCTAATTCGTTAGAATTTAATCCCTTAAATAATTTTTATATACAATTTCTTAAAATCAAACCTGCAGGTATACATTAAAGTTTGTAACGATGCTGGTTGAGGAGGGTATATAGAAAGGCGGCCGTGATACCACCGTAAATTTTATATAACATCATGTTAATGTTTATTGCTTGATGAAGGCTTCCCAAGCACCTTATTACGAAAGGGAAAATCTCCCAATACCAGACAAGATAAATAAATAATTTTAGTCCGATTTTTTCTTAATAACTACTATATAAATTTTTTAAATCGAAATATTTGACCGGTGGTTATCAGCAATAAAAAAATCGGCAGTTTCAAGTTTCCTTGACCCACCACACACGAACGCTATCGAGTCGTATAACTTCCAACATGAGCTGTACATCCAATATAAATAAAAAAAAATTATTTAAATGTGTACTTACTCCACGCAATGTAGGCGTCATTGGGACTCTCCAATATCTCCGGCAAGCTCCTGTTAATCGAGCGATCTTCGCCTTCCGATCTGGAGAGATTGTCCACCGAACTATCCGTCGATTCCACCATAACTAGTTTAATTTCCGCATCACTTTTTTAACGCTTTTATTTGGCTGTCGTCGTGCTTTAATTGAAATTTCGTGTAAGCAAAGGTAGGGTTTTCGCCCGACTGACTCGCGAGCCATAGGTCGCAAGAGGGTCGAACTTACCGAGAAATAACGGTTTCGAACGGGGGACTGATCAGGTAATTTTTCAAAACGACGTGACGCGCACAAAAGAAATGTCACAAAGATTTTTTTTATGAAAAATAAGCCGCGTGGAATGGAATTAATTTGAATAATTTATATTTTCGCAACCTGTACGTATTGTTCAAATTGAGTTTAAATTATTCGTATCTCGAAAAAAAATATTCTTATAATAGTTGTAGATATTGAAATTGTAAACCACTTTCATTTAAAAAGTTTTTTCGAAAAATGTTGTATAACTAAGTATAAGAAAGTTCAGTGCGGGCCACTGTAGATTTTTTAGAATAACTTTTTCTTAATAATAAAAAATTATATACAAGTTTTACAACATTTAAAACCAATTAACTAGTCCACGTAGAACTTCATTTAAAATTACTTACTAGTAATCTGTAAATTATGCGTTAACGGTAAATATAAATTTGCAATTTAAATAATTGTATGTTCAAAAAAAAAATGTCACGTATCCATTTACACAAATTGTACACATTTATTGTGTTTAATAAATGATGAATTATAACAGTTATAATTTACTGTTATTAATGCAAGAATTAAATAACAAATAAATTCGTAACTCTTAATTCTTAAACGAGACGTCCAGGCCAAGTTTAAGTTCAACTGTCGTCGTCCAAAACAACAAAGGTAACACCTGCCCCATCTGCCTCATAGGCAACTAATTTTAGTTCGAGGATTTTTATACGTCAATTATAATTCAACGCGGACGAGCTCGAGGGAGTGTCGTCGTCGTCGTGTCGATATTATTTACATTATCTTTATGCAATGGGGACTTTTATCACATCGGACGCTCACATGTACTACATACGTTTAGTTTAACATTCAAATCTACTTGGTTTCTGGGTCATTGCGAGGCACGGACATCGGGACGCCGACGTGGTGCACATGCGAAGCGAACAAGTCGACTTTGTGTGGAGGACACGTGACCGTAAAGTCGATCACTAATCGCGATGATTGAGTTCTTTGGTGGTTGGTTGGTTGTTGGGTGGAATCTAAGGGAGGCAGATTTCATTTATTTAATTTTACGTCGAAGACTTTGCTCGAAACTTCATGTACTTGGAATGTGAGGAAACCCACGGTATTTTTTAAATCAAAAAAATTTCCAGGAAATTTTAAAATGAGGACTATGACGTTCGAGGTTTAGATCTAAAAATCGAAAAAATGAAATTCTGAAAATATGGACCCAACCCAACCCATTCCAATCTAAACCAACCCAACTCGCTTTTAATCGCCAAGAACTGATTTTTTAATCCACACTTACGTCATACCTAATGTGACCAAATACGAACAACAATTTTTTTTAATGAAATACAACAACGAATATAATTGACCATAAAGAAGACTACATCAACACTACCTAACGTTCAGTGTACTCGGTAATTTATCAACGAGTCCAAATTAAAATGAAAGAATGATAAATCTCCGGTAGAATCTTTAAAAAGGAAAAATCAGCAAAGCTCTCAAGATTAGATAGAAATGCAAACCTTGACAATTTTGATGACGTTATGACACTAGATTACCAGTTTATCCCACTGGTAATCTAGTGTCATAACGTCATCAAAATTGTCAAGGTTGGCATTTCTAAAGTCGAAACTAAAAATACCTTAATTTATATTCCTCAACCTAGCAGAAAACCTAATATCAATGAATTAAGCGAGTTAAATAAACTAAACTGAGTTGTAGGTCCACTGAAAGAATTCATTAAATTAGTTTTTTTCTTTGTACGAAAATTCGTACTATCTACAATTTATTATTATGATTAATTTAAGACAATCCGGTGGTAATGCATGGCCTGTTTCGAAAATGTTCTATTGAATCTAAAATGTGCTATGTGCTTTCCATGAAATGAAGCAAACTAAACCAATTTAAATAAACGAAATGAAATGAAAAAGGAATCAAAGTACAAACATAAAGTTGATGGGGACAACGAGGGAACTATTGTCATCTTTACATAAAACTGGGTTGGGTCGGGTTAGGTTGGGTTGGGTTTAAAAAAATTAAATAACAAAACTATACAAATAAAAAGGAATCAAAGTAAAAAAAAATAAAGTTGATGGGACCAACGAAAAAACCATTGTGTGCTTCGTCTTTATATAAAATCGGGTTGGGTCGGGTTGGGTTTGGTTGGGTTGGACGTGAGTAGTAACAATGTGGAAACAATATTCGTAGAATGGAACAGAAGTAAGACAAACGACATTGAAAACGTCGTCAAAATAAATAAACGAAATAATATTTTTTTTGTTGCTCCACCAAAAACTTAATCGACTATCTGGTGAATAATTGTTAAACATAATGATATTAAATATGTGATTGCAAAAAGGGCAAAATGTGATAAAATTTGATCGCCAATGATCTTCAATTTATATTAAAAAAATTGAAAAGGATTTTTTGAAACTTGAAATATTTGAACAGTCAGCCTTGATTGCCAACTTTGTCTTTGGTGCCCTTCACATCAACAACCTGTGTTAATGCAAGTGATTCACATATCAACAATCACCGAATACGATAGATTTGGGTGACGAGGAAACTCGTTCGTAGTATTAAGAGGTTGATGCAGATCATCAATCCCATTAATTAAATAGGTTGGATGCGATTTGGAACCTCGAACGATCGTTTCGTTCTCATCATAAGATCTTCAACAAGGCACGACAAACTCACCCATCTAATCTAGACGTTAAATTAAATTAGTCAGAATTGGCTAACCCAAGCGTTGGGTCTTGAGTTGGGCTGCCAACCCAACTCAAGATTGCCTTGAGTCTACAAAGAGAACGAAACGAACTTCCAATGGTCCAAACCGTGTTCCTTTTGCAGTTTCACTACATTTATATATTTCACGTTCTCATTTATAAATGGAACGACTTTCGTTATTTCTAAATCGCAATTTCGACAACAAAACCAACCCAATCCGGCCCAACTCAACCCAACCCAACCCAACCAACATTATTTTTATTATAAATTATTTTAAATTACCTCAGATACAAATTAAAACAGTGACGTAAGATGTCCACACATTTACTTTATGTTAACACTACAACTGGTACATATTCACAAACAAATGTAACCATCGAACGTGGGTTGATGTTGTTGCGATTGTTCTAGTTAAGCCTCGATTGGATTCTGTAGCAGTTCGTTCCGGACTTGGACGAAAATCTTTCTCGTTGTTTCGACGAATTATCGATTGGAAATATTTCCATCGGACATGTTTTGAACTTGACGAATTTATTTCTTCGAGAAATTTTGAAACAACATTGGTAATTTTTCCATAATCATCATCAGTCAGAATTTTTCGCAATTAGTTCGTTAGCCAATTAGGGCTTTAACAAATCCCTTCGTTGTCAATTTCGTAATTTAAGGGTAAATCGAATTACCGTAGTTCTTAACTCGATGAAAATAACTCTCGGGCATTCTCCATCTGTGATGCCTGCTTGTCATTAAAGAATCGCACCTATGTTCGCTCTCAATTTCTAGCTCATCGCCAACAACGCCTTGATTTTATGAGTACACTCTAGTTTAGTTTAATTTAGCCCACTGTGGTCGTAGATAAAATACGTTCATAGAGAGTTGATTTATATCTAATGTTTCATTTCACATACTTTAATAGAAACGTCGTAATACACTACATTCACGAGATCAAATACAAAGTAATATAAATAGCTGGGAAATAATATAGAAGATGTATAGAAAATAAGAAAATAATAATAGAAAAAATTAAATGTAAACCTTATGAAAAAAAAATTTAAATCAAACCGACAAAAAACAAAAAAGCAATGGAACAATAATTGATTGAAAAAATAATATTAACGCTAACAGTAAGTAACGAAAAAAAAATATGAAAATAGAAAATTCACAGCAACAGAATTCGATAGAGGAAATCGCTATTCTTTATTTTCACCGGCGACTAGAAATAAATACCGTTGTTAGTAGAAAAAATAAAAATCCAACGACCTGGTTACAACGTTGTCGCGAATACGTGTAATATAAAAGTTAAAAATGATTAATCTTTGCACAATTTTCTCGTTACGCATAGCAAACGACAAAATTTGTCATGAACGAAATTGTAGAGAATTAAATTTGCTAACGGAATCGCATCGACGGCACATGTCTGTCGTTTTTAGTATATAAACGAGACGAGTTCAAAGTGGCATCGCCGCGTTTCGCAGAAACATTTTTCGACTTTGGACGCTTTCAGCTTCGAAACCACGACACATGTTTACATAAACGAAATTGTAGAGAATTAAATTTGCTAACGGAATCGCATCGACGGCACATGTCTGTCGTTTTTAGTATATAAACGAGACGAGTTCAAAGTGGCATCGCCGCGTTTCGCAGAAACATTTTTCGACTTTGGACGCTTTCAGCTTCGAAACCACGACACATGTTTACATAAACGAAATTGTAGATAATTAAATTTGCCAACGGAATCGCATCGACGGCACATGTCTGTCGTTTTTAGTATATAAACGAGACGAGTTCAAAGTGGCATCGCCGCGTTTCGCAGAGACATTTTTTTGACTCTGGACGCCTCCAGCTTCGAAACCATGACACACGTTTGCTGTTGTGATTCCGTTAGCAAATTAAGTTGTGTGCAACTTTGTTTATAAACTATTTTCTCATAGACTGCGGTTTTCGCTGTGTGTGAACTTTATGGTCCGGAGTTGCAACGCGAGCCAAGCAGATAAATCAATCGGATGTTATTGTTTAATTACTGTAATGGTGGGGGACATATGAAAACTTGAAAAATACAAGAAATGCACTAATTAAAAAAATTTATAATGAACCTAGTTCATTCAAACAAACACAAGGGTTCTGCAAGACATGACGACGAAAGAGAGAACACATCAGTTGTCAAGAATTAAAAAATATATATAAAAAGTTTTTTTTTCAATAATTTGTTAAAAATCCCCCCCCCCCCCCCCCATTGTTATATAATCATAACCATCGGCCTGAGTCAATCGACTTATATATTAATTTTGTAATCAGATATAATGTAAAAAAAAAATCTAAACGCCTGCTGTAACGTATTCAATACACGAAATACGTAACACGCGTTTTGCTATTTTTAAAGCTTTCAAGTACAATCGAAACCGTGCAAAATAACGTTACGCAAACTCTAATTTCATTAACAAGCTACTCTTGGCCACTGCAATTAATCAAATTAATCAATAACGATAGTTGTGCATTGTTATCGTAAGATGTTATTGTTTTTGAAGATAACAAAATAAAATTTTAATAGAACTTATCGCGGGTCGTATCCATACAACGAAAATTCAGTGATGTGTACAGTGAGATTGCAATACGTTTTTTTTTTCAGTTTTGGCCCAAGTTTTATTTTTATATTTAAATCAATTATTTTTTATATAAAAATAATTGATTTAAAAATGTTAGCAATTATAAATAATAAATAAATAAATTAAAGTCGCTGTGAAGTTATTTTAGTAACTGTTTACGATTACACACTTACGACATTAAACGATCGATATATTTAAGACGCTGGCACCACAGCTGGCGACGCACACGCAAAAAAGGTTTTAATTTGTTCAAGTGCCAAAGTTTGTGTGTATTTTAAATATTTTTTGATTTTTTTTTTTTCAAGAGGCATCGCCATAAGTACTCTCCTGCTCTTGTCATGACGATATCCAGACGACCACGTCTTAAGTCCTTAAAAATGTCAATCGTTATCTATTGACATTTTTCATAAATAAATTATAATCGTCACGAATACAAAAAAAAAATCATTGGCAATTTTAAACTATGTGTTATTTTAGCTTAACGTACTTTTCATGACCGCATTGTCAGCGAAAATATTTTTAAGCGACGCAGCGAAAAAATAATTATTGATTCGAATTTCAATTATGCACAACACGAACACGTCAATAATCCAAATTGAAAATTTAAATAAACCAATCGGTCGCCGCTTTAATCCACAACCCCAGGCGACGATTTACGATGACACCAACCAATCAAGAAACGAAATTCGCTCACACGTATACGTATCTCACGCGGAGAAAGTAACATCTCACAAAACAATTAAAAGCAACAAACTGTGCAATTTTCAAGCGGTGAATAAATTAGGCCTCGATCCGAACGGTCCGTTTTCATTTCGACGGCGCGATTAAAACGGACAATTGGCGCACTCGATTTAAAAAACTTTTCGACGCACTTTTTAACGCACACACGCTCGCGACACTCGTCCGTCGCTCGTCGCGATCTTATTGGTTTGTCGATTAAAGCCCGAACGAGCTTACGCCTCGCTATTGTTTACTCGCGGTGCGGGAAAGGTATGAGCGAGATTCTATCGCGGCGGAGCGGTTTGATGTTTCGCCGCCGGCCGCGCCACTTCCTCTTTCCGCTCGCAGCGTTGCATCTGAAACGCGGCTGAAAGACGAAATAGATCAATAAGCGGCGCGCCGGGAGATTCGCGTAACGAGGGCGGACGCGATTGATTCATCTCGATTGGTGTTTTGTGAAGATGCGAGTTTTTTTATTATATATAATTTACGAAGTAAATTAGTAGGGCAAGCATTTGTGATTAATTTTAAATTATTTTCAATGTTTCAGAAATTTGCACTCGCAGTTTAAATGTTTCTTTAAAAATTGAATTGAAATTGTGCACCACTTTCACTGTTAAAGTAAGGGAGGTGTTGACGCTCTGTGGAACGATGACAAACCAAAATTGTCTTACGACTCCACCCAAGTGGTAATAACTCTAAGTTGTGAGACAATCCAAAAACGACAATCACCAACCTAATAAATCGTGAGACCAATTGGTAAATTTTCATGAAATTGGAATGAGGCAAATTTATGCAAAACACCTGTAAATATTTAACAACAACACAATAAGAAGCAATCACTGCAAACCATTCCTGAAAAAAATAAAAGGAAGACGCACCAGGACACCACAGGACAACACCATTTTTATTGGGAAATTTCAAAAGATCTATTAACTAACGAGAATGATGAACCTCTTCAAAATTATTTGAATAATAAGCAACCGATTTTTACGAAAAAAGAACTATATACATGGGTAATGAAAAAAGTACCATATAAAAGGTTATGTGTGTATGGAATTATTTGAATGGGACAAAAAAATAAAGCTGATGATGATATGATAACGAGAGAGGGAATAAATACTGGGTGGACGAGGGGAGACATAGCTGCAATGGATGAATTGGGAATGAAAATAGGGGGAGACGCATTTAAAGAAAAGGGAGATTGAAGGATAATACGAATGGATCGGTGGGAATCTGTTGGGGGGACTCAAATATACAGTGAAGAAATGAAACAGGGGATGTACGTAAAGTAAGAGAAAATGCCAGTCATTAAAATTGATCAGAAATAATCAATTTGGTGAATCATGTAAGTTTATACGAATCTCAGACTATTGAAGGACGAAGGATTTTGTGAAAGTTAGATTGAACTTCAGCCTACCCACCTCACCAGTTTCTTGTTACTTATCTAATCAACTTATCAATCCAATTCAATTTGGAGTACCCCAGGGCTGGGTTTTAAATCCGGTTGTTGCTTCGCATCCTTGTCGATGGGTCTTATTATTGTCTTGTACACTCTCGTTTTATTGTTACGGTGTACTTCTCTTGATTTTAGCACGCACGACAATGAGAAGTACGCTCTGTTGGCTATATTTATTCGTCTGTGGGTGTTCAGCTCTGTCCCCAGGTATATAAAATGGTTCATCACAGCGTGTGTGTCGATATTTTTTTTGTATTAACATCTTTATCTTTGTCGTGTTAATTTCCAGTCCACAATGTTTTTTGTGTGTAGCTTTAACTCTGAGTAGGCTTGCTGTGCATACCTACAACCCTCCTGTGCTAAATTTACGAGTTTCTTCTTCTTACTTATCTAATCAACTTATTAAGCCTATTCAATTTGGAGTGGCTCAGGGCTGGTTATTAGACCCTGTTCTCTCTATCAAATTTACATCGTAACCTATACCTAAATTCAACGACGATATAGGTTATCAGCAACTAAAAGACCCATTGGCGCATGACCTACTCCAAAGTTCATTAAAAAATTTCAATTATTATTCAAAAATGGAGAATAGAGGCAAACGAAAGATTATGCTCAATAACCAAGGAATATCACAAAAAAATAGAAATACGTTTTTGCAATGCATTTTTGTATTTACGATAACATTAACACTGGAACACCGGAATTTTTACTTCTTCTCATTCTCTTATTCTTATTCTAATAATATTCATAATCCTCAGTCAATGTCTTCCATTCCTCCCTGTCATTCCCTCCAGGTCCTTGTTGTTATTTTTGCCAATCCCTGCGATTCTATCTTCCAATCTCTTCATCGGCCTACCCTTTATTCCCTTTCCTATTCTTGCCCATCCCCATAGCAATGAAGTTGTTTCTTCTCTATGTTAGCCATTTGATTTTCTTTCTAATCAGCTAGTTGCGAAATGGTTTTTTCTTACTCTATCTAATTTTATTTCCATTAAGAATTTTGTAAAAATAAAAGATTAAGTATCTAATGAACTTATCAATCGAATCTAATCTGGAGTACCTCAGGGCTGGTTATTAGACCCTGTTTTCCATTAAATGTTATCGTAGACATACCTCCTATACCTAGAACCTACATATGCTAAATTCGCAGACGATAAACGTTATTAGCAGCTGATAAAACCCATTGGCTCATGAGCAATTTCAAAGTAAAAAGTTCCCATTAAAGCTTCGAAAATTTGAGAATAGAGGTTAATAAAAGATTACGCTGAACAACCTAGGAATATCACGAAAATGAAATCCTAACTACCTATAAATTTTTGATTTTTTAACTTTATGAATTTTTTTTTTATTGTAATTACACAGCAGGACCTTGCAAGTTAAAAACTATGAGTTTAAATTGTGTTTTTAATAACTTTATTTTTTGCATTTTGAAAAACGTTAGTTCTTGGCAATTTGCTTCTATTTGAAGAACATGAGTAGCACCTCCACGTATTGCATAGGCGTCTTCAAGGTTATCAGTAGGTCGTCCTATTTTAGTACACAGGCTTCCCAGATTAACGTACAGGATCACCGATGGCACCAATTATTTATTTATTTATTTCTTATTTATGGTCAGCAATTATTTATTTCACATATGCCAGGCATATGGAAGGATGTTCGTTCCTCGACCTTATTTTAATATATATAACCTAATCAGAAAATAATATGTCCACGCCTACCATATATCCATTGTATGTCAGTATACTCTGTGGACAGTTTAAGATTTTTCGCTTCTGCAAAATATTCGCTTACTTCCAGTTGGTTATGAACCCGAGTTGGGCGAAAAAGTTGGGTTGGGTTGGGTTGGGTTGGGTTCAACGTAAGACAACATAAGAAACAATACTTATTTTGACTCCTCGCTGATGGCAGTTCTCTATGGCAAAACACGTATTCCGTGGTTTTTGACCACTTTTTTTCAGGTAAATTATGACTATTGGTAGTACTCGACGTACAGTACCAAAAAGAAGAATTCAAATTTTTTTAGTAATCCCTCCATCAAAGGAACATTAGTACACCAATTATCAAAGAACACTTGGTTTATATGGTTTGGTATTGTTTCAGCAAGCTTTGCCACAACATTGCATCTTTTGGAACGTTATTGCTTGAAGAGCGAGCAGAAACGTAAAAATCCTAACTACAACATGAGACAAGTACTTTGTGAAGTTTGAACTTTGTATTGTATTGCTTGGTTCTTGATCCGAATTTATCTGCAATTTTTCTTCCATTCCCATCAAACTCAACCTCTCTTGAATATTTTTACCCAACGGGCTGATCTTAAGCAACTTATCTTCGTTATTTCATGGCGACCTAGATCGCCGATCCACAAATTGCAATAACGTTTCAAGCGTATCCGAGATGAAAAAATCGAACCTTGACAAAGCCGTAACTTTACACTTTGCTCTTCACGCTGTTCAGCGAAAAGGACACAGAGAAGGGCGTGTACCAGGAGACACTGGTGCGTTACTTGCGCGCATATACACCAACCCAACAATGCATATCCGATAATCGACGCATTGTCACATTAACCCAATGTCAAGAATATTTAGGTCGAACTAACTAATCGATCGGCGACTTGTTATCTACACCTTTTATATGAAATTTACTATTTTATTAATTTAAAAAGTTTTGATTGCGAACTCCTCGGCTATAATTAAAGCGACACGGGAGATAATTTTAGAATTTATTTAAATGAAGCAAACGTTAATTAATTTTTTTCTGCCGTGAGAAACAAAAAGTGTTCTATAATTAAATTCCTGGCATTTTCGCGTCAAATTATCGCGCTTAGTCACGCAACTGGAAATGCTTCGCAAGCGTTTGTTCGAGTGACGGGAAACGCGCAATTTCAGCTGATTTATTTGAATTATTTGAAATTCAAATTAAATATCTGGAGTTGTATATCAAATTGGTTGAATCAACGCGAAAGGTCAGATTTGCTTCATCGCCAATTCCTTCAACGACTATATATGTCTCATAAGATTAAAATGTTAAACACCTTTGACAATCCTGATCCTTTGGAGTTAGCCTTGCTGATTTTTTTTCTTCGCCTATGTCTGCAATTTCTGGAAGAAAGACCAACCAAAAGATGAGTGACAGTAAGTCCCTTCGAAGACACAAGACAGAAACTGTCGATGAAAGCAACAAGAAGAAGAAGAAAGAAAAACGATGAGAAGACGAAAATGAAAAGTATCCGGGTCCAAGTCTCCTCGTTTGAAGTGAAATTTTGAATCAGATGGTGGAAGACCCATAAAAGAAGGGAGTCAATGACTGGGGGATGTAGAGCACATAATAGAGCACAGTAGAAAAGGGTAACTGAGATTTTTTTGTTAGAAAAATCACAACTTTTCCTCTTACCACCATCACCGAAAATCCTACGGATTAAATAAAACAAGTAAAGAAATTAAACTATAGGTCTATAATGTAGACGTAGACGTAGTGAAACCAATAATGCAGAAAAAAAGAAGAAAGCCAACAGCCATTAAAATGAATATTTGAAGAAAAAAAAAATTAGGAAAGGCAAAGTGGGATTGAGTAAGAAATAAAACTATTGGACGACTACCTGATCAGAAAGGAATCACGATCAAGCAGGAAATTATAGTTAAAACTGCAAAATGGACAAAAAATTGTAAAAATAAGGACAAGGACGTGGAGAGAATGACAAGATTGTCAATGGATCATGAGTGGAAGAATTGCATTAGGACGAAAAGTATATCCTTCCCGTCTTTTATCCTCTTACGACCTCGTCCACATTCTTCTACTTCGAGAATGCCTTCTCCGACTTATGTGGGAGTTTTTTTTCAATTTGTGTGCATTTTATAGATCGTGTTTTCTTTGTATCCTTCAGAACCTCTTGATTTTCTTCCCTCGTTGCTCTCATTAGTTGGTTTGGTCTGTGTTTATACACTTATTGCGCTTCCTTTGCTTAAACAAGGACTATTGAATTTTTAATTTTTTTTAAATAATTCTTTATTCGCATGTTATTCATCTCTTCATCGAATATTCCTCACTACCCACGATAAATGCAATCAATGATGATGGTCGGTTAAGCCTTAAAAATGAAAAATGTTATTGATCAATACAGTACGTAATTCATGCCAGTAATTTCCGAGCCGGAATTTTAAGTAGCTCTGTTTATGACTTATGAAAGATAATATAAACTTTTTATAGGCCATCGTACTCACGGTAGTGACGCAATTTATTAGGCAATTAGGTAGGTAAGAAAGTCGTTATTTTGCAACCTACAATAAGCGAATTATAACATACGTGACACGAGTTCAAATTTCTTAGGTTTTAGAACACTTGTTGAAGCAAATACTCCACTAACTAGATAACTACTTTAAACCATGCTATCGTCTAAATATATTTCTAAAATAAAACTACTTTGGAAACGACGATGTTTTAGTACAATCCTGATACTTAAATAAATATTTTGTAGTATATTTATTTTAATTATTTTGAAGTAAGCGTTGTGTATAATTTAATTGTGTCGGAGGGTCCTTGCAGAAAATTTATTTGAATAGCTTGCAGGTGACGGTCATTGGAAACTGTCCATTTAGGTCGACGTAAATAAGCGATGTAATTGCAAGGAATGTAAAGGCTATAGTTGAGTTATTTTTGCGCACCGATAAAAAAGTACTTACATAATTACTGATGAACATTTCGTAGAAGTGGAGATAATGCTTAGCCCGATTCATAATTTTTCATGGAAAACATTTGTGTTTTGAACAGATCGATAAATAAATTTTAACTCATACATTATTTTTCTATGATATCTTATCTTCCCTAATTATCGCCACAATGAAGAACATTGTATCCAAAGTAAGTAATTTTCCAATAAAAGTGATTTTAAAAAACTTTTGAATCGCTTCTAAATATGAGCGACGTCGTCCAAAGGATTCGTAACATTTATTCCTTGATTCGATATTTATTCCGAACCCAACCCAACCTAACCAAAGCCAACCTAACCCAACCCAACCCAACCAAATTTATCCCAATCAAGTCTTCGAGAAAAGTCCAGAACATCATATTATAAATACACAAGTCACATGCACAGGCGTATGCTTGCAAATCAACCAGTTCTATTAAATTCACCGGATGTTTAACTCGCGACCAAATAAATAAATTGTATTTTTCCAGCAGATCATGATGTTTAAGTCACCTCATTAAATATACCGAATGTAAAAGGCTTTTCGTTAATAGGTAAACATTTTATAAATACTAAACTTTAATTCTTATACTTTGGCCAAAATGTTGATAGTCACCATAATCGATAAAAAATTAAAGCAGTCGAAACAGTTTGTTAACGAAAGATTCAAATACTAAACAATTTGTGTTAACAATTAATTCTGATTTACGACAATTAAGAAACAACATAAGACAAAACAATTAAATCTGAATAACTTACGACGATTCCTAGAAAGAACAAAATGGACAATTTGGGTGCGTCTAATGTAATTCGTATATCAAGTAGTAATACAAGTATTAATATTCTCGGAGCTCCAAATGGCCTAAACAATGAAACAGTTCCCAAGCCTTAGCAACGCGATAAATTCAAAGTAGCAGTCGTGGAACAAAGTCTGCGATGTAGTGAAAATACCGGATTCATGCACCAGAGCTCGGCCTTCCGTAGACTGAACGCGATCGACCTCTGACACCGCCCACGTCCGTCACCTGCCACTTACGACAAAATGTGCCTCGTCCCGTTTTGCTCCACATATCGGGTTCGACGCCAGCGCTCAATTACCTCGGACAAAAACCGTGGAACACCCACTCCGCCTATTGTTCGTGGAATTTTACACGGGAGCAACGTATTGTCGATTGAGATGACGTTATTGTGTCAACAACCTATTGATCTGATACCGTAACAATTAAATGATGCCAATTCCCTTTAGGCGAGTGTTCAACAATTTTCGAAATTCGTATGTTAGAGCTATGTGCAAGATTCGATAAAAATGTAAAGAATTTAACGATACCTAACGGATATTGACTCGGATGCTATATGCAGGCATAAAGATTTTATGCAAGTCAGCATTTGAAAAATAGAATTAGAAATTTTTAAAAAATAAAAGGTTAATGTTAGATCAATCGTTCACCGGCCGCAAATGACTGCAAATGGTAAATCGGGGTCAATTTTGAGGCTCCATTTATCGATTTATGTATATCACGCTATGTTTTAGTTACATTGAACCTAACTTTGTAACGTCAAAGATTTTGACGTCCAGGATAGTCGGAAAAAAACGAAGATAAAGAATTGGAGACGTTACTTGATGAAGACCTATGTCAAAAGCAAGATGAACTTGCGAAATCATCGGGAGTTGATCGTTCAACTATTTTTAGACACTTACGTGCATCTGGCTTGAAAGGGTTCTCCGCATCGTATTGTCACTGGCGATAAAAAGATAAAAAATGGATACACTAGAACAATTTCAAGCGCAAAAAAATATGGGGTACGCCATGGAACGGCTAAGCCGAATATCCATGGACCAAAGCTGATGCTCTGTATTTGGTAGGATCAGCTTAGCGTCGTCCTAACTAACTTATTCATATCATTATAAATTGCAAATTATTTTCATATTTTATCTGCTTCTTTTACAACTTTTACATCTTTACCGCCTTCCATTACCTGCTTACCGCTCTTCCCTCTTTCCATATCTGGCTTGGCCACCTTACCAGTAACATATATATCTTTATATTTTTACATTTTCCCTCCTTTTTCCTACCATCTTCTCTCTTCCTCTTTATCTTCCCTGATGGTCTGCTCCCTTCCCATTCTCAAACACCACCCTTCCCCAATCTCTCCCCATTTCCTCTTCGTCCATGCCCCACCCAATTTCCGACTTCTCGCCTTCTTTCGTGTATGTTGCATTATCACTCGCGAATCATCACGTAGCCTAGGTACCTCCTGAATTTCCTCTACTTTCCATTTCACCTGCATTGATCTTCTTTTTCCTCCACTTTCTTGAAAACCATCACCTTTGTCTTCTTCGTGTTGACTTTTAACCATCTCCTCTCTAGGAAACCTTCTAACCTTCTTACCATCTCCTTTGGCCTTTTCTCCATCTTCGCCAGGATGACCAAGTCAACTGCAAAAGCCAATGACCATATCTTTTCCTTCCCTAGTTTCAAATTCTTCTTCTTCTTCCACAATTCCCTCCGGTATCACCGCCTCTTCCAATGCATTCTTCATTGTTCCTCTGTCGACTCGATGCCTTTAAATCGATGAACATTGTATATACCCCCCCCCATTTCTTGACAATTCCCTCCATTAATCAAGGATAGATGTCCTTTAAAATCAATTGAGTATATTGTCAGACCAATGAACAATTTAATTTAAATTTTCTTATAATATAAAGTTTAAAGTTTTCAGTCTTAGTTAACTTCCTTCGATCATAAGTTAAACACACAAGTGTAAAACAAAGTGGCACAAGTAAGCCGTAAAAAGCAAGGAAATGTGGGTGCTTCGTAAATATTTTGACTTTTAAGTTATTCAGAATTTTATTTTTAATTTTTGCTAATATCTTGAAACGGACACAGATTCAAATGATTCGTTTTCTCGCCACGATATTTGACTTGACAGAAAAATCATCACCACCCAAAACCTTCGATTACAAAACCGAACAATCGAGCGAATCTGCATGTGCTGGATCGTCGGCATTCAGGCCATAACGGAGGTTCGCATCGCAGAATGCGACCCGAAGGAATGGCGCTGCCACATTCCAGCGTCGTTTTCCTCTGAAACTTTTCGCACATGCGACGACTCGGTTACAAAACGCCTCGTTAATATTTCACAAGAACCAGTTTGCGGCGATGTCCTTGATCGCGACGGACATCATCTTTGCTGATTTATCGTCGCCGCACCGAGGCGATCGTCGCACACAACAAGCCCGTGTGCACGAAGAGCGAGATTAAAAATCGTCCCACGTTTTAATTATTATTAAAATGAATTGCAAATGATCTTTGCGTCACAATTTTCCGCTGACTTCATGCCCGCATATAGTTTTAATGGTAATTGGTTGCGCAACAATACGACGCAATTTGGTGTCGCACGGTACAAATGTCGGTTGTTGTGTTCGAACGTCGATAAACGTTGAATGTCATCACAATGACGATAAGGCGACAATTAAATTAAATTGAATTAAATGCGAAAAACGCTGGCGAGAAACGAACGTTACATTGACGTTTATCGATGAAATGAACTCGACTATCGTTCTTTTAAAATTGAATTGAAGACAACAAAGGAAAACACAATAAAATGGATAAAATACGAGGGGAGATGGAAAATATTTTAACAAATATTTTGGGGCTAAAAAAGTTGTGTGCACGTTGGGTCCCACGAATGTTGACACCTAATCAGATACTAATGAAACTGGAATGACAAGAACAAATGGAAAATGAAGATAAATAAGATTAGGGAAAATCAATGGAATTTTCAAATCATGCGAAAAATTCGAAGATGTGACAAAGAACAAAAATCACGAATAGAAGGGGGCTCTGAACAGACCCTTGCAACAAGAATTTTGACAGATTATTAAATAACACTGTTAATGATGTAAAGTCAAACAAAGGAAAATTTTCGATGTAAGTTATAGCAAGTCGTAGATTGCGATTAAGATGGCGACGATAATCGTGAACATGAAGTTTGTGACTAGTGCCATATAAAGTTATTATAAATTGTGGTCATTGTGCTTGCATCAAAATTGAATGCAAATCACAAAAAATGAAACAACGGAAACAATTTTAATTTGCAACAGAAATAATTCGTCTACCGACCCGCAAGTTGAGGTATTTAAGGAAGTTAAATACAAGAAAAGTATAAGTGGAAAAAAGTGAACACGACACTCTCAACTGTTAAAAGCATCTTGTCCAAGTCATTTTAAATATCTTAAAGAGCAATGGGATTTGTCTCTTAAACTTGGGTGTCTCTTAAACTCTTAAACAAGTCACAAGTATATAACGAAAACAGTAAGGGACTTAAAATTGAACCCTGGGGGACCTCAGTGACCAGAGAATCGGTTATTGAAAATGAATTTTTAATCTTTACTGCCTGTGTTCTACTCGTCATTGAGACCATTGTAGTGTAATATAGAGGTTAGATCTCCGGGATGCCATATATTCTTAAATTGTTTCTTGTTGAATGTTGCTCTAAGGTATCGATTGCTGAGTAAGCTTTGTCGAGTTTTTCTGTAAGTAAGTTCTCACGTCCACTCTTTCGCTAATCAATGCGCTGATTTTGTCCAGCAATGCGTCGGATTTTAATATTTTTTCCACCACCTTCAGGACGATCGCCTCGTCGCGTAACGAGCGATCAGTCATTTTAAGAACACTTGGAGGCACTATATAGGACTTTGAGATACTTTATACAATATTGCGCTCACTGACACGTCTACTCCGCACCAGTGCACATCACAGAATGTGTTCCTTGTAGTCAGCAACATTTCCAAATATGACTATTGTGGATTTACTCGGAGTAATTTTTAGGGAACGTTATGAAATCTTTGCAAGCATTGTAAGTCAATGTTAATATCACAGCAAGTCGATGATCACCATCCAATACCACCATACATTTGAACATCACATGTTTTTATAATTTTTTTAAAGTTCAAGGTGTAAATGATAAACAGCAACGGTCCAAATATTGTTCCTTGAGGAACTCCCCTCATTACAAGTCTCAAATCCGATAAAGACCGACAACAAACATTAACAACGTTTGAAAGGAAATATTGCAAAAAAGCATAAAATTAAATTCAAGAAACTTTCTCCAATGATAACTTGGATTTCGTAAATTCTCCACAATTTGCACTCCACCCCCTAATAATTAATTTTACGACCTTTTAAAAGTTACGACTTAATTGCAGGTGGCCATAAACCGCTTTCACTATAATTGACGCCATTGGAATTTATTATTATTTTTATTACTTCAACATTACCAACACAACCCAACGCCATTTTTTTTTCATTAAATAGTAATTCCAATCAAGTTTATCTCGAAACTGAAACAATCGTCAAACATTCGTGTATCCCATGATTTACTAAGTGGTATGTGAAAGGACGTACGTTCGTTCTTCAGTCCTTTTATTAACGGAACACGTTTATCGTTAATATTTAGCGCGAATTTGCATTCGGAGCCTGGAATGTCTCTTCGTCGCGTACCGCCAGCACGTGAGACGATATGAAGAGTTATTAAATAATATCGGGGAAGAAAAATCCGTTTATTTACTACGTGGTGCAATTAAAATGATATAAATGTATAATAAAACGCGAATTCCTCGCGCGGTTCTCACATAACGACCGTAGGTTATGCCTTGCGTGCTGAGCCGCGAGCGGGGATTATAAATTTGCTTTTAATGGCGCGTTTCCACTGAAGCAGAAAGGCCGATCGACTTTGGTGCACTCCGCGAATCGAACTGGTTGATAATTTGCGCCACATTTTATTAATTATTAACACAAAAATTTGTATAAAATTAATTGATTTAAATGGAACGAAACAATAAACATGTCAAGCCGAGATATAAATCAAAACTATTTATATTTCTATTAACAAGCTATACTAAGAAGGTAAAAAAACTTTAGAGTTTTTATTTTTATTGACTCCCCTTTCTACCCAACCACTTTTTCTTACTCCCCCTTCATCCATTCAATTACTGTCATTAAATCCGACAATTCTATACCATAATTAAGCATAAATTAACTTCTTATAATGTCACCAATTACAATCCGCAGGTTTGGAAAGTCAATACGTCCGGAAAAGCAAACATTATCGACTTAAAAGCCATAATTATGCGCACGTAGGCGGGGCAATAGTATACAAGAACGGGCACGTATCATCGTTATTATTATTTAGAAAACGCTCCGTAAATATTCACGGATGTGCGGTGAACGTGCATCGGGAATTCGTAATCGGACGGGCACGACGAACGAGATCGAAAGACAATTAGAACTGCAACTCACCGTTTTCGTCGAGGGACTCGACGGTCTCGCCGTTCAGACGCATCTTCGGATCGGGCGTTGTCACTTTTCGCGGAGGAAGCGCATCATCGGTGGCCGAAACTCTGCAAAAAGTGATAAAACGATGCAAAAAAATATTACATTGCGCGTCTCGCGAAATCGCGAAAGTATTAATATCCGTGAGGCGAGTTGGCAAATAAATTAGTTAAACAAACAAACGTGTAATGATAATGGCCCCAGGTGGATTTATACGTTGAAAGGTAATGGAGCGTAAATAAACACGTGCTACATATAAATACGTGGAAATTTTTAAATAATTAATTAAATGCGTATTAATATTAACTAAGTTTTATGTGGTCTAGAGAAAATGCTATTGACACACATGGTTGCTAATACAAGCAACAATGGGGTTGAATAATACACTACGCTCTTTATTATGGTTTAGTGCATAATTATCTTGCTTATCCAGCAAGGTCGTGGACATGTACCTGTGCGGTGTCAGCACGCGATCTAATGGCAGTGCATCGTCGGCGCGATTTGCACTGACCTTATTGATCGAAGTCAACTCGCCGCATCGTGTCACGTATCAAACTTTTCTCTCTTGCATCCCTTGCATTCGACATAAATAATTAACCGTTATGCTGATGCAATAAATTTCGTATTGTCTCACATACCTTGTTTTATTATAGCCTCGTTAGATTGACACGATTTTAGTTGCGTTTATTATAATAATAATAACAATAATGTTTATTGTCAAAGATGTAGACATTGTCAACTTAAATCTAGTATAATGTGACATATAAATTCATACATATAAACTAATTAACCAATAGACCTAATGCAAATAGTCGTCGATTGTATAAATGCTCTCTCCTACTTATCAGCTTAAACTTACTAACTTGAAGATCTGTTTTAAGTACCCAAGTTCACGATGATTTTAGACTTACTCTTGTCTCATCCAAGAATAAAACTTCCATTGCTGTATAGTCCATCCGACGTGTTCTCGTGCAAATCTTAATCTGGCAACTCGATTGAGTCTGGTAAGAAGAGGACCAGTTGCAGGCCATCTATTTGTTAATCCTGCTTCTCTTAACCTTCGCCTTACCGTTTCAGCAGAAATTTGCACATTTTGTACTTGTCTCGGTTGCTGCTGTAGTTCAACAGTGTTAACCATCCTATTTCGAAGTGTAGTTTGTCTTAATAATCTATCGCCTCTTTCAGTGGTTTTGCGAGAACGGCCTTGGCCTTGCCTTCTGGTGCAACAACCAGTCTCCCTAAATTACTGAAGAATGGTGAACTTCTAAAATTTTAGCCACGTATCGCTGAGAACGACCCTCGTCGAGTTATTATGCACGAACAACCCAACCCAACCCAATACAACCCAACCCAACCCAAAAAGCAATGTAAACTTGAAGAAATCAAAAAACAACCGATCATTTTAATTTTACTGAAGGAAATCGAACACAATAATGATATCAATCGGTTGCACCAAACAATCACAACTGATAAAGTTAGAGACAACAATGGAAACTTTTGACAGAACATGTTTTTGGTTCATAGGTGACTAGAATTTGTTACATTTGTTACAGTATCTTGTATCAAACAAGAAAATCATTGGTAAAGTGATTAATTCAAAGATATATCTGTAAAAGGTTGTGGTGCGATACTTTTGTCCAGAAGTGTATATATAAATATGTGATGATATGACCTACATACGGTGAACTAGTTTGTGTACCCTAGCTTACGATATGCAATATTGTGTGTTATTACCACACTTTCCTGAATTATTTTAATTTTACTGAAGGAAATCAACACAATAATGTTATCAATCTGTTGCACCAAACAATCACAACTGATACAGTTAGAGACAACAATGGAAACTTTTGACAGAACATAGGTGACTAGAATTTGTTACCACTATCTTATATCAAACAATAAAATCATTGGTAAAGTGATTAATTCAAAAATATACCTGTAAAAATTTTTGGTGCGATAATTTTGTCCAGGAGTGTATATATAAATATGTGAAGATATGACCTACATACGGTGAACTAGTTTATGTACCCTAGCTTACAATATGCAATATTGTGTCTTATTACCACTGAATCAATTATGACTATTTTCGACATAAGTGTGTTACGCATATATGTATGGGTGATGGTTCGTACGATAAAATAATTTTTATTGATATCGTTTTATTGACTGATTAAATTTTTCAATATTTTAAACATTGTTTTGATTTCAGATATATTAGTAGACTTTGACGTTGCAACTGGTCTTATTTGACAGTTTGGCTCGGTGAGTTGGGTTGGGTTGGGTTAGGTTGGGTTGGGTTGGGTGTGACTTTGACTAATTGTACAATTATTGCAAGGTCTCTTGCTTCACATAAACTTTGTAGATGTTAAAATTTTTCGTGCTTAGCATAAGTGCAAATAATAAAAAATTACCCGAGACTTTCACAACGATATTTATAGCAATGGACAATATTTCTCAGCTTCAAAATTATTATAAGTCTTTCAGACACACTCGAAAGTACATTTGCACACACACACAAACAATTTGTTTACTATCTAAATTCCCGGCGTATGTAGAGCAGTAAAAGTGGCCACATTTGATGTACGCCACAAATTAGCCTAATTACCCCATAAAATGCAACAAATCGCCGGTAAAGAACAATAAATTTGTAATTTAAATCGCGGAACGCACGATTTTCTTTCGCGAGCGAGAGCTCCGATATTTAAGATTTACGATCGAAATTACAATGGAACAAACGAACCGCGTATTAGCATAAAAATACGTTAGGATTTACATAGCTGGATGAAATGTTAATTCGGACGCTCGTTAATTCTCAATGGCAAGGTCGGAAAAAACGCCCGTTTGGATAATAAGCCCCCCCCGATATGGTCACTATCCCATTTTGGTGTTGCATTCTAGATTCACGACAACGCCTGCCATTGTCCTCGAGGGTATTACGTAGCTGGAAAGAAAGCCGATATGGAAGCTACTTCCTAGCTTGAATCTGGACGTATCATCTCTCTCACACACAATGCACAAAGAACCTGATACATCCGTTCTCAGGCATTGTTTTCGTGCGTCGTAATTGTGCCCGTGATCGTATGTACGACGCGACGGCGCGGTACTTTTGTTAGTACAGAACTTGGACAAACAAGGTGGTCCATTATGAGTTTTAGAGTCGAAGCTGCACGATATTTTATACTGGGTGTGAGCGTTGCGTATGCGTTGCGGGGCTGATTCATAGATTTGGAATGCGGGTTAACGGCCACGGTACGCCGAGCCGATTTACTAGATATTCAGGCGATAGTTTTTAAGTGTTAACGTTACAACGTTACGAAATAAAAATGATTCGAAACGTATCATTGTTGTTGAATTGAAATGTGAAATCGTTTTGATTTTTATAATTCGTACGAATATTTTCTTCATTACTAAGAAAATAATTAAATACGCATTTCCTGTTCTTGTGTAAATTTTCGATTTGGTATTTTCCCCCACCTCTTTCTCCAAATCCATCAATGCACGTTTTAGTTTTTATCCCAATTTCCTGTGTTTTTGTTTCATTTCTTCCAAATCATGTTAATCCTAGGCGTAAGGCTATTGCTTTCTGACGACCCTTACACTTTCGTTGTTATCTTTGGTAAGGAGGTTGGTCGCTTTGGTACAGAGCTTCTCTGCACGTTTTAGTTTTCGCCCTCATTTTCTTCTTCATTTCTTCCAGATCATTTTTTTGGGACTATACGTTAAGAACTTAATGCAGAGCTTTCTGACCACCTTTACTTTTTCGTCGTGCATATCTTCTTGTTCCCTTTGGCACAGAGCTTCTTTACACGTCTTAGCTTTCTTCTTCATGGTGGTGGATGGATGGATGGACGACAATGAATCGAAAATATCAAATACAGGTGGAGGAAGAAGATGTTGAGGAAGCAATAACAATGAAATGTGGATATATCTCCTTGATATCTAAGAAGATACTCCTAAGAAATTGTCAAGGAATATTCGTACGTAAGTGGGGAATTTTTTGGAATGATAATTAGGGTGGGTTGTGTTGTTTAAGACGACACCGGCCTTCATGTTATGAATTCAAGGTATTTACAAAACTTAAAAGTGTACACGAAACCAAAGAGAAAGTGTAGAAAGAGTATCTTCTCAATGGTATTGTTGCGTCAGCTTGGAAGTTCCAACATACAATGAACCCATGAAGCGCCCTATTTAATAAACCATCATTAGTTAACATTTGGTGATGAATCAAACGAATCAGTCACAGAAATCAACTACATCATCAATACCAGATATGAGGACGCAGAGAACGATCTTCTATTGGCAAATATTATAAATCAAAAAAAAAAAATGATGGCCAACCCGAAGGATTAAAAATAATGCATAAGATGAAAGTAAATAAAAGGAAATAACGATAGTGTTGATGTATTATATAAAATAATTCATTTGAGAGTTCACTGACAAACAAACGAAGCTTTTCCGATGATAGAGATCAAGAAAAAGAAAATCAACAAAACTAACAAATGGATAACACCCAAAATAAAAAGGCTTTCGAATGTGTTGTGCGAAATGGCAAAAACAAAACTTTCATTGCGAAAAATATATAGACGAGAAATATAAATAAAACATGTTGGGACATCATTAACGAACAAAAGAGCTATAAAAAAGTCACACAAGTCAAAGTTGAAAAAGATGGTGAAGATCGGTTAAAACGGAAGATGTTCCAAATACGTTTAATAATAAAATAAAATAGTTCGCTGATATTGCAGCCCATTGTTTCCTACCAGAAAATAAAGTTTCCAATATAAATGTACAATTAATTAATATACCTTAGTGCAGTCAACGTCACATTGTTGACAATGCAATAAAAATACTGCAAAAAGTAATCCACAGGTATCGATGGTATACCGAGAAAAATTTTGTCATATGTTAAAGAAATAATGAGTGCAACATGAACATTTCCTATTAATAAGTCATTTGAATGCACAGTGTATCCGGGACGACTGAAAATCTCGAAAACAGTACCAACATACAAGAACAAAGGCAATCTACATGAAACTAGAGACCAATTTCATTGCAGAATCACAAAATTTTTGAGCGCTGTTTCCAAACGAGGCTGCGACGCTTCCTCGGAAAACATAATCAAATTAATAAGGCACAACATGGGTATAGGAAAAACAGATCCACCATCACAGCCATCGAGGAGTTTTGATATGACGAAAGCGTGCTATACGGTTGACCATAGCTTACTAGAGGATAAACTTGACAAGAAAGACATAAGAGGAATAGTAAACAAATTGATTTGCTCCTACCTAACAAGGATGTTACAGCAAGTATAGATAAATGATTTATTATCGGATATAAGTTTAATAAACAGAGGGGTACCACATTGTACTATTTTAGGACCATTGCTGTCTCTAATTATGATTGATGACTGATACGCAGATGACACAAGTAAGGTGGCAATACAATCGACAACGAAAGACCTGATTACCACTACAGAGAAATCTATAGAACTGCAAATTTTGCAGAAATAATGGCGTATTGCGGACACAACTGAACCTGTGTTGAAGTCAAATCCTCATAAGAGATAAAACAAATAGAAACGTTGGAAACTATACAGTCTACAAATTTGTTCCAACACAATCTGATCAAATCCAAACCAAAGTGACATTTAAAAACACTTTTATTTGAAGAAATAAATTCAGAAAGCCAAACCAGATGCACGTAAAGCAAATTCGAACGTTGAAATATGTTCTGTTTCAACCCAACCAAAATTCAAACAAATTCAAACCAAAATATTTTTTTTTCCGAAATTGCCGAAGAAAATTTAATAGATTCCAGCTCCAATGAAACACCGCATGTATCGCTTCCAAATTTGAAAAGAATGCCAATAAATATTATCCACCAATATGGATGAATCACAACCAAAAATATCAACACAAATTGTGTTGTATGAAATTTTTCCCTGACTCTTACTTCTTTCCTCTTTACCTCCTAATAGGTTTTGGGAATATTTCTTCCACTTCATTATCTCATATTTTTCTATTAACGATATCCCATCTTACCATTAGCTTTGTATTCCTTTGATTTTCTTTGCCTCGTATTCAGTACCGAATAAATTCGCCCACGAGATTTCTTTTACTAACTTTCTCTGTTTCTTGTACTATTTATAGTTTTTTCGAGTTTTCTTCGTCAGATATTTTTGCGACTTTCTTATTTTATTGTTGACCACTCATCTTATTTCTTCTGCCCGTCACGTTTGTTTTCTAAGATTTGTTGTTCTGCACACTCCACATGTGCCTATTCAAATCCACTTAATTCATTTTCTTTCCCATAAAATCCCGCATTAATTGCGGATCGAACCGCTCAACAAACGGCACCGAAAAGTCGGATACGTCAACTTCAAAGCGGTTCGCATTGCCGTGGTGCAGAAAGACAATGGCCGGCGATAATTCCGCCGGTGACTCACACCTCGCCAATTCCTTTTATGTTCCGAAAAGGCCAGCGCATTAGCCATGTGTGTGTACACACATTTCTTGACCCAAATCGCGAAACGCTCTGCGTGTCATTGGGATTTTTTTTTGCGCGCGCCGCCGGTTTAATTGCCGCAAATCAGTTCATTCGCGTATCGGCTATTAAGCCATTATTAAATTGCCGGGTAATTACGGCGATGAAAATAACGCGCACTTATGAAATTAATTGCGTGTGTAATATCTGTAATTGCACGGCGGTTGTGGATGTTTATCACCTGTAGATATAGAGGACTGAGTGGGTACGTGGCCGCGATGCGCGTTTTTAAGTTTGCAATGATCATTGTGTTGGAATGGTTCTAATTATGTAAGTTATGTCGGGGTTCATTTGCTTGCGTCGCGGTGAGTCATGGACGCTGATAAAAAGTTAAAAACTAACGAGGATGCAAATGAGATTTTTAAGGAAAGGAGATTTTTGACACAAGGTATGGAGGAATATACGCAGGTTAACCAAATATACGATGCAAGAAAACGAAAAAGTCATTCGCTATTAACAAATTAAAAAATTAAAAATCATAAATTCGTAATTTAATTAATCGATTAATTTGGAGAGGAAGTTAAAACCGTAATTTGAAAATAATTAAATAATGATTCGTCTTTATATTTATCCTGGTTGAGAAGTTCGATAGGCGAAACATCGAAAGTAACCAAAAGTAATGAAAAGCGCGAGCGAAATGAGAGCTTGCGTGTGTGGTTCGTGCCGTTTACGGAAAATGAAAGTCATCGCGCCAGGTTCGACGGGGAAAAAAACGCTAACGAACCGACCACAGTAAATTTAAAATTTTGCTCAATTGCATTTCGAACCAAAATAAAATAAAAATGTTGTTCGCTCTAAATGTAGTGTGGACTTATTATTTATTTGGACTACGATACATTTAGAACTCGATTAAATTTAGTACGAAAATAAATTTCAGCGATAATAAATAAATAAATATCGGGTGATGATAGCTGTTTCGTTGTCTTTGAGCTCATCAGGCTACCACACATGCATCGTGAGTGACTAACGCTTGCATGGCTTGATCATCACATTCGCTGAAATTTATGTGCAGTGGTCTTTAGTGCAACAATTTTTATTATTTTATATGGCCTCACTCAAAATTAATAATACATTTCGTCAGTGTACAGAAATGAATTCTAAAGAATTTGAAAAGGGTGCCAAAATTTTTTTAAATCCAATTGAGACAAGCTGGACTGTTTGAAATATAGTTGATCAGCTATAGTGCAGGGGCTAGACCATGTCTCGTGTGCGGTTGTATGGCCCCTAAGTTAAACACCTATAGGAGTAATACAAAAAATAGTCACGTGGTCCCGATCATGGTCGTTTGGTCACCATATTTAAAAATGGCCGCCAAATTGATAGATTTTTCGATTAAGTATATCTTCGCAACCAGTGGTCCGATTAAAATTTTTTAAATCTCATTTTGATCCTTTTTTAAAGGTCTTTAATCTTTTTTTTTGAATCCATTAGTTATTGAGATATAGGTTTTGAATATTTCCAGTTCGTCAAGGAATTTAGACAATACTAATTATCTTTTTATTGTAGTTACATTATAATGCAATATTAAGCTCATTTTTTCGTTACAGGTAGATAAACTTCCCTGAACAAGTGAAATAAGATGAGTGATACGGTGAAGCTGGTCAATCCTCAGAAGTGACGCAGAGACGCTGAAAAAGACATTGACTTGTGCATTTTCTGTAAAAAAGTAAAACATTCGTTGCAATTATGTACATTAAAAGTGCTTCTGAACTCATTGGGGACGATGTGTTGGAAAGCATTAAAGATGAAAATAGAAAAAAATATCATATAGCCTGCTACAGACCTTACATATTGAAAGGAAAACGAGTTGAAAAAAAACAAGAAAAAGATGCTGAAGAATCAAGCTCGGAAGGAGGATAATACTGCCCAACGACAGAGACAGAAAAGTAGACCTGGACCTAGTGGACAATTAAAAAAATTAGCAAACCAAGAGCAAACATTTTCTGGGATTGGAGGTAGCCATGACACAGTACTACTAATCAAAATGAAAGAAGATAGCAAAACCGACGTAAACAAAACCGTAGTCAACAAATGGAATGCGATCTTGTCCACAGTCTCCTGCCAAGTCAGGAGCTCAAATACTTTAAGAACCAACTCAAAGATGAAAGTCACCAAAACTTTTACGGTAGCACATAAACATAATCTTAACATGTCTGCTTCATCAGCAAAAGAACAGGATATGATCTGGACTTTGTGCAGATATTTCGCAAATAGAGAAAGTGATCCCGATGAATGTAAGATACATACCTGGAGTGGAGTGAACAGTATGATATCAAGTGAAGATATTCTATAGACCAAAACTGCTGTCTTTCAAGACTGTTTGACAACAGTAAATCAAAAGTCAGGATCCCTTTGGGCTTATGAGGGGTGCACAGAATGGGTAAAGAAATACAACTGTTGCGACCGGAAGAGTTTCTTGGCTTAGAAGCTTGTCACCTTGCGAAAGACGTTATGGCTTGTTTTGGAAAATATTTAGCAATAACTGGGGATAAAAAATATTTTCATTGAAACTGAAACGTTTTGGGCCAAACATTGTTGAGACTGTACTTGCTGGAAAGCATTATTCTCGTGCTTTAAGAGGCTTTTAAATGCTTGCTGAAGCTTAGCCAAGTTTATTATTTGAAGCATTCATGGAAAATGTTCACAATGTTCAAGAAAACACAGTGAAAGAAGTTACAACATTAACAGAGTGCATTAAGATTAAAGATCTGATATGTACAACAACTCAAGTGGTGACTTTTAAACAACAAATTGCAAACGTTGTGGAAGAAATAGACAACTTTGCTGGAGAACAAGGTAAAGAAAATGAGACATTTCGGTATTGGTACCAGTTCCTGATAACTCTATTTCCTATATTGAGAGATCTTACACCTGCACAGAGAGAAGGGAATTGGGATTTAATTAATGCAGTGCAATACCACTCTTCTTTGCATTTGACAAGACAAATTATTCTCGGTGGGCAAGTGTTTTTTTAGATGACTGTTTACATCTTCCACTGGATTTTCCTAAGAATTATGCGGAATGTGTAATGACAAAACTTTTTGCCTCCAAACACGGAGTCAAATGAGCAATTTGGCGGCCATTTTACAATATGGACCACGTGACCTATTGTTTTTTATACTCCTATAGGCGCCCAGCAACAAAACTTAGGGGACATGACACACAAGACACGTGCTAGCCCCTAGACTACTAGGATAAATATTTAAGTTTAAATCTTGCTTATGTAAGATCTTTGCGTATAATTTAGCATGGAACATCGTGCTTATTAAACGGTGATTATTTAAAATTTATTTTGTGAAAATCGAGTTAATCGACGAATATTTATTTAAATTTCAAATTTGTTTATGTAAGAACTTGCCAAAGATTTTAACAATATTTCAAGTTAGATTCATATTAGATTAGAATTTGAATTAATTAGCCAAACCTCTAACTCACTCGCAGTGACGCATCCGTTTGATGCACAATCGCGCAGAAAATTCCAAAGAGAAATTCCAGTTGCAAAGCGGAGCCGGCCGGCCGCCGCTAACGGATATAATGAAGGAAAAGTCGCAACGGACCGTTAAAGGTGAGACAACGCTCGCTGCTCCTCCAACAACAATAACCAAACACAGCGCAACAGCAAACCATTCAAAACGCAACCGTTACGGGTGTTCAGACATCCGGCACCACTGCACCTGTACCCGACATGCCGATAGTGAAAACTGGACGGCCCTTTGTTCGTTTTATTTTCCGAACCGGAAGTTTCGTTTTTTACTTCGCTGCGTACGACAGCAGGCAGGTGCAGGAATGCGTTTCTTTTGTGCGCGGCGGGTTTGGCTCTCTTGCCGTCGATTTGGATGGATCGTCGACAGTAAGTAGAACGGACGGATCGTAAGTCTTACTTAGTCAACGTGAAAGATTAGCGAAAATATTCCGAAGAATCAAAAACAACGTTAGGTCCATCATTGGGTAAGTTTTTTATGGGTTGGAGGATTGCGTTATTACCCAGCCTCGTGTTTTTTCTTTAATTCGATTCGTTAAGAAATCTTTTCATTTTATTTCAATTTCGTCGATTTTGTAGAAGTTATCTCATTTTAAATCCGCCATTAGATGAATATCTTCGTCAGTGACTTTTACGACACAAATAATTCTACGAAACAAATTTTATTTTTCAAAACATCTTCATGAATCGATTTCGACTTCAAAGCAACATTGATCGTCCCATAGACGAACTAACTAACCTTCGTCGAACGCATCCATCTTACTCTTCCATCGCCTTCGCATCGCGATGATTAATTAACCGCGAATAAACCCGCCGAGAATTTTCCTTTCGGTCGTCGCTTGCCGACAGCGTCGTCCGTCTTCCTCGAGCTTTTGTTGTTCGACGCGCGACATGAGCCGGGAATTTCTGTGTTTCTCCAATTAAACCTCTTACCGGCGTGAAAGGTCGTCGTCGTAAAACCAACCTGTCGAGTGTGTGAATCCGTCGCTCGCGTCGAGTGAACGTGGAGAGTTCGAGTTCTCAGAAGTCATTAATTAGTTTTTAAGCGCAGATGATGGAACTTGCGCGTCGATTTCGTCGGATTTTTTTTTACGGCGACGATTTGTCGTAGAAAGCAAAAATTTGAAAGTGACACTGATTTGCGACTTCTTTACGGGCATGGATGCATAGAAATGCCGTCGGTAATTGCGAGGCGAATTCCTAACGTTTCCTTAATTAGGCGATTTTTTTTGAAACGTCGCGTCGTCATGAATTGTCGGTAAAAATGCGATTTAATAAATTGATCGCATTCCATGCGTAATAAGTTGATTTGCGGACGGGTCGTGTTCTACGAAAGTTAAATGTTGAAGCGGACTGTAAGTTGGCGATGGAATCGGAAAGGAATGCTGGGTCATGAGGCAGAGCGTTAGAACAGTATAACAAAAAAAGTTAAACCATAGTCATCGTTTCCAAACTTTTAAAAATTTAGTTTTTTCTTATATTTTAAACATTAATTTCTGAGGTTTTCTTTTTCCAGATGATGTTTTTGTGAAAGAAATACCAAGAAAATATGGCTTGTGAAAATATGGCTTTGTCATCAACTTCAACTAGTCAAGCGGACACTATATTCTTGACAGGTGTCAAAGATTTAGAACCAACATCTAGATTTATATCAGTTACCAACTCTTATACAAGTTCTTCTTAGATTTCATTTTTACCTACAGGACAAAAATTTGTTCGAAATGCAAGTCACAGCACTATAGGAAGAATTAATTAATGTGGCATGAGCCCGCTATCCCGATTAGACTTGTAAAACATTGTCTTGATAAGCTTGAAAAATTCCACTCAGAATGGCTTCTGTTAAAAAAAAACGTGAAACTATTTCAAGAGCAGCTAGATATGGTATTTGACTTGCTCACAATGATGCACTTACAGCAAAGTAGACGAAGACGCCCCACGCCCCCTATCTAAATATGTACAGAAATTCTCCATGTTCATTGATCAAAATCGATCACGTGGTTTATTGTTTATGCCCTCCTAACCCAATATGTCACAAATGTGACATTGATCTTCTTGGTGGTATGTGTGCATTCCTATGGTTTTTACAAAATTATAGATAATGTAATGAGGAACTAAAAAAAAATTATTCGTGTTGTTCGTGTTCGTGAAGTTGTTAATATACATTGTAAACAGGATGTTATCACTTTGGATCACTTTCCATTGATTTTATTCCATTTACTCTCCTTGGGTTCGTCCCCATTCGTTTAGTTCCATTGTCCCTGGTTATCATCATCATCATTGTGTTAGTTTTATTTCATCATTATTGCCAGTTGTTTTTATTTAACTTTTATTGAATTGGTTTGGATTAGCATTCATTGGTTTTAGTTACCTTTGCTTAATTTACGTTTGGTTTTATTCCCATGTGATTCGTCCAATTTTTTTTTGTTTTGGTTGTGGGTTTCGTTGATTTTGTTTACATTTATTTCATTCCATTGTTGTTGGGTTGGGTTGGGTTGGGTTGGGTTAGTTTGTGGTGATTGCCTGTTTCAATTTATTACTTGATTCGTAAGCCATTTTGATACAGTGGGCAAATTTATGACCCTCAATGTAACTACTAGAAGTGACTGCTCCAAGTACAGAAGCCATGTTGTGTTAGGCTGGGTTGGGTTGAATTGCATCATATCTTGCATCAGGTCTAACAATTTTTCTAACTTTTTGTAACAACACCTTCATCGTCCGCACTTCTTACTTTTTTTCTTTTTTGCCTAAATTTATCTTCTGTAATTTTGAAAATGGCTGACCCAGTTCAACACATTTAGAGGCTTCTCCCTTATCAATCCTTTCAATTGATTTAGTCGCGGATGCTTCCAAGCAGGAGTGCTGTTGCTCACACTCACGCGCACATACTCCTCGTTGCCGATAGATACTATCTATCTACCTCCAAGAATCTGACCTTCAATTATATCCGGATTTGTTCTTGCTCTCTGGCTATTAGCATAGCTTTGGATTTCTTTGCGTTGATCTTCATGTGTCTATCGTTAAGTGCCTCGTCTCTAGGATATGCTATCTCATTCTCAGTTTTGGCTATTATATCATCACGTAGATTGGCTCTATTCTGCAATAACTAACTTTCTCTGACATCTCAGGCCTAAACGTGCACGGTATCTTTTCCAATAGATGTTCCACTTGGTTCGTCAGTCTTGCATAAAGGATTCGTCCGTAAATCTTCCTCGAAACGCTAAGCAACGATGTCGCTCTATTCTTGCAATTTGTCGCAATTTCTGGTTTTCCTCTTTTTGTAAATAGGCAAGATCATCGTTGCTCCCTAGTCCGCAGGAATTTTCTTTTCTATCCGCCCATTGTTTACAAATCTGAGTGGTCGTTCTGGTGCCGCTGTCCCCATATACCCAATCATTTCTGACGCGATCTTGTCGTATCCGTAAAGGTAAAGGTTTCTGATAGGCAAGCCTTAAGATTAATGGTCCCTATTGCAGCAGCATTGGTGCATGACCCTAGTTCGTTGCCATTATCACGAAGGACTATTCAACGCAAAAGGAAAGAAGGAAGAAAAGCTGTGATTGAAGAAATAAAGCAATCTGTTTCTTTTAGAAAATAAATACACAAAATATTTAGTTCCATTATAGATTATTTTAAAAGAAAAAAATGTAAGGACGTGGTTGGAGGATGTAAAGTTAGCAGTAACAAAAGGACAATGAACACCAAGTCACACAAGGCAGGAAGAGATGGCGAGGAATATATCAGAACACGAGCTAACAACTCAATCACATAATGCCTTATATTTTTATATATTTTTTTCTTTTTGTAGTCGATGATAGTCAAAGTAATATTGATGGTGGGAAAGTATAAAAATATTACATGCATACAAAAACATGTACTTGATGTACTTTGCGCCCTCCCAGCCATAGGTGATGCTTATGCCTTGATACTCTAGCATCTCTATAAAATTTCTTTATGGTTAATGTGATAGTTGTACATTGTACATTTTTTGTATTATAATTAAATATCCCCGCCACAAATCTAAATTTCCACCCAATAAAAAATCACTCGGACCGTGTGAAATAGGGCCGTCGAGATCACATTTTAGCCGTAAAGAACGTGACCGTGCGAGTCGTGACCGCAGCACTGAAACTAACCGGCGTCATGCTCATTTGTTTGTTGAAAAAGCAAACCATTCCATTCCGTCTTCTCTCGATTCCTTCGCGATAACGAGCCGTTCCGAGCGGACCTGAGCTAATGGAGACAGAATGAAGAGGTTTAGAAAGTAAACGTGCGTTACGTTGCACGTACGCGCGTGCACACGCAGTTAATTGACCGGCTGTTCGTGTGTCCGATAAGGATTCTTTAAATTCCGCGTATCGATCGATTACTCTTGTTTGTTGTTCGTGAGTGCCGTGAAAGTCGGGCGTCGAAGAAAAAGTTCGTCCCGACGCGACGTCTGCTTCTCGGGGTATTTCGCGAGATTGTTGTGAGACTTTGGATGAATTGTTTGTATATGGTGGGATTTCGCTACCCGGACGTTCGTGTCGGATAATTAGAACAGCCTTTCGACGCCAAAGCAACGCAAACGAATATGAAAAGATGTATTTGTTTTGGTCTTGCGCTAACTGGGTTATCCTTTTAGCTTCGCCGTAATAAATTGAGATGTATTGGGGGCACTTGCATTCGTTGAAAGATTCCTAGTTGAGAATTTGCAGTTTCACGGAATAAAATATTTAATTGGACGTGATATGTCATATTATCTGGTTAACATTGCAAAACTAGTTTACATATCTGGGCACCCCCTAATTTTTTTATTTGGCAAAATCTCATTCAGTTACAAGTTTTGACACTTCTTCATTTGTTATCCGTTCATGTATTAACCACTTAGCCTTACCTTCTTGAGAGTACCTCTACCATCTTTCCATGATGTCCCCTTCGTCTTGTAATATTTTCCCATTTTCATTCTTGATGTTCTTTAGTCACATTACTTTTTTTCTTTCGCATCAGGGTCCCTTATAAGAGTTGTTTGATGATCTTGTTTCCAAAGTTTTGCCAATCTATACTTTTTGTCCCTCTTACTATCTTCGTTAGTATTCTTGTACTTTCTTCGTATTCTTCGTAGTCTTCCAATTTTCTCGTTCGTTGGTACTTTTCCATTTCATTTCTCCTTTTTCTTTGTTCCTTACTTCTTCGTTTTCCTCACCTATTGATTGCTTCCCTTTTCTATGATATCCCTCCTTAATTTTAGTTCTAGTTCTCGCTCTTGAATGCTTTTATCTAGTGCTTGTTTATACTTTTCTCTTACTTCCTGGATAATCTGTCAGTCACTTCTTATTTTTCTTTTAGGTTTGTTCTCCTTTTATGTTTTTTTTTCTTTGTTCTGTTCTTCCATTCTATAATCAATACACAGTGGTAGCTTCCTAAATCCGATTTTCTCTCCAGTCTTACGTCTTTATTTCTGTCCAGTTCTTTTCAGTTATTAGGAAGTAGTTTATAATCGATCTTGCTCCTCTATTTATTTCATTCTTGTTTACTTGAAATTATCGCTGTGTGTGAACTTCAAGTTTATGACCACTAGGTCATTTGCTACGCATAGGTCCAGTATTATCTCTCCGTTTGTGTTTCAAACTTTTCGCCCTGTTTTTGTTTTAGTTACCACACCCTGCCATTCAGGTCTCCCATTGTGATAATCTTCTTGTCTTTTTTTTTCACAACTTTTCTAAAAAAATCATTTTTTTCTTTTTTTTTCTTCTTCGTCAGCACTTGCGCCTTATGCTACTATTGCTGTGTACTTCTGTTTCGTCAATGTCAACCCAGCCTTTGCTCTTGTTGTTTCCTCTTCGTCTACTCCTGCCGTGTACATCCAATATCCTTTACGTATTTGTCCTATCTTGTTTCCTTTTTTCTTGGTCTCTGTCTCTTCTACTATTTCTTTTCTACGATACTCCCAACATTCCACGTTCCTATCTTTATTATAATTTTTATATTAGTTATCTTCTATTTTATTGTCGTTGCCCTATTTATTGCCTGGGTTGCCCTTGTTTTCTTGAACTTCTTTTTTTGAGTCCTAGGATTGCTTCTTGATTCCTCATTCCTTTGTATTTTGGGCTCCATTCGTACTCTTTTACTGTAGTTATCTTTGATACCCACTTTGTTCTTATCTCTTCTTTCGCAGCTCGAATCACGTTGGGTTGGGTTGGAAATGTAGAAATTTTCCAATCTAACCCAACCCTTTTCCAAATTCTTTAACAAAAATAATAAATCTACAAAGTGCAACGCCAACAATCTATGAACCGTTTGGAAGTAAACAACATCAACCTGGCCCCACCCAATGTAATCTAAATCATGTTGAGTTGGGTTGGGTTAATTAATTAATGTTAATTGAACTGGTCAGCAACAGACAAAGTCTAGAACATTCATTCTCATGTTGTCATATCGTTTCTACCTATATTTTACCTTCTTTGGTTTAATTTTGTATATCATTATCTCAAACTTCTTCTCGAAGTCCATGTTTGCAATTATTTTCGTTTATTACTTTTCATTATTTTAAATGCTTCTGTTACCTTTACCTCCACACTTGGTTTCTTTTCTCATGTATTCTTGTACCTGGTTTGCCAACTCTTCATTATTTGCGTTCAGGCATCCTATAACAATATTGTATTTCCTTGCCTTTCCATCTTCTGTTATAGTAATTCTATTCTTTGTTGTTTTTCTGATGTCCTTTTTTCATGTCTTCTCTTCTGATTTATTATTCATTCTGATTATGTTCTGGTGATTCATCTTCTGAATCTGAATTTGAAATATTCACAGTTGGAGATATCAGGAAAGAGGAACCTGTCTCTTTCCCCATTTCAAGTCTGTTTTGTTCTTTTATTTTTCTTTGAAGAATTCTTTCTTGTCGTATTTCTCGTCTGCTGCAATTAAATACTCTGTCTTTGTCTACTTTGAACATAGTAAGTGCATTATTGTGAGCAATGTCAAATACCATATCTGCTCTTGAAATAGTGTTTCACGGGTATCAGAGATTCTTCCTTTATTTTTATTTTTTTAACAGAAGCCATTCAGAGTGGAATTTTTCAAGCTTATCAATACAATGTTTTATAAGTCTAAATTAATTCTTCTACAGTGCTGTGACTTCCATTTCGAAACAGATTTTTATTCTGCAGGAAAAAAATTAACTTGAGAGTTGATAACTAGATATTGGTTCTAAATCTTTGACACCTAGTTGGGCATAATTTATGCCGCGAGCATGTAATAAAAATCTCCACGCCTACTAGAAAGTTCTCGCGAATTCCGAAATCTCGCGGTTTCGATCCGGCCACACTTCTTCCTGCCTAATAAATTATTCGCCGCGTTCGAAAAACGCCACGAACGGTATGCTGCCGCTTTGTGCAATCGATCGGCGCCGCGACTTTCTCAATTTCGGCGATACGAACAAGTGTCGTTACGTTGTTAGATCTTGCGCAACAAATATTGCAATTCCGAACGGGTTTCCTCGTTATTAGCATAGCGGTTGTGTTAATTCGCGGAGTTTTTATGTAACGAACGTGAAACGCTCTGAACCGTTTATCATAAAGAAAAGAAATGAATAAAAATGAAAGTGGATGGGATAGTGGAATTTCAGACGGAGGTTTTTCGATTCGTGCATGTGCAAGTGCGTGCTCGGGGAAGTTACGTAATCGTGAAATTTCTGCATATTCGAAATGCTCGCATGATCCCCGGCGTATGCATGGAATGGTCATAGTAATAATGTAACGGTAATTTGTTTACGAACAACTTGCAAATGGAAATTGTACGGAATACGTTGTTTAAAAAAAAATTACATTTTTTTACTGGGCACGGGAATTTATTTATCTCCTGATATACGAGGTAATTCGAAAATTGTGGCCAACAAAAAGAAAAAAAATTCTCTGTTTCCTGTGATATCTCAATTTGACACGTATTTTTGACATCTGTCAATAATTTTTTTCTAACAGCTTTTGTTTCTGAGTTATAGCTAAATTCCCACATTCACAACTTTTTCTTACATTTTCATTTTTTGTTGGACACCAAAGAAACATTTTGATGTTTTCGACATGAGTTTGTCGAGAAGATGTTGTGCGTTTAATTCAGATTGTTATAGCTATATTTGTGGCGAATATACATTTGAAAAAATATCGAAAACCTATATCGGATTTTGTTAAACCACATATCATAAATATACTCAGTGACATATAAACTGCACCACCTAGAAGGGGTGGGAATTTTTGGACCAAATTTGGCAGGAATAGTGGACTAGTCCAGGGAAATAGTTGATTAAAATTTGAAACCCAATCATCAAGTAGTCGTTGGATTTTTGACGTTTGTGTCATTTTTTAGAGGTGGTGATAGACAAGCAATTATCGAGTGATTTTTTGAATTTGTTCCACTTTTTAGGATCCCGTTCTTTAGTTTAAAGTGTTTCAAGTGTTTAACGATGCCTAGAGGAAGGAGGGCGGATTTTTCTACAACTAGATCAATAGCTGATCAATGGTTAGGTGAACAAGGTCGTCCGATAGGCTTGCGAACAGTTTATCGTCGAATAAGAACCTTTGGCTTGCTGTCTTACCGCCCACATCTTGTGCTACCCCTCACTGCTCAACATCGCCAGGAACGTTTGGCCTGGTGCACGGAAAGACTTCAATGGAACTTGGAGTGGCATCGAGTTGTCTTTAGTGACGAATCGCGATTTTGTTTAGGAATGCATGATGGTCGGATGACTGTTAGACGAAGACGTGGAGAAAGGCGCAATCCTGATTTTTCGATTGCGAGGCATGTTTACCGAACTGTGGGATTGATGGTGTGGGGTGCTATTGCTTACGACAGTAGGTCACCCTTGCTCTTCATTCGGGCAGTATGACCGCCCGACGCTACATTGACGAAGTGGTAGAACCACATGTTCTTCCATATCTTCGAGGGCTGGAAGACCCACTTTTCCAGCAAGATAATGCACGACCTCACGTAACAAGGGTTTCTCTTGACTTCTTTGAAGAGGCCAATGTTAATCTTTTGCCTTGGCCGCCAAGATCTCCCGATTTGTCGCCGATTGAACACGTGTGGGACATGATGTGTAGAAGATTGAGGAATCTACCGAACCCACCGTTGACAATAGAAGCTCTACGGCATGAAGTACAGGCTGCTTGGGATGCCATACCCCAAGAAGACATTGATCACCTGCTGGAATCGACGACAAGGCGGGTCAATGAGTGTATCAGAAATAGGGGCGGACCAGACATTATTAAAGAAAAATCAAAAAGATGAAGTGTTTTCTTTATCAAATTTTAATCAATTGTTACCTGCTGAGTATATTTCAATTTTCTTTCACGTAAGTTTGCAGGACTAAGTGCAGAAAAATTAAAAGCCGGTATTTTTGATGGGCCACAGATTAGGCAACTCGTCAAAGATCCTAATTTTGTCAAATCAATGACTGAAGTCGAATCCAAAGCTCATAGATAACAAGAAATCTGACGACCATGTCACTAGGTAAATAAATTAAATAGTTCGTGCTCCACTACTCCACTACTAACTTCGTTAACAAATTTTTGCGTCGACTAAAATAATTGCAAACAACTTTAGCAAACTAACAAAAAAAAATTATAATCATATTTCCTACTCTCCAAAATCGCCGACTTCTTAATTCCAGGAATCGTCGAAATTAATTTCATTCATGATTTCATATTCACACGAACAAAATGCGTTCTATTAATAGATCAGCCCGGACAAAGTCGTCTTTTCGCAAAAAAAACCGTTCCACAAATTGTCGAGATTGATTTCATTCATATTTATGTACACACGAAATAACGACCTATCAATAGGTCAGCCGGCACTGCGGTCGTCCCTCGTTCGATGTTTACTACAAGGCCGGACAAGGTCGCTTTTTTGCTAAGAAAAAACCATTCCACGAAACGTCGACTTCGAATTTCATTCATGATTATATTCGCACGAAAATACTGACCTAATAATAGGTCGCCCGGCACTGCAGTCGACTCTCGTTGAATGTTCAATGCAAGGCCGGACAAGGTCGTTTTTTGCTAAGAAAAAACTATTCCACGAAACGTCGACTTCGAATTTCATTCATGTTTTTGTTCGCACGACAATAGTGTCCTAGTAATAGGTCGCCCGGCACTGCGGTCGACTCTCGTCGCAAGGTCGTCAAGGCCGTATTTTATTACGAAAACGATTCCACGAATCGTCGACGGTAAATTTCGTTCATGTTTGTGTGTTCGCATGGTTCTATTAATAGCTTCGTCGCTGCGTCCACCGTCGTATAAAAAACTTTTACTACAAATTTTACTACGCTCAAGGTCGTGGCTTTTTTTTGACTGTTCTGAGAATCGTCGACATTTATTTCCTGGAACTTGAATATATTCACACCACACTCGATTTATGAATGGAATAAATCGTCGCTCGTAATTTGCCATTAGTTATTGTTTTTTTTTTCGCCACTTTTAATAACTTTGATAATTAGTACATGTACACTATTAATAATTAATATAAATTATATTTAAAAAAATTAGTTTCATGAATTTAATTTATTGATTTGTCTGGTAATTGAAAATGCCATAAAATTATTTTAGGCTAAAAATATTTCGTTTTTAGTTGTCAGGATCGGATCAAGTGTATTTTTATTTTAGAAATGCCACAATTTTTTTCAAAAGTGGGATTATATTGTTCTGGTGGTATTCTTGCTACTTTTGTTGTTTATGACAATTTATTTACCCAATTTAGCCAAAATCTTTCTTATATTTATGATTTATGAAACATTTTTTCTTCGAGTTATACTACATGATCTGCATATGACTTTTTAATTATTTTAATGTTCATATTTTAAGTCATTAAAGTCTGAGTTTCAAAATGTCCCCGCTAATGACAGTAAGTTTGTGTGTTATTAGCCCCACCTAGGCATTTGTGTATACTGCTCATGCAACGTCATCCTTTCAGTACCTCAGAGAAGTTGCGTCAACAGTTACAGATAGCCTGGGATATTTTCACCAAGTTTCATCATTACATTCAGTGGTTTGCGGTAGTCTATTTTATTTGAAAGGCAGTATAACATGACGACTATATTAATTATAATAATCTAGTGACCGGGTTGGGTTAGGTTGGACTAGATTATTAATTAATCTAGTCCAACCCAACCCAACCCCCTTCTAGATCACGACGTTCACTAAATTAAAATTTCAGTTATAATAGTTATAGTTCACTATCTTTAATTTTATTTTTGCGATACACATCACATCTTGATTGATATCATTGATATCGATGTACAACATCAAATTAATTTCGACTATTAATTATCAGATATCTAAGTGCACCACTTTAAAACACGAACTCAAATTAAAAAAAAACAGTAGTAAAACACAAGATAACGATAAATGAATCAGTCAAATCCCCATAACACAATGCATGAGATGATATAGCTGCGATATTAATTAATTGCTTGCAGTCGACAATTTATTTGGAAAATGTTTTGTCACAAGCTTATTAAACTCTTCAAACAGTTTGACAATCATTTTTTGTGATTTCTTTACCAATAAACTCAACTTAAGTAAACCAAGATATCACTAACATCGTAAATCAAATGACTGAAAATATCACACCGGTTACTCCCAAAGAGGTATCATATGAGATAAAAACCAACCTGAATCCACAGAAAGCCCCAGGATTCGACATCATAACTGGAAATTTGCAGAAGTGATTATGATACCAAAGCCAGGAAAGCAACCTAACGACGTTAAATCATAAAAACCAATCCCTCTCCTGCCCATAATCTGAAAACTAATTGAAAAGCTGCTGTTCAAGAGATTGAGGCCAATAATAGAAAGTAACAACTTAATCCCAGATTATCAATTTGGATTCAAGCAAAAGCATTCTACAATAGACCAAGTGCATAGAATAACTGACGTCATCAGACGTACGTTAGAAGAAAAGCAAATTTGTTCAGCAATCTTCTTAGATGTGGGTCAAGCCTTCGACAAGGTATGGCACGAAGGACTAATACACATATTAAACAAATTGTTACCAAAACAACATGCGGACATGTTAACATCGTACTTATTCAGAATCAAACAAGAGAACGAATACTCTGACCTAAAGGAGATAAAAGCGGGTGTGCCTCAAGGCAGTGTGCTTGGGCCCATTCTATATCTACTATATACTAGCGACTTACCAGTGTTAGAGGAAGCAGTCATTGCTGATGAAACTGCTCTTCTCGCAGTGGATCAAGACCAGGAAAGATCTGTTAGTAAGCTCCAGACAGCAAGCAATGTAATAGTTGATTGGACCAGACAATTGAGGATCAAACTTAATGAGCTTAAATCTGTACAGGTAAATTACACTAAGAAGAAAATAGCAGATCCACATCTGATAGATATTAATGGAACAACTATACCACACTCGACTAATGCAAAATACCTCGGCATGAATCTAGATGGAAGGAGCATGTAAAGAAGAAAAGAACTGAACTAAACCTAAAATGCAAACAGCACTATTGGTTGATTGGAAGAAACTCCAAACTCTCAATCTCCAACAAGGTATTAATCTACAACCAGATTTTAAAACCAGTGTGGTTATACGGTATTCAGCTTTGGGGCTGCGCCAGTGACTCTAACGTTAAGTGTATACAAACATTCCAGAATAAAGTGCTGCGTAACATAGTGGACGCACCTTGGTATGTACGCAACTCTGACATCCACAGAGATCTTCGGATCCTAACTGTCAAAGAAGAGATAAAAAGTTTTGCCGGAAAGCATGACGATAGGCTCCATCTTCACGTCAATCCAGAAGTTCTACAACTATTGGACAACCAACGCCATGTCCGAAGACTAAAGAGGAAAAAACCTGCTGATATAGTGGGTTGAGTAAAAGCAGAGCACAGTACGTGAGTGAAATAAAGTAAAGTTCATAAAGTAAAGTAAATAGTTCAGAAGAAACCTAGAAGACGTCATTGGATGAACTCTAGTAGATAAGTACTTAGTTAAAGATTTACGAGATTAAAATTAATGGTTAGTCTTCATAAACTAAACTTTTTTTTAATTGCTGTAAATTAAAAAAAAAAATAACTCAACCCAACCCAACTCAACCCGATCCAATAATTATCATGACAAACTAAAGTAATTGTAATTTTCATCTAACTGCAAATTGAAACGATTTTTGAAAAATTATTTCCGTAGATACAAAATACACATTTTGTTCCTTGTTGTTTTGATCCTTCTATGGTTTTCTTTACAAGTCCTTTATTTCTAGTCCTTAAACTACTGTTATTCTTAATGTCATCTTCTATACAACCTTCTTAACCTTCCGTCCAGGTTCTTATTTTTTCTTTTACGACCCATTCGCACACAGTTCAAACGCAACAGGCAATAAATTAAGTTTTTAAAGACCGTTCTAATGACGTCAGCTACATAATCATTCAAATTGCATTATTATTACTCCAGTTTCCTTTGTTCGTGTTGTACAATTTTTCAAGTTAAGTAACGCAATTTATTTCCATTTTTACGCCCGATATCGTTGCTTTTGATTTACGGCGGCGCGTTTACATTAATCGCCGACGAGGTTTCAATAAATCCGAGAGGTCGAGTTCTCTTGGCGGGCGTTAATCGACGATTGTTCGTCGATCAAGTCGGAGGGATATGAAAGTAACTTCGCGCTCAATCGAAGACGCGCGGAGGAGACGCCCCGAAAAGAAATCCGTCGTGTTGACGATGTACCCGTTCTTTCTCTCGCACGCAGCTTTATTAATTATGTATCGAACTGTACATGTGCCGGAATGCTGTAAAAGGCTGATGGGATCACGGTGCACGTAACTTGGTGGTGGTGAGACGCGCATATCGCGATACACCTGTGTGCACCTCACGAAGGCAATGAACTGCGCGATTGGTACTTGGACAATTGCTGGTTATGAGTGGAGTCTTTCGTCGATTTATTCATTTATCGATTACTGATTATCACTTCTTCGTAAAATACCTCAAGTTCAATTTTTTGAGTCATTATTATAATTTTTTACTTGTACACAGTTTAATTAATTAATACGTATGGACGTTTTTTTTTTTTTTTAATTTTTCATGCACGTTGCAGACGAGTCAAAATTTTAAGTTTAAACTAATAAAATAGCACAATTACTAACGCACCAACAATTACCTTAAAATCTCTTAAATTTTTGATTTAAAACACATGCATTAATTTCTTTATCCTGTCGCGATTTGCAGAAAACGATACCTCGCACATATCGCCGCGCCGTCGCCACAAATTTACCTACGATATGCTAATTAGCTGCGACTTGACCCTGGCGCACGTAAACAACTTTTATGCGAGCATTTAAAAATTAATTTTTTTAAACCCAAGAGCGAACGGTAATTTCGCCGCATTTCCCCGGCCGCCGCGCGCCCGACGAAGGTAAAAGTGGCACATTTAGCGTTGTCTTCAAATGTCGTAATTGTAATTGTAACGGATTGGGTAATGACGAATCGGAACAGTTAAGCATTTCGAATCGATTAACGCACGACAATCGCGGTCGTTTGCGAAGCGAAGGCGATAATTGGCGAGCGAGATAAGATCGGACTTGCGTTACTGTTACGTGGTGCAAGCGGCGGTGACGACGGTGACAGGTTCCGGCTCAAAACGTTCCAGCGGATGTGAATAATGAAGAAAACGTCGATGGAATTGTGTTTAACTCGTTAAATTATATTTGAAAGTGTGTGTGCGTTCATGCTGCGATTCCGGTGTGAAATATTAAATTTAAATTGTTTTTGATGACAACAGAATTGGGCACGAAGTGATTGTCAATTTTTTTAACTCATTGCGTTAATGTTATTTATCCAATTGGATCGGAAGGGGATATAAGTCGTATCCTTATTATTAAGTTCACGATAATTGACTTCGTCCTTTTTCTTTAAAAGGAGGATATGGGACGAACAATCACTTTCGGATCTTTCGACAATGCCTTGTCCAATAACACAGGTCAACGTTATTTTGGTAACGTTGATGCTCTTTTTGCATTTCATTTCGCAAGCTAGATATATATCCGAGGAAGTCAAAAGAGCCTACTTTTTATATTTTGAATGTCAAATTGGAGATCAAGATAAAACTTGGGCTTCTCATGTTTGCTGAGCGAGTTGTCATATAAACTTAGTGCAGTGGATGCATCGCAAGAAAAATTCCTGTTCCTATTTGTGTCACCAAAACAGTTTTCAAAAAAAGCAAAGGGACAAAATTCAGTATCCAAAGTTGCCTTCTGCAATTAGGGCAGTTGCGATTGCGCCCTTAAACCGAGATAACATTGTTCCTGGCGATTCTACTTCTTCTTCAGAATCTGATCTACAACTGCTTAAGCATAACACCGATGACCCAACATGTTTACCAAGTACCAATAGTGAACGTCACTTAATAACTCGGAATAAATTAAATGGTACGTGACCTAGGATTGTCAAAACAGAAATCGGAACTTCTTGCTTCCAGACTTTAAGAGTGGACTTTTAGATAAAAACTAAAAATGTTATACTTTTGTCAATTTTTTCTTTTTTTACTTTCTTATACTTGATGTATAAGTATAGGATCATAAAAATTTCCAAACTCGAGATTTTAACGGATGTACATGTTTTGAGGTCCTCTATTCTGTTCGTATAAAGGTTAGATACTGAAATTAAAAAAAAAACTTTTATTTGAAAACTTCTTTCGAAAATACTTAAGTATAAGTATAAGAAAGTTCAGTGCAGACCACAGCAGATTTTGTGGTTCATTAAGTGATTGATTCGTTCATTGATTGCTCTAGATGTAATTATGGAAAACAATAGTGGAGAAGGCTACATGATACATGCGTGCAAAAAGACAAAGAGAGCGGAGAACAAGGAGAGTAAATTTCCAAAAAACAATGAAGCTATGGAACACGTGCATAAAAAGCATGTCTGGAGCTGACAAGAAATGAAAAGGTTGGAAACGACAAATAAAAAGGATACTGAACCTGGCGAGATCAACACCAGACTACATATAATTAGGCAGGAGACAGGGAGCGAAAGGTTGGGAGTAGAGGCACGGAAAAGGGCAGTGAGGTATACTGGAAAATTGGGGATCACTAGGAAAGAAATATCAAAATGGGAACAGGGGATGATAAACATGTCAGAAAATGCAGGGATATCAGTAGCAGAGGCAAAACGGAGAAGAAGAGACGAAAAACTATTGGAGAGGTTGATAGTGAAGAGATGGAAGCTGGTAGAAGCACATGAAAGAGAAATCAAAATTAAGAAAGCGTACAACGTAAAATAAAAAAGGATAAAATTTGAAGAATACGAAGATATTTATGCACTACAGTACAGGCGCAGAAGCGAAGAGAACAACAAGTTCTGGATGGATGAGAAGTACAGGAGGTGTAATTTCTGTTGAGAAGGATGAGACGAATGGGAACATTGGGTAGGAGAATGCAAGGAAATAACACTAAAAGAAGAAGAAAGGAAAGAAGGAAAAGATTGCAGATTGAGATAATCCACAATGGAACTACTTCAGCGTAATCCTCAAAGTACAGGAGGATCAACATATGCTAGAATTACAGTAACATAAATGCTGTTATAAAATTCTGCAAATTGGTGCTAGATGCAATTTTACTACAAATATATATTCGATAATAATATAACGAGACCTTATTTTTTTTTATTTTGCCAAAACTTTTTGGTGATAAATTTACGAGTTTAAATTGGACTTTTCTGTTCTGATTAGAAAAATGTCCAATTCAAAGAGTAAATTTATCAAACACAAAAAGTTTGAGTAGATAAATAAAAAATTTATCAGATCGAAAAAAACAAGGTCGAGTTATATTTGTTGAGATTATTTCCAGAACTCGACGAATCTCGACGAAGAAGTCATTTTCATTAAATTATAAAACTGTCAAATGTGACAGGAGAAGCAGGAAGAAATTTTTTTTATCGCTTACAATAGGGGGCGAATTTTTATCCGCGATAAACAAAAATGATTGGTTCAAAAGTCAAATTCTCATTGGACCATTGTCTGTGTTGCTATAGTGATGGAAACAACAAGTGTTACATGCAATTTTTTCAATTTCGCTTTCATTCATATATTTAATTTGATATTAAGATATAAAAAAATCATTTAGTGAGTTTTAATCTCTTAGGTTGGATACGACTGACATCAATAATATTTTGACATTTTCTGTTCTGATGACGGTTTAATGGATGAGCTATTTTTATAGATTCGTCTACATATAGCCTAAAAGCAGTCAGTTGCTTCATAATGGAAACAAAAAACCACCTATTACGTTAGCCCATTCAGTTACAATAAAAGAAACCTATGACGACTTAGTTACCATACTACATCGCGTTTTACAAAGTATTGCTGTTTTTTGTGTCTATGGGATAGTAGGGCAACATTCAACATTCCCGTAAGAAAGATTGGTCTCATAGAACTTCTTTTGAACCTGGTACTTCAAACATAAAATATGTCCCCCTCGTTAATCCACAAATCCGCCTCTACATATTAAGTTTGGATTAATGAAAAACTATGTACAAGTCTTGGACAAAGAGGGTGATGGTTTCAAGTACCTAACACTAACATTTCCACAATTAAGTGATGCAGAAATAAAAAAAAATTAATAATTATTGGACCCCAAATAAGGAAGCTGCTAGATGATTTGCATTTCCAAGAAAAATAAATGAAACTGGCAGTCTGGAAGTGTTTTGTAAGTGTAGGGAGAAGATTTCTAGGCAACAAAAAATATGAAAACTATAAAAACTTCATAGATGATCTTCGAAAATGAATTTATGCAACATTTGCGGTAAACATTTTTCAGTAACTGAAAGAGAACCCCAGTTAAATATTGAAACGTAGCATGTTTATGTCTAAGAGCTTCAACGTAAACATTTTGGCTTTGACGCGATTTTGGCTTTGACGCGATTGCCACCACAACCTAAATCGGTCGGTACTTACTTTTGATATTTATATGTTAAATAAATGACGGGGGACTTTCAATTCTATCTATGGAAAGTTCTAGCAATTAATTTCGTTAATTGTTCGTTTCCTTCAATCACACGCCGGTCATTACGTCCGCAAAATACACCTTTTCGTACGTGACATCGATCTGATATGCGTTTCATTTGTAAGTAGGCAGGTGTGTGAGGAGATTGTGTTCCTACATTATCGACGTTAGAGACGGGAGCTGCATATTTTAAAAATTGAGTGGGAAATTATATAAATAAATTAATTAATTCGGAAATGAAAGTATAAGGCAATAAAGTATATAATATAAAAAAATAATAAATGTCGAATTGTATTTATTCGCTTGAATGGTAGCATGTCATATATATTAAAAAAATGGTTTTCTCGTCAACTTCAAGACGTCAAGACGTCAGACACCAACTCTAAGGCAAGTTCTTCCATTTTTTCCTGCAGGAAAAAAATCCGTTCGAAATGCAAGTCACAGCACTGCAGAAGAATTTATTTTAGTGTGACTTGAAACTTGAGACTTGTAAAACATGGTATTGATAAGCTTGAAAAATTAGAATCTGAATGGCTTCTGTTAAAAAAAATAAAGGAAGAATATGTGATGTGTTTTTAATTGATCAGAGGACGGAAAGAAATTTTATTATTTCATCAACAGACAAGAAATACAACAAGAAACAAAAAAGAATTATTCTCAACACGGTCCTTTATACACCAAGAAAACTGTCAACCGTTTGGAAGAAGCTCCTGACAGTGAACATTTAATAATTTAAAACTCACTGCAGTAAATGCTTTATTAATTGCCTTAGGAAGGAAAAGGCAGCCCAGAGACGATTACACGGAGTTGTCAGAGCTGTCTGTACTAGCTCTGGGCCATACTCCAGATAAAATTCATTGGAGAGCTCCAGGAGCAGTACACCACGCTCGTTGGACGGCGAAACTGATATACACCATCGAAATCTTGTTTCGTGAGGAAGTTAAAACGCTTTGTGAATTTTGGAGTTCTTGTATATGTACAATATTGGTTTGAAGCCCCTATGGCTACAAATGCTGTTTGAGTAGACCTTTCTCTGCGGAAACACATGACCAATTATGAAGTTATTGATCCTCAAATTAGTTAAAAATGCCATAAAATCTCAACTTTGATACCTCGCGGCTTAAATTCATCCTCAGAGAAAGTAACAACTGAGGTAGGCAAAGGTGGAAATTGTGAAGAAGATGGAGTGTGACCCACTGACCGGAAGGTAAGAGGAGATTCGTCACCTTTTTGGAATAAAAACGTCATGCAAAAGTAAATGAGAACGCAATGCGCGTAAACTTCTAGAAAATGAATTTAATATCGAGGGCGATGATGAACCTGGTAGTATTGGATTGTGTGACGATGGAGTTATTAGTGACGTAGAAGAAGCAGAGAATGTTAGTAGCTCGGAAGACAGTGTACTTATTCATGAGGATGATACCTCCAGCACTAGTGGCTCTAATGAAGAAGATGATAACACTGATAGGAAAGAATCGATATGAATTGTGTAAAATACCTCCTAGCAATGCACGGACCCGTCATCATAATGTTATTACACATTTGCCTGGATTGATAGGAGAAGCACGCGATAAAACGAAATATCACCACTTAAGTCATGGCATTAATATACCTACATACGAATAAAAAAAAATCGGAAAAATACACTAGTCAAGGAACACACACTGACCATGTCAATGAAAGCCTTGTTAGGATTATTGTTATTAGGTGGGGTTTTTAAATCGGGGCATGAAGATGTTGTTGAAAGTTTGTGGGCAACAGATAGTACAGGAAGGGATATTTTTATATATATTAGAGAAGTGTCCTTGCCTACCTCAGTTGTTACTTTCTCTGAGGTATCGGTTCATTTTGGAAAAGGGGTCTCTTGCCCAAAATAGTTTGGGAATCCACGATTTAACTAAAACTAAAAGTGATGCACATAAATGTTCAATGTTTGTCGAACAAACTGCAAATAATTACAACACAGGTGGTACGTACGTCAGGTTGAGCGTTTCGAAAACCCCGGTATTTTACAAAACCAAATTAATCAAACATACCAATATGAAATTTAACGACACTTTTGGAACTAATTGGTACACATTTCACGCAAAAACCCCCCGTTAATTTACCCGATTCGCCGCAGAATTGCATCTAATTACATAACGAGAACGACCGTTCACATTAATCGCGAAACGATCCGTTTAAACGAACCGTTCTGCGACGTCGTCGTCGCTTGCAGTTCATTATTATTATTTACGTTGAAAGCGCGTTATGTAAATAAGAAATCAAATAACTCGCGTGCATAATAACACAACTGGATTAGTTGCGGGTTGTTACTTGGGCAATTTCCTCAACGCGAAATCAATTAACGCGAGTAACGTAGGTACAATCGAACCGTTTGTGCAAACCAAATTAGAAAGCAAAATAGACGAGATTACGAGATTTGAAATTTTAAAGACGTCGGGCGCGCGGCGGCGGAAGGCTCGTCCGGCGACGAAATTTTAAACGTCAGGTGCTTTCTCCGTTCCGCACGTAAACGGTAATTTGTTGTAATGTTTCGTAATCGTTAACGGGTCTTAAAATTCGTATTGTCGCCGCCGCAACTGATGGCATTAATTGCAATTTCGTGAAAATTAACTGCCGTCTTATGTACTTCCAGTTTACATTAACAGTTGCGATCAATTACGGAGAACCGTTACTTATTAAACACGTACTTTATAGAATAGACGCCGGAATGTCTTTCAAGTGCACAAGACACAAATTACGAATTTAAAGGAACGACCGATGGACAGGTGGTTTTATTTAAAATTTGTCAAGATGAAGATTTGTGTGAAAAAATCATAAAATTAATCAAATGGCTATTAATCGTAAAAAATAAATTATAACAAGATATTAAAAATTTAGTCATTTAGTTTATTTAAAAATTGAAAGTCAAAGCTCTCAACATCGTTTCTCAAAATAAATTCACCAGGAAACCAACCACGACGTCCCTTCATTGAAAACGTTACAGACACCGACCCAGCACATTTAAATTGCCGCACTCGCCATCGAGCGAACCAACAAGTCACCTTGAACTTTATCCCGGTGATTTTTTTTTTTGAAATCCACCGTTACGCACCATCGCCGTAAAATTTATTTTGCAGGCTCGTTTTTCTAACGCCAACCCGACAAACGTCACACTCGTTATCAATCTGCAATTAGATTAGATTTTGCAACGTGCCGCGAACGGAGGCCCCAAAAGTTTAGCGCCGCTAACCCAATAAAACACATATTATGCAACGGACGAGAACAAACTTACTTTTAATCGCATTAAACCGCGCCAGTTCCGCTATTAAATTTTAAAGAGCGCACTCGACGAGCGTAAAATCGACACGCGAGGTAAACGGAGCCATACGTACCAAGTCGTGTGGAAGAAGCGCAGCGGGAACGACGAGCGTCAACGCAGTTCACTATCTCACTGATAACGCAAAATAATCCGTGTGAGGGCAAAACTCGCGACGCGACCACGAAATAAACTTCGCAAAACTGAGTTCTGAGTTTCTCGAGCCGACGACTGGCGACCGTCAGGTGAATGCTTCTCCCACCACGGCGGTCGTACCTGGTGGGATATTTCATCTCGATCAGATATGTAAAAATATGTTAACTAAACAAGGACACGACAATGCTCACTGGGTAGTTAATTCCGTGTGTGTGCGTGTGTGTTTGTATTTGTAGATGGTTTTATCTTCTAGTTTTTGTGCGCCACGAACGTTTTTTATAAGGTTGTAAAAATTGCATCGTGGTTAAAAATTAGGATAATTAACTTTGATAGACGTTGCAATTATCGTTAATGAAAACGTTAGGCGATATTTTACGTAAACTTGAAAACAAACCATCTGCTTCCGTTTCGAGTTTTTTAGACAGGTGGCACCTGGCTGGGTCAACTTACACACGTCAGGCACAGACGAACGTCTCGCCTAAGATTTTTTTTTATTTAACGTTTTCGGTTTAATGAAATTTAACTCGAGGCGAAATATAATTTGTACGTTTTCGTCTGATATACGAGTCGTAGGGAATATAAACGATGAACATATTACCTTCCTATTTATTATTCTACTTGTTGATTCCCCATGACCTTCGTTCCAATTTGTTCCCATTGCCTTCTCTGGTTGTTCTAATTCCCTCGTCTCTTCCAAGCTCCGCCACGGTTGTTCCAGCTTCCTCTGGGTCGCCATTCTCCTCGCTGTAGTTGACTCGATATTGACATCCTCTGTCGGGGCTCATTGCTCCTGGCTCGTTTCCACTTATCTCAAGCCTCCGGTTATTTTTCTTTAATAAGTCACACCTTTTAAGAACATCCAAAAAGTCGTTTTGATGTTTTGCACCATCACCACTTTTTCGATCTCATCCTCGTAGTGGCGACTCAGGTACCGCACCAACTCAACCCAACCCACCCCACCCCACCCCAACCCAACCCAACCCAACTTCAACTCAATCCGACTCGTTGATAATGGGCAGCCATTACCAATTAACTGATCAATATTGAACAGTAATTTCCAATGAAATTATCAACACCTACATTTTTTGACTCTCATTGAACTTCATGCTGAAAAGTATGTTAAACCCAATCCAAATCAAATCAAATAAATTAACCATCGGCACAAAAATACATTTATTGGACTTGGATAAGTTGGGTTCATTCGAACGAATACATTAAATGCAATACTATCCAAACCCAACGCAACCCAATTGATTAACATGGTACAATAATTACCAATCGAATTACCAGTAAATTTTCTCGTGCACGTCAGACCAAATCCAAGCCAATCCGATCAAACTGATTGTCAAAATAAGAAATCGCAAACGATTAAAAATAAATTCATGACCGATTTAACGAAAATTTATTTTTACTGTTGGGATAAATTATTATCGTTTAATTTTCCCAACTTTACTTTTAACAACAAAATAACTGATGAAAGAAATGAAGACAAATCAGAGGGAAAAAAATACATTTCCTAAAATCAAATACAAATGCAACCATAGCTTCCATCAATTTATTATTAAATCGTAAATGAATCGAAAGCATATTAGAAACAAAACTGTTAACGGAAAAAAATTACGAAAGAAGTAAAGCAAATAAAACAAACTGATTATAAAACGATAATCATTTTGTTGGTTTAACTTTAGCCCATTTTTTGTTGTTAAAATCGCGATTTGCAAGTGTTGTTCCTATGACAGATATTTGTTCAATTTTTATATTTATTTGCCAGGGTAATCAGTGGCTTTAAATTGTATTATTTACACTTATTTCGTTCTAATATTCAAGAACATTTTATTGTTTTCGTATCTGGTTTGTTATCCAAATCAAAATATGGAACTTTAATATTATTCATCCGTACGTCATTGTCTGCTCTCATTATTTTCATATTTTCTTCCATTTTCTTATCACGCACTTTATTATTTTCCTCCATTTTCTTATCTCGCTTGCATATTTTTCCAAACATGTCATCAATGGTCATTTCCTTTTTCTGTTGCTCCTCTGTTACCGGTTCCCCCGTATCTCTCCTTGAACTCCTTCTCTCCATTTTATTCGTAATCAGTTCGTCTTATTTATCGCCTCAAGCAATAGTTTAAATTGGTTACCAGTATGGATACAGTATCTACAAAAGAAATCCCTTTGTGATCCAGCTTATTACTTTATAGTTAAGTAACAACTTACCTTTTTTAAAAATACCCCGACATACATAACAACTATTCATGTTAATGTGTGGACATTAAATGAAACAACAAACTCAACTTGAAATATTTTATTAAATTTTGGGTACAACTATAATAACGTATAGGCCGGTATAGTAGCATTATAAAAAAAGGAAATGTCTTCAGAAATTACATATTGATCGTACATAAATACAAACGTCGCTTTTCTTTCAAATCATATTCCTACGCATTAGCAATAACAATATCATCGTAACTCTCAATTAAATGGAATATTCAACTAAACTGTGCTCGCTTGAACTAGTGTTATTTCACCGCCGTTTTTGTCATCGGCACGTCTGCACGACCGATGCAGAAGCCGACCGCGCAGAATCGATCGAGTTTTGAAAACAAAGCGCATCGATTAAATCAATTAATTTTTTTGAACTTTGCTTTCAAAACCGCGCGACGTACACACGAACCCGTTTCCATATCCGAACAATTCAAGAAAACAACACACATGCGAAATTTACTTTGTTTACAATGTATACGATAAGATATAATGTAACAAATTTCATTCAAATAAATACACATAAAAATCAGTCTATCTGTTATTAAGGCAACTGTGTAACAATATTTATCAATAAAAAAATGCGTACTATATACACTCAATATACTTAAATTACTAACTTTCTTTGGACATTATACCAAAAAATCGCTCACTAAAAACGTATCAAGATCCTAATAAAAACAAAAAATATATATATATATGCATATAAAAAACGTGTTAATCTATAATTTAAATCACATACTTCATCTAAATACATTACACGATTAGTTCCTAATGGCAGTTAAAAAGTTCACTTAAAAAAGAATAAACGAATTATATCCACTGGCGAAAATCAACGGTACCCTGTCATTATTTATTTCTCTGCTAAATCAACGACACCTAACAAGATACAAACGATTTCAGAAACAAAGTCAAAACTGGTGTATATCCGTATAAAAAAGTGCAAATTACAATCCATGAAGAACTCCAAGGGGGAAAATCGATTTCTTTTTCTTTTTCGTTTTTATTTATTAAAAAATAAAATTTCAAGCACACTTACAAACTCTATTATATTTCTTAATGTACAGTTATATAAATTTGATGTTATACTTTTTCGTTCCTTATCGTACTAAAATATCGGGGCGAATATAAAACTATACTTCTGCACCTAAATCTTGAACACCGCTTTCCGCAATAGGTACGTACTTATCGTCGATTTGTACTAGGAGAATAGTTCGATCTACATGAGATCTCCGGTTTGGATCTTTGTGACAAGGGCTCCACCTGTGAACCACCTGCAAACACGACACGATTGAGTCAATCAAACCGGCGGATCGCGTTTACCTGTCCTTCCATTCCCGTTTCCGGAAGCCAATCTCTCCAGTGAGAGCGACCGCCTCGAGCACGCATGTTCTCGTTCGGCCAGCACACGTCGATTCTCCTCCCCAAATTTATGCAATCGTATACTAAATTTGGATCGACAATCTAAGAGGGCCGCGATATAAACGTGTAAATAAATCAATTTAAGTTTCATTTACCCTGACTCTTTGAAATGCAATTTCTTTCTCGCTCTGCTCGATTATATCACCAGTTCGTTCGTCGGTTCTCATCTGCGCGTCCGGCACTTGCGACACGGCCCTTTCATCCTTCTCTTTGAACAACCCCGCTAGACTCGCCAGAGTGGAACTCGTCGGTTTGCCCATAGAAGCTAAACTTCCTCTATTACCACCTGTTGAATATTACAAATAAAATTTTATTATAAATACATATTAATTTAATTCCCAATTTTAACAAATTTACCTAAAGACGTTCGACTTAAACTAGACCCTCTTCCCATGCTTCCACCCAAGTGGGAACCGTCGATGCTCTGACTTCCAGTCGTGTGGTGTCCCAATGCAGCAATAGGTGCCATCGCATACACACCCTCGTGCCCCATGCCCAATTCCTCTCTTGCCGAACTTCCACTCGAACACCCTTCCCCGCAACGCTTCCTAATTCTAAAACAATTCACATTAAAGATGATAATCCCAAAACATGCCATCGACACCAACCTTCGAAACAGATCTATAACATAATTTCTTATTTTCCCTAAACTCACTGAACCCCCGACCAGACTGCACAATTGTTCGTTTGTCTCGGCGTAACTGGTCGTCAGAGGCGACACGTAGATCGGATACCCGATGGGTTGATCGCACGACGAATTTATTATGTTCCTCAACGCTTGCTTGGCGTTTTGTATGCTGCCCCGTTCGGGATTCCTGTTTCGCAAGTACACGAGCTCCTGCTGCTGACCCGCCCACAGACCTCTCACGCATTCCTTGTTGATTTTGATCACTCGAAAGTTCAAGTATCGCTTGTTCAGCATGATTATCTTGTATTCGTCGGCACCATCATCCAATACGTGTCTGTAATAATAAATTATTAAATAATCGAGCCTTAAATCGATTTTTCACCTTAAAGCTAATAAACTCGGTGTCCCACTGAGTACGGCGTTTCTCCAAGCGGGGTCACCTTCGTGCGATATCACCAGTTCTTCTTCGTGCTTGCAAATTGCGACGTAAAGCGCCGGTAATTCTTCGTATTCGTCAGGCGACATGAAATGGTCTTGGTGTAATTTCAACGACATACGCACCCCAGGCGCGACGACGGTCTTCAACAGATCCATGTCTGAGAAAACCCACTCGTCTCTGGGACAAGTTATGCGAAAGTCGCCCTTAAACAGGGCGTGTAAACCGTACAGAAAAAATTCCACACTCGAAACGGTGTTGTGGGAGGCGGCACCTAACGATCTCCTACCTGAAATTCGTCGTCGTTGTTTTTTAAAAATCATGAATAGTATACAACTTACCCAATAGACTTAACGCAAAACACAACAAGTAAAGAACTGAATTACTTGAAGTGTCGGCGTTTTTCCCGCACTTTTCGACGCAATAAGAGATCCATTCGCTGTACACGTTACAAAACATCGTACGGGTCATCCCACCAGCAATCATGTCGTAATCCTCGTCGATGTTAAAATTGAACACCGGATCTAAATCGACAAAGTTCTTATCGTTTATGGTTTCGAGGGCTTTGAGGATGTTCTTAGAGACCAACCATTCCCCCAACTTAGACGATCTTATCGCATAAAAAATTATGCTCTATAAACACATGTTATAATAACTAACAAACTTTAGAGTTCGACATACCTTAACATAATACGTTATCAGTACTTTACGAAAATCAAACACCTGAAGCATCGACAACGCGTTATTATCTGATATGCTATAACCTTCCAGGATGTACTTGGCGGCCGTGACCTCCCACGCCAGCCAACGTTGGCTAAAAGCCGCGTTGACACTCAACATGTGCGGTAAATGGCCGGGATCACAACAACAACAACCTGAAATAACCAACTTTTTATTTTTCTTTAATTAAAGATCTTAAACGAACCATCGTTTTCTTCGACGCCTTCGGTGATGGCTTCGACTTCGCGCTGTTGGCAGTAAGTGCCTCTGAATTCCAATCCGCGCATTTGAAACGTCACCAGTCCGTTGCCAAGTTCTATGATATGTACGAGACAGTTTAAGTAATCCGAGGCCAGCACGAAACAGTCTCCTTGATTGACCGGTCCCCAACGGCCCAAAATTAAATCGCCGCACAGCGAGTGCTGCAGAGATCTCGTCAGGTGCTCGTAGAAAATCGAGTTCAGGTTGTTGTCGTCGGCGCCGAGATTTCTATCGAGATGCGACGACAGAGGTGTGTTGGAATGATCGACGCGCTTGGTGTTGTAGTCTCTTTCCCAAAATTTTACCGGTCTGACGTAGGACGTTAAAAAAATTGCGCTCCCTAACGGTAGTAACGAAAATTATTAACATAACTAAGAAAAATCCAGTAATGTCTACTCATCAAATAAAATAAATAAAATGTTTTAGCAACTTTAAAGGGTATAAGAAATTTGGTTAGCGATTTTATGCAAAAGTCTCACAGCTATGAGAGATGAAACTTTCACTTTTATTATTGTATCATCAAATTTTGGAAAAATATATCCTAATACTAATTTTCAGGTAATTAAAAATTTTATCATAATTTTTAGATTAGTTACTTTTCAGTCAATTGCACAATATGTTGACATGCTTAAACAACAGACACTTACCTAAAAAAGGATTAAGAGGTGTTGACAAAATCGAAGAAATAACCGCTTGTAGAAAAAGCATCGCCGAGTGTGGCACAGAAAAGGGTTGAGCGAAAGCGTGAAACGCCGATCCCCACGTGATTTGCCAAGGTGCTATGTAAGTAACGACGAATTGCAACTAAAATATACAACACATTACAAACTACAAAGAGAACCCATACATCATCGTACCTTCAGTAACAATTCATACGTCTTCTGAAAAACTATACTCATTATAAAATAATCGATCAGGAAGCTCTCCTGCAATATGCTGTAGTCGTACTTGAAAAATAAAGCGGTGAACGTCAACACGAGATATTGCGAACTTTGATTGGAATAACAGCTTCTGAGCGACTTCAAGCCGCAAAACACGACCACGAACGATCCGACCACGAGGCCGAATTTCTGCGTCAGTTTGGGAGATTCTTCCGTAATCGCGGCAAGAAACAACAGCGGGTATATTACGTTCCGCTCCACAAAACATAAATACACATACACCTGAAATTTTAAATAATATTCTTAGCTGTTTCAACTAAGAAAAAAAAAGTTTCCGTACCATTTCAAACCACATAATTTTCGCAGGTCCACGGACTTGATACTGGTCGTGCTCCTGCGATCTCAAAATCGGTCGTGCGATGCACAGCCAAGGCAACTGCTTCCTCATCTGCGGGATCACATAATGCAACAAAAATCCCAAAACCGCCGCTATGCACCACATAACTGGGCTCAGTTCCGGCTGCAAAACCGTAAAGACCGTGCTGGCGTGGATCACGAAAACTAACAGCGCCATGAGGCTGCACAAAATAACGTCGCTTTTAAGTCTGCCGTTCACAGTCTTCTGCAATTTACGGGGAAGCGGATCCGAAACGTTGTCTTCGTTCGTCGACTCGGTCTCGCCGGTTACATCCGGTTTAACATTGACACCCTCCTTATTACTACCATTCTTTACTTTATCACTTTTATCGCTCTCTTTCGTGCAATTAGTCTCTTTGAGATTTCGCCGGTGCTCCCTGTAAACGTCGGGCGGCCACACCGTCTTCTTGACGATGTTCCATATGTGCAGAGGATCGGCGGCGCTCCGACTCAAATGGTACGAAGACGTGACGAGACACGAGCAGAATATCGAAAACAAAACGTGCTGAGAATTCTTAGGCTCCGATAGACCTAAGTAGGCGAAGATGAACGTGAGAATCACAGCCAGGCTCGAACGGAATATGCAGTAGAACGAGGCGGAGAGGCTCGACATCGCGTTTCCCCCGAAAACGTGCATGTCGATTTGTTCGAGAAGGTACAACAAAAAAGTGTTGATTTGCGGGAATAAACCCAACGAGAATATGAACGGAAAAAATAGAATAAAGTATACGAGGAAATCGCGAACCGCCGCTAATACGTCTCTGTTTGTAAACTGAGCGTCGGAGAAAGAAGCGGCTTTGTAATAAGATCCTGTTGAAAGGTTTAAATGCAAAATTAAAATTATTGATGTGAATAGGGCGAAGTAGACGGGCCTGGAATACGCGATTATCCTGTTAAATCCGTGAGTAGGCGAAGCAGCATCTGGTTGTACGCTCTTTAACAATGAATACTGACAACTCGCGATTATAAAACAAAATATAAACGCCGATAAGTCTTCGTAAAATCCTAAATATAGCAACATAGCACCGAGTATGGAGACTAGAACGCCTAGAAAAATAGATAATAACGTTTCACTTAGAGTTAAGTTCCTATCGAGTAAAGCAAGCAATTTTAACCTATCTAAAGTCACTTTGATGTATGTCCACGGAAACACTTTGAACTTATAATATGATTTTATTATTGGAAAGTTATTGTTCAATGTGTCCGCGGCTTGAATTATTCTAAAATGATTCCTTGGCACTTTCATCTGGACATCGTTCTCACTGTTTGTGTAAAAGCACAAATCCCTAAGCTCGAGCATTGGAATACAGTTATGATCGTTTGTTATTCCTTGAGGCGGATCAGCCACGGCGAACGGCAGTCGCGATCTTGTTTCGTTCATCACTGAATTTAAATGGTTGTGTATAGGAATCATGCTATTCGTCGTCGAGTTACGCAACGACGTAATCGGCGCATCCAATATGACCGAAACCGAACTGTTACAAATCGACTCCGCGCTGTTACTATCCCAAATTTCAGTCGCCGATTTATTTCTAGTAACAGCATCCTCTTGTCTAACGTTCGATAACGCATTAATATTAGAATTAGCCGTACCCAAGCCTTTTTCATCAAAGGTGTACGTGACCCAATTTCCGTGCTCGTCCAGAAAACAATGCACGGATCCATCGCTCGTGTCGTTGAACGATTTGGCACAGTGTGTTCCATGTCCTGCCGACAACGAACTAGCAATTGCAGTATCACGTTGACTCTTCCTAATATTAGACCTGACTGAATTATGCGGCCTGCGATTGACACGCGTGTTTCGTTTCAACCGGCACTGTCTCAGCGGCGAATTATGCTCGTTCCTAACACCGATGGGATAATTAGTCTGGAAATCTATGGGACAGTCTCGACGCGACGCCAAAAAAGCCGATATGAGCGGCGCAGGCAGCAAGGTGCTCAATTCGTTGTTCGAGCCGCTCGACGAAGCCTCTTGGTACGCCTCGTTTCGGTGCCTGACGACCTTGGAATTTCTCCTGGGTATGCTGAGCTTCCTGATTCGCGGCTGAGCGTACGCCGGCAACACCAAACACTCGAGTCCCTCGACGGAGCTATCATTCTGTTTTAAAGTCTGTGTCAATTTGCTCTCTTTCATCGACCGGTTTCTGTTGAAGTTGCGATCTTCACCTTGGACTTCAGGGCGTCTCCTCCACGATCGCTCGGATTCGCTCTTCGCCACCAACACGTTCGGTTTGTCCGCTTTCTTGCCGTGATTTGAAGAAGCTCTTTTTTTGGGTATCGCGCCGAGACTCCTCGCTGACGGGACCGATTCCTGCAAGACTTTGCTCACGTCTTGTTCTAATGAAACGGTCGTCGTGCTCGACCATTCCATATCTCGTTTGTGAGGTTCTGAAATTACGAAACAAAATAAGTATGACGAATTATTAAATATTACAAGTTAAGAGATAAAGAGAAATTAAATACAACAACTTTCTAAAATATAACACAACTGTGCAATCAATTTACCTTTGCAGTGCCTTAAATGTTCATTTTCATCATCGAAAAGCCAATCCAAGTCCAGTTCCACAAGACTAGAACAGTTTCCAACCTCCTTCATTTTCGATATAGCCCCCGATTTTCTCTTCCTGCTTTTTCTCCCCATCCGTTTTCTGACGGTCCCAGTTTCTTTAAAGTCGACGACGCCGTTCTTCCGATCCTGCGAATCCTCGTCTAAAAATTTATTATTGTCCACGCACCGGTTCTCATTGGCTACTTTACTGTTAGGCTTCAGTTTAATTGTGGAGCTCCTCCTCATGTTGCCGCGCTCCAAAATGTCCTCGCATTCGATGCTCGTGTTGCTGCACGACAAATTCGAACACTCACTCAACTTTTTATCACTGTTCTCGTTATCAGTCGCAAAGTCGGCACGTGCGTCTTGCATTTCCGGCGTCGCACTCGAATTCGAATTGTCGTTGTCCAGCAAGGCGTCCTTCGACGTGGCGCTAGTCCTTTCCGGTTCGTAGTGAAAAACATCGCTCACTTTGGACTGGTAGATGTCTTGGATCGTGCGAATGTCTTTGTGTGGAATGGCCAGGACTTTTTTCACGCAGTCTATGACGTGCGAACGCACGAGAAGCGGTGACCTGCTCCCTTGATTGTTCTCTTCGTATTCCGAATCGGAATTGTGTGCCAACGAATCTAAATCAGTGTCAGGGCCGTGGGACGTCTGATGCTCATCCGACTGCTCGGCTATCGGGTAAACGATCTCGGAACCGTAATACGGACACAAATTCAAGTGTTGGTTTCTTATTAACGTCGTGCTGGGCGGCGGCAAAGGATTTTTTGTCGTTTTAATATTCCCGCCGATGATTTCCACGCTGTTGGGATGTATCGCCAACGTCGGAGGCGGACAACATGTTTCTAAAGCCGTGGATCGTATTCTCCTAACGCCGCCTCGATTATTCACGTTCGATTTGAAATAATACCCCTCGGACGTGAGCGCCTGATTCGGATTTTTATCTATGTAACCCAGTTCCAACGAACCGGTCGGTTTTATGTCGTTCTGCGTGCTCATCGGGATGAAACACAGGCTGCTGTTCGTGAAATTCGAATGTCTCCTGGGCGTGTGTATGGAACCGCTCTGTTCCGATTCGACGCTCTGCAGAGAAGGCCGGTGCCTGTTGAGCAAACCTATGTCTTGGGAATCGGCGCTCGCCTGTCTGGATAACTTGCGTAAACTCGATCTGGCGTGCTTGTGATCGTCTTTGAAATTGTTCACGGCGAATCCGTCGGTTTTTGTTCTTAGGCGTTTCCTTCGATGATTCGAGACGAATTTTTCGTGTTCAGGTAGTTCTGAATGGTACGCTACGATTTCTATTACCGGCTGAACTGATATTTCCTCGCTGCTCTCCGAGGAATTCTTACGATGAACTTCAGCTTTTAAATCTAAAACAATGTGAAATTAATTATAATCCACATTTACATATGCACAAATTAAACAATGATAACATAAATTGGTATTTGAACAACATATTTGTAAAAATTGAAAAATTATGACAAGCACATTATTTGACTATTTGATTATTTAACTGCCATATTTAAAAAAATGAAGTTTATTCTGCAGTCACCACACAATGAAAGAATATAGTTCGAATTAAAATTAAGTATCAAGAGTAGGGTTATCAGGGCTTGAAATCGAAAACCCGATTTGCAACTGTTGCAAGCAATAAAAAATCCTGATTTCTGTAAAAAAAGTCCGGTCTCAGTAGATTATAATTAGGTTTCATTAACTTTAATTATATTTTTTGCACAGTTCAATAAATAAAAGTTTGACAGTACGAACATTAAAAATAGTTATTTACCACATTTGGTGAAAAACATTGTTCAAAACATTTACCTATGCTGGTGCTCGTTTGTTTGCCATCGCCTGCCTCAACTCTTTGAAAATCTTCAGACTCGATACTATCAATGTCTGTGCTAACTAAAGGTCCAACTTCGGTGTACGAAGCAGCTAACGAAACGCAACAATTCGTTCGATTCGTTTCGGCCATCGGCTTAGGCGACAACACTTGCAATTCGATGCCTTCATCTTCCCTGCAAACGAGGCACATCATAATCGAAAAAGACGTACAAAACAAAACGATTTTACCTCTTCTGGCCCTGCCAGTCATCTTCGACCTCTTCGTGTATACACTCGGACGTGTCGTACATGTGATGAAGGCCATAGTTGACCAGTTTGATAACAGCGAAAGCCAACGTCACAAAGCCGCAGTACGTGTACCACATACACCGCGTCGGAGGAAAGTACTGAAAATTTAGGTCATGCGATCAAAACGAACACAAACGGAGACGCTGCACTTACGACGTATATCGAGAAAGGCAGACACAGCAGAAACAACCAAAGATACAAGTGAAACGTGTTGCAGAACACGTCCTGGTGCGGATCGTAAAACCAACCCCCCGTGAGCGATGCCCACACCCCTTGACGCAGAATTTCCAAAGTTTGCGAACCCATCTGTTGATCTTCTAGCATGATATTTGGAACATTTGTCCGTGGTGTTCGCTACATGTTTACATCGCGTTCCTGACGCGAAGACAAATCGATGACTGTACGGTGGTCACCATTTTGAATTTCAGCGACTACACTCCGGGTAAAAACCCGATGCGAAATTTATCCTTATTGACATTCATAACTCGTTTTCGAAAGTTAATCCATCGAATTGATTCGTGTACATATTTATGATGCAATTTTCAAAATCGAATACATTATAAAAATGTCTCTTGCAGCGACGCACGTCTATCAAAAATTACCCCAATCGCAACAGCTGATCGTGTCACAAATGAGTGACGTTTCATTTAAATTAAATTTCCGATGACATTTTATCTATGACATGACATTAATTGGTGATTGTGATCGCCGATTACGTTTAGTAGTAACGCAGATTTTAAACCTGAAGCACGTAATTTTTTAATCGAAACGAAATGACGGAGATGCACAATCTATTAAAACAAGCTGGGATGCAAATTGGCGCCGGTGGTTCCGCTGGTAATTAATTACTAACAACCCGAAAACATCGAACGCAGAGTTGGAATTATTTAATTTTCAGGATTCGTAGAAGTGTGCATAATGCATCCCTTGGACTTGATAAAAACGAGACTTCAGGTGCAATCGGGAAAGGTGCCGTCGTCGAATGATGCCAAGTACTACAGGGGAGTCTGGGACTGTTTCAGGAAAATGTACAAGTACGAAGGCTTGACGTCGTTTTGGAAAGGAATCATACCACCGATTTTGGCCGAGACGCCGAAAAGGGCCGTTAAAGTAAAGCGGTTTAGTGAACTTCGCCGAGGTTTTAATTCGCTCGTTGTTTCAGTTTTTTACGTTTGAGCAGTACAAGAATTTCTTCATGTTTGGGTCTTCCACGCCGACACCGTTGGTAAGTTTAGTGTATTTTTAAGTTTCATCCCAAAATTTACTTCTACGTAACATTTTTCGTGGCTAGTGCTCAAATTTTCAATTAATAAGAAACAAGTAAGTTGCATTAAATAAATTAGAACTTATTGTCGAGATTCCCAGAAGTAGACAAGGTGGGTAAGAATTCTTATGTTATCCTTACTTAGATAGTTTACCTTTCCACAAATTATCGAGGACGAGAGGTTGAAGCTTCATAAGAGATATCTAATGGTCGGGCTCTATAAGCGGATTTTCATAGCCACTTGTTGTCATCATATCCAATATAGTATTGCCCTTCATATCCTGATGCAGTGGGGCCTATATCAATGAAACTCCAAGCTTTAATAACGCACGTATAATAATTAACAATTTTTTAACTTAAACTCAATTGGTCAGTCTGATTTATAAAAGTTATAACACAACAGATTTTTGTGCCACTAATTTGGTTACTTGTGCTTTTGAATAATTTTAATTACCTCATAAACTCGCATTTAGAATAATAGTCAAATAATATAAAATTAAAAGCGTGTTTTCTTATCAATGTAATTACCTTCTTCATGTTTAATGAAATTTCTTTGGGTTGGAGTTTGAGAACGCGAACTTTAGAAGACTTACGACTTGAACTAATGTCATAAATTTAATTGCAGACTTTTTCTTTAGCTGGTTTGGGCGCAGGCGTAACCGAAGCCATATTGGTGAATCCCTTCGAAGTGGTCAAAGTAAGAATGCAGGTGAACAGGGCGACCGGAAACGAAGTTCCCAGTACTTGGAAGGTGACGAAACAAATCGTCCGAGAAAACGGACTCGGATTTCAAGGCCTGAACAAGGGAGTCACGGCGACGATCGCGAGAAACGGCACCTTCAACATGGTTTACTTCGGGTTCTATCACTCAGTCAAGGGGTTACTACCAGAATACAAAGTAATTTGTTACAAGTCGTTCTTTATAACTTAGTGAAAATATCTTGTTGGTTGTATTTCACAGAAATGTTTTTTTATCGTCAAAACCAATATCAATCTATGTTTGTGTTTAAGTTCATTTAATTTGTATTATGTTGAACCCCAACAATAAATCGAATATTTCAAATGGCCCCGGTGGAAAAATGTCATCACATCTTCGATTTTTATTTTTAGGATCCGTTAAAGGAGTTCTTCAGGAAAGTCGGCATAGGATTCGTCTCCGGCACGTTAGCTTCGTGCATTAACATTCCCTTCGACGTCGCGAAATCGAGAATTCAGGGACCCCAAACCAGCAGCATTAAATATCACGGTACAATACGGACAATGATGATCGTTAATAAAAACGAAGGGTAATATTTATTTCACTCCACATAATTCAAAACTGAATGTTGATTATGTCACAGATTTTTTTAATCCTTTAAATCTTTCTATGAAGAATTTATCTGTTTGGTTTGGATTTCGGTGGAGCACTTTAATCCTAGCTCACAAACTAATTTCCTTATCGCAAAGAAAATATTTATTTTAAAGGCTGATAATTTATTTTTGTTTTAGGACGCTGGCGCTTTATAAAGGGCTGCTGCCGAAAATCCTCAGATTGGGACCTGGCGGTGCGATCATGTTGGTCGTGTATGATTACGCGTACAACTTCCTGCAGGCGAAGTTCCCTAATTAAGTACAAATTTCAGCCTTGTATTATTAAATAAGTTGTGTTAAGTGAACTTATACCATAGGATAATTTACAAATGTGTGATTGATTGATTGGTGATGTAGTTACATTCCGATAAACATAAGTACAATTTCTTAGAAATATTTTTAATGATCCATTTTGTATGTTTTATAAGACTCAGTTTATGAAAAGGTTTGTTAACATATCTTTGTACAAATGTTGATATTTTATAGTATATGTGTATAGTTATTTTTATACTGACTGTACAAGATAATGGCATCTAAAACTGTATATCATGGAAACAACATTTAATGTTTACTTTGCTTGATAATAAATTTTACAGATAATCGGTATTTGTGTTTTAAACGAATTGTGGTGTTATAGCTGACAATAGGGGCATTGCATATATAGTTTAATGATTCGTTTTTGTGGATTAAATTTATCTGCAGCAAAAAAAGAACATTGTGGTATTTTTTTCAATCGAATTAGTGAGATACTAATATATATAACTAAAATTAAATTTTATATGTTAAGTTTATTTTTGCAATCAAGGGCACTCCTTCAAAATTAAGCAATGCTGATAAGACAGGGATTAGGCAAGAAATTCTTTAACTTCTCGCCGCTACACCTACAACAAACATTAGAATCGTAACAGAAAGTTTCCATTTAAACTGTAGTGCACAGAACAGATATCACTTGATGCTCGGTGCCAATTAAATTGTTCTATTCACAGCTGAAAAATGTTCTGTGTGTCCCACGATGTAAAGAAGTTAGTGTGGAAGTTGAACAACACACACTACCGACCAGAAAATATTGTTGAAACGAGACAAAACAGTAGTAGTATTTCTTTAGTGGGGCTGGATGTCGGCAAGTAATAAAATAATGATTAATAGAAGTGATGTGTATTATATATGAAAATTCTACATAAAATATTTTGGAGTCATTAAAAACTGTTACACACCAAATAGTAATGGTGACATCTTGATATCTTTTTTATTAAAAATTGGTAAATAGAATCATTACAAAAGTGATGAAGAAGTCTGAAGAAACAGCTTAATTGACCAATTTCTACTTATAAATATTATTTTTTAATTGTTTAGTTATTTTACATACAACTTATTCAAATAGATACTATGTATATATTATTGCATTCAAACAATGAAGTTCAAAATTTACATACAATTCTTCAATAATTACTCAATTAAATATTAATTCTTATGTAAATGAATTCTGGCATACAATAACGAATTGTCGAGCTAACAATATGTGTCATAGACAAGAATCTCAATAAATCAAAGACCTATTGACCAACTGTAAATGAACACAATCAATAAAATACTCCAGAGTACAATGAAATTGTGTCCTTACTAATATAATAATAAATAATAATAATAAATTTTTTGGAGAGATATCTGACATGATTATAAAGATCATTATTAAGATATTAAAGTCATTATTTTTGATTAACCGTCGCAATAATCAAACGAATAGAAACATTATAATAGTATTTTTAACTAAGTTAATTGGTATAATTACATGAAATTATTCATTTTATAAGTTACACGAAATATATATAAATTATCCAACAACCTTGCATAAAAATAGTTTACATATAGTCAATGTTATTGCAACTCACAAAAAAAATAAACATACAATCCGATAGTACTTTTATTCCAAAAAAAAAACGTATACAGTGCACGGTTACACAACACGATAACCAAATAAAAAAAAAACATAATTACCAATTAGGGAAATGATCACATAGCATATATTTGCACCTATGCCTACTGAACCTAATCTCATCGACTGACGATTTCGGTTAAGGGTAAGACAAAATTCACAAATCCGTTAATACATAAATCAGCAATCTCACAATTTCGCCTGCATTTTCTCCGCATTTTTCGCCGCAAGCAGACCTAATTTATCCAAGAAATTGTAGATTTCTTCCTGGTACTCTCTGGGATATTTATGCATGTGCCCGACGTGCGGCGAATCTTCGAAACACTTCCAATACACCTAAAACGTTAAAATTGAATGACGCGACAGCGACGATTGATTTTTAGGAGCTACTCGAAACGTGCCCGCACCAATCACAAATTTTCCAAATGTGACGTACATCTAACAAAAATTATGCGTTATTATAAGCTTGTGCGTGTATTTCGCAAAATATACATACTAAGTAAGTTACTCTCTGTGAACAAAGTGTAGCTCGGTTATTTTACGGTGCCAGAAGTAGAGTGCAGTGCTACTAATACTTTTTATTTATACAAGGTGGTAGTTCTCGCCAGATTCGAGTGACATTACATTGACTATGTAATCATACATACGGGAATTCCCATCCTCTCCCAACTCTCGCGAACCGCAAGATTCGACTTCATCGCGCCGATCGGGTCGGTCTTACTGACGAAGACCAAAGCCGGACGCTTCACCAGGTTGGTGTGAAACATTTGACTCGCCCTTATGTAATGGCACGTCGCGACTTTATGAAAAGTCTTCATGTGGTAACTGAAAAACGAAAAATTTATCAGCGTCGATCGCATTTCGACTCGGTGCTCACATCGTGTACGATCGCAGAGCGCTCTGCATCACGGCGTTGTTGGGAAACACCGCCACCGGAAAACCGTTGGGTATTTCCGTCACGTCGGCCGAACTGTCCCAAATTTGTCCCACGATGCGATCCACTATTTGCTGGTATCGTTCCTTCTCCGCCGCGATTCGGACCAAAACTTCGCTCCACTGGTACGCGCCGACGGAAAAACCGTGCAGAAGGAGCGGAGAATAACTTCTGTTCACGTCCAGAAATTTTAGAATGTCTCCTGCCACAACCTGCAATGTTTTATTTTAAATTTTGAAGTTGTGGTGCAGATGAATTTATTTAATTTTATTTTTATTTTCTCCAAAACTACTATACTTTTTTTTTAATAAATTTCTACCATTTCAAATATGTGTGCAAGTATTTTTTTATGTCTGTTCCGAAATAAACGGTGAAGAGCTACTAATCCTCAACTAATTCTTAACAAATATTTCATCGATCGATTCTTACCTGGGTACCTTTCGTGGGCCACAGCAATTGCCAAGGAGTCACGCTAATATTCAACACATCCAATCCCTGTTCCAAGTAAACCTTGCAGTATTTCTTAACGTGTTTCTGTTTAGCCATGAGCCACGACGGCATCACCACCAACGGCCTGTCCTGCGGCTTCGAAAGCTTCAAATTACTGACGTTCACATCCTTCTTCTCGGAGCTGATCAACGTCAGATTTTTCGTAATCGTCTTCGTGGAGAACCTCTGCAGGGTCATCACCAACTTCTGCAGAAAAAGACGATTAACAAAAAACCCGATTCGATCGTTGCTACTTACGTGATTGTTCGCTTCGACCAAAAGATTACTCGGTGGGGATCTGGCGAAGGTGCAAACCACTTTGAGGACAGACATAATTATCTAAAAACGTATAAAATTTTATTATCACGCAATTAAAAAGCAAAGATTGCATTGTACTTACTGTGTGATTGATTCAAATTTTGGACGAATAAAAACGGCGGTCGTCGATCAAAGAAACTGCGTCCATCGAGAGTTAAAACGATTCGTTCGAACGGTCGAATCAACGAAACTTAATTAGGCGCCAGAGGAGGGGGGAACGTGCGTTATGTGTATTTTTTTGAATATGTAAGTCTTGACAATTCGATGCATCGATGAACACGTGGTCTGGGTGGGCAAAGTCCAATGCAGGATGCAATTACGCAGCCACGTCGTCGCGCAAATGCGGACAAAGTTCATAGATTGTCAATGTCTTATTTCATTGTAACATGCATGTTGGATAAAAAAAAATTGCGATCGCATTATGTAATTATTATCGTGTCGATATATAACGGTCAGTAGAGTGCTAGTGTATCCTTTCTTATCTGAAACAGATAAAAAAATAAATACGTAGATATCTCAATTTGTTGCAGTTGATCCGTCTACTGTCAACATGACTTGCGTTCGGCTGATACACCACGTGTGCGTCGGTTTTATTTTTAATATGCGGAACAGGAAATGCATGCAATTCTTTTTTTCTTAGCAAGGATGGATGACGTTTTTCTCAATTTGGGCGCAACAGATTAAAGTAAAAATCAATCGGCAGTTTGCCAAGTTAATCACCGACGTTTACATAGTCGATCAAGGCCAAGGAAATAATGTTGCAGCCAGGCCCGGACTTAAAGACCCAGGGCCCATAGACACTTGACAACTCTCCTATGTTAGATCTTAAGTAATTCTTTACTCTCTTTAGCGCTGAAAACGACCGTTCTGCTGAGCAGTTTGACGCTGGTGACACAACAACATTCGAAGCGCAATTCCTGCGTTTGGATAAATGTCCAAGTATTTGTATAGCTTCAGTGACGATATGAGCCAAGGTTAGTTGACGGTCATCAGCAGCATCACTGCAACTGCCACTGGGTAATGCACTAGTACTAGGACTAGAGCCAGATCTAGGTCTAGACGTAGACGAGACGAAAATGTCTGTTAACTTAGGAACATTACGAAGCAATTTTTTTTAATTTTTCTTCATTTCGTTTTCTTTTCTGGAACCCGTTTAGTTTTTTCATTGAAGCCAGACATCGCATCAGTAATTCATGGAAAGGGTAATTGAACAATAGGAATTTTGTTTAATTATTTGAAATAATGTTTTTATGTTTCAATTTGTTGTTTATTTGTTCAAGACAATTTCAAGAATTTTTCTCTTGGTTCAAGTAAATTTTTCTTCACCCGCAGCAAAGCAATGACTTTACCTCCTCCCTTGCCGATGCTGCACACCCTCTCTCTTAATTATAGAGTTTTAGTTGGTAAGGAACCCATGTGGTGCTCTCGTTTTGAACCAGGAAGGCAATTTCTTTTCATTTTTTTTTCTATACAATTGTCAAACTACGCCACAATCTGCCAATATTTGTCACAATCATTGATCGAAGTTGCCATAACCCAAAGTAAAGTAAAACTAACCATGACTGACGCCGAGACTGACGAAATCGCCGTTTCTATCCAAGAAAACGCAGAAATCGTCGCGAGCTATATACGAATTAAAGTCGTCGGATACGAGAACATCGTAAGACAAGAAATTCGAAAGTGGCGATTAATTTTCCTCGCGTTTTGCAGTTGCCGACGTACCCGGTCGCCGAACTCTCGATGAGGGCCGAGTTCGCGGGTCAGGTGCTGGCCGAATCGGAAAGGACGCACGTCTCGTGCAACGCGTTCTTCGGAACCGACTTCGAGTTCGCCCTGCCGTACGACTTCGCGCGGCCGGAGGATCTCGAAAAGTGCATCAGTTATCCTGTCAAAAGTGGGTGCGTCGCGCGGCACCGGCGCGGTTCTGACGGGGGTTTGTTTTCAGTATCGGTGACGGAATGGCCGCGGGACGTCGACATGACGCTGGTCGAAGTTCTGAGCAAACAGCTCCACGTGGAAGAGAAGGAAGTTGCGCCGGCGACGGTGGAGGCCAAGACTTCCAAGAGCAGGAAGGACAGCGTGAAAAGCACGGATTCGAAGGCGAAGACGAAGGACAAGGCGAGCAAGGCGTCGAAAGGGAAACTGAGGAAGAGCGCGGCGCAAGAGGAGCCGGAAGTCGAAACGCATGGGCCACTTGCTCTGGGTGTAGCGGTTTTAGATCTTTTCCCATTGTTCAATGGCAGGTTTTACAACCATTAACATTCACACAAAACAACACAAGTATAAATCTGTTCACTTCCGCGTCAAAACATTTCTCAATCTTTGATCTGACCAAATTATTTATCCAGGAAAAACTGAATTTGCCGAGAGCCTTTTGCTAAAGCAACTTCCGCAACCTATGGACGACACGGCGACGGCCTTGCTGAACTTGCCCAGACTGCAGGTTGAAGTCAAGGCGGACGGACCGTGGCTGGAGGGAGAAACTTCAATTGCGCATTTGACGGTCGAATCGCTGTACAACATCCCGAATATGTTGAACGCCGATTTTAAGTACCAGCTGTGTTTCATGTTTCCCGACGCCACATCGGTTAGTTCGTTTTCGATTTGTCATCCAATTCGCAGGTCGTTTACGTTTCTTTTCAGAAATTGGAGCCAGTCGTCTTCAGCGACGGAAAGCACGCGGTGGAAAAAAATCCGGACAATTACCTCTACTGGCCCACGACCGGCAACTCCGGAGAAAAGCCCACGAGGACCAGTTACAGGTGACGACGCGAAATCGCGCCGAAAATTCGCCAAACGTTTGCAATTTCAGGATCGACGAGGACACGTCGAACGTCAAGAACAAAATTGAGGTCAATTTGAACGAAATTACGAAGAGCGAGAGGCCGAGGATCGAGTGGAATACGTTGAAGAGGAACTTCTTGACGCAGTACCATTTGGACGCTTTGCTGAAGCAGGCGAAAAAGTACAGACGGTTGCCTATTGAAATTTACATCACTCCTGCTGAAAAGGTGATTTCTTATCTTTAAGAAGTAAATCAAATATTATCAGTGATATGAAAATTACCTTTACGACTTCGGGTTTTGCTGTATAAATATATACGAGAATAGTTTCGGTAGATTAAGGTCTCAAGAACAGCAATTTATTTTATCATATCTACTTAATTGTTAATTTTTCTTGGCGTCGTTTTCCAAATTATCAGGAAATTATTTTCTTGTTCTCTGTACTGCATATTGATGACAATTTGTATAAGTTGTATAGTTATTCGCTCCAACTAATACATGTCCATGAGGACGCTTAACTGCGTGCATTAATATTTTATATCACTAAGATCTAATAAAATAAGTCTAATGTCAGTCGTATGACTTATAATTATGGGTTTGTCTCATCCAGGAACCAGAAGATATCCCAGAACCCAAGTCCAGTACAAAGACCTCGAAGAAGGACAAGCCTGGCAAGGGCAGAAGTTCGACCGCATCGAAAGGCAAGAAGGCGGAACTGCCGGAGAAAAATGAAGAGGACCCCGCGACAATCGATTTCCTCCATCTGATGGCGCTGGTCGACGTGAGCAGCCTGCTGTATCCAGGCGTGAAAAAATGCCGCGTGGCTTGCCCGGTCAACACTTACCATGCAAAAGAAATAATGCAACTCTGCGGTCAGGACGATTCTCACTTCAGACCGAGTCCACCGCCGCAGCCGCCGATTCCCGTTGCCGAGGCTCCGGATGGCGGAAAAAAATCCAAAGGCAAAAAGGACAAGAAGGAAAAAAAAGACAAGAAGCAGTCCAAGGCGTCGAAATCAAAATCCAAGTCGTCGAAGAGTTCCGAGAGTTCCAAGAAAGGAAAGGGCAAGCCGGCCGAGCCCAAGATCGGCGTCGATTTGTCTGAGGTATAAATTAATTGAGTTAATCAAAGTGATCAAAGCACAAATAACCAATGTTTGTATTTTTCTCGCGTTGTATTGTATCCTCTGATTACTCCGATAATATTTAAGAACTTTTTTGACCATTTTTAGAACTTACCGCCACCGCCTCCGCCCGAACCGGAACCCAGCAAAATAGTCTACAGCGACGACGGCCAGCGGACTTTCCTGCTTTTGGAAATCGAGCTCATAAAACCGCTCCGTCGCGCGAGAAAGTTGGAAGACCTCGGCGAAGCCTTGCACGCCTTAATACCAGACGAGCCGTCCCTGCCGCAGGAGATCATGTCGACCAGGCTCGCGCAAGAAATGTTCGACGAAACTCTGCGCACCGTGGCCGTCGACCTCAACCAGCAATATCGGCAGTACGTGGCGGCGACCGACAAGAAAAAGTTCAAGTGCGAGCACGCCGACGACTTCTGCATTTACCTGCAGCAGCAGGGAATGTACCAGACGTACTTGACGAACTTGATGAGATCGATGGCGAGGTTGGTCAGGACACGATTTCATTACCACGGGGAAGTCTCGAGATCGAGCAAAGCGTACCAGACGTTCATGTCCCAGGTGCACGTGGACATGGTCCAGAGGATGAACACGATCATAAACGAACAGATGATGTTGGATACCTGGCGGGTACCACACGCGCATAAAACCACTTCCGATAGGCTGCTTCTTTACGCCAAGGAAGTTGCGGAATTGGGCGCGGTCGACATCGCCGAGCGATACCATCTTGAGGTGATGATCAACTAATTTTTTTTGCGTATCGCCATTTTTATTTTTATAGAGAATATGCTGCAGCGAAGACAACGCAGATTATTGGTTCGATTACGCAGTTTTTCAAAGCGAGGTGGGGAACAAAGACAAAGCGTTGGAGTGCGTTAAAAAGGCGCTAGCGGTTAACGCACAACATCGATACAGGTATGTTGATATCAAATGATAATTTAAAAAAAAAATCTCCACTCTTACAGTTTATTGATGTATGGTTTACTCTTATCAATGGAAAACTTGAACCCAGAAGCGGAGACTTGCCTGTTGACTTTAACCGTCTTGCAGCCACGCTGGTCCGAAGCATGGTGCTCTTTTTACTTCTTCTACAGCAAAACAGCAAACGCGGATGGCATGGAATTTTGCCTCGAGATGGCAAATAAATACCACAACGATCCTGGTGCGATTCGCGATTATTTCACCGACACAGACGATCTCATTTGGACGACGAGGACTTGCGAAAGCATATACCTGAAGGCGGCCGCTCTTCTCATCAAGATGAGGCTCTTCCAAGTAAATTTGACGTTTTGGAAAGTTCTTGTAACTGATTTGTTTGTAGTATGCAGAAATCGCCGTATCCTGCGACATGGTTAATAATCGAGGACAGTGCGAATACCTCCTTGGGGTCATCGCTTATTACGAACGCGACGTCATCCACGCCTTGGACCACCTAACGACCGCGAAAGAACTCATCGGCTTAGTGAGTTTCTCGTACTTCGAGAATAGTTAAAACATAGAAATTTACAGGATTTTGGAATAGGTAGTTTGATCGGCCATTGCTTCGCCAAGATGGGCGACTCGAAAAACGCCATGAAATATTACGACAGGGTGCTGGAAATGTTCGACAGGCCCGAGGACTTGCACATGGTGAACTTGTACGGAGCAATGGCGTGCGATGACATCCAAGACACGCAGAAAGCGAGGAAGTTGATCCTGCACGCCTGCAAGCTTAGTCCGACTGCGCAGACTTGGATGCATGCCGGCGGTTACTATTTCAAGCTGAACGATCTCATCAGCGCCGAACAATGCCTGACGCAGGCAAATTTATGCGACAATCGACTGCCCGACGTTTGGGGATATTTGGCGCTGATCAACGCCACCCTCGGAAAGGAACACGAAACGGACATGTGCTTGATGCAAGCAGTGAAGGTTTGTTTTAATTTAATTTAATTCATTGCACGTTATGTAAAATGAATTTTAGAATCGCCTCAAAGATCAAAACCTCTTGGATAATATTGAAAAAGCAAGGAGGACTTATTACAAATCGTCGACACAGAATGTCTGATATTCGTTGGTTGGTTAACATGCATTGTAAGTTTATATTTCTTAAATATATGTGTAATGGTCATTATTTAAATAAATAAATAAATAAATAAATATATAATTCAAATGAATATCAAGTTATACTTAACTGACATTAACATGTGTGAAGTCATGTATATGTGGACATACTTCAATAGATCGATGGAAAAGGAGGGGAGAAGGAAGAGTGCGAAATGTATGAAATGAGAAGACGATAATAGAGTACCAAAAAAATACTAAGGCGGTGAAGTGGGAAGAGATGAAGAAGATAGGGGACATAACCAATGAGATGAAAGGCAATATCAAAGAAGAGAATATTATTTTATTATGGAATGTGAATCATGCCAATAAAGGTTTTTTTTTAAGAAAACAATGTTGAAATTTGCAGAATTTCCAGCTCCTTATATTTATAAATTAAATTTCATGAAAATTAACAATAAAATTGCTATTTTTAAACGATATAAAATGGCGGTTGAAACCTATATTGTAAAATTTTCCTTAAAGGACTATTTAACATTGGAAGGAAAATAATTGCGCTAATTATATCATTAAAAGCCTTTTAGGTAAGCGACTTGTGAGTCATCTTAATGACGTTTCCGCTTGAACAAGTAATTTAGGCTATCATTAAAGGACACTATTATTCATTTAACGATCAGTACAAATTAAAAGCGCAATCACGATTGCCGAATTTCGTAGTTGCGTGATTTGGGATTGAAAAATTCCACCAATAGAGACAACTTCTATTCAAACTTGGCGCACTTGTGTGGGGAGGCGCATAATTTTATCTAACGGGTAAACAGGTTATACAAGTCGCCAAAAACTTAAAAACTAAATATAAAATAATTAATATTTTAAAATAAAGCTATTGGGCATATAAGTTGAAGCACAATTTCACGGTTGCACACAATTTGAATTTTTTCCCATAGATAAAAATTAACTGGCATTTAACCAGTCGGCAAGTTTTGAGTGCATTCAACTTTCGTTTGATCACAGACAACGGAAACTGATGTTTCAATTAAATCATTAGACTCACTTTGACCACCGAGCTCGTTTCCAGTAGTTCTATCACAATTTCGATTTTCTTCTTCGCGTCCCTCCATCGGTTTATTAGGATTCGATTCTTGTTCATCCCCTTTCGTGCGACGTTCGTCATGATTTCGAGTTTCTTCACATTTGGAACGCTGATCGTCTTTTTCGTTGTATTCTTCGTCTTCGTTATATTCTTCATCTTCGTCGTATTCCCCATCTTCGTCATATTCTTCATCACTATAGTCTTCATCGTCATCATCATAATATTCATAATCATATTCATGCAGTTCACCGTCGGCTTCTTTGCATTCAGGATCCTCTTTGTTGTGACCGCTACATTCCTGGAATTGTTGCTGTTCGTGGGATTCAGATTTTTGTGGTTCATTAAGCTTTTGTTCCAGTGAAGGTTGTGGTTGTTCTGATTGCCGTTCGATTATATCGCTCTTGTGCTCTTCGCATTCTTGCTTTTCATTACATTTAATGTCTTTTAGATTTTCTTCAGTAAATTTCTCGGGTTTAGCTGCGTTATTTTGTGGTTTTTGTCGTTCGTCGTTGTGATCTTCTTGTTGTTTATTATCTTTATTTATTTCTTTGTCTTCACGTTTATTTAATTGTACTTCGTTACATTCTAATTTTTCACAATCTGTGGGTTCTAGTATTTTAATTGCTTCTGCTTGACTGACTTGACTTGCCTTACAGTCTTCAGGTTTTTCTTCACATTTATTTCCTTCAACTTCTATATGTTCTTTATTATATTCTGTGCTATTTTGTGGATCGCTGATGTTTTGCTGACTGTCAATGAGTTGGATTGGGTTGGGTTTTGGTTGTTTCGTTGCTTCTTTTTCATCGACATCGCTTTGATTCAACTTGTTGTTTGTTATTGTGTCTTGTTTGCAAGTTTGATGTTCTGGTTGGCTGTCTTTCAGGTCGTTCTTGCGTACGCCTTCATCTATATTGCTATCTAGACGCTCTTCAAGATGTTCTCCGGTACTTTTCTGATCATCGACAATCTGCTCCTTCTCATTAGGTTCTATTGATTGTTTCGTTGCTATTTTATTTTCAACAACGCTACTTTCCAAATTTGCATCATTTGATTTATCTTGTACACGATTCTCACGAATAAATTCCTTGGTAGTTTCAATTTTATTATTAAATTGCTGCTTGTCGTCGAGATTTTCTGCTTTAGCTTCGCGTAACTCCCATTCATTTTTATCATCTTGCTTAAGCTTCACATTTTCGACGTTTCTGTACTGTCCTCTTCCCCCGCGTAAAAACCTCTTACCACGTTCATGACCCTTCATACGTTCCCATGTATTATCTTCATCGCATTTCCCTTCAAGCAACGCTTCGGCCTTTTCATTTGTGTTCGGCTCAGGCCGATAAAGTTGATTTTTATTAACAATATCACTTTGGCCCCAATTTGATTTTTTATGGTCGAAATATTTGGATCGTGCACTTTCATCTGGCGTTGGTGCCTGTTGATTATTATGATTGTTAAAATCATTGTTGAAATTTCTCGATCGATCTCTGTATTTCCCACCGCGTTCTTGTACGTAATCTAAATTTCCGTCACCAAAATCTCGTTGTTTGGTGCTTTGCCTTTCTTTGTAATTATCCCAATCACCTTCGCTTCTATCCACGTCATGACCCTTCCTACGGTCAAAACTCCGTCCCCTTTCGCCGTGGAAGACTCTCCTACCTCTAGACTGAAATCTCCGACGTTCTCGCCGATAAATTTCATCGTTTCGTACCTCTGGTTCAGCTTGGTTTTTACTGTCGATGTCGTCATTGTCGCCGTATTGGCGAGAGGATTGTTCCCTGTCTCGCGGAAGGAACCTCTCACCTCGTTCATCTTCCGCACCGAATTTATTACGCCTGTAGTATCCTCTGCCTCTTCGTTCGCTTCTTCGCCCGCGATACGTTTCTCTGTGGTCGCCTCGCCTGTACGTTTCCGTTTCTTCGATCGTGCATTTTCGCTCCCCGGTTTCAGTGGAGTATTCGATGAATATGTTAGCGGGTTGTGATCTGACGTACGGACGCGTCTGTCTGGCGTTGCTGTGATGAGGATGCGTGCTTCTCGACCTCTGTCTCGGAGAGCCTCTGTTGCCTCGATCGCTCGTGGTGAATTCGGCGTTGTAGGGAACTCGTCGTGGTTCCTGCATCATTAAAAAAAGTTAAGTTAAGAAATTTTGAAGAAGTGTAAAATTTGATAATCACGTATTTATTTGACAACAAAGAAGTTTTGGGGTTCTTATTTGGGAAAATGGATTGAAACAAACTTACCCTTACCACACAGTATTTTATTAACACTAGATAATTAAGTTGTCATCTTCAGCAGTGTACTGCACTGTACCAGCAGATGACAACTTAGTTGTCGAAATGTACATCTAGTGTTAATAAAATACTGTGTGGTAAGGGTAAGTTTGTTTCAATTTTTATTTGCCAACCGCAGGCTCTAATTTACCATTATTTTATTTGGGAAAAGATTACATGGCAAGGAAATTATTCCAAAATTTTGCAACTAAGTAACTGGTAACCTGAAATGTCAAACAACTGTCAATTAAAATTTTAAATTGTCAAATTGACAGTTTCAACTCTAGAAAACCAAGTTTAAAATGTCACCATTGCGAAAATCTATTGCTTTACAACGAATTAATTAGGGAATGTCTCTAATTGCGGACGAACTGCATGTCGGTAAAAAACACAGTTTTATTGTCAATTCAGTCATAGTGTAAGAAAATTTACGAAATTCTAACCTCTTTGACATACATCCACGAACGCAACCAGGTATACTTAATTGAATTCTATTATTCACATTAATAAATTTTGCTAAATTTGAGTTGAATGTACCGAATTTACCGACATATAATTAACTAAATATTGACACACCTGTTCTTCGTTATCATCTCCGCGCAGCGGATCGCTCAGCATCGTGGGCGGATCGGGCGGGGGGCCCCTCTTCGTCCTACCCTCTGACTCATTTTTGCCTTCCTTTTCGACCCGTTTTCTTTCCAAGACCTCGCGCAGATCGCCGACGGATCTGCCTCTCGGCGTCCAATACATCCTGGGGTTCGTATCGTCCGGTCGTTGGGGATATGTTCTTACGTTGTAATTAACGTTAATTCAATTAAGCCAGCCGGTCGTTTTCATCGGCGGTATTTACGCGACGTTAATAACGGAACTGGGTAGGATTTGAGCAGTCGGGTCACGTCACATATCGCACATGTACACAAATCACGAGACGTAAATAGACGTTCGGTAAGACGGCGGCGACTGCACGTTGGAATGCTCGCGCTGTTTATAAACGTCGAAGCCTTAAAAATAGATCGCGGTTTGAGGAAAGTTGTGATTTTGAAAGTTATTTAAAAACTGCGAATGCGCGATGCACCAATACCTTCAATGGAAGTTTTAAGTTTAAGTTGTCGAGTATTTCGACGAACGATCGAAAATAAATCGACAGTTTTTTTAAACCCACTATTTCATCCTCGTTTCTACTTCGACTTCGTTCTACAGACCTGTGGGCTTTGAATAGGTAAAGGGGGTCACTTGTATCGCCTGTCATAATGTTAGTCATTAGTTGCGATAATTAGCACAATAGTGCAACAGGTGTATGCTAAATAAGATGTTTTCTTTAATTTAATTGCAATTAAGAGCATACAACTAAATAACACCCAACTGTCACAATTTAAATCACGAAAATTTTACAAGATGAAGTGAACTGTCATATTTGCTGTCAGAAATTTGCACTCGACAAACTGTCACAATTTAAATAACGACATTTTTACATGAAGTGACAACTGTCATAACTTAAACAGTTTAAAACGCAACACGATGTGACACCTGTCAATATTTGAAGACACGACACTTTAAAACACAATAGTCATAAAAATGCACATTTCCATATTTACCAGGGGTTCTTGCCCACGTTGTCACTCATTGCGGTCGCCCACTCGATTCGATTAAGCCCCCCCAAGAAAAAAAGCTGTCTACGGCTGTGGCGAATGTGGCGATATGTCTACTGTCAAAATATCGAACTATTATAAATAACATTGACCATATCGGGCATGCGCAGAAAATCGTTTACATGCACCGAGTACTACATCATAATTATTACATTAGTGTTACGCAACAGAATTAAATTAATCTTTATCAGCCGTTTCCGTTTATCTAAAAATATTTTTTTTAATTGGCTTTTGCGAAAATTTAAATCGGAATCCGTGATATTTGATTGCTCCCACTTACGGCTCCGAGTGCATAATTACCGGAGTTCTTTAATCGTTGCATTTTTAAGCAGGCGTCGCGGTTAAATCGAGGGAAGCAAACGGCAAATTCAAATGCTGGGTGTGTGCCTGTGCGACAAGTGCGGTAGCGTCGCGCAAGCGCACAGTACTACTTTATCGGTCATGGAGGGCTGTAGTAATTAGTTCGAGTTTCGGTTGTAGTAGAGTGAATTACGTGCAAAATATTAGTGAGATAGTGGCGAAAACACATAGACTAGATAGTATAGGCGGACGTCCACAGGTTAGTGATGAATTTACTTAGTCTATGTGTCATTTATGTGCGTTATTCGCGAATAAATATAACCTTTAAACATGGCCGTCGCTCTTCGGCATAGGTGTGTAACCCGAATTTACCGTTTCTGAATCCGACCGGTTGCGTTTATCGACCGCGATGTTGCGTTTTTTGCCGCGATCCGTGTCTCAAACGGAAATCGCGACAGATGTTGCTTTTCGTCCGACTTTTGCCAGTCGTCGAGTAACGGGTTAATAGGGCTATGCCCTAGGAAATGTCAGTGAACTCGACGTTTGCGACCCGACTCGAGTCACCCGGCGATTTTTCATCAATTTCGTGTCGGTTAAAGTACCAACGTTGATTAGATATCGCGTGTATTTTCAATCCGCACTGTGTAAATATCAAACGGCGTTATCTGTTTGGTTTGGTGCGATACGGGGTTTCTGGGCCGCGCGGTTTTCGACCGGTCTGCGTTACGTAAAATTCGCGAGGACGACTTTCGCTTCGATTATTTTCAACGCCGCTTAGCGTACGATTCGACTGCGGATTCGTAATTGACGATGATACGGCGTATAGTACGTAACGTTCTATAAATATCCGTGATGTGTACGTGCGTTTGTCCTTCGGCTATTTGCTGCGAATACACTGAAAGTATGGCCGTTTGGGCGAGCGGACGTTGTCGCCGCAGAAGGAAGAAATTTCCGGTCGATTCGTATGGAAATGCAGTTTCCCGTTTGGCATTGTGTCAAATTGCCGTATTGATCCGACTAGATGTTGTGTGTACGTGCAGGTCTTAAAGTCAAACCACAAAACTGAGATTTGAAATATAAACTGACAACTCACTATTCTACTTTCAAATTCGACATTTTAACGTCAAATCAAAATCTTACATTACATTCCAGTATATGACTCGATTGACCTCGAACTCTGACATTCTTAAATTTATTTCGTGTGCCTTCACCGACGGTGGATCAACTTGTTATGCACATTAAATTTGTACTTAAGAAAGTGGCCGCCATCTTCCATCTTGGAACTACCTGTCGACTTGTTTAGGGCCCGTATTTACACGCAGGTGTCTCGATTTCGATGGCAAGATGGTGTCCGACTTGATTTATAACATCGTGCAATCGTACTTTGCAGCGGGCAGGTCCATAGTTTCCGAAAACATTGAATCAACAAAGTGAGCTTCGTCAGTAAAATAGCCATTGTAAGTAAACCTTTCAGCAGGGCCATTCTGGGGAAATTGTGGTAACACTGCATGCCCTGTCAAAAATAATGAGGTTATCATCATTGACCGCGTTGCCTACAAAGTTTAATACTTCTTGACAGCGATGACGTGTCGACTTTAATTTTGTGACTTTTGTACAATCATATGGTTATTTCAACATAAATGCCACTGTGGCAGTTAAGTATCTGTTGAGGAATTGAATTTATTTTTGCCAGTTTTAAAGCAAGACCTTGTCGGCGACTGGCGCCAACCGCAATTATGCTTAGCCGACGTTTGTGGGCGTGGGAAGTAACCATGCAACGCTTACATCGGGCATATTTTATTCGATCGCATGGTATGATATGACATGCCATGTTTATCGTTAATCGCGTTAAAAAATTGCACGTACTGACGACACGCAACCAACTTCATATCAGACAAAAATATGTCAATTTAAATTATATTTTAAAGTATGAACGATACGACAGTTATTACGTCACATAAAAGGTGGAAATTCGTACGGGGACTCGAAATTACTTTGTTCTTGCTTTGACGTTGATTGTTTCGATGTCGAAAATCACGTCCTTAATCATCTTTCGATTGGTGAACCTGAACATAATATCTCTTCGCTTGCAGTTGGCGTAGTTTATGATAAAAAGCTTTTAGCGTTTTTTCTGTTGGCGACACGCAATTGAAGAGAAAGGAGTTGTAAGTAACTGTCAGTTATATTAGAGAAAAACACATTTTTAATTAAATAATTGAACAGTTATCAGTGCTACAAATCTTAGGAGTAAAACCAATGACATCGTAGCCCACCTTAATGAGGAATTTAAGTGAAGGCCCGGTATAAACCAACCAATTACCTTCGACGAAGTCTTTCAATTCTAATCCAGGACGATGACGGAGGTTCATCTGCATTCGGAGACCTTGCATTAGCGGCGTTCGGTCGTACAACCCAATTCGGGCCAATTACGAGTCATCTCCGGCGCGTTATGTCATAGTGCGGCCCACGGGACTTCGCAAACTCGATTTACGACTTCAACGCCCACGTCTCCGGTCGGGCGAATTTCGCGAAAATCGGACTGGGACGACGTTTCCATTCGTAGATTAAGAAGAAGCTTAGCAACGATCCAAACTTGATAACTGCAGTACGAATTTTAAATGAAATTATGAGAACTGAACCGAGTCCAATTAATGAACAATTGACATAGCTTTATGTCACTTTTGATATTTTGGTTGGGTTGTGTTGAGTTGGGTTGGATTTGGTTGAGTTGGGTTGGATTGAGTTGGGTTGAGTTGGATTGGATTGGATTGTGTTGGGTTGGGTTGTGTATCGTACGTTCGGCAATTGGAATTTTTCGATCATTTCGCCATTTTTGCAATTTTTATTAAATTTTCTGATTGTGTGATTAATTTATTTCGACGTAGAATGAAGATGAAGATTCCATTTAATTGCATTCAAAATTGATCGATTGGAAGTTGGACTTTTTTTAAATTCGTAAATTAAAGCCGGGTAAAAATCAAATTGACTTAATAGAACGAAAATTTGCATGCGATTTTTCTGATGAGAGTCCATTACAAGGTTTATTAAACATTTATTAAATTTAGAAGAAAATGCATCGGTCAAGGTATGCGAGTTTACTTGTTTTTGTGTTTAAATGAGTCCAAAGTATAAGTTGGTTTGAAATATCGAGAGAAAATTACTTAGAAATGATTGTTATGTCCTTGCTCATTTGCAACACTTTTGTTCTTGCTATGGCAATTATTGCATTACCGTTTTTAATTTCTAATATTTCACCTGCCGGAGATATAAGTTGCACATCAAAGAAAAATCGCAGTCGTTGTAAAATAACATCTTGGCAATGATATTGGACGCATTGTTAAATTTGGTTTTCTAGAATCGAAACTGTCAACTTGACAATTTAAAATTTTAATTGACAGTTGAGTCACATTTTAGGTTACCAGTTACGTCTTATTGTAATTTATTATTAGTAGTTTCGGAAGTGGAAATATTAAATTACAAAAATCCCTAAATTTTCCTACCATTTCTTATGGCTTTTTGAACATTTACGTTGGATGCACGAACTGGGGATGTATTTGGTGTCAAATGTATTTCACGATTGTGAGGTCGCTGTTGTGCATGTGTCGTTGTCATGCTTATTTGATTGTCATGTTAATGCCTATTGCCAACGATTAGCTGGAAACCGATATATACATTACGAGTGCACATATATAAAGATAAAAATTGTCTTCATATCGGTATTTAAATTTGTATTCGATAGCTAATCTAAAAATAAAATAATTTGACGACTAATTTCTAAGAAAAAAAGATTGATCAATCATACTAAAATAAATATATATGATTTGGCAACTCGTTCACGATGTCCGTGGAAGATGACGTCCCTCGTCGTTAATGTGAATGAGGTGTAAATATTTTGGCAATCAACAAAATATAGCTTTTAATGCTTAATGCTATTGAGACAAAGTTTAAAATAAGGTTAGGAAATTAAAATAGAAATGTCGTGTAGTTAATAATTATTAATCCCGTGATATGTCAAGTGATAATCAAGTTGTCCTGATTCGCAAAATGAAAAACAAACGTTTCACCAAATCTGCATTTAAATTTGACAGTTGGTGACAGCAATAGCCATCCAAGTTTCATTTTTATATTTTTATTCAATTCAGTCATCCTGACAGCCTCTAATAAACGCTAACGCACAATTTCTTAAGAAAAACACGATCTTTAAAGTAACATTGTGTAAATGCCATTTTGACAGCTGGTAATCATTTTCTGCTGAATAAAAGATAAGTCGAAACAAACTTAATTATTTTTTTTTTGCAAACAATGATTCAATTGACTGCTCTTAACCGGCGAGTGCAGATTTGCAATTGCAATTTCCCGTGTGCAGTCTTCCCGCAATCGCGGGCCGCCACCCCGGCTCGGCTTGACCTACTTGCGCTCGGCGCTCGGTGAGGGAGGTCGCGATTCACGGCGGCGATCGATCGTCGCGCCCCGACTCCGGCACGGGCGCCGTCGGTCCTTCGCCAGAGCGAGTGCCGCATAGCACGGAATGCGGGGCCTGCTTCGCGTCAGGTGACTTCGCGGAGACGGACAGTCGCCGTGTTGCTGCCCGTCCGCCGGTGGCGGTCGCAGACGCCAGACAGACAACCGAGCCAGAAAATGTTCGATCGTCGCGAAATGGCCTTTTTTCCCGTCGTTCAGTCGCGGCCATCCCGTCGCGTATGTGGTTCGAAAACCGTGCGGAATTCTCCCGTAGGTTAGGTTGTCAGTTGCGTCGGTTTAGATGGCAGGCAGTTGCGACTCGTTCGTGGGCATCGTGAATATTGAACGTTCGTGTTAAACGTGGATCGTCGTAGTTTTAGAATTTTAACGATCCAGATTTCCGCAGTGAGGTGAGTACCACAGTTGTAACGTCCGGTGGTCCCCAAACTGTTTATGTATATTCGGAGTTACGTATTTTAGTTTTGGATCGATTGGATGAAACGAATAAATAAAAATTCATTGAAACGACTCTTTGCTAATTGAGATTAACGTTTTTTGTTGCACTACTTCGTGCACGTACATACTTGATAAAGTACCCTGATGATTAGATTTGGGGAAAAATTGTGTGTGCCACTGGGATAATTTTTCAAAGGTCGTTAAGTTCTTTAAAAATAAATTTCAGTTAATTCAAGCGATTTGAGTTTCATAGGCGAAGAATCAAATCGTATCACAAATTAAAATTACACCAAAAGTAACAAAGAAATAAGTTTGAACGACAAACTTGTCAAAAAATTATTGATTATGCGAATAATTAATTGAAACGAACGAATATTTAACCAAAATTGAAGTTAGATAGTAAAGAATAAAACAAGGCAAACAACAAGATGACGCATATCCTCGATCAGGACGTCTAACACCAGAACCTCAGGAAAAAGATGTCGCCTAATTTTAGAGGCCTTAATTAATTATGCAACAATGTATGCTATGTGAATTTTGTCCAATGAGAATGGAGGAATCGGTTCGTAAATGTGGCGCGTTATATAAATTCTGGTTACGTGAGGAGTACAATTTTTTCGAACAGCGTTGTGTCTGAATCGGTTGAAATCCACCAGGAAGTGTTTTGGGACCGTTGATGTTGGTGATTCGCTTGAGGAATACAACTATTTGCGGTATGTCGATGATGCAGCAATTATATCCATCCTAAGGGATTTAGGTAATAATGGCAATAAAGCGGATGCAGGAAAAATTCTGGGCATTCCAAAAACGGGCGCACGACAAGTAACTGACTATCAAAAAAAAGACGAAACTGACGCAAATCGTCGCACTTAACGAGAGGGCAAGGTTCCAAGTGTTCGCTTGGTTAGGTTGGGTTGGTTTGCTTTGGGTTGGGTTGACGCAATTTTTCACATTTATCCTAAATGAAAATTACTCAACTCTTTAGGTCGATCGCGATTACCACGATTATATCATTTACAAAAAGTAATGGTTTAGATAGAAAGCAAACGCAACCAGTGTAAAAGGACCCTCGTGATCTCTTCCATCTTTTCATCGTGCTCTTGATTCGTTAAACATTTTAATTTTTAAGCGATTTTTTGACGTCGACATTTCTATTATTTTCCATAACAGCTTATACCAAGAATAGTTCGTACTCGTGTTCTTGGACAGTCGTTTCGTTCTCATGTTGATCTCGGCAGCAACAAATACAAAGGACACCAAACCAATGATCTAGCAATGCATTAATAATTTATTTAAATCTGAACTTGATTTTTTGTTTTTGTATTTTTGTATTTCTTGAACGTGGCTACGTTGATTGGTTTCTGTTATTAAGATGTCTTGAGTAGATGTCTATGTGGTCACAGAGGCCTGCTCTTTTACCAAATGCCATGTGGTTAGTACTACAATTTTTGTCTAATGTGATTTGGAAACCTGGATGCGTTGTTTTGATTTAATAAAATTTTGTATTTTTTTTCAATTTTCATGTTTTACGTAATCGCTCATAATTTAACTCGATTCCATAATAATAGTTGGTTGAAAATAAATGTCTACGAATGTCAACAGCTGTTTCGCTCTTTGTGAGCTGAGGTGTTGAAAATGTTCCTTATAACTCATCGTTGCCTTATTTATACAAAGATTAACCACGAGATAAGCAATCAATATTAAGAATTAAAGCTATATAAAAATAAAGACGCTCACACAAACAAAACGAAACTGGAGCAAAAATGCTGAACCACTAAATAAAAAGATGACTGGCCCATTTTTTTTTCACGCCCGAGATCCGCGAAATCGATTTCCACTGAATGGGAATGGAGCCAACGCTCGACTCGCCAGCCCTTCTAAAACGTCAACGATGGCCGTTTAGAAGTTCTGTTCTCCATTGTCCCCAGATGTTCCAATATCGATCTCGACTTTTCGTCGACGACGTAAAACGATGCATTTTCGTGCCGTTCCGCTGCGATTAATCCGCACTTATTGTCCGCGCCTATGTACTTTTTTTATCGCGAGGTTAATTACGTAACGCGCTGTTATTAAAAGTAAGTTGCGTGATCGTTAAAAGGAGCAAATGGAAAGTGATCAAAACGCGGCGACTTAACTGTGTCGATTGATAATTTCGCGCGTGTCGATGGAGCCGTGGAAAGTTAGCGTCACTAATTGTTGGGAAAAAGTTTTGCGACGACGAAATGTATAAATTTAATTATATAACGAAAATCAAATAGAAACGAAGATAGTAAGAACGTATAACCAAGAAATGGAACGTCGACACTTTGTGTTATCGTCTTATTCGAACTTATCAGGTCACCACACATACATTCGTTGGAAGTGAATCAAGGGATACAAGCAACCATGAGTGACAAAAAGTTTGTGTTTTTAACGAATTAATAAAATTAACAAATTCCCAACAAAGCGATCTTTCGTGGCAACGACTGCGAAGTAGTTATAAGCAATTTTGGCCATCTAGACGTCAATGCTCTTACTGGAGGTGTTACGCAATTGTAGAGATAATTGCGTAACACCTCCAGTAAGAGCATTGACGTCTAGATGGCCAAAATACTCACACAAACTTTTATTGTCTGTTTAATAATTTTGCAAATGTTAACGAGTATATTCAAAATTAATTGCGCTGCACATTTCCATTCGTTATTTTCTAATTTAATTTTTGTAAAACGAAAAACGACTAGCTGGTCGCATAACAGAACGCAAGTAATAGTTATAATTTAATTTGATTGCTGGAATCTGTTGGCTACCAACCTACATATAATAGACGTACCATCATTAAACCTCGACGACACGACAAATAAACGAGCCGTACTTATATTTAAATATTTAAAAAGGTTCGTTTTCGTTTCGAATATAAAATCAAATATCGAGTTAATACCTTACTACATGTTTCCAAGTGATAAGGTGTCATAATTTATTTTTTCTACTTTGCGTTGGTAATAACTTCATTTTAGCACCCAAAACAGTGCTAAAATGAAAATTTGAGCGCTAAAATGAGTCTGGTATAATTTTTTTTCTTTATGTTGGCAACGGTTTGGCAGCCTCTAACGTCAACGAAATGTCAGTTAAAGTAATAATCTTTGCATTGTTTTCGTTGCACCATTCTTCGAATTTTTTATATTTATGTTCGTATTAAGAACGCGACTTGTTCGGAAATAAATTCCCAATCGTAGTTTGTCCAATTTCCCGTATTTCGGGTGGAGTACATTGCAAGTATTTGCAACTCATATTGCGTCAAAGAAAACTGACATTTCAAATTGAACGTTCGACCGCCTCCTTATTTAATTTCACACAAACGTTACCAACTCGCGCAAATATCCCTAAATGTTGAATTACTTAACAAAGTAGAAAAAATAGTATAAAATACTCGTACAGAAGGCTATTCAGGTCACTCGTCCGTTCAGCCACTCGCCTTCGCGGCTCGTGGCTGAATTTCGGACTCATGCCTGAAACAGTGCCTTTTGTAACTTGTTTTTTAATATACTATTTACAACTTGAATCTCGTAAACGTGAACTACCGTACGACATTTCGAAACGAACTGTACATCGTACATTTGTCTAAAATTACTATTCCGGACGTTTCGTCAACTCTAACACACTTTTGTATATACATATAGTCATTGAAGACAATCGAACGCACTTGACGTACATACGTGCGATTAATGCACAACGTAACAAAGCGCGCGTTTTCATTTCCATTTAACCTGACGTTCACGTAAATAAACACACTCGCATTCATTATTCATGTCTTCGCGCATTCCAGGTTACCACCTAGAAGTTACGAATTCAACCTTGAAAGCTAACGTTACGCAATTCATTCGCGATCCATCGTGCGAATTATTCGATGCAGATTTATGCATAGAAATGCTGGCAGGTATGACGAGAGATGCAGTCAATTGGACGTACCCTCGACCTGAGTCACTTGTAATTGTTATAGTCGATCGAATGGAATTTAGAAAAATCCCGAAGATTAAAAATTTAGGTCCATATTTAATTTGCATCGTTTTTCAAGTGAACGAAATGAATTATTGTGACGTTTGACTTATTTTTAATGTTTGGTTACAAATGGAAAATGATGAACGCGATGAAAATGTTGGAGTTGGGTAGTTTTTCGATTATATACCGAATGGTATTGAAATGGAATTTATATGATTAGTTGATTTGCTAATATTTACCGTTCGTTTGTCGGTCATAAAACATCATAAAACGCTCCCCTTTTTTAGATAAGAATAAGATAAAAAAAATAATGGCAATGCTTTAACAACGACCCTGGTGTAATTTTATTAGTCCACGTGCATAATTGCTGGCTACATTTACCCAATTTAATTTCTATTATAAAATTATTTTAACCCAAACCAACCCAATCCATCCTAATTTCCTCGTCTTTGTTATAAAATTATGTTAACCCAATCCAACTCGAGTTCCTCCTCTTTGTTATAACATTATGCCAACCCAACCCAATCAAATTCAACCTAATTTATTCCTCTCTATTATAAAATTGTGTTAATCCAATCCAACCCAATTTCCTCTTCTTTGTTATAAAATTATGTTAACCCAAACCAACCCAACCCAACCTAATCCACCGGAATTTTCTCGCCTTCGTTGTATAGTTATGTTAACCCAATCCAACCCAATTTTCTGCTCTTTGTTGTAAAATTATGCCAACCCAACCCAAACAAATTCAACCTAATTTATTCCTGAAATGTGATACACGCAGTGAATAGTGTTGGCTTCATCGGTAATTTATAATTCGTCATTAATTTATTTTTTTTCTTTTAGGTGGCCAAGTCGGCCTTTAAATTGGCAACATGACGACCGATATCAGCATAAACCGATGGGATCCGACGCTCCAACAGGAGATCGTCGAAGAATACGAATACGATGGCGGCAACTCCTCGTCGCGCCTCTTCGAACGGTCGCGAATCAAGGCCCTGGCCGACGAGCGTGAGTCCGTGCAAAAGAAGACGTTCCAAAAATGGGTAAACTCCCACCTGGTCCGCGTCAACTCGCGCATATCCGACCTATACATAGACCTCCGCGACGGCAAGCAGCTCATCAAGCTCCTCGAGGTGCTGTCCGGCGAACGGCTGCCGCGCCCCACCAAGGGAAAAATGCGCATCCACTGCCTCGAGAACGTCGACAAGGCGCTGCAGTTTCTCAGGGAACAGCGCGTCCATTTAGAAAACATGGGCTCGCACGACATAGTCGACGGAAACCCGCGCCTTTCTTTGGGTCTCATCTGGACGATAATCTTGCGCTTCCAAATTCAAGACATCACAATCGAAGAAACCGACAATAAGGAGACGAAGTCTGCCAAGGACGCGCTGCTCCTTTGGTGCCAGATGAAGACGGCGGGTTACCAGAACGTCAACATAAGAAATTTCACGACGTCTTGGCGCGACGGTCTGGCCTTCAACGCGATCATCCACAAGCACAGACCCGATTTAATCCAATTCGAAAAGCTCTCCAAGATCAACCCGACACACAACTTGAATAACGCTTTCAACGTCGCTGAAGATAAACTGGGTCTTACGAAGCTGTTAGACGCCGAAGACGTCTGCGTGGAGCAACCAGACGAAAAATCCATCATCACGTACGTCGTAACATATTACCATTACTTCAGCAAGATGAAGCAGGAAACCGTGCAAGGTAAACGCATAGGAAAGGTCGTAGGAATAGCGATGGATAACGACAGAATGATTCGTGAATATGAATCGTTGACTAGCGATTTGTTGGCGTGGATCGAGTCGACGATCAGAGCGTTGGGTGATCGCCAATTCGCCAACAGCTTACAAGGAGTGCAGCAACAGCTGTCGCAATTCAGCACATACCGGACGGTCGAGAAGCCGCCGAAATTCGTCGAAAAGGGCAATTTGGAAATCCTCCTGTTCACGTTGCAGTCGAAAATGCGCGCGAACAATCAACGCGTTTACACCCCGAAAGAGGGGAAAATGATCGCCGACATAAACAAGGCATGGGAACGGCTGGAGAAGGCCGAACACGAGCGGGAATTGGCGTTACGTGAGGAATTGATACGACAGGAAAAATTGGAGCAACTAGCGGCTCGTTTCAATCGCAAAGCGAGCATGCGCGAAACCTGGCTGAGCGAAAATCAACGATTGGTGTCGCAAGACAACTTCGGTCACGATTTGGCCGCCGTCGAAGCGGCCGCCAAGAAACACGAAGCCATCGAAACGGACATCTTGGCTTACGAAGAACGGGTCCAAGCCGTGGTCGCGGTGGCGTCCGAACTATCCGCCGAAAATTACCACGACATGGAACGTATAGGGCAACGCAAAGACAACGTCCTACGCCTTTGGAATTACTTATTGGAATTGTTACGGGCGCGAAGAATGCGTCTGGAGCTCAGCTTGCAATTGCAGCAGACCTTCCAGGAAATGCTGCACATCTTAGACTCGATGGAAGATTTAAAGACGCGCTTGTTGACCGACGATCACGGAAAACATCTCATGGGCGTCGAGGATTTGCTGCAGAAGCACAACTTGCTCGAAGCCGACATCAACATCCTCGGCGAGCGGGTTAAAGCCGTTGCGCTTACGTCACAACGCTTCTTGGATTTGGAAACCACCGAGGGTTACAAACCGTGCGATCCGTCGTTGGTTTTGGAGCGCGTGCAGCAGTTGGAGGACGCCTACGCGGAATTGGTGCGTTTGGCCGTCGAACGTCGCACACGATTGGAGGAGTCGCGAAAACTCTGGCAGTTTTACTGGGACATGGCCGACGAGGACAACTGGATCAAAGAAAAGGAGCAGATCGTCTCAACGGCCGACATCGGCCACGATCTCACCACCGTCAATTTGCTGCTGGCTAAACACAAGGCGTTGGAAAACGAAATTCAATCGCACGAACCACAACTGCAAGCTGTTATTAATACTGGGGAGGAACTGGTGGGAGCCAGACATTTTGGAGCAGACAAAGTGCAAAACAGATTACAGGTAAGTTTTCGAAAATCTTTCGCGAGTATTACAACCAAAATAATCAAAGTATCAAAACTTTAAAAAAAGAATATGAATTAATAAAATTTCTTTTGATAAATAGTTGTTGTTTTGACTCGTAGGCAAACAGTATTATAAATGAATTTATTTCAGCCATATGCCCCCTCTCTTTTAATTTCACTGATGGCTTGAAAAAATCACAACTTTAAAAAATTAATAAGAAAAACTGAAAATGTTTATGACTTTAGTTGATTTTTATCATAGCTTAATACCATAGATTAATACCCGTAACTTACAAATTTATATAAAAATGGAGAATATCACGATGAATTGTACGCAAGTTAATTCGTCAATTTTGTAATTGCAGGAAACTCGTGCTGCCTGGCAACATCTCCTGGATTTAACATCTTACCGTCGCAAGCGTTTGGAAGAAGCCGTCGATTACCACCAGCTATTCGCCGACGCCGACGATGTGGACATCTGGATGTTGGACACCTTAAGACTAGTCTCCAGCGAAGACGTGGGACGCGACGAAGCGAACGCACAATCCCTACTCAAGAAACACCGAGACGTCACCGACGAGCTCAAAAACTACTCGTCCACAATCGACGCGTTGCACCAGCAAGCGGAACAACTCGGACCGGAGTTGGCGAACGCGCCCGAAGTCCAAAAACGCCTGACTTCGATCGACAGTCGCTACAAGGAATTGTTGGAACTCGCCAAGCTCAGAAAGCAGAGGCTGTTGGACGCCCTGTCGTTGTACAAGTTGCTTTCGGAGAGCGACGGCGTCGAGCAATGGATCGGCGAAAAGGACCGCATGCTGCAAACGATGACGCCGGCCCGCGACATCGAAGACGTCGAAATCATGAAGCACCGATACGACGGGTTTGAAAAGGAGATGAACTCGAACGCGTCGCGTGTCGCCGTCGTGAATCAGCTGGCGAGACAATTGCTGCACGTCGAGCACCCGGATTCCGAGCAGATAACCGCCAGACAGAACCAACTGAACCAAAAATGGGCGGAGCTTCGCGAAAAGGCCGAGGCCAAAAAGGACGAGCTTAACCAAGCGCACGGCCTCCAGACGTTCCACATTGAGTGCCGCGAGACGGTCACGTGGATCGAGGACAAGAAACGAATCTTGCAGAGCACCGACAGCTTGGAAATGGACCTTACGGGTATCATGACCTTGCAGAGACGATTGTCTGGTATGGAGCGCGATTTGGCCGCGATTCAAGCAAAACTGACTTCTTTGGAGAAGGAAGCCCAGGACATGGAGAAGGAACATCCGGAGGAGGCGGCGGTTGTCAGGGAACGCATCGTTTCTATACAGATCATCTGGGAGCAGCTGACGCAAATGTTGAAGGAAAGGGATGCCAAGTTGGAAGAGGCGGGTGATTTGCATCGTTTCCTCAGAGATTTGGATCACTTCCAGGTAAGCAAGCAAAATGCATTTTGTCTTATATTCAAAGACGAGTTTGCTTATTAGACGTTTGTGATAATAAAAATAAAGTAAAAAAATAGAATGAAATATCTAAAATCTGTGTGTACACCACCACAAATGTCAACCAATAATTGAATCGACAAATTAATTCTACTTTCATTCCATTGATTGTTATTACCAATAACATCAAGTAACATCAAGTTTACTGCCCTAAAAATATCACCACGATGACCTACTTAGGATAACAGGAGTGGAAAATAATTATTTATGTATCTAGGGAGCAAAAGTATTCATTTCCTCTATTTATTTCATACGTGTGGGCAGTAAACACACTTTAGCTACAAAGTAATTACATAATTAATTTAATAAACATGATTTAAAATATTATGTTTACTTTGTATTTTTTTTTTTTTTAATTGAACACAATATATACCAAAACGTTTTATACACAAAATAAAGTCTGTTATTAACAAATTTATTAACCAATTTAAATTTACAAAAAATACAAATAATGTTTGATTATTTATTATGCGAATTATGTAACAATTTGGAAAAAAAAAATTTTAAAATGTACTATTCATTAGAACTTAAGTTGTCTTGTAAGGAGTATACAATGTTATCAATTCATTAATATAATTTTAAATTTGTTCAGGTCTGGTTGACAAAAACCCAAGTGGACGTTGCTTCCGAAGACACACCCGGGTCTCTCGCCGAAGCCGAGAAACTCTTATCGCAGCACCAGAGCATACGCGAAGAAATCGTCAATTACACCGACGATTACACAAAGATGATGGAATACGGCGAACGCATAACCGCCGAGCCCGGCACCCAAGACGATCCCCAATACATGTTCTTGCGCGAAAGACTCAAGGCATTGAAAGACGGTTGGGCTGAATTGAAACAGATGTGGGAGAACAGACAGCAGTTGCTGTCGCAATCACTGAGCCTGCAGATGCTGAACAGGGACGCTCGCCAAGCCGAGGTCATTCTTAGCCAGCAAGAACACGCCCTGAACAAGGACGAAACGCCGACAACTCTGGAACAAGCAGAAAACCTGCTGAAGAGGCATGAGGCGTTCCTGACTACGATGGACGCCAACGACGATAAAATCAACGGCGTCGTTCAGTTTAGCAGGCGGTTGTGCGATGAGTCGCATTTCGCCGCCGATAAAGTCGCGAAAAGGGCAGACGCTATTGACGAGAGGAGACAGAACAACCGAGAACGCGCGCAGGCTCTGAGTGATCGTCTTCGCGATCTGTTGGAGTTGCAGCAGTTCTTGCGTGACTGCGACGAATTGGCCCAGTGGATACAGGAGAAACACATCACCGCACAAGATGAAACTTATCGTTCGGCGAAAACAGTTCACTCTAAATGGACGAGGTAATTTGTGCTTCACAGCAATCTTTAAGTAAAACTTTTTCTAAAATTTTTAAATTTAATACCTACCTCAACTATAACAAGATTGATAAGAAATGTTGATTTAAAATATCTAAATTTTTTAATCGCTTTTTATCATGTTTGTGTTTCCCATTAGACATCAAGCGTTTGAGGCGGAAATCGGTGCAAATAAAGAGCGACTGAATAATCTACAGAATGCGGGTGAAGATCTAGCCCGAGACAAACCCGAGTACGCCCAGGTGATCAAGCCGAAACTCGAAGAAATAGCCGATCAATTCGAAATACTCGAACACACGACCAAGGACAAAGGCGAACGGCTGTTCGATGCGAACCGCGAGGTCCTGATACACCAGACGTGCGACGACATCGACAGCTGGATAAACGAGCTCGAAAAGCAAATCGAAAACGAAGACACCGGTCAAGATCTCGCGTCCGTTAATATCCTGATGCAGAAACAGCAGATGATCGAAACGCAGATGGCGGTCAAGGCCCGACAGGTCGATCAGCTCGAATCGCAGACGCAACATCTCGAACGGAAGGTAACAACGACGACGTGCGGCGTAAATTATATTAAATCGCAAATTTTTTATTTAAGGTGCCCGATAAGGACATGGACGAAATTAAGCACAAGAAAACTCGAGTTGAGCAGCGTTTCGAACAGATGAAGCAGCCGCTGGTCGAGAGGCAACGGCAGTTAGAGAAGAAGAAAGAAGCTTTTCAATTCAGGAGGGACGTCGAAGATGAGTTGCTTTGGATATCCGAGAAGATGCCACTGGCCAATTCCACCGAATATGGCAGTGGACTCTTCCACGTGCATATGTTGGAGAAGAAGAACCAATCGCTTAAGACGGAAATCGATAATCACGAACCACGTATTCATACCGTTTGTAATAACGGACAGAAATTGGTCGACGAAGGCCATGAAAGTGCGACGGAATTCAGCAATCTCATCACGGAGTTGCTGCACGCCTGGCAGGAACTTAAAGACGCCGTGGAGCAACGCAGAGAGAACTTGTTGAGGAACGAACGAGCTCAACAGTATTTGTTCGACGCCGGCGAAGCCGAGGCGTGGATGAGCGAACAAGAGTTGTATATGATGGTCGAAGATCGCGGTAAAGATGAAACATCGGCACGAAATTTGTTGAAAAAGCACGACAGTCAAGAGGCAGCTGTCGAAGCATATGCTGACACCATTAGGACTTTAGGAGAGACGGTGAGAGCTTTGGCTTCTGAAGGACATCCATTGGCTGAACAAGTCGCTGTAAAACAATCACAGTTGGATAAATTGTACGCTGGACTGAAGGATTTGGCTGGAGAACGACGTGCCAAGCTTGATGAAGCTTTGCAGTTGTTCTTGTTGAATAGAGAAGTCGGTGATTTGGAGCAATGGATAGCAGATAGGTAATGGGAGTAATTATTATTAAATTGTTTAAGCAAATCTTATTTTGAGCTGAAACATAAACTTGCCTAAATCTTCTTTCTTACATTTTACATTGACATCGACAATTTTCCAGACTCACATTTAATTTTTTGTGTTGATCTTAAATTATTATTCTTAACAGGGAAGTGGTAGCATCATCACACGAACTCGGTCAAGACTACGACCATGTGACTTTATTGTGGGAACGCTTCAAGGAATTTGCGAGAGATACCGAATCTATCGGTACTGAGCGCGTAACATCTGTCAATGACATTGCTGATCAACTCATTGCTGCCGGACATTCAGACTCGGCAACAGTGGCTGAATGGAAAGATCAATTAAACGAAGCATGGCAAGATCTACTCGAATTGATAGAGACACGCACGCAGATGCTCGCTGCATCGAGAGAACTTCATAAGTTCTTCCACGACTGCAAGGATGTGTTGGGAAGGATCTTGGAAAAGCAGGTAAATATACAATAGCATGAAAATCAAAAAATTTGCTTTCAATTCCTGAAAAGTAATATTGTGTAAAGAGTGTAAATCAGGTTGCACTATTTATTTCTGCCAAGACAATCATTTAATATTTTCGTCTATATTTGTTTAATTAATAAAATTTTTTATGTGTACTTACTATTAAAACATTTTTTTTTTAATATATGGCTACATGTTGTGCATTGACTTGTGACCGACTAAGATAATCAGAGTATTAGATTTTAATGTTTTCATCGCTTTAAGGTGGCAATGAGCGACGAGTTGGGTCGAGACGCAGGTTCCGTGTCAACTCTGCAACGCAAACATCAAAACTTCCTGCAAGATCTCCAAACGCTGCAGTCGCAAGTGCAGCAAATCCAAGAAGAATCGGCCAAGTTGCAGGCGGCCTACGCCGGCGACAAAGCCAGAGAGATCACCAATCGCGAAGGCGAAGTCGTAAACGCGTGGATGGCCCTGCAGGCTGCCTGCGATCAACGCAAACTCAAACTTGCCGACACCGGTGACCTGTTCCGCTTCTTCAACCTCGTCAGGACGTTGATGCAATGGATGGACGACGTTGTGAGACAGATGAACACCGGAGAGAAACCCCGTGACGTGGCCGGCGTCGAGACTTTGATGACGAACCATCAGAGCTTGAAGGCCGAGATAGACGCCCGCGAGGATAACTTCACCGCTTGCATCAGTCTGGGCAAAGAATTGCTGACGCGAAATCATTACGCTTCTGCTGAAATTAGGGAGAAGCTGTTGGCGTTGAGTAGCCAGAGGAATTCGGTGCATCAACGGTGGGAAGAGCGCTGGGAAAATCTGCAGTTGATTTTGGAGGTGTATCAGTTTGCCAGAGATGCCGCTGTTGCGGAAGCGTGGCTCATAGCACAAGAACCTTACCTGATGAGCACGGAATTGGGTCATTCCATCGATGACGTTGAGAATCTTATCAAGAAACATGAGGCCTTTGAAAAGTCGGCTGCCGCACAGGAGGAGCGCTTCGGCGCTTTGGAGAGACTTACCACGGTAAACGAACAGAATTCTTTTTTGCTTTTTTTATGTGTCTTTGCACTTGTTCATTAAACATTTTAATAATAATAATAATAATATATTATTTGATTTCACTCCTTTCATAAAATTTGTTTACTTTACAAATATGTTTTTCATAGTTTTTATTTTTATTTGGATTTAATTGAATTGAAAATATTTAATGAACGACTATATTTATTTTATTTCTATCGTCTTGTGCTAACTTTCATGTGTTTGTAGTTAGAAAAGCTTAAATCTGGTGTAGGCAACGTTTGGGATCTTTTGCATGTGCCGTTGTATCGAGTAGACTTAACCATACCCGTCGTACCTTACCCAGATTGCGGCAGTCCGGTCTCGAAACTCACGCCGATGCCCAACTGGCGACCTCCCGGCGAGGTCGTCCCTCCCATAATCAGAGACGTCGATCGTTTTTACAAACCGCGGGTTTCCGTCCGACGACTGTTCACTCTGAACGGCGTCGAGAAATACTATCCCGAATCCCCCGCTCCGGTAACTCCAACCGCGACTTTCCTGTACGGCGACACCCCGACTCGAAGCCTCAGGCATAAAAGCGACTCAGACGCGACGCCGTCCGCTCCAAATCCGAAAATCTTGCGTCACTCAAAGTCCGCGATTCACTACGACGCACGTGTCACGTTTGAGTTTGCCCCGCATTATTGGAAAATCATTTGCGCGGAATTTTTGTCCGCCGAGCGGTCGTATTACTCGACGGGCGCGTTTCGAACCGAATTCGAAAGTCCCGTCGATGGTTTCATTAAGCGAGTCACGTTAAGCAGGAACGAGCCGGACTGCCGGCAGTTCTTGGAAAATCGGCAATCGTACTTCGACGTGGACGTGGTAAGTAGTGATTGTAGTTAACGCAGTTTTTAAATTTTCAAATGCTTTGCATGGTACGGTAAAGGGAGTTGGATGATATGCTTTTACTTCTTTATTTATGTCTCGTATTCGATTCATAATTCATTTTTTAAATAAATAAAAGTATAAGCATGTAATCCAAGTTCAAATAATTGGAGTTATTATTTTGATGTTTGCGAATGTTTTAGTTTGAACTTCGTGAAATGAAGCGCCGTCAGGAATTAGCGGAAGCCCAAGAGAGGGCCAAGCAAAGAGAAGCCGAAGAGGCTGAAAGGAGAGCGGCCATGGAGGCAGCGCAAGCACAGGCGCCTCCGGAGAGTGATAAACCGGACGCGCCTTCGCCTACAGAGGAGGAAAGACCAGGTGAGTTCGTGCTTATCGTTCACCGTTGACCATAATCGGGTGATCTATTGTTGCTTGCATGCAGCTATGACAGGACACAGGAGCTCTGTGAGAGCTTCGTCTCCCGGTGAAGGTAAATTAAGATACATGTCTCGTACGGTTTATGTACTAATGTCACACGAGGTGTAGGCTCTATTGCACTCTTACAATTCACGTCCATTTGTGTGTTGTTGAAATTGCACTTTTTACCACATAACCAGTTACAGTTGCTCATTGCAGTAGGTAGGTGATGGTCGCTTGCTTTTTCTTTGGTTTTTGTTTGCGTCGGTTCCATGCGGAGTGTGTGTTGTTCATCCCTGTGGTTTAGTTGGCCGGTGGAAGACGATTCATATGAACTTTAGTGCATGATGATTAAATAGCATGTGCATGTTGATGTAGCGACCGCTCCAGTCCAGGTGGAAGATTCCCGTCCGACAGTTGCAACTCCAATCGTCAAGACTCCCACGCAGACTATGACACACTCTCGTGAGTATTATTAATAAGCTATAGGGTTAACCACTCTCTTTTAGTTTTAAAACACATTATGTATCATTTAATTTGAGATGTGATGAAAGACACTAAAAAAAAAAATTGATGTGAGAATCAGTTTGTAGGTAATTTTTATAACTCTTATATTTGCCAAACGCACTATTATAAGATAATCGTGTCTTTCTGTCCTGGCCTTTATGTTCAGCGACGACTTTTTGCTTATAAATGAAGTGGTAGAGAATCAAATTCTTTAAAATAACGTCCATGAGGGCACATGTCCATCTTTTTTCGTTTAGTAAATGGACGAGTTCAGATTCGCAACTGAGAAAGTTTGAAGTTTGAATACTTTTTTGCGATAGTTTTTTCAATGATTTAATTTTTGAACTACGTTCTATCTGCTATAAGTTACAATACAAAATTGCAGGATTTATTCTTACTAATTGTTACGAATGCCGTGGAAAAAGGTAAGGATAGTTATACGTAATTTGTTAAAATCGTAAAATTGGCATGGAATTAATTAATTGTTATTAAAATGTGCAATAGTCTAGGAAATAGCGATTCTTGCTAAACAAATTAAGGCCATATTTAGCTCATTTTTCGGCAAAAGTGGATAAGGCAAGTTTTGCTATTAAAGCAATTTATTTGTCATTTGTATCTTGTTTCAAAATTAATTTTTATATTAATATTCCTAATATTTAATTTCGGGATTGTCACCGTGGTTTAATTATTTACTTTTTACTTAAAAAAAATACAATTTTAAACAGCAGAACCAGGTCTTAATGTTAGTTACGTTTTTATAATATATGAGATTTAACATCACTGGACAACTAGAGACGAGTGGTTAACACCTCAAGTATACGTAGAACTGTAAAAAAAACGTAGTTACAACAAAACTTGGCATGATTTTTGTTCCGTCGACTTTTTCGTCCTTTTTGTTCGAGCCAAAGTTGCTTAGGCAGTAGTGCATGTTGTGTGTGCGTTTGCTTATTTGTGTTTTTAAAGTGCCGCGAAGCATCGAAAAGGAGGGTCGGAGAAAGGACCGTTCACGTAGCAAATCGCCCTTCCGCAGCTTCCGCTGGAAGAAGGGCCCCAAGCATTCCGGAGCGAGCGACGATGAGGGGACGCACCATTCAGGTACCCGCTTTTAAGTGTGCAATAGAGTCCGAGCTTTGTAATAACTGTGGGTGGGCCATAAACGCGATATTAATTGAACCGAATGATCCGAGCTTTGTTCCGACTAATGACGGTCATCATATATTGAGTTGTTATCGATTGATTTGCGATTTTTCGAACTTGAAATCACACGAAAATTTCGACCTAATCACATTTTGATTCCGTTATAGCCGAGGTTTGTGTTGCCAGCAGAGAAGGTTAAAAAGAATTATCGGTAAGCTGTTGCTCAAGAAAATCTAGATAACAAACGGTATATTAAAAAAAAAAACATCAGGTGACTATGAGGACTTAAGATATGGAATTTTTCAAACCATTGATGTAAACATTTTTTTTTATTTTTGTAAGAAGAATACAAAGATGAGCCCAGTAGCTGAATTCTGAATTCTAAATTCTATCGACTTTTCTATTATATTATTTTCTATTTTATTTATTAATGATGTTCGTATAGTTTTTTTGTTAATGTAATATTTACATTAAATTTCTAACAAGGTTATTGTGAAGTTGGAGATTTGTTCATTAAGTTCAATTTATAATTTAATTGGAAACCTTGGTGGTACCTCACAGACTTGAGCCAACGATCTCATCTTTGTTGACATTTTTGTATTAGTATTTGTTTAAAGTTACCTATTTTTTTTTAAATGTTGTCACGTTCCAAAATGGCATGTCAAATAATGTATAAGAACGGATAATAAATTAAAATCCTACCCCAACCCAGATTGTTCCACTTTATTTAATTTGAAATATATGAAAAATAAACATGAATTGTAAGCTATGTACTATGTACTCGACAGTGGTTTCAGTTGATGATTTGTATATTTGATGTGTAGAACAAGGTAGCCCCAGTGATGAGGAACCTGTTCTGGAGGGTATCCTAACGCGCAAACACGAATGGGAAAGCACTACGGTAAAAGCGAGCAACAGATCTTGGACGGCGATGTACTGCGTGCTGCGAGGCACCCAGTTGCATTTCTACAAAGATGCCAAAACGGCCAAGGCACAACCGGATCAAACGTTGAAGGGAGAGCAGCCCCTTTATCTGCTCGGCGCCAAGGCAACCGTCGCTTCAGATTATAAAAAACGCAAGCACGTGTTCCGGTTGAAGTTGGAGAGCGGCGCCGAATTTTTACTGCAGTCGCACGACGAGCAGGAGATGAATAACTGGGTGGGAAGGATAACGGCGCTGCAAGACGCCGAATCTGCCGGACCTTCGCGTTCTCAAACGCTGCCCGCTTCCGGACAGAGAGACGATCAAAAAAGAAGGAGCTTCTTCACTCTCAAAAAGAAGTAAGTAGGACGTGAAACATAATTAAAACTACATCACTAACGACCGCATTTTGTTCCAGTTAAGAATTGATTCGTCGTAGACGTCATTTTGTTTCGACGTGCCCGACCTACCCCTTTTTTATTATTATATTTAATATATTTTATTATAATTGTAACTGCACCTAGTGAATGTATAGTAATATATTATAATATATATGATATTATAACATGTGATGATGCTAAAGAAAATATGTACGATTGTGTTGCAATACTGACTCTTTCCTTATGTAATTGGCTTTGCTTCTGCCAACAACGTACTGTCAAATGTCCATATTTTATTCAGGTAGAGTTACTTATATTTTAAATATGAAACATTTCAAACAGTGTGCTTTTAAGGAAAAATTATAATAAATTGATAAAGTTTTTAGTCATTTCGTTGTTTATGTTCTCGTGTGTAGAACTTCCAGTTCCAAGCTTTCGTAACATTTACTGCATAATTTGTACTTTTTTTCTATGAACTGTGTATTATAATCTATCGGATGAGTTTAAGTTTTGAAAATAAAATACTAGTTTATAAATGTTCTTTGGTAATTTACATTTTTTCAAATGCATCGGGAATTTGTATGTTTGTAGCTTTATTTTAGTTTGTTGACTAACTTTTACAAATCATGTGAGTTACATGAATCTAATATATGAGGAGAAATAAAAGATGTCAGATGACCATGCTAATTTTTTTTTTTAATGGAGCATCTAACCGACTTTGACACAAACGCAGCAATGATGTGGGACTACTTGAAATATTTTTCCGAAATCGTTTAGAAAAGTTACACTTTTTGTTCCGTCTTGAAGCTTATAGCAAAGATTTGCTTATATAATACTTGCTTTATTAGACTGGTTTAAAATTGTGGAAAAAATATAAATATAAAATCAATAAAATTTTAAAATCTAATCCAGTTAACATGGCATGCATTAATTATTATTTATTTTGTTACAAATTAATGCTTTGTGATTTTTGCACTTAAGTTGTAGATAGACATTGATAGAAAAACTTACATTTTGTCAAAATTATAATTCAATCGAGTTAGTCATTAACACCTCTAACCACAGAACAATCATTAAATAGAAGCTGCACTCAATAGACTTTAATCGGTAACGTGTTTCAGCGCTACCTGACGTAAAATATTTTACTAACTCATAAAATGGCGGTAAATACAAATCTATTTGGTTTTTTCTTAACATTATTTTCAAACATAGATATATAATTTAGAGTGTAATTTTGTAAATTATATATGTAACAACGAAAATAAAGTTAAAATAGATAACAAAACTAATTTAAAAAAATTAGTCAAAGTAGGTCATGGAAAAAAAGCCGCATGTCTTCCTAGTTCATCAGCGTACGTCTGCGAGGTAGGTAGGTGCGACTAATCAAGAACTGAATGTTTTAGATGTTAGTTGAGTGAAAAAAAGACCTTGACTTTGTTATTTTGTGATTTTGAACGAGACCGGTTCGAGCCGAAAAGGGCGGATAATAATTTAAACACTCGATAATTACTCCCCTCCCCATCAAATTCAAAGATATCCTTATTTGGATGCAACGGTCACTTTTTACGCCAAAAAAAGCGATTATCCAGTCGCCCGCGACTAACAATTGCGACTCGCTCATTGTTTGACGGTCGTTAGCAGGTTTCGGGCGTTTCACGTTCAACTAAAATACAATTTTCCGTCGCGTCGATGAAGAACCTGGTAAACTTTAAACCGCGAGTGGTTGCACAACCGCGTGTGTGCTTCGCGCGAAGAACTTGGAAACTTTGAACTTTCCGTGAACGAACTTACGAAGAGGCGGCGGCTTCGGTGAGCACTTTATTTTCGTAAATCGCGAACTTTGCATGTACGCGGTGATTGAATTAAATATAAATTACAATAAAAAAATTTAAATAAATAAACACCGATACATCGGAACTAAATAATTAATGGCAAATTCAAATATCAAATGTCACGCAAATATCGAAATGTTTCATTCCGTAATAAGAAATGTATCGAGTTAATTGCTAATTTGTGTGTTTGGTTTTCTTAGGATGCTTTTAAAAATTTCCTTGATTGATTAAAGTGTAAAATAAAAAAATTCGTACGACTTGTGTGACTGCGGACGTAGTAATGAAGAAGACAATCTTAACTTCTAATTGTCGCCGGCATGCATATCAAAGCCACTCGATTATTAGTTCCCGAAAAAACGCAAAGATAGTCGCCTAGGTGCAACGAACGGGCAGTTTTGAACAAAAAAAAGTGATTATGTAGTCGGCGCTGACTCACAATTGCGACGCTTCTCGTTCCATTGTTAGAATGGCTTTGCAAGTTTTCGGGTGTTTGTTTTGCGTTCAAGTTAAATCGAAATTTAACGGTTCGTTGATAGACTCAGAAATGTTTAGTGAACGAACTTTTTGGAGGGACGGCGTCGATCTTGCATCTAAATAGACGGAACCGGGGCCGAGACGAGGCAGTTATTGGGTGAGCTTTCCAACACGTGATTTAACGTGTACGCGGCAATTTACGTCGCGTAATTTAAAAACACCCGTTATAATCTATGGGTCGATCATTATTTATTTTTGTGTTTGACAATACTGCACCGATTCCTACATCGCTAGCATCTATGGTTGTTATAATTTTTGAAAAATCGGTATGTTGAAGAATAGGGTTATGTTTGTTAGAATATTCTTATAAAGTTCCAAACTTACGTATTCAGGATTTTTAATATCTACCACTTGTCATTTCTTTAAATAGTTCGTCGTTGGTTTTGTTAATTTAAGTTCTGATTGAATTTGCGATGAGCCAAGGAAACCTTTAATTCGTTTAGTCGTCGATCTTAATTGAGACCTGATGGGTTCTTTTAACCCAAATAACAGAGCTTTCAATAGCATAAGTAGTTTATACACAATACACGTCGTGTTTCCAGTTCAGTCGGTTTACAACAAACACATTTTTCCCAGTGTACATTAAAATATTAATTCGTTAAATGTTTGTTTCAGATGCTGGTGTACGACGAAAAAAACATAAAAACGCTCGTAATTGTAACGTCATTTTATTTGTAAGAAAGCAACATAAGTGTTTTCACACGTCGTGTAATTAAGGGGCTTGCTTGGAAGTCGACTGTTACCTGCACGACGGCACGACTCGTCATCCGCAAGCGCTAGGTAGGATGCTGTACCCACCCTGGGCATCTGTTAGTCCCGTGTGAAGCTTGCACACACGGGGTGTTGTCCACACCAAAAGGGTCTGGTATAACAAGTGCCGCCTCGTATGTTTGCCTCTACAGCGAGATCATCGCAAACATGATGGGGAAATAGTTGTGGTCCTAGGATCTGCTATGAAAGAACCGAAGAGTATGTCTCTTACACGGCGTGTGTTGCATTTATTTGCTACATTTGAATTTTCTAACTGTGTCGATGTAAAATCGATGGCGTTTTTATTTTTTTGAGCGCCGGCGGGCCGAGTATGGGTGGAGCCGGACCGACTTCCAGAAGGTAAGCTTGTGAGATTTTAACTTTTATAATACGTTGCGTTTTAAGTTCAGTCGGTTTACAACAAAAACATTTCTCAGTGTACATTAAAATATTAAATTCGTTAAATGTTTGTTTCAGATGGTGTGTACGACGAAAAAAAAGATAAAAACGCTTATAGTCATTTTATTTGCAAAGCAACATAAATGTTTCACTGTCATGTATCGTTTGATGGGGCTAACTCTTGGCGGTCTACTTGTAACCCGCACGAATCGTCATCTGCATGGTGGCAGTATCCACTCTGGGTATCCCTAATCCGCGTGTACAAAGCGTGTCGTTATCCGTTAAGGAGTGAGGTATATCTAGTGCGACGTGTGGCTATCAAGGAAAACTGCTTTGGGTGTGCCCCTTAACTGCATAATGTGCTACATTTAAATTTGCTAATAGTATATTTTGCTTATTTAAATAATAAATGAAGTGGAATAGGCCTCTTGGGGATACCACTATAAAAAAAACGCGCCAAGTGCTTTACCTCTAGGGTGGTGTGGAAAAATGCAAATGATATACCTAAATTAGAAACTATAATAAATTCAAATATAGAGTACTTTTATATTTCAATTAAATTTAATAATATCCGAGAAGGAAATTAAATGAAATAAGGCGGGCCCATACGACAGCATTATTCGCATTTACCGCAACTTGCCATTAGGCACAAAAATGTCATAACTTTGTTTCCGAATTTAACACCGAAGCAGACGTTTCCGAGAAATAATGTTCATACCGTTGGACTTGTAACGACTCCTACAACATAATAAAACTGGTATTTAGTCGTTCCGTGACGATTTTTTGGCCATAAATGTTTATCTTCCGGGGACCGTAATTCGCCCCCCGTGCTGACCGATAAAAAATTTCAACGGATTCTCATTTCTACACCTTTAATTAGCCCCCAAACAAAAAATCATCAAAATCCGTGACTACACGGTATTCGCTAATTCAGCCAATATTTTTCACATTCACCGATACACAGTTTACTGTTTATATCAGCTATTATTACTATAAGACTAGAAGAACACTTAACGCTTTAAAAATTATAATCAAATATTAATACGACCACAACAAACGAACAATGGCGGACGATGAAACACACTTGTGCCAACCTGTGCGTAGCAAATATTGCAGAAATCATATAAATTTTCTTACAACTAGCGCCACCTAACCGAAACTTTTTTACTAATGTCGGCTCGACCAATCAAAATAAGGTTACAAAAGAGCCTATCTGTGATCTCCCTCTGGTTTGTTACGTTGGCAGTGCGTTCGTTTGAGTCTTTTCGAAGCAAATGTTGAATTTATCGTCGGAAAACCGTGGATTGCAACCGATAATATGCCATTTCCTCAAAAAGGTAACGCCAATTCGGCAATCGTGCAGATTTGTAGTTTTTTCACGAACGCAATGATTTGTGCGTAGGTAACTCGGAGGCCGTGTAGGCTCTGATCAACACGCTCAACATCGACGGCGCCACTCTGACTGACGCCAATCTATCCGGGTTAAGCTCCACGGAGTTGGAACAGCTCGCCGAGCTGTCCCAGGGGCTGAATATGTCCTCCGACATGGAAAATCAAGGTTGTTAATTGTTTATATAGTTGCTTTAGGATGCCGACATGTCCGGTGTTCACATCGAGGGATCCGAAGACGACGAACTCGTCCAGACCGAGCTAGGCGCCCAAGAGATCGAAATCGAGATGGAGCACGACAACATGCCCGAGGAAATCTTACCGGAGACTAAGCCGAAAACTGTGCCGCCGTTAAGACCGTTAACTATCGCACCTAAGCCGGCGAAGCTGCCGATTTCGTATAAACCGGTCGCCGGACAGCAGTTGTTTTTGGTTGAAGGTAAATTTTGATTTGTTAAATTGTCGAGTGAATTATTTGTATTTCGTAGGCGGCACGTCCGGACAGCACATAAAGCTGCTTTCGCCGCAGGGGATAAGTTTGTCGAATTTGTCCCTCGGGAAGCCCCTCGCGATCAAGCCCACCATAAAGACCATAACGAACGCTTCAGTCGGTATTCAGCCCAAACAGGTTGTCATGAAAAAGGTTATAACGCAAGTGTCGAAGCCGCAGATGAAGTTCGGTAGGTGTTGCTTAGTTATTTACAATTATTATTACCTTCTTCCCCGACGAAGACGATCACTTTGGCGCAGGCCCAGCAGATGGGACTGCTGACGGGGGCGAAGTTGGTTCCGCAAAGCGGCTCGACGAAGCAGACCATCGTGCTAAACAAGGGGCAGCCCAAGGCCCTGAAACTTGTGAATCAGGTAAGTTATATTTGTTGCTGCAGATGATTAATTGAACATGAGAGCAAAGACAGGGTGGACAAAGATGGTGGAGAATATATGAACGTTGCTATGAGCTGAAACAGAAAATAGTGCTGCTGGGGCTCACTCCCTAAAGAAACTCCAAACTGCCTTACAGGAAATTCACATTTCCAAGCACCTCTTTTGTAGTTAGTCCACGTGAATATTTTTCTTTGCCTAAGTCTGCAATTTCTAAAACAAAGACCACTCGAAAGAATGGCACATGATGAATGAATTGAATGATTTATTTATTTGTGTCCTAACTTTGCCAAATATTAATTAAGAACCGCACGAGCTTTCCAACTAGAATAACCATTCTCTTGAGAGTGATTTTTTCCAGGCCCGTTCGCCGGCGAAAATACTGCCGGCCCCGCAAGTCTCGAGCGCGAACAAGGTGACGCAGCCCATCCTCCTGAAGCCGAACTCGAATCCCACGTTGATATCTCCCAGCCAGTTGATCCAGGTCAGCGGGACTCAGTCTATTTCGGCCGGGCAGATCCATCAAATTAACATACCGGGAAAGGGGGTAAGTGTCTCTGTAAACGACCGACACTTAAATTTATTTCGCTTCTTTCGTTCTAGGTTCAGTACATCAAATTTGTTACCTCGCAGGCGGACAGTGGCATCACTTCGACTGTCAACAGCACGGTGGGAGTGAAATCGTCGACGCAGAGTTTGAATTTTGGGAGTAAGGTCGTCACGCTAACGAGCAACACGCTGTCGGATTCGGGGAACATACTCCTGTCTGAAATAAAAGTAAAGCCTTGATTGAGTTATATTTTTAAATAATTTAAGTGTTTTTTTGCCTGTTTGGGGATAAAGTTTGTCTTTGTATGAAATCTTTTTTAATGGTTTATTGTTCATTTTAATTTAATTTCGTTGATCGTGTGGATATTTTTTTTATGTTAATTGTAATAATTTGTTTTTTTTTCGATATTTTCATTACATTGGTGATCCACTTTGATCAAATTATTTGCAAAAGTTATTTATAGGACATGTAGAGTACTATATTCCACTCTTGATGTATATTTCATTTTGTCACTGCTGAAGTTTTTTTTTAAACTTTTCTACCGTTTGTGTTGGTTTTCTTTGTTATGATTTTGTTGCTGTGGTGGTGGTTTATATCTTGTCTAAGACATTAATTATCCTTTTTTTCTATTTCATTCGTGAATGTAGTTAATTTCTTTGTAAACGTTTTCTATTTCATCTTCCTGCTGTAACCATTATTTAATTTTTTGTAATACAATAGCCGATGACCAAAACCAGTGCAATCGCCCCGAAGCCCAAACCAACCGTCACGTTACAATCAACCAGCATAAATCTGAACAACTCGACTGGGCAACTCTTGATGGTCCCCGCCGGTTACCTCCAGCGCACGTCCACCCCGAAAGTTGCGATACCAATCCGCGCGACGCCGACAAAATCAGTCCCTGGTCCCGACGCCGTCGTCCCCGTCAACGACGCCGTCAACCTCGAATCAAACGGCATGCGACCGCGAAAACCCTGCAACTGCACAAAATCTCAATGCCTCAAGTTGTACTGCGACTGCTTCGCGAACAGCGAGTACTGCTACATGTGCAACTGCGTGAACTGCTAAAACAACCTCGAGAACGAGGAACACCGCCAGCGTGCCATCAAGAACTGTCTCGAGCGGAACCCGAACGCTTTCTGGCCGAAGATCGGCAAGTCGAAAGACACGGGCGACACGCCCATCAGGAAACATACAAAAGGTTGCAACTGCAAGTGGTCGGGTTGTCTCAAGAATTATTGCGAGTGTTACGAGGTATTGTATCGATCGAAAGGTTATTTGTCGTTAATTTTGGACTTGTTTAGGCGAAGATAGCGTGTTCGAGTAATTACAAGTGCGTCGGGTGTCGTAATATCGAGGATTCCATGGACAAGAAGAACTCGCGGCCGCAAAACGTCGATATGATGTTTGGGCGGACGTCGCAGCAGGCGTCGAAAATCGACGCGGCCAACGATAGCATTCTGCAGCTTAGACCTAAGAGGACTACTAATAATAAGTGAGTGTGATGTAATTTCATTATTATTAGATTTAAGAAGACTACTAATAATAAGCAAGTGTGATGTGGTTTGGTTGTTGTTATTATATGAAATGTTTTTGCAGGCAAGCGTTCAATTTTATAAATACTGATGTGATTGAAGCAACGACGCAGTGCTTGTTGGCGATTGCGAACAGCGTGGAGACAAACGAACAAGACGACGAGGTGACGAAGAAACAAGTCATCGAGGAATTCGGGAAATGTTTGATTGAAATTATTAATTGTTCTATGAACAAATCCAATTATGTGCACACTACTTGAGCTTGCTTTATATTGTTTTAAATGTATCAGAGTGTTATGAAGAGTATGGATAAGTTTCAAATTATTTTATAATAAAGTGGTAATATATTTGAGGGTTTTACTTTTCCTTTCGAAAAACCCAACCCAACCCAACCGACGATGCTGACGTTCAGGAACGTCAACATGACGAACGTCTTCGTCTGCTCCGATAATTGTAGAAAAGATGTATTAAATCTTTTAATATCTAGAATTCAAAAATTAAAAATTATGAATACACCGACACATATTTGTAACAAAATATCTTTATTACAAAGAAAATGTTAATTGCCAAACGAGCTTTCAATTTAGATTCAAGACTAGTCTCTGACTGAATACTGCAGAAAATTGTTAATAATAAATAGAAATAGATGACAAAAATACTCAAAACTGATATATTGGAAGACTAGTCTTGAATTCATAATAACCCAACCCAACCCAACCCAACCCAGGACCACAACGCAGTCCATATAATTTAGGTATAGTTTACATTTTATGCTAATAGTTGGTTGGGTTGGGTTGGGTTGGGTTGGGTTGGGTATGATGTTCGGACGGACGCCGCAGCAGGCGTCGAAAATCGACGCGGCCAACGATAGCATTCTGCAGCTTAGACCTAAGAGGACTACTAATAATAAGTGAGTGTGATGTAATTTCATTATTATTAGATTTAAGAAGACTACTAATAATAAGCAAGTGTGATGTGGTTTGGTTGTTGTTATTATATGAAATGTTTTTGCAGGCAAGCGTTCAATTTTATAAATACTGATGTGATTGAAGCGACGACGCAGTGCTTCTTAGCGATTGCAAACAGCGCGGAGACAAACGAACAAGACGACGAGGTGACGAAGAACAAGTCATCGAGGAATTCGGGAAATGTTTGATTGAAATTATTAATTGTTCTATGAACAAATCCAATTATGTGCACACTACTTGAGCTTGCTTTATATTGTTTTAAATGTATCAGAGTGTTGTGAGGAGTATGGATAAGTTTCAAATTATTTTATAATAAAGTGGTAATATATTTGAGGGTTTTACTTTTCTTTTCGAAAAACCCAACCCAACCCAACCGACGATGCTGACGTTCAGGAACGTCAACACGACGAACGTCTTCGTCTGCTCCGATAATTGTAGAAAAGATGTATTAAATCTTTTAATATCTAGAATTCAAAAATTAAAAATTATGAATACACCGACACATATAAAACACATATTTGTAACAAAATATCTTTATTACAAAGAAAATGTTAATTGCCAAACGAGCTTTCAATTTAGATTCAAGACTAGTCTCTGACTGAATACTGCAGAAAATTGTTAATAATAAATAGAAATAGATGACAAAAATAATCAAAACTGATATATTGGAAGACTAGTCTTGAATTCATAATAACCCAACCCAACCCAACCCAACCCAACCCAACCAAACCCAACCCAACCCAACCAAACCCAACCCAACCCAACCCAACCCAACCCAACACAACCCAACCCAACCCAACCCAACCCAACCCAACCCAGGACCACAACGCAGTCCATATAATTTAGGTATAGTTTACATTTTATGCTAATAGTTGGTTGGGTTGGGTTGGGTTGGGTTGGGTTGGGTTGGGTTGGGTTGGGTTGGGTATGATGTTCGGGCGGACGCCGCAGCAGGCGTCGAAAATCGATGCGGCCAACGATAGCATTCTGCAGCTTAGACCTAAGAGGACTACTAATAATAAGTGAGTGTGATGTAATTTCATTATTATTAGATTTAAGAAGACTACTAATAATAAGCAAGTGTGATGTGGTTTGGTTGTTATTATATGAAATGTTTTTGCAGGCAAGCATTCAATTTTATAAATACTGATGTGATTGAAGCGACGACGCAGTGCTTGTTGGCGATTGCGAACAGCGCGGAGACAAACGAACAAGACGACGAGGTGACGAAGAAACAAGTCATCGAGGAATTCGGGAAATGTTTGATTGAAATTATTAATTGTTCTATGAACAAATCCAATTATGTGCACACTACTTGAGCTTGCTTTATATTGTTTTAAATGTATCAGAGTGTTATGAGGAGTATGGATAAGTTTCAAATTATTTTATAATAAAGTGGTAATATATTTGAGGGTTTACTTTTCTTTTCGAAAAACCCAACCCAACCCAACCGACGATGCTGACGTTCAGGAACGTCAACACGACGAACGTCTTCGTCTGCTCCGATAATTGTAGAAAAGATGTATTAAATCTTTTAATATCTAGAATTCAAAAATTAAAAATTATGAATACACCGACACATATAAAACACATATTTGTAACAAAATATCTTTATTACAAAGAAAATGTTAATTGCCAAACGAGCTTTCAATTTAGATTCAAGACTAGTCTCTGACTGAATACTGCAGAAAATTGTTAATAATAAATAGAAATAGATGACAAAAATAATCAAAACTGATATATTGGAAGACTAGTCTTGAATTCATAATAACCCAACCCAACCCAACCCAACCCAACCCAACCAAACCCAACCCAACCCAACCCAACCCAACCCAACCCAACCCAACCCAACCCAACCCAACCCAACCCAACCCAACCCAACCCAACCCAACCCAACCCAACCCAACCCAACCAAACCCAACCCAACCCAACCCAACCCAGGACCACAACGCAGTCCATATAATTTAGGTATAGTTTACATTTTATGCTAATAGTTGGTTGGGTTGGGTTGGGTTGGGTTGGGTTGGGTATGATGTTCGGGCGGACGCCGCAGCAGGCGTCGAAAATCGATGCGGCCAACGATAGCATTCTGCAGCTTAGACCTAAGAGGACTACTAATAATAAGTGAGTGTGATGTAATTTCATTATTATTAGATTTAAGAAGACTACTAATAATAAGCAAGTGTGATGTGGTTTGTTATTATATGAAATGTTTTTGCAGGCAAGCATTCAATTTTATAAATACTGATGTGATTGAAGCGACGACGCAGTGCTTGTTGGCGATTGCGAACAGCGCGGAGACAAACGAACAAGACGACGAGGTGACGAAGAAACAAGTCATCGAGGAATTCGGGAAATGTTTGATTGAAATTATTAATTGTTCTATGAACAAATCCAATTATGTGCACACTACTTGAGCTTGCTTTATATTGTTTTAAATGTATCAGAGTGTTATGAGGAGTATGGATAAGTTTCAAATTATTTTATAATAAAGTGGTAATATATTTGAGGGTTTTACTTTTCTTTTCGAAAAACCCAACCCAACCCAACCGACGATGCTGACGTTCAGGAACGTCAACACGACGAACGTCTTCGTCTGCTCCGATAATTGTAGAAAAGATGTATTAAATCTTTTAATATCTAGAATTCAAAAATAGATGACAAAAATAATCAAAACTGATATATTGGAAGACTAGTCTTGAATTCATAATAACCCAACCCAACCCAACACAACCCAACCCAACCCAGGACCACAACGCGGTCCATATAATTTAGGTATAGTTTACATTTTATGCTAATAGTTGGTTGGGTTGGGTTGGATTATTATGAATTTAAGACTAGTCTGACTGAATATTGCAGAAAATTGTTAATAATAAATAGAAATAGATGACAAAAATAATTAAAACTGACCCAACCCAATTTGTAGTTTCATTCATACCATCCATATAATTTAAGTATAATTTACATGGATGGTATGAATGAAACTACAAATTGGGTTGGGTTGGGTTGGGTGGGGTGGGGTCGGGTCAGGTGGGGTTGGGTTGGGTGATTATGAATTCAAGACTAGTCTGACTGAATATTGCAGAAAATTGTTAATAATAAATAGAAATAGATGACAAAAATAATTAAAACTGATATACCATACATACCATCCATGTAAATTATACTTAAATTATATGGATGGTATGAATGAAACTACAAATTGGGTTGGGTTGGGTTGGATTATTATGAATTCAAGACTAGTCTGACTGTATACTTCTAACATGAACTTCAGTTTAAACCAAAAGTCTTAATTTTAAACTTAAGATATTTGTTAATGCAAGGGAAAAAAAACTCTTATTTAATAATTTGTTTATTACCAAAAATCCCTGGGCTCAAATATACAATAAATTAGCATGCAACACTCCCCCATCGCTCGACGACATGTCAAATTACAGTATGAAAAAACACTTAACGCTTTAAAAATTATAATCAAATATTAATACGACCACAACAAACGAACAATGGCGGACGATGAAACACACTTGTGCCAACCTGTGCGTAGCAAATATTGCAGAAATCATATAAATTTTCTTACAACTAGCGCCACCTAACCGAAACTTTTTTACTAATGTCTGCTCGACCAATCAAAATAAGGTTACAGAAGAGCCTATGCTGTGATCTACCCCTGCCTCTAACTACCTTGTTACTCGTTGGGTTGGGTTGGGTTGGTATTGTGCAATGTTTCTCGGGATCGGAAATAAAGTCTGCTCTACCTATTACAAGACTTAAAATCATTATCCTAATTCTTCAACGGAGGTTGAAATTATAGCTAATGAATAAAATTACAATAAAATAGGAATAAACCTTCCTGCAATATATGCTTTTCCTTTAATACAAGGGGAGATCAGTATTTATGGTCCCTAACGTCGAAGGAAACAAATTGAACAAATATCAAACGATTATTTTTCTACATAATCACCCTGAACGTCGATGCATTTGATACAACGATGCTCCAAACCTTTGACTCTTGTGGAAAAAATTCTTTCGGATGCTCTTCCAACCAGTAGCTTATGACCGTCAACACTTCACTTACCTGGGGCGCCATCCAAGCTGGTGTTCTATTCATTAGTGACTTATGACGTACGAAAACTATCAAAAACCACAAGGTGCACAAATAAAACACGGCATTCTGGACATGAATTTATTTAGACACATCAATTTCATAATAAATACACGTAATACATGACTTGGTGGTAATTAGAATAGTACGAGTAAAATCATCAATGAGGCAAAGGCACAGTTGGAAAAACGAGCTCTTTCACTACTTAACGACGATAATACTAATAATAATAGTAAAAATATAAATAAACAACAACACTCCGAGACACAATCACGCAAACCTGGAATGTTTCAATTGAGAACGACAACGAAATAGACTCTTAAATATATCAACAAAAAAAAATATATAAAATAAAAACAATAAATGAGCATTGAGTAGTGCTGTCTTCGACGAATACAAAAAAAAATGAGTATGTGGATACACTAGTGATGCTATTGCGATATACATCAAAATATTTTATTCTCTTGATATTCATACTGCATAGGAGTTATAATAATTAAGGCAATAATGGAATTATGATTATTTCAATTTCAAATCAGCAGATACAGTGTTGAGATACAAATTACTTTGGTATAATAAACATTGGTAGTCATAGTTAAACCATTTAAATTTTAAAAAACTTAAGCTTTCCACACAGTATTTTATTAACACTAGATGTACATTTCGACAGCTAAGTTGTCATCTTCAGCAGTATACTCTTATACTGCTGAAGATGACAACTTAGTTATTAACACTAGATGTACATTTCGACAGCTAAGTTGTCATCTTCAGCAGTATACTCTTAAACTGCTGAAGATGACAACTTAGTTGTTGAAATGTACATCTAGTGTTAATAAAATACTGTGTGGTAAGGGTAAGTTTGTTTCAATTTATTTGCCATCCACATTTGTGTACAATAAAATTATTTTCAATTCTATTTCATCATTGTGAGATATATCATTAAATAGCATACTAGTGAATATGAGATTGAAGAAAACAAACACTGAGATTGCACCCGGGTAGACCAGTCGTACATTTGTCACTTACACGACCCGCCAAAAGAAAAAATCCCATGTGTTGTATGTAGGCCGTTTTTGTTTCATATAGGAGTGAACGAATCAACCTAACCTACTTGTATTGCGTTGAGGCTACACCTCGCTATACTAACAAGTGACTACTACATGCTAAGTAACAACCATTGAGTAACAAATAGCAACAAAACTACGCTAGCGCACACCGAGCACACGCAACCGCAGAAGTTATTTGGATAGGGGGATGGGGAGGGTCGAGGATTCTCGGACGTGGAATTAAGTCGATTTGGCAACATGGCTCACGCACTACGGTCAGGTTACTAGAAATTGAATTTGGTGAGTTTGAAGGTTGTATTTGAATCAACTTGGCTACTCTGAAGGTATTTCACTAACATCCAGGGTGTATTTTACAGCATAGGGAGTATTTCTCAATTGCTAATTTGTACCGGCTACACACGTGGTTACACGACTAAGTTTAAATAAATAACAAATATACTCTTGCTATGTACATTGCTTCTGAACTGTATGTACAGCGACATGCCGTTATGTACAATTAGCTCAGTCCGTCAAAAGCGGCTATAAACTGCAAGCCTGGCTCGATGAGGTAACTTAAGAAATATGAGACTGGCCGTTCTGCGGACCACTAAACTCTACTATCACAAATAAGACAACAGCGACTAATTAGCGACTACTGCACACCGCTCCGTTGAAGTTGATTGTCGAGGTTAAACACACATTTTCTCCGTCTCGCTCCCTTTCTCCGACATTCTCTCACAATCTCTCCAATACCCTTTCGATAAACACACTGTCGTCATGGGCTCGTCGTCTGATCGACGACGAAGGAAATCAACACATCTGTTCTTTCTCGGTTTCGTGAACAAAAATTTTAGGAATATATACGTTTCACTGCTGCAGGCTGCTTTCTCCGTCCACCCTGGAAAGTCGCATTTCGAATTCCTTAGATAATGCCATTTTTGCCTAGAAATTAATTCATTAACAATTAATTAAAAATTAAATTATTAAAGTTTATAAACGAACTTTGGCTCGATGATCCGCAAAAGCTGTCCTGACCACCTCATGCTGCCTGTCCAATTCATCCTTTTTGTGCTCATACGCCTGCTCCAACTTCTCACGTTCGGTAACGCCCCTGTCGACCACCGCGCTGTTCACCTCCCTCTTTACCCTCACCAACTCGTCTCTATCGCGGTGCTTCTTTGCGAGAGCCTTCACTTCCTCCCGGCGATCGGCCTGCAACCGTCGCATTAGTTCAGTCGTCTCGCGATCGAGCTGCGCCTTCAAGGACTTGATTTGGTTGCCCTGCGACACACGCATGACTTTCTCAGCGGTGGTGTATATCAACTCGTGGTACTTTTCACGCAGGTCTTTTTCTTGCGCGACGTACTCGCGATTCGCGGCCAACAATCGTTCGGACTGACTGCGCGGCAACGTTGGCCTTTCCAGTTCGGGGCCACCACCGCATCCGCCTTCTTGGATATCAGCGACGCTCGTCAGTGGCTCTGAGCTCGGAGATTCGGTAGAGAAAACGTTTGGTCTGAAATAAAATAATCTTAGTTTGTAGTTAAAAATCAATCAATCAATAAAATAGCCGTCTAAAATCATTTTGATTTATTTCTTATGTTATTTAATATCAAATTAATAATAAAAACACACAGGTGTTTGTTTATATTGAAAAATAACAGTCATAAATATTTCTAAAAGTTATTGTCACATTCTTTCAAATTTTATAACTTTCAGAAAATTATATTGTTTGAAACTTTAATATTATATTTGTACAAAATCCAGCCCGTTTATTAATTACTAAATCTTTCAGACTCGATCAAACTCACATGTTTTTGTTGGACAATCGCTTGACCAAATTTCTAGGAATGAAGGATTTCTTCTCGGTAAAATCTCCGGACTTTTGCGACTGCAACGTCATCTTCTTCTTCTCGTGTTTCTTCCTGAGGCTCTCCAGCTTCTTGTCCAATTCCATTTTCTTCTCCTTGACCAGCTTGTTGTCCAATATCTTTTCCAAGGGCTCCGCGATGAATTCTTCGATTTTCTCTTCTTTGGGTTCCGCCGTTTTGCCAACGGAATTCGGCTCGACTATCGTGCTTCCGCTTCCCACATTCGACGGTTTGTCGCCGTCAGTGGCGGGATCGACGCTCGCCGGTCTCAGGTGCAGAGGCGGTCTTGGCGTTGGACTTTCGCTTTCTTCTATTATAAAAATTTTAATGATTAATGATATTGCACAAAAACTGTGGATTAATGGATTTATTTTATCTTCTACGTTGAATTCATTATTGTCACCTTTGTCTTTGTGATCGTTGTTTTTCTTCGTATTTTCTTCAGCTCCGTCTTCTGGTTCCATGTCGTCTGTGAGTACTGCCAGCTGTTCGGCGCGCTTCTCGAGATCACTCTGGTACTTTATGGGATTGGCAAGAGCTTCGGCGAAATCGGATAAACCATCGGGCACGTAATCTTTCACAACGACGTGCATGAACAGCGTCGCCATAGGAAGAGGTTGGCCGAGTTCTGTGCGAAGATTGACGTGTCGAAAACCTGGACACAAACCAACCACTGGCAGTACTCTGTGTCCGATGAATTTGCCTGATTCTTCGTACGCTGCCAATCTAATCGATGCCAATTCAGGTAAAACGACCTGAATAAATAAAGAAGACCAAATTACATCACTGCTTTATTGTCACAGACAAACTAATTTTATTTAGAAATGAACGACAAGTTAATCTTCCTTTCTTGGTACACACCCACCTTTTTAAAAACGAATGGTTCCTCGTCATATTGAGGGTTGATACCATTATTGGGGACCACTTTCGTCCTAAATCTCTTTCTGACTGTATCGGCTGGCAGGCCATACATATCCACTTCCACGTACGTCCCGACTCTCTTATCAGTGAGGAACTGTCCAGAAATCACCGTAATTTTTACAGTGCCGGCGATGATTCCATCAACGGTGGACTCGGCGAAAGGATCCAACCGCCTGTCCTTGCGTCGCATGAACTCCGGCTTCAGCAGGTACCCGCATCGCATGTTGTACTCGAAAATTCCCAAGTTCAGTTGCATGGCGAGGTCCAACGATTGGAAATTCAGTGCGACCAGTTGGCAACCGGCGTTCCAGAATACTTGGGGCATGAAGTTCGACGAGTCGAACCTCGTGCCGGCCGGATAAACCCTGCTTAGCTGGTGCTTGTTGTAGTTGACGAACTCGATCGGTTTCTCTTTCAGGAGTGTCGTTGCCTGTTTCTCGTCAAACGAGGACATTTCGTAACTGCGATTTTTTTCTGGAAAAAGAAATTGGTCAGTGTGACGACTTCCTGGTATATCTTTTTAACGAGGTTTTATTATTTTTTTGTATAATAATAATAATAATAGAAATGAAAAATGGTTTGTCCAAAAATCACTTTTACTTTTGCAACTTACTTTGGGCGTTTTCAAAACTGGAAAAGTGCACTGGCTGGACGTAGTTCACCAACGCCGATATCTCAGCGCCTGCCTCTGTTTCTTTTGCTTGCGCTGGCTTGTGGTCCACGCCCTCCACAGGCACCTCAGATGGAGCTTCCACTTCTCCCACATCTACCTCTTCTTCGCTGCTGCTCTCTTCGTCTTCAGTTGCGGTTGATTCTTTCGAACCCTGTACAAGAAATCATATAATCCAATCCAATCAAATTTATAGCTTTAAGTTAAGTTAATTACTTGGATGACTTCATCTAATTAATTAACCACACATAATATAGTTTGTGTGTGGTAATCATTTGTATTCAAGATATTACATTTGATATTATTTTTTACAACTTTGTGTTTTTTAAGGATTTACCTAAAGCGGGCTACTCACACGCCTGCCGCAGGGGCAATCTAGGGTATAAAAGTGGGGATGACCCTTGATTGCCTCCTTAATTGTGATGTGTATAGGCAAGCAGGGGCAATTTTGTAGATTGCCCCTGTGGCAGGCGGCAGCGGCGCGAGACCATCCTTGGTCCCCAGATTGCCCCTGCCGCCTGCATGGTTGCCCCGTCTGTAGCGCAATCGGGGCAATTTCTCAGTTCGTTGGTAACTGTCTCAAAGCGTGTGTTCACCTCAACTTATAACCGAACACTGAACGGCAGGCATGTGTGTAGAGACACGACTCGAATTGCCCCTGCCGCCGTACGCCCTAGATTGCCCCTGCGGCAGGTGTGTGAGTAGCCCGCTTTAGGCTCATTCTGGAACTTGCTGACTAGTTCTGTTCACAATGTGCAAAAACATGTAATGATAATTAGTTTATTTAAGGTTTTTAAAGCTTCTTGTCTAATCCCTTCTTATGCTAATTTCATTTTTATGGTACAATAATAGTAATAGAAATTTTCACGTATTTTTTATATGTTGTGTTATACCTGTCTAGTTTGTAAAGGTGGTGCATGGTGTGGAACATCACCATTACCGGTAGGCTCGGTAGTTTCAGCTACAACCTTTTTGTGATGGTGGTGATGATGTTTCTTCTTATTCTTAATGATAATCTTCCTCTTTAACAGAGAAGGTGGCGGCAACGACACACCTAGAGCAAAGGCGGATAATTAAACTACTTAAACAAAATTACAAATTAAGCAAATAGACAAGCTTAGTGCTACAACCTGGCTCTAACTTATGAGTGTCTATGGGAGCGTCTAGCAGCATTTCGCCGAATATGTCCCTACAGTAGTTAGCTATTTTCGCCTGCTGTCTGGGATTGCAGTGGTTCTCGAACGACAGCACTACCGGATAATCGGAGGTCTTGAACGCGCTTTCGGCGATGGCCTCCAGCACTTCCTTCGCCGAAATTTCCTGCACGAACGTGTATCCGTGCACTATCACAGGCTCGTCGGTTCGTCCATTCCAAAAATCCAGCTCCACACATCTGAAAGTAAAATGCATTAGCATCGGCGTAACAACGAGAGGACGCGTCGTACCTGCACCCGGCCAGCAAACACTGCCGGTAAATTTCCACGCTCGATTTTCCGGTCAGCTGGTGCCCCGTTAAGTACGTGTTGTGCGAGGAATTGATGAAGTAATGCGCCAACGGATGATCCATGTCGTCGCTGAGATCGAACGTGCTGAACGATATGATGTTGTTGTCCTCGGACATGAGGTATCTTAGGAAGCCGTCGAAAGACAGCTGGCCCTTCTGGACGTTGTACTTGTTGGGTTCGTATTGCGATAGGATGTCCTTTGCCCTCACCGCGTTCGCGTACGGGTAGAGGATTTCGTTTAGTCTTGGATCTCTTTGAGTTTTATTTAGGAAGTCGACTAGCTGCGCGATCGTCATGTTGTGTCTCTTTGGCGTGCCGACCCTACACAAACATAATGTTTTGTTAAAATTGAGTAAATCGTACAACACGAGATGGTCAGACTGCAATAAATTTATTTACAAAAAAGCACCAATGTTTTTGATAAACATTTGTGTGAATCAAACGGTCATCACGACCTATAACATTCGCTGAATTTATTTACAACAAAGTCAAAGCAAATGTAATTGGATAGTGGCACGAGTGAAGATGTATTGACGTCTACATGGTGTACTTTGATGATATTCGGTGAAATGGACGTCACCACCGATAATGTATTTGGTGTAAAAAAAATCGCTTACAATTCGTTGAACACCTTTTCCACTTCGGGCCTCTGCGTGAGATTCTTGTAGAGATTGAAGAAGTCTTCGTACTGGAACTTGTCGGGATGTATAGTGTCGTTTTTACCGGAAGGGAGCCCTGAAACGTCCATGGCCTTTTCCACTCTCTTCTTGTCTTCCTTGTTTTGCGCGAACATTTTGACGATGCTGTAAGATTAATTTTATTTAGGAATAATGATCAGGAGCAGGTCACGACTAGCGATGACCAATAGGCAGGTTAATGCAACTAGATTAGTCTAAGGATTGCAGCATAGTCTGGCCTGCGTTAGGGTGCGAACGTTTCTTATATAAATTTACAAGAATTTTAGAAAAGTTGACAGTCAGCACCAAAACTATTAAAAAAAAAGTTATAACTGACTAAAACGTTAAATAATATAAAAATTGCGACGAGTTGGTTGCTTTGGTTGGCAAAGAGAAGTAAGGTCAGTGCCAATTGCGCCAATGATGCATTACCATTGAATTGCGTGTTGATACTGTACGCGTAAAGATCCTCGACCTTGCTGGACAAGCAAGTTAATTATGTAGTAAACCATAATAAAGAAGATCGCATTTTGACGAAAATTAATTTGACCAAACTAAGCTATGTTCTCTATGTGACTTCACACAATTTCTTGAATGTAGTTGGCGTTAGGTTCGGTTTGGTTGGGTTGGTTTGGGTTGGGTTGGGTTAGTTTGGTTTGAGTTGCAAACCAAATAAAATACTCGATCAACTCACTTTTTGACCGGAATTTTCCCGGCCTTGTCGGTGACTAGAGTGAGTTTCGTGTGCGCCTTCATCAGGAACATGCAGGTGGTGCTGTTTATCTGATTGAGGTTGTAGGCCAAGTTGATTAGTGCGTCGGTCCACAATCGCGCTATCTCTTTTCGAGTGCAGCAGAAATTTATGAATGTTATGTTGACGAAGTCGCTCGCGCAGCACACGGTTACGGTTTTCTCCTCCAGAGTGTCCTGGGAACCCATTGTTACTATCTGCCTTAACTTCGGGTCCTGAAAATTAAACATAAGTTATTAATTAAGGATTAGATAAGATACAATAGGACTAATATTAAACAAATAACTAACGACTGGTACGGAACTCAATAAACAACAAAATGGCTTTGATTTAAATGTTTTTAATTCGGTTCGGGAATTGATCGTAGGATGCAGTGACTGGTGCGTTAATCGTTCGTCCGCTGTAACCGCAAGGATCTATTAATGATAATAATAATAATAATGTTTATTGTCACAAGACCTTTTAACAAATTCATAATATATTATTTCGATTTCAGGAAGTAATCTTAAGCCTTAGTCTCGATCGATACAGCCCACTGCAATTACGTAGCAACGTGTGTGTGGACACGGATGTCTAGATGGGGCTAATACTCCCACACAAAGTTACTGCCTTTAGCGGGGACATTTTGAAACTCAAACTTTAATGACTTAAAATATGAACATTAAAATAATTAAAAAGTGCAGATCATGTAGTATAACTCGAAGAAAAAATGTTTCATAAATTATAAATATATAAAAAAACGTTTGACACAATATTGGAAATTAAATATATTTATATTTTGTCTAAATTGGATAAATAAATTGTTACAAACAACAAAAGAACAATGCAGTCCTACCTTCGAAAAAAATTGCGGCGTGATTTCTAAAATATAATAAAAATACACTTGATCCGATCCTGACAACTAAAAACGAAATATTTTTAACCTAAAATAATTTTATCGCATTTTCAATTACCAGACAAATCAAATATCAATAAATTAAGTTCATAAAACTAATTTTTTTATATAATTTTTATTAATTATTAATAGTGCAAATGTACTAATTATCAAAGTTATTAAAAGTCACGAAAAACGATAACAAATGGCAAATTACGAGCGACGATTTATTCCACTCATAAACCGAGTGTGGTGTGAGTCATCCAAGTCGAATGAAATAAATCTCGACGATTCTTAGAACAGTTAAAAAAAAAAGCCACGACCTTGAGCGTACTAAAAGTTTTTTATATGACGATGGACGAAGCGACGAAGCTATTAATAGAACACAAACAAGAATGAAACTATTGCCGACGATTCGTGGAATCGTTTCTTAGTAAAAAAACGACCTTGACGACCTTGCCCGGCTATTAAATTTGCAGTCGACGAGAGTCGACAGCAGTGCCGGGTGACCTACTATTAGGTCGGTATTTTCGTGCGAACGTAAACATGAATGAAATTCGAAGTCGACGTTTCGTGGAATAGTTTTTACTCGGCAAAAAAGCGACCTTGTCCGGCCTTGCATTTAACGAGGGTCGACCGCAGTGCCGGGTGTCCTATTGATAGGTCGTTATTTCGTGCGTATTTAAATACGAATGAAATCAATCTCGACAATTCGTGGAACGGTTTTTTCTTGGCGAAAAGACGACCTTGTCAGGGCTGATCTATTAATAGAACGCTTTTTGTTGGTGTGAATATGAAAACTTGAATGTAATTAATTTCGACGATTCCTGGAATTGAGAAGTCAGCGATTTTGGAGAGTAGGAAATATGATTATAATTTTTTTTTTTTAGTTTGCTAAAATTTGCAATTATTTTAATCGACGCAAAAATTTGTTAACGAAGTTTGTAGTGGAGTAGTGGAGCACGAACTATTTAATTTATTTACGTGTTTGTATTTCTATACAATTTTTTGTTTAATTTAACATTGCCTCAGTTCATGTCCCTTCTTTACAATTAATAGCCATAAATATCATATTCTGATGAGCGAAACTCCGTCGCAATTTATTTTAAATTTATAAATGCAAATGCACGAACATTAAAACTAAATGTAAAAACAACGCATTAAATACTAACGGCGTTGATGCAAATGCAACGTTTTTTTTCCCCCGAATTGCCATTAAACGCAACTAGAATACGTCCGTAGCCTTTAATGCGCTATAAAGCCACGCATCAAAATTGAATGATTAAAAAGTTTTACGCGCGGGCGAAACAACGATTTTAATTCGACCGTAAATCATATCGAACCGCGATTCCATCCGAACGACGGATGATTAACGATCGACGTATCAGATGTGTGGCGGCTCGATTCGGATTGCAAATACAAATGAGCGCAATCCCCGACTTGCGAAACTGCACTCGGATAACGCACGCGGTTTAAAACATTACGGCGGCGGAGCTCTGTATTTATTAGACGCGCCGGTGAAAAATTGAGATTTATACGCATTTAAAAATACACACCACGTTAAAAGTTCTTTTCATTTTATTTACTTAGCGAAACGTCTCCTCTAATAAATGGTTGTAATATCAATATTTTTCAAGACGTGCGCCAAGCCAAACCGCTAGTACTGAATAGCCTTCTGTACGAGTATTTTATACTATTTTTTCTTTTTACGTGAAAAATTAAACTTTGTTAAATAATTCAACATTTAGGGATATTTGCGCGGGTTGGTAACGTTTGTGTGAAATTAAATAAGGAGGCGGTCGAACGTTTAATTTGAAATGTTAGTTTTCTTTGACGCAATATGAGTTGCAAAGACAATGTACGCCACCCGAAATACGGGAAATTGGACAAACTACGATTGGGAGTTTATTTCCGAACAAGTCGCGTACTTAATACGAACACAAACATAAAAAAATCGAAGAATGGTGCAACGAAAACAACGCAAAGATTACTACTTACAACTGACATTTCGTTGACGTTAGAGGCTGCCAAACCGTTGCCAACATAAAGAAAAAATATATACCAGACTCATTTTAGCACTCAAATTTTCATTTTAACACTGTTTTGGGTGTTACAATGAAGTTATTACCAACGCAAAGTAGAAAAAATAGATTATTGATATCCACTTGAGGTACCTCAACCCAGGCTATCTGTAACTATTGACGCAACCCCTCTAAAGTATTGGGAGGATGGGGTAAACGCAATCTCCTTTAAATCATATCCCAGACATGCTCAATGCTGGATAAGTCTGGTGATCTTGGAGGCCAGGGCAACATATTGATGTTGTTTTCTTCTAGGAAAGCTGACGTTACATGAACAGTATGAGGCTGCCCATTATCTTGCTGGAAGGCTGCTCCTGGAAGGTTTTGTAGTAATGGCAAAACAACTGGTTCCAACACTGAATCAATGTAACGTCTGGCGTTTAGTGTGCTCGGCAATTACTTCGTTTAATCTTCTAGGCATAGAGTGAACAAGATTCATTTTCGGATAAAGCTTCCGATTCATTTTCATATATTTCATATATCTTCTACAGTACGAAGCCAGAATTTATTTTTTTATTTATTTTTTACTATGAGACCCCATATATTCTCGATGGGATTAAGGTCAGGACTTCTGACAGGATGCGGAAGAGTTTCAATATTATTATTGTCTAACATTGTCTAATAATATTAGCGGTATGCACGGGGCAATTGTCCTGCTGATATACAAAATTCTTTTTCTACTTTGCGTTGGTAATAACTTCATTTTAGCACCCAAAAAGGTGTTAAAATGAAAATTTGAGTGCTAAAATGAGTCTGGTATAATTGTTTTTCTTTATGTTGGCAACGGTTTGGCAGCCTCTAACGTCAACGAAATGTCAGTTGTAAGTAATAATCTTTGCATTGTTTTCGTTGCACCATTCTTCGAATTTTTTTATGTTTGTGTTCGTATTAAGAACGCGACTTGTTCGGAAATAAATTCCCAAACGTAGTTTGTCCAATTTCCCGTATTTCGGGTGGAGTACATTGCAAGTCTTTGCAACTCATATGCCCGGTTTCACAAACGCTAATCGGTCGTTAACAGCTTGTTAACGAATCGTCAAAAGTTTGACGATTCATTAAGGAGTCTTTAATCAATCGTCAAACATTTGACAATTGATTAACTTGACGAACCGTTAAAAGAAAAATTACCATTGTTTTGGATTTCACAAGCAATAACGAGCCGTTAAACTAATTCACCATTTGACAATCGTTTGTGAAACCGGGCAATATTGTGTCAAAGAAAAGTGACATTTCAAATTAAACGTTCGACCGCCTCCTTATTTAATTTCACACAAACGTTACCAACCCGCGCAAATATCCCTAAATGTTGAAAAGTTTAATTTTTCACGTAAAAATGGCGCAAAGTAGAAAAAATAGTATAAAATACTCGTACAGAAGGCTATTCAGGGCATTCGTCCGTTCAGCCACTCGCCTTCGCAGCTCGTGGCTGAATTTCGGACTCATGCCTGAAACAGTGCCTTCTGTAACTTGTTTTTTAATATACTATTTCAGGATATACCTGGCGAAGTGAAGGCAGCATCACATATTCGCCTATGCAATTGCAACTGTCCGAATTAAATCTCTCTCGAATTCACCAGCAAGTTCCAAGACCATGAACTAAACCATGCCCACACATTCACCGAGAATCTTCCGCTTCTTTGAGTCGGGCTAACGTATTCCTCATTGAATCGTGTTCCTCGTGGTATATAAACACGAACGTGTCCATCATTTTCGTCTGTAAATACGTTTTCCCAAAACTGCCGATCCCTATGACTATAATTTACGGCATACAACAATCGAGATCGCTTGTCTTCGTCTGAAAGGGCCAATTTCTTTGCAGCAGCATAATTACCTATTTCAGAATTTTTAATTTTCCGACATCCTGTTGGTTGTGATCCTGGAAAGTTTGTTTCCGCGATTGTATCCCTGACTATTTTAAATGGGGTTTCTTCCAAGTAACTGATAACGTGGTCATCTTCAGTAACAGTGGATATCTTTGGACGACCAACGTCAGTTCTTCTTGCTAAAGTAGCGCCTTGTTCCCAATGACGTTTAATTAAAAAAAAAAAAAAAACAGAAGACTTATTCAGGTGAAACTTTCGTGCAACTGACCCAATTGACAAACCTTCTTCTAGCTTTGTGACAATGCGATCTCTTATCACTTCTGTTGTCTGCGGAGGCATTATATTTAATTAAAAGAATGACTTTTGTTAAAAATTGACAGTGACAAATTCAGTTGGTCTATTTTATTTGAAAGGCAGTGTGGTTCGGCCCTGGGTACAATCATACGAGATTTCGTTCGGCGATGATAAATTAAAAACAAACACCCCAAACAAGACGGTGCATCACAGCGTCCGCGACAAACACCGGCGATTTATTGCGCCGTCGGTAAAGTTCGGCTTCTATAGTGCAGCGCGGCGCTTTCTTTAATTTGCACGCGCGCGTACTTTATAATGCGATTTGGCGGGGGAGCGGCGGGTCGACGTTGGAGTTGGACCGCTCGGTCGGTCGGCGCGCCGAGCAAATTGAATTCGCAGCGGATCCAATTTCGAAATTGCCGTCGCCCTAATCTCGTCGCAACGGTGTAGTCATCCGCGGACGTAATTGATTCCGTAGGTGTTTCGCGTATTTATACGGCAGGCAAATTCGTATCGCGTTCGTCTATTAAAAGCCGTCGTCGTCGCCGAACTGAAAATCGATGACGAATTCGAGACGCTTGATATTTCATCCGGGCGGGACGTTTGTTTGTCCTGAGCGAGCGGGAAAATATTTTGACATTGTTTCGGAATAATGAAAGAGTGTATGCGCTTCGTATCATAACATTTTGTTTAAAGTGGAAACTTTAAATTGGCTGCTTTGTGAAATATTTTTCGACGGCGATGTCTGTAACGTATCTCATGCGAAATGAAATAACAACAACAACGTCATAACGTAGGACATTTTTTTGAAAGAAAACAGTTCACCGATATCTTGTAGAAAACTATGAAAATAAATTCTGCGACTAAGAGTACATGTAACGGCGTTAAATTCGTACGCCATATAATTATAAACTTGCTCATTAAACAGCGGTCGCGTTGAGGCTCAGACTCAAACGAAAAGGCGGTTAGGAAGGTGGCAGTAACGTTTAACAGAGCGGAAGGAGAGCCGTTAAATGATGATTCGCTACATAAAGCGAGCGATGTAAGCCCCAAGCGCGGCTCCGTCTAGATTCCCTGCCTGAGTGGGTTGACCAAGGAAATACTTACACTATTTATTTTATAAATTGTTTATAAAGAAAGTTCGGCGTACAAAGTTTCAGTTATTACATAATTAAATTTACTTCACGAATTCATATCGATCAAAGTAGTATGCGTTATAGTTTACTACGGAAGATTAGTATTTACGGTCCCTAACATATACTCAGTGACATATAAAGTGCACCACCTAGAAGGGGTGGGAATTTTTGGACCAAATTTGGCGGGAATAGTGGACCAGTCCAGGGAAAGAGTTGATTAAAATTTGAAACCCAATCATCAAGTAGTCATGGGATTTTTGACGTTTGTGTCATTTTTTAGAGGTGGTGATAGACAAGCAATTATCGAGTCATTTTTTGAATTTGTTCCGCTTTTTCGGATCCCGTTCTTTAGTTTAAATCGTTTCAAGTGTTTAACGATGCCTAGAGGAAGGAGACCTCAAGTTTACCAACAGTTGAGTGACTTTGACCGAGGACGGATTGTTGGTTTACGAGAAGCAGGTTTTTCGTTCAGAGAAATCGGCAACAGTTTGGGACGGCACCACTCAACAATAATGCGTGTTTATCAAGCGTGGTCTGAACACGGGGTTGAACGTCGGAGAAGAGGCACTGGGGCTCAAAGACGAACCAATGAACGTCAAGATCGCCGCTTAAGACTAATGGCCTTGAGAGACCGATTCTCTACAACTAGATCAATATATGATCAATGGTTAGGTGAACAAGGTCGTCCGATAGGCTTGCGAACAGTTTATCGTCGAATAAGAACCTTTGGCTTGCTGTCTTACCGCCCACATCTTGTGCTACCCCTCACTGCTCAACATCGCCAGGAATGTTTGGCCTGGTGCACGGAAAGACTTCAATGGAACTTGGGGTGGCATCGAGTTGTCTTTAGTGACGAATCGCGATTTTGTTTAGGAATGCATGATGGTCGGGTGACTGTTAGACGAAGACGTGGAGAAAGGCGCAATCCTGATTTTTCGATTGCGAGGCATGTTCACCGAACTGTGGGGTTGATGGTGTGGGGTGCTATTGCTTACGGCAGTAGGTCACCCTTGCTCTTCATTCGGGGCAGTATGACCGCCCGACGCTACATTGACGAAGTGGTAGAACCACATGTTCTTCCATATCTTCGAGGGCTGGTAGACCCACTTTTCCAGCAAGATAATGCACGACCTCACGTAGCAAGGGTTTCTCTTGACTTCATTGAAGAGGCCAATGTTAATCTTTTGCCTTGGCCGCCAAGATCTCCCGATTTGTCGCTCATTGAGCACGTGTGGGACATGATGGGTAGAAGATTGAGGAATCTACCGAACCCACCGTTGACAATAGAAGCTCTACGGCATGAAGTACAGGCTGCTTGGGATGCCATACCCCAAGAAGACATTGATAACCTGCTGGAATCAATGCCAAGGCGGGTCAATGAGTGTATCAGAAATAGGGGCGGACCAACACATTATTAAAGAAAAATCAAAAAGTTGAACTGTTTTCTTTCTCAAATTTTAATCAATTGTTACCTTAGACTAGTCCAATGTTTCTGCCAAATTTGGTCCAAAAATTCCCACCCCTTCTAGGTGGTGCAGTTTATATGTCACTGAGTATGTAATCGTATTTATTACAGGAAGGTTACTGTTGACGTAGTTAACATATGTTCAATAATTGTTTCTTATTACCTATCACAATAAAAAGTTCCGATTATAAAAAGCAGATTTTAATCAGATTAATTGCATTTAAAGGTAATTAAATCTGCTTAATAACGTTAATTTGACTGCGAAATTATTTATCACAAATAATATAAAAACTCATGCAAAGCATTTATGTTATAAGAGATTTTCCACGTTTATGGAAATTCACCAGGAAACCCCTTCGGCCAAATATCCGCATACAGCAAACTACCATCGACAAACGACGTTCAACAGCACGAAATCTTTTCCATTTTGCTTTAAAAACACGCCCGGGGCCCTTTGAAAGGTAGCGCCGGTCCTCGTCCCCTGCAATGCACGATTTTCAATAGAATACGTAACTTCGTAATGCGTCATTTTTGTCCAACGTAGCGGTACGCTCCTGTTTCACTCCGTCTCGACCGCAACAGCTGGCATAACACACTGCATCATCTCTGGGGATGGCGGCGATTAATTCGGAGCTCGATCGTAAAGAATACAAATGTAAACGGAACTCTCGCCTACGCAAATACACAGTACGACGTCGCGTCGGAGCGAATCGAACGCACATCCCGGAACAATCGGCCACATTTCAACACGCGTACTCGGAATCTTTATTACTGTTATTTTTGTCGTTTAAACCATTGCGTTCGGTCATCAACATACACCATTTCTACAACTACACGTTTTTTATTTTAACACGGTGTTTCCCAACGTGGGGCCCACTTCAAAAATTGACTCGACACGAGTTTAACCGTTTTGCTCCGGGTCATTTAAATGCAGTGCTAGATTTCGGTGCCAAAATTGAATGAAAAAAGCTTAAATAATTGCGGCCAATAAATATCATAAATTCGTTTGACGAGAGCAAAATATCAACTGGGTTTTTGACGTCGTCAAGTTAACCTCCCTGCGACAGACGGCGGAACGGCACGGGGAACCCTGAACGCTTTAAAATCTTGCTAAACAACGCATTTGTTCGCATCTGATAATGAAATTTTCCAGAAAAAATTGTCACTACTTTAGTTTTAGTTTTTAATTGATTTTATATTTATTTCTTTCAGCCCATAGTATAATGAGCAAGCAAGAACTTCTATCAGCTGATTTAAAAGAAAGCCTTTCTGATTTAAAACAATTTGATTTTCCGCCATGGATGATGCAGCCAATGTTAGTGGATTTGTCTGACATATCAAGAATCGCAGAAATGCAAAATGATGAGTCAGTTAAAACTTTTTAATACAGAGCGATAGCATGGCTTTGTGAGGAAACGGAAATCAAATACCCAAATTCAACCAAATGTGCAAGAAAACTATTGTTGCCGTTTCGTTTAGAACAGGCTTCAAACGTCTAACAAAATATTGAAGCGAATTTAATTTTGACAAAAGTTTTAAACAATGGCTTCTCCAATTAAGAAACTCGTCTTTAGTTATTTTATATTCCCTGAATTTGCTGTTTGTGTAGAATTTTGCCATAATCACCTACCCCCGTGTGGTCTTCTCCTGACCGATTTCCAGCCCTCCTTAATTAACTCCACCTGACAATTTGCTGCTGAAATAGCCGCGCGTTTTATCGAAACGTTATCACATAAATACCAAAAACTAATGGACTTCCAGCGCTACAGCTAATTGAATCGCGATGAGAAATCTATTTAAGGGTCTCATGTTCGCGTTAAATTTCATTAGAGCGCTCGTAAACCGTGATTCGGAGATTCCTTTCGAAAATATTTTACTGCCGGCACAACCCGCCCCCCGCGCCCGCTCCAAAGTCTAATATCCATCGCGAAGCTGAAACGAAGCCAGAACGAAATCGCGTCGACCGCGACGAGTCGTTTCAAATTTAACATCGGTCGTTAATTCTTATCGTATTACGTCGGCGTTCGCGCATAAATTTCGCCTTATCCGACGCAGGCCTGGACTAATTTGAATCGGTCGGTCGTCGCCGTCGTAATTTGAGATAACCGATTTTACTGCCACTTTTAACTACGAGTACACCAACATAATAGCCAAGCTGATTGAAATCACTAAATAGTAAATATACTCAGTGACATATAAACTGCACCACCTAGAAGGGGTGGGAATTTTTGGACCAAATTTGACAGAAACATTGGACTAGTCTAAGGTAACAATTGATTAAAATTTGATAAAGAAAACACTTCATCTTTTTGAGTTTTCTTTAATAATGTGTTGGTCCGCCCCTATTTCTGATACACTCATTGACCCGCCTTGGCATTGATTCCAGCAGGTGATCAATGTCTTCTTGGGGTATGGCATCCCAAGCAGCCTGTACTTCATGCCGTAGAGCTTCTATTGTAAACGGTGGGTTCGGTAGATTCATCAATCTTCTACCCATCATGTCCCACACGTGCTCAATGGGCGACAAATCGGGAGATCTTGGCGGCCAAGGCAAAAGATTAACATTGGCCTCTTCAAAGAAGTCAAGAGAAACCCTTGCTACGCGAGATCGTGCATTATCTTGCTGGAAAAGTGGGTCTTCCAGCCCTCGAAGATATGGAAGAACATGTGGTTCTACCACTTCGTCAATGTAGCGTCGGGCGGTCATACTGCCCCGAATGAAGAACAAGGGTGATCTACTGCCGTAAGCAATAGCACCCCACACCATCAACCCCACAGTTCGGTGAACATGCCTCGCAATCGAAAAATCAGGATTGCGCCTTTCTCCACGTCTTCGTCTAACAGTCATCCGACCATCATGCATTCCTAAACAAAATCGCGATTCGTCACTAAAGACAACTCGATGCCACTCCAAGTTCCATTGAAGTCTTTCCGTGCACCAGGCCAAACGTTCCTGGCGATGTTGAGCAGTGAGGGGTAGCACAAGATGTGGACGGTAAGACAGCAAGCCAAAGGTTCTTATTCGACGATAAACTGTTCGCAAGCCTATCGGACGACCTTGTTCACCTAACCATTGATCAGCTATTGATCTAGTTGTAGAGAATCGGTCTCTGAAGGTCATTAGTCTTAAGCGGCGATATTGACGTTCATTGGTTCGTCTTTGAGCCCCAGTGCCTCTTCTCCGACGTTCAACCCCATGTTCAGACCACGCTCGATAAACTCGCATTATTGTTGAGTGGTGCCGTCCCAAACGGTTGCCGATTTCTCTAAACGAAAAACCTGCTTCTCGTAAACCAACAATTCGCCCTCGGTCAAAGTCACTCAGCTGCTGGTAAACTTGAGGTCTCCTTCCTCTAGGCATCGTGAAACACTTGAAACACTTTAAACTAAAGAACGGGGTCCGAAAAAGGGGAACAAATTCAATAATTGTTTGTCTATCACCACTTCTAAAAAATGACACAAACGTCAAAAATCCCATGACTCAAATTCAAATTTTAATCAACTATTTCCCTGGACTAGTCCACTATTCCTGCCAAATTTGGTCCAAAAATTCCCACCCCTTCTAGGTGGTGCAGTTTATATGTCACTGAGTATACATTCTTGTATATATATAAACGAATACAATTTACAGTATTTACGTAGGTCCTCGTCGTTATGAAACGTTTATCGCAATCCATTTTTTCGAATCGCTTCGTCGATGGAAGCTTAGCTTTAGCCCGGAATGGGAAATCATCAGGTCGTAGAGAAGCTCTGTGGAAATCGCTTAATCTACGAAGAAAGCATTAGCCGGTTGTTCCTAATCTAACCATCATCGTTACTTCCTAAGTGCATTTTTCTTTACATGCCCGACTCGGTTCCTAATCCCTTAAGTGATATTAGTGCAAGGTTACAATTTTACGTTAAAACGGCTTTTGATCGAAATCTCAGTGAACTTTATGAATTCATCGTTGTCTTTCTTATGAAATCAATATTATTATTATTATTATTATTGCTATTATTAACATCGAACGTATTGCAAATGTTATTTTAAAGAGTGAAAAAATCCGGTTCCATTTAGGGACATATTTGTGGCGATATAATGTGAGACATTAAGAAATGTTAAATGTAATTAACTATAAAATAAGATACATATTAAATTATTATAATTAAAAAAATTGCCTAAAATGCAATATAATTTAAAATGTAAACAAAATAATTACAGCTGTTTCGTTCTCTCTGAACTCGTCAGATCACCATCAACATCTTTTGTTGTAGTTTCTTCTGTAAGTGCATATGATCCACATCCATTTCGTTACTCTCTCTCTCCTCTTTCTTTGATGATCTCTGGCGCTACCCTGTCCTCTTCACTAGTTTTTATATTTTTTAGTTAATCTTGCTTTGATTTCATTGACATATTTTTGTTTAGTAAAAAATTAAAACGTAAAATTTGTTCCATACGTTATTCCCACCAATTTCATCGCTCCGTCGATCGCATTAACGACCGAAAAAACTACGCCATCGACGACACATTTAACGTTTTACAAATTCAAGCGATAGATCAGTTTAACGGCCACTTAATATCTCCATCGCAATAAAGTATAAATAACACTGCGATACTTACAAGCGTTTAACGATCGCTCGAATTTTATTGGATACTTTCGCAGCGATTCAACGACACCTATCTACGCGCCAGACCGGACCATGCAGCGTGAAGCCGTTCATCTCGAGCGCGCACTTAGCGATCAATAATAAACGCTCTCGAGTTCGTCCGTTCGGCGCTCGTCAACGCGCTCCCGGATAAATATGCATCGGAATCGAAAACTAATCATCGCCTTTCGGGCCGGACGCGTTCGACTTTTCGCGCACACCGCCAAATTGAAAAAGTTGGCCGGTTTCGGCGAATCGACGACGTCTGGAGCGAAACAACTTCTGACGACGAATTATTTGCTCGGAACTAATTTAAAAGCGCTCGCTCGGAAACGGGCGACGGAATCGACTTTATTCTGGTTCTTCTTTTCGTGGTCGGAGTGGTTTCCGTGTAATTATTTTCGCGTTAGGTTCGCCGCGCCGTGGATGAAATTGTGCGGGCTTAAAGTTGCACAAAGCGTGCAATTGTAACGCGTTTGTCATATTTAAATGTATCCCGTCAAACTTGTACTAACCACCACCGTTTTCGGTCCGCACCGAGCACTTAAAATTAATTGGTGACAATACACTCGTTACATTTAAAAGCAATGTTTACTTGCAATCTGAACTTGTCCTCAATTTTTTTAATTATACGACATTAATTAATCACACAAACTTAAGCGTGACTAAAATTACACACAAATTAAGTCAATTTTAAAATGTCATTGATAAATCGCAGCCTTCGTCATCATTGATGAACAGAGTCGTCGCATATTCGTGGAAAAGGCGCCTCATTGCTTTAAGCGAGGGTCGTTTTTTTTACAAATTCCGGAAATTTATATTGTGGTAATACGGAGGTTTATCGAATGGACGAAAGAAATTCACGTACACGGCCAACCGAGTCAACAAATCAGTGAAGTTCCAAACCAATCGGTTGTTAGCTTCGGCGATCGCTGTGGCACTTCCGGATTTGCTTCTCTTGCTTAAGTTGCCAATAGCTTTTTCCTACTTTTCCATTTGTACCATATGGTCCGAAGAAACTCTATTAGTTTATTATACTAAAAATACAAGGCCAATTTAAAGAAACAAAACTCATTTAGAAGAATTGTTCCATGGGCTTCGAGATCTGGAGCATCTGGCATTCTTTCCTCGCCATATTATTTTCAATAAACTCCCTAATCTCTCATACATCATTTCCTCACTTAGATGTAGAATTTCTGCTGGCAAATGATTTCCTCCCGGACCTTTGTTGTTCTTCAGCTGATTTATGTAGCCTTTTATTTCTTCCCTTCTGGTATTTCTAATATTTCTTCCTCCTTCTCTATTTGTTCCGCGTCCGGTGTTTGGCAATGTTTCAAAATACATTGCAATCAATTCCACTCTATTTTGTCTCCTAGTAGGCGTTCTGTAGTTTGTTTCTCACTTCCTTTGGTTTCTTGATAAAAATTTCTTAATTATTTTATACGTCTATTTTCTGTAGTTTTCCTTTCATGTACTCTTTTTTTCTTTCTGCAGATCCTTTTGATTGCTTTTCGTTTTTCTTCGTAATCCGTTTTACCTCTTCTGTTTGTTTAATAATTGCTTCCTTGTCATGTTCCTGTCCCTTAATGCTTTGCACTCATTTTATGTTTACAATCATTTTCCATTAGTACTGCTTATAGCCCAAGTAAAATATATATTTACTATTTCAAATTTTTTAAACAAAATCGAAACTGAAATCTGAAATCGCAGGCAACCACGTACACCGATAAGCGTAAAACTAAACTGATTAGAAAGGAAATCTAGGTCGTAAATAATTCAGCCGGAAGGATGACGAGCTTTCCGTGCTTTCGCCGCGACCTTGCCCGATCGACGTGCACGCGCGCATAAAAATAAACCTTCCGGCTGTCGAATCGGAGCTTCGCGGTAGAATAATTCGCCTCCGGCGTCTTCGCCGTTGAATGGGTCCGCTGATGAGCGCTCGAATGCCCGCTAATGACGGGGAGAAAGGGCGGACGAGGGGTGATCAAGTGCCACTTAGCGTAATCGAACTAATCAGATTGTAGGTGGTGGGCGCCAGCCGCAGATTGGCGCTGGCTCGTTATTAATAATCGTGCATCGTGTTTGCATGCAATCAGGCGTATTGAGTGCGCGCACGGAGACGGGGTTGAGGTCTGCAACGCTCCGTTTACAAAAGTAGGATGCGATGAGGGTTCGACTCTTGAGAAATTGCCGGTTGACAGTTATAAATGACGCGATTTCCAAGAAAAAAAAATCATTTTTAAAAATCGACGTGTTAATAAATATTTCCATAAATATATATTTCAGAGAGTCCGAATTTAGTTTCTGATCAGGTCTCGACATTCGTGGGACTCAACGTGCAGCCAACTTTTTCAGCCCCAAAATTAAGTAAAATATTAAAATGGTAACATAAGAAAAATTCGTAATTTCAGCTATCTGGCGAATGGTCAGTCGTCTATCTGTCATTACCTTATCGTGTATACGATTAACATTTTCTAGGGTAGTGCCAGTCACTGGTCGTCCAGCATCCTTCGCATGTTCACATGTTTGTCTTCCCAGTTTCAATTCTCGAGACATATTTTTCACCACTTTTCATCACACCACCCTACACACCTACCATATCTTCAGGAATTTCTTTTGGCGACAACCCTTTCTTTTGCAAGTAATTTCTCTAGACTTGTCTACTTAAATTCTAAATTATTTGAACAGGTAACAAGTGACAAAACTACAATTGAGCCTACTACGTCAGGGACGCTAAATAATGATCTCCCCTCGTAATTTTCGATAGGTAACCTTAAATGGGGATTTACGTTAGCGAGCGCCTACCGTCGCAAACGCACAAAAATCGAATCCGAACTACTCCAAGGGTCCCCTAATTCGATGATCCGGGCGCTCTGCGCTGCGGCCGCAGTGTATGTGGGAAACGCGTTGATTAAATTACCTGTGAGCCCAGTCGGCGATATATCACGTTATCGACGGCGGTTTCGACATCCGCTTTCGCGTCGCTCTCGAGTTTCCACGGACGTCGTTAATTTAGCGTATCGGATAAGACGAAGTCTTAACAATTTCCTTTGGCCTTGTTTGGCGATTAGACGCGCCGCCGAAAGTCGTTCGCTGATAAGCAATTTATTTCGCACGGGCTGGGGGCGAGTCTCGCCGCCAGCCACGCCAGACTTTCAATCGGTCTTCTTGTTAATTTCAATCGCTTTACGGCTAATTGCGCAATTGGAGACTAATCAGCGGCATTGTACACGAAATTACGAGTGACAGGGCGTTAACGCAAGACGCAGACAACGTTCAGGTGGACCGCAAGTGCGTAATTTCTCTCAAAATAACATTACTACAATGATACAACATAGCTGAAAAACTATCCTGGGCGACGACCATTTCACAAAGATCTGATTTCTTTAAGAGATTGATTTTATTTTTACCATTGAATAACAAATTTGATAATTTGCAACTTCGATTTTGTTTTCGAAGAATGTTTCTGTCATTTTTTCAAAATAGGTTGAATTTAAGGTTTTAAATAAAATCATCTTTGGTCACATATACAGACTAACGTTGACAGTCAAAAGTGCTAGTCTTCGTCTGCATTGATTCCATATTATTAAATAGTTCTTACTACTGCTGATGCCTTTCTACGTTACCTTTCTGAAGTAAACATTTGCAGGATACACTAAAAATATCTGATAATTATGTTTTGATTAGCGAAATTTGATCTGAAAACGTCAGATTAGACGAGGATTGAGTAATTATTAGGATTGTTACTACAAAATTAATTCCAACCACATTTGATCTGAACATGAGCAGCGTGAAGTAATTAATTTAATTGTTTATAATAAAATAAATTCCAGTCATAATTGATGACATGATTAGCGTGAAGTGGTTTTTAATCGTTTATAATGAAATTAATTGGTTTAATTTAATGATCTATATACCTAAGATTTCTTTAAATACGCCACAACCGATAATCTTAGCTTGGCGTATTAAATTGCTTATAATCAATCTAAGGTTTTATTTGATCTATTTGTTTGATCTATTTTGTTTAATAAGACGTTATTTAAAATAACGTGATATGAAACGAGCTTTAAAAACATTGTGTGACACCTACGTAATAAAAAATGTGAATGGTTTATGGCTTTTCGGTGAAAACTCGTAAAAATGGCAATTTGATTCTGACGTTGATGACGTTTAAGAATTGAAAATTAGACTATGAACTGTTTGATGTTGGTTTGAGCTGCATATTTGTCAATATGTTGGATTGGTAATATGTTGTTTTAGTATGTTCAACAAAGGTATTTATTAAATTTTACTGTTTGTATTATTTTATATTGCAAACATTATACTTCCAAACTTTATAATTTTTTGAATTTAAAATTATTTCGTTGAGTATTTCAATTTATCGTTTATGACTCTTTATAAATATTTTTAACGATGATGCAAATTTGTATGGTAATTTTTTGAGGACGCCGAACGTATATTTTTTGAAAATTTAATATGTTTAAAGTGATGCGCAATTGCACAATTTTGCATAATTTAGCCGTTTCGTGCACCTGCTGATATTGATCTTTCTTCTGAATAAAATATACCTCTTCGACGTTTTAGTTGTGTATCTAGGTCGGCAACTTATTTGTGGCTCGTTCGCTAGACTTAGACGTTTTCCAATTTAGATTTGCAGAAGTTGTGTATGATTCTTTTTGTTGAATCGTATTAATTTAATTAATTCGGGTCATCTTGCAAATTATTTTATTTTCAAGTTTAAGTTAAGTTAACGGGTAATACGTTTCGCCGTCTATGGGCTCATCAGACCATCACATAGATTCGCTGTAGGTTGCCTTAATTTTATTCAATTTATTTTCAACCCAAACGGTTTCGCTTTTAATATATACTCAGTGACATATAAACTGCACCACCTAGAAGGGGTGGGAATTTTTGGACCAAATTTGGCAGGAATAGTGGACCAGGGAAATAGTTGATTAAAATTTGAAACCCAATCATCAAGTAGTCATGGGATTTTTGACGTTTGTGTCATTTTTTAGAGGTGGTGACAGACAAGCAATTATCGAGTCATTTTTTCAATTTGTTCCACTTTTTCGGATCCCGTTCTTTAGTTTAAAGTGTTTCAAGTGTTTAACGATGTCTAGAGGAAGGAGACCTCAAGTTTACCAGAAGTTGAGTGACTTTGACCGAGGGCGGATTGTTGGTTTACGAGAAGCAGGTTTTTCGTTTTTTAGAGAGATCGGCAACCGTTTGGAACGGCACCACTCAACAATAATGCGTATTTATCAAGCGTGGTCTGAACATGGGGTTGAACGTCGGAGAAGAGGCACTGGGGCTCAAAGACGAACCAATGAACGTCAAGATCGCCGCTTAAGACTAATGGCCTTGAGAGACCGATTCTCTACAACTAGATCAATAGTTAGGTGAACAAGGTCGTCCGATAGGCTTGCGAACTGTTTATCGTCGAATAAGAACCTTTGGCTTGCTGTCTTACCGCCCACATCTTGTGCTACGCCTCACTGCTCAACATCGCCAGGAACGTTTGGCCTGGTGCACGGAAAGACTTCAATGGAACTTGGAGTGGCATCGAGTTGTCTTTAGTGACGAATCGCGATTTTGTTTAGGAATGCATGGTGGTCGGATGACTGTTAGGCGAAGACGTGGAGAAAGGCGCAATCCTGATTTTTCGATTGCGAGGCATGTTCACCGAACTGTGGGGTTGATGGTGTGGGGTGCTATTGCTTACGGTAGTAGGTCACCCTTGCTCTTCATTCGGGGCAGTATGACCGCCCGACGCTACATTGACGAAGTGGTAGAACCACATGTTCTTCCATATCTTCGAGGGCTAGAAGACCCACTTTTCCAGCAAGATAATGCACGACCTCACGTAGCAAGGGTTTCTCTTGAGTTCTTTGAAGAGGCCAATGTTAATCTTTTGCCTTGGCCGTCAAGATCTCCCGATTTGTCGCCCATTGAGCACGTGTGGGACATGATGGGTAGAAGATTGAGGAATCTACCGAACCCACCATTGACAATAGAAGCTCTACGGCATGAAGTACAGGCTGCTTGGGATGCCATACCCCAAGAAGACATTGATCACCTGCTGGAATCAATGCCAAGGCGGGTCAATGAGTGTATCAGAAATAGGGGCGGACCAACACATTATTAAAGAAAAATCAAAAAGATGAAGTGTTTTCTTTATCAAATTTTAATCAATTGTTACCTTAGACTAGTCCAATATTTCTGCCAAATTTGGTCCAAAAATTCCCACCCCTTCTAGGTGGTGCAGTTTATATGTCACTGAGTATATATTATTTGCGATCGTATTTAGGGATTTTAGTAAAAAAAAATACGCTCTATACCTTAGATAAGGCGTCGAATTTACGGCGTAATTTCCCAACTGTGATCACTTTGCAGGTCGCAGTAAAGAACCGCCTGGCCAAACAAATCCTACGTGTTCAGCGTTATCGGCTTCATGCCCCCGCAAGCTTGAAAAGCTCGGGTAATCTTCGTCCGCGCTCCGAACTTCACACACGTCGACGCGAAGGCGCGGACGGCGACGCTTCTTCCGTCATCGCGTTCCGCGTCAACGGCGGACATTCCCGTGCATTTAGCAGGGGGCGCTATCTGCGAATTAGCCCCGTCTATAATCCGCCAGGATTACCGACAGCCGCGTCGCTGTGCTCAAAAGGGTGATAAATTAAACGTTCATGTGGGCCATATATTTCGCATTTAGCATTTCGCGCGGATATTTCGGACACGCTTTTTTTTATTTACCTCGCGGGGTTGTAAACGAGTTCCCATTCATCAGGCCGTAAAAAGGAACGTTTAAAAATAATTAAAATTTTTACGAAGTTATTAAATTTAACGTCGACGGAGATGAAAAGGCCTTTGGAATTTATTTGAATTTATATTTCTAAAATATGGCATCAAAAAACAAAAACATCTGCTTGATTACATATCGCAATATGACGTTTATGGTTAAAGATTTATGAATTTATGATTCAACGTCAATCAACACCTACTACGCCAGGGACGATAAATAATGATCTCCCCTCGTAAGTTATATTAAAAAAAATCGTCCAAGGGGCAGTTTAATTTAGTGAGCCGGACCAATGTCGCAATTCTAACCTACTATTTAAATTAATGCTCAAGACAACCCCATTAAACTAAAAGATGTGAAACAAATTTAAGAAAACAGTCTTCAAAACAGTAAAAAAAAAACAATCTGTAGAAACTTATGTCACGCTCCAAATAAGCACAAACGTTTGCTCAGTGACCCGTAACATGAATGGCTCAACGCAAATAATGTCAACTGCGCAAGCTACGACAATTCGACAAGTGACAGCCAATACAAAAACTTACCTTTGGTATCTTTGCATATCGCCCGGTGCGGGTGTCTCTGATGGTAGATATGTCCAGCAAGTCGCTCTCGTTGTTTTGATCCACCCAGTGGAGGTAGAAACCGAGCCGATCCACCCTCAACGTAACCGGGGTACCGACGCCAGAGTCCTGAAACAAAAAATATCGTTGTTACCAACACCTGCTAATATTTTTACAGTCATGTGCTGCGAGTACACGTTTAAATTTTCAATGAACAAGAGTGAATGAGAAATTTCCAACCACCAACGATAAAAACTAAAAATAATTACATTCCAGAACCTCACAAGGATGACGTTTTTGATACAGCAGTAATATAGCACACATTTCGTGATGCAATGTAAAACATGTTATGCGTAAACTAATCCATAATGATATTTATTATTACACGCATTAACCAGGTCGGTAATGCGCGTCAGAACTACCTTAATTATGAAACACAACATCGACAGTGGTAAGAACTGTTTAATCATGTGAAATCAATAAAGAAGATAAATTAATGATTATGAGTTGGTCAAAATTAATTAATTTTCATTACCTACTTCTAGTTCAAATCCATTATAGATTAAGATTAAATCGGAAACAATGCACCTTGTTTTGGGTTACGTACGAAGATTACGTACTTCACATAACTTAATAAATCTAAACTAAAATCGCCGGAAACAGTCCAATAAATGTCTTCCTCGCCACTTCGCATGGCGCAATTTAACGCAGTAAATTTCGCGGTGCATTTTGTCCACCGTCCTTCCTTCCGTCTTTTTTCGCGGCCGTCGAACGGAAATCGATATGTCGGCGTGCCGGACGTACGTTGCAAATATGCCCAGTCAATTTCACGGTTCGTCCGTTACGGTTCCGTGCGTAAATAGAAGAAGCGGCGAAGGAGAAAAACGGGCGCGGGGCGGAGGGGCGGACGCGCAAAAACGGCTTATCACGTTCGGCGAACGGAGAATCCGACGGTAGTACGTGATCGTTACCGCGGCGGACCGGAAAAAATGACGAGGAACTGTACCAGGAACTACCCGGGTTACTCGGCCAATACTAATTAAAAGTACTTAAAAGACCTGTGCGGTAAAGTGCGTAACACAAGAACATGCAACGGAGAAAATTAAATTCACTGACAAATTATTACATCTTAATTAATCACTGTATTTTAGCCGAGATTCTAAAAAGAGTTATGATAGCCGCTTGGACCATCACTCGAAAGTACGAATCTTCCATCAGCCTTAAGCATGTGATTAAATAGTTCTTACTATTGCCGATGCTGCGTTACATGTAAAACGTGGCCTAGTGAACAATGTTGTACATACTCGTGAACTATTTTGTATGTAATCTATTTGATTACATTATGAGATGTGTGTCGTATTACTACACAGCATTGTAAGCTAAACAGGACTGTATTGGTTACATCATCACCTCATTGTAGCAACAAGCTTGGTGTACTTTTGAAATTATTACAATAGAACTACAGAGGAACGAGTAATAAATCTTGGTGTACTTTTGAAATTATTACAATAGAACTATAGACGAATGAGTAATAAATCTTGGTGTTGAATAACTGGCAGAAATATTAGGAAAAATGCAATATAATGAAAGGATTTCAACACACCAGAATTTGTTCGTTTATAACCGATCTTGCAAAGAACATCTTAAGGATGCAATTCATACATAGTATGCCAGAAATATTTGCCCAACCCAACCACAACTCAAGTCAACCAACCCAACCCAAACCAAACCAACCCAACCCAACCCTCAACAAATTTCTCAAATTAATACCATAACACCATAATACCATAACAATCATAACAAGAAGTTTGCTGTCGCAGTTAACCCAAAAAACAAGACAGGGAAAGTCATTTCTACAATTTTATGCGACGAAGAAACCCAACACTAACCAGCCCAACACAACCCATGCTGTTTGGCATCTCTGTTAACTTCAGTTTATTGATAGAAACCTACCTACATAATAGAAGAAATTATGTCGAGATTGACAATGTTAAATCCTCATCGTTTACAGCTGCTAGTGATGTACCGCAAGACTCAAACCTTGGGCCATTACTATTTCTGATATTCATAAATGACGTAACGGACTTTTTGCTATGCTTTAAATTAATCTATGGTGATGACATTAAGATGTTTAATGCTATTGGGTGTATTGAAGATTGTGTAACATTGCAAGACTATGTGAACACCTTGGTAAATTGGTGTAAAAAACGAGCTCATCATAAATGTAGACACATGACCAGAAAACACCAGAAAACTTGTAACACCACATTACGATTATTTAATTGATAATCAGGTCTTACATCACGTAATCACAAAAAAAAAACAATTACAAAAAATGTTTTTGAATGCAACGAACCGCGACCATTTGTGCGTATGCATCACTTTGATTTTTTTTATATATATAAAAAAAATAATTCATATTTAAGACAGACATTTCTGCCCACTGCGAATCCATCTTAGAACCCCCTGCAGATGCATTCGAAAAATTTAAATCACAAGCGGAAGTAAACGACGTCGACGTCGACGTCGCCGGGAACCCAGGCCAACTGCAAAAATTCGCATTCCGCTAGGCACACAATGGGCCCGATTTCAATCGACGATCGATGAAGCTACGCGGTTTCCGTGATTTCTGGATTACAAGTGCGCGCCCGTTCGATGTTAATTAGATTCGGGGCGGTTACGCGGGCCGCGGGAATTTAATCAGCGGCCCGCGAAACATTCGGACCCGCTGCGTTTCCGGAATTGGACGTCCGACGAAAGCGCGCGCCCGTTTCCTCTAACCCCTTGTGATTTAAATCGTGCGAAACGCGTCGGACGTCGTTCGTAGTTTGCCAGAAACTATAAGGTCGATAAATCGCGGATTTATTACATGTCGAGCGTGTAATCCTCCATTTTCCACGGCCGCACAATGACTGAAATAATTCAACGCGTCGGTTTTAAAATAGAACGTAGGAATGCGAACTTGCAGCGATTGTTCCGCAAAACGCGTCGATTTTTTTCTAAGCGGCGAGCAATGCCCCGAGTCGATAATGCGTAGCTTCGTATGTTTGACGAATAAAAAAAAATCTTATAACTTGGAAAACAAGCTGAAATAAATAAAATGCAAAATCTAAAAACTAAATTAATGGAAATTTATTTATTTACTTCATTTTAGACCCACGCGGGTGATTGCATATCTATCTGTAATAGTTTAGAAATGGCGAGCGTTCATAGCCATCCGCTTCTTTCGCGCTTATTCTTCACGTTTCAGCGGTGTGCATTTCATAATCTCAATATTGATCGTCGATTTACATATTACACGACTGGAAATTATCACGGAATAAATAAACCGTCTCATAGAAGCCTCCAACTAAACTGACTCTTTGTGTCGTTTATTTATCTAGTACTTTGGCGCGGCGTCGTCGTTTGTGCAATTGTTCGCTGGCAGGCTGCAACTGCGTTCGTTTATTTTCGCAACGTAAATAATCACACACCCTTCGCCGGGAGAATTAACACACTTCGCGCCGGCTTTCGATTCGCCGATTAGCCGGCGGAAAACAATGTTTGGGCGTCCGTCGTCGCCGCGCTGCGAAAATAGAACGGTCGACGTGCGGCCGTTGTTCTCCAGGGGCGTGACGACGGAAAAGCCTCGGAGATAAGCGCGAAACGTACTGGCTGTTCATTACGCGGACAATAAGCCGACAGTGAAAAGGCAGGTGGTAGCGTTTGGTTCATTTGACGGCGGCGAAATCTTCCGCATTGAAGTCGACTTACTTCCGACAGTTGAACGTGTTGATTTTTCGTTAACTGTCGGACGAGGAGATTGAAATGCGTTGCATTTATAACACAGTAGGTCCGGAGATGGCAAAGTTATAATATGTTGGTGCAAAAACACAATTTAATCCAGTGGCGTAGATATGATTGGGCTATTGTGCATGTTAGGCAGATATTTATTTCGATTACTTGCCGGACCCCACGTTGCCTCCGGTAGCAATCGTTGATTTGTCGTATTATCAGCTTCGGACTTATTTACTAGTCACCAGATACTTGACGTACTCATCGCTCTCCTGTGGAGACACAGGAGAATCAATAATTAAAATTAACAGTTGTTAATTTAAAACAACAAAATAATAACAAAGTTTTTGAGTGTCTTGAGCGCTTTGTAATTTCTTCATTTAATTATTTTAATGTCGAATCGTTTTTTCTACAGAATCTGAAAAATTACCATGACTAGTAAAAGAAAGACAAGACTGGCAACTTCCACTCACATGAGTAACTTTATTGGAACTGGTTGAGAAATGCTGCCTGCGGAACTACCAACTCTTAGTGATGAGTTTCTACTAAGACATAATGTCAGAGATATTTATTCAAAAGTGCTGGAAAAGTGGGAGCTAACAAACAATGTTGTGGTACTAATTTAAAATTCGAGAGTCGCTGTTCTGAAGGAGGATAGAGGAAAACTGGGAAAAGGCCAAAAACACATCAAAATGAGGCTTTCATAGCAACGTTAGACAAGCTCTTCGACATACTTAATTGCAAGTGTGAGATTAAGCTATGTTCAGAGTCCAGGTGGAGCTGGCTGTGAAGTCCATGAAGTCCACATCTCCTGCTCTTGTTGTAAGGGTATGAAGATCAAAGAACTAGTTTATTAAGAGTCAAAGAGAGATCCAACCCTGTTGGACAACATCAAATTGGATTCCCAGATCTACGTGACCACAGAAGACAATAAAAGCAGACGAGGCAAGAAGATGATTTACGAACAATTTCAGAGTATCAGTAGAAAAAAAAGAGTTAACATTACAAACAATGTACATCACATTACCAACATGTGGTCAAAAAAGCAATTGCAAATGAAAAATAAACCTTAATAGGCAGAGTTAGAAAAACCACTCAAATATTTATACTTTGTAGTTCTGAACTGAAACGTATTTGATTATTTTACATACATGGCATCAGCTACCGTTGAGATTGAAGGAACAGTCGATATCTTCACTTCAATGAGCAATTTTGCGCGAGACCGAGTGGCTCGTTTGAATGTCATAGTTCATAAATTTTATTTCTGCAAGATCAGCAACTCGTTCAATCAGTTCGATGAACCCATCAAATTATGCAATAATGTACGATTGAAGCGATGCCGACGTTTTGTATTCTCAATATGTCCGAAGTTACGAACTTCCCAAGTGTATTAAGGTCCAGCAATTCCAGTGGACGTAATCAACGAGGCACTAACGAGGTTTGTCTTGCAATGTTGTCGGCGCCGGCTGCACAATTCGATCCGTGAAATCGAATCCAATTAAATATTAAAAACTAAACGGACTACACCGTACAAGTTTAATCGAAATTAAATGAACTATACGACCGTATAATGAAACAAAGCTGTAATAAATCGATGTGGGGGACGACAAATGCATATCGAAGCGAATGAAAACAAATACAGCACACCGGGGGCGCAATCTAAGATAACCGTCGAAATTTGATTTCAGTATCTCGATCAATCAATCCGACGCAAAAGGCGATTAATCTTCCGCGCTTCCCGGTGTAGTTAGTTACTCGTATCAACCCGTCGCGCATTGATTTCGCGCGAGTTTACGCTGCACGTCCATAACGAGCGAGACAATTCAGGGTCCGACGTCCGTCATCGTAACTCGGAAGCTCGTTTGCCGTTTTCTGGAGGTGTGCGCGAAATGATGGATTGACGAGCGGCGACGGTTCGTGTTTTTCGGCGGAGTTTGCGCGGCTCGCGACGGCGAAACGTCGGGGGATGAATTTATAAATTACGTTTTCCCGCCGACGTAAACAACCCGGTTAATGTCGTCCCCGTATTTCAGGACGCCCATTATCCGGAAGGAAGCCGGTATTTCTGCCACATTTATTACTGCCCGTGCGCGCCCCGAAGCGACGTTGGCTCGAACGCGCTCGAACGACGATCGGCGCGGATAATACGTCGGTATTTCTTTGTTGTTGATTTCGCGGTCGCGACGTTCGAATAATAGCGATTGTTCGTATTTGGCGATTGATTTTCGTCTTGAGGTGGTTGTCACGTTCGTAAAAATTAAAAAAAAATCAATAAAAACGGTGAAATTTTAATCTTAGAAGTAAGGTCGAATACAGAAAGATCGCCATAGATGTTATCGAGTGTCTTTGGAGCAACAATGTGGGAAAATCAAGTCAGACAAGTAAGGAAAACATCATGAAAATGGGCACGTGGATTGTGAGAAGCATAAATGGAAAAGAGGATGAAATCATTGAAGAAATGAAGTTACGAAATTTAGACTATCTGGGAATAACGAAAATAAAAAACAAAGGTCAAGGAATAAAAGAATTAAGGGAAGTTGATTTAAACAACACATGGACGGAAGAAGTAAGACTAATAATAAAACCAGATAAAGCAAAATCAATTATAGAAGGAAGTTATATAAACGAGGGGCTACTAGTGATCAAAGCAAAAATAGACGAGAAAAATATATGGTCCTATGCATCGAATAGTAGCAAAAAGAATAACAATAAGAAAGGAACAAAAAGATGAGTTCTACGAAACATTACAGGCATTAATAATAACAACACAGGCATAGAAAGACACATTGGAAAATATGGAGAAATAATAAAAAATGATAATGGGAACAGATTGATAGAATTATGCGCAGAAAATGATTATATGTATTATTACAAACACAAAATTCATGCGCAAAGACATTAATAAATATGCAAGAGAAGTGCACTTGCGAAACTCAAAAAGCGTACAATGCAGGATATGTACCTCATCTGGTATTTGGCCGGCCATTTCACCACAAATTGCAAAGAAAAATTTGACAATTAAATGTTTACGAGTAAACAAGTCTAATCTTAAAATAACTTTGACACGATTTTGTAATACAAAACGAGCTGATGATAGCAATCGAATATGAACATGCGCAGAAACGAATTCTCTTGATTTTTCATTGCGTGTTTTACTTTTTTTGTGTTATCTTTGTACAGCGCTTTTATTATTTCAATTGTATACTTTTCCACCTCTCTTGTTTCTAGTAATTCCTCGGTAGTTTCTGCATTTTCTCATGTCTTCTTTTTATTCCCTATTCCAATCTTTTGGTATTTTCATTTTGGTCACAATGTCATTCGACAAATTACAGAATTGTTCGTTTGCTTTATCTCCCGTGTATTTTAACGTATCTGTTGTGATTTGGTCTTATATAGGAATTCGTAGATTTGGTCACTCCACAACTAGATTTTCCACCTTCCAGTATAGTTACTTTGGATTGTTTCCATTTATCTTCTATCGTAATTGTCATCTTACTTTCTAGTTCTTTATCGATATGTGTTGTGATTAGCATGATCTCATTGTTTTCCAATGTCTACCACTTGCTTTGATTTTTCATATTTCCTTTTGTCTTTGGTTCATTATGTTCTCGTGTATTTGTCGTGAGTTCCATTTCCACCAGATTGCGATCGCTGTTTATTTCCGCACGTCGTTTCTTTTGCAATTTTCAAATTTTCTTTATTTATTATGAAGCAGTCAATAATAGCTCCGTCATTGCTCGAGTGCAGTAATAATGCAACAGGTGCTACCAAAAATCCGGTAATTTTGATCTTACCGACTCGTATCGATCAGGTCAAGCCCAACAACTTTAGACAATGACGTGTTAAGGGCGGAAGTGGAAGCAAATCCATGTCAGACGATCCAGGAACTGATCGTTATTCTGCGACACAATAATGCAAGACTGCCCTGCGCAAAATGTACTGTGGCAAAAATTAATGAATTGGGGTGGGTAGGAGGTGGTGCCTCATCCACCATATTCACCTGATATTGCGCCATCGGATTTCCACCTATTCCGGTCGCCACAACATTCTCTAAGTGGCAACAAAATTTCAAATTTGGATGATGTCAAAATGCGCTCTCCAGATATTTTGCGCAAAAATCAATTGAATTTTATCGATCGGGCATTGAAAATTTGTACACTAGACGGCGAAAGGTTGTTGATAACGAGGGTGATTACATCATTGATTGAAAATAAAAACTTTATAAATTTAAAGTTTTAGAATGTAATGTAAAAAAACGACATTACTTTCCGGTCACTCGACTTTTCAGGGTCATTGTCAAGTTGAAACGTAAGTGTGTTGTTAATATATATTTTTTAGTAATACCAACAATAATTTGTGGTAAAAACGTAGTCAATGATTTTATTTCGTTATTAATATGGACTACCTCCTAGTAATGGTCTCAACCACCCTTTACAATGATAGTAGGTAACTGGAAACACATCAAAAGGTTCAACTACCCAGGCACAATCGTGGTAGCAAATATATAAAGAAGTATCATAGAGAAAATAGGAATGGCAGGCAGAATTGGGTGGTTAGGGCTCCTCCACCTAAGTAGAATTAGATGGGAAGAACTAGTACGACGAGCAGCAGAAAAACGAGAAATACAACGGTGCGAGACAGGACTTTCGTTATTTGCCAACTTTGTGTTTGTTTGTATAAATTTCATTATCAACAATTAAATACTTTATCATATCTAGGCTTACGCTATCCATTTCTGATGCTTAAACTTTTTAATTGCATCCCCCACTTCTTCCAGTTCTATTTATTATTATTATATATAATTATTTTATATCTTCCCCTTTCGTTTACGTCAGTTCTATATGAACATCCTTCACACCTGTTTAATATTTCATCGTCACTTGTGATCGTTTCGCCTTCCTTGTGGGCGAGTATGGGTTTCACAAAGTATAAACGGTGATAACAATAACCATATGAAGATCTTGAAGAGAGGGCAGAAAAAGTATAGTCGAAATGCATCTGTCTCTGCCCACCCTTGTTTTTATTTACCTCTAATTTCGTACTCTTTGCTGATCGTTCCTCGCGCTAACTTTTTTATTTCTTTTCTGTTTTCCTCATTTCTTCACTCCACCAAGCAATAGCGAGAAACGAAATCCCATAGGAATTGCTAAATTGACACACGATTGCAGCTGGAGACCAAAATACAATTGTTGGGGCAAAATGAGGCGAATGGATGCAATCATCAAAGGCGAATACAAACTCCAAATTTGAGAGAAGTAAAAGGGGTACTAAATCAAATGGCAGGCAAAAAAATTGAGCCGACATTGATCTGCATAGAAAAGTTGGAGGAGAGAATCTGGAGAAGGAAATGGACATGAGAAGAAATGCCGAACCCAAGGAAGAAAACACAAAAGTTTTGTTGTCTTTAAGTTGTTGCTTGACATATTAAATGAGGACATATGTGGAGGACCTACTCCAACAGGAGAGTATCAAATGGGTTTCAGAAGAGGACGTTCGACTATTTCCTCCTACCCCTCACTAAAACCAAAATAGCGACAAAAATAACTAAATTACAAGCAACTGGTCGTTTCACAAATTGTATTAAAATTAGTAAGTAAAACCCTTCTGTAAGTTCATCATCACGCAGTTGATTAATGAAAGGTTCTAATAAATCATTTCAGTATATTGCAGCAGTTACTGAGTTCTTGAAAAATATTGGGCCGACGATACGCCTTCTCGACACTGCTAGCCAAACACCAATTATTAATGGACGTAATTGACTTTCCACAAATTCATCAGGATTTTCTGCTGACCATATTCTCATACTCTGTTTATTTAAATTCCCTGAGAGATGAAACCAGGCCGCATCGGAAAAGAAACACTTGTCAAGAATGTCGTCGTTGTTTAACTTATCAAGAAACCACTGACAATATTCTGTTCTTCTGCGAAAATCAACTGGCTGTAGTTCGTGGATTGCTTGAATCTTTAATGGATATAGCTTTATATCTTTTTTAAGAATAGTGTGACATTTTCCCACTGACAGCTGAACTGAAAGTTTCGGAATAGATTTCTTGGGAGAGTTTTCAATGCAGTCTGTGATCCTTATCTTAGGTGCTCCGCACCCTGTTTTTCGAACAAGTGATTTCACGAAATTTATGAACACAAGTATGGATATGTTTAACTAACTGTTCATAAGTAATTGCAATATTATGAAACTGTCGTCGAAAATTATGTACACACTGATTAATTGAATAAACTCACTGTCCATTTTCTAATCTAACGGTTTGAAAATAACTATCAACAGTAAATATTTTGTGCTGTAATTCTAACATTTTGTAAATGAAAATAAGTGTCAATTTGACATTTTTAATTAAATAATCGAACAGCTATCTGTGCTACAAATCTTAGGAGAAAAACCAATGAAATGATAGGCCACCTTAATGAGGAATTTAATTGAAGGCGGTATTTCGTTAATGAAAATATTTTTTGATCAAGTAGGGGAAATGGAAATATGGGGAAATAGCAATACAACCGAGGAAGTACATAGAGAAAGAAAAGATAGAGATGTGGCGCAGTTTAGCGAGAAGATGGAGATGATGGAAAAAATAAAACAGGAAATGGTAAAAAAATACCCAGCAGTTGAAAACCGAAATAAGAGAGAACGCCTAGTACGGCAAGTACTTAATTTTCCAGGTATACATTAGCATGCGAAGATATCCAACAAATGATAAAGGTGTCCAAAGCTGATGGCATGGCCGATTCGAGGACAGCTATTAGAGGCAACGTGGGACCGGAAGGGGCCCTGTAAGTAACTCTATGTATCATATCGAAACGATGATACACGGTGAGTTGACAATACTTCTGCTGCAACTCTTTGATTATTAATTATAATCAAGTAATCGAGAAAACGCCTAACACAATATCACCCGAACCCTGGCATAAATAATCTCATTATTAATCATCGTGTTCAATAACAGAATTCCCGTACGAGCACTACATGGACATATCTGACTGATGCTAAACAGTCTTTGTTGCGATTTGTAAAATCGAAGACACACACATTTCAAACGTTTCAGTTACGTACACACCAACGACCCTGACGCAGCACTCCACGCAAAGGTTATCGTTATTTACCCATTAAAATGTCGCATGAAAACGACCGGCAACGGCAACCGAAACCGACCAAACAATCGCGGAATGGTGTCGGTCGAGATAAGTCGCGTTTACGGACCGCGTGCAGTCACGAACGCGATCGGCGTCCGCGATAACCCCGATTTTCGAACAATCTGACGAGCCGTCACATTGTTCGGCGCGCGTTTTCGGTCACGATCCTTGCGTAATTATTTAAAACCGTAAACGGCGGCGCCGAAGCGAAGGGGATCGCAGGTAACGTCATTCGGGCTGTGTAGATCGGCGCAACGGATGATATGCATCGTGGCCTCGGGTGACACTTTTAGAAAATAAAGGGATATGAAATTGTTCCACAGACAAAAAAAAAACAAGCTTAATCGGTACCCGGGCGAACCGTTGGGTGATTTACAGCGGAGCGTTCTACGCTTTAGCTGCCGCCTGTTGCCTGCCCCCGGCGCACACAATCGATGACGAGGTCGCAGGATCGGCGCTACAGCGACATTTGTTTGCTGAATGTATATGTTTTTTATGTGGATGCTTAAGTTGAGTTATCGTTCGTCGGTTGGTTTCATAATTTTATTATTTAAGACATTTGTGAGTTATGCGTTAATGTTTCAAACAATCATTTGCCAAATTTATCTCTGATATAAAAAGCTTCAAAAAGCCCAAATAAGCAACATAATGATAAATGTTCACATCCCACTTTACACTTTATCTGTGTGTATTGTTAGCGAATCTTATTTTTCTGGTCCTTTTCGATTAAGGGGGGATCCTGCTTTAGGAGGCCTTAAAATAGCGTTTTTGGGGGATTTTTTTAGGACAGAAAAAAATGAGCAAGTCTAGTGAACTTTTTAGAGCATTTTATTGCATATTTGAGCATTAAAAAAAATATTTCGAGAGAAAAATATTTAAACGGAACCGATTTTTATGCACATTTGTGCAACACCTTTCAATTGCAGTCTACAATCGGTGGGAAAGATGTAGCTCGTAATTTTTGTCTGAAACAAAAAAAACCAAAGAAAATTGTATTCTCATATATTTTCTTCTAGGTTAACTAAAAAAAAAACCAAAATTTTTAAATTCAAGATTTTTCTCAGGTTTGAAAATAAATATGCTTTTTGCAGGAAGAAAAATCATTTCAACTTGATAAAAAAGTTGTTTAGAATTTTTTTTTTATTAATCTTTTTAGTTCAAATCGAATAGAATGCTACTGAAGCCAACAAAAGTTTTGTTTCGTTTTGATTGCTTGTCTAGTTTTCTCGCAATCACGCCCACCAGTTTAGAAAAATCGTAAAAACGAAAACTCGAGAAAACGCGCTCTAAAGTTTACGATTAGGAAAAATGTTAATTTTCGATTACTTATGGAATATCTCGTTATAATCCTACTATAGCTCTTACGAATTCAAAATATTATTGTTTCGAACGACCGATTGAACTTTTTTCAGTACATAGTTCGGTGTTATGTGACTGCGGGGAGGGGCGCGCGCTTCGTTTGTCCGAGCGTTCGTGCGTTCGTATATTTTTTGCTCGACACCTCACTGTGTTTAGTGCTGTATCTTTCAAAATATTGCGAATTAGCCGCTATAACTTTTTATACATATTCTTAGATATATTAGGCATAGATTTGAGCAATAAAAAATAATCGATTTTTTAAGCCTTCTAAAGCAGGATCCCCCCTTAATAGTTCAACAAGAGTGTTAGAAAATTAGATCGATAAAATTACGTTCCGCAACGCACGTTTAAGACGAACGCCACAGAATGCCTTTATTCTTGTCCTTCGACCCGCACACATACGCGCTGCAAACCTCGGCGTCATCGGGCGTCTACTGTTGGACCAAATCGCTGCCAAGTGACATCGCAACGCAGAGCGTCGCGACTCATTTCGCGTGCTCTTTACGCAAACGACAGAGATATAAAGGCTACAATTCGTTTGGAAAAGAACAACAAAAGAGGCCCTAATGCGATGCTTTTCGCGTCGAAACAAAGGACTCGCCGAACGCGAAATCGTTTGTTCGCAACGTCGCGTCGAGCTCAAATGTCAATGCGGTCGTTTGCCGTTTGAAAAGACGGCGGATTGCCGCGTGACAATCGATGACGCATCCATCGTTCGTGGAACTCGGAACGAACGAACGATGAAAATGACGCTACAGACCTTTATTCGCCGGCGAGGAACAAAACGACGATGGATTACACGATGTAGACGAATGAACGATAATTTTCGACGAAATGGTTGCAGCGAAAGAAGTAAAGTCGTATTTGACGCTATCGACTAGTGAAACGGGTATAAAGACGACCTTAGGTCACGACGCTCAGTATAAATCGCCACGATCGTTAGAGGAGATCGCTCCGCTGTTGGAAAAGTGATACAATCATGACCTTTTCAGTCGAGAAATTTTATTTATTTTTTTTATTATTTAAACTCAAAGTTATTATATTCTAAATAGTTTATTTTCATGTTGCGACAACATTAGGAATTACTTAAATTATATATTTGAACTATTGAAAAGTCAAAAGTCATTACGACACTGGGCGTGAATGTTAGAAAAATTTAACTTGGACATATTCGTTAGTATTATCTGGCCTGGGACGAAGTGGTTGTTGCATTTTCGTGACTGTAGTCGTGGGTGAGTTTGGTTGGGATGGGTTAGGTTGAGTTGGGCGTTGTTGGGGTGGGGCCGTAAATATTTTTTCTACTTTGCGTTGGTAATAACTTCATTTTAGCACCCAAAACAGTGTTAAAATGAAAATTTGAGTGCTAACATGAGTCTGGTATAATTTTCTTTCTTTATATTGGCAACGGTTTGGCAGTCTCTAACGTCAACGAAATGTCAGTTGTAAGTAATAATCTTTGCATTGTTTTCGTTGCACCATTCTTCGATTTTTTTATATTGTGTTCGTATTAAGAACGCGATTTGTTCGGAAATAAATTCCCAATCGTAGTCTGTCCAATTTTCCGTATTTCGGGTGGAGTACATTGCAAGTCTTTGCAACTCATATTGCGTCAAAGAAAACTGACATTTCAAATTGAACGTTCGACCGCCTCCTTATTTAATTTCACACAAACGTTGCCAACCCGCGCAAATATCCCTAAATGTTGAATTACTGAACAAAGTTTAATTTTTCACGTAAAAAGGGCGCAAAGTAGAAAAAATAGTATAAAATACTCGCACAGAAGGCTATTGAGGGCATTCGTCCGTTCAGCCACTCGCCTTCGCGGCTCGTGGCTGAATTTCGGACTCACGCCTGAAACAGTGCCTTCTGTAACTTTTTTTTTAATATACTATTATAGCCATTTGAGTTCTTCAAGATTTGACAGGGGAAGCTCTTTCATTGACTAATAAAAGTTCAAGTTTTACAACGAAAGATAATTTTTCGACTGTGAGTACTACAACTTACATAAAAAAATAATAGAACTAATGGAATTAATGGTCAACCACCAAGAAATAAAAAATCATCAGAAATCATACACAGACCTCAAGGATTGTTCTTTAAATGGTGAATGAAAAAAATCAATAAGTTACAAAAACTATCTTCGTATAAATGTAACACTACTAAGCCTCGCAGCGAACGCAAAGTAAACAAATAACATATACCATAACATTTTATTGTGCAGTTAAGTCGTGAACAAATGACAAACACAATAAAATTATTATTTTCTTATGAGTGGTGTAAAATATTTTTATTGTTCTAAAGGAGTGCACACAAAAGAGATTGCGTCACATGTGCGCTGAGAATAATTGAATAAATACAATTTAACATGTAACGATGACGATGTGTTCAATAATTTTATTCAAATTCCTGTCATGACGTTTAACTGAGATTCCACTACCCTTTACATACTTTCACTGTAGAAACATTGCCCAATATTATTTGTTCCTCCCATTATTACTACAATCAGATTTATCAAATTTTTCCACTTTGCGATGTAAATCACCAACTACACTGTTTAATTGAAATAATGTCGTAGTGTCTAACATAAATACTACCAAGACAGTGGACCACAGAAAAGTGTTTTGTGAAAACAAAGGACAAAGATAGTACCTAAATACGTTTAAAATTGCAGATTCAGATTGACCGGTTGTAATATTTGTTTATATGCGTACCTCGTTAGTGTGTCATACAGTTTTCATCGTCGTCTAAAACCCGTGTCGAAGTTCGCAAATTCATTGATCGAATTACTTAACTTTAATTGTATTTACTCACAATTTCATTTTTAATATATGTGTAATATGTAATAATTCAATTAATTTAATTTTTAATCTCGAAACTCAATTAATTTTAATACACTTTCACCTTGACTTTTTCAACGAAATACACGACGTTATTAACACTTCTCGCATTACCTCAACACTGTCCAGCTAATTAATACAAGTAACCCATACGTCATCATAAAGGAAAAAACTGTACAAACACAGACATTTCTGAAGATAAACTGTTGCATGTTCATCTTTACTAAACAATTTTTGAAAACATCGACATTCCCATGAATTTTATTGATTCGATTGATTCGATTAATCATTACATTATTTTCCCCAACCCAACCCAACCCAACCCATAATTATTTTAATAGAAGTAGACTTTGAGTGTCAACTTGAGTGTGAGGGCATTGACATCGATATGATTTCCTCATAACCGCAGAAGATGTAACGTTAGTGATCTGATCAGTCCTGAAGGACGAAACATCTGCCACGTGATACATCCACTGAAATTTAACAACCTCCACACACACAGGACATATATAAATAGCGATTCAAGTTTCTTAATAGTCGCAAACGATTTGGGTTCCTTGTTTTTAATATTGCTCGACAGATGCCAAACAACGGATCGGAGTTTCTAAAATTCTACTAGATCGGATTTGTGATTTTAGAAAAGTTTTTGCATACGATTTTAAAATAAAACTTGCGAGTTCTGAAACAGATTTCAGTTCGAAGCGCATGTTTCCATATTTCTGAACGATTTCATATACATTGAATTTGTAGATAACTATGTCGCCAATTTATTTCGCAAATACATTTTCCTTGTGTGACGTCATCACAAACTGGTTCTGTTAAGTCGAGTAATCATATTGATTTCATTTCTAATTATATTCTAAAATTTTTGATTTAAAATTTACATTTGCATACGCATACGCAAAAGTGCAAGATTGTAACGATTCATTTGGTGCTCCTTGGAGTCCAGAGAGAATGTGAACGCGTCCCATTTCTAAACCATAATGGATAGATATACACCGTCGCGTGGATTTCGTTCGGAAATTGAATTCTCTATAACTTTATTTATTTTAATCTACTTTTATCTTCAAATGTTCGACTTCGACTTTGAACGCTTGCCATTTCTAAACTATTATTGATGGGCACAATGTTAGAGAATTCAATTATCTACAATGGAATATACCGTTTTATGATATATAGGAGATTTTTCTCATTAAAGTACTACGTAGAGGCGTGTGCACCATACGATGTTACTTTTAGTCCCTTTTAATATATTGCTCTTTGATCGATTTTCAAGTTAATAACAAATAGTGCATGAAACGTTTCGTGTCCACATTGGACGCGCCCCCATCTAGCATGCCTAATCACCGGGGTTGGGATACGTTCGACGTTTATTTGTTACCCCGCCGTCGATAAACGTTCTTCGGTGGGGTAATTTTCGCCAATTTGGCCTCGTAAATCGGGCGTGCCCGTGTCTCATACATCATTTAACAACTCGATATGGTATTTGCTATGGGACTTTTTAGAGCTACCGTTCTTAAATGACGCCATAGTATAGGAATTGTATTGTATTTTAACCCATCCACCCTAATGAACAAACTACTACACGAAGAAAATATCACGAATGAAAAGGAGATTTAACATCAAGAACTTCTTTGGAGCCCGAAAACGAAATAATTTAATTGCACAGAGAAATGAGAACATCGTCGTTGACAACTTCTGTGAGGGAATCGTTGCGTTTCGCATTCAACCGAGTTCGGCGAAGTAAGAATTATTCGTCTACATTAATCACTGGACAACGTTCATTACCTCCCGCTTCTGTAATTATTTACGCGATGATTCCACCGCGTCAAATCTGAACTCCCCTCGTGATTGATCACCCGGCTAATCGTCATCGAGTAAATTTGCGATTTTATTAAAACTGCACTGCGCGTTTAAATTGGCCATTAAAATAATCGAAAAACGTCGATTAAAAAAAAAGTAAGGTTCTTAAGTGCGAACTTTACGAGCTTTAAAACTTTTACTGCAGAATCTCGACGATCAAATTAACGTAGAAAGTTATAGTCTTCCTCATTATAAACATCATTAAACGAGACTTGCAATATGTGCGAGGAAGTTTACAACTATGGGTGTAGAAAGTTTATTTTCGTCGCGACAGTAACAAATATCAAAATTTTTCAAAAATAAATAAAAAAAACAAACCAATTTAAATTTAATGATTTATTATAAGACATGCGCTTCAAATTGAAACTAATGGCATATATTTCATATAGTTGTTTAATAAATAAGAAAAAAAAATGTTGCGAGCGACCAATTTAAAATATAGGTTGTTGCGATCTTCAGTTCAAAATTATGATAAATAGGTTCCCAACCCATATAACGGGTGTTTTTTTTTTTTAATTTGGCGTCGAAGTTGATCATGAATGTTTAACTGTGAACGAACCACAATTTTGACTCAAACGTCACTTAAGTAACAACTTTTGACAATTAAAAGTGAAGTTAGATGTCAAATTAATAATGATGGTTCGTTCGCAGTTAAACATTCACGGCCAGCTTTGACGCCAAATTTAAAAAAAAAACACCCGTTATAACGCTTGCTCTTTTAAATTTGGCGGTGACAAATTTTTTTTTACAGGTCACCCTCAAACGCAGTAAAGCCGCAGCTCAAAAGCAAGGTTGAGTTTAAATGTCAAATTAACAACTGTCACTTCAATGATACGTTCGCAATTAAATTCCGAATTTAAAAGAACACCCGGTACTTCATCCTGTCCACCTTGACGTGTCATAATTCACTGTTTTTGTAACACGTGAATTTTTACTATGACATGAAAGTGTTAGTTAAATTTCATTAGTGTATTAACTGATTATAGTTAAGCCATCAGTGTCACACGTCGTTTTGTCGTGCACGTTATGAATGGGGAACTAGAAATACGTGGAATGTGTATCAGAAAACATCTCATTCGTCGAACCATCGCGGTCGCGTCAGCAGCGTTTCCCTGGAAGCGACTTCGAATACGCGCGAACTGTCATCGCAAAAAAAATCCCGTCGAATTTTCGACGTCTCCGGCGTGCGGTTTTAAAAATAAACGCGGGACGTGTCGCTCCGTCGCGATCGGTTTCTCCGGCCGAAGACATCGAAAGCGGCGGCCCCGGCTCGGCTCGGCCCTCCTTACCTCGTCCCATTTGATGAACTTTTCGCCCTTCTGCAGCGCCTCGGGGACCTCGACCGGTCTGAGAGAGACGGCGTTCCCGACGGCACCGGCCGAAGGGCCGGCCCGGCCAGCCATGGTGTTCGCGAACACCCCCTACGGTGCACTCATCGCAACCCCATAGTCAGGACGACACGACGTCTCTACACTAGCACCATCCCGTCACTGACGTTTGACCGCGCTCTGCCGCCGTTCCCGTTTCACCAGTTGCGCGTTTATCGACTCGTCACCTATTCACCGTCGCCGTTCGTTGAATATTTCGTCCGCAGCGAACCAGCCTCAACGCGGCCGGTCAGACAATACCATTTTGCTTTTTTGCAGGTTGCTTTACCGACCGAGATCGCTAAATCCAGGAACGCCGCCGCCGGATTCACGCGACAATCTTAGCGCAAAGAGGGCGACACGTGTCGTGACGATCATGGCTTACTACTATTACTATATATATATATATATAGCCATGGTGACGATCTTCGTTAGCGCCGCTGAGTGGCGGCTTTCTGAAACGTATTTTACTTCGCGCACTTACTTAAATGTTTAATTAATTGATAAGAAACTCAGCGGTAGTAGCGATACATATTTGTATGTATTTGCTTTGGGAGATAAGAGGCTGAAAGATACACACCTTGCACTTGTTAAGAAAATAAAGAAAATAATAACAAACTGTGTCAATAAATTATTTGATCCTGTTAAGCAAATAAAAAAAATATTAACAAATTGTTTCAATAAATTCTATTTAGACTTGTTAAGTAAATAAAGAAAATAATAACAAATTGTTTCAATAAACAACGAAGGCGTGTCATGATGCAGGAGCAGATCAGTTTGGCAGGGTACAGCCACTCTCCGGATATGTTCCGCCAGCCTTGAATGAACTTAAAAAATTGTCTGCGTACTCCATCAAGAGCTAGAGAATGACTTGCATAAATAGGATACCAAACTAGACCAGCAGTCCATCTCTGAAGTATTTAGAAATTCTCATAATAATCTGCTTTGCTTGCAGATGTACGTACAGCACTGATTTGAGAAATAAACGTTAGCTTAGAGTCAAAATAACCCCAAGATCTTTAAAAGATGAGCACGATTTAAGTGGCCGTCCAGTAATATTAATAACAGGAATGAAACGAATGGATTCACTTAAATATTGTGATATGGTTGCCAAGTTGATTACAGTTGACCTGCCTGCCATGAACAGAATTTTGGCGCAATGCAAAGAATTGAAATAGGCCGGTAGTTCGACAGCAGTGAGGTATATGCCTTCTAATAGACGGATTAGATTCGTGTGCGTTTCCAGCGATCTGGAAATGTACTCGATCCAATTGCCAGGTTAAAAGTAATTTCTAACTTATCGACTTTATTAGAATAACATATTAACAAAATAACAACACTATGTCCTAGTTCATTAAATAAATAAAAAACAATTTAAAATATTCCAACCGACTGTCCGAGATCGTCCTCCAACATTTTCTTGTCTCGTATCTTCACCTGCAGGAGAAGACACTGCAATACACCAATTCTAACATCCATTTCGACAATTTCAGACTTAATTTTCGAAATCGCCCGCTTGATATTCACCAGAGGAGCTACGCAAACGAACCGATTAATTAAAACACAACAAACCGACGCGACTCACTTCCATCCGTCATTGAGCTTCCCCTTTCGTCCATCTCCTGCTTCACGGATTCCAATCGATCGGTCAATTTAGCCAACTCTCGCGTTCTTTCGGTGACGCCGCCGCTTATGTTCTGATAGACGTCCTTCACCTTCGACAGCTGCTCTTGCAAAGTGCGGTATTCGTCGAGAACGGGGTCGAGTTCTCTGTTCAAGTGCTTCTCTCGATTGCCGATTTTCTCCAAAGTGAACGTTATGTCTTTCTGCAGCTTTTCGAGTTGGTTCCTCGTGCCGCTCAAACTTTGATTTATCGTCGAGCGGTATTGCTTCATTTGGTCCAAGTTGGACCTCCAATCTCTGTTGTCGTTGCGGATCGTCACTTTCAGCTTGGGTAGCACTCGCTCCACTTCTAGGTTCCACTTTTCCAAGTCGACGTTGGTTATCTCGACCTGTTGGGGGGCGATTTTATCGACACGCACGTCGTTCAAATTAAAAATGTTCTCATCGTCCGACTCGTCCGAATAATACGCCATCATTTCTTCTTCGACTCTATCTAGGACCAATTCAGATTCGTCTTCAATTAATTCAGCATCTGCTTCTTTTTCTTCTTGTATTACCGGTCTAAAATTTTACGCAGTTGAATTTTTATCTATTACAAGTTATGCATTTAAATTTTTACTTTTTAAATTCGAAATTGGTGGCCTTCAAAGCCTCGTCAGCAAGGGCACTCAATATAAACGTAACGTGCTCGCCGACCCCTTGTTTTAACTTATTAGGAGGAAAATCAACGTTAATCCCCTAAAATAACACAAATGGTTAAACTACAAACGGGTATTTAGACGACGGTACGTTTTCTCGAACGGCGTCTAAAATATTAGCGATCGTGGTGTTGGGATCGTCGAATTCTTGCGGTTGCTCGAACTCGCGCCCGCATTTTCGAATCAACCAGGCGGCCAGGCACGAAAACAGATAAAATTGCTCGCCGGGATTCTTAGGCACGACGAAATAATACCTACGAAAATAACCAGCTTGAGAAGTATACACAAAAATCGCGAGTCACTACCTATGAATCGGCTTCGTTTTAAGAGCGCTCGCGAAATCCTTCTGGAAATTTAACAATTTCAACTTCTCCATCAGTTCCTCCATCATGGCGTGAGCCACGTACGAATTCTCCTGCTCTTTTTCCGCCGTTATTCGAGATTTCATCATGCTGGACGTTTGTGTTTGTGTTTGTATTTTGACGTTTGTTGACGCCGTTTTTGCGAGTAAAGCAGGTGACGGTGGCGGTCGGTAACGTAACGCCGGGAGTGCGGCGCAGATGGCGCGGACTCCAGTGGTCCCATATTTGAACCGCCGCCAGCACTTCCCCTCAAAAAAGTGGTAAAAGTGGGGACGGCAGTCGAGCTGGGCCGAAAGCAAGTTTCCCGTTTCGCGAGGCGAACCTCGCCGAACTGTTTCGGCGCAGCCCGACGCCGTCCCCACTTTTACCACTTTTGGCCAGCGACTTGAGGAGAAGGCGCCAGCGGCGGTTCGAATATGGGATCACTGGCGGGCTCCCGTCGAAAACGCGTAGCTGTCATGGCCTCACGTTTTCATCTCTCGCCTGTCAAACGACGGAGGATGCCGTGAACGCGGGGCGATGTAAGCCGTCGTCGATGCCGCCGATTTCGAATTATGACGCGCTGTGCCAAAGTTTTCTTCGCGTGTTCGCTGTTCCTCGCGTGCGCCGTGTGCGTCGTCAAGTTGAGTTTCTGCGTTTGGGCGGATGTCTTCGTCGGAGGCTACGGCGACGAAGATGTTGACGTCTGGCTGGACCGAAATCACCTATCGAAGTACAGGCAGTTGTTCAAAGATAAAGGTAGGAGAGAGAAAACAGGGCACCTATATGCTTTGTATATATATATGCGGATTTACCCGATAAATTTAATCAAAATTGATAGTTTATCTGAATTTTTATGTTTTTGCGATTTTAAGTGTAAATAAAAATGGAATGCAAAAAACATGACATCGAAAAGCATGTTCTCAGTGTTTAAAACCGGTGTGAACTTTTATCTCTTGCACACCTTCTCGTCGCAATTTGATTAATTAAATAATTAAAAATAATTATTGCAATTTTCTATTTACGTAACACGCGTCTGATTGCAATCGCAATTAGCTAACACACCCTGTGGTTCTTTTGGGTGGCAATTGCATGCGATTGTAATTTAAATTTGTTGGGTTGGGGTGCATGATAAAAAGTTTGGTGGTTGTTACGACCATCAAACTTTTAAGGCGAACGCCGGGATTTAGGTCCATCGATCTGTTGTGATGGAAATGGGGCGTACTTGATTGTCAATGCAAATACAATTTATTTATTTACCCTTAATCATTCGAATAGTTCTGATGGTTGCAATAGAAATTGAGTTATCAGAAATAGGGGTGACACGAGCTGGTCAGTTTACAGTACTGAAACAACAACAACCACAACAATACCTATTGGCCTTTATGTTACTAGAATTAGAAGGAACTGATTGCATCTTCATGTAAATTATTTGGAATGTATGTGGCTGGTTCGTAATAAGGTTCACGGTATACTATTCCAGGGCGATTAAAAAAAATAACAACGAAACAAATAAACGAGCTGAGGAAGCAACTCGAAAAATGAAAAAGATATGAAATTAAGAAGCAAAACAATTAGAGACAAAACTTGTCTCTTAAAAAAAAAAGTCCATGAGCAAAGTGCCCTACCCTCCACTACCTTCTTTGCATTACATCATTACATAACAAGCGCGGAAAGTAATACATATCGTACTCGTTTTATTGCCAATCAAACGAGTACGATATGTATTACTTTCCGCGCTTGTTATGTAATATACTATAAATGATATGTTCGTAGCTAGGAGGTCACAAAACACCAACAGCGAAGTCAAAATAGTACATTAAAAAACAAGTTACAGAAGGCACTGTTTCAGGCATGAGTCCGAAATTCAGCCACGAGCCGCGAAGGCGAGTGGCTGAACGGACGAATGCCCTGAATAGCCTTCTGTACGAGTATTTTATACTATTTTTTCTACTTTGCGCCCGTTTTACGTGAAAAATTAAACTTTGTTAAGTAATTCAACATTTAGGGATATTTGCGCGGGTTGGTAACGTTTGTGTGAAATTAAATAAGGAGGCGGTCGAACGTTTAATTTGAAATGTCAGTTTTCTTTGACGCAATACGAGTTGCAAAGACTTGCAATGTACTCCACCCGAAATACGGGAAATTGGACAAACTACGATTGGGAATTTATGTCCGAACAAGTCGCGTTCTTAATACGAACACGAATATAAAAAATTCGAAGAATGGTGCAACGAAAACAATGCAAAGATTATTACTTACAACTGACATTTTGTTGACGTTAGAGGCTGCTGTTTTTGATAACAAAAACCAAGGTGGCTTAAAGAATATAACGTCAAACGACAAATGTCATCAGTTTGTTACAGTTTGTGCATTACAAATAATTTCGTAGTTATTTCCAAGAAATTAGATAATTAATATGGAAAATGATAGTGATAGTGACTTGAAATTGACACCGCCAAATATAACAGAAGCAAAGAATTTAACAACGCTAAATTTATTGCAACAAATTCTCTAAAAATGATTTTCAATAATTGCACATTTAACATAAATAAATAAAATATATACGCAGGTAAGTTATTTCATAGTTGTTCTTCTTAATTGGTTGGGCACTGCTGTCCAGGCTCTGCTAATGAATAGGTAATTTCGTGGATCCAAAGCAATAAATAAAATATTTGCATATTTATTTGTATCTATTTTTATAATTGTCGTTGTCGTAGAAAAAGTACAGTATGCAACTCGCACAAAATAGCAATTTTGCGCTCGTTTGAATTGCAACACTCGCCTTCGGCTCGTGTCGCAAACTTTCAAACTCGTACAAAATGTGCATCATTTTGTGCTTCTTACATAATATACTATTATGTGATATGAAATGAACGTAGAAATAACGGTTGAAATATCATAAATAACACTCTAGGTGGACATGGAGGTTGACTCGATCAAAGCAACATAACGTACATGATGTGGTCCCTGGGAAAAATTCAAGGAACCTTAATGATGGAACTCTTAGAAAATAAATATGTGGGGCTTTCCCATAAGATTGGACGATTTCCTCCTCGCTACATACAAATGTTAAGTTTAAAGTGTGATAGCTCTACCGTTCATCGTCTGGGCGGTAGAGCGCGCACAGACACACACACAGTAACACAGACACACAGTCATTCCGAAAATAGTCAGAAACGATTCAGGGGACCTCAAAACGTATATATCCGTTGAAATCTCGAGTTCTAAAATTTTCATGATTCCTATACTTATACATAATGTATAAGAAAGTAAAAAGTGATCTATCGATATCGTGAAGCGCTTGTCATTGGCGGCTCAAAAGGAAAAAAAAAAATTACATGCAATTGGTAGCCCATCTGTAGGAAGGGTCAAAGTATGAGAATAAGGCTCCACTACTGATCGAAAATTTACTCCCACCTTCCGGAGATATCGTTTGAAGCTGCAGCAAAAAATAGCGCATGTAGTCCAGTTGAATTAGACCAACAAAGGTACCGCCCTGAAAAAGTTGTAAGTGCGGTTTTCCTTCGCGAATCGGCGATGGGAGAGGGGTTACTGGCAGTTCGGTGTTCGGGAATCGAATACCTACTTTTTATGCCATCGTACGATTCGCTGAGGTTTCCTAATCGCTCCTATTTACGCTTTTTTGTTTTTACCTTACCGGTCCCCCTCATTCCCACTTGAGCTCTTCCCACACCACGACCGCGACAACATATGTACATACAAGACGTACCAGCAGTTGGCTGTAGTATCAAGCCGATGCTAGGGAGTGGGGGTGGAAGAAAACTAATCGTTACAAATGCCGATCCAGCACCAGAATGTTTGCTGAAGACAATTTTCTGCAAATGCAAAACGACGTGCGGAAAAATGTGTGATTGTCGCAAAGCAGGACTCCACTGATCTGTATTATGTCAAAACTATCGATCCTGTGGAAAAAATCTGCGGTGGTCCGCACCGTATTTTCTTATACTTGCTTATGCTCCGTTTTTAGAAAGTGGTTTTCAAATAGAAGTTATTTAAAATTGCAATATCTTTAACTTTTATAGAAACAATTTTTTCGATAGCTCATACCGTTTTCAAAATGTGGAAAATGTGATAAGAGTAAACCGTTATTTCTGGTTTAGATATCGCTTTTAAAATATTATGTTTTCTTGCTTTCTATATTCGCATCGAAAGTCTCATAAATTAAGCGCCAATAATTTGTCGCACATACTTTTAGCCGTCCGATCGCAATAGTATAAAATCTGCAGTGGGCCGCACTGAACTTTCTTATACCATGTTATACTACATTTTTCGAAAAAACTTGTTTAAAATATCAATATCTATAATTTATGTAAGAATATTTTTTTTAAGTAACGTACATCCATTGCACATTGTACAGTACATCTACATCTACAGTAATATAACCCCGAACGGTAATCGCTTGGATTTCTACCTGAACTGGTAAATCGAATAAGATGATATGAGTGAAATAGGGCGATGCAAGTTTAGTGGCCGTTGAGGGCGGCTCCTGCTTTAGAAGGCTCAAAAAAAATTTATTGCCCAAATCTATGCCTAATATATCTAAGAATATGTATAAAAAGTTATAGCGGCTAATTCGCAATATTTTGAAAGATACAGCACTAAACACAGTGAGGTGTCGAGCAAAAAATATACGAACACACGAACGCTCGGACAAACGAAACGCGCGCCCCTCCCCGCAGTCACATAACACCGAACTATGTACTGAAAAAAGTTCAATCGGTCGTTCGAAACAATAATATTTTGAATTCGTAAGAGCTATAGTAGGATTATAACGAGATATTCCGTAAGTAATCGAAAATTAGCATTTTTCCTGATCGTAAACTTTAGAGCGCGTTTTCTCGAGTTTTCGTTTTTACGATTTTTCTAGTGGTGGGCGTGATTGCGAGAAAACTAGACAAACAATCAAAACGAAACAAAACTTTTGTTGGCTTCAGTAGCATTCTATTCGATTTGAACTAAAAAGATTAATGAAAAAAAAAATTCTAAACTTTTTTAGCAAGTTGAAATGATTTTCTCTTCCTGCAAAGAGCACATTTATTTTAAAACCTGAGAAAAATCTCGAATTTCAAGATTTTGGGTTTTTTTTTTAGTTCACCTAGAAGAAAATATATGAGAATTACAATTTTCTGTGGTTTTTGTTGTTTCAGACAAAAATTACGGGCTACATCTTTCCCACCGATTGTAAATTGCAATTAAAAGGTGTTGCACAAATATGCATAAAAATCGGTTCCGTTTAAATATTTTTCTCTCGACATACTTTTTTTTAATTCTCAAATATGCAATAAAATGCTCTAAATAGTTCACTAGACTTGCTCATTTTTTTCTGTCCTAAAAAATCCCCCAAAAACACTATTTTAAGGATCCCCCCTTAAGCGAGATACTATGCATATCTGACGTGCGTGCAGTTGTCGCTCCGGCTAGTCCTGGGACTTTTGAATCATAGTATCACGACATCTTTGTCAATTTCGTTTCTAGAATTCTAACTAATCGCTTCGCCCAAATCCGGTCCTGAGCGGGAGAGATTTCTTGGCCGGGCGAATCGCATGCGCTCATCGGCGGCGGCCCGTGCACGCCGACGGCGCTTTTTTGCCCCGTAATCTGCGGATACTTCCCGGAGGCTTAGTAGCGTCTTAGAGGGCCCTCTCGAAACGGGTGGGAGAAGGACGGCCTGATGGGGCTTCCGGAGCGCGCCGGAGAGGTCGCGGGCGCGTTCCTCGCGGCCAGAAATTCCGCTCGGCGGCGGCGGCGGCGGTGGTGGGGTGTTTGTTATCGGTCGCCCGGGGTAACGGCTGCAGTCGCTCGTTGGCCCTCGTCGGGGTGAGTGCACGGTTCCCGACCCCTTCGCCGATGGACACGACGATGTCCACCACGTACGCCGCCCGACCCCGTTAGGACCCGCAACCGCCGCCGGAATATCTTCCTCCATCTTCTCCGTCATGTGGACCGACGACGTTGAAATTTGCTCAATCGGCATGACCATGCAGCCGTCCTCTAGTGCCTCTTCGGGTGAGACGTTTGAATTACGTTAATGTATCCGACTAAGTTCACGTTTATGATAAATGACTTGAGACGATACATAAAATCAAAAAAAAATCCAATTTAACTGAAAATGGTTATAAAATGTAAACTATCGTGTTGGCTTATAGGTTTTATAGAAATAATTGTGTCAAAGTTTGACAAGTTACTCATCTAGAAAATTGTCCAAACATAAACGCTGTCTGTAATTCCAAATTCCACCACTTCGAAAAATATATTTTAATTATGTAAATTTTGTGCTCTATAGTGAGAACCATCGTCGCAAAATACTTCACCGGAACTACTTGACAAATTTGACAAATATGACAAATTCGCAAACAAAAATAATTTTACAATTTTAAAATCCTCGACCACCTTTGACCATAATATGTTTTTATTATATGTCTCATTATATCGTCGTTTTTTTTTTAATTATTGACGACGCTACGTCGATGCATTAGAAACGTCAGCAGATATACAACGTGGCAAATTCTTTACGTGTAATTTCTCGCTACGTGTCCTTGATGGGATTAAACTCGTATTTGTTGGTGAACACAAATACGTCGTAACGGCACATGTTACGACTGCATCACATGTCGATTTGCGATGTTCATAAAGTTAACGAAGCAGTTTTGGCAAATCGAATGTTCGCGACTTTGATAATTTCCCACTTTTTGTCGGTAATTAGTTGTGGGATGTAAATTTTTGCCGCGCTTTTTTTTTAATAATAATTAAGTGATTATGAAGTTAACGAAGCAAGGGTACTAAGAACAACAACAATGGGAAACGGAATTGTTGAAAATTTGCCGCTTTTTACTTCCTTATACTTTTTACTTCCTTATATGTGTAGGAAATAATTTTCGAACTCGAGATTTTAACGGATATACTCGTTTTGAGGTTCCCTGCATCGATTCTGACTATTTACGATTACGAGTTATCGAAAAAATTCTAAACAACTTTCATTTGAAAAGTTTTTTCGAAACGTGGTATAAGGAAGTTCAGTGCGGACCTCTTCAGATTTTTTGTTTGATTTTGCTATTTAACTCAGTCATCAATGCATTCATTAAAAATCAGTGTACTGTTAATTTTCTTGGTTATTTTCGCAATAGACGAATTGAATTCGCTTACAATACACTAAAATTATAACGAGTGGATTATGATGAATGAGTTTCTTCGGATGGAAAGAAACGAGCGAGGTCTGGCGCTGGCGCATCGTAATCTGTCAACGTTAATTTCGGCCCGATCCGCTCGTGATGGAGCGTTTAGCGTAATTCTGCGTTTTTCGCCGCGCTTGCTTTGATACGCAAAAACGATAGCTCGCTGCATCAATCAGATAATCTCTTGGCTTCGGTTCAGATTAGTTTCGGCGGGTGTTTGTATTGGACGGGACCGGGCACGAGACTTGCGATTCACCGCAGGTGAAAAATTTATCGACGTCGATGGGTTGAATTAAATGCCAGAAATAATAGACCGGTGGATGGTTGGTAAATTTAAAGTTTTCGTTCAAAATAAGTTTTCGTACTTGATTGGGTGATTATGACAATCATTACGACACCAATGAAAAAAATTATATGATAGGGTAAGTGCAATAACCTTTATATTTTTTGCATTATGAATCTTAATAGTTAACCTTTCCATTCCACTCTCACCCTTCCCCGACTGCAGAAAGGATTCTGTGACATAATAATTTTTGTCTTTCTTTTGCCCAAAAACTTTTCCAGTCTTCTGGCCATGTTTTTAATCCTGCTTTCGTTTTCGCCAATTTCAACTCTAGCTCCAAAATCTTGACCTTTTCTAAACACTTCCCCCAGCTCATTATCATCCACCATGTTTCGTCCTTTTCGCAAACAGCGTTGGTGCAGCGCCTTCATTGTCTCGACAAGTACTTTCCTGTATATTTCATGTTAGATCCATAAACATAGCGTACAATTTTTGGTCTTTTCTTCTTATTTATTTCACCGCAAGGTACGAGTATAAGTTGTCGTTTATTCCACGTCCTTCTGCTTCACCTTGTCCTTGTGAGAACACTCCTCATTTCTACGTCTTGTTTTAATCTAGCTGTCATCCTTCCCGGATGTACTTTATTTACTGCGTTCATTAAAATTATCCTATTATAGTTTTCCACGATTCCCCTGTCCCCTTTTTTCTACCACCATCACCCCCTTGCTCCATCATTTCGGTATGTCCCCTTATTCTGTTGCATGCTCGTAGATGTCGAGGTTCAAATTAATTGTATTTCTAAATACAAGTCAAAAATGCCTAAAAAAATTCAACCCAACCAATCCAACCCCACCAGAGCTATTTGCCCACATACTGGTGTTTGGTCTTTCACCGACGTATCTGTTAACACTTGACGGAGGAAATTGATTCGGTCTTTCATGCTAACACGTGCATTGCACAAACATCACTGTGTAAGCCTCCCCTCCATACCGCCTTCCTGTCTGCTTTAGTTTCTTTCTAACTTCTTGTACTTCCCTTGTTTTAATGCTTCCCTCGCTCCCCTCTTGACACCCTAGAAGATTCTTTAAACCATTGTCTATCTCCTTCGATGTTTTTCCCTTTCTCTCAAATACTTCCAAATCTCCCTTTATCCCTTGAGCCCCTCTAAATTGCTTTTCTGTCTCTTTCTGCTCGCACAGGTCTTTATAACTTCTCTTCTCTGCCGTGTAATAAATATTCCCAACTTTTTTCAGCCTTTGTCTCAGCTTCTCATTATCTAGTCTACATTTTTCATCGAACCATGTGGTCTCTTCTTCTTTCTTACTATAGCCTTCTTCATTTTTTCGGTTAATCCTTCAACGTTTGTTGTAAATCTCCCAATCGAACGCTTAACGCGTTCTGGTATATAAGCTTCGCCATGTCGTTCCATCGTTGCCTATTCTATATTTTCGCCGTAGTTTCTTATTACAACCCCTCCCCAGTGATTAACATATCGACTGGTATGTGGTCTGAGTCTAGCCTTTCCCCTACCCTGAAGCTTGTTATTTCTTTCGTCGCCTCCTCGGTAACTAATACGTTGTCTAACACTGACATACAATTCGGATCGATGTATTCTCCAAGCCTGTCCATTCCAGGAGGATGGTTTCTTCTTCATTAACTACTTTGTCCGTCTATCGTTTTGAAACTGTTCCATCTTTCCATCCTTCATTGCCCAGGTTTTTGTATTCACCCTCTCCTCTCAACCGTTCAAAAATCCTCCATTATCTCTTCCGTTATTATTTCATTTTTTTTTTGTCTATACATATATCGTATAGAGTCGCTGCAATTTCCCTCCATGTCTTGTATGGTTTTTTTGAACGATACCTTTACCTTCTTTTTCCTCTTACTCCTGTTATTATACCACATTTTGCTCTTATATTTCTCCAAAGTCTCTATGTCGATGCACGTCTCCTTAAGTCCTTTGTAATCGAATCCTTGTAGATACTCCTCGGTCTCCTCTCTCCCCACGTTCCTCTTATTCCTCCTGTATCATTTTTTCTTAAACTGTGAATCAGTGAATTTTTTGGCCAAACCAGAAATGATAAAACTTAAAAATTTTCGATTTTTTTTATCATTGAAATCGTTGGCCGAAATGCCGTTCAATTTTTCTGAAGGCGACGTTGAGTTTTTGTATTTTAAACGTATGTTTAAAAAAATTTTCGACGTGTGTTTAAATTAAATTGCCTTTCTTGCATAAGTGCATTTTTATGCATGAATCGACGAATTTATTATTCGCTCGGCTGTAATGCAACTGCATTACGTAAATCGTGGCGAATGAGCTATGCGCTTAATTTGCGGAACTTTATTCCTCGGACGGTTCTCCAGATCGCCTTATTGTTTAAGATAGTTCCGCGTTAATTGCAGCGTTGGTTAACGCGATTTGAAAGGAGCTCGATACAATTACAAAAATAATCGACCGACATTTTAATGTATTTAAAAAAATGATATTAAAGATGGCCTAATCGTACATCTTTAAGGTGCAATGAACAGTAATTAAACGGATCCATGAAGAGTAAATAGTTGATTGTTTAATGAATGTTCGTAACACCATCAAGGTGTAAGATTACTCCATCTTTCTTGACAATAAAAAACACGAAATAAAATATTCAAATTGTATACGACGTAAATTATTTCTTTTTGTTTAAATGAATGTGAAACCAGGCACGAACGGATCTCGATTTATAAACTATTTAAGCCATAGGGTTATTGACAAGTATTTAAAAACAGTCGGTTAAATACGTAAGTAGTAATTAGTGATTATGGATATCGACCATAATTAGTGTTAACGTACCGGGTGCTCCAACGCCCTTGCTTAAGCCCTCTTCGAATTGTGCTTGCACTTTTTGATCCACCACTCTCTCTCGTCAATCAGTAAAGTAAAGTCTCGTCCGATTGCGTGACCGCACCCATTACCTGTCTGGAACCCACTGGACGCAACTGCCCAGGTCAACCAATGACGCCAGCACCATACAATTATTGCTAGATTATTTGCAAATGACAGAATTTATAGAAACACGTCTGGAAGTGAAAATACCAAAATCTTGAAACTGGTAGAAAAGACCTTGGTGGCATTTAACAAAGTAGAAAAAAATGAGACAATAATTAAGAACAAGCACAAACTAAGGTACCTAAAAGATGAGAAGGTATACATAAATAATGGTTTGACCATAAAAGAGAGAGAAATCCATAAGGAAATAAGAAAACGAGCGAAGACAGAAAGGGAGAACGGTAGAAAAGTACAAACAGGGTACAACAAAATTGTGACAGGGAACGAGGAATGGAGGTGGAATGAATGGAAATCCAAAAAACTGAAAGGAACCATAAACAGGGAATGCATGAAGACCGACCACGCGAGTGACAAACACATGAATTTAAACAGTACCAAAGCAACAACAAAAAAACCAACGGTACGTATAACATTAGAATAGAGATGTGGAACGTGAGGAGTACTTTTGAAGAAGGAGCCTCAAAAACATAGTGAACATGATGAGGAAATGTAAAATAGATATAATGGTCGTACAGGAAACGAAACAGAAAGATAAAACCAAATGGACGTACCACACGTTCTTCAACAAAAGAATAGACAATAGAAGATTTGGTTGGATTGGGTTGGGTTGGGTTGGGTTTATGGTAAATAAGAAATATACGCAAGAGGTAGTCGACCGCTTATTACTTCGGCAGCGATAGTAAGTAAATAATGAATTCGCGCATAACTTCCCAATTCGTCTTGATTACATTTTCACAAATAAATCGATCCGCGATTCTAATTCTAAAAACTCCAAAGCTTTCCCGAAAATACCTGGCGGTCATTATCTGCTGAGTGTGCTCGATTAAATAGGAGTGGGAAAGAAATGAAACGAAATAAGTTTAACAAGTCAAAAAAAAAGACAGCACGCGATCTTTAATAACTCACGTAATTAAAGACGGGGGGGGGGGGTCGTTTGCAAGTCCGCTCGTTCTGTTTTTGCTAAATTTGCTAATTATTTTGTTGTTTTGTCGCCCCGTTCTTGAACGTTCGTATTTAGCCCCTACTACGAAATTTATAACGTTCCTCAAAGGCCGCGAACGTTCTTTGTCTCTCAACTCGGACAACGTTTCTTTCACCTGCGTGTGTGTGTTTTGTATACGAAACGGCTGCGACCTTCGCGGAGATAAAGCACTTTGTGTGTGCGTTTTCGTGCCCGTGCACGTACCCCGTTCATTTTCAACCGGTCGCGTCGTCGCACCGATACGTGTTTTGTGTAACGAACCGATTCGTTAAAAATCACCTCGTCCACGTCCGCACACACACACACGCATATCGATTGCACTTGCACTTGCCCTACGTGGTGCAGTTAATAATGCAAATTAATTAATTGAACCGTGACGTCGACGCCGGGTTTTTTTTTTAAATTTGAAAATCGCTCGGACTGCGACCGCTGACATAAATCGCGGGTAAAAATGCGTGCGAGCAAGGCGAACGGGACCGGTTCGTTAGACTCGTTCGTGTTCGATAACGGGTGTAAGGTGTTGGTACTATCGGTCGAGTCGGGGCACTCGAAGTCGTACCTCCTTGCGCTGTGCCAGTGTCGGCTTTCGTTTTTGTCGGGCGCCCGAGCGATACGAACGGGCAATTAGAAAAATCGAAGGATCGCGTCCCGCGGGCTATAAATAACGCCAATTTGTTCGATCGTGTGTCGTTTGGAATTGTCCAGTTGTGTTCGGTGCGACCGAATCCAGTACGTATTTTTTTTTTATTTATTGCTTTGTTTTGTTTGAAAAAGTTGCACCAGGACATATGCGTTTGTGTTTCGGATAAATGCATTGGGGAGTTATTTATGGTCTCGCTGTCTATAACGAGGTGACTTTGTGACATTCTTTTGTAATTTTTTTTTAAATATCACACGTTATAATAATTTAAAGAACACGTCCCTGTCATCTATTTGACGTCAATAATGACTTCTGTAGTTAAATGAGAATTTTCTGTGATGATTATCTTTAGACTGTTTGTTTTCGTTCTTTGTTGTTTAATGTTGTTTATTAATTCTTGCCCTTGATTTTTTTTTTCGCGAATATATTAATGCCTCGTTAGATTATAACTGTTTTTCAAGTAAGAGTAAACAGCACATGTTCAAACTTTAGTTTAACTGATGTTTGGGCAGGTGTCCCGTAGTGGATTTCCGAAGGTGAACTCGTAGTCATAAAAGTCCAATGAAATTTTAACTCGCGATGTGTCCGATTGGTTGCTTATTTTCGAATTGATTGATTGTTTGAGTTGCTGTAATAATTGTTAGTTTTGTGTGGAAATTTTGGGAGTAGATCTTAGAAATTCGAAATCTGTGGAAGTCCGACTTTCGAATTTAATTTGTGTTTAACGCAAAGTGGGATGGTGAGTTTTTGGCCTTGTTTGCGCTCGCGCTTTCTTGGTATTTAAACCTTGGATGTTTAATTTAATTATACCACACTTGATTTTTAACAAATCTATCCGAATTTCAAAATCAGTTGGATTGGTTTTTGATGGCGTTGTGGTGGATTGATTACATTAAATGTTAGTCACATTAAATGTTCGGTTTTACTGGGATTGTAAATAACATTTTTTGGAAAATGACAAAAAGTGATGGAAAGTAAATAAATACTTAAGTTTGCAAGTGCGGTCGTTATCAACCCAATCAACTCAACCCAACACCAATCTCAATCCCTTCCCAGGTGAGGATTTTTGATGAACACAAAGAAAATTTTAGAAATGGAAAAAGTTAAACCCAACCCAATCAACCCAACCCAATTCAATCAACTCAACACCAATCCCGATTCCATCCAGCGTGAGGATTTTTGGTGAACGCAAAGAAAATTTTAGAGATGCAAGAAGTTACTAAAGACAACCTGACCCAACTCCAATCCCTTCCCAGGTGGACACAAAGATACATTTCGAGATGAAAATAGTTACTAAACTTAAGCCAATCAGCTAAACACAACATGAGCCAACCCAACCCCAACCCCAATCCCAATCCCATACCCGGCGAGGACGGAGGACAATTAAAAATAATAAAAAGCGTTAAAATCGCAAACGTCGTTAAAAATTATTACAGATCGTAGACGTTGTTAATCATATTAACTAATTCGTTGAACAAAAATGCCAAAGAATATAACATTTCAATTATCAAAATATTGGACATAATCAGTCATAAAAATAACTTCAAATTATTCTATATGGCGATCAAAAACAAAATTATAGAAAAAAAGGCGAGAAGTGTGTAAATCATTTACTCACAATAAAAAAAACAATTGAAATAATTAATTTTACCTTCACGCGCTCGAAATGTGTTAATTTGTGTTTTTTTTTTAATGGAAAAAATTAAAGAAAAAAAACGTAATTTCATTGAAGTTTTTCTTTGACTTTCGTTCAAAGGGTCAAATAAATCAATCAATAACAAACTAAATTAAGTACAAAGGAGGATAGATGAGGTAGAAGCAGTGGAAAGATAAATGGTGGAAAGATGGAAGCACGTGGACGCGCAGGAAAGATAAGGAAAATGAGGAGAGCAGAATACAACGAAAGAGAGATAGGAAGGAGATATGTGTATATAGAGGCCGAAATATTTGAGAGGGGGGAAACAGGCAGAGAAGAAAGAATTATTGCAAGGTTTAGGTGCGGGAGCAAGAAGAGAGGAAACAAATAGTGGATGAGACGTACAGAAGTTGTGCGTTTTGTGAGAATGGAGTGGATGTATGGAAGCATTGGATGGAGGAGTGTGCGGTGGTAGAATGGAGTGAGGAAAAGAGAAAGAAAGGAAGGGAATGGAAAAAGTGTGTAGATGACAATGGAGAACGAGTGGAACTACTGACATACAAAAAAAAAACATTTCTTTATTTAATAATAAAATAACTTTTAAGTGTTAAAAAATTACAGAAAGAACCTTTAAGGGGCAAAAAATGTGTAAACTAACGAAACCACTCGCATAACCCAAGGACGTCCACCTATTCTCCTTACATCAGAACCTTTGTGGGAATCACAATCGTTTTCATTATCGAGAATCGATCCCGAGCAAAGAAACGAACTCATTCGACTGGAATGAACTTATTTGTTAATTTTCTCCAGACTAAGAAAAACTCCCCGACTGAAGCACAAAAACTTGTACCAATACCAAAGATGATTTTAAATAGGGGAGACCGGGATGTTGTCGGAATCGATCCTTCGCATTAAAGCAAACCTATTTAAGCGGAATGTATGTATGCATATCCGAATGAGCACGTGTTTTATTTTTCCCAAGGGATGGCGTCGAAATCGACTATTTATAAGCGCGGTTGGAATTTCCTCGCCGGCGCGGGACCGGGCCTTAATGATTAATAAATATCGGCAGGTGCACGACCCGACCACGATTATTTCGTCCTTTGTGCCGCAATTACCATTACACGGAGTTCCTCATCGAAGATATCGAAGAACCACAGTTAGGCACACAACCCATTAATGGCATCGACGTGTTCTCACAACTTTCACGACCATCGCCGCATTAATTAATCGATGCACTTTTACTTTCCCCGGTTTACTTAGTTTTAGTTTCCAATTTGTTAATTCTTTTTAAATTAATTTGCATCGTGCACTGCTCAACAAAATTAGGGGAACATTTTTTTTAGTGTCTATAAGTTTTCCAGAAAATGATTGAAGCAGGATTTTTTCTTGTCATATTATTCCGTAGACCTTTATTGACAAAGTGCGAAAAGAATTACGGTGATTCGTTTGATCGTTTTCATCGTAGAAGCCGAAATGTAAAGAAAGTCTAAAAACAAAGTGTTTTTTCACCTGAAACTCATCAAATTAGTCACTGGAGACGGTAAAACCGTCACTTTTGACATTTTCAATGCTTCTGGGTCCAAAATTAAGTGAAATTGAAGTTGCTTTGCTTGAAGATGGTCGATCTATGACCATATGATATTATCTGCAGAGCTTGGCATAGGTCCCAAGAAACGGGTACATATCCAGGAGAATTGGACAAGGCCGTAAAAGAAAAACTACCCCTCGGGACGACCGGTATATTATTATTTCTTGTCTGCTACTGCCCGTGAGCTACAAAATCTACTCCGAAATGCTACCGATGTGATAATTTCCGATCAGACGATTAGAAGACGACTCAAAGAAGTCAATATGACTTTTCGAAGGCCTGTGCGAGATGCTCGCTTGACGAGGAATCACAAAGTTAGCCATGAACATTTGCAATGGCAACTTCGACACTGGGGGCTTGTGATGGTCGTGTACGAGCTGGATCGGTCATAGTGTGGGGTGGCATTAGTATAGACGGTCGCACAGTCTTGGTTGCCGTTCCCCAACGTCTCAACGCACAAATTTATGTTGAGACGATTCTTCAAGAACATGTTATGCAATTTGCAGACAATTTCGGCCATGGCTTCGTCCCACAACAGGATAATTGTAGAGTTCATACCGCTAATTTAACAACAAACTTTTTCCGGGAACATGAAATCCAAGTGAGTGGGTTGGGTTGAGTTGAGTTGAGTTGGGTTGGGTTGGGTTGGGTTGGCCAGCCATGAGTCCAGACGGGATTTACTAGAGATGCGAATTAGGAAGCGTCCTGCTGCACCTCAGACTCTACGGGGGTTGGCCGAGGTCCTTTTGGAAGAATTGCGAAATTTACCACAAGGCATATTAAGACGTCTTATTCGCAGTCTTATTCCCCTAATTTTGTTGAGCGGTGTATATAAAAAGTACCACGTTCGACTGCGAAGAAACCAATTTCGCGTTGACATCCATTTTTTAACATATTACTCAAGTGCCTCGCTATGTAAATAATCCAGAACTGGTAGGCGCACAGGTAGAATTCCGGAGGCCGGGATAAAAAAGGGAAATTGCTGCCCGAAACGAACCGATGCGGGTTATAAGCGGGGGGGGGGGGGGGGATATTCAGGGCGGCGGAATGTTTTTAGGGCGTTCAACCGGGTCCGCAGTAGACGGGGCAAAACAACGCCCGTAAAATAACTGAAATTATTCACGACTCTCCGCCGTGTTTAATTGGACGAATTTTTCGTAAATAAAATATCTTTTCGCGGTACAAGGTTCGCTAATTGCGATTAAAAAGTTGGAATTAAGTGCACGTAGGTGACTCGTCGCTACGTGGTTGTTTGTTTTTCAGAACTGTAGATAAGTAATTGTTGACCAGCACAAACAATAATTTGTTTTGAGTTCCGAAATCTGTGACGTGTACATCACGACTCGGTGTGCGCGGAAAAATTCGAAAGAATCCGGCCGAACGATTCGCATTTTAATATAAACTCGCGTCGCGTCCGTTTGCGCAGCGGACGTCATTGTTTGCAGTTTGGTGGGTAAGCGGCCCTCAAGGCCCCGCCGAGTCGTCCTCCGCGGACGTGATGCCGCACTCCGCCGCACGTCGCAGGCACCTGGCCAAGCGAACTCGCATCGCGGACTGCGCAACGCTGGAAATATGAGAATTCAATTTCGCATTGCGATTGATAAATTTCCATCGGCGAGAGCGCGGCGGCGGCGCTCCCGGAATTTAATTCGTCGGGTCGGTTGCGCCTTGAAGTTTCTCGTTACGTTTGTCGCCTGTCGGTCGGTGAATATGCCGATAGCGTTCGTGGGAAATGCGAGTGTGCTTGGGAAGTTTTCTCGCGCGAAGTTGGTTCGCCGATGGTTTTACGTGGGGTTATTTTCGAATGTGGAGTACGAATTGGGCACAATGCAAAGTTTATGGGGATGGTCGGACCTTTAAAATCCATTCGAAACAATTTCGCCGACCTCTAATCAACCAAATAAGTGACGTGTATTCCAAACGAGACCTAGCAAATGAATTATATAGAGATTTCAAAGCCTGGGTGTTAGCAAAAATGTACAGTTTCGAATTATAAATCCTAGCATCCTTTACAATAGATTGAATATGATCAGCGAAGCTCAGCTTTGCGTCAAATAGTACGCCAAGGTCCTTAATTGATTCGCTACGATTCAAGATTTGGGAGTTTATTTTATATATGAACAGAGATGGATTTGGTTTGCAAGTAAGTGACAATGTGTTACACTTAGCGGTATTCAGGTGTAGGTTATTTGACAAACAGGTATATATTTTGTGGAATATTTTAAGATCATCTGCAAAAAGCAGCTTCTTGCAATGGATAACGTCAGTGAGATCGTTAATAAAAATATTAAAAATTTAAGGTCCCAAATTTGAGCCCTGTGGGACTCCAGAAATCGATTAAAAGCTTAGGATGGTAGCTATCTTCTTTAATTAATGGCACACTATCATGAATTACTTCACAATGTAAATCAACAAGACGAGATCTAGAAAGCGATTGTTCGAGTTTTTAATTTGATTATACTGAAGCAAATTGCCGACGTCCAAAAAGCTTAGAAGAATTTGCGATTTCGGATTGTGAACAGTACTATTCGCGAAATGGAAAGAATTCCGAGCTATTGATATCTTCAGATAGCCATGTTTCAGCCTGACTTAAGTCATAAGAGTCCAATGGTCGTCTCTTTCTTTTCTAACTCAAGAAAAACATGACACTCATCACAAGTGGTTTGGTCCATTGCGATGGTTGTAGATCTATATTTTCTAAAACCGTGTTATGATGGGCTTAGTTAGTGAACTGTTTCGGATATCTTTGTTTTTTAACAGTGATATTGTTTTTGACTGTTTTAGTTTCGAATGATTCGTTGATAATAAAGCACAGTGGTCCACTTATAACGTCCTTTGTTGACAACAATACCTTGTCCAGTATTTCGTGAATTCTTTTGCAGCACTTCTGTATGCTGTTAATCGATCCTGCATTATTTACATGGCGTATTTATGGTGTAGAGCTGCCCGTTGTGATATTTGTAAAATATTTGTTGAGAGCGTCTTGGATGTCTTTGAACGTCACTTCATCGGTTATTTGGTTATTTTGATCGTCATCGACATAAGCAAGTTCCTGTTCCCAGCACGTCTTCTTAATGTTTGTGGACTATATATATTTCTTGAGCTCTTTATGATTTTTGTTTATCACTGAATAACAGTTTGAAGAGATTTTTTTTATTTTCGGAGTTATCCATTTTTTCTGTACTTTGAATTCAGAATTTGCTTCCAATGGAAAGGCTTAATTGAAAGTTCTTCCCACGATCCGCATACATATCCAAATGTCTTGCCAACTGTACAACTATGTCTTCTTCCATCAATTTGAGTGTTAAATATTTCGCGATATAGTATTTTTTATAAAAAAATTTCAGAAGCGTACGATATCCTGACTTGTATATCCACAACATCAGGACATTTTTCCAATGTGTTTGTAATCTGAAAAACCCTTTCACAGGCTCATTTCTGAGACCCTTCAGATTAAATAAATAAAAAAAATCTATTTTTTTTTAAATCGTCAAAGTGTAAGACGAGAACATGAGAATAACAAGCAAACGAAACGTAATTTATTGCTCAGTTGTTAAAATATATTCAGCTCGGTCCGAAACGTTCAACAACGAAAGTAAATTACAGGATTAGCTCGCGGGCAAAAAATGCAAAAAAACCATGTGTCCCCCTTCGACCCACTTGTCCGGAAAATTAATTCCATTACTGTGCAATGTGTACATGCATACTTAAAGTTGTTGTTCCGATTTACCGCCTCTGTGCCAAATAAAACTGGGCATAACTAACCACATTTTACATACGTACATAAGTCCATAGTGTTTCGTATTTTTTATTTTTTAATTAATATGTACTTCTTATAATTTTTTTTATAAATTAAGTTACGTTTTGTTAATTTCCTGAAAACGTTGCATTTCGGTTTTTGCGCCTAGTCAATTTATATAAGAGTGTTCGTATTTCCTACGGATTACTACAGGACGTGTGTTTCGTTTTGCCGCAGGTATATCCCAGCTGGCTCAATGCGGTCAACTGGGAGATCTGCCCGAACTGCCCGCCCCTGACGAGCAGCGGCTTCAAAAGGCCGCCGCTCTACTCCAACAGCGACTGGTTTTCCGTCAGTGGCTGACAAAACACAACCTCCAACACCACTACCCGAGGTAAGGTGTTCGCTATTAATGTTAGGCACACACGCGCTGCACATATTTAGGCGGTAATTAATTTATTGGAATCTAAGCTAAGAAAATTTTAGTGCTAAAATGAGTCTGGTATAACTTTTTTTTCTTCATGTTGGCAACGGTTTGGCAGCCTCTAACGTCAACGAAATGTCAGTTGTAAGTAATAATCTTTGCATTGTTTTCGTTGCACCATTCTTCGAATTTTTTATATTTGTGTTCGTATTAAGAACGCGACTTGTTCGGAAATAAATTCCCAATCGTAGTTTGTCCAATTTCCCGTATTTCGGGTGGAGTACATTGCAAGTATTTGCAACTCATGTTGCGTCAAAGAAAACTGACATTTCAAATTAAACGTTCGACCGCCTCCTTATTTAATTTCACACAAACGTTACCAACCCGCGCAAATATCCCTAAATGTTGAATTACTCAACAAAGTTTAATTTTTCACGTAAAAAGGGCACAAAGTAGAAAAAATAGTATAAAATACTCGTACAGAAGGCTATTCAGGGCATTCATCCGTTCAGCCACTCGTCTTCGCGGCTCGTGGCTGAATTTCGGACTCATGCCTGAAACAGTGCCTTTATTAAATTTTTTATTTATACAAAAATTACGAAGCTGTGTACTATCGAAGTCAAGCAAGTAGTTGCATGTCTTAGACAATTTTTCAAGAAAAAAAAAATAATTATGGGAAAGAAAGTCGTAGAAAGAACGGTTAAAGCTGTTGGAGTCTCCAGAAGAATGGTTGAAAGAATAAGTAATGAACACCGAAGTAAAGATAGAGTAAATTATTTCAAACCAAAAAGTTTCAGTAAAAGAATCGAATGTGATGAATTTGTCTAAAGAGTTGTGGGGAGAAAGATTGTTAAAATTTCCAACTGTAAAAGAATTGTACTCACAAATAATTAACGAAGTGCCAGATTTGCCAGAATTTTCCCAGAGAACATTGTACAGGCGCACTGTGATTTGAAATGCCCAAAAAAAAAACTGGTCAAAAGTCAAAAAATAAATGTCCACTGCTAGATTTGTAATAAATGAAGTATTTCTGCACAGAATGCAACAACGACAACGACAAAACACTGTTGTACCGTCGCGACGGTTGGTAGCACGTGAAAGACAGATCTGTCACGTGTTTGCGCGAGATGTGATGAAACGCGAAAATATTCGCTCCGGCAAATGTGATCACAATTTTTAGTTCAAGTGCTCGTTCTCATAGTTTTCACTGTGTCCCCATTTCAAAATTGCAGAATTTTAAAATTCACATTTACATATTTATCATGTAATTAGTCTCAAACATGCAGCAGTGCGACCTTTGGAAGTACCAATTAAAACTGTAAAAAGTTTGAACAACTTGTGTCACCTGCAAGTGATACTTGGATGTACCGCACGAACAGTTTGATGTAATTTTATGCAAGCGGTTCTGGTGACTTTTTAAATTTGTCCGTTTTTATTACAGCTGGTTTCGCCGTGTGCGCTGCTTTAATTTCATTCTAATTTATTCATGAATTACTCGTTTGACGAAATATAAAATCTTTCCAGATTATTAAGTTTGGAAGTATCGAGCCTAGAGGACGTGTACTGGTTGGAAGATACGAAGGCACGTCCCGCTTTACAAAAAGAATTTCCGCAATGGTCCGCCGCCCGCCAAGCACTCCCCATATCGAAACAGCGCCTCGAATCATTGAAAGCTGACCTTTGGAGCGAAGTCGTCAAGTCGAGCAATCACCAGGACGCGTGGACATGGGGTAATTTTCTTATTGTGCATCCTGTATCCCTTATAACTTTTTTTATTTGTATCATCATTTTGCAGGTGGAATGTTGGTCGTTTCAGTTTCGGTGGCAGGACTGGTTACGCTCGCTGCTATGACCCAGCCGTCCCTGGCGCCGGAAGCTAAACATTCTTTGCTCCAGTACGTCACTGGTAAATACCTGCTGCCCTCCAACTGCAAGGTGGTGTTTCACTGGATCGACCCCTACCCCGTCGGACACACCGTATGCTTCACCGTGCATTTCTACCAGCGCAACGGGCAACCGTACCCTATCTGTGATACTGATCAACTATTAGTAGATGTATGCGAGGGCAATAGGAAGGTGTGGCGTTCGTTACTCAACTTTAAGTCTAATTAACGATGGCGGTTTCAGATGGCGATATTGACTGAATTAGGTTCACCGACGGATCCGAACAGCGCCAATCAGGCTCGAGTCAAGTTCACCGTGCGACAGGCTGGGCAGTACTGCGTGAACGTGATGGTGGGAAATCAGCACGTCGCCGGCAGTCCGTTCACTCGCGGATTTACGGCGGGACCGACCGACGCGCAAAGAACGATCGTTTTGAGACACTGCAGCACCGTCGTGTGCACGGCCAGCGTGGGACATATCTTGTACATTGAGCCAAGGGACGAATACAGTAATTTGTGCAGTTACGGACCTTCTGAAGAACCCACACAGGTAAAAAGGAATGCCAATATTTGTCTACCACTTGAATTGAATTACATGAAAATTCATCGAATGATTCCAATGTACCTTAAGAGTCATTTGCCGTCAGTGAAGGTATCATTTTAACCAGATAATTTAATACCCAACAACTTTTCATCTACGAATTTATTTGAACACATATCTGATTGTTTTCTAGATTATTACTTCTTGGACAAAGATGAGTAGCATGGTCTTAAAATTTTTATACAGTTTGTGTATTTCTATTACAATAATGAAATACACAACTTTATTATGTTATCTGGTAGCCCTTCACCAATCCATTTTTCGTTCTTGCCTTATGACAATCGCTGATGTAAAAAAGCCCCAACAATGTTTACATTTGTGTTAACACGATTTTCAATTGAACTTACCCTTATTGTTATGTTTGTTGATGCAGGGCTACGAAGTCAGCATATGTCAACTAGGAAACAGATCGCAAGAATCAAACCTTGACATCATCGAGGAGAACTACAACATCAGCCTCGATTACGATTGGCAGAGTCAGCGCATCACTTGTCAGCTTAAATTCTTGTACGAAGGTTGTTATCATGCCACGATTCGTTACCAAGGTACTGAGTTGAACAATGGAGATTTTGACATCATTGTGCTAAATAGTAGGTATTTTATTTATAGTCTTAAAGTTTAATGAGGATATTGAACAGGTCCAAAATATAGGGGATCTGTTGTAAATGTAAATAACTTGTTTCTGTTAAATCTTAAATGGTTTTGTACTGAATGCAATTACACGATAAAACTTATTTAATCAGTGATTTCGATTTAAATTTAAATTTTAAATTTAACACTTACCAAAAAATAATTACTTAGGTGCTGATTCCACGTTTGTCCACAAAAACGTCGCGTCAAAAAACCACAACATATGCTACGAAGCGAAACTCATTGGCACAAACGGCGAGAGGATGGTCAAGCCGAAGAGGGTCCTATGCTACGTGTCGCCCAAGCAGTTGATAATTAAGGAATTGATACTTAAATTTATACCAAAGAGGCTTTACACCTTTAGATTATGTCCATCCACTAAGGTATGCATTTACATCGTCCCATTTATAAATTTCTTGCATCTTTTCCTTATCCCATTTATTGAAGTTGGTGTTTTCAGCCATGTCCTCCATTCTTCTCTACTCTTTGTCATCCCCTTCATTTCCTCCATCGATTTTCCTCTTTTTATTCCTATTTCCTGTAGTCTATCCTTCCATTTATTTCGTGGTCTTCCAGCTTTTTTTTCCCTCCCTTCTTGCTTCCATTATGCTTCGCATTGTTCTATCCTTTCCCATTCGTATTACGTGCTCGAACCAACTTAATTGCTTCTCTTCTAGTTTCCTTGTTATTTTATCCTGCTCCAGTCTTTTTGTCACTCCCAGAATTTTCCTAATCACCTTTTTTGCATCGTTTTAATTTTTCCTTCATGTCTCTTTTCCACTGCCCAACTTTCACTCCCTTGCAATTTATTGGTAGCATTATTGTTATATACCTTCTTCTTTGTTTATTTGTTTATTTCTTTTTTTCCAAAAATATTCTTGTTCATCTGTTAGCATGCTCTTGTTGCCTTCATTATCCTGTTTGACACTTCCAAATCTATTTTTCCGCCATTACTTGTTGTTCCCAGGTATTCAAATGTTGTTACTTCTTCTAATCTTTCTTGATTGCAGTACATATCTCCTATTTCTTAAGCTTATCTCTTTCCCTTTATTTGTGTCCATTGTGTCATTCTATTGTGGTCCACTTTTGGTTTATAAATAACTTCTTTAAATATCATTTCTTGATCGTTTAGATTAATTTTCGTGCACAAAATCCCCTGAAACAAACCGACAACCTGGAGGGATCCTTCACGGTCGACGACGGCTGCCAGCCGAGGATCGAGCTGATCTCGAGGGAGCGCAACGTGATAGCGGCCACGTTCGCCCAGTTCCTCTTGAAAAACATGGGCGGATCGGAAACGTTCAAGGACAAGCAGGACTTTTTCTACCACGAGGTGAGGAAATATCACCAGAAGCACTACCACGAGAAGCTGTCGATGAAGGTCAACCGGGAGAAACTGCTCGAGTCGAGCATGAAGGCGACGAAAAATTTCTCCGTTTCCGATTGGTGTAGGAATTTCGAAATTACATTCCAAGGCGAACAAGGTGAGAATATGTTGCAATAAATAATATCAACTGGTATTTCGTATAAAATGTGGGGATGTTTGAAAAAGTAACAAAACCAATTTGTTTATAAATGTTTTTATTTTGTTTCTAGATATTTGACATAGTAAATTAATTAGTTTATATAGATGGTCTAGATCAATTTTTTTTAACTGTAGGTATTGATTGGGGTGGAGTGCGCAGAGAATGGTTCGAATTAATATGCGCTCAGCTGTTCGACGCCCGCAATGGTCTCTTCACGAGTTTCCACGATGGGCAACAATCTCTCGTTCATCCTAACCCTAAGAGGCCGCCCCATTTAAAGCTGCGGCATTATGAATTTGCCGGGAAAATCGTCGGTAAATGTCTCTATGAGAGTGCGTTGGGTGGGTCTTATCGCCAGCTGGTCAGAGCCAGGTTCACCAGGTCTTTTCTGGCGCAAGTCATCGGATTGAGGGTTCATTACAAGGTAAAATAAATGTAAACAATATTTGCAGAATAATTTTGTCCAACATGAGACATGCAACTAGAGGCAAAATATTGCATGCACAATTTTTTGGTTATTATTGCAGGCTCATAGTTCATGTTATTGCTTTACATGAAAATAAAACTTTGTAAATGAGCCATAATTCTATTTTTGTAGTATTTTGAACAAGATGATCCAGACTTGTACCTCTCGAAAGTCAAATATCTGCTCGAGAACGACGTCGATCAAATTGACACCGAATTGCACTTCGTCGAGGAACTGTACGATTCCAACGGTCAGCTCGTTAAAGCTGTCGAGTTAATTCCGAACGGATTGAAGATCAGAGTTCGTGACACAACCAAACACCATTACCTGGACGTACTCGCGCAATTCAGACTTGCCACGTACATCAAGGACGAACTCGATGCGTTTCTTAAAGGTCTGAACGAGTTAATTCCAGATAACTTGCTCAGCATCTTCGATGAGAACGAATTGGAAGTAAGTACACGTAAACTATGCTTTAATAATCATAATCATGTAGCTGCGGTGACTTATTTTACTTTATTTATTATTCATTGATCATTTTGACATCAATGTAATTAATAATATTTGTTTTTATGGGCCTTTCAGTTGTTGTTATGCGGCACCGGTCAATATTCCATCGCGGATTTTAAATCGCACCACGTGGTTAATGGGAATTCGACGGAGTTTAGACGCATAGTCGGTTGGTTTTGGGCGGCTGTTAGTAACTTTACGCAGGAAGAGATGGCGAGATTGCTGCAATTCACGACTGGTTGTTCACAGTTGCCGCCCGGTGGTTTTAAAGAATTAAGTCCCAGATTTCAAATCACAGCCGCACCGACATTTGGAAATTTACCCACTGCACACACTTGGTGAGTTCTTTTCGTTTTTGTGTTAATATCACCGTCAGTTTTTTTTTTGTTTTCAGTTTCAACCAGTTATGTTTGCCTGATTATGATTGCTACGAAAAGTTCGAGAAATGCCTCCTTTTGGCAATTAGCGAAGGTACCGAAGGCTTCGGTATGGTTTGAGTTTTATTTTAAAATATCGGCATAGTATTTTGTATACAGTATTTAATTTTCTATATATTTATATTTTATATTAAGTTAGAATTTTATTTGTTTTGTACGGAAATTTTCGTCTGCACGAACCATCGATTAATTTCTTAAAATGACCTTAATTTAATCTCTAGAACTTAGGATACAATTTTCGCAAACATTCTGTTGTTTTACCTCAGATTCGAGACGACCGCGCCCGAATCGCAACACGGCGCCGTCGTTTCAGTCCCAGACTGAAAAACGTACTTAATTTATTTTTATATGTTAAACTAGTCATCGTAGATGTGTGACGACTCTAGCATATCACGAAAACTACCCCAGTTCGATAGTGTAGCACCCTTTCGCATTTCGGCGCGATCGCCACCAAATTAAATACGTATGAAAAGGGACCAGGTCATGAGTGCGTGTCTCCCTAATAGTAGCCGGTAGGTTTTTAAAGACAATATCTGAAATGGAAGCCTTTAAAAATAGCACTAAGCAGAGCTCATCGCTCGTGTGATCTGACCTCACTCGAATTTAATTTTATTGATTGGCGTTAAATTTAATTGCAGTTTCAGCCATTTTCGAAGAATAACAGCTCTAAACAATTTTTTTTTTTAAGTTAACTTGAATAATATTAGCTGCATTCAAATTAATTATTTATTGATTAATTAAGTGATTACTTAATTTTATTTACGAAAGTAAATCAATCTTATGAAGCTGCGAATAATCTCGCTATTATTTCAAATGGCTGACCACTGCCTTTATAAATTTTTTCGTACACAAATTGGGAATAAATTTCAATCATTTTTAAAATTGTCTAACGTTACGAGTACCTATCCCAGTTCATAACCCAACCCAACATCTGCCTATTTAGATCAAGGGATCCATTTAACTATAATTTCTTCTATCAGATAATTTAGATCGACTAAAAACTAATTGTAAAGAATTATAAATTATACGTTCGATTATTATACTTTTCAAGAGTTTGATGTAGTCCAAAAAAAGAACACTTTTTAGATATTATACAATTTAAAAACTAGCTTACGATCATCCGTTGACATTTTTATTATTTTACAAATAGTTTGTACATAATAGCCTATAAGTAATAAAAAGTTATAGAAATATTGCGTTTGATTATTATAAACCCTTAGGTAAATGTAGAAAATAAAAATGTAAAACTTAACGTCACCGACTCATTCACTCCAGCGATGTCGTCGAAGAGTTTTTGTCGACTTTCTTGGGATACGCGGGAAGCAACACCTTCGCGGCGTTGTGCAATGACTCCAGGAATACTGTGGTGGCCGTTTTCCACCAAATCTTTTCTCTCTCTTCCTTGACGGCGGTCTCGAAATCTTCGAGAGCTTTGCTGATGATTTGGTTGTCCTTTTGCAATTTTTTCTTCATGTCCGCCAACACGGTGATGTTCTTCTTAAGTTCGAATATTTTACGTTCTAATTTATCTTCCCTTATTTTTGTTTCGATAAATTCTTTCTCTAAATTCGCTTTCGATTCAGTCTCCCTTTCTAACTTCCTAAATAAATAAATATGAATTGTACCAAGTCGAAAAAATACAGGCTGTCGACCGACATAGAAAAGGATGACATCCTGGGTATGAGGGCTGACACAATGTCTACAATATACAGCTTCGGACTGCCCTATAAAATCATAGTTCCTACTAGAGACGAATGGGAGCGTAATCAGACTTGATTACGCTCCAATACGGGCGACTGCGCTGTTACAGGCAGATTCGCGCTGGGTCACGGATGACTCTAAGACAACTGCAGGAGCAGGGGCTAGGGTGGGGAAACGAAGCAGCCGATTCCCTGGCAAAGAGCGGAATCACAACAGCCCTGGCCAGAAGCTCAAATAAGAGCTGAATGGAGCGCAAGGTACTTGAATACTGGCAGGAATGCCAGGGAATGAGACATTCCAAGATAGTAGTGAGGGCCCATCTGCTGCACGTACCTGGACAGTACGTACTCTAACAGCCCTGGCTACTGGTCATAGCCGACTAAGACATGGGAGTGGCTGAGGCAACTGAGTGCCGACTGTGCCTTGAAACTGAGAAGACAGCAGAGCACATCATGTGTGCCTGCCCCGCTGGGGACCAAATCAGATTCACAGCCTTTTGTGAGACAAAACTTGAGCTGGGCGAACTTGACAAAAAATCTAAAATCCTCCTTTAGCTAAAGAGAATGGTAATTAAGGGAAACTATAAATAGTTGTGACCCACAATAGACCCTTGCGGTCGCAGTGAATGGCCAATTAAACGCCCCACCCAAATTCATTCTGAATCAGAAATCTCTCCAAGAGTATGATGGAAGAGTATACATGGTACACAACTAGTTAAAATATGCACAATAACAATAACACAACACACTTACATGGTCAGCATGGTCTTGCTATCCGTAAGGTTGCCATTGTTCAAGTTGGCACATTCCAATTTTTTTTCCGATAATTCCAGTGCCTCTTGTAGTTGATTTATTGTGCCGCCTTGTTCCGTTAGAGCAGAGTCCTTTTCGGCAAGCTGCGGATAATTATTTCTATTACCTATCGATGCAAATATCCCCCAATGGTAAATCATTCAATGATAAAATGGTGAATGGACAATATTTTAAAGCAATCTCAAAAAATGGTGAAACTACTTATGGGCCTTAGGTACTCAAATATATTTGATTTGAATTGAATTCTCGAATTATTTTTATCTCGGCCAATATATTAAAATTAATTAATTATATCATTAAAGAAAATGACAAAATTAAATGTATCTGTATGAGTTGTTTTCTGGTGTGTGTGGTGTGCGAAAAGAAACCGCCATACTGCAAATCTGCCCCCCCTGTCAATCCAAATATCTCATTTCTTATCTCAAGTACTTTTGGACTGAATCCCGTTATAGTATAGTTATCTATGATCCCGTTCGTTCATCATTAGCGCCAGCCCTCCGCAGAGTAACAATTAATAACTCAACACTTGCAGTTACGTAAATTTGATTAACAACGTAATTAAAACATGAATCAAGTCACATGTGATTTACGATTTTTGGCGGTGGAATATCCGTACCTGCTAATTTAAAATTCAAATTCGCCCATTGTTTAAAAACTCCCATCGAGGACGTCAACGACAAACGAACCGATGGGGGATCTTCTGGATCGTGGCAGACGCAAGGCGAACGTGCGCCGTACACGATCGCCCACGAAAATGTGAACCCAAGGACACGACGCAATGTCCGAGAAAATACCAGCGCTACACTTCTCGCGGGATTCACGTGACGTCATATGGCTATATTAAAACTCGTGCGACGAAATTACCATCGAAATATGCACGCAATTGCCAATTATGTTGTTGTTGCCGTTGGTGATGTATAACAGTAATTAAAGATTTCCAATTTCCGTTGCGTAGTCGGGGAAAAACAATTCTGCAAATTATAGGCAAATAAGGTAATAATTTAAGACGGCTCGATGATAAAAACGAACTCGTTAAAATTCCGATTAAACTTTAAATAAAACTGCACCTAAATACTAGGTTGTCCCGTAAGACAAATCCCGTAATCGATTTCAAACAACAAGGTCGATTGCTGTGGATTGGACTTTGGTACCGACACTTGTCGATGGCAACTCTTTACAGAAGAATTTGTTCCTTTGGGCTTCATTCATATCGTCATTATCTTCGGCTTCCATTAACACCTCCCCATAAAGCAGCCAGACTTGCATGGTGTCAAGAACGGCAAGGGTGGGTTCATCAGTGGAATGACGTCGTCTTCAGCGATGAATCAAGGTTTTGTTTATGGGTGAACGATGGTCGTAGAAAGGTGCGGCGACATCGAGGGGAAAGACGGAATTTGGAGTTCGTTCAAAGACAACACACAACCTTAACACCTGGGGTTATGGTTTGGGGGGAGATTTGTGCTGGACGAAGGTCACCCCTTACGTTCATTCCAGGCACATTAAACGTACATCGTTACATCGACAACGTTTTGGAACCAACGTTAGTACCTTTCATGCAGACGTTGCAGAGTGCCACTTTCCAACAGGATAATGTAAGACCCCATACTGCTGTGGTTACAAGAAGGTTCCTGGAGCAGGTTGGATTGCAGATTTTGCCCTGGCTTACTAAGACAAGTACCCAGGCCTCCTGAGAATCTGGATGAACTTCGACACCACCTACGTTCCACAAATCATCAAAATTCCGTCCCAAATAATTGTTTCCATAACTTTACCAGCGGATGGCAAAACACGAAATTTGCGAGGTGACGGAGAACCTCTACGGTGCCACTCCATACTCCATAGGATGTGGTGAACCCACATTCCATCAACAGTGTCGAATCGAGAAAGAAATTCGCAAAGATCGAAAAAAAAATCGCTGCTGATGCGAGGATCTAAAACTCATTGCCGCAACACCTAAATGCGATTTGGAAAAAGTTCACTCCTAATAGATGACAATAATTAACTTAACTGTCGAGCTGAGACAAAACCACATACATATGTTTCTATTATTACGAGCAATTAAGGCGCAAAAGTCAAGGCATCGTAAATCTTTCGCGACAGCTAACATCGAGGACAATAATTAACTTCAATTTTTCGTGAATTTAAATAAACAAACACCAGATGTGCAAAGCAATAATTGCTTTCGTTTTGCCGTTTTTAATTATCTTCTTATATATTTTCTACAACTTATGTAGTTGCGAATCAAAGGAACGCAATACGCAAATTTAGTGGGGCATCTCACCGCGCAAACTGTAACGCTAACATTGAAACGAATGTTGTGACAATTACAAGGACTCATTAAAAACGGATTACAAGTCACTTCGCAGTTTTTGCGAGGTGACGGCGTCATGCGTCGTACGTTTAAAAAGCCGCGAGACCAGAATCGCAACGATTACGTCGGCCGGGCCGGCGATCACGTGAGGCGCCCCGATTATGACTCACTCACGTTCGCATCGAAGAGCGTCCCCGGGAACGCTACGTCCTCGTGACCTCTTCGCGGTGACTCATTCAACCCCGGTAAATGGGCGCAGTAGCGTACTGGAGGCTTCGCCCCTCGGCATAAAACGTGACAGACATTAAAAGAAAATTGTAAAACTGCCAACATTAGGGGTGCGACAATATTGCATAACGTTATGTAACGTTATTATAATAAGTTAAAGAATATATTACTAGTCAGCATTAAAAATGTCAAGAACTTTGTCAACTTTAGTAATTAATTTAAGAAACTGCAATAGAAATACAAGACACATTGGAGCAATTCAAAGAAACTATACTGGAATCAGCAAAAGCTAGTTGTTGGAGTAACCAACAAGTAAAAGACAAGAAAATAAAATGGAAAAAATCTACTTTATTGGCCTACAAAACGCATTTTACAAAATCAGGAGAGAAGGCATCTGGAAATCTTTAGAAAAAAGAAAGGTGGAAAGGTATAATGGAAATGATAAAAGTTGTACAAAGATAACACAAATAAAGTAAAAACACACAATGAAGAATCAAGAGAAGTCGCACTAAGAATAGCATTAAAACAGGGCTGTGTACTCAGCCCTCTGTTGTTCTTAATTCTAATAGATGATAAAAAGCTGCAAGAAAATGACAGTGGGTAACTTGAATATGCAACAAGTAACACTACAAGAACTACTATTCGCAGATGACATGATTTTGGTATAAAATTCAGAAGAAAAATTACAACAAAATTTAACTGCAACCAATAAGAACTTAAATATGGAAAGTAATATCGACAAAACAAAAACCATGATAGTTAATATGGATAGATGGAAGACAACTACAACAAGTCAAAACCTACTAAGGCACAATCATAAAAGTGAATGGAAAAGTTGATAAAGAAGTATCAGAGAGAAAATGAAAGGCAGGAAAAATTTACAATATATTGAAAGACACGTGAAATATGAAAAGAAATAAAAACACAAATATACAAAAAAAAAGTGAGACCTTCGTTGTTATGTGGTATTGAATCTTGGTCACAGACAGGTATAAAAGTGAAATGAGATTCCTGAGAAAGATCGAAGGAATAACGTAAAAATAGGAATCCGGTGCTGTTCATGTATCGATCGCGCTCCCCGGAACGAAGATTCTGCTACGCAGCCCAAGCCGAATCGATTGACTCACCGAATCGCAAAAAAAACTTCCACTACATACGCACAGTAGGCGGTACGGTGCGAGAAATTTCGTACTCATTCATAAATATAGCGCGGTCGGTATTCGGCGGAATTTCCAGGACCGCGGTTAGGAAACACGAGCGATAAGTATTTTTTTCTAGCGGGAGGTGCGATAAATTATTGGAGCGTCGCCTCCGGCCTTTCGCGGTCGTCCTTCAAGGCTACTTTCTTATTTATTTACGTCGGTGTAATTAACGAGCGCGTCGCGGACAACGTCGGATGCTGACATCTCAGGCTTGTGTGGAATATTGAGCGCGACGCACAATTAATTCATTGTTGAATTCCTCATTTTTATTTTCATGAATAAATTCCCATTGATCACATTTAAATACGCTCAGTAATAGTGACTAGTGTGAACACGTCGTCAGTATATCAAAAAATATTCCAAGTAATTATATTTATAGATACGAGGGGAGATCATTATTTAGAGTAGTTGACTCGATTGGGTTCCATGAAAAGATTTTCTAGGGTTCACTTGTTTTCCAGTTATAGCTTGCAGACTAAATTAGTTGAGGATACTCTACTTGGGTTTCTTAAATAAATGTCTTCTTCGTTTAGGGTTTGTCGATTACATCCAAAGCAACAAATTATCCCCAAACCAAAAACAAGACGATTTTGTCAAGTTCGTTTAACTTTACACTACTCTCAACTGGCAATATAAACCCCAATCATTTGGGGTTTAATTTTCCAGTACCCAGTCCATTTTGAGTCAAAGTGAGCTGGGTTTCGGGTTCAATTTGTGGTTAAAGGGAGGAACTGGGCTTGATTTGGTTTCCTTAGACAGTGCACGCAAAATGGGCTGGGTTTAAAAGAGGTCAACTTTTATTCAATTTGGGTTTGTCAACAGATCTCTTCGCATGTAAACCGAAAGCAGCGGATTATCCTGAACTCTCACAAATACAAGAGAACCAATAATTGGCTGAAATTTCTATTTTGGTTGATATTTGTTTACTATTTTTCTTTGGCTGGGTTGGGTTGGGTTGGGTTGGGTTGGGTTTTGGAAAAGATTTTCAATTTATTCGGTTCATTTATTAAATACAATTCTGACTAAATTGGTTACAGATCGGCTGGGTTTCAATACCCGGTCAATTTTTGGTCAAAGTGAGTTGTGTTTCAGATTTAATTTGTGGTGAGAGGAGGAATTGGGATCGATTTGGTGATCTTATAGATTGGGTTCAGTTCCACGACAAGTGATGGTATTAATATTAGGTTTATTATACATTTATTATAATTAAATCGTAAACCATTTTGACTAGGAGTGAGTTTGATTTGCAAATTAAATTCGGTAACGGCTGGCTGGTTTGTTTGCTTGGGATTTGTCGACAGATCTCTTCGCCTGTAAAATGAAATGATTATCCTAAAATTTTCCCAAATACAAGAGAACCAATGACTGAAACTTTGATTTGGATTGGGTTCGATATTTTCAGATATATATCTATTATTTATTATTTTTATATATTTATTATTTTTACCTGAATCTATAATCAAAACAGTTATTAACTATAAACCCAAATCGGCTGGGTTCAGCATTTCATTGCTATAAAGGTTGATTGAAAATCACTACCCAACCCAACCCAACCCAACAGGAATTTTATGAAGAAACCCAAAACATTTTATGAAATTTATATATTGTTGTTCGGACGATACAATTTTATTAATTTGATGGAGAACTTTTTTGTGAATTTAAATTCTGCCCCCAACGTACAAATTAAGAAAAGGCTCCGACTATGCCAAGTTAATTTCAAGATTGCGCGATTGTGTCAAGGAAAAATAAACGCTTGATATTTCTCCAATTTCTTTCCATCTATCTTAGGGACCGTAATACTGACATCCCCTCGTAACTAATAAAAATCTCCTAGTTTCATACAATAAATGAATCGAAAACAATTTAAACAAACAAACGCCCATAAAACCTACCTGGTCGATGAGGTTCTGTTTTTCTTCGACAAGTTTCACGTTTTTCTGTTTCTCCTTGCAAAGTTGCTCCTCGTAGGCCGCGACGTCACTTCTTGCGCGTATCAGGTCATTCTTCACGTTGTGCGTGACCGCGTTAAGGTCTTCGATTTTCTGCTGTAACCTCTCCACGTGACCCTTCAGTAAAATTTCGTCCTGCGACGAAAAATATAATTGTCATAAATACGCAGTCGAAAAATAAATCTATTCCGATGCTGGTCGCTTCAAACGAATTTATAAAAATCACCTTCTGCAGTTGATCGACGGTTTTGAGGAGTCCGTCCTTCTTGTTCTTCAGTTGCGCGCCTTCGTTGGCGGAGGCCAGGCGCTTTTTGCTTTCCGACTCCCTCAGCTTCTGCAGAACGTCCACTTGGATTTGTAACTGATCGACCTGAAAATGAATTTATGTTCCATGTACGTAGTTCCGCTTCGAATGACAACTCTGAAATGAACCAAACCCAACCCAAATACCCAGATCACGTTATACGAGGGGTGTCTGTATAGTTTCGCATATAATGAAAAATGTTCGCAGTGGGATTGTTGACGCAAGTCTTTCAAAAATATTACAAGATTACAGTACTGAAGATAGTTATGAATATTTTAGTAAAAAAAAAAAAACAAAGAAAAATACAAACCAACGATACTTTGAATATGAAGAATTTTTAAAGTGGGACAGAAAAAATAAAGAACAACAACAACACCAGATAGATGCAGAAAAAAATCGCGAAAATAATAAAAATGACATAAGCTGTCTTGTCTTTTATCAAAGTCAACTCTGGACGTTCAACCTAATAGTGCATGATGCAGATATCAGTCAAGGTATTACTATATGTGGGATGAGTCTGTATCAAGAAGAGGTGCCAACCAAATCTTGTTCGAAAAAATTATTAGTTTATCCGCGCCCTGAAGTCTGAACGATGCATTTGCAGCTAATGGGGCAATGACAAAATATTAAAATTTTATTTATTTTACTTCTATCCACTTTATGTTTTGTTCGTAATTTGTGGGTAACATCAACGTTGCCACTACAAATTGATTTATTTAAAGTTGTTCCAAGTTGGCTTCGTACGAATCCAGTTCGTCCATGCGAGCTCGTAATATTGCATTTCTCGTTAATATACCAAGATCGACGATTCGAATCTACCGTCCTATGCTCGCGTCGAAAACAAACAAACAAACCGCTCGTGTTGAAATTCTGCACAAATGACGCACACTCGCCGCCTGGTCGACGTCACTCGCGCGACGAGCTGAAAAAATATCAGCGATGATCTCCCAAACGCGGCAGACTTTCCGGTTTCCTCGCGACTGTAATTTAATCCTTTGGGTTAATTAGAAACGTTTAATTTACGGGCAAATGTCGGCATTATACTTTCAGATAGATCGCGGTTGTATAATTGAGGAATTCAGTGACGTTCTTGCGTTGCGCCAACGTCACTGAAATGCACGTTTCTTTTTTCGTTACGTAGGTAGCGGCAATTTTTTCCAGTAAAAATGGCAAATTGAGATTTGAAATTTATGTTTAATACATATCGGCTGCACGTATCGTTTTATTTTAAATGCAGTTGTTATTTATAGATTAGAGGACGTATGTGTATACATAAACTTGTATAAAAGTGGAGATATGATTTCTGCGAAAGAGGTGTGCACTGATAAACTTATTTGCCAGAAATGATTTGTTATGAACTGGTTTTAATTCATTGTGTTTCACGATTGGTTAAAATCTATAAAGATTTTTGTTGGCTTCTGCTGTTCATCATAGCTTGGGTTACACTTTTGTCAGTGTAAAGTTTTAAACAATAACTCTATTCGCCACGATTGTTATACAAAATATATAATTAAAGAAAATTGGAACCAATTATTTGTTTAAGGACCAGAATAATTATTATAATAATAGATTGTTCAAATTAAGGTAAAGAGAAATAAATTATTGAATTAAAGTAAAGAGAAACAAAATGATTAATTAAAGCAAATTGGAACAAATTATTTATTTAAGAAGTTGATCGACTTTATTGAAAAAGGTAAAATAATAACTGGAGCGTATTACTCTAAACTTCTAACGAACCTGGACGAAAATATTCGTGAAAAAAGAACATACAAAATATTTTTCAATAGGACATGAATCCGCAAAATTCAGGAATTTCCACCATGGTGTGGATGTTCCAGCAAACCGTAGCGTAGTGCAGGAACATCCACCCTATTCCCCATATTTTGCTTCTTCGCATTTCCATCTCTTTCGAAAACTCAAAAGTATCGTCGCTCGTCGTCCAGGTTGTCTGGTCGAACAATTTATTAGTTAGTTTTTCCCGATTGCCACATTTTACACAAATGCGGTTGTAAATAAGCAATTACCGAACATTCTTGGCCATTTAAATTATTATACGGCTCTCAGGATTTTAAGATTAATCCTCTTAGAAACCGTGAACCAGATGTCGGCCAAAACTTCCCTTTCTTTCATCACTTTAAATTCATTCTTCTACCAATCACGACGAGTTCTTCGTCTTGCATCAAAGTGGGGCCATTTCAGTCCCACCAATGACACAAACGAACGTTATTATTTAAAGAACGTTATCACTCTTAAACAGGCAGCATCAAGACAACAGTCTAACAGTTCAATTACACATTCGCAGAGTAACAGTCTATCAGGCACACACAGTGACACAATCACAGTACCAGTATCAAGACAACAGCCTAACAGTACCAGTCGAAAAGTATCAAGACATCAGTCTAACAGTTACACGAAGTGTACCATCATTCAAAACAACAGTATAACACAGTATCAGTACCAGTTACATATTCAAAGTACCAGTTCAGTTACACATAGTTACACACAGTAACATGACAACAGTCGAAGTAACACAGTAACACATCCAGTACGTCATCAACATTCAAAACAGCAGTCGAAATGACATTCATTATTCAAGACAACTTGAGTAGTAACACAACAGTGTTATGCACTTAAGCATTGATTAGCAAACCTATGGCAACAGTGCCAATTGTAATTGCGAATAATTGTAAATTGTAAATAGTGATAATAAATAGTGTACATACAGTAAGCCTTAGCAAACATGACAGTTGAGGGGGCGTGGCGAGAGCGGCACTGCTTTTCAACGTACATTTCGGTTAAAAATTATTTCGGCGGCAAATTTAAAAGGTAGTGTTACAATAAAGTTTTATCACAATTTAAAGTTTAATAACGAAATGAAGAAATTAACTATGCTATTACAAAATAAGCATATAAAAATGTACATAACATAAAATCTGTCAACTACTGTCTAGTGCAGATTTTATTACCTTTACTTCTGATTCAGAATGTACCAAACTAGTAAACTTGAGCGTGATTGGTTTAATATTTTCCCGCCTAAAATATTTTAAATAAAATTTTTGTAGTTCGCATATTTTCCGACTCTCATGTTTGCTAAGTGGAGCTGTAGTTAAAGGAGTTTATCTGCAACAAGCCTTCGAACGATTGAATAACTCCCAGACGATAGCGACGCAAATCATTGGCGTAACATACGTGAACGAGATACGTAATCGAAATTCTCATCGAACTTACAACTCGCCACGAGTCGACTACACGCAGTTCCTTGTTCACGTATCGCAAACAAAATGTGTTAATATTAAACGTGATTATGTTAGGAAATCATAAATTATTTTCATTATTAGGCCGAGAACTTTTCAGACAACCATCGTACACTAAGATTTATTGTTTATTTTTGGAAACTTAATGCTGAATCAAGAAATTTTACAAATAACAAAAAAAAATCAAATATTTAACGCCGGCGATGTTTATAGTTTCTAATCAAAATTGTTTACTATAAATAAATAGAAATTAAACGGGTCGGATAACTTTGCCTAAATTGCAAGAAATTAAAAATAACATTGGGGAACGTCCCATCGTGATAAAGCCTTTACATAAATTTCACAGCCACTTCAATAATATATTATTTATCACCGATCGCCTCCCGATTGACACCACTTTGCACGTGCATAGAAAACACGACACCGCCAAATATAGTCGATTCGTTTTAGATCCAACCGTTCGAAGACGCCACAAAATTAATGTGTCTGGTCGTCCGTGCACAAATAAAAGTTTTTTTCAAAACAGCGGCGACGCACGTCGCCCCATCGAGACTGATCGACTCAGCGCGTATTTTTAGGCGATTTCGCCTACGAACCAGACACCCGATAGCAATTACAACCGATGAGTTAATCCTTCGGCGATAGTCATCGACGGCGACGGCGGCGGCGCCCATGGCGTCGCCGGCCGCCGCGCCGGTAATAATAGCATGCGTGCACCTGGAGAGGATGACAAACCTGCGACTGGAGCTTGTTCGATGAGTCAGAGAGCGTCGCCACCTGGACTCTTCGCTGGCGCCAGGCGTTCAGGAGCAGTTGCTGGTACACGCGACGTCCGGCGTCGTCTTCGCGTACCGGCGCTCGCGTCGCCGAGTCGCCGGCTAACCTGCAAACACAATTTAATCACATCGCGTGCGATTTTCACAATCGCGCAAGGGCATAAACTTAAATATGCAATGACAACCTATTAATTGTTAAAGGCGACGCTGCATTTTTCACGATGTTGATTTGTATTAAATTAGTTATGTAGTAGTAGTAGTTAGATCAGGTTAAGATCAAGAGTTAAGTTTTTGTGAAAAAAATACCAAGAAAAAAGCATTAAAAAGTTAAAAATTATAAAATGTGACGTGTGAAAATATGGCTTTGTCATCTACTTCAACACGTGAAGTGGACCCTATATTCTTTATAGGTATCAAAGATTTAGAACCAATATCAAGATTTAATCAGTTACCAACTCCAAGGCAAGGTCTTCTTAGATTCCATTTTCAAATCACAGCACTGTAGAAGAATTAATGATAATCTGGCAAAAAGCCGCTATCCCAAGTAGACTTTTAAAACATTGTATTGATAAGCTTGAAAAATTACACCGTGAATAGCTTCTGTTAAAATAAAGGAAAAAATCTCTGATACCCAAAAGAAACGTGAAACACTATTTCAAGAGCAGCTAGGTATGGTAGTTGACATTGCTCACAATGACGCACTTACTATGTGCAAAGTAGACGAAGATGAGTTTTTAATTGATCAGAGGACATGGAAGGTTACCCTGATTATCTCATACTGGGCCACTGTTAAGATTGGCTTTCACAAACATTTTGAGAGCTTTTCTTCAGCAGATTTTTGCGGATGGGTTCTTTTCGAAGACTTAACTACTTTGACATATGCATGAGCCCGATTTTCCGATATCTCCTTTAGGATTTTTGATGCGTCTCTCTGTCCTGTTGCCCTTAAATTCCATTTGAGCTGCATAAATAATTATATTACGACTATCAGATTGGCGAAGTTCCTCCTGTATCTCTTGCTTCTTTCACTAGCATCTAGCAAAAGATTTCCTTGGCCGTCCGGCAGTTGAGTGTTTTTTCGGTATGTAAAATGCTCCATTTAACCAATTTTTATTTTTTTTTTCGAAAAGTCCTATTCTTGAATTCAAAAGTTGGGTTGGGTTGGTCGCTTAAACTCTGACTTGACAATTGCAAATTTACGTTTTATTTCTTTGATCCTCAGTATGCTTATCCAACGAAATCAAATAATTTTCGGCATATTCCAATTTTCCGTTAACATCCAAGTCCTTTTGAGTCTTCGTGACATCAAATATTTCTTTACGAGTTAGTTATTCTACGCATGTCAGGTAGGCTTAAAACGATAACAATTATCTATTGTCAAATGATATTTTTTACTTTTTTGGACTACTCGACTTTAAACAACCATAAATTCAAAGTCTGTGGCCCTCGATTTAACAGAGATTAGGATTTACGGTCGTCGCCAAAAAAAAATCGGGTACACCTACACAAAAATCTTCGTTGACTATAAAACTAAATGCGACATTTTGTTGCGAACACGTCCAAACTTGCACACCTGAAACACTCATTCATTCAGTTTCATAATCGGCAAATCGATTCCGAGGAAATTCCCTCTACGCAGAAACACGACGCGATGTCTCGAATGAAACCGCCATTTTCTCTTGCGCAATCTTTCATTTCTCTTAAGACAAACTCGATGGATGAATCACAACGGCGCGCGATCAATCTGCAACCTGTCTGTCGCGTTTCGGCGCAGGCCGAACGTGCCGGGCGGCTCGGGCGGCCTTGCCCGGACGACTTTCAATTCGACTCTTGCCGAGCGGCACGCGCGTTTCCACAGAAAACAAACAACACTTCCGTTCGCACTCGTCGCTTTAACAGTAACGGTGTTCAGTTATTTATTTTCGTGCAAGAAAATCGCCCACCGAATGCAATAATATATGAGAAAGATGAATTTTAATGAATCGAATTTAATTAATTTAGTTTACTGAAACAAATCGTAATTCACAATCGTTTCAGTGTGCTATAGAATTTTCAGCGAAACTCTGTAGGCGTATGGCCTGAAAACTACTTCGAACGTACTACCGCGGCCATCCAAAAGTGAACGTTTTTTTCCTTACTTTCCGACTACTGTAAGAGCTCGGGAAGAAAACAATTTAAACAAGGTGGTTTAAAAAATTCCAATTCAATATGTTTATAGGATAATTCTCTTGTTCACACTGCGCGGATTATATATAAGACAATGGATGAACGAAAACGGCATTCGTTTGTTACCTTGGCCTTCCAGAAGCCCAGATCTCAATCCAATTGAGAATATTTGGGCGTATATAACAAACAAAATTAGGTCTGTGGATTTCAGGCCCGCAAGTGTTGAAGAATTGCAACAAGCAATTGAAAATCCTTGGGGGAAAGTCTTGCAGAGGATTATGATATGAGAAATCTCATTCTGTCCAAAAGCAGAAAAACTGTAAGGACCAAGACAAGAAAATGAACACCAATTGTACAAAATTATGATGACCAAAAGAACATGGAAAGTGAACAGAACGAAACTAAACTAATTAGACAAGAATTAAGAACTTTTAATTAGCAAGAAAACTTAAACAAGGAAAACATGCAGTTAAAAAAAATAAAATAAACTAATCAAGAAATACAAGATATTAGATATGGGTTGGTAAACGATTGAAAAAGAGAGAAGGAAAATAAATTAATAACGTATGGATTAGAGATGGAATTAAACCATGCTATGAAGGACGATATGAGTGAATTTTTTTAAACAGCACATGTAAATAAACATCGATGCCAAGAGGGATCGAAAATTGGATAAAAAATATATGCGATAGAACGGGAAAATTACTTCGACAAAAGATGATAATGAAGGACAATGCGAAATTGAAAAATCTAAGAGAAATGAGGATTTTTATTAAAGAGGATTTAACGAAGTGAGAAAAATGAAAACAGATAAAAATGGTAGCAAAGAAAGAACTAGGAAAATGAAAAATGTAGAAACGATGGAAAAAAATAACCCAACCCAACATAATCCTCAACAAATTATATTAAGAAACAGACGGCTCATTGACGATTTTATTTTTGCGGCCACATTTATTTGAGCCTCGCTTTAATGAAACCTTTAGCGGACTGGAAACGAATTACTGGTTAGTTCTTTAACACTGTAGTGTGTATAATGATTAATTGTATTTGATTCCCTTCAATTTGTCACATCACTGTCGCTATCGTTTGTATTCAACATCAGTAAATGTACATTATTTGCAAATTGCAAACAAAATATTAATCGTACTATATGAATTTATTTTGGTATTTTGATTTAGGAAATGTGCAAAAGTGATCCAAATAATATCCTGGGATCCAACCAACCATTTTTTCTGTTTCCAATGTCACTTCTCTATGAAAAGTTAGAAATGACACTGAATTATATTATCGAAGATAGAAGCAGAGAGTTAAAACTAACAGATCAAGTTATGATCCTGAATAAAACTGAAGTGTATGTAACCATTAAATTAATTGAAACATTCAAAGAAAAAAGTCCATGGGTTTCTCGATATAGCGATTAAGTGAATTAGTAACTGTTAACATCCTACGTCTCTGAGAGACTCTTTCGAATTTAGGATGGTGCCGAGTGCTCAGAATGCGTTGCTTGTTATATACGAGTGACCTGTCCACGACAATAAACAAGTAACTAATTAATTCTAACTACGTGATATAGGCATCGGTCTTAATAATAAAAAGAAAACGATGATCACAATGATATTATTTGATTATAATTTAAATGACTTGAGTTGGGTTGGGTCATCATCTGATAGCTCAGGCGACGACATTGCCTCCAGATTAGACGCTTTTTGGCCATCACGTCTTTTCTTAGTATACTATTGTTAAATGGAAGGAAAAATACTGCTAACAGAATAAGTGGCAGGAAACAATAGGAGTTATAAATAAAGATTTTTGGAAATTTGGAACATAGACATAGTGAGAAGTGTTAATGGGAAAAAGAGAACTAGATGAAGAAACACTAACTAGATGAATTAGGAAGTACAGGAAATATGAAAAAAGACCTCTTCGAAGCAGTATATGGATTCCATTTCATGAAACAGTGGCGAACATCCACCAAAAGAAGACGAAAACGATTCCTTCGATCGTATAGATTATAGCCATAATTCTCTGGGATTCAAATCAAAGGTCATAATCTTCATCGATTAACAACAACATTTTTTTTTTATAAAACGTTCGTTGATCCCAACCGATAACGCTCGGGTTCAAATTTGCATCAGCTTTCGGCTTCTTCGGCATGTGCCAGCCGTCGAACACGCCAAGCCGAACGGCAGTGCCGCTCGTCACGCCCGTCTATCGAAACATGGCTTAAGAAGCAGGGAAAAATCCAAATTGTCCAGTTTGATAGCCGCGATCGTCTGGGAAACTTTCACATTGCGCGCGCGTTACTCTTTTACGATGTTGATCAAATACAAGAAACCAGTCGCTCTGACGTCAAACCGTAGGGCAAAACGAGAAACTCCATCGCCCAACTGGTGCCATCGCCCATTAAAATCTCAACATGCGAACTCGTCGGACGCGCGCAGTCATTACCGTGCCGGTGGACCGTTCACGGTCGGTTCGGCGAATACGTGTAGCGATCAAGGTAGGTCGTCATTTTAATCTTCAACGGCGAACGCTTGATAATTTCGATTCGCGAAGGCAAAACAAACAGGTAATAAATAAACAGACAGCATTTGCGCGTTTATCGCATTTAAAATGATAAACAGCACTTTAATGATGTAACTGGAAACAGAGATAAGCATCGAAATTTTTTAATTAGACACTGACAACTTGGATATATTAAAATTAATTAATAATAAACTTTAAAAATTTAACTCGTTTGTATTACGTTAAAATATTTTAAATTTATTTGTTTGATTTTATTTGTAATTAATTCGCAATCGTCGATTCCCATACTCTACCTATTTTTGTATTGGCTGGGTTGTTGTTTATTTCAATTTTGTTTTTTTTAAGACATCAACTTTATACTTCACGTTACCTTTCTTAAAAATAAATAAAAATTAGCATTGCAAATGAAAATTAAGACAACGTCAAAACAAGAGGATAGTAAAACTGTTCATTAAAGTTTATTGTACGAGGGTGGATTCCTACGCTGCACCCCTGACCCCCTTACAGTAAAACTACAGTGGCATTATATTTTTTATTTTTCGACATAGTCTCCCTCTACACTAATGCACTCGGTCCATTGATGTTCTAACATCTCAACAGCCTCCTGGAAAATTTTTTGTCCGACCTCTGCAAACAACCTCTCTACAGCTTGCATCACTTCATCATTACTGGATTTTTTTTTTGGTCTCGTTATCATCGTGTTGCACCCATGATTCGTCCATAGTCACATAGGACTAAGAAAGTTCTCTTTGCCTACCTTTCCAAAAGACGTTCACAAATCAACACCCGAATGGTTAACATTCGGGGCACCCATCTTGCACTCGTCTTTTTTTAATTCTCTAGTCAGTATGTGGTGCACCATATCATATGATAAACCGGTATCTTCCACAACGTCTCTAATGCGTACTCGTCGGTCTTGCAGTACGATATCGTTTACTGTTTTAATGTTTTTGTCTGTTGTCACCGTTATGGGAGGACCACCATATGTTGGTTTTCACAGGATGTTCTTCCGCATTTAAAATCTCGACACCGGCGTTTGACTATGTCACAAGAAACTGCAGACTCTTCAATAGTTGCCACAATGTCTTCATGAATTTGAGTTGGCGTCATGCCCTTTTTCTGGACTGTTCAACTGCTCAAAATGGAGTGTGAAGTATATACACCTCCACCATGGCAATTTGGAGACATAGTCATTAATTTGTTGCAATATCACCAGCGCACTCGGATCATCTGTCTTAACCTTAAAATTACCCCCCTCTAATGCCCAGCAACGTGGATACACACAGTATCCATGTTTTCTGTATTTGTGGACAGCAGAGTTCGTGAGAACCATTGAGATGACGCAAGATCTGACCTCAAATCCGGTGATCAAAACATTCTATATGAGCCACTTATTAACAGAAAGAATATATCGTCTTTACCAATTTAATATTTTCTATGTGACTATCATCGTGTGGAGTTTAACAAGTATATGGTTATAGAGGAGGTACCAAGCGCTCATCTTGTGTAGGGCAAACGATAATTATTTTACAAATTGTTAGCGAGGATGGATTTTTGGAAGGATGCCCTAAATGCCGTAAAGGCGAAAAAAAAACAAAAGCCGATTATCACCACGAAATTAATAAACAACATGTTAACGAATGGTACCGACACGTACTGTCAGAAATACCAGTCAAATTTATTACTATGATAGATCAACCTCCTGATCACACAATGCTAGATCCTTCTTACAGAAACACTAATCAGCTCGGAAGAAAGACGACATGATTGCGTGGTTACTGAAAAAAGAGATGGAATTATTTTTCGAAATTAACTAAATCACAGCTTTGCTATTATCTAAACCACATCGTTATGAAAAGGTCTATTATAATCTATTGCAAAACAAGTGAGAGGAGACGATGTGAAATTCCTGCGGTTACCTGCAGCTCATTGCGGGTTTAATGCTATTGAATTAATTTGGGCATATGTGAAAAATAAAGTTGCAACAAACAGTAACTTTCAAAATTAACGATGTGTTGAATTTGTGTCGGCAAGCTTTGAACAATGTTTCAACGGAGATATGGAAAAATTTCGTTGAGCATTGCAAGAAAATTGAAAAAATGTACATAGAAAGAGAACATCTTATGGACGAAATTATGGAACCATTTATTGTTAACTTAGATGATGACGAATTATCGGACGTGTCAAGTGACAGTGATTATGACGAACAGTGCTATAATGAAATTGGCAGTGAGGCTACTCACTTTCCTGGTTGCATTACAGGGGATGATAAACAAGGTAATCGTACTGCTAACGATTCAGTTACGACTGAAGCTTCTGGCATAATCAACCCTGATCAATATCTCGGTAACATATTCAACACCAGTCGAAGGTTTCCAGACAATACTAATCTTATTTTTGGTCCAGAACCAATCCAAACGACTACTATGGTCGGGTACTTGATACCGAAATAATACAAATATTCCTGAAACATTATGAATATGCCGATTTGGATAGGATTCGTTAGTTGAGAATTCCATTGTACTGTACCCCGCTTTCGTACAATATCTAATTACTGAGATAACATAGCATATTTTTTAATGATTATGGTAATTTTGAACAATGTTTTTGCAGATTTTTATGCATATTTTGATATGTCAAATATTAATGCTTCCCAACGTCTTAATTTTCATTGACATGCTGCCCGACTTTCCTAATTTGCAAAAATTTAGGCACAATATTTTTCAATGCTTTATGATTGACAATGACGTTTACGATAAACGCCAAGAAATTGCGCTTACATTTACGCACAATTTACCTGAGATCTTCGTTCTTCTTCTTGGTGGGCGTTATTTCCGCCATCGTCAGCGATCGCTTTCTGCTGCTGCGGACCGGCGTCGACGCGCTCGTCTGTCGCAACGCGACGTCCAATTTTCGCTTGACGTCGTCGGTCCTGGGCTGAGCGCGAGCGTTGAATCTACGGCATGACGGCACCGGCGTCCTCTTCGACGACGACTTCTCGTAAAATGCGCGCCTGACGCCGTCGCCGTCGCCGCAAACGAGGTTGCACTCCAAAACGGACATCTTTTCGGAATCGCAAATGGCGCGTTTGTTGTTTATTAAAAAATTGTCGTTTGATGCGACGCAACTTGATAAATTCTGATTTGTTGTTGATTCGCTGGCCGATTGGTTTGGGACAGTTGCTGCGTTAATTGTCCGTTTGTATTAATAGCGTGGCCTAGTCTAAATGCAGTCCAAATATACTCAGTGACATATAAACTGCACCATCTAGAAGGGGTGGGAATTTTTGGACCAAATTTGGCAGAAACATTGGACTAGTCTAAGGTAACAATTGATTAAAATTTGATAAAGAAAACACTTCATCTTTTTGATTTTTCTTTAATAATGTGTTGGTCCGCCCCTATTTCTGATACACTCATTGACCCGCCTTGGCATTGATTCCAGCAGGTGATCAATGTCTTCTTGGGGTGTGGCATCCCAAGCAGCCTGTACTTCATGCCGTAGAGCTTCTATTATCAACGGTGGGTTCGGTAGATTCCTCAATCTTTTACCCATCATGTCTCACACGTAGTCAATGGGCGACAAATCGGGAGATCTTGACGACCAAGGCAAAAGATTAACATTGGCCTTTTCAAAGAAGTCAAGAGAAACCCTTGCTACGTGAGGTCGTGCATTATCTTGCTGGAAAAGTGGGTCTTCCAGCCCTCGAAGATATGGAAGAACATGTGGTTCTACCACTTCGTTAATGTAGCGTCGGGCGGTCATACTGCCCCGAATGAAGAGCAAGGGTGACCTACTGCCGTAAGCAATAGCACCCCACACAGTTCGGTGAACATGCCTCGAAATCGAAAAATCAGGATTGCGCTTTTCTCCACGTCTTCGCCTAACAGTCATCCGACCATCATGCATTCCTAAACAAAATCGCGATTCGTCACTAAAGGCAACTCGATGCCACTCCAAGTTCCATTGAAGTCTTTCCGTGCACCAGGCCAAACGTTCCTGGCGATGTTGAGCAGTAAGGGGTAGGACAAGATGCGGGCGGTAAGACAGCAAGCCAAAGGTTCTTATTCGACGATAAACTGTTCGCAAGCCTATCGGACGACCTTGTTCACCTAACCATTGATCAGCTATTGATCTAGTTGTAGAGAATCGGTCTCTCAAGGCCATTAGTTTTAAGCGGTGATCTTGACGTTCATTGGTTCGTCTTTGAGCCCCAGTGCCTCTTCTCCGACGTTCAACCCCATGTTCAGACCACGCTTGATAAACACGCATTATTGTTGAGTGGTGCCGTCCCAAACGGTTGCCGATTTCTCTAAACGAAAAACCTGCTTCTCGTAAATCAACAATCCGCCCTCGGTCAAAGTCACTCAACTGCTGGTAAACTTGAGGTCTCCTTCCTCTAGGCATCGTTAAACACTTGAAACACTTTAAACTAAAGAACGGGATCCGAAAAAGTGGAACAAATTCAAAAAATGACTCGATAATTGCTTGCCTATCACCACCTCTAAAAAATGACACAAACGGCAAAAATCCCATGACTACTTGATGATTGGGTTTCAAATTTTAATCAACTATTTCCCTGGACTAGTCCACTATTCCTGCCAAATTTGGTCCAAAAATTCCCACCCCTTCTAGGTGGTGCAGTTTATATGTCACTGAGTATATATAATATAAAAACATTCTTAATCACTAATTACTATTCCTCTTTGCTGAATTAATTGGTTGCCCGCAAGAGACACGTTTATCGATGTGCGTGGACATCCTTTCCAAAGGCGGAAATTTGATAACGTGAACAAACTTAATTTGCCGGAAAACAACTCTTATCAGTCGTCACCGATCGGAAAAATTACAGTGCACAAGTGCACAATTATTGTAAGTGATTTTGGTTTAATTCTTCTGGTATTAATTGAAACAAAGGCGACTGGACCGTCAGAAATTCTACGCGGTCGCAAACTTGACCAGCTAATTATTTTAGCGGTGCAGGAATGCAACGCTCACTAGATATTGTCCGCGCTGATTCGACGCGATGGCACGCGATACGTTCGCCAAAAATAATTACATTTGCTCGAATACCAGAAGATGTAATACCCGCAAATAACGCGCGCGGCCGCCTGCCTACGCCCGAAACGTTCGCGCGTTGCGTCGCTTTGTCTTCTAATATTACGCTTGACATTTGAAACGGCCCGGCATTCCTAGAATCTCCGAGTGGACTACCGCAACAACTGGAGAGAACGCTGCCGTATCGCGGTTGCGTCACGAATCGCGCTCCAATCTGCAGAATTATCGGCGCTATCGGGTATTCCGAGCGACGCGCGCCGATTCGGGTTTTACTACGATCCGAGTGAATTTCCAGACATACGCAGCGGATCGTCGCCGGAAATGCTAACGTTTGATTCGCGAATTATGAATAGGAACGACCCAACCGTTATCGGTTAATCGAATAATTGCGAATGTGGTATTAAATGGTTTAATACCGTTGGACTTAAAAAAATATTATCAGTTGTTTACATTTAATGTATGTTTGATATGAGTCACCGAAAAGTTGCACGATACGAGGGGAGATCACTATTTACGGTGATTACGTTGATAAGTGTTAATCATTTGTTGTTACGTTGGTTCAATTGTAGTTTCGTCATTTGTTACATATTCAAATAATTTAGAATTTATTGGGCCGGAGTAGATTTACAGTGGGACGGAATGAGTCGGACTATTAGTAAAACCACATAACGCAAATCAATTATAAAAAAAGTGATCAAAGCAAAAATAGACGAGAAAAAATATGGTCCATAACAGTGGCCTATGCACCGAATGATAACGCAAGAAGAAATGTGTGTTTCCTTCCCTTCGCATTTTTTTCCTATTTGTCTTATCGTGAATATTAAGTCTTGAATACTTCTGTCCTCTTCTTGATTCTCTTATTGTTGCTTCCAGTTTTTCCCTTGGCCTCTTTTCAATGATTCCTGGTATAATTGTTAGTGTCTATAATTCTTACATTATCATACATCTCATTTGTTGGCAAATATCAACATCCCTTGAGGAACCCACCCCACCCCAACCCAATTTTAGTTCAACAAACTGCAGGGTATTCCATTTGTATTATTTCCTGTTCTCGTTTACTTGTTTTATTTCGGATATTCTTTCCATCTTTTCATAATGTTTTTCCCCTCTGTCAAAAGTATTCCTTCTTTTTTCTTTATGTTTATTAATCTATGGGATTTCTTTTAACTGCTTCAATGTACTATAACATAGTTTCTGGTTGTTTAGGTAATTTTCTCTCACTTTGTTTCTTTGCCTCTTTAACTAAGTGCTTCACTTTTTTAAAATAATTTTTTTCAATTGAAGCAACTTCTCACAGATATGTCAATCAATCTTCCTCCATTGTAGTTCAACCCAACCCAACCAATAATCTTTCATTTGCATATTTTTTGTTTTATATTTTTTTTTGTCCGGGCATCCCCCCCCCCCCCTATTCTGTAGTTTCCCACCTGACTAATATAATAGTTCTATTTTCATTCCTGTGCACCTTTCGTGATTTTACAGATTAATAATATCAACCTCAATTATTATTAAGGTACCGGGTGATTCCAGCACCCCTACCTTAGCACTCTTCATATAGTGCCTTGTTAATTAGAATGACCATACGAAATAGCGTTATCTTCCAATACACTGTGTGCCTGTACCCACCACCCGCCTACCTAACCAGATATAGGCCACTGGACTTATCCATCCAGTTAACCATTTACACTATCGCTAATTGCATTCGTCTTTCAACAAGAACAACTGTTAAATGTGACCAGTCTCGCACCGGGAACTTCACTCCGCATATACATGCCACAAACACGCGGCTACCTATCTCGCAGGTGATCTATCTCATCGGGACCTTGCATCACAACAAGAATCAATAAACATAGCAAGCGCCACGCTATTACTCGCTCACCTTTAAGATACTTAAAGCACCTGGCATTAATATTTCTTATAATAACATGGGCAAAGTGCAACTAGTTCTACACAAAGACGGTATCAATCGTCCAATAATACTGGACGTTGTTTACACTAACGGTGGGGGGGGGGGGCTGCTTCCAATTTGCATGTGGTAACATTACCAGAAATTGACGCGAAAATCACGACGCAGCGCTTGCAATGACTCAACCTTCTATCGCGCGATTTCCGAACGCGAAATATAAACTGGATATTAGATTCAGATAAAATTAAATAAAAAAACGCACGTACAAGATGTAATACCAAATAAAACAGTGTATTATCTTCACAGCGGAAATATGGCGACGAATAAAGAATTTGTTTTCTTGAAAAAAAAAATACAATTTCTTAACTGGTACCAATTGTTTAAATAAAACATATTAAATTAAATATCCACATCGCTGCATTAACAACGAATACAAACAATTGTATAGTGACGCAAAAATACATTTTTAAGTACAGCATTGGACCTAATATACCGCCCTGAGGAACACCTCTTTGCACTTGTGCCTCCTTCCCTACTTTGCCCCCAATTTTTACTACCTACGATCTGTTCTTCAACTAATCCTGGTATATCTTTTAATATCTTTCAGGCCTAAATTTTCCTGAACCTGAACCTTTAGAAGCTTGCCATGATATCAAAGGCCTTGAAATCAATAAGTCTAGTTTTGTGTATCGACTATGGATCCATTTCCATGGATTATTTATTTTTTTCTAGCAGAATAATTTCGTTGAAACAAACAATAAAATGCGTCGATTTTATGAAAGCTCGTTCTCATGTCAAATGCAATCAATTTTAAATGGATGTAACTGATTGTGTGTGACTATTTACCTTTGTTATCGCAATCGGTACGTTGGGTCTCTGGATGCACCTTGTTTACAACAACGATAAGCCCTTCACCGATAATATATTTGTAGAATTTTAAGAACAGTTTAATTCATTCATTCATTCATTCATCCATTCATTTCCTGACGTTTGCTATTCTAATCGTTGTTTCATTCTTGTTGTATTTATTTTAATACTGGTTCGAGTTAAATTTGCACAAACATAAAATCAAAATTATAAAATATCAATTACACAATACGAAGATATTAAAATTCGCAAATTTTCAAGAAAATTAGTAACAATTTGTCAGTATCGTCAAAAATGCAAAACTGTTTTAATTGCAAGTTCCAAGTATTTTAGACAATTGTTAGACACTTCCGTTTCAGATAATTCTGAAACATTAGTAAATGTCAAATCAAAATTATTTAATATTAGCAATTAAGTCAAAAATATAAAATGTTGGGGAAATTTTCTTTCTCAACTCATCAGACCACCACACGTACATCCGCCGAAACCGGATCAAGTCATGAAAACATCGTTGACGCAAGTTTGTGTGGGTGTATTAACGCCATCTAGACGTCAATCGAATCACTCGTGCTCGACCCACCAAGTTGGGTTGTCTTGTAACTACTTCGTAGTGCAAACGTATCGTCATTGATAATTATATCAATTTGCAAACTGTCAAAAGATCCAAACAAATTAAAATTCTCGACATTGTTAACAATTTCAAATTGCGAAAAAAACATAAAAAACGACAACATTGACAAAAAAAACAAAAACTGACGGAGAAATACTTTGTATTTTGCATTTACTTTGCAAAGCGTTGATGAAAATATTAATTGAAAATTTGCATCAACAAAAAGATCGCCGTTTGGATTCTTGGATCTTCGTTTCGTTGTTATTATGACCTAACGTAGAAAAAACCGGTGGAATAACAAATACACTCTGCTACGACAAACGGCTCACTGTAGAAGATCGCGAAAGAATTAATTTCCTTTGGTATATGGAAATAAAAACAAGACGGGGGGGGGGGGGGGGGGGGCTCCGCGGACTTAACGACCAATTTGCGTAACTGAATGAAACCCTCGAGTACATGCAAGCTAAAAAAATGAAAACGGCGCGGGAAAGGATGCCCCCCAACTCCAGGAAGTTTCCGAATTAATAGAGATCTTAAAAAAACGTAAGCAAATAAAAACAATAAAGATTGGTCCAGTTTCCTGCGGTATGGAAAACAGTTTCGTCAAAATTTACGATCTATAAGCCAGCTACCAAACTTGGGAAAATTGCGATGTGGGACATCTTAAACAAGAAACCTGGTAGAAGACACATACCATCCAGGACGAACAGTATGGTTTTAGGGATACACCGTTAACTGAAGTCCCAGCATATAAAAATTAAATGGCTTCAGCCTTCTTCTTAGACATCAGGAAGGCGTTTGACAATATATGACACGATGATGACGATGAAGTTCAACTTAAATTAAAAAAATGTTAATCTCAACGTTTGTTTTGTTGGAAGACGTAGGAGCGAGTAGAAGACGAGCAATCGGGGTCCCACAGGGATCAATCTTGGGCCCATTTCATCCAGGACGAACAGTATGGTTTTAGGGAGGCACCGTTAACTGAAGCCCCAGCATATAAAAATTAAATAATTCAGCCGTCTTGTTAGAAATCAGGAAGGCGTTTGATAATATATGACACGATGATGATGACGATGAAGTTCACTTTAATTTAAAAAAATGTTAATCTCAACGTTTCTTACATAGAGTGAAGACATAGGAGCGAGTAGAGGACGAGGAATCAGAGGAGGGGTCCCACAGGGATCAATCTTGGGCCCAGAACTGTTTCTGTTCTTTTCTAAAAGACAATGAGGACATTTAAGGCTGGTGTTCACGAGATTCATGAAACTTACGAAGAGAACCAAGTCCCCAGATGACTGTATCGGCAACAACACGGCCCTAACGCTCTGCGGTTAAATACATAGTTTTTTTTTACAAAAAGATGATTTGAAGGATGCATAGGAATAAAGACGAAAATATACTAAGCTACTAAGTCATAATACCTATCTTTTGGGAGTTTTAATTAATTTTTTTTGTAATTGTTAAAGTTTTATAACTTTTTGGCCAATTCTGTAATTGAAACAAACTTACCCTTACCACGCAGTATTGTTTCAATTTATTTGCCAACCACAGTCTCCAATTTACTGTAATTCTGTAATTATTCAAGACGAGACATTCAGACAATTTTAAATATTTTTGTATTTTATGCAGTTGTAATTTTTTTGTAATTTTTTTAATTTCTACTTCATTTGGCTGACTTGTACTTGTAATTGCAATTTCTTTTGAATTGTTTATAACTTTGCATTGCGTACATTTTTTAATTTTTTTAGATTTCATTTCAACAATGCGGACTTTTTTAATTCTGACAATGTTTCGTTTTTACTCAATTTCTTCGTTTGACTTTTTTTTCTTTTTTCCATCGTTTGATAATTTTTTGCCAATCTTGAATTGTCACACACGGATATTTTCCTTTGGTCTATTTGTTACCACTCGTTTAATTTTGACGTATTTTCCCATCGGGGTCAACTACTCCAGACTTTTCAGCTTAGTTTTGACTTAAATCCCAGATGTGAGACATTGTCTTGATGCTTCCAATTGTGTTCCCGTTATTTCCATCGAAATTCAAGTGACCATATCGTTCAGTATTTAATGCCAGGATCATGTCAAGTATCTAACAAGTTTATTTTCAAAAATCGTGTCGTAAATTTTATTCAAAACAAAGTACTAATATCATTTTTTTTGATAATTCGACATATTTTTAATTTGGAATATTTTGTTTCTTAGTTTCGCCAATTTCTGTCCAATTTTGATTTGATTCTTTGGCAAATTTCTGCATTTACAAAATTTCGTCGTTTGATATTTTTTTCAATTTTTGCAACTTTGCAATTTTTAAAATTTTTACATTTCGCCATTTTTTTAAGCTTCTGAGTTTACACAACTTGAAATTTTTCACATTTGTTACAAATGTGAATAAATGCGAATGTTTACGATTTGTAGCAGTCTTGATGAATGATGACAGTGTTGCAATTTCGAAGTTAATGCCGCCAATACACTTGATTTTTCGACTTTGCGGCCTAATTTTGACTTAAAGCCCAGGTGTAATACATCGTTTTGGTGCAGAATACTTGACTTTCGTGGTCTTTCATAAAACGTCGCCATTATTTGTGCAGATTTTAAAAGCAGTCGCAATTGATGATTGACGAAAAGCACGTACGACGGTAATAATGGTAATAATCGATTTTGTATGACGTAATTTAATATAGAATTTGGAATTGAAAACAGTAGGCTTTAAGCAACCCAACCTAATCCAATACAACCCAAACCAAACCATACCAAGCTAACCCAATTCACTCCAACCCAACCCAATTCACTCCAACCAAACCCAACCCAACCCAATCCAACCCAACCCGAACCCTATCCAAACCAAACCAATCACAATTTAGGTTGCTATTTAAAAAATCAAAGTAGACATCTATTGGTCCTATGCAGATTTTATTCGTTCTCATTTTTGGTATCGATTGTGTTACTTCCGGTGTTGAAATCAACAGGGGAGGTGGGGGGGGGTCTCCCTTGATCAAAACTCTAAGAGCCGCCTCAGCTTTGTTTTTATTTTAGTTTCGATTCCTATGGAAAGCCCTTCCGAAAATGTCTCGTTACAATGATGTCATTGGGTGTCATTGGGTCATTTTCAACGTTTGCCGAAATCGACCATGAAATTGGCCCTTTCTTCTCTTCCAACTAATTAAAGCGGCAGCGTACATACCAACGCGACAAAATTATTTCCTCATTGCACCCAAGTTCAATTCGCGTGCGAAAGCCTGACGACGAACGACTTTCAGCTTCAAGGCCCCCCCTCGACGACGGTGACTTACCACTTGGCGCGTCGAAACGCGAAACGGTAAACAATCGGACAGTGCGCGCAGGTGTCGAAGGTAAAAGCCACGATCCGTCCGCGCTCCATTCGAATTTCAGTTCAAGCGGCGCGCTCCTCTGACGTAGCGCACGTGACAGGCGCGTTCGCGATCGCTGCGATTCCAAGAAGCTTGTGGTCATCGGTTCTTAAAATACATTCGCTCGGTCGCTCGTCTATTCCGTTTCGTGACGCGACGTCGTTCGGTCGAAGGCAAACTCGGTCGCTCCAAGCGCATCATTCGTCGTGGCGAAGTAGTTGGTCCGTTCTCGTGTGCGAAATTCGGCGTGGATTGTGCGTGTTTTGTTGTGCTGTGTGCGGTGCTTCGATTAGCGGATGTGACCAGGCAGGCACGCAGGCGACCTTGATAGTTTCACCCGTTTTCGAATCGAACTCGCCATGCACGTTGTCAAGGTACTTAATTTAGAGAGACCGACGTTCATCATCGCCAGCCTGACCATCTTCATTCATCACGTTGTTTGTGTTTTTTTTTTTTTGATAGCGTCACACCTCGATAAGTTTTAAAGCGACCTGATTTTTTCCCTCGAAGGTCGGTCGGCCGAAGTCGACGGATATCAAAAAACAATAACAACCGAGACCCCTTCATAATCATGGACGACCTAGGTGTGTAAAAACAATGTGCCGTTTGCAGTTTTCCTTGTGCATGCTTTTGTGTGCGACCTAGCGCTGTTGTAGGCTTGTGGACTGTACCATATACTTTTAATAGAAAGTAGCTCCGTAGATCTAAATTTATCGGTGAATGAACTGGTGTGTGCAGAGGTTTTTAGTTTTGGTCGGGGCCACGTTGTTAACGAAAACCCGATCGGACGTTTCGTTATCGCCGGGGCAGATCCGACGTCGTTATCGCAAGCAAATTTCTCCATTAGATGGATGCTGTTGTTTTTGCACTCCCGTATTATTTTTAGTATACGTAAATATGCATGATCTAACTTTAGCGGGAATCGTAAAATGTAGATTACCGCGGCTGGTATTTACTAGCTAGAAAACAACACCAGAGACTCCTTGGCAATAATATTCGATTTTAAAGACTGCACGATTAATCACTTTGCTGGCGTGTAGGCAACCAGGGCGACGTTCGATTATCTTATTTACGTAAGAAATCCGCTCGTTCGGAATTCGTTTCGTTTTAAATGGGTGGAGATACTTCGCGAAAACTCAACCGCAGAGACGGACTTAACTAGTTTTAGTTCCCTTCCTATTGTTCAATTAGTATCGTGTGATGTTCTCAATATATACTAATATCGACGATTCCTCGTTCTTTCATTAAATGACGAATTGGATGTAATGAAGCGACTAGTTTTATCAAGGTCGTAAAGGTGCCAGGCAAACGAACCAAAACATCTAACGCAATACGTCTAAAAGTATGAATCATAGATGGAAATGATACAGCTGCAGGTTTTAAATTATGAAAAAAAAATCATGCAATTCGGCTCTGAAAACTTTACAAACCAGAAAATTTTACCAAATTCAAAATGGAATGTTATAAAAGGCACCGACGCAATACGTTAGCTCTGGGTTTTTAAGCAAAATAATATAATGGATTGCAAATTTACATCCAAGTTTTCGAACGAAATTTCGAGCACAGCGTCAAAATTAAATGGTCATGACGGCCGAAATGAAACTCGAACGACCGACTGAGGTTTTAACCCGGTATTGGAATTATTTGCGACCTAGAGCACTTCGCATTAAGCCTACACATTCACAGAATTAACAATCTGCTTTTATAGAAATTAATTCAATTTTAGGTACCACCGGGTAAATTCAATTCAAATGCAAAGTTAAAAATGCGTAGGTTAATAGATTATTGCACGAATATTTATTTACGTAACAGTAGTAAAAATGTTAAAATAATGTGGTAATAAACGTTAATCACGAAATATGTGAAACATGCATTGCAATGACCGATGCAAAGTTTTTGTTTTGAATATCAAGTGTCGGATTGCGGAAGCCTGCTTCCGACTAAGTTGGTATTGACCAGACTTGTAACTACTTCGCAGCCGTTGACACGAAATCCCGCTTTGTTGAAAATAAATTTCAGAAAATGTATAAGACGATGACTGTCTTTGCCGGTGATTATTAACATCATCTTGACATCAATACCCTCACATTCGTGCTGCTGCTACGCAATTACAGAGGTCTGCTTCGACCGACTAAGTCGACACTATCTAGAGTAGTGATTTATAAAGAGTCGATAAAATATTGTAAACCGGCCACGTGAATTGCAAATTTAGTTTAATCGCGCTAAAAACAAAGCAAAACACGACGTGAAGTTATATAATAATCGCTCCGCCGGGGAGGAGGACTTGCATTCAAAGATCGAGGTGGTCAATGAAATTATAACTTGAAGAACAAAATTTTATCGCCTAGTCTTAACTATGCAATCTAACAACCCAAGCCAACTCCGTATTTCCGTCTATATCAGTGGCGTACCAGAATTTTTCAACCGCCGTCGCTCTCATTGATCTCTGAATTTTTTAAATTTTGCTTTGCCTTGAAACAGCATAAACTTATAATTATGAGACGACTGAAAGCGATAGCGAAAGTTGATATAAAAGCAATTAAAGTGAAAGTGAAAATTATTCCAAAAACTTAATAAAATAAAAATAATGAAAACAACAAATCATCTAAAAACAATTTAATACGACGAACTGACGTAAATGAGGAACAAATTAATGAAAACCGAAAGGTTTGTGCGAGGATATTAACGCCATCTTGACATCTATGAAACCCTTTGACCGACTAAGTCGATACTGTCCATAGCTGTAAGTACGTCGCAACCGTCGAGAATTAATTTGGGCGAATGCTACAGGTGATGTCGGCCGTTTTGCCCTCGAGGGATAGTCAGATCACCACACACACACATACGTGACAGAAAAGCCAGTCTTAACGTAACGACGTCTGCGAAGTAGTCGGGACAGTACCGACATTAATATTATTATTAACACAGCTGTGCTCGCACGACTTGATGCCCTTGATGCGAATGTATGTGTGGTGATCTGATCATTCCTAAAGGGAGAAACGACCGTGATCGCCTGTTACATTACCCGACATTTATTTTTAATGGAAACTAACAGAGAAACGCAATTGGAAAACAAATTATTTAAAATAACTCACAAGAAAGTAAAGCAAAATTTCAGGCCCCATATTTTTTTTTAATTTATTTTAATTTTGTTTTTCATTTATCTTCGTTTGTATTGTATTGTATTCCTAGTTGCTTTTTCATTTCCTATTATTTTGCCATAGTTTGTTGTTTACCGATTTTTTAAAATTATTTTTTGGTTCGACAGAGCAACAATAATTATTTTGTCAACAAGATTTTATTGAGGGTACCGAGGATATTTTATTTAACCTGCTTAATGTGCAGTCTTTTTTGAAATTTGTAGTGGTTTTGCCGATTGTAACTTTCTATTATTATTTTGCTTTGATTTTTGGTTTTGAATTTTTCCATTTCTTTTACTCACCTTATTTTTTCTTTCTCTTCGTTTTATTTAGTTTGTGTTCAATTTATACTTTTTGCGTTTATTTTGTTAAACTTTTTCTTGGTATAAATCATGTATGTATTGTTTGTTTCTGTATTGATTTAATTTGGATATTTTTTTTTATAGTTTTCACTTACTTAGCTTTTGTATTATTTTTTATTTTTAACATGCGATTTTTTTTTATTTTAGCTTCAACCGTAGTTATTAATTAATTCTGTATTCAAAATTTATTTCATTTCATTGTTATTATCGTTTTTGTTTATTTGAATTTTATTTATTTAGCTTCACTATGTTCGTTCTTTTTATGTTGTTGGCGATTTTTCATAAACTTCGTTTTTTTAGGTTGATGATCATTTTATTTTTAAATATGCGCTTAGTTACTTTTATTTGAATTTGTGTTGCCATATTTTTACTTAGTTTCTGCCACTGGAGTATATTTCAATTTTCGTTTTCTTGTAAATTTGTTTCACTTTTAATTATTCGTCGATTGGTCAAATTAAATCAGAACGATACCATAATTACCTCTGTTTGTCGATTGGTAACGATTGATTTTTGTGTTAATCTTAATTTTTTTCGTTAAGGAAAAGCAATATTTTTCATTAAATGCACGAATAGTGCATAGATATTAACCACATAATCCCCATACGTCCAAGTAAATGTAAACAAGTGCAACTACTATTAAAATTAAATGTGCCTGAAAGTAATAAATCGATCATTCTATTGTGTAAACGGAATGCTAGACATAGAACTAAAACCTTTCTTTGGTGAAAAAAATAGACCAATTAAATAATTTTAGGTTTTATTTAATTGTATTTTACGTTGTAGAAAATTCTAATTATTATACCTAACCACAAACCAACTTGAGCCCCTTCAGCGACTCGAGTTCTTTCGGGCAGATCCGTCACTGGCCAACTTCGCGCTATTCATCTAAATGCAACGATTATTTCACATTAATATCCCAGTAAATGTATCCACTTAATTTGTATTTCCATTAAACGGCACGTAATGATTTATTTATGATTGTTGTTCCCGGTACCGTTGAAGAATAATTAACATGTATTGTCCGCACGCATTTATAATAAACGATAACAGATTAATTCGCGGAGTTTTTGCGTCTCTGCGCCGGCGAAAATTTCGTAATCGGCAGACTCTCGCGATCGCGTCGACGACGTAAACACGTTTTATGTTTGTGTCGCTCGTTCAGGTGCTTGATATTTTTTTTTCGTATATTAACGTAGGCGGTGCTCGTGAGCGATAAAAATGCGATAATCCACGAGCAATTAATAACGTCCATGAGGAGATTCGTCGAGTTTGAATTCATTTATTCGTTACGTGGTTTCGCGTTTCTCGGAATCGGTTGTCCTTGCGTTAGTGGTAACCATTAACCGAGTGGATTTTATAAAATGTGACGTGCGCTTGGATATCGAAAAGTTTAATTTATGTGGATCTGGATTAAAAGATTTTTTTAAAATAATAATTAATTTAATTAAAACCCAATAATTACCCCCCCCCCCCCCCCCGTTAAACAGGCGAAATTTTGCTTAACACAAAGCGAGCCAGGCTTAGAAAAATTTCGATTAATTTCACTTTTAATCGGGTCGGTGAAAAAATGAACTTAAACTAACTCAACCTAATAATAATTTCATTTGAGCGTCTTCGGGTTTAAGTTGGATAAGTTGGGTTGGGTTTTGCTTAATCCAAATTGAAAATATTCACAAAAACTAAACCATAATCACATGCTTGTATTAATAGAAATTAGAAACGTTAAATTAATCCGCCACGGCATAACTTTGCTGCGTGCCGGTATTAATATCAATTATAATCGTTAAAATAAATAAAACCTAAAAGTTAGCGTATGTGAGGAGGATAAAGGAACAATAGGAAATAAAACATCGCTGATAATTAATCATGTCTTCCCGATTCTTGAATCAGTCGAGTTCACATCAAAAGAACAACGAAATTATCGCCCGAACGATGTTGACGATGTTGATAATAAAACTAATGTACCTCACGAAGGTGAAATTGAAGATCGCATGCATGACGTTGACGACGATTTTGATGCCGATTATGACTGTCCTTTCTTCCAAGCCGAAAAATGACTTATCTTTGTCATCAGCTGAAAATTTCCATTTGATAAAATACCAGTGCTGCGTTCGCCTTCATCCTTGAATACATATTTTTGGCCAATTAAGCTATCTTATGACAATATTATCAGAGCAGTTCCACTCATCATCATCTCCATTGAAAATATGACATGGACGATAAAGGTCACAAAAATGTGCAGAAAATCATCAGCATTAAACATATATTTATATGACATGGACGACAAAGGTCACGAAAATGTGTAGAATTTTAAAAGTGGCAAAGAAAATAAGTTCATTTTTAAGTAAAATTTTCAACAATTTGTTTCTTTGAATTATATTGCTATGATATGAAGATTTTAGTCAGACACGTTGGGTACAAAATTTTTAAGTGATTTCAAAATTATTTTAAGTTTTACTCGCTTTGGAATGATTACTAATGCAGTTCTTATCAACACGGATTGCTCGTTGACGAAATTAAATTAAGCGATCGTTACAAATCAACGATTTTTTGTTACGTCGGGTTGGGTTCAAATTAATATTAATACTTGCGGTCTTGGACGCACTGTATCGGATATTCTCAAGACGAACAACAACAAATTAAAAATATGTAAACAAGGTAAAATTTGAGGACAATCTTCGCCTAGGAAATTTATACAACACTCACCATCAGCTTGCGAAATTAATAGTCCGAAAAGCAGACACGCAACTATTAAGACTTGACCACTCATCTCTAAAACTTCACGGCGATCTAGCGGCGAAAGGCGACACTGACGTGTGGTCGACGTAGATCCTATTTTAATCGACTGATAATAACGGGTAGGTGGGTGGGCTTTTTATTAGCTCGCATTAATCATATTCGCCATGAAAATATTTACACATTTTTGCTAGTAAAAGATTTGTTTATTGTTTGTCTCGAAACAACTTTGTGTTGATGACATCTCGCACAGGGCGCTTGTCAGACGTTTCAAATATGTGAGATATATTATAAGAGCAAGTAAATCGTGGCTTGGAAACATTTAAGAAAAATTTAAGACATTTCAACGAAAAATGTAACAAAACAATTAGCATAAATGAAATTGGTGCAATTGTGTTGACAACAAGGCGTTAGCGATCCACAAATTAATCAAATTAATGCATTCAAGGGTTTCCAATGGATGCAGCATCGACCGACGATGAAATTTAAGAATTTATTTGTGTATATAAATAAAATATCTTATCAGTGTTCAAAAATAAAATAAAAATCCCAATATTTAAATAGCTGTACAAATGCGGCAATAAAAACGTAACTGATGATTAAACTCAAAGTGATTTATGACATTTCTATTAAAGAACGAGAAACGAGCAATTGACATACGTAGTTAGAAACATTCATCAATCATTTACTATCTTTAGCATTTACGACATAAAGTGCAGACGAATAAAAATAATTTCGGCCATATCTAATCGATAAAAATGGTGTCAGACGGTTGATTTATTAAAGACCGCGATGATGTTAACAAAATGTAATTACCCAAACGACAAAATTATGCTGATAAAAAAAATGATTTGATAGAGTGTAGTCTTCGATTAAATGTAACTGCCCCATAGTTGATTTTCGGGTTGTGGTGGCTTACAATGGAGCTTGATGTGGGCGGGAACGACGTCAGCATCATGGCCACCAAAAATCGACCCCATTAATTCAAATTTATTAAAACGACAGAAATATTCCCATCAACGAGAAATTCATCAAAGTCTGAAACTGACTGATTGAAAAATTGCCAAGGGCTCTTTGGTGTATCATACTTCATTACCATTTTTTCTCAACAACTGTCTTAACACAGCATTTTTTCTCCACAGATGAATCCAAGGCCCGCGACGGCATGCCAGATGATATCAACATAAGTGATGTCAGTAAGTATTAGTTAATTAATCTGAACTGTTTGCGTTTTATTCGAATTATGGGAATTATGTTTGGTTTTTTTCCTCGAAGTTGAGACTTGCATCGCTTTCGAAGATAGTTGGTTACCTTGCATAATAATTTTCATGTTTAGGGAACCTGTGTTTGATTTGCTTTAATTAAAAGACTTTGATAACACTTAAAGGTGGTAGATCAATCAAAATTTTAAATTAATTTTAATAACATGACCACGGTGCAGTTCATCGTGAGCTATGATCTCTACTATTACTCGCATTAACCAACTTGACTCACCATCATCAACCTAAGTCCAACAATCAGTCATATTTCAAAGCTAATTAAATAATAACTGCGAACACAATATCATTGACACTTTTTGCCATAGTTGGTATTTGATCTATTACACTCATCAAATTTTATTTTTGAAGCATCACCTATCTCATTGACGATTTTGCTACGGTTTCTACATCCAATGTTCATCTTCTTCCATAAACCGAAGTTTATTATATAAAAAATCTGAAATGGGCAATGACATCCCACCATTTCCCTTCTATTTCTTCTTTGGGTTCTTTTGGATTACGGCGTCAATTGTTTCAATTCCGTGCATGCTTTCCCTCTTTTTCGTGAAAGTTGGATTAGTCTCATAAACCTCATCTTTCACAGAGTACCACAAGAAGAAGCCCAAAGTCAAAGCTGTTCTGCTCTTTCTCTCTGAGCTGCACAGATCAATAAATAATTACCCTGCCGTACTCGCGACTTTCACATCGCGAATCGTAAATAATTTCTTTATCTTTTTATTTCTTTTCCAGTCGAAGTCCTCGCGACGGATCCGGACTTCAATCCAAAGCCTAAAGCTGGTGGCAGCGCGAAAATGTTCAACGGCGGCGAGATCGTCGCGCCACGCAGGGCGAAACCGACGTGCGTTATAGCCGAGCAGCCCGCTTCGAAGGCGCTCAGGTTCCGGTACGAGTGCGAGGGTCGTTCCGCAGGTTCCATACCCGGCGTCAACAGCACGCCCGAAAACAAAACTTTCCCGACGATACAGGTGCAGGGGTACCAAGGACGCGCGGTCGTCGTCGTGTCCTGCGTCACCAAGGATCCCCCTTATAGGTGAGTCAACATAGTTAAGATAAATCTTTAGATCAAATAAATTTTGTATGCGTTCCTGTTAATGTAAGACGAACTTTGTCTTATTTCGATCTGGAAACTTCACGACCAAAATAAAATATCCATAATTTCGTCTTTAAAACTTATTGTTGACACATAAAGGCACTACGCTACAAACAATGTTTTATTTGAGTTAAGTTTCACAGAATGCAAGATAACATTATTTAACAAGTAATGAAAATGCAAACATATTATTTTGCGAATTTATTTACTTTAATTATCCTAAAGGTAATAAAATATTGCGTCGTTTTCCGGATAAAATGCCCAACGAAATAATTTAACACCTCGTCAAATGCTGCGTAACATCACTACGTCATCCACAACAACGTTATTTAACGTTGAATAACATTTATTTATTTACGTTTTACTTTAGCCGCCTACAAAAAAAAAACTATAACTTCCCGCCGTAAAATACTCACGTTTATGGTATTGTCTAGTATGCCACTAATATTACAAGCATTTGCATATTTTATGTGTGACTAACGACAAATAAATTGCTTACATTATATTTGTCTGTCGTATTTGAGACGATTCGTTCGTACATTCTGTCGATTTTAATGTTTTATTGTTATCCTACACTTATGACACCGACTGTGTTAATAAAAGCAGGAAATGATTTCTATGAAAATGTAAAATCTCTGGATATAATAAGCGATGACAGATACAAATTAGGACAATTTCATTTTTTTTTTTGTTTCAGGCCGCATCCACACAACTTGGTGGGCAGGGAAGGTTGCAAAAGGGGCGTTTGCACCCTGGAGGTGCCCCCCGAAACCATGACGGTGACCTTTTCAAATTTGGGCATCCAGTGCGTCAAGAAAAAGGACATCGAATCGGCGCTCAAAGTCCGAGAAGAAATTCGAGTGGACCCGTTCAGAAGTAAGTCTTGCTAGTTAGTCACTCTTTACAGATTTTTGGTGATCTTAGTACCAATTGTGAAAAATATTTCGTCTCTTCAGCGATGCGATCAAATGTCGTTATTTGGGTACGATTGTAAGTAAGACTCAAGGACAGTCACTGAATGTATCGGAAATCAATTTGGATGAAATAAAAATTGCGAACTATGTTCTAGGCAAAGGTGGGCGCATATTTTCGAAAAATAAAATCGCACGACCGCGGCAACAGGGACAGATTTTCAAACGTTCACGAATCGCGACACAGAGCCATATTTATTACCAACTGAAGATTTGCCACGCACTCGCACGATTACCAATTTACGTAACCAGCAAAAAATATGTTTGGAGATAAGTAACGACGATCGAGTTAATTATAGGGAACGAGTTGAATTATCGTTGTCATTAAATCAAGTAACTAAAAAAATATGTAAGTTAAATTAATTTAAATACAAGCACCAAGTAGATGATTGAGCTCGGTTGGGCTCATTGAAAAATTCATGGTTGTTGAAACGAGTTCAAAAATATTCGTTTAAATCGACAAATAAAATTATCATCATCACTAAATCCATTTAGTAAAAATTGCTAAGAAATTTAGTCGGACTTTATTGATGGTTGGGTTGGAATCGTTGAAAAATATATTAATTTAAAAATAAGGAACAAGTGAAATCCATCGATTTATTGACACTTGTAAAAAATTGTTTCAATTAACTTGGCTCGGGTGGATTGAGAATTTATTTCATGGCAGTTGATACACTAGCTATTACTTAATTAAATATAAACAATTAGAATCCTTAATTATGTAGATAGTTGGGTTGGTGTTGTTTGGTTTGATTTTGTTGATCATATTTAAATTTAAATTAATTTAAATATAAGCAAGAAGCAGATGGGTTGGGTTGGTTGCAAAAATACGTCATGGGTGTTAAATCGGAAATGACAATCTAATTGAAATAAATATACAAAATTTTTACAAGAGAGTCGTTCAAAAAGAACGATTCATTCACGAACGGCACTCCTCCGGTATGCAGGTGTAAATAAATGTGTGTGTCGTCAAAATTAGGGTAGAAATAAAGTAACCAAGAAAAAGGAAGAGACAGGAAAACCTAGTGTGAATTTTTGGGACAATGCCAATAAAATTATTTATTTTTATTTCAGCGTTTTACCTAAAATCCTAAGAATTTGGTGAACTGGTGCCATAATACACATTTACGTGCGACTAAACGTTGGAACCGTTCCAAGACGATAATATTTCGTATGTAAATTCCATTTCAATATTGTGCGGTCGTTTTATTTACGTATTGATATTCACGTATGGGACGAAAACTGTTGGCTAAGAATGCAAGTTGCTCAAATTCGACATTTGATAAAGAATTTTTTAAACGTCGATTAATGGATAAGCTGGTCACTAGGGAATTGTATTTGTAGTAAACGATAAATTGCTGTATTTTATTTAATTTGGTTTCGTTATTTGCAGCCGGATACGGACATCGAAGTCAACCGACGTCGATCGATCTGAACGCGGTCCGATTATGTTTCCAAGTGTTCCTTCAGGGGGAGCCGCGATCCAGGTACACCGATCTCACCCCCGTCGTCAGCGACCCCATATACGACAAAAAGGCGATGGCAGATCTCGTTATAGTGAAGCTCTCAGATTGCGTTTGTCCTGTGGATGGCGGCAACAAAGATATCATTTTGTTGTGTGAAAAGGTTCGTCTCGTCTTTTGTGAGCATGTTGAATGGCGCAATTATGTTACAAATGTAAATTATGAACCATGAATCGTTTCATCGTAAAGTTAAATAAAAGTAAAAGTTAATTGTTGCAAATCATTGCTTTTCGCATTTCTCTCCCCACTGCGTGTTAACAAACACCAATAATAATTAGTAGTTGTTCTAGTTCTAGTCAAATCAAATTTAATGACAATGGCAATAATAATTAACAACGTACTAAAAAAATTAGATTTATATATATTTATATAATTAATTTTTTTTGTCCTAAATGTAATGTCACATATTTTAACAGATCTCCAAAGAAGACATCCAGGTACGATTCTACGAGGAAAAAGACGGCCAGGTGACGTGGGAGGGTCTGGGTGAATTCCAACCGTCGCAGGTCCACAAGCAGACGGCGATATGGTTCAAGCCTCCCAAGTACCGAACGATGGACGTCCGCGAACCCGTCAAGGTGAACATCCAGCTGAGGAGGCCGTCCGACGGAGCAACGAGCCTTTCGTTGCCGTTCCAGCTGCTTCCTTTAGACGCAGGTAGGCCCGCATATTGGTCCTTACGTCGTAGCCTCGCCAAGAAAAGAAACTACGACATATTCAGCGACATTCTAGCTCAAGATTCGCAGCTCCTCGCCAAACGTTCGAACAGCACCCTTGCCAGCATCCTCAAACCCAAAATCGGCACGTCGTCGGTCGAAACGCAAACCGCCGACTATGCGGAAGTCGTCAAGGCGAATAAGACCGAACTAACTATTAACGAACGAAAACTCGACGAGGAAACGGAGCTAAACGATCTAGTCGATCGAGTCATCGAATTGGATCAAATATACGTTGAGAATAAAATCTTGCAAAATTTGAACGACAACGTCCACGCATTCGACGACGCGAAAAGCTACAGCAGCTTGCAACTGGCGTTCAAAAATCCGTTGAACATCGCCGAGGAGAAATACGAAGACGTAATAATGCCCGAGAGTCCGTCAATTGAAATAGTCGCGAAGCCCGAGGTTGAAATCGAAAAATTACCTCCGCTACCGCCGAAGCGGGCAAAGAGGGGTCCCGAGTTGACTTTACGATCGTCTTCAAAAATCATAACAGACATAAACACGCCGGGCATTGGATCGTCCAGTCAAAGTTTGAATCGCGGTTCTGATCATTCGATTGCACAGGTCGACATGCCGCCGCGAAACGCATACACGATGCAGAGGCCCAAATCGCACAACGATTTGAGCCCTCCCGCCCGAGATTTACCGCCGACGCCGTGCTCGACGTTACCCAAGCCGAAGAAACGCAAGTTTCTCTCGGGGCTGTTTTCGTACTTGAGCAAAAGTTCGACTAATAGCACCCCGGTCGATTCGTCGAGCTTAAACCGATCGGTCTCCAACGTCTCTGAAGCTTCGAAGAGGATCGAGACTTCAGACGATTTGAACCAAAATCGAGTTTCAAATTCCCCGCTAAATAACTACGACTTTAGCTTGGACCTGACCGAGGCGGAACATTACGCTTTGTACACGGCGATAGCTCCGCACGCCACGCAGAGCGAATTCGACGAGGCGTCTTGTTACTACGCGCCGGTCGAAGGAGGAAAGCTGCTTTGCGATGGCGACGTGCAGATGAACTTGGGCGACAGTAAAACTTGACACGTACGGTGTAAATAAAGCGAAATGGATTTGCAAAGAAATCGGTCACTTTTACTAATTAACGAAACGACGCTGTGGCGGTTTTAAGTTGTGGTTGGTGGTGTTGCGTAGAATTTTTATGTAAAGAAATATTTTATAAAAAGACAATAGTTTAGGGTAAAATAGCCGATGATTACTTTGAAAAAATTAGTAAATAATTGTCAATTTATACTCGAACTACGTATAAACAAATCGCACTCAAACTCGACTAAACTATTCTCTTTCAAGAAAATATTTAGATTACAATGAACGGTGCATCGCATTTTTATCGCGTTCATTTCATATTTTAGACTTAAGAAAGTTAAGTTGTGATTTTCATTGTTGATTTATCGTTCGTAGATATTTATTTTCAGTACGTAGTTAATTTTTTTTTTTAATGCGTTATGAATATTGAACGAAGAACTCGAAAAAGAGCTATTTAATCAATCGTTACCGGCGACAATTTTGGAGTGTATCATGTTTTCGTTTATGCATTTTTCTTTTATTAAATCTATACTTTGTTGTTCAGGAATAAAACGCAGAGGTGAAAAACTCGATAACGATCAAAATATTAAAAGGATTTTCCGAGACATACAAGAAAGAGACGTGCAAGATAGGAACAGTAAGTTGTATTTTTTATCATTTTGGTGAAGGAAGGGTTGTTTGTCTCTGCGTCGTATGCGTTCTTCCTGAATTGGTGGGAGATGAGGGAGTTGATGTGCAAAAATGGGTAAATCGATTTTTTTGACTATTAGCATCTAACTTTACGTCGAGGATCTTAGACATATAACATGTTTGCTCAATCGCGAGATCTCGTCCATCAAGTTCCCCTATCACTTTGACGTCACCAATTTTTGTACAATTAATATCTGAGCGAGAGCAAGCCAACGTTGTAGCATAGGGATTGAACTATCCTATAGAGTATATCCTTGACTTTATGTGGCGTGCATTTTATAGCCAGACACAAGTTGATTCATCAATATTTACGTATGAGTTACAATGACTCGCATATTTAAAATATTTATTTATGTACACTTGCCTAATGTTTATCGTTTATTTTTAGTTACATACCCACAACTTGTGAAATTGGCTACGGTAGTTCTTACCACAATGTAACAGGCAAACATAAACAAAATGTATGTGTATGCAAACTTAATATCTCAATGCATCTCAATGATTAAAATAATGTTGTAGATATTTAATCAAATGTTTGTTAATAATTGGATTTGTCTGGTTTTGCACATTCGCTCGCCGATTGTAACATTTCGAGTCTCCTAACGTGAATTTTTCTCGTTACTTGTTGGACAAAAATTTGGTGTATCTGTAGGAACAAGAACCTACACCTTTGTTATTGATTGATCGTTTGTCTAGTCATATTATGTTATAGAAAAGGAGGCGTGTTTTAGCTTCTTATAATAAATAAGAAGATTGTTGGAGGTTTTTGCTGAATATTTTCGTCGGAAAGTTTATATATATATACTATTAATCATGTTAGTGTTTGTATAGCTTTATACCTTTGTATTTTGGGCTTTTATTAAATACATGACATTTTATATGAACGTCCTCAGTTTTCTTTCACAATCACTTAACGATCAGGTTACAACTTCTAGTGGAATTTCAAGGTACTGTGTGTTGTGTGTGTTTATTTTGATTTGTTTCCGTAGTGTTGTGTTTTTTCGTTATTTTTGTGTTCTTTCGCATGCCTCACCTTTTTAAAAGTTCACTAATATAGTTTAGGTGGAGTAGACAAGGCTGTAGAAAAAATGGAGTGTGACTCCCCAAACATTCTTTCGTTTAATTTAAATTTATTGCATTGGTTCTTCCTGCAAAGAATGCATAACTTAGTTCTAATTCTTTAGATTCAGTCCAATTACATTCCACATTTCTATTAAATTGCGACCAACTTTTATAATTTGATTTTTCTGTCGAGTCTAAAATGTGTCTAAAAAAATCTAAAAACTAATCTAAAAAATTGCAGCAGATACTAAGAATACATAGTTGCAATTTCTGAACTTAAGTATGTTTCATAATATTGTTTATCTTAATATAGAATTAACAGATTTTATAATATATACAACTTATAACCTTGTGAAAATATATTATTAGTAAACATCACTTGCATGAATATTTATGCATTGGAACACTTTGGTCGACCAATTAACATAAATACGTTATACTCCCACCTATATGTTTATGCACCAAGCTTCTATTTAATTACTTAATAATATTCGCCGATCTTAAAAGTCATGTAAATAATTATGATTCAAACTTTTATAGGAAAACTCTCCAACCTATACGTGCCACAAATGAACATCCCTTTAGAACAGAACGTAAAGGACGAACCCAATGGTAAGTTTTCGTTAACATACTGAAATGAAATAAAAAATTAATTTATAAAATTTATAGATGCGTCGAGGTCACCTTACGCCCATCATTACTTAGATTCTGTATCACCACCCCAACCGTACCCATCGACCTCGCCTCTCGTGAACTACTACGCGAATTACGTCCACCAACCGCAGAATTCGTTGGAACCGACTCTCCCGCCTCTACCCCCCTGCAACCAGCTTCTGCCCAACACCACCTGGAACATCCCGTCGACTTCGTACGCCGGAACGAACAACTTATCAGAGTTGAACCTGTTGGTGCCGGAGACGAGCACGTACTTGAACATGGACACCCAACAGTCCGAGCATTCGGAATTGCGGCTGATTTCGTTAAATTCCGGCGATTTGCCCGACGCCAATCCGTCGGACATGAACAATTTGACGGAAAATTTGTCGGCGAATTTGTCCCTGACGGACATACAGATACCCGCCGAGAGGATGACCGACAGTTTGGACAGATTGGCGAACAACGAGTTCGCTAAACACTACGAGTGATTCGATTTGTGGTCGGAAACTTAACAAGATTTGATCTAGTGCCAGAGGAACGATTCGCGAGTGTGTCTCTAAGAAACTCCGTGATGGTGGCAAAAGCAATACGTTTGTTACTGTGATCTGTTAAGAATTATATCTTAGTTATAAATATTCTTTTATTTTATCGTTACGTATTTTTATTAGTCGAGTTAAATTTTATTCATTGAATTTTTATAATTTTTATATAAGTTTTGTACCATAAATGTAAATACAAAGTTATCGTGTTGTCGATTGTCTAGATGCAAGAGAAATAAAATTGTTGCACAATTTATCGCATAATACATAAGAAATATGTATAAGTTACACGTTATTTATTTTTTTTTATCGTCGTGCAAAATCCTCTTCATACGAGCATCAGTCTAATGTCGATGTTTATTGATGGATGTGTAAAGACCACACGTTTTAGAAATGAAAGATTTTTTGGATCTGCCTTCAATAATTCTCGACTCGACTCGATCATTTAGAATTATCGTATGGCAAATGTAGCTTCAACTGTGCTTAAAAGATTAACGGGAAGAAAATCGCTGGGTGTGCAAAGCAGTGTTGAATTCAGACTTCTCAGGCGTTGGGAATTTTAAATATTAATTGACAATTCACAACTGAAATAATGCTTTCATTCATAAAGGCTATAGTTTTATAGTTTTTGTAACTTGGACCAGATACACTTGCACAATTATAGTTGATCCAAGTTGTGCTCCACACATACTTGGCCATAAATGGAAAATATGTAATGTACGAAGAAATAAAGATTTAAATTGTAAAACCTTTTTTTAATTAGTACTATTGTTCAGAATGTCAGCCGCTTACGAAAAACAATTTATATATTTAAAACACTCGGGCACGTCATAGATTCACAAACACTTAAGATATTTTATTATGCCTTACGCTATTTTAAACTGGGGATCGGCATCGAGCAACTATATTACTAAATTATTCTTAATTGGCGTTTAATTATGGAATTTCATAAACTAATGGCTTACAAAACTATTTAATAAAAATCATATCAAATATATTCGATATATATCTTGCTCCAATAATATAATTTTATTTTATTATACGAATGTTGTTTAATCACTTACCTTTCAGGTGTTGTTCAATTAAAGAATTCCTACAATTTACTTTCTTCATACAACTTTGACGGGCATTTCCTCGAATCAAAATTTACGTTCGATTTGAAGGGTTAACGTACACACAAAATAGTTCCTTAAAATTACACTTACGGCAGGTGGCGCCAAAGTTTGTTTTTATCATTCCCAACATTTGACAGCCGTCGGATTTTTCTTGAATTTTAAGAAAAATGCAAAATTCTAAAAGTTAGTTTACGCACAGTTTTAGATTCGGACGATGGACAGCGACGACCTGCCAGTGATCGATCCCAACGTCGATTATCGCGAGGTAAGTGTCCGTGTAACATATATATTTTTTTTGCGATGAACGAAATGGCCAATATTTCGCCCATGTGTTGTTTAACGTGTGCAGATTTTGCCAATACAACAAAAAAGAACCATAGCGTTCATTAACCATTTCGTAACGAACACAGTGTCCTTCTTAAACCACTTCGCACAGTCGTGCGAATCACGGCTGATGGAATTCGAGTACAAAATACAAAAGGTCGAAGCGTCACTGTTGATTTTAGAGTCGCAAGTGAGTACCAGACGAAAGATACACGAGATTCAGTTACTGCATTGATTATTCTAGCTTTCGTCGATTCCAGAAATCGAAGCGTCCCAACCCGCCGAAAATGTGACAGCTAATAAGGAAACTCCGCTTGAACTCCCGGCGATCGTACCGCAAGAAGGAAGCAGCGTCGTGCGAGAAGCGCGACAAGAACGCGACGGATTAGCGGCCTGCAAAGACCCGAGATTTTCGAGATTCTTCAAAATGGTCCAAGTGGGTGTGCCGCCGCAGGCCGTCAAGAATAAAATGACCGTCGAAGGTATCGACCCCAGCATATTAGAGTAAGTTCGCTTTGTCACCATCGCCGATTATTAAGTTGCCGTTTGACTTGCAGCAAACCAAACGAGGTCATTCCAGGTTTCTCCAACGAAACTGGCGATTCAAACGTGTCCACGCTTGTCTAGATCTGAACTGATTTAAATTATATGTAAGATTCGAAATAAAACTATACGGTACATTTTTTTGTTTATTTTAAATACAAACGGTCTTATTTTGTAATAAATTTTAATGTACACACGGTCTAGAACTGGATCATTTGTCCTTTGCGTTTCTTGTCGCCGCCGAGCTCGAAATGTTTGCACCGTTTCAACGGGATTTGCTTGCGGTACTTGCACTCGGTGCACTCCATGCGTAGCACGATTTTCTTGGTCGTTTTAGCCTAGAATCGTAAATGTTTTTACATTGAATCGGTGAGGAAGTAACATTACCTTTTTACGGAAAATAGGTTTGGTTTGCCCGCCGAAACCTTGCTGTTTTCGGTCGTAACGTCTCCTGCCTTGCGATGCATGACGTTCTTTAGATTTCTTGTACTGCGTCACTTTGTGCAGCTTGTGGACTTTGCATTTCTTGCAGAATGTGCGCCTTTGCTTCGGAACGTTCACCTAAAAGAAAATAATTACGAACTTAACCTAAAAGTTTGTTATTGTATTGGGGCAAACGACGGGTCAAAAAATATATTTAAATCGACGATTATCATATGAACCACAATTATATTTCACGCCGCTTATCCGTCGCAATTAAACGATGACGGATGATAATTTACGATTAAAATCGTTTATAACTCACCATTCTGCTTTCTTGTACAACGAAGTTTACAACTGAAAGAAAGAGATGGATGCGCAGGAAGTGTGTAACCAATAAAACGGCGCGCTTTTCAAATAAATTTCAAGGTTTATTTTCTACTTAAAGTAAGGCGCATTCACATGAAACTCTTTTAAAGGTCAAACGATTTCTGAAAATAATCCCAACGCCTAATCGAATTTATTTCGAAAATAGTTTCATATTTAAATACTTATTTGCTTTTAATTAGAGAACCAATTGAAATTTATTTTAAGTTAAGTTAACGAAATTTTAATAACACGCCAACGTTTCGCCGATGAGTTGGCGGATGCGAACGGATTTCGCCGGAAATGACGAACGAGAGACGTTTTGAAATATTCCCGCCAACATGGTAATTAATAATTCACTAGATTTTTTTTTATTGAGATATTTCTAATAAAAAATGCGTTGAGTCATCAAAGCCATGCTGCTGTATCTACATCTTATCTTATCTTGATTTGATTTTGAGATTTGACGATTTTACGATTGCGGTTAAAACGTAAAAGTCAGTTTTTATCCTATAAATCCTAAATATCTAAAAAAAATGTATTTCATAATATTTTTTGAATAAACTGTTTGTCATTTTCATATTTGTTTTTGTTTTTTTTTTGTAAAAAAAGTCAGAAATTCTTTGAAACGCAAAACTTCACATAATATGCGACAAAAAATGTTTTTCATACATTTTTAATATAATTTTTTTTTTTTGTAAATTTTATATATGAAGTTTTTCATGAAGCTTAAATAACAATAATAATAAACAAGGCAGGCATTTTAAAAATTCCAAACAGTTGTGCACATTAAAAAAATAGATTGCCAATAGATCTATTTCGCATACACTCAGAATATTCGGATGATCTATTGATGTGTAGAACATTATTATCGACCTTCATGCTTTTTGTGTATATTTTTTGATTGTCGAATAAATGGTTCGGTTCTAGATGTCTGCGTGACGTATTAGCTTGCAAATCGAATTGGAAAATTGCACTGACCATATAAAGTTAAAAATGCGCGAATTTAACGCCGAGAATTTCAAATAATTTCCCGCCATCGCAGATTCAAATAGCGCTCCTAGCGATGGCATACGTGAATTACGGCCGTAATCTCGACCCCAATGTGCGTTTTCTATCATAGTACTCTCGAACCCCTCAGAATGAAACACACAAAAAATTATTGTACGGTTATTTACATCCAAACGTGCACGTTTCGCGTCAATTAATTAACGAAATAGTTTGACGAACGCGCCGGTGTGGTCGGCATGAACAAATTAGGCGCAGAAAACAGAACCGGTTATTCGGGTGTTTGCGGTCCGCTCCGGTTTGAGCGGCGCCATCTTAATTTTTGAACGAAGCAAGCTTGTAGCCGGTCAGTAGTGTGCTAAGCGTTCGTGGACGTCACTTGGTAGGAAGGTGAAACCGACAGTCGAATATAAACAAAATGAGTTCAAAGGAGAACAGCGAGGTTGCAGTGGAGAAGATCGACAACGACAAAGGTGCCGGTGACGCGAAATGCGAATTGAAGGGAACGAAAAGAGCGGCGGAGGTGAGTGATTGCGTTAGCATCATTTTTGTAACTTAACTGCTTTTGTGGAACACGATGCTCCGGCTCGACGTGTGCAGCGTCGGTGTGCTTTAATTCTCGGGAGTCGCTGGATCCGCGGTTCGCGTCGTTTGCGTTTTTTCGCGCTATTTACATTCACGGGCCCGAGCTTGGATTTTCCACAGCGACGCTGTTACCATGTGGACATATTGTTGCTTCTTGCGGGAACGTCGGAATCATCGTTCGGCGATTTTCCGGTGTTTGGGGGAGGCGTTGTCGCGTTGTTGTTTGTTTGGGTTCGCGTCGTTTACGATTTTTTGCAAACGGTGCGTGCATAACGCCGTTGTAAACATGGAGGCTTGCGTCCCGCCATAGTTTCGGCGGCACCCGGTAGGAGATTAGAAGCGTTTCGTTTCAAGATGGCGAAATCAATAGCTGCCGTTAACGACCCCAACGGAGGTTACCTACGCATTTTAATATATTAATAATGTGGACATCATCTAGATTTAGATCGTTCGGGACGGCTTCGGATTTTAACGTTGCGTGCTTGCGAACAATCTTCGAGCAACGAAACAACCGCACCGATCACGTGGCGGTCGAGTATTACTCGTAAATATTTATGCATTCGTCGTTTTGTGCAATAATTACTTTTTATAACGGGTCTGGACGCATTTGCAATCGGATAATTTTGGGGGGGCATCTGAAAATGCGCCTTGTTTTTATCGCGTCTAGAAAATTCATTAGCAGCTAGCTACTCGGGGGGGAAATCTGATTGTTTCAAGGTTGATCGTTTTTTTTTTAAACGTTACATATTTCGTTATCTGTGTTTGATGACCCTTCCCGTTTAATGTGTGCCACTCGCCGGCGTCCTTCTCTAACTCGTTGGTGCAACCGCTTCGACTGTTGTTTTGCTCGAAAGAAACGCCGTTCGGTGTTATGTTGTGCGCGCCTGCCTTTGTTCGACAATTCGTTCATACGACGACGGGTTATTAGCTCCGGCTAACGTTAGTCGAAGTCGACGTGTGCTCCGTTGCGGAGTTATCCGAGAATTAATTTTATATCGTAACCCGAGTGCTTTGCGAAGCGGAACTAGCATCTTACCAACGCGACTTCCGGCTAACAGGTGCTTCCCTTCGGTTTCGCGTCGTGTATGATCATTAACGGTTGGCCGTAGTCGCTGATTGCGGGCGAATTGTTGTAAGCCGAGCTGCAGCTGTCTCCCGCGCTTTTTGCCCCCCTTGTCGGAGGGTGTCGCCCTTACCTGTATTTGTAATAACCCCATTTATTGTTGAACATGACCCATCGTTGTATTTAGGGTCTATCGATTACCTGCACGTATCCGTTGCAATCACAAAGATTAAATTATTCATTTGCGATTTATGGGATTTATGACCGTTACGCGTTTCATTTAATTTCTACGTCGAATGTGAAAAATGTACGGCGTTATCGACGAAATGTTTCTATATAAATGGGTGTTATTTGAGTTTAAGTTAAGATTACCAAATCAAATACTTCACGATAAATGATCCGATTATTGAGCCGTTAAAATGCGGCGCCTTCTGTCACACACGTCAAACCAATGCGTTTTCATTGGTGAATTTGATACGCTGTACATTCTCCCGCGATTTTAATGCATCGCTAGGAAACGGTGAAAGAAGATTCTCGAATCGGCCACGTTTGCAAAGCCGCGATAAGTTTGGCGGCATACTTGCGATATGTTTCCTCAATTTGCTCGATATTTATCCGCGATAACAATTCAACGTGTTGGCGATGCAAATGCGTGCCTAGATTGTCGCCGGTGCTCGGGTTTTCGTGAATCATCGGCGTCGATTAATTTACGTTAAATGTTTCAATTTTACGGAGATTGTGCGGGAAACGCCGCACGCTTAATATTTAATCTAAAGTAAATATGTGTTTGCTTGCACGGTTAAGACGACTTGATCAAATCGATGGGGAATTCGAGATTGAAGGAAAAAATAAATTTTAATCACGCGCCGAATCAACAACAATGAATTGTGAATTAAAACGGCGATTGAACGACTGAACAGTTGTGGACAACGTACGATGTGGTGGTTTGGAGCCGTCGAGTAACTGACGCCTCGCTTTGGCGCTGCGTATCACCTGCCACTCACTCGAAACTGAACATTTTCGTTAGGTACAAATACTCCGGAAGTGCAAAGCTCAAATTTACAATTGTCTTTGTAACAATGAAAGTAAGTTTTAGTGATTTATAATGAAGCCAAAGTTGGTAATATTAATCTAAACAATATGAACGATTGACAAAATTAGAAAATTTTAAAAAATGTATCAAAACATTATAAAAATGTAACGAATTTAAGAACCTAAGCCAACCTAACTCAACCCAACCGAAGTCAAACTAACCCAACCCACCGTCTGCTACGAACAAAATTGCTAATCAAGTTTTTGAGAAAAATTACAAATGCACACAATGAAAATCTCTTTAAATGGACACGTCAAAATTTTACAAAAATTTCAGATCGCTTTGATTGGATAAAAAAGTCTGCGGAGGTCCGCACAGAACTTTCTTATACTGCAGCACGTAGAGCGACACCATACCTAATACTTTCCATTACAACATTGCGTAATTGTAATGTATTGTAATGACTTGTTCTTAAAGTAGAAGGGACATCAAAATCAGATTCTTCAAGCACCAGTTGGCTGTTCATCTACGTCGTAGGAAATAAATTCAAAAAATCGACACGTCCTATCGTATCACCAATTGGTTGCCTAAGCGCAAACTCGTCCCGCCATCTATAGCACTTGCTGTTACATATTCTAATATTTCTTTTTGCTTTCCATGCTGTTCGTACGTGTTCGGTTTGCTCCGGGACACCGGAGCCATAACCAATGGGAAAAGCAAGAGCAGTCTGATATTACATTTTACTGTCAATACGTGGCGCGGGCTTCGACATATAATTGTGTGATAATATTAATCGTTGCTGATTGTTTATTTCACTTGAGTGAGGGTATCAAGGGCTGTTATCGACGCCACGCAAAGTCGAATATCCATTAAATTATATCTCTGGGCAATCGGGCTATAGTTAATATAATTCCTGGCTAAAAGTGATTTAAAAATTCTGGTATGAGGCTTGGTACAGATTAGATTACTGGAAAAAGTTCTTCACGTATGGAAAAGTTTAAATGAATTTGTTGTAAATGTTGCTTTGTTTATTTGTTATATGATTCGTTAACTTACGACTATTTTGCGAGACTATTGACAGCTTTGTTCGACTACAGGGAAATCAAAATCAAAAATATCGTCAAAGGTTTAGTTGTTTCCAGAAAATCGTATATCCCATTTTTTATGGTTTTTCTTAATTTCACAAATGCTGTTATTCAGGATGTGCAGTAACCTATTCCAAATGCTCGCACTTCTTTTACGTAATCCGCGACCTCGAGGTTTCTCCAAAACAACATCATCTTCGTGTTGCTTGTGTGAGGTTATTCGCAGTTTCCCTTTAATTTTCGTTATTTAATTTTGGCAGCATGTGCGATTTAATGAAACGCCGTTGTTTTCGCCAATGCCTGACCTTGCGGTTTCATCAAAACATCTTTATTTACGCGAGTCTGTTACTATTCACAGCGCGTTAGGTATGTGAAATTATGGCAAAAGAAACCTGTGTTGCGTCGCCCATCACTTTCGTTTCTAAATCATTTTGTTTTTTATTTGTTTGGAATAAGTCTTCTGAAATGAACAAGTCTGACTTACCAACTTTCTAGAGTTTGTTTTCCCGAAACGAAATTGTTTGGGATTATATCTTTTATATGTTTTTAAATGTAAATTATTGACGGCTATTGTATTTATAGGATAGATCGGAAGAAGTAAAGAAAGCCAGGAAAGAGGAAAACGGAGCGAACTCGGAAGGTGAAGATCTAGACGAGGAGGAAGAAGAGGGGGCGGATTGTGAAGAGGACGACGAGGAGGAGGAGCTGCCGGAAGGTGATGAGGAAGAGTTAGAGGGCGAAGGTGAGTTTTCGTCTCGCATCCATGCATGCACGTGCTCGCGTTTTTTCGTCGATCGATCTTAACCGTCGCGTTGTTTCGTTTTTACAGAGGACGACGAAGAAGACGTAGAGGGTGAGGAGGGCGTCGACGAAGAAGAAGAGGATGCATAATACAGCGGAGTCGTGTCAGTGTTCGGACTAGCAGTGCAAAGCCTGGGCCCCGTGGCCCCGTTTTTATTAATTTAATTTCACTATAAACTCACCACGGGCCCGGGCCAAGACTCTAACTTATTACTGCAACCCTTCGATTGTAAAAATGTCCATTTTGTGTAAAGATAGCTATAAATTAGATTAAGTTGGTGTCTCACTCCCCTTGAATTAATTGATTACTTATGATTTATGTACAAAAAGTTCTGAATGAAATAAGATAAAATACGCAAGACATCTCCAAAAACACGACTAACCAATTACTTATTTTGCCACCGTTGAACCACCACCGTAAATACAACTTATATAACCCGTTGAGTGACTCGCGAGCGCAGAAGGGCAATAAGAGTTAAAAAAAACTAGGTTAATTATTATTATATTTGTATAATTATAAATTGTTTTTAATCCGTGTGTATTGTGTGCGTGCGAGTACGTGCGACAACGGCTCGGGGAGGCATGAAGCTCGCGCCCGTTGTCCCACGCGCCCCTCTCCTTGTTCCCGGCGTTGTGCAGCGGCCGGCCGGCGGCGGAGTGCCCCGACGCCCCCTTCACCCACCGCCCCGTGGTCCTCCGCCGCCGTTCCACGCGCACCATTCCACCGACGGCGACGACGACTACGCAAACATTAAACGCGCGGGCTCAACCCGCCACATTTTTACTACTTCAGGTTGACGATGTTCTTATATTGCGACGATGTTTGTCTACTTAAAGCGATGAATTGAATTGATGACCGTAGGTTAAATTTGTAACAGTGATGTATAATTTTCTGAGTGACCATAAACGATGGATACAAATTGTTTCTTACTTGTTCGTGTTTTATTTACAATGCAACCTGGTTAACGTCCGAGAACGGCGGCGCGAATGCGGGCGCCCGACCGGCAGCCGAATACCGGACTGTGGGATGATCGCAGAAGTTAATCGTCAATATCGTCGCTCGTTGTGTTCGTTTTGTGTGAATGCGTCCACACGACGAATTTTACTACTAGTAGTAATGTTTTAATAAGAATCATTTTGTAAGTACAAAACTGTATTTATAACAATTAGATGATGGTTTACCAATAAAATTTCTTACTTGTGTTTTCTTTACACCACATGCCGTTTTCCTGGTGTAAGACGTTTCACGTCGACATATATATCAATCGTTTACCTAACTATACAAAATTGAATTTTTAAATGGAGCAGTTGATATCTTCCAATTACGAACACATATGCATTGTCATTGTGTCGAAATTGTCACTATATGAATGGCGTGACTACAACAATTTGTTCCCGCGCTTTTTTCGGTTGTCCCAAGTCTTCGATCCGTCAATTAAACGTCACTTTCAAAAATCAGACGTCAAACGCGCATTTCACGTTCAAAGTGTGTTACGAGTTTATGAGTAACTGCAATAATTATTTGGATAAAAGTCAGGAAAATCTCACATTACTGAAGGGGAGCTAAATTGAAATACGAGGCACTTTGTGCCGAGTATTTTAAAAATCGTAAATTTCATTTTGACATTTTTAATTCCCATTCGCGTTGGGTTGGGTTGGACAGGGTTCAGTTGGGTTGCCCAATTTTGCAGACTAAAATGTTTGCCAAATTTATTTCTATATTAAATGGAATTTATTTTGCAAACATCAACTAGTAGTCATAATGACATTTCGCTTTGATCCGTTTATGTTTTTTTTTCATTGCCAATATAACCAATGTACTTGCGTACAAAGTACTTACCACACAAGAATCGTTAAAATTCAGCAATAAAAACTAAATTTTTTACCCATCAACGACAGGAAAACCTGAGATTTATTCCATATTAATAAAATATATGTTAATACTATACACCCAACTTAAAATTAGTGATCGAAAGCACCGTCCCCGATACATCGATCTCCCTCTCGCCGTTATCACCACGAGTCGATTTTCGACGCATTGTTTTGTCACTCCACTGTTGCGATTGCGAATACCTATTGCGAGGCAACGGCATACCCTTCGCTCGTTCATCCCCGCCACCGCGAGCCCTTTATCTCCCGTCCTCCGCGACCGGCGCTCCGTCTTTCTCGGCATCGAAGGCCTCGTCGGCGAAACGTACGTCCCGGCTACAAACGTATTACGTGGCTCACAAAGAGAATTATTCTCGTTATTTCGCCTTGATGCTGAAGCAATTTGTAGAATGTCCGATTGAAAACGTCGATTAAGAACGTCTTATCGACTCGAATTGTGCGCCGAAAAGATTACGAGCTTCGCGTTCTTTGTCACAGGTTTCAAGGGTTCGTAATATGCGGCAAATAAAAATGTTATCGCGTTTTTATGAAAATAAATTAGTTCGTTATGACTTAAGGACGTTGTTGCGTATTATGAAAATAATCGGTTTCGTTTGATATCGAATTTAATGGATTAATTATAACTGGAATGCAAATACTCTTTTTATCTCAAAGAGATTAAATAAAAAATGTGTAGCCTTACAAAGATTTAATTAACTTCAAACGATTCTTTCAAAATGTGATGTTTAAGTTGAGTCAAGCAAAGTTATATAAATTCAATCTGTAATTGCTCGCAAGTGCAAATTTAAACGTAGTTTTTTTTACGGCTTTTCTGATTTGGTTTGTTAATTTTATATTTTGTTCATCGAACGGATATCGAAAGCCACACGTTCTAGCATTTAGAAATTCGACCAATTAAAATACCGCAAGCTTATGTGGGAGGGGCTTATCGATATCTATTCGCCGGACAATACATAGTCGATGCAGCCAGTGCACTCTGTAGGGCAAATTGAAAACTGTAAACTTGATTCGCAAAAGTAGCATAGATGTCGCTAGTCAATCAAAAATGAAATAACGTTTATGTACTCCAAATATTTATTTATTTATTAAATGAGATTCGTTCTTTGGCGGCGTTCGTTGTAACCACAAAATACATTGCGTCTTGTTTTAAAACTTCACATAAAATAAGAAGCGGAACTATTTCCGTGCGCCCGTGCGATTTCGCGAGCTGGTGTCTTTCGTCCGGTCTATGGAGAACCGTGCGCTGCTGGTGGGGTCGCGCACGGTCGACGAGCGCCGCCTCCCGTTTCCTTTCGGCGGCGCGGTTGTGTTCGACGAGGCGTCCGCTTCGTCGCTTTTCGCTTTTGGGGGGCGCTTGTCGAACTTTAAATTTTGCACGGGAATGTGCAGCGACTGCCGCTTCGACTTGGACGCCGTCAGCAGCTTGTCCTGTCGCTCGGCGGCGTCCGATTTTCTCCGGCATTCGCTTCTCGGCACGGCCCAATCGCACGCGGAACCGACCGGTACCTAAGAAGACACATTATTAGATAATTACAAAACTAAGCACGTACGAACAGTGTTATAAATCTGAGCTGGGGTAGTTTTTATTCTAAAAGCTATAACGAACCTGTCATTAATTTTACATATTAACATAACAAGTTAATGTAATATTTTCATGATGATCGACACAAGTTGATTGCGTTGCGGGAAATCAGTTGGCAAAACTGCATTTCCTAAATTTACCATTAGATCGCTCCTCCACATTTTCATCATGTCCAGGACGTTACTGGTGTCTTCGGTGAGCGGTATCCCCAGCAACCAAGGATGCATCCCCACCTCCGCCGCCGTGATTCTGTTCGCTGGATTCTTTATGAGCATCCTCCCCACCAGATGGACTGCCTCCGCGCTCGCCGACATGTCTGTCAAGTTCGGTTCAATCTCGCAGATCTTGTTGACGAGTTCGCGTTCGTTGTTGGAAATGAACGGGAAGTTGCCCTCGAGGAGGAGATACATTATTATTCCCATCGCCCACACGTCGCACTGCTGACTGTACGAACCCTTCATTATGACTTCGGGCGCTAAAACGGCAAAATTAATTACGTTAGACAAATTTAAACTAAGCTCGCAAATAATAGATAGGGGAGGGGGAGGATAAAACAAATGAACTCAATATCGACGCAACAGTCGTACATCTGACAGTGAGCTTTATAGGTCATAACTAAGTAAAAAATAACTTACAGACATAAGTCAGCGTACCACAACGATCATGCAGGTAGGTGAACGTGCCCTTGACGATACCGAGGCCGAAATCGGTAACTTTGATGTATAGAGTATCCATCGGGTTTTCAGGATTATTCGCCAACAGTATGTTTTCTAACTTAAGATCGCGATGGACGATTTCTTAAAAATTATTATTATGACTCAAAGGGGGAAATTGCTGTTATCATATGGGATTTAAATGTGTAACTTTGTACAATGTATTTATGCAAATATGTAACGCACAGTGAAATCGACGTTTAAATAAATTTGGAGTCGATGTGAAAAGGGTTGCAGTAATGAAGGTACTGTGATGTCACTACAGTTGTAATAATAAGTAACCGCTTTGAAGAAAACACTGAATAATACTAAGTACCGTTTTTATGCAAGTATGCCACCGCTCCTGACAGCTGCCTGATGACTTCCTTCGTGTCTGGTTCCGAAAACGGTCTCTTAACCTTAAATAACTTCCCCAACTCCCCAGTGCACTTTTCCAACACCAGGTATATCTTGTTCGCGGATTCGAAGACCCTATGCAAGAATATTATGTGCGGATGGTTCACCATCTTCAAAATTTGTATTTCCCTCTTGAGCGCCACAAATTTCGAATCTGCCTGCAAGGAAGAATTCCGCGTTTACCATTTTCAGCATTTAAGACTCATAAGTTCGAAATTCGTACGTGAACTTTTGGGATAACTTTCATCGCCCATCTCTGTTCGGTTTGCTTGTCTTGCACGGCGACGACCGTTCCGAAGCTGCCTTTGCCGAGGAACTCTCCAAAATCGTACGTTTCGAGCAAAGTGTCCGAAGTCGTGATGTGGATGTGCTTCACGTCGGGACGCTGCTTCAACGCCGGCTCCTAAAACGCAATCGTTCATAGTTTTCGAGCAGTTCTCGCTTACCCACCCTTCTGTTCGCAGACAGGGCATCTCGAAAGGACAAGGGGTCTGTATTTATGGCGGCGTTTACGAGCTTTATCGAGTCGTTTGGCATTTTAATCGTTCAGCGCGTCATCTTTGAGAACTGTCAATTTTAAATTTACCGCCACATTTTACTTGCGTGAACTAAAGAGGCGCAAAATGGCCAACGGAAGATAAATCAATGATAAAGAATTTGAAGGATTCCGAATTAACGCAGTTTTGTTTTAGTGACATTATTCGATTGGTACAATTGCTGCGTCGCAGTGACATTTATCTTGTGATTGGCAATTTTGTTGATGGGACAAATTTTTGACGTTTTGACAAACAATTTATAAATAATGCATTCTACCAAGTGTAGCGACAGCAGGTAATCGTTCAATTGACAAAATGGATCAGAAACCCGCATTGGACATCGTGTACATGGCCGTGACGGCCCTGTACAACGACCCCAACGCGACCGAAAAGGAACGCGCTTCCCAGTGGCTCGGGGACCTGCAGAAATCGGTAAGCTGCAATCGCGCGTTTCGACTCGTCTTAAACTGTGCGTGTTTAGGTGTACGCTTGGACGGTCGCCGATGAACTTCTGCACCACAAGCGGGATCTGGAGTCTTGTTACTTCGCGGCTCAGACCATGCGCACGAAGATACACCAGTCGTTCCACGAACTACCTCTGGAAGCACACTGCTCGCTGAGGGACTCGCTCTTAGAACACATTAGTCAAATTACGGAGGGCACGAACACGATCATCATCACGCAGCTGTGCTTGGCGCTCGCGGATCTGGTTCTGCAGATGCCCGTTTGGCAGAGGGCGACGCTCGATTTGATTCTTAAGTTTTCACAGACGCATTTGTGGCCGCTTTTGGAAGTGTTGACCGTCTTGCCTGAGGAATTTGAAAGTCGATCAGTGAGGTATGTATTCGATAATATGTTACTTTTTGGTAAGCTTTAATTTAAGTTTAATTGAAATTTGGAATATTAGAGTCAGGTTTACATGATAAGTAGTTTAAGTCAATGGTTTTCAACCTGTCGTCCGTGGATCCTCAAAGGATGCATGAAGCAGTTTTTACTAAGAATCATTTTAAAACAAGTAATTATTATGCAATCGATTAATTGCACGAAGCTCCCAAAATTACAACGGCATTTTCCAACTAAACAATAAATAAACGAGAATGTTGTTACTGGTTTTACCATCAGTGACTAAAAAAGTCCAGCCTGACGTAATTTGCGAAGTCTCCTTCCTGCTGCAAATGTAATGAGAACCATTGTACTTAGAGATAAGTATTCAAACCAATATTACTGTCTCACAGTTGTTAGTCGAAGAATCAATGATATAGCAGAAAATTTAAGAAACATCTTGATAAACTGATCAATCTCAGTCAGTATTTTACGTTACAGATGTAATTTGTTAGCATTTGTTAGATACGTACAGAATAAATCTGTCACAGAAGATTTCTTGTTTTTTAAAGCTTTGTATGTATACAACTGCCGAAGCTGTATTTGTTGTTCTAAGTAACTTTGTTATATCCATGTGTTTCTTTGAATAATACATTTTTTTAATGCATTCGTTTTGATTTTCTTTTGAGTAGATTAGGTGAAAATCGTCGATTGGAGGTACTCAAAGATCTCAAGTCCTGTGCGCCGACCGTAAACGAATTCTTAAAACACTGTTGTAACACTTACGCGAATAGTTTGCATGAGAACGTCCAGCTGAACGTCAAAATTATACGATGTTTCACGTCGTGGGTGGCGTTGGGCGCTATAGCGGTGTTGGACGTCATAGACAATGTCATAGTGGCTCGTGCCTTTAGTGTTATGTCCTACAAGCAAGAGAGTGATAAGCACCCGGCCGTCGTCGGTTGTTTGCACGACGCGGCCACCGACTGCGTGTGCACCCTGCTGCAATGTCTCGAGGACAACAACAACCAGCACAGTCTGGAAACTTATCTGTTCAACAACGTCTTAAACTTAGAGGTGGCGTACCACCTGTCCGTAGCCAACGAGGACCAAGAAAAATCGATGAACTATTGCCGCACGTTCACGGAACTCGGCGAGGCGTTTCTGGAGAAGATCGTCAACAGCACCGATAAGCCGCATCATTTCGCGATGAAGGTGTTTGATTTGGTGTTGGTTTGCGTCGGACACCACGATTACGAGGTGGCCGAGATAACTTTTAATTTGTGGTACCTGCTCAGCGAAGACTTGTACCACAAGAACAATAAAACTACGACTGAGATTTATCGGCCGTACGTTGAACGTTTGGTGACGGCACTATGTCGACATTGTCAAATGGAGCCGGATCACGAAGGCCTCTTGGAAGACGGGGACGATTTCAAGGATTTTAGGATGAAGGTTTCAGATCTCATAAAGGACGTTGTGTTCATCGTTGGAAGTAGCAGTTGCTTCAGGCAAATGTTTGTTAATCTTCAGGTGCCGGGCGTCACTTGGGATTCCACTGAGGCTGCGCTCTACATAATGCAGGCTGTCGCTAAGAATGTTTTACCGTAAGAATTTCACTATATTTTCATCTATTTTTGTATTTTTATCATTTATTCATTATTGAAACAAACTTATCACACAATATTTTATTAACACTACATGTACAGCAGTATACTGTTGAAAATGACTTAATTGTCGAAATGTACTGTTAATAAAATACTGTGTGGTTTGTTTGTTTCAATTTATTTGCCAACCACAGTCTCAAATTTACTATTATTTATTCGTTAATTAAATTTATTATTCGTGTCTCGATAGATCTGAAAACGAAGTCGTGCCAAAGGTCGTCGAAGCAATTCTCAATATACCAGAGAACACACACATCGCGGTGAGGCACACGTCGGTTTTGCTGCTTGGTGAGCTGTGTGAGTGGGTCGAGCAACATCCGGAGTCTCTCGATCCGATCCTCAATTTCCTGGTGTGCTGTCTACCTCAAGCGGGGATCGGGGGTGCCGCCGCCACCGCTCTTCAAAACATCTGCGCCGCCTGCAACGATCACATGCCGCGGCACGTTCCTGTACTTTTGCAACTGCTGCATCAAGTGGACACGTTTGCCATTACTAACAACGCTGTTATCGGTCTACTGAAGGGTGTCTCGGCGATAATCGGCTGCATGCCGCACAATGATGTGACACCTGCACTCAGGGAATTGTGTCTGATGCAGGTCACTCCCATTTGTCACCTCATCGAGCAGGATGTAGTGCCAGTGAGGGGGACGAAATCAGATCCAGTTTTATGGCTTGATAGGTTGGCGTCTATTTTTAGGCACGTTGTGATATCTATACAAGAAGGTATGTGTATTATCACTTCTGTGATGGCTGAGTTGAATGGACACATTTCTTTTTTAAACTGTATATTGGGTTGGGTTGGGTTGGGTTGGGTTGGGTTGCCATTTACGGTTGATGAATTTTTCGTTAGTTAAATTTGATTATTTATCTTTTCTTCCTTTTCCTTTTTTTACATTTAACTTATGACATAGTTACATTTTAATTTTTCATTCATATTAAACAAGTTTTTTTTAAACAAGTTACCTTGACCTCAACTTGACTTCTTTCTTGAGTTTGTATTTTTATTTTCAAATTGTTTTTAGTTTGTTTATGTAGACTCTTATTTCATGTATGAATAGTAATAATTTCAACAGGTGAAACACATCCTTGTCGTCCAGTCATCTTAGAAGTATGGCCGATACTCTCACGAACTTTCGACAAATACCAAAACGACCTCCGCATCATGGAAAGGTGTTGCCGTAGCATCCGCTTCATGTTACGGTGCGTCAGCCAACAGGTCCGCGAAATCCTCGAGACTCTCGTCGGCCAGATAATTCAAATATACCTCTTGTACAAGCATTCGTGTTTCTTGTATTTGGGAAGCATCCTGGTGGACGAGTACGCCACGGACCCCACCTGCGTCCAAGGCCTCCTGGACATGCTCCAAGCTTTCATACGGCCGACGTTCGAGGTTCTCATGGAAGAGAACGGTTTGAGGAATCACCCGGACACGGTGGACGATTTCTTTCGATTGAGCGCCAGGTTCATGCAGAGGGCGCCGATGCAGTTCTTGAATGGGACGGCGATGCCGCACATTTTCCAGCTGGGGCTGATGGCCACTTCGTTGGACCACAAGGAGGCCAACACGTCGGTGATGAAATTTTTTTACGATTTGGTCAGTACGGGTCGGTGCGGTAAGAATCAGTCGGATTTCAAGGAGAGGAAGGAGTTGGTCGTGCAGATTTTGGCGCAGTACGGGCAGGACTTGATGACGAACTTGATACACGCGAGCGTTTTTTGCCTGCATTCGTACATGTTGGGGGAGGTCGCCGACGTTATCGTCGAATTGCTCGAATCCAATAGGGAATTGACTGGGAAGTGGATTGGTCAAGCCGTCGAAAGTCTGCCGAAAACCAGCAACGGCATCATCACCGTTTCAGTTGAACAGTTAAATGAATTTCATACCACCGTCATGAGGTACTTTTAGAAACGAACTTTCTTGGCGACACCATCAGATTTGGAATTTTATCAAAATTCAATTTGTTGTTTTTTAAACAGCTTTGCTTAAATGAAACACCTGTCAGTGTCGTCAAGGAATCGTTTGGGATAAATTAAATTTGGGTGTTTAACGTGTGCTTTTTTTAAGATCGGACACTTCGAAAGCTGTGACCCACGCGCTGAAGGATTTGACGAGGTTATACCGTTGATATCGCTCGTGGACTTTTAGCTCAATTGATTATTGTGTTTTTTGTGTACATGACATTAATTGGTAGTTCACGTCTACACTTTACGATGTTGTACATTCGTATTAAACTAAGTTTTAGCTATGACTATGTAATAAAAGAGATTGTTATTTTAAACAATTTGACTTTATGTTTCCACCATGTAACTGTTTTTGTTGTGTAGAGGTGAATATTTTAATTTATAATTCGTGCTTTTAGTGTTCATAATAAGAACCAAGTGATAAAAAGTTCTCAAATCATGAAGAGTAGATTTTGACTGTCCGTACCTAAATGAATTGTTGATTTTTGTTTAATTTCCACTTTGCAGTAAATTAAAAATGTGACTCAGTGGTCTAGCTCAAAACCGTCGTATAAATAGTCTATACTTCAACATAATACCACAAGATGTGTGAACAAAACGTCTTTACTTCTCATTTTAGGCAAATTTTGACGTTACAAATTTTTATCAATTATGACTTGTTTGATAGTTTTGGCAGCTCGACTTTTTGACGTTTTTTGACAGTTTCATTCATTTTCAACATTTCTTATATTTTACATAATTAATGTTGGGTTGGGTTGGGTTGCGTTGGGTTGCGTTGGGTTGGGTTGGGTTGGGTTGGGTTGGGTTGGGTTGGGTTGGGTTGGGTTGGGTTGGGTTGGGTTGGGTTGGGTTGGGTTGGGTTGGGTTGGGTTGGGTCACGTCTATGCGTTTACAGGCAAATTCTAGTCTCTGTTCACGTCTCAAAAAACAAATCTCAGTCATCTTGATCAATCGGGTTGGGTTGGGTTAGGTAGAGTTCGGCGTTCGACATAAATATCGTGTTTCTTTTATTAATTAGTCGAAAATTCTGTCCACGTAGACAAGCACCGAAAGAAAATCATTTTTCCTAACTTTGAACCGTCGATGTGGTCCAGGTGATCAATACTTTTTAGATTTTCTACTGCGTACTATTTGCTCTTTGCACTTTTCTGTTTTGATTTATTTGAATTATTTAATTTATGGTTTTATTTCTTTTCTTGTTTAATTTTTTCATTAATCGTATTAGGCTTTGGCTGGCTTCGGTTTTAATTCTATTTTGATTTTCATGTGTTGTAGTTCATTTGCTTATATTTATTTATTTTGAATTTACTTTTTTGACAGTTCTTTTTTGCTTTAAATAACTTTGTTTTATTCGGTTATTTCTTATACTGATATTTGATTTTCTTTATACCATTGGACATATCTCGCAGATATTGTATGTTTGATTAATTTGACTGTTGAGTAACTCAAAACTTTGTCTTAATTTTTTGCAAATTAAATTAAGTGTTAATTATTTAAAACATATCGAGCAGGAATTTGGAACAAAAATGAAACAACTTTATAAACAGAATAATTTATTTTTGTAGTAACATGCCTATGAACAAAATGAACTCGTGCGTTTCTTATCTGCAATTCGGAGGCGTTTTACCATTAGATATGAGGATGGAATGCGAGACACGTTTTACTATTCGTTAGTAAAACACTTCGAAAAGCAGTCGTGTGTGTGTGTAAATTTAAATTTATAAAAATAATCTTTCACTAATTTCAATCAATTTTCAAAAAAAGCACCCTTCGCGTTGGACGACTTGCACGTTTCTTTATTTTTTTTAGCGTTTTATTGATTTTTTCTTTATTAATTAAAATATAATTTACATTAGTGAGTAGTAGAAGATGAACTTCGATGGTGTCGTTCCTTGTTGGGGGGGCAGTCCTGCCGCAAATGAGGTGGTGGTTGTGTATCGTTTTGGTTCGCACTTAGTAGACAGCAGCTAGAACGTCAACGGGGCGTCAGTCGGGCGCTCGTCCTCTTTCGCTCGGTGTTAGTAACAAGGTCGAAAGAAAAATACACCGAAAAATTGTAGGACAGCTGGGACGAAAAATGTTTTCGACAGAGGTGAAAAAATCGGATCACTGGGAGTTTCGAGAGAATTTGGGTGCTGCATACTTACCTCGACAAGCAGGAATTTAAAAATTTTAAAATCCGAATTAGCGGCTGTCCCGGTGCAAAACTTTAAAAAATCGGGGGCGGGCGGGCGGTTTCCGTTAGCGACTTACCGAAGGGTCTGATTGGGTGCTTGTCCCACAGGTAGGTCCTCTTCACCGGGGATAGGTACGAGTCCCTAAGGTAGAAGGGATATTTCCAGCTCGGGATCGGGTTGTAAGGGCGTAGAGAGGGCCAGTCCCACCAAAGTGGGTCGCGGACGAAACGGGATATTGGCGCATAGGGTGAGGGATTGAAGAGATCATTAAACAGTCTCTTACTTGGGCTCAGGCCACCGCGAGAGTAGATCGGCTGTCCGGCGTAGTTGTAGGCTACTTCAGATGGACGTGGGGCCCATTCGCCGAGCTAAAATTAAAGAAAATCTTCATGGCATGGGTTCTCGACTGATTTAAATCTCTTGGTGATGTGTTTCAACGATCCATGGTAATGTTTCCATTAAAATTGACTGCGACTGGATTAGTTTGATGAGGAAAGAAAGCTTGTAAGGGCAGGAACCCTAGTGACCAATGAAATACGACAGTTAATATGTATTGACCCATTTTGTTGACATCTAGAGGTACCTTGAATGAAAAGTGGTTGGTTGGTGTTAAGTAATAATCCAACATAAGTCAAGTCAACCCAACCCATTAAAATTGATTGCAACTGGATTAGTTCGATGAGGAAAGAAATCTTGTAACGGCAAGAACACGACCAATGAAATGAGATATGGACTTTGTAGACTTTGTGTAGATGCCTCGAATGAAAAGTACAGCAAACAACTGGTTTATAACAAAAAAAATCATTGGTAGTAATTTTCGTGATTCAATGATTCTATAAATAATGAGTGTAATTGTGCCAGAAGATCAATAATCGAAGACTTCTGAAAAAACATACCTTAGTTGGTGTAGGTTGGAGATATTTTGGCCAGACGTTGGCGAGTCTGTCGAGCAATCCCATGCGGTCCAAGTGGTCCAACCAGTCACGGTGGGGGTCGATGTTGGACGGCAACGGCGTCGGTCTCTTGCTGTAAACCAGGTACAACGGATAACGGCTGAACGGATACGTCGTGTTGAAGACGCTCGGCGTCCTTCTGGAGACGCGGTCCAAGTGATCCCTCCAGGCTTTGTCGGCGTCGAAAGGTCTCAGCTTGGTCACGTGGTATACTACAGGGAAGCAAGACATTTACAAGACGCTTCAAAATTGCCGGGCATGTAATCTCAGAGGGACGTAACATTTAATTTAAAATCATTCATGAAAGTCGTCTTTCATAACTTTAAATGTAATAGACATTCGTTGTTTGTATATGTGAAATAATAATTTAAATCGTAAATTTTGTCGTGTTTTAATGGAATGCGTCCTCGAGGCAAGGTATCTAGAGACCTTGCTCTTGACCTTTTCTCTCCTAAGAGAGACTAGAAGAATGTTTGCGTCAACTGGGGGTTGGGTCGGGTTGGGTTGGCTTGGGTCGGGTTGGGTTGGCTTGGGTTGGGTTGGGTTAGATTTGATTGGGTCGAATCGTGTTGTGTTGGGTTAGATTAGGTTGGGTTGGGTTGTGTTTGGTAGATCAAATCAATTTTTTTCATCAGAATTGGAAAAGACATTTGAAGAGGATGCAGTTGAGCGTTTCATCGACGCATTTGCAGTATAATGAACCAAAGAAATTTCTCATTTTGAACTAAATCTTATTGGTTTATATTATTTACCACTTTTGCAAGTTCATTTCGTTTTTTTTTTTTATTGTAATGTATCATTCTTCTTAACCAGTCTTTATCGTTTTTTTGACAATTTTATATTTTTATATTCTCTGGCTTCCTCATTCTACTTTTTCATTTTTTTTACTTTTCGCCTTATCATTTTTTAATTTCTTCATATCGATGCCTTCTAGTTATGTATCTTATGTAGCACAATACAATGTTGTTTATATGGCTCGAAGCACTTCATCATTTTTTCTAATTAATGTTTATAGGATTATTTCATTATATGTATAATAAAAATCTCCCTGAATATTTAATTAAGGGTTTCAATGTAGCATTCACTCCATCTAGACATCAATCCTCACACACTTGTGCTGCTACGTAATTGCAGTGTTTTGTATCGACCCACTAAGCCGGTACTGTCCAGACTTGCAAGTACTTCGCAAGGACCGCTTTGTTGAAAATAAATTCGACGACGGCTGTGAAGTAGTTACAAGACACGATAGTATCGGACAGACCAGTGCAACTCTATAGCAGTATGATTGTTTAGGTATTGATGTCTAGATAGCTCACACAAACTTTGCTTGCATGATTCGATGCAAGTTCAGCAGATGTATATGTGGTGTTCTGATGAGCTCAAAGAGAGGGAAGCAGTTCTGATCACTTGATACATCCGCTGAAATTTTAAATTACGTGTTCTATGTCAACACCAAGTTGTTGTTAGTTGTTCCTAACTACTACAAAAAAGCGTTATGAAATATTCATCTTCATTTAAGTGAAGTGTGTAATTTTCTTCCGGTGGTGATCTCGCAAAGGTTCTGAAATCTCAGGCGATGAACATTCTACGATCCCGGCTGTTAATTGGTGGAGTGTTAGCGTATTACGTGCGTGTCAAAGCTCACCTAATCTGATTAGAATGATCGTCCTTACCTTGGAAAAATCTTCAAAAATCGCCAAAAAACCCATCTAAAAAATCGACAGGCGAAAACATTAATCAAAACTGTACAAAACGGTTGATGACGTCCGGACAAGAAGGAAGGTTATTAATATTTGCGTAGTCGATCGTGCGTTTGGTTATTTCTTTTTATTAGTGAAAGCATCTTTCCGCGAATATAAATAACCCTTTTCGTTGTCGGCGGGTGAGAGGGGGGTGGGTGGCTATGAACTGATGAACAAGCGAATAATAAATAAATAAATAACATCCATCGCCCTGGCAAACGCTGGAGCGGGTTAAGTAAAAAAAAAACAAGCTGCCCAAGCACAAGAACGTTAGTTATGGTGTTTGTAATAATAACGAAACAAGTGACAAAGTGCAATAAGAGCTCGGCTCAAGCTTTTGCAGGGGCAACTCTTCGATCTCGTTTTTTAGTTTTTCGAAATTTGTTTATTCAAGTAACACCTTTATAAACAACATTTTTATTTACAAACCATCACTAAATGTATTCTTTACACATAAGACAACTCTACAGATGAGTTCGTTATATAGTAATAAATATAGAAAAAAGATATCAGCGGTACATAGTGTAGAATAAACATTTTTGAGCGGGTTAGTTTGGTTCCGTCTCCTCTGGCGAGGCCTCATCGCGTTAGCTAAGCGCCGCAGCGAAAACGGAACTTGCGTTGGAAAAAGGCGACCTTTGCCGGCGGTTTTTTTCCGATGGTACCGTCGCCGGGAAAGATCGAATCATAGATAGATTGAGAAAAATTTTAATAGTACACCAGACGCTTTATTTTAAATACGTTTGTTTTTTTTTTGTTTAGACACTCCACGGCGGTTTTTTTTTTTGAGTGAATGAGTGATGTCGTCCGGACGGTGCTTTAGTAGTAGCGTCCTGACTTACCGGGTCGGTACCTGTCGAGGGACGAATAGTTGTGGGGAAAGATGGCGCGTGGAGAGTAGCCATAGGTGTCGCGATGAAGTGGATCGTACCGGTAACCGGGGACGTGGATGCGGTCGGCGGCCGCTGATGGATCGTCGTAGATGGACTTTCCGTATGGCCATGTCGACGTGAACTCTGGGTAGTCGCTGAGTGGTCTGAAGATTCCGCGCGGTCTGCTGTAGATGCTGTCGGTGGCGCGGATGTCGTCTGATCCTGAAACACAAAAAAAACCAAATTGAACTATAAAGATACGTTTGGATATTTTCATTAAATTGCGATTCCTTCTGTTCCATATCATGCCTTACTTTGAATTCTAGTACCCGGACGTTGTAATTTACACAAACCTCGCTCAATAGATCTTTACATATTTTTTACGAAGATTGCTAGCACTGTCACATAGTTCCTTTATATCAGCAGTTTGATGTGTTGACAAGGAATACTGTCCAACCTGCTGTTTTGACTGTTTTTGCCTTTCATACAACTAGTTCAAAATTGAAGTAAACTAAAACAAAATCTACTTGCATCTAGAACGTTTTGGAATTGCGTATTTGTTTCTCATCAACAACTGCCATTTTATGCACACAACCAGTGTTACAATTAATTCTACTTGTGCAGCTATAGGACAGTACATAGGCTATTACCTCAAAGTTATATAAAAAACATAAAAATCTTGGAGAAAGGCTATGAAGGTTATGGGGAGTCTCGTATGACGAAAACAAAATCTAGTTCAAAAAATTCAAAGAAGGTCCTGCAATGGTTGATGCTTTTCCTCGTTCGATAGAACATCTAAAAGATCAGTGCACAGAATTTTACAAAATTTTGGGAATCAAATGTGTTACAGCGCTACTTGTACAAAAAATGCAGAAATAGTATCGCTGAAGGAATGTTTTCTATGTACAATGACGTCATTCAGCGTCGTCATAAGTTAATGAATATGAAGTGGAAACAAGTCAACAATCGTCGGAGTAAAGCTTCTCAGATTAGGCAAAACTAAAAAAATAACAACTCGAAGCTCGAAGATCAAAATAATGCTGACTATTTTCTTCGATTATGTGGTCGTGCACTCCAAATTCCTTCTGACATACGATTAACTAGGAATACTCTTTGAAATTTGAAGACAGACAAGACCAGATTTTTGGAAAATAATTGTTGGCTTTAGCACAACGTCAACAATTACCCAAAGTATGGCTCAATTGTCGAACTGGACTTGTCCCAATGAAGTTGGGTTGGGTTGTCTTGTGGTGGAGCATGTGTTCCTTACGGAAAGCAACGCAATCCAACCCAACCCAACTTACATTGTGACCAGTTTTTTGATAATAAATTTTACACAGTACACGTAATTCAACTGAACAAACCTTGCATCAGCAGGACTGATTTAGGATCGAAGTTGAAAAGCCGAAGCCGAAATTTCATTAAAAAAAAGGTTACTGTTTGTTGTTGAAAAGGCCATTGAATATAAAGAATAATGGATTCACTTGAAAAAGTGAAAAATAGTAAAAATTGCAATTTGGAGAAAATACAAAGAAGACAAAATTGTGAAAATTGTCAAAGTGTAGAAAAAGTTTAAAAACTTACGATGTTGACTACATTCTTGTCAAAAGCAGACAATAAAAACTGCCAACGTCAATCACTTTCTGTATCCATTTATTTGCCCAAACAACATAAATGTCATATCCTAAGCACCTTATTCACCGGATAATCCCAATTGAAATGATTCGCAGAAGGAGCTGAAAGCCATATCTAAATCGACTTATTAGTGGTGTTGTGAATGTAATGGTGAATACTTTGAAGGGAATAAAATAAATATTGATGAATAATTGTTGTTTTATTAATAATTTGGGGGTACTTTTTGGGCGTAAGGTAGACAAGGCTGTAGAGAATCCTGGAGTTATAGCTGCTCAATTTCCTAATTTTTTTGCAGTAGGTCGTTGTGTTATTTTCCTTCGTTATGTCCAATCTTAGATCCTTTGGTCGTATCTTCTGGGTTCCAAGGCTCATTGCATTTCTGATTATATTTAAGTATTTAAATTTCCTTCCTTATTCTAGCCCATCTCCTATCTGTACCGTATTTTTTATCGTGTTTACTTTTCTGAGTTTCGTGTAGATTTTCCCAAAGCTCTTTTGTATATCTGTACATTGTTATTAAGGGTTCTTTTATCATTCTCTACAATGATCATCACAAAAACAAAATTTATCTAACACTGTCATTTTTATCTTCCAATACCCAATTTCCTATACTTTGCCCTTGGTTGTTTCCTTTATTGTTTCGTCTGGGAGTAATGCGAACAATGCTGGACCCAGGATGCATCCTTGTCTAAGGCCTGCTTCGATTTTTTTATTTTTCATGCCTTGTTGCCTTACGTAATTTTTTGTGGCCTTGTATTTGTATTCCTGTTGGGTCTTCCTTCTAAGAGTTCGTTGAAATATTCACTCCTTATCAAAACCTTAATTACTCTTCAACACTTGCATGGGCTTGGACATGTCAGGAACGATATAAACGCGATGACTTTGGCCTAATATCTTTCTCACTATGCTGCGACGTTGCCAATACGATACACATTTTTTCAAGCCATAGCTGACTTCTACATTTGAATGTCTTGATATTTCCGATTATAGGGTTAGAGTGGTGAGGATTTTCGTAGTTTTTTATATAGCGTTTAGTTTTTCAGTAGTAAATCTACCAAAAGAGCAATTACGATAATTGCTCTATATATTGGGGTTGGGTTGGGTGGAGTTGAATTGGGTTGAATTGGATTGGATCGGGTTTTACTGTGTTGGATTGGGTTTAACTAGATTGGATTGGGTTGGCCAAGCATTTTGATTAAATTAAACAGAAACGAAATGTCATATATCAAATTATGTCAAAATAATACGAAAATCTTTTCGATACAGATGATATGCAAATAAATATTCACCAAGATCCACAAAAGCTGTGCTAATTTGCTTGAACTTGTTCGAGGTGACTTTTCAGTTAAAATTTTACATAAAAATCTTAATTAATGTAGAAATGTCTATGCGTTTGAAACATATGTCAACATTTTTACTTGGGGGCAACTTTTCCAATGCCCGAAATACTCGACTAATACTTGTATTCGACTTTATTGTCTACTTTGCAATTGTTTTTCGATGATTTATGAAAAGCTCAACACCGAGATCAACTACACCACCCCCAATAGATTCAACAATGTTTATATCAGTAATTTAAGAAATGGTACCTAAAATATGACAAATAAAAATATTTTTTAATTATCTAGTTTACCTAGACCAATAAGTGGTCAAAAACAAAACAATTAATAATTAATGATTTAAGGTTGATAAACAGTTTATAATTTACCTTTTAAGGATCTGACGAACGACTGCCAGAACTTGGCCTTCTTAGACGCCGTCTCATTCCGGCCAATCATTTCAAGATGATTTTTGAACATCGTGCTGTGTTCTTAAGCCTCGGTCGTCCTGCGAAGAAAGAAAAACACATTCATGAAATAACGGATTTCCAAATCAGTCATTGTCAATTCAAACAGCTTGTTGCGATAACATTCAAAAATATATGAGACAATGTAGATTAATTTTTAAAAACGTAAATTTCATATATTTTGAATAATTACGTGAAGTTTGTTAAGTATGTAGCATTTGAATGAAGAACAAGCTTTCACTCCAGATTGAATTATATTTGCTTGCGATTTGACGAAATGTGCCATACGTACACTTCCCACACAACAAAATGCCTAATATACCTCGAAAACTAAACCAATTTTCATTACCCGCACCTACCAGCCTCGAAATTAGTAACCTAATCCGTTAACCTAATCGATTAAGGACATGGGCAATTAAACAGCCGAAATCCACCGTGGGTTCCAATTCCAAATCACGCAATCGTTCCAAACGAGACCTGATGCAAGCAAGTGCGGCGTCGCGTAGCTGATTTTGGTAGCGGGGCTATTTTTAAGCGTCCCGGTGCCCGAAAAAACGTGACGCGCGCGCGGCTTTTCGCGAACTTTATTTTTAAGCGGGCGGGCGCCGCCGCCCGAAGAATCGCTACAAAATAAATGGGCGCACGAAACGCGACCGGCGTGTTTTTGACCGGGTTTCGGTGGAATTTGGGTTGCGCGAAAATTCTTCCAAGTCCCCATCTTTACGGTAGCAGCGCATCGGAATTTTTATTTATTTATTAATTGCGATATCGTGGTATTTTTGCACGCGTTTGCCCGGTCGGTTACGTTATGAAAAATTACGCGGTGTCTATTGTTAGTTTGTGAGTCATTCGTTTGAATTACGTCAACCGATGAGTAAGCCTTAATGCTCAGATATATCGGTCACCCATTTGTTAAGATTTGTTGATATTTTTTTGTTATGTTTCGCAGATAATTTTTAAGGTTTTATATTACCATAAAGTTATTGTCGTGTCTAGTGAAGCTCAACGTCGATTAACAATCGTAAATTAATGAGGAACGGACAATATCCTTCTAATAAGGACGCCTAACAATCATTAAAAGAATTTGATTTGCTCCTTAATCGAAGTTGCCATTGTACGTAACCAACTAATTAAAAACTATGCATCCAAGTCACAAGAAAAAATTAAAGATGAATTTCCATTGTTAGCCCATTTTCTTGATCCACATTTCCCTTAACAAAAGAACATGAAATAAAATAAAACAAACCAATAGTAAAAGAAAATTCGAAGTGTTTTAATTTTTACAATTGAAATATTTGACGATTTTAAGCGACGAAGCAACACCAAACATCTTTGTTCAAAGGTGAGTTCAAGAGATTAAAAATTGCAAGTCGAATGTTGGAGGGAGAAGAGCTATTTCGTAAGAGAGGAACGATGAAGACCAAAGCTTACTTATGAATGGTGGGAGTTTTATTAGAGTGGTAGTTGACGATCTGTGAATGAATAAGAAGTGGAATAAGGAGTATCGATGTGTGAAAAAATGATGGGCTGCCATGAGAAGAAAGAACTGGGTGCTGGGGGGTACCAAGAAAACTAATTCGAATCATTAGAGATATAATAATGTGACATAGATTAAATAAAAAAAAATCAAGGGGAGAGGGGGAAGTTAAGCACAAGTCAACGCAGCGATTTAAGATCAGAGGCAAATAATTGAAGACGATAAAAGACAAAGACAAAAAGAAATGCAACGAACACGAATATAAAAATTTAATAAAATGGTGAATAACCACACAAATATATAACGACTAATAATATAAACAAAGGAGTTAAGATATGTGCATAAAAATGACTATGGTGATCATAACTATCATCGAAAAAATGAACAAAGCAAAACATGAGAAACTTGAAGCTAAATATTGAATGTTGATTACAATAACATAACGTCAGAGAACTAAGCAGTTGGACTTCAATAGAAATTGCAATGAAAAATAATAAATAAGTGTACAACATCTTCAATGTCTCCAATTTTCAATATCTTGATGAGGATTTCCCCATGGAAGTGCAAGAGAAACGAAGACTGACATGCCTTCCATTAAAAAATTAAGACTATACAATCATCACGACTAATAATTGATAAGAAAGATTAACGAAGAAGAAATAAAAGGCTTTTAAATAAATCATGTAAGAGATCAGAAGACGACTTTGTACGACCATAGCCAAGGTACAGTAAAAGAGTACAGTAAGTAAAAGAAACAAGAGAACCATGAGAATTGTAAGAAATAGGAGAAATGAGTCAATGAACCTGAACCCAACCCAACTGATGAACAAAATAAAAGCAAATCTTCCACCAACTGCTTCCAGCAACTGCACATTAACTCTAACAGTAAATCAAGAAGCAAGAGTATTGAAAACATCAAACCTCGTCGAGGCAATTATGAACTATATGGGTCAGTAGGGCAAAGGAAAATGAAAAGTGGTTAAATCCAGGAAGGACAATGAGGAGTTTGCGGGTACAGGAAAATTAACCGTGAATTGTTGGAAGGGATGGAAAGAAAACGAAAGTTTTTCAAATATAAATTGATTTCAATAAGCTACCTAATCGAGTTTGTCTGCAATGAACATATTGTGAATCCAACCCAACCCAACCCAACCCAACTCAACCCAATCCAACCCAACCCAACCCGACCCAACTTGGATTGAATTGGCCTATAATAATTTAGGTTTGATAAAAATATTGTAGGTAGGTATGTATGATGGGGTTTCCTAGTTGGGTTTATCGATTCCGATTTAGTATTAACCTTCGAAAGTTTGCAAATTAATTTTGCAATGATCGCGATTTTTGGATAGTTACATCTGGGTTTATTAACGAACGACATATTTTAAAACAAACCCGAAAAATTTAGATTGTGTGTATTTGGTTGAGTGAGTAAGACTAAACAAAAGATTTTAATTTAATTGGGTTTAGTTTGTGTTGGGGAATGGAATGTAGTCATGATTTTTTCTGTTTGCTAAAGGGGTTCGTCGCTTAAATTTGTAATGTAGACTTTATAATCGAAATGGCGACGACCATCAATTCGTTTTTATTGGGTGTGCAGATCGAAATTACAAACCCAAATAATAATGAAAAGATTATTTGGGTTTCTTAACAAACTACATGTTACTGGTAATAGTCCTCAAAAATGTTGAGATTGTGATTGGCTTAAAAAATGAATTTAGAATGACTTAGACTACTAAGATTCATTAGTGTTGGGTTTGCATATTAAATTAGCAGTTAGTTTTTTGATTATATTTGCAATGTTCACCAAAGTCACATCGATTTGGGAAAATAAATATAGAATTGATGTTCATTCATTTGTTTTTCGTTTTCATTTGGGTTTCAGGTTATATTTCATTTTGTGAGCTGTATGACACTAGTATTACAAAATAACAATTTCTCCAGTTTATCGGCTTCTTCGATTTTCTTTGGTAATTTCTAAGGTTGTCAGCACTTAATTATCGACTTCTGCAAGATAACAGACACGAACTATCTGACAGTTTAGGCTAAAAGTTGACATTATTACTTATATTTGAAAGGAAAGTCATGAGAATATTGAGAGCTGTCTAATATGAAGATGATGGCATCAGGATGCCCATGAACCATCGAATGCAAACAGAATTACAGGAGAAACATATTGCATATGAAGAGTAAAAAAAATTGTGCAATGAGAAGGTAACGTAAGTAAGAAGGGCAATTAGAGTACTGACCGATTTTAGAAGCCAACAGAACATAGACCTGGAGGATGCCCAAGAAACATATGGATGGAGGCAGATGGAAAGATCGAAGGAACATACGAGTCCAATCACTGACTGGAGGAAGTAATAACTAATAGGGACGACTGTAGAAGACTAAAACTATACATAGTGACAGATAAGATGAAATCGAAATCGTATAAATAATTAACAGAATTGTTTCACTTCATTATCGAATTTTCCACCACCAACTTCGATTTCCATTCAACTCGTTGTCATCAACTTGGCACTGAGTATATTATTTCATATATTCGTTGGCGTTGGCAAACGATTTTGTTTACACGAATTCCTTAATCGGAGAAAGTTAAGCCACTCAATCGCTATTGCGTCACCGAACCATTCATTAAAGCACAATAGGTTTATTCATTTAACGTCACGTGAAATTACGAGGGGATACCTTTTTGACGTTTTGTAGTCGTTACGTCAAAAAAGTTTAGAGTAATAGAGTTTGTTTTAAAAGAAGACGACGTGGAAGGAAGTAATTCAGGTCGATCCAAGGAATATGAGATGCGTCGAAATGTGGAGCTTGTGAATCTATGGCGTTTGGGGTCGCAGATTTTTGACACCGTTTGATATAAGACTTGTATCCAGAAATAATACTGGACTGCTGTATATAAGTGAAAAACTACAAGACAACTCTCTCGGCCCCATTCGGATCCAATCGAACCCAGTCCAATCCAATCCAATTTAATTCAACACAACCCAACCTAAGCCAAGCCAACCCAAACGAACTCAACCTAACCTAACCTAACCCAACCCAAGCAAATCCAATCCAATCTGATACAATCCAAACCAAGCAGAACCAATCCAACACAAACTGATAGGTATCCTTTATCCACATAAAACTAGAAAGTTGGTCTCCAAAAAATCGGATGCTCTTAATTTTTTTTTGAAACAAAGAAAATGTCGCATCATATTCCTCAAGCATAAAATTCGAAAAATGAGATTCAGAAAATTCTGATGAATTAAGATTAAGGTACTTGCAATTATAAAAATGGAGACAGCTAGAATATTATTACCCACATGACGTCGAAAATTCTTAAAAATGTTGCAGTAGAATTTTAGGATGATTGGATACAAAGATACATCAAATCCAGTGCAATCCAATCCAATCCAAGCCAATCCAATTTAATCCAAGCCAAACTAACCCAATACAGTCTAACCTCACAGTGCCAAAGTGTGCTATGCTAAAGCAAGAAATAATGGGCGCTTCAGAGTACTGACCAACCGTCCCACCACATCCTTTAATTAGTACCCTCGTGCATCTACAGCTTGAAAAGAACCACTGGTGATATTTGTCGATAGATCTCGCGAGGCTTTAAAAAAACTGAAGCCCTTAAAAACTTTTTTCAAATGGGACGAAAGTGGCACCCATATGGAAACAAAAAAAATGTTGCTCCATATTCCTCACACATAAAATGTGATTTGAAAAATTCTGCTTATTTTGAACACAGTCGAAGACTAAGGTATTGAGATTTATGAAAATGGGAACAATTAGAACGTTATTACTCATATAAGGTCTGAAAGGGCAAAAGATAACGTCCACCAATTTGTTACAAAGATAAGCAACGATTAAAACGATAGCCCCGATGAAGCTTTAACGGACGTGCAATAACAAAAACAACATAAACCGAAATTATTTGTAATAAAAAAAAAATTGGAACGGAACTCATCCGGGTGAACCACTAAACTCGACGGCCGTGTTTACACTGCAAAGACGTTCCACTGACGTAACATAAACAAACGGCGTTATTTATCCAATTAAGATCGAATGAGGTTTATTCCCGGCCGCCCGTTTCCAAACAAACAATCTTCCACATGGCGGAATTCTAAAACGGGACGACCACTTGGTACGCGCGTCGGTCCTCACGTTTGAACTTCAGAACTTTGGACGTACTCCGGTTAATATCACATATTTGGCCATAAGGCGAAGAATCACCTCGGCCCGCCAATAAAGCAATCGATGATTGCCGCAACCTGGCGGCGGCTGTTGCCAAAATATATTAATATTAATTAACTCGCGTAGACCGCGACGAGGTTTCCGCTAACGCGCCGCCCGAAACCGATTTGCGAGCGGAAAGATCATTGCCAAGAATTAAATAATCTCGTTTTTTTTCGTTACTTGCGTGGGCGAGGACCTTGTTTCGTTTTGCACACCGCACTTAACGCGTTAAGCCAAGTGTAATTTGTTACGACTAACTGGGATTTTGTAATCCACAAACGAACTGTGGACAGACTTATGATTGGCTAGTCATAAAATAATCAAAATGTATATTACAGATTTCTGTATCAGATTGTAATTTCTAGTAGCGATTTTCACACGTAGATGGATAATTCGGTTAATGCAAACGATCTGCGAGTCTACCAACTGCTGTAAGTAAACCAAACAAACTCAAGGTGGCGTTCATTGTATTTATTCTATGACTATAAAGTGACACATTCGTTTATACAATTTGAATAATTCAACTCGGTTTGATAACCAATTAGGAACGTGTATTAAAATTGTTAAATTGTCAGCGATCCTGCTAATAATTAAGCATTTTCTTGTTTTAAATTATTTAGTCGGATGATTTACAACACTCGCATTCGCTCGTGTAGCAAATTTCAACCTCATTGGTTTGAGGCAATCAAATCTTTGTTTATTAGAATTTTAATCGTTAGTTGAATTTAATTGGATCGAAGTCTTAAGTAAAAAAAATACTACAATTTTTACTAATGATATTTAACAAAATTCTATTGAGCTTTGCATAACAGTTAAATATTTAGATTTTGTCAATAAGTTTGTTAATGTTGGCAACTGAAGCAAATTTTGTGAAATTAAAGGACAACTTGATATGAGTTTAGTTTTTGAAAATATTCAGTAATTAAATCAATAAAAAATAAAATTAAAAATATAAATATTTTTTAAAAAAATTACTATCGAAGAAAAATCTAAATAAATGCAAAATGGTTAAAAAAATTATATTTAGCAGGTGTTTTTAACAGAATTTTTGAGGGGCGGGGGGGGGGCATTTTTAAAATATTTATTCCCTGACGACTTCGACATAAAGATAAATTCGTAACATTTCGTTAACTATATTTCAGAAATTATAATTGTGAATTAAATCCCAACCTAACCAAATGCAAATTAAAGCAAACAGTTTTTTTCCCATTCAAATAATTAAAAATCTAGTATTTTAATTGGGTTGGCTTGGGTTGGGTTAGGTTGGGTTGGGTTGGGACGAGTTGGGTTGGACTGGATTGACTTGGGTTGGATTGGGTCGCGTCGCCTTTATCAAATTCTAAAAATTCAAAATTGTGAAAAATTTGTAGCGAACAGTACAAAGTATTGAATAACAAGCCAAACAAAAATTCAAAATTGTAAATAAACAAACGAAATTGTCCAAATTTGCTGAGAATGTGTACATTTTTGCTATTTATCTAAAATATATAAAAAAATTATTTACAATTAATAAAAAAATAATGTGTTGTAGGGACCAAGAACACGATCAAAATATATTTGACGTTATTTAAATATTTTAAAAATAACGAACGATAATTTATAGAAAACAATAGTGAAATAAAAAAAAAAATAAAATATAAAATTTAATTACAATAACAGAAAAATGTATGAATATTTTTAAGAATTTTTTCGATTTAATTTACTGTTGTAGAAGGTCGATTGGAAATTTTAGAGATTTATAATTAATAAATTAATAGCCACAATTTGTTAACTATTATTACTGACTTTTAAATAAATTCTAATGAATTCCCTGGTAATTTTTTAATTTATTTTAATTTAAACTACAAAACTTTGTAAGGCACTAACTGTAACATAACTTAAATCATATTTTCGCGATCTAAATAGTTAACGAATTAAAAATTATAAAATATTATGAATTATATAAGAGAAAACATTAAAATAAATAAAATGATAAATGTATAAGTTGCAATTAATAATTTGTTTTAGAGATTTTTATACAATTTTAAGTTATTAAAAAAATGGAATAAAAATTATTATTTATCTAGTATCCCAATATTATCATAACGTTTTCAAAATCGTTTGAAAAATGAACGGGAGATTTTTCGCAATGATTAATTCACGCAATGAATGACGCCGCCGACAACTTATAGTCCGGGGTTCCGATATAGGGCACAGCTAAGAATAGCTCTGCTCCTATTATAGCTCGCAGATGCCCGAGATCCCTACCCTTCAAGAAATTTTACAACACAACGCGTCCGTACTCAAATTCCTCGCTTCCAAAAATTCACGCAACCACCAAATCGCGTAGGTTATTTTTGGACGTCGACCACTTGATTTTAGAATTGACGAAATAACTCGGGGCGACGCGAGGGCGTTTTCCGACCGCGGAAAAAACCGCTCGCCATAAAAAAAATTCGCGACGATTTTTCGCCTTTCGATTGACAAACGGCGATCGATTTCGGCGGTCAAACTCTGGCCCAAAAGTAAAAGCGAATTACGCAACGTCAGAAAAGCGCGGCTATCTAAAAATAATTTGCGAGGCAAGCGAGAGGTTAAATGCCGTTCTTTTCGTCGATTAGTCGGGGATCGGCTGGGGGAGGCTTTTTAACGTCTTCCAATACTTACGAAGGAGAAAAATCGAAATCGAACAGAACGTAGTCACTACCAAAACAACTACAACTAGAAGGTATACTGTTAGGTGTGATGGGCTACTGACCTAAGTGTTGTCTAAGCGAGTCGTTTGCGGCGACTGGTGTTCGAAACTGACTGTTGTGGCGTTCGGACGCCCGGCTTCGACGACGTCCACGCGCTCCCCCCGGGCGTCGGTACGCGTCACGCTCGGGGGAGCGGGCGGTCGGGACGGACGTTCCGCTTTTGTTTATAACGCCATTCAAGGTCTAAAAACGCGACGAAGACGCCTAGAAATGGATATTATTTTGCGTCGACGGTTCCCACCAGTTTCTGAGACGCCCCCGAGCCTGCGGCAGTGAAACTGCTCAGGAATGCAGGCGAATTTCACGCATTCAATTTTAGAACGGCGACATTGGGGTCGTTTATCGAAACAAAACCCACAGATAATATAATTAGTCATATAACGTTTGAGATTATTTTGTTATTCTTGAAAAAAAAAAAATCAAAATCATTCGTCTTCAATACGGTAATTCAATTCTTGTAACTTGAAATATATTAATCGATCGTTAAAATCTAGTAGTTTATCTTTTTATACTAAAATAAATCGAAAGTTCAAACAACATAATATTTCAATAAAATAGGAAAACGTTATATGGAACCAACATATTTTTCCTTTCTATCTTCGTCATAATTGGCATTCGTTTCACTTTCGTTAGATTCATTTTCGTTTTAATTTTAATATTTGCCAGTGATTTTTTTACAAGTAGTTTTCGTTGCGCATCAGTTTCTGGATGTTAACCTTTGTGGCGCCAAAGTTTTCATCTTGTCTAAATGTGCAGCAAATAAAAATTTCGATATTAAAAATACTACTAACTTGCTTCAACTTTGTGAAATTTTATTCATATTTAATAATAGTTACATTTTTAATTGTTGCACACCTTTCAGGAATCGTTGGATGAAGTCACCGAGGACTCAAACTTGTTCATAGGTATGAAACGTGGGTATGTGGATGACATTGAAACTAAGCCAACTCTTTCTAATGAACAAAAAATACGCCATGTTCTATTGAATCCAAAAAGAAGAAAATCTGAATTCTCGGAAAACTTTTTGATTAAGTACCGTGATAACGTGGTACTACTAACTCGCTGCAGCAGCCTTCATATTCGTCTGATTTGGTTCCGTGCGACTTTTTCTTCTTCCAAATGAAAAGGACATTGAAAGGATAACATTTCGACAACATGGATATAATATAATGGGGAAAGCTGTTCGCGTGTTATATCTGAGTGTAGTGTATTATATACTTTATATACAATATCAACATTGATGAATAAATAAGAATTTCTGAGTAAAAATAATTCTCGTTTAATTTTCAACATTGCAAGATATTGTCGAGATAACTACAGCGTCAAGCATTTAAAACGAGTACTTGCTTTGCAACAAGTCATGTTACGAACGAACTAGCATTGCGTCGAGATAACAAGATCAATTGATCTAACTCACTTTATTCCGATTAACAAAACAAGAGATGATACGTCGCGATCCTCCCATGATCCTATCTTGTGATTTTCACTACATTTGTATGTTTGTGATGCAACTCAACTCCAGTTGCTGGTTTCGTGAATACCATATCATGTCTTCATGAATTCTTTTGGCGACAACCCTTTCTTTTACAAGTATTTTCTAACTGCACGAACTTCTGATTTTTCCCTTTTTAGAATTTCCATAAACTTGTCTACTTAAACTCGGGCAATTCTTTGCTTTCCCTTTCGAATTTCATATTCTTGTTATTTTTTACTCAAATACAATAATTTCTGAGATATGAGTTGCGCAAAGTACACAACATGGCTATAAAATTACGTTAATCACTCAATGGCGTATCATCTATTTATAATTTTTATAAATCACCTATTTTGAGATATTTCCAACCGTGAAATTACTTATCTCATAGTCACCTTGTTTTACTTACGTCCTGAACAAGGTGCGCATCTATTAACGCCCATCTATGTTTCCCGAAAATATTTTCAAAGAGCCAAATTTCGTTCCCATTGTTCACGCTGTTTATTCATCAATGGGGTTTATTTTTATCCGACGCAATTAAACGCGAGTTTTTTTTCCGAGCGTGTGCTTAATAGGACGACGGCGATAACATAAGTCAAGACGTTTCCAAAAAATCCGTGCATCCACAGTAGTTTCAAAATAGCCCGGTTATTAATACACATCTTCAAGTCCACTGAGGAAGGTCATGTCTCAACTAGAAACTGATGTGTTTATAACAATCGTTTCTATGTCGTCGGATGTTTTAAACTACGCGTTGGGTATCGAACCACCAATAACGCACAGTTTTATGAAACGAAGCAACGAAAGTTCGCACGTTGCGGTGCGAATTTACGTAATAAAGAAAGCTAATCGCGGGGCATATTTATAACTTGAGCGGTATGCCAGGTATTGTTGGGTAATAATGAAATATTTATATGAACGGCTTTAATAACAATTTATTCGATGCAAATTTGTTCAAAAATTAAGTAGCAATGGAATGGGCTAAAGTACTATTTGTGTTAAGTGACTCAATGTTTCGAACGATATAAACATTTACTTTGCGTTTTTTTCTTTGGAGCTTGTTTTTGCAGATGTTTTTCTACTTTGAGTTGGTAATAACTTCATTTTAACACCAAAAACAGTGTTAAAATGAAAATTTGAGTGCTAAAATGAATCTGTTATAATTTTTTTTCTTTATGTTGGCAACGGTTTGGCAGCGTCTAACGTCAACGAAATGTCAGTTGTAAGTAATAATCTTTGCGTTGTTTTCGTTGCACCATTCTTCGATTTTTTTATATTTGTGTTCGTATTAAGAACGCGACTTGTTCGGAAATAAATTCCCAATCGTAGTTTGTCCAATTTCCCGTATTTCGGGTGGAGTACATTGCAAGTCTTTGCAACTCATATTGCGTCAAAGAAAACTGACATTTCAAATTAAACGTTCGACCGCCTCCTTATTTAATTTCACACAAACGTTACCAACCCGCGCAAATATCCCTAAATGTTGAATTACTTAACAAAGTTTAATTTTTCACGTAAAAAGGGCGCAAAGTAGAAAAAATAGTATAAAATACTCGTACAGAAGGCTATTCGGGCATTCGTCCGTTCAGCCACTCGCCTTCGCGGCTCGTGGCTGAATTTCGGACTCATGCCTGAAACAGTGCCTTCTGTAACTTGTTTTTTAATATAGTATTCTTTGCCACTATTGTGTTTTAATTTTTATCAGTTGGTCGACCTTTCTTACTTTAGTTTGTTTGGTTCATTTTATTGTGTATTCGACATATCCTCATTATTAACACATTTACTTCAACAAAAAAAAAACCAGATGACATAGATGACAATTGTTTGAGAACTTTGACAATTACCTAAAGAAAATGATAAAAATGTTAAATCGCAGTCCAGGATCAAATTGGCGCTGCTTATGTGGTCAAACTCCAGCCTCAAGTTGTACCCGCACGTGTCTGACTGACAGAATGCTCGAATTTCCCCGACGATTTATTTTCGGAGATTTAAAAAGCGGCAAATTGAGCCGATAACGCACTTGGACTTATTTATAGGCGGTCCGTTGCGATCGAAACTTGACGTTATACAACAAAAATAAATCGCTTGCCAATTTTCATAATTTAGCATTGGGGTATTTTTAGCGTTTGTTTTGGATACTTTCGTGATGCATTTTTAGATAATGCGTAAGGCCTGCCTGCGACACGTCGACTCGCCGAACGCCGAATTTATTCGTCTGTTTTGCATTCGTATGGACTCACTTTTCGAATTGCCGTCATCGTCGCCCACGAACTTGAAATAGAATTCGACAAATCTGTTTGTCCACGAAAATGGAAGCGAGCGTAAATGAGGGAAAATTAATTGGTTATTTCGACGCGCAAACGCGCTTTCGAAATTGTTTCGAGCGACAGTTACTATTATTGCGCCGTAAAATACGGTTAAGTGATTCACAAATTAAGATATAGGTCAGGTCGCCATGCGTCTGAATGTTACAGAAGCGGGCCAACGTGCATGTTGACATAGCTGAAATTGTTCAAATTAATGGGAATATTAGGACGATATGGCCTAAATCCGTCGGGTCGTTCGTTCGCGTCGAAATTCGACGAGCGAAATGGGCGCCTTTCGATCACAATCATCGTCACAATTAAAAATTTTAATTCATATGGCAAAAAAATTGTAAATTGGAGACTGTGGTTAGCAAAGAAATTGAAACAAACTTACCCTTACCACACAGTATTTCATTAACATCAGATGTACATTTCGACAACTAAGTTGTCATCTTCAGCAGTGTACTGCTGTACATGAAAAAGTATCAATATCTTTGATTAAAACTGCAAATGTTTAAAGTAAAACTTGTCAAAATAATGTGTAGCAATCAAATATGTATATATAAGATCAAAAAACGAATACAAATGACACATTAAGCAAGTCAAATAAGTCAGTAAAATCGCCAATATTATCAAACAATCAATGAAAAATCAAGTAGAAGTAGATCGTCAATAATTTTGTTAATACTTTTTATGGGCCTACAGCTTTATCTTGCAACAGTGCTCATGTTAGTTTTGTTTGAAGTTTGAATTTTTGAGCCATTTAATTCAATTAAAAAAATCACACAAACAAACCCAACCCAACCCACACATCCGACCACCCACCTACCCAACACAACTTTTGCTTGCACTTATTTTTGTTTATTGAATTGTTTTTGGTTTTATTTTTTTCTATATTTGCTTTCGTTTATTTATTTCGATTGTTGTTTGTTAGGCTGGGTTAGGTAAGGTTAGGAACCAAAGGAATTAATGTAACGAAATTTGAGTTATATTAGAAAAGGCGATGACGAATTAAACAATCTCTTGTGGCATTTCTTTCCAGTTTTTGGTGGCGCGGTTGTGTTCCTTTATAATAAAATAAAAACAAAATCGAATTACTGTAAACATTAAAATAACAAAAACAGAACAAACCTATCCCACATAATGCCATCAAAATCCAAGATAAATGATAGCACACTAGAAATCAACGAATTGAAAAGAAGCAAACAAAAAAAAACAAGGCAATCCAAAATCATTTCATCACATCCAAGGGAAATGATAGGAAATATTTTTAATTAATAACAAAGAACTGAAAAAGGCAAAAAATACATCAATGCCAGTAAAAATAAAAAAGAACAAACCTTTCACAAACAACGCCATCCCACGCCAAGAAAAATAAAATTATAGGCAAATAAAAATCAACGAACCGAAAAAAAGCAAGGAATTTTCTTGCATTTTAATTCAAGTTTGAGGATTCCGCTTTAATTTAGGGTTGATATTTTTTATAAAAAATGAACAGAATATTATAAGACGAGAAAATACAAATGCAAGAGGGTGAAGAAAGAAAACAGCAAATTAAGTGAATAGAAACAAAGAGAATCTAAAGAACTGAAGAATAACAGCAAACACACAATGGGAGTTAATTCCATCTAGACGTCAATCCACCCACACTCGTGCTGCTATGCAATTACAGATGTTTGTTTTCGCCGACTAAGTGTCTGTAGCACCGACTTAGTCTGTCAGAGCACACCCTTGTAATTGCATAGTCAAGGCGTTAATGCGCGTGGTCTGATGAGTCTGTAAGGGCGAAACGTCCATCACCAACTATAACACTCACTGAAATTTACCTCCAACAAAGCGGTATTTCGTTTTCATCAAACTTTATATCTTAGGAAATCATCCATTGTTATTTTTGGTTGTTCTACTTTCATGTATAACATAACAAGAATATATTTCATTTTCCTAACTGTGCAGTAAATGCAGTCAAAATTTAGCATGCAGAATATTAGGTCGGGTTATATTCGTCGTGACAAATGCTCGCATAAATAATTTTATTGCCAAAGGTCGCAGTACGATTCATCGGTTTCACGTTGAATAAAATAAATACGAAAGTGTCTTTAGTAACGTCTGTAAACAATCAATGAATTGATTCCTGACGATAGCAAAATATGCAGACATTTGTTCGATAGGACAATGATGTGATTGAGGACTGAGCCGGATTGGGTTAGGTTAGGTCGGGTCCAGTTGGGTCCAGTTGGGTCCAGTTGGGTTGATAATAATATTTCTTAAAACAAACCAACATTTTTCATTCTAATAAAAGTTGTCTCAGCTTTCAAGCGATAACCATTAACCGCTACTTACCATTGACTTAAAATTTAAGAACAGTATTTTAGTTACTGTTTAAATTTGGAAGAAATCGATTTTCGTCAAAACATAATACGTAACAACACAGAATAACAAAGCAGCCGCCTTTTGCAAGGTATTGTTGTTACAGAACAACTCCAAACCGTTGAATGCCAATTTCATGTAATTCGTGTCTTCAACAATCACAGTTAGCAATTGGAGGTGGGGTTCGTTTCTGTTGATCATTAAATAGCAATTTTTGTTTCTTTTCGACGCCACTGTTTCGCACGTCATTACAAAACCCTAACGACCAATCCAACTGCGATTATTTTCCAAATATACACATGCGCCGATCATTAGGATATATTTACGATTTTGATCTCGAACAAACGAGGCGCGCGTGCACGACGATCTAGGTCGAAATCATGCTTAACGTCGGCTCTCCTTTTAAGCAAAATAAACTCGCGAAATCTATTTTCGGTCGCGGCCGATTTATGCGACCAAATCGAACACATGTGCATATATGCCATTCTCGCCGCGGCGCGAAACGAAAGTGGAAGAACGCGGCCCGGTGACGCGGCGCGGACGTGGGCGGCCGCCGCGACGCCACCGCGCTTTCGGCTCACGTCAGAACTTTTGTTTCTGTTTTTTCCGAATGCGATTTTATTCCTGGAAGCGCTAATGGCGATCGATCAGCGGCCGGAGGAAACGCGTATTAATAAGCCGGCTGGCCCAAATCCTATTATTGAAATCTATGCGAAAGTTATCGGTTCGAACTCGTAAACAATATTTGTGTTAAATGTTGGAAACGTCGCGTTTACTGGGCAAATGTGCAAGGTTGCTTCAGAGCCATGGAATCGAACCAGTTCAGGGGGTAGGTTTTTGTATTTATATTTCGAATTTGGTTTTGTTGAAGAAATTGATATGTAACACACGAGATAGAATGAACTGCAATGCAAGATGCAATGAATATGGAAATGACAAGAAAAATGAAGAGAAGAAAGGAGATTGAGTTGGGTTGGATTGGGGTCCAACGTGGAATACTCGAAAGATAGAATGAATTGCAAAATGCATTGAATATGGGTCTCCAGTCTTCTCTACCAACCTTCATTTGTTCCTCTCTCTACCTCAAATTTTACATTCCTCCTGTCCCCTGCTTCATCTTCCCTCCTTTCTTCCTACTGTCAACTTCCTGATTCTCATCCTTACCTCTTTCCTTCACTGCGTACTTCAAAATCTTACGGTGTTCTTTCTTTGTTAGATCATTATCTATGCACACTCTCTTTCCGCTTACCTTGACGTTGTCCTTCACTTCCTTTTCCTTTTCTCTCTCTCTCTCTCTCTGCTACGATCTTACTACCACTATAGCCTTTCTTTTCCCATCTATGTTATACGCCTCTCCTATCTCCACATCCACGTGCAATTCTTCATTTATCCAATGTGTAACTTATTCCTTTTCCTTTTCTTTTTACACCTCTAGCCCTCTAACCAATAACTTGTTCCTCCCACTCTTTCTCTACGTAAGCTCCACTATATCTTCTAATTTTGATTCTTTCTTCTGCCTGAATTTATTCCTTCTTCCATTCTTGTTCCACCTTCTTTCTCAATTCCCATTCTTAAACCTATCAACTCTTTCTTTGCCTCCTTTATTTTCCTCATGATGTATTTCATCATTTTCATGAAATTCTCCATTGTTGAAATTCAACGATAGCCCTAACGATGTCACAAACTACCGACCACCATCATTGTAAAGTCAATGTTCAAAAAATGCTGCTTTTCTGTGTGTCGAAAATCTTCCACTTTTTAAATGTTTCTTGAGTTTTCGAACCAAATAATAGTCCAGTGGTGCCAAAAGATGATCAAACAATTCAAAATCACATTGATCAACTATTTCCAGTGCAATGAACGACTTGCGACGATGAGCGTTGTCTCGCAAAACCCAATCCAACCCAACCCAACCCAACCTCTAGCAAATAATCTATAAAAATTATTGTACCTTTATCCCAGAAATTGAAGTACGAATCTTGCCAGCCGATCTTTGAACACAGAATATATTAGGTCGAAGAAAACTAGCATGTTTCCACTGTTTAGTCTTAAGCCTATACATAAAGTGGCGTTGCTATCGATGATTCTTTTTTCTTATGTTCCTACGTACGTATCCCAATAACGAACGTCAAGTGTCCACTTGATCTGTCAAATAGTTTGGACCACTTTAGAAAGAATCCAACCTTCTTACTTACTTCTTACTTCTTACTATGGATGGGTCACGGGTCCACCATTACACGCCAGAAACGAAACAGCAATCAAAGCAGTAGGTGGAAGCCGATGACTCTGTACCAAAAAAGGCGAAAGTCATGGCCAGTGTTTCCTGTGATTGTTTTTATTGATTGTCGTGAAACCATAACTGGCCAATGGAAGTCTTCTGGACCAAATGGATGAAAAAATTCAGGAGAAGAGGCCTAGATTACAAAAGAAAAAATCGTCTTTCATCAGAACAATGCATCTACCCACAAATGCGCTTTGGCAATGAGAAAACTGAGAGATTTGAAGTACGAACTGTTAGAACATCCACCCTATTCAACAAATATGCATCCTTCTGATTCAAGAAATATGAATTAAATGAAGAGGTGGTAGCAGTAAATGGGTATTTTGCAGACCTCCAGAATCACACTTCAGAGATGGAATCCATCCATTGTGCAAAAGGGGAACTACGTAGGAAAACAAATATATTTTTTAGCTTAAAACCATAGTCTTTCACTACCAATCCGAGAACTTTCCAATTTACTTTTTATTGTTATTTGTTATTTATCTCTTTTCTATAGGAACGTTGTTGATTACCTTTAATGATCTACCTTTCTTTCTTTGGTTGATTTAGTTACCCAGTTTTTCGTTCTTGGTCATTTGTGCTCCCAAGGCTTTGACATCTTTTACTTGTTCCAGTTCTGTTCTGTTCGTTATATATATCGAGGTTTTATTTCACCATTCCTGTCCAGAGTTCTTTAATCAATTTCATAGGCTATTCCACTGTTAAAGTTTGTTGTGTGCCAGTGCCCTCTCACATACGCTTCTCCATTCGTATCCCACAGCCACATGTCCTCTCCAATCACTCACATCAATTGCTTTAACATCTCGAATCACATCTTGGTACGTTCCTTGGTCTTCCTCTCGGTCTAGCTACTGGTATGCAATCATTGACCTTTATCTCTTTAATTCATTCATATAGTTTGCAGTCATGTTACTACGGCCTTATTGGTGTTCTGCATATTATGAGCTTTGGTGTTTGACATATTTTTTATTTACCAGGAAACTTTATAATTTCTTCTTTGGAGTACCTCTTCTATATTTCCATGGTTTCCTAATCTTCTCGTAGTATTCTTCTTGATGTATTAGACATTTACATGTTTCAGAGCTGTGGGATGTCCTATAAGACAATCAAACTGGAGGTCATTTATTGAATTGTTTGTAATTAATATTCGACGTAACAGAGTTTAATAGAAATAATAAAATGAAGCCAAATTGAACAAAATAGAAGAACCGACGAATAACTTTGGATTAGCTTATTTTCCGTCGCTCACTTTATTCCAACGATTGATGGGTCAATCATGGTGGCCAACATTAGTCACCCTGTAACCGTGTTTACCAGCTAGTAATTTCATCACTTCCGATGCGAACGTGTGAAATCGTCTCTAATTGAAGTCAAACAGCGATTGTTTGCAGATGACACGAGCGCGAGCGTGCGCCTGCGGTGCGCCAACGCTTCAACTTTCAACACTAAACGTCGCTGCTCGACAAACTTCACCACGCTTTATTTACCAATCTTTCGACGACGACAAAATCAATTAATTTCAAAGTAAATTTAACGGGGGCACGTCACACTTACAATTAAACGAGCGGCTTCAATAAATAAGTTAAAAAAATAACTATGATCAATAAATACAAATTAGTTGCATCAATAGATTAGTGATGTACATTATATATGAACTTGAGATGAAAAAAATTGGCGAAAACTTTCCACACAGAACCGAACGTCCTCGATGTAGACGCAACCCTCCGCCAAGTTTCTGCAGTTCGCCTCGTGACAGATGTCTGATCCTTTGTATGCACGAGTGGTCGGACACCGGAAAAGCGCAGTAAACATCGAATAATACCCGGACTGGCGTTCCGGTACCGGAGCCCCGCTCTTTCCGTTCGCCGGCTCCAACCGACGTCGACGTCTCCGTCCTCGTCGGACCCGCGCGTTTCCGGGCCGCGGCGGAGCCTTCGTGCGCGACGATCGGGCCGAACCGCGGCCCGTTCTTATCGAGAGTTTAGCGTATGAAAAGTAGACCGGCACAATGGAATAACGACGGCAGTGAAAAGTTTTAATGCGTTCTGTGTGGAGATTTCCAATTGTGATCGGCAGAAGTTTCGCGTGGCCTTTTGCTTTTGGTCCAGTACTTCAAATTGATTATTTTCGGCTACAAGAGGGTTTTTTTCCGTCAGCGATTGATGACGGTGTGTCGTTGGTATCTGTTTTTTTTGCTACGACAAGATGAATAGTCAAATAATGTAACATAGAAAATTAATTATCGTAAACTTTTATGTTAATATAAATTGCCCATAAAACAAAGGGTTGGTACAGTCCGATAATTTTGTTCAGAAGGAAATTCTATTTATCGTTTCGTTAAAATACAATAAGTTTTTGTAAGTCCTATTAAAATATAAATAATTAGGTAGATGTGGAGGAAATGTTTATGTGATAAAATTTTATATGGAGCAACAAGGGTGGTAGTTACCACCATAAAAATTACGTGAAGTTAAGAATAAAAGACCGGCCAGTTTTGTGGAGTTGCATTTACGCCAAAAGACGATTTATAGACGTGGTCGACTATTACAGGACGTAAACAAAATGCGATTTTTAGTGCCGATTCCAAAAATGACATTTCACAAGAGATAATAAAATTTTTTAAAATGGCATCAAATGCAATTTTAATATATTTGTGTATTAATGTTAATTCTTAATATATAATAGAAAATCATTAAGAAAGTTTAAGTTCATAGAGCGAAGTTTTTTTTTCTTTCCCTCAAAACTTCTTCTTCCGCTTTCCCTTAAACTTTCTAATGATCTTTTCTACATCCGGCAATAGCAATTCCATCTTCCTTGGAGTCGCATATCTATTATGTTTATCCCAATAAAATATTCACCTTGCCCCTCGTTTACTGCACCCAATGGAAAATAGTGCAGATGTGAATGGAGGACATGTACTTTCAGTCTCATATTAAATCCCAGGATCTTAGTAACAACAGAGGACATACGAGTTGCCCAAGATCTTCAACGATATACTTGTAGTTTGACTCTTATTACCAAAGAAGCTGGTTACAGAGATTCTTAAACCTTATCTTTATAGAAAATCGTTTCACGAGGCCTACCTTCTTAATGTGGTGAAAATATACTTTTTCAGAATCGCTAAGGTATTCTCTCACAATATTATTAATTCGACGATAACATGGAGGAGGTAAATCAGCTCGCTCTTCAATAAGAAGATGCAGGGCAACAGAAAAAATTGGAACCTACGCCGATACTAGGCAAGAAACACTAGAAGCCTTATGTGAGGTCATGCAAGTTAAGATGTTGCTGCTTAAGCTTCCGGAATATAACTATTTCAAGTCATCGTCGAACAAATCAAAATGATGTACCAAGACGCCAATCAAAAATCGTATGTCATTTGTCGTTACTAAAACCAATAAGATATTGTTTGACCATTTCAATAAATTTTCTGCTGACTCATTGCTCACGCAAGGGTCAATCAATTGTTAACAACAATAACATAAAGTTCCTTGGATGTAACGTTGACAATAATGTAAACTGAAAAAACCAAATATCGCCAGTATATAATAACTGTGCAAGCAATGCATTTTTAATCTTATTCTGTCTGATATGGGATTATGCTCATTGGAAATTTTTCCGATTTCTTATTTTAGAAGAAAATTATACGGATTATGTTTTCATGTTGGATGGTGAGCCGGTGTTTGGGGAACATAAATTACATTTCATTCACTCTATCTCTACGAAGGTGCTTTCTAAGCAGGGGTAAAAATCTAATTCTTAATCAGAATGTTAATAAAGCATATGACAGGTTAAAAAAATAATCTTCCCAAGCTTACTGCACAAGTTTTGGAGATTGCTGGTATACCTGATTATAAATAAATTTGATGTTGCTTGACCTATCAAGCGAATTCTGGGCATTCACAAACACCACTTCAGACTCATTTTTACAAGTTGATGCCACGAACTGCGAAGACACAAGATTATTAACTACCACGCTTTTGTATGTTCTGTTGAATTTTTCGACTGCGTCTGATATTCCATATTTTTTTTCGTTAAATGCTAATATCCTCTTCAAACTTTATGGTCAGTATTTTTATGGAAAATCACGTGGATTATTATTATCATCTATTAAATTAATAATACTTAGTTGTTTCTTTTTCGTTCTGCTACTTCACATTTCTGGCCGCAAAATGTTATATTGATAATCAAATTGCTTTCCTATGACTTGATCGTAAACATATTTTTTTACAGCAATCCATTCAAACAGTTCAGTCTGTAAATAAACAACACGGGCGCAATTGCCATTTATCCTGTGATGACTCTGGGCACGACTTTGCGAAAATCATATAATTACGAGGTAAACGATCCAATCAAGAAATCAACGAAGCTGATTTACATATTCGACATTCTAATAATTAATGAAATACTAATCAACTAGCAACCATTATAAATAATCGCAATCCATAATAAGTATAGATGTAAAAATCAGATTGCGAGTGTTTTGGAATTAATGTCCAATCGATTCACTTGCATCCGCTGATAGTGAAAGTGTCGTTATCGAGTCCCAATCACAACTACATATTACATAGACATTGTGATTCATTGCAAAGTACGACACCGACGCCTAGAGTTAAAAAAACCACGAGTTTGTTTTACAAAATCCACGTTTAAATAATTCTAGGTTGTACCCAACAATTAAACAACTTTACGTATAATTCTCAAAACTATTTTTAATTATACTTAGTCGATTCGATTCGGTCGCGTCTCGCGAGAATCTTTTCGCGCTTCCGTCGGAGAAAGCGCGTGCATGCGCCCTTCGCGCACACCTAAGTTCCGTCGCCGTCGAAGGCGTGGCACGGACTTCCTTCCGGCCGTCATCCAATGCCGTGCGCCGACCAGGTGTATCCATAGCAACAGGGCCGGATATACATTACCGGATAATCCGGTCGCTCCTGACCGCCCCGCTTTGATTACCGACGTTAAACGGGAGTTACGAGCGTCGTATATCCTTCGGTAACGGCCGACTCGATCCTCTCTGGAAGGGATGATACTGAGCGGCGATCACTGCGGCGGTGTGTTTTTGCGCGGACGTCTTATTTAACTAATTTGAAGTAACTGTGGTCTGAATGGCCGCGAATTTAAAAATTGCAATTTTCGTAGATTAAATACAAGCAGACGTATCCTGAAAGGATAATTAGGCAAAGTATAATCGATTTTAAGTGTTTAAGTGTGATTGTGTGCTTGGTTATTTTTTAAACAATGTTTTTTTTATTAATTGCTTGACATCACGAATGCACTTTATGTAACGTAAAAGGTGCAAACATTTGAAAAATCTTACCGAAGATATTTTATCTTATTTTATATTCGAAATCTAACTCTAGACGAAATAACAACGGTAACATTTGCAGCGAGCTGTGTAATAATTTCACAGAAATCAAATTATTTTATTGAAAGTGCGATCCCTTAACATCAGAGGTTTATTGAACGTAGCCTAGAAAGATTGGTTGTATTAAACCAAACGAGAAATGGGAGATCATATATGGAATAATTTAGTGGTGGTTAAAAGCAAAGCCGTGAAGTTTCGACAATCGACGAAATTATACTCAGTGACATATAAACTGCACCACCTAGAAGGGGTGGGAATTTTTGGACCAAATTTGGCAGAAACATTGGACTGGTCTAAGGTAACAATTCATTAAAATTTGATAAAGAAAACACTTCATCTTTTTTATTTTTCTTTAATAATGTGTTGGTCCGCCCCTATTTCTGATACACTCATTGACCCGCTTTGGCATTGATTCCAGCAGGTGATCAATGTCTTCTTGGGGTATGCCAAGCAGCCTGTACTTCATGCCGTAGAGCTTCTATTGTCAACGGTGGGTTCGGTAGATTCCTTAATCTTCTACCCATCATGTCCCACACGTGCTCAATGGGCGACAAATCGGGAGATCTTGGCGGCCAAGGCAAAAATTAACATTGGCCTCTTCAAAGAAGTCAAGAGAAACCCTTGCTACGTGAGGTCGTGCATTATCTTGCTGGAAAAGTGGGTCTTCCAGCCCTCGAAGATATGGAAGGACATGTGGTTCTACCACTTCGTCAATGTAGCGTCGGGCGGTCATACTGCCCCGAATGAAGAGCAAGGGTGACCTACTGCCGTAAGCAATAGCACCCCACACCATCAACCCCACAGTTCGGTGAACATGCCTCGCAATCGAAAAATCAGGATTGCGCCTTTCTCCACGTCTTCGTCTAACAGTCATCCGACCATCATGCATTCCTAAACAAAATCGCGATTCGTCACTAAAGACAACTCGATGCCACTCCAAGTTCCATTGAAGTCTTTCCGTGCACCAGGCCAAACGTTCCTGGCGATGTTGAGCAGTGAGGGGTAGCACAAGATGTGGGCGGTAAGACAGCAAGCCAAAGGATCTTATTCGACGAAAACTGTTCGCAAGCCTATCGGACGACCTTGTTCACCTAACCATTGATCAGCTATTGATCTAGTTGTAGAGAATCGGTCTCTAAAGGCCATTAGTCTTAAGCGGCGATCTTGACGTTCATTGGTTCGTCTTTGAGCCCCAGTGCGTCTTCTCCGACGTTCAACGCCATGTTCACACCACGCTTCATAAACATGCATTATTGTTGAGTGGTGCCGTCCCAAACGATTGCCGATTTCTCTAAACGAAAAACCTGCTTCTCGTAAACCAACAATCCGCCCTCGGTCAAAGTCACTCAACTCCTGCTAAACTTGAGGTCTCCTTCCTCTAGGCATCGTTAAACACTTGAAACACTTTAAACTAAAGAAAGGGATCCGAAAAAGTGGAACAAATTCAAAAAATGACTCGATAATTGCTTGTCTATCACCACCTCTAAAAAATGACACAAACGTCAAAAATCCCATGACTACTTGATGATTGGGTTTCAAATTTTAATCAACTATTTCCCTGGACTAGTCCCTTCTAGGTGGTGCAGTTTACATGTCACTGAGTATATTTTAAAATAATTTTTTTCTTGTGGAAGATTAATAGGTTACTCCACATATTTTCACTAATCTCATTTTTTTGCATTACAAGGATCATTTTAAGTTGTTCAGCATACAATCGGTGATTCATAACTCGCCAACAGTGGAAATGATCAACCACTTGATCATTAAGTCCAAGAGGACATAGCAAAGAGAAAGAGATCAGCCACTCTCCACATAGATTTTCACCAATCCCATTGTAACGTGCGTTCAAGAAAAATTTTAATTTATGAGGGCTCTGAAATTCAATTTGTGTATATATTTACATCTTTTTATGTCGGCCTATACATCTTTAGTTTCGTTTAGTTTAAATTGAAAGGCAATTTTCTAGCATTGTTTCAACGCAAATGACCCCTCCGCACAGCCCGAACACTTTGTACCGTAAGTAACTTTACTGCGATGAATGGGCGCATTGTACCAACGAACGGCATGGGGAGTAAAATACAAGTAAATCGCAGTTCGTCGACGGTGTGAATGTCAGTTTCCGGTGCAGTTAAACATCGGCAAATCTGCGTGAAATGCGAGGGGCGGTCGAAATCACGCTCAATTGCCTCCCGACGCACACAAATTAGCCACGCACCTCTTATACGTTAGAGTGATGCGCTTCCAAAAAGGGTCGTTGGGCACCGTCTGATGCGATCGGCAGGTAGAGCGCGCCCTGAATGGGGGCCAATTTGTCTGAGCCGTTTTTGGACTCCGTGCGGAGCGATCCCGGTATTTACTTAATCCCCGATACAACTGTCCGTCAGGATTTTCGCGCATTGTGCGTCCGAGTCCTATGCGCTTGCAGAAATCGAATCAAAACACACACACACACGCCATTCATGTGTTGTTAAGTTGGCACATTAGGGAAAAATAACAAAATTGAATTGCGAACACGGACATTTCGATATAATGGAGTTTCGGTCTGGTTTCTCTAACGTGTAACGTAAACAAACAATTTTGTCACTTGCGCTTAACTCGCAACAGTGATTTTGTTCGATGGACAATGTGGAAAATGGAATCGGTTCTACGAGCTGGAAAATCGAATGTACGTTAACAACTTGATAAAAATGAAAACAATTAAGCAACAATGTAGGTTACATGCGACAGCAAAGTAAATCAAGAAGGAAAAGAAACACGAATTATAAACCAAAGAAAAATGGGGAATGTATGATCTTAATTTTAAAAAAATCGAGAAAAAAAATCAATTGTATCAAAGAAATATTGAAGTCATGGAAATTTGAATTTTGACGAATCGTTTTATACTGAATTAATTTGACGTTTAAGTATACCCTGTCCGCTTAGGTAAGGGTGTTTAATCAATTAATGCAAATAATCGTTAGAATGGAATTAAAATGTTTAAATATGAACTTTTATCTTAGAATTTAATAAATGTAGAATTGTCTTTTCTGACTGGTGAGTATTGTGAAAAGTTTGTGAGATTATACTAACGTCATCTAGATGTGCTGCGATGTAATTACAGAGGTCTACTTTGACCGACTAAGCCGGTACTGTTGAGACTTTTAACCACATCGCAGCCGTCGGCAAGAGGTTTTGTTGCTCAACACTATAAATTTGTCATCTGTTAGTCCGCATAGTTAATCTGTCACGTGTCAAAAATGTTTGTAGAAGTAGTAATGAAGCGAAATTGACATAATGAACAAGAGACCATCAGTTTTTTTTAATTTAGAGCGAAAATAACTGTCGCCAAACTAATTCCTTCAAGTAAATTGATAAATCAAAAATATTAAAACTTATTTGGAAATTAAAACTTATTTCGTGGAAAAAAAATTAGAATGTATTTTTTTCAACGAAAATAATAAAAAAAAGTTTTCGGTTAAATATTACTAGCTCAACTTGGTAATAAATTAATAAAACATTCAATGAGAAGTCAAAATTAAGACAAGAAAAGTCAAATGAAATATGTCATCTATCAATTTTTTAACAAAAAATATATTTTAGACAAGTTGGAGAAAACAACACTTATTTTTATTGGAAGCAGGCTATTAAACTCGACTGACAGTTTTGACAGCGATTCATACAACTGTCAAACATATTTTCTTGGTTAAATATTGTTTGGCAGTGCGTCCATTCTTCGCCTGTCAAATACTGACTTAGTTACGAAAAAAATGATTAACAAAGCTGACAAAAAAATTGACATTTCAAATAAGATTGGCAGTGTTGGTTATTTTTAGATTTATATACATATTAATTTTTAGAATTTCCCTTTTTTTGCTTACAAACAAATATTGTTTGGATTGGGTTGGATTGGGTTGAGTTAGATCTGTCATATTTTTTTCATTGATGGTGGAACATTCCCACTGATTTTCGAACTTCGAGCCTTCCAGCGCAAACCTTTTTATTTCTTGGCTCATTTTGACGTGATGTTCATTTTAGAAATTTATTGGTCAGCTATCATTTTAATATTAAATGTTTTCTGTACTATTAATATAAAGTTTTTATTTTTGTCGAAGCAGGGGATAGGGTATGAGGTATGAGTTGACAAAGAGAGAAGAGACGGAGCAAAGCTTGGTAAGGATGGCAATAGAGGAAATAAAAAGCAAGGACGATAGAAGAAGGAAAATATATAAGTGGGAAGAAGGAAGGAGAAAGCTGCTGGAAGACGCAGGAATATCAGATGAAGAAGTAGAGAGGAGAGGGGAAACAAGTGGAAAGAGAAATAATAGATAGATGGAGGCAAGTGGAAGTGCAAGAAAGAGATGGCAAAAATAAGGATGGCAAAGTATAACACAAAATACAAAGATATAAAACTGGACGGTGCAGAACAAAGATATTTGAGGAAGGAGGACGCCCGAGTGCGGGAACGAAGAAAAGTCGAACAAGTACTGGATGGATGACGAGTACACGAAATGCGAATTCTGTGGGTAAGGCGACGTTAAATAGGAGCACTGGATGAGAGGATGTAAAGAAGTGAAGATGGAGGAAGATAAGAAGCAGAATGGAGGAGATTGGAGAGGGGGTCAGATTCTTGGCAAAGCTACATGAATTAAAGGAACAGAAGAAGGATGGTAAGGGAAATGTAGGCAGGAGACGACACCAAGGAAGCGATGAGAAGGAACTGGGAGGAAGAGCCGGGAGAAGAAAGTGGTAGGCCGGAGAGAGATAAAATGTATCGGTATACTAGGTATGAAACATGATGTATAAAAAAATAGATATGTCAATAAAGGTTTTTTTTTTATAAAGTGTTTACAGTATCAATCGTTTGTCTAAATTATTTTCAAAGTATTGTTTTTTTTTCTTTGAATTTTGTCGACGAAGTTAAAGTAATGAAAATGCTGTTTTGGACTTCCATTGGCCTATATATTGAAAAAATTGTTAACAAAATACACAAATACTAATTAGTAGATTTTTCAATATACAAGCGAATGGTCCAAAACTGTATTTTCATTTCTAAGTATTGTTGTTGTTTCAAAGTCAAATCTATGGTCTAAATTGAAATAGCGATTAGCTAAGACTTAACATCAACCTAACCCGACTCAACCCGACCCGACCCAACCCAACCCGACCCAATCCAACCCGACCCAACCTAACACACACAAGGCAAAAGAAGCAACAGAATTTTTTTTGTTTAACATCTCTTGCTTGTCTAACAGATTTAAACTTCTTTCTTTCTTTTGTCGTTGAAGTTGCTGGTTCGGAGTTCAAGAAAATGCTGGAAGACATAATTTACTTTGCCATAACATTCCTGATATCTTCGGCCTGAAAGTTTTTTAACGTCAGTTCCTTGTAAAATTGAAACTATGCCCTACGGATTTTTTCCAAAACTTTTTTTACACACGTTAGTGCCTACCTAATTCTACATCCTCATCGATCCTTCCACGCGAAGAAACTTACGACGTCTTTATTTTTGAGTACATCACATCACACCCCGGAAGCAACGACAATACTTTTCCCTTTGTACGGATTTGTTTGTTTATTTATTTATCGACAATAAATACTCCGTCTGGTCCATACGTCTGAAAGCATCCTTTCGACGAGCACTTCCTTTTATTTTCGACGGACGATCCGATTCCGTCCAATCACTTAGCATGTGCGACGTCGTTTCAGCAACATTTAATTCCGAACGATTGTGATTTATCTCAGTCTCCCGCATGCGGAGCAATAAAAAATGCGATGACCGCCCGTCGGCCCGTCTGTCGCGGCCCACTCCTCCCAGACGCGCACACGCACAAAAAACGGACCGGACGAAAATTAAGCCGGATTAGGACCCGTAAAAAGGAGGAAGCGGAAAAATAAATAAGAATTGTGTGGAACTGGTTTGACCCTCTCGACGAATCTCGGAGGAACGGAGCGTCCCCTCCGCGTCGTAATTGCGTTGTTAGTAATTACATTTTTGGCTTACCGAAATATTTTTGCTTGTTGATAATTATGAATCGATCGAGTAAATCGGAGGGTAAATATTGCTTGCGTGGGTGGTCAGGGTGATTTGTATGCCGAATGAAGCGTCAATGGGACCCCTTTCAAGAATGGGCAACGATGACAAAAGCTCTGTGCAAGGCGTAACTGCATATTCTACAAATATCTGGCCACTTCTATTGTCACAAAGTTGAATGTTTGCACGAACGGCGTGCGTACTCGAAGGCGTGAATTGGATAAATAAATCAAAAATACAAGTAAAAGACTAATTGTTCGCGCGACTGACGTCGACTAACGCACAATGAGAAGAAGAAGTTGGCGGTTTAGGACAAAATTTACGTTGAAATAAATCCTTGATCTGAATTTTCGACAATTATCTATTTTCCAAATTTTTTTGGCATTTTCTCAAACGTAGTACTTAATTCTATCTCATCCAAGTTTTTTTTTTAAGTTGAACTGCAGAAATACATCTGTAGTTGATTTATCAATCAATAACAGGCTGCAGTGCCATTGACATCTCAAGTAGTACCGTTTTATGTTGACTTATGAAAAACCAAGTGCAGATAGGACATCGATCAGTTGCCGAAAACATTTTATATAGGTACACACTCACGCATGTGAAGTCTAATATGATCTAGTAGCTGAAATCACATCTGATGGAAGGTATAGTGTTGTGTTCTGAATGATTGCCGCGGTCACTACTATTACACAATACTATTAGGCGTTTTTAAGGACTTTATTTTTGTTCTCATATAAGTATCAGAGATAATTTTAAACCTCTTTTTTTATTTTTCATTTACATTTCCATCATTACCTGCTAATTTTATTTTCCGATTACTGCTTAGTTTTCTCCAGTTGAGTTTTCTATGTATTCATTCTTCTGGCTCGTATTTTCTATATCCCCCTGGGTTTGTTCATATGCGCATGGGTTGCAATAGTGTGCAAAGATTATTCAAGAATTGCCCGCAAACAGGACAATTTTAAAGACAAAGATTAAAGCAGCTATCTGAAGGAGTAGATGAAGTTAAACAAAATAATAACTAACATTACTAAAAAAACGTAACAGCGTGATTTCAAATTACATGTCTTCACTACCTCAAAGAAATGAAAAAGCCCCCAAACATTTAAATAAAATTCCATGGACTTTATAAAAACCCTTGCGAGGTAGATCACAAATATAAGAGTATATGAAAAAAATATGTCGAGCAAACGAAACGTTCAATTAAAAATTGCCATAAAGAGTACGCATCATACTTTAGATTTAATAGACCTGAAAAATGTAGTGTAGATCAACATCTTTTAGAAACAGGCCATTCATTACCATCAGGTTGTCTTAAATTAATTAACGATTTGTAAAATAGGTAATTAGATAGTTAAGAACTGGAGAAAACTGTGGACTTTAGTTACATCCATACTGGTTTCAAGACTTGCTGGTACACCAGTACCGATATTTCGGATAGACAAATAATTTCATCTCAGCACCCAATATATGTTTTTGTGTTTGTTTAAATTGTTGCTTTCATTTTAACATATTCCCTCCATTGTAAATCAATTTCTCAGGCATTTTTATAACACTTTTCAAAACTGACGTAAATGTCAAAACGTACACCTCCACTAAATGATTTATATCAGATAATTGTTTAGTATATTACTTGTATATTCAAATCTCATTAGTCCGACCGTGAAATCGCTTGCATGTCTGCATGCCCCCCCGCCATTCGATTGTAAACCCGATAAGTCCCAACCACATATGCTTTGGGGTTTTAAATTTAATTTTAAAGAATTTTAAAACGACGCTTCGTACGACACGAGGACTTTATTAAAGAGCGGGGTGCACGAAACCAATATGCTAAAACAATCTGGAAAAAGGGGGAACGGGCGAAGGGTAAATTGAGCGCGACGATGCGATTTTACAGTCGTTTGTTTTATGCTGTGTCGAGGGGCGGCGGGGACCAGACGGATTACGTACAGTTCTTCCGTTTGACTTGTCGCATCGCCAACTTCGTTTCTCGACAAAGGTAGCGTGCATCAACAATAAACAGATCCTCCCCATAGGAAATGGACCAGTTACCTTTCTAAAACCAGTAGGGGCGTTTTCGTTGCTCATTGTGTGAAATTAACCGCCGAGTTTCCCTGATTTTTAAAAGTTGATTTATTCCTTCCCTTTCATTCCCCACAGCACAAGGTTTCAGAAGCAATTCATCGTTTCAGAAGCAATTCATCGCATATGAAAAATCAACGAGCGTTTTGAAAGTCGAAATTTCTAATAAGCGACGCTCCTTAAATTCGCGTTGCGTGATCGGTCGAATACTTTGGGGTGGCGGACTGCGGCGTATGGGCGAGGGCAGGGGGCGCTCGCGTACGCATCATAACCGCGAGAGTGTTAAATCTTGTTCCGACGGCCGACCGGAACCGGAAGTTCGAGCCGTCGTCCGAATAAAGAGCTCGGAACGGGAGATAATGCACTGATCATCTTTCAGCTCTAATTGCCGCCCCGTAAAAAGCTGACTTATTATTTTTATGGACTCGGTTTCCGCGTTTCCGTTCAACCGGCTATGATTTATTGCGGCGGTTTTTCTCCCCCCTACGGCCGCATCCTTTCCAAAGGGTTGCGTGAATATTTATCGTTTGCTTTGCGGGAAAAAGAACAACCGGCGCTCGTTAATGCAGTGTTTATTTGCGATAGAACGTGAAAGTTTCGTACTGATACATTTTTTGTTTGCGTGTTATTTTGCGCCAGAAAAGAATGGCAAAGCTCCGCTGCAAGAGAATACAAGAACAGACTAAGTAACTTGACACATCAAGTAAATAAAACACAGAAAATCAAAAATTAATCAATCAAGAGTTACCCAAGAGAACTAACTGCAACCTAACCCAACCCAATACAACCCAACCCAACCAAATGCAACTCGACCAACCTAACCCAACAATTAATCGAAACAAGTAAAGTAACTGAATAACCAGAAAACAAATTAGCCACATGCCATTAAAAAATCCCACCCACACGGGAGGAAAATTGTACCTGGGCTAGAGACAAAACAAAAGGCTGAGTCATTTGCTGCACATCTAGAAATTAGAAGTAATACAAAAAAACCAAGAAATAAACTAAGTCGCACCCAAAGAAATATGCAGAGAAATTAAAGAAAACATAACTCCTAAAAAAGACCAGCACTCGAAATATTAAAACAGCTGCCATTTAGATTAAAACATTAGAATACAAAAATCTGGTAGTGCAGGCGCATTTCACTGCTGCCAATGATGTCTAACTTATTTGAAAAAAAAAAACGTTTTTGAGAAGGGCGAAGAAGATAATTGCAGGAAGCAACTGCTTCCTGACCACCAGCTCGGGTTGTCATAGAAAAATATTGATACAAGGGAAGAAAATATGCTCAGCCTTTTCTCTGGGTATGACCCAAGCACTTGATAAAATCTGGCATAAAGATCTAACCATAAAATTAAAAATATGCTTGCCAGTGCAACCTCACAGAACCTAATAGCATACATCACTCATTAAACCTCCAGACTTAAGCAACAAATGAACAGAAATGAACGGAACTGAAAACCATAAACGCAGGAGTGCCCCAAGGCAGCTAGGCTTGGGGTGTCCACTTTGTGGCACCATATTGCACCTAATTGTTTGTTAACACTTTGTTCATTCCTAGTAGATTTACGTCTTTCATATTCGCAGTAATTTTTATGTTCGAATCTACAAAACGTTTTTTGTCGTAAAAATGCATGTCGTGATTGTTAAAATATTTGATACATTCATATATTCATATATGTCGCCTTCAAATCGCTTACAGTCCTAATTCACTCAAAAAATAGCTCAATAACGAATTGACGAATGATATTTACTTAGATATTCTTTATCTAACAACTTGCTATATTTATTTTTAGTTTGCTAACCATCAGATTTCACAGTCCTTATAATAGATTTATGTTATTCCTATTCTGAGATGTAATTTTTAAGTGCAAATTCTTCGAAAAGTCGCTAAAACGTTGTACGAAACCATGACATTATGTACTGGAACGATAACTAGGAACGAAATAAAATAAAGGTACGCTGTGGTTTTTAACATTAGAACGAATAGAAAATGTTGAATAGAGTACAGGATAGAGTACAGAGTACAGGATAGTCACATATAATGATTGATTAATTGAATTAAAAGAATACGATATAGTAAATGAAATTTTTTTAAGTAACGATATATTTTCTAATCCCATTATATCTCAGCCTAGTTTCTAGTAGGGTTGCGATGCGACACATCGGCTCGAATTGTGCGCCTTCTAAAATAATTGAATAGTCAACGATTTTATAATTATATATAAATTTTTTTGTTAAAGAGATCTATTGTGTATTGCAATCATCGTACTACACATGTTGCAAAAATCAGTATATACAAATTTGTAATTTTAACTAAAGTCACGAGTGTTCCGCAAATAAATCATTTATTCAGATGAAATAAATTCCACGTAAATGCCTTCGGGTCGACGTATGTACCCTCGATTCAACCCTTGGTCCATCGTTGTTCCCCGATATAATAAATGTGGATCGGAGTTATCTCAGTTTCAAGTCGGTTGACTCTCGTGGCCAGTGCATATACAATATGTTCGGTATGATGAATGACCCCGATTCTGCGGAGTCATGTCCAGTCCATTGGCTCTCTTATCGCCGACCGGTGATGTCATAATATCATATCGGGGCGCATTAAGGCCGTCATAACCACCGTCACATCGACTCCGTGATCGATGTTACTAGGAAACATCTTGATTTCGACCGAAAAGCAAATTAGGCACACTCCAATACTTTTAAACTAATAGAATAGCCGGCGAAAACAATTTACTCGAGGTAATGGATGGCCTGGCGGCGACAGCTCGTCTGCGCTGTCCGGTCCTTCCTGCACAAAATTAAGAATCCAAATGGGATTACGAACTTTCCTAATCTCGTTTTCTTCCGAACCCTGCGAAACTGTCAATCTCTCCTTGCGAAATTCTTTCGGAGGGATTTAACGGGCTTCGAGCCTAATCCCTTAAACGGTCCCATTGTCATCCCGATTCGTGTTGTATTTTGTAAATGTTATTTTCACACTTTCGCTCAAAAGCGTATTCGTGGAAAATATCGATGATTGTCTCACGGGTCGTATGTACGCGACGCGCCCGTTTACGGCCTTAGCGATTCATGACCGTCGGGGCCCCGAGGGTGCGAGATTAAACGGTGTCAATTCGGCGACAATATTGCCGTTGTAATGCGCGTGTAACGGGGGGTTTGCAGGGTAAATAGTTCATTTAATAATGGTGAGAAACATTGACTGCTCGTAACGGGGTGTTTACAATTGAGTCGTGTAGAACAGGCCTCGGTCAAATAGCCTCTAATATCCTGGGGGGTGTGCGACATATTGGCACCGGCTTACGCAATAAGAGAGTGTAAATCTCCGCTTCTCTTTCTCCTGACAACATAATTTCATTAGACGAACGACTCTCAATTATTCACTGTGGAATAAGAGTTTGCGTTTTTAATTTTCAATGCAACGAGTTTTTTTTGACAATTTTTACATTTAAAATATAAATAAGAAACTTATTGGCTTCACAGACTTGTGACGACTACTGTTGAACTATTTTTGGAAGACATATGTCAAGCACTAAAAGAATATGTGGATAGGGAAAAATAAATACAGGGATGAAAAGAACTAGATGGTGGATAAGGGAAGCTGAAGAGGCAAAAACAAATATGTGCGAAGGAACCACATTACAAGGAAGCCTACGATAAGAAGAAAATGGAAGCAGTAGTGGTTGTGAAGAAAGTCAAACAAAAACATGGGAGGACTTCTGAAAAGAATGAAACTCACAGAAATATAAATTCTGGAATACAATTAAAGGATTAAAAGGAAAATGAAAGAAGACAGAACAGATAGAAGATAATCTTAAGCTAAAGGATGCACACACATCATTCAGGGAGAAAAGGCAGCCAACGGATAATATAGACATGAGAAGACAACTGATAAAAGGAAGGGCAGTGTTTGCAGAAATGGAAAAACTGAAGATGGAAATTAATGTGTGCAGAAAGGTACAACCAGAAGAAGTGACCATAGTGGATTGCCTTGGAATTGTCATAGAAAACAATGGGAAAATAGACCACGAAATAGCAAAGGGAATTAAGAAGGTAAACACTAAATAAGACAATCTATGGGGGAAAAAAAATAAACGAAGAACAAGATATAATACAAGAGATACTTCAATGTTCCTATATGGAAGCGAAACCTGAACATTACAACAGAAACACGACACACAAAACTGATAGCAGCAGAAATGAAATTCTTTAGAAAGTTAGCTGGGAAAACCAAGGTGTTATACTATATTTTTTGAAAAAACTTTTCAAATGAAACTTGTTTAAAATATCAATATCTATGTAAGAATATTTTTTTTTCCGTAACGTGTACCGTTTTCGAGATATGGAAAAAGGTGATAAGAGTAAACCATCACTTCAGGTTGAGAGATTGCGTTCCTTGCTACATACAAATGTTAAGTTAAAGTTTCAGAGCTCTAACTATAATCGTTTGGACGCTAGAGCGCGCACAGTCACACACACACAGTAACACAGACACACAGACGTCATTCCGAAAATAGTCAGAAACGATTCAGGGGACCACAAAACGTGTATATCCGTTGAAATCTCGAGTTTTAAAATTTTCATGATTCCTATACTTACTTATACATATGAGAAAGTAAAAAGTTATCTACCGATATCGTGAAGCGCTTGTCATTGGCGGCTCAAAAGGAAAAAAAAATTACATGCAATTGGTAGCCCATCTGTAGGAAGGGTCAAGTATGAGAATAAGGCTCCACTACTGATCGAAAATTGACTCCCACCTTCCGGAGATATCGTTTGAAGCTGCAGCAAAAAATAGCGCATGTAGTCCAGTTGAATTAGACCAACAAAGGTACCGCCCTGAAAAAGTTGTAAGTGCGGTTTTCCTTCTCGAATCGGCGATGGGAGAGGGGTTACTGGCAGTTCGGTGTTCGGGAATCGAATACGTACTTTTTATGCCATCGTACGATTCGCTGAGGTTTCCTAATCGCTTCTATTTACGCTTTTTGTTTTTACCTTACCGGTCCCCCTCATTCCCACTTGAGCTCTTCCCACACCACGACCGCGACAACATATGTAGATAAAAGACGTACCAGCAGTTGGCTGTAGTATCAAGTCGATGCTAGGGAGTGGGGGTGGAAGAAAACTAATCGTTACAAATGCCGATCCAGCACCAGAATGTTTGCTGAAGACAATTTCCTGCAAATGCAAAACGACGTGCGGAAAAATGTGTGATTGTCGCAAAGCAGGACTCCACTGATCTGTATTATGTCAAAACTATCGATCCTATGGAAAAAACCTGCGGTGGTCCGCACCGTATTTTCTTATACTTGGTTATGCTCCGTTTTTAGAAAATGGTTTTCAAATAGAAGTTATTTAAAATTGCAATATCTTTAACTTTTATAGAAACAATTTTTTCGATAGCTCATACCGTTTTCAAAATATGGAAAATGTGATAAGAGTAAACCATTATTTTTGGTTTAGATATTGCTTTTCAAATATTATGTTTTCTTGCTTTCTATATTCGCATCTAAAGTCTCATAAATTAAGCGCCAATAATTTGAGTCGCACATACTTTTAGCCGTCCGATCGCAATAGTATAAAATCTGCAGTGGTCCGCACTGAACTTTCTTATACCCTGTTATACTACATTTTTCGAAAAAAACTTGTTTAACATATCAATATCTATAATTTATGTAAGAATAATTTTTTTACGTAACGTGTACCGTTTTCGAGATATGGAAAAAGGTGATAAGAGTAAACCATCACTTCCGGTTGAGAGATTGCGTTGAAAATAGGACGTTTTCCTCATTGCTACATACAAATGTTAAGTTTAAAGTTTCAGAGCTCTAGCTTTAATCGTTTGGGCCGTAGAGCGCGCACAAACACACAGACAGGATTCAGGGGACCTCAAAACGTGTATATCCGTTGAAATCTCGAGTTCGAAAATTTTCATGATTCCTATACTTACTTATACATAATGTATAAGAAAGTAAAAATGTAAAGGATTATATCAGGAGTTGACTAACATGACTAACAAGTGCTAAGGAGCCCGTCGGAAGTTAACAAAAATCACAAGGGGTTTTGTTGGATTGTGTTGGGTTGGGTTGGAAAGGCAAGGAACCGTAAATGGTGGAAGAAATTGGTAAAAGACGCGGAATCCACAAAATCCAACAACCAGGGTAAAAAAATATCGGAAAAAGAAGAAGAAGGCAACTGACTGATTATCAATATTATGTCTTTGGCACGTCGTGCCAACTCGACATAAAAATCGTACATATCCCATAAATTATTCAATTGGAAGGCACGATTATGACGTAAACGTTAGACATTTAGACTGTAAAAAATCATTTACGAGTCTGTCTCTCTTTCAATCGTTTCAACAAAACGCGGGTGTTAACTGCATCCCAAGCTGGGACCTAAACAAATACATTCGACAAGCCCACTGCATCATAGGCCAGGTGTCACTGGAAGTTTCTTTCAGGAAAAGTGTGAGCTAATGTATTTGAAATCAAATACTAAAAACACTGGCAAATTCATCAACATTGACAAATGCAACCAAATTTGTCAAAAATCTGACTTTTTCAATTTTTGCGTTTTCCTGAATTCTGTGACGTAATGGTTTGTAAGAATCATGTTGATTTAATTGCGTTAACGTATAGAAAGTTATAATCCATGCATATTTAACTTTTAAAGGAAAAAGAGAAAAAAAAGTAATGCAACGTGATTGAATTCATAAATTGCACATCCCTGACCTACTCTGCTATTCTCTATCTCTCACTCAACATTTCTATTAATTCTCTAGTGTGTGTTGTGTGTTATTAACGCTGGAATTCTGTTATAATGGTTTGTGCAATCTAGGTCGCGTACTAGTTACCTATATTGCACAACAATATAATGAACTTTGTAATTTGTGTCGAAGATTAGGACGAAACTGACGCGTCAGTTGACAAATCATGAAACGACTAGAACGGCCCATATGGGAAACATATCGCTATATACCATTAATTATGACTTTTTTCGAGCAGTACGTTTATTGACAATGAGTTTGTGTTTTTTGCCATATAGACATTGGGGGTATAAAAACAACGTTATTGGTCGAAAAGACCTATGCAATTATGTAGCACTAACGAATATGTACATGGTGATAATTCACATACAATCTCATTATCACTCATGATTGGTCTGATGAGCCCATAAAGGGCGAAACAGCTGTCTAAACCTTAATACATTCGCTAAAATTCATTTTCAAGTACGTTTGTTGTGTTTCAGAGATTAATTTCTATATCAGTATGTTTCAAAAGTACTATAACTGGTTTAAGATTTTACTTTATATTTGTACAAATAATGTAATAAAATTTATATTATTTATTTGTTTTTTGCAAATAACATAGCCTTGCCTTTTTTAATTATTACCACATGTTCCTTCTCCTTCGTAAAAAGTTAATGCAAATGCATTTGACACATGGTTTTACAATTTTTTTGGGATGCAAAAAAAATTTTCAAAATTGATTATCAGTTTTTTTTTTCAAATTATCAGTTTCAAAATTGAATTTAATTATTAATTAGTTCATCTACGTGCCAAGTCAATCAAATCATATTGAGATTTCACATTTTAAAATGAAGTGTGGCTTCAGTTTGGATTTATACATTTTTCACATTTTGAGGACCACGGGCTGCTCCATAGTTATTAGTTTCTTTAATTTGAATGATTACTGCTGGTCAGCCCTTAATTTCGTTATTTTTCGTAGATGCCTTCGTTTATTATTAATTCTACTAAAAATCTCAAAAAGAAAAATATATAAAGAAAGAATAATACACGAAATGATACAAATAAAATTCCCAAAAATCTTAATTCACGTCGTAATCGAACAAAACCATTCAATCGCTCCAAAACGACATTTGGACGTTAGAAGTCGTTTAAAAATGAAAGACGACCATCCAGCGGAATAATCCATTAAGTAAATTGATACACGAAATCACAAAGCTTTCAGGTAACGAAAAGCCATTAAACTGTTTGTAATGGCCGTCATTTCAACGAATCATTAAACCCGACGCATAAATCTAAGCAGAAGCCTCCGATCGAAACCACGCATATGGTGTGTGATGTATGAACCCACTACTCGTGTACATACTACACCGCACCTTACTACATACACACAGGCGAACACAGGTGGGCACCATTTATAACATTCTCACGTTAATTTCCTGCAACGTTCGTGTCTCCTGATCTTTGTTTGTTCGATATTTTCTTCGAGCGGACGCTTCGGCGTTTTATTCGAACGAACGAACCCATTTTTCTAATCGGGATTTCGGCGACGGACGAGCGACGAAAACAAAGTTTTTACGTTCCGGTTTTCGATGAAGTTGTTATGCGGATTGCGAAGTTACCGTCCCGCAGTTTAGGTGAACGTTTTCAGGAAATAAGACTATGAATAGTTTCCGCATCCGTTTCGTTGAAAACTCACTGATTACTTTTGCAACTTGCATGTCGTAAATTACAGCCGCGCAGACATATTGCCAGTCCCCGTTTATGATTATAAATTATTAAAGCAACCGCATCCACGCCGCACTCGGTTACCGTGCAAGTCACTGATTAAATCGTAAAAAATGTGGAAACGTTTGCATGGTTATCTTTTTTTTTTTAATTTATTTTTGTTCGTTGAATATCACAAAGAGAAACGTAACTTCCAACTTCCTGCAACTTTGCCAAGTTCACAGAACGGGGCTGAACTCCTTTCACACATGTGCCTCCCGATTACCTGAAATCAAACGACGCCCCGAAGGCGACGATTGTTGCATCGCTGGGCGGAACCGACACCGCAAAGAAAGATCCACAAAAGTTAACACGTGTTTTGCGATCGACAATGGTCGAGGTTCGCCGATCACCGCAAATATTGATTTTTCGGGCGCCCCTTCGACGTCCATTCTCATCGATTATGTAAGATTTGGTCCGGGAATTCGGTTTCTTAAGGGAGCCAGCCCAGCGGAAGTCCGAAATGAATCCAAACGTCCGCCGTGTGTGTGTGTGCCGCGCCGCCTTGAATGAAGGAACAGTTTAAAAGTCGTTAGACGCGTTGTGGTACATGGCAAACCGAAACTAATGTAGGTCTGAAACGCCGTCCGTTGTTGCACAATTTGTCGAATTTACGTCGTTTGATTGATGATCTGCGATTGTGCCGACCTGAAGTCTACCGACACTAACGACCCTTCTTTGTCGAATCGAAATTGTAAAATGCACCACTTTTTTAATAACGTAATGTTTATCTCTTAAACTGTTAATAATGTGGAGCTTTACCGCAACGGTCCGAAAGGAATATTCAAAATATATATGTATAAAAAAAACTAATCAAAAAGGGATAACACGTTCCATTCCATTTCATTAGCACATCGTACGAACCAAAGAAGGGTACTATAATGACCATAAATATTGTTAATTTTAAATGTTTTACTCACAATCATTCAATTTAATTTATTTTGTGAAAAGCTTTCAATTACAATTCAAAGCAAACATAAACGTAATCCAGGAAATTTTTGCAAATTAATTGTTTTATTTGTTTTTTATTATCATCAAAATAAAAATAATATTGAGGTAAAACATTTACTTCCAATCTCCATTCTTTCGAAGGACGGCATTTTCAGACCACACGTTTAACATGCACCATTGCATACAACTTTCAAGATTGACTCATAATGGATATAAATGCAATTTTTTCCTACTTATCTGCTTCTTTGTTGTTTATCTGGAGAAAAGAGAATTGCAAATTAATACAGAAAAGACAAAGATTATGGTGTTCAGGAAGGGAGGGTGAGGAGGAGGAGGGAAGTAAAAATAGATTGGAAGGGTTGAGAAATAAGAGAGGTGAAGGTGTGGATGTATCTGGGAATAACTACTGGGAGCACATTAAGTATGTATGCGACAAGGCGAGGAAGGCGGAAGAAGGGTTAGTAAAGATGTTGTGGAGTAAGGGAGAATGGAAGTTTAGAGAAAGGATGACAGTGTGGGAGGTGTGTGTGAGGAGTATATTGATGTATGGGGCGGAAGTATGGGGGGTGAAAGAGGAGAGAAAGATGGAGACGATGCAGGGAGCGTTGAAGAGGGTACTAAAGCTTGAAAGATATACGCCAGAATACATAGTATAGTGAGATATGAAGAAACGATGTGACTATGGGCAGAGAATAGGGAAAATGATATTAAAGTTACAGAAAAGAGGAGAAAAGAGAACAGGATTATAAAATGTTTAGTTTTTTATTAACTTTCCTATGGACATCGCTTATTTTTTCTATGTTTATTTGTAGTTTTCTTTTTGTGTATATTCGTAATTCCATAGATTTAAATTCTCCTGTAGTTGATTCCCCGCCTCGCACAAATCCTAAGATACTTTTCTGTATCCGCTGCTTACACTGTGTACCTTTTGGATTAGTTCCTCCATTACGTCGCCCATTAAAATTATAAACAATGTTGGATTCAAGATACCACCTTGTTTTAATGCCATCTTCAACCGTAAATCCTACTGATTGCAAATTACCAACCCAACCCAACCCAACCCAGGTTGCTAGGAGTGGAAAGAGGCGAAAATTTAACAAAATTGATAACATTGAAACGAAATTGCATATAACGTCAAAGTAGTGAATTTATGAAAGATCTGAAAATTGGGTAAAAATCAATAACAGAATTCGAAAATTCATGAATTCAATGCCAATGTAGACGATGCCCCCCCAACTGGATTGAAAATTCACGTGCAAAAAAAACGTGAAGTTTGTGAAGATTTTCATAAACTGTCTGCAATGCAAACTATGTCGAACTAAGTAAAAAAATTGCAATTTTTATATTTCTATTAAATTTAACTCTAGAAGATTGGTTGAGTCCCCAATATTTAAAGGGGGTACAAAAAATCTGCAATGAATAAAACGTGCAATTTGATCTAACCCAAGGCACCTATGCTAAGTCAGACGTACTATTCATAGATTAAACTAGATGTTTGTATCTTGAAAATAATTTTAATATTGTTTTAATCCTATCCCATAGGATACAAAAACGCAAAGTTTCCTATATTATCTAAAGCAGGGTTTCGAACTTATGTAGCGTGGACGCGAACCTAATGATGATGGTAGTTCTTATTGCCGCAATATAAACTTGTATGCCTTTTCTTAATTTTCATATAATTTTTTTTACCCCCTTGTTTCCAAAGTACTCTATATTCTATTCTTGGCACCCTATCATATTCCTTATCTAAGTCTATAAATGCTAGGTTCACGTCTCCTATTTTCTTTATCTTTTACATTATCTGCTTGCTTGTAAACATATATTCCGAAGTACTTCTATCTTTTCAGAATCCACACTTCTTGACATATACCTTGGGTTACACTTCTATAATTCCCACACGCCTTTGATTATTCCTTTTTCTGCCCTGTTAAGTATTAGTTTATTTTTGTGGTCGAATCTATTTGTCTTGCGTCCAAATTTGTTCAAATTCTTGTAAATCTAAGTCTGAAAAAAATTGCAAGTATTTGCTTAAAAAACCATAAACATTTCCGCAGGGTTTAGTTAAGTTGCATTGGATTGGACTTAATTCAAAATATCTTTAGTCTTATTAATTCGTATTCATCGTACATCCAAAATTTATAAAATACCGACTCCAATGACGAGTCTCAAACATGCATTTGCTTCTTAAAAAAAATTTACGATTTTTTCAAGTTTTAGTTTGATTGAGTTGGGCTTATTTTTTTTGATATCTTTGACCAAATAAAATTCTTGACTTGAAAACATACTTCTTTAAAAAAAAAAAAAAAAAACATTTTTTGAGAGTTAAGTTAGTTTGGCCTGGGATTGTTTTTGAATATCTTTCATCCAATTTTGATATAGTTTTTGTAGTTCCAATAGTGAGTGTGAAAAATCCATTTTTTTCTCCAAGAAAAAAAACATTGAATGGCATTTTCAACAATTTATTTGATTGGATTGGGCTTCTTTTTGAATATCTTCGATCCAATAAATTTGTCCAAATCTGCCAAAAATTTGTAATTCTCAATAACTGCAAAAATTTGTTTCTTAAAAAAACCATTGAGTTGGGTTGGGTTTGGACATTTTCGTAAGATTGGGTTCATTGCATTGGATTATTTTTAAACCCCTATGTTATGTGTCTCTTTTCTCTTCTACGATTTCGTAGTATTTGTCTATTACACCTTTCTTTTGCAACTTGTATGTTCTTATAGCTTCCTTGGTGTTAGCACTAAATTATCAAAATTGTCGAAAATTTGAAATATCAAAATGTCTAAATTGCAAAATCTCATTATGTTGCAAAGAATTATGTATAGTTATTTATATTTGATATTAATGCAGCGACGTGGATATCTCATTTACTATATTATATGAAAAAAATATTATCAAACGATTTCACTTTCTATTATCTTTCATTAATTAATCTTCTTCAAAGAAACGAACATTGTAAAATAATCCAAGCACGGCCTCTTTATGTGTCGTTTCGGTTCCCGCTGTGATGCGTTGTGGTGCGTTCATTGTAGGTAGTTATACCAGTAGTTACCGTGAAACGAACTATAAGCAAATATCGTTTTACAAAACAATACAAAATCGACGTCTGAATCACCGCTGTTAACACGGCCCTTTACAAATTCCACACAAAACGTATTCAATGAACGCACGCACTTGTGATTAAATCAATTAGCTCTCGATGTGAGTATAGCACTCCAATTAAAAATATCGATAATCAAATACAATCTTATATACTCGTAAAACTCTTCATTTAAGCCGTTAATACCACCTACTCAATTGCGGATAATAACTGTGTTATTGTAATCTGGCGCGTAAATTCGCGCGTTTCCTTAATTTATTATCAAGTGGCACTACACCATCAGATTCAAAAAATATATGTACAGAATGGGAACACGAAGCGCGATTATGTAACTATGTAACTAGCTCTAGTTTTTATCTCGCCCTGTATAGCAAAGTAATTACATTCGATTTATAACGAAACGTCATATGATTTTATTGTAATAGATGCGTCGAGGCTTTTAATAACGGTGTGTTTAATGTCATGAATAAGCTCGTCCCTGAAAGCCCGTCTTCCTCTACGGGTCGTCTCGCTCGCTCCGCAGCTTTATATAAACTTCTCCCGGCTCGTTTATTTTCATTAGGGTTGTCGGACGTGCCCTGTTTCGACCCACCCCACGCGAGGGTGCACGAGCTCCGCGTACGCATCCACACGCTTCCAAACAAAAGTATCAATCTCGGCCCGAGCGATTTCGAAGAATCGACCTCAGAAGCTATTAGGTGTTTATAGTTCGATTGTGTTTACGGCGTCTGGGCGAAATCCAATCGCAGATATCGCCGCGGATCGGAAAAATGCCTGCGCCGAAAAGTGAATTAAAAATAAACGGTATCACGTTCGATTGTATTAAAGTCATAGATTCCACTAGCGATTTGATAACTTTATCTCCTCTTTTTTCATAATGTGTGCATAAGCGATCACTTATCTGCAATCTATTTATACTTGATATGATATTGTGATTTTTTTGAATGTCAGAAAATATAATTTTCGTTTGAAATGAATTGTTGTAAAATATGGTATCAGCAGCGATCAGTCGTCAAATTAATTTTATAATTATGTAGTTCGAGAAATCTTTGTTAAACAAACTGGTTAACTGGTTAACTGGTTAACTGGTACAGATGGCCCAGATTAAATCCAATTTACGATCACATTGCTAGGAGAACTGGGGTAATCTATGTATCACATGTGTAAACCTGGTTAGAATATTCCACGAATATTTAATTCAAAATAATGCAACCAACAACAAAAATATTACACCATCATATACGAGTAAATATATAACTAGTGGGATATACATAAAAAAGTTGCATCACAATCAATCAGATATTGAACATTCGAACGTTCCTTAATGTCTATCAGTTAGACAAGAGACTAAATTAAGTAAACTGATTTGATTAATATTCGATTAAAGAGAATGTCAAGTTATAAAATCATGTGTACTTGCTATCGCTATCTATCGACTGTATAAAAGTAAACATGAGCAGGCACTAAAGTAAAATCACGCCATTACGCCAGCACGACAATAAATTCAACCTTTGGTAGAAAACAAACAATAATAATACAAAAATCACATGACGGTCTAGTTAGTAATTTGTGTATAGAACTAAAATTTTGATTTGTGAAATATCAAAAATGTATATATAAATATTCCCCCATGTTTTCTACAATTATAAGAAAACGACAAGTAAGAATATAAAGATAAGAATAATATCGTGACAGTATCAGTCAATCAAAAATGGTGTTGGTAATATTGGAGAACTAATGCAACCCAATAATTTTGCCAATTATGCACATATTAGTCGGAGTGCTCTGGTACTGACTAAGAAGAGTGAAAGTTATGACGTGCGTTTTAACAGTGATTTTAGCAGTCATCTGGTACCGACTACACTAGGAGGAAACAATGAACGCCCTTTCTCAAACCAGTCTTACAAATCTAGGCTTCTTCTGGAAAATAATCACAGAACTTTTGATCTAAACTGAGCAAAGCAACTTGCATGTCTGCAACAACTTGTTCGAAATTTGTACCATAATTGCATACATCTTCCTTAATTTCCTGAATGCACTGGAATAAATCGAACTGCTTTTTGCCAATTGAATCAATGTTTCTTATAAATTCCTTAATTTTATCGGTGGCTGTAATTATATTAACGTTGCATACCACTGTTCAAGATATTGAATTGCTCGAAAATATCACAAAGCTTCAAAAGGCAAAGAGGATCGGAAAATTAACTTCACATGAGGACCTAATATTTTAGTCCCAGCAACGCTAATTGTACAATTTTTCGCGGTTTCTAGAAATTTTTTTTTGAAAAAATCACTTTTTTGTACAAAGGGGGTAGGTACCCTTTGGAAAAAACACAGTTTTCGACAGTCAAAAAAAATTATATATATTTTTTGCTTACTTCTAATAGTTAGAGTACACTATTTTAGTCCCAGCAATGCAAATTGTACAATTTTTCGCGGTTTCGAAAATTTTTTTTTGAAAAAATCACTTTTTTGCCCAAACTTTGGAAAAAACGTAAAATAAAATTTGAGAAACGAATGTACTTGCAATTTAGTTAGGCCATTTTCAGCAGAGAGTCGAAGGAAATATGAGGTCGCGAACATTTTTTTTAACAAAAAGGGGTTGCGCTTTAGATAATTTTGGGACGCAGTGGTATAACTCAACTGTCACAAATTGCACGTTAAAGCGTACAACGATTTTAGACAATTGGATTGAAATCGAAAAAAATGAATGTTTCGGCGATAGATCCGCCCCTTTCTCAAATGCTGTAATTTATCAACGTTGTAATTACCGAGTTGACATTTAATGTGCATATTATCAAATAATTCCCCGAAACAACAAGTTATCTGGTGTCAGTGTTATTACAAACGATTGCACATCAAAGTACATATTTGTATCTATGAAGTGTGTAGTTATGGACTATCGCCCACTTGCGTATGCGCGAATCACACAGTGGCCATTATAAGGCAATCAAAATAATTTTGGCTTAGATGTGCGATTATGAGTTTTGAGGCTATTACGGCCTTAAAAAGAACAGTTTTTGCATTTGCTTTACGTTGACCGTTGTGAATTATTAGCAAACTTGTGAACCAAAAAAAAAAAAAATTAGAATGAGAAAATTGCAATTGGTTGTCAGTGTTATCACAAATTGTTGTGCATCAAATCAGTTTGTACTTATGAAGACTAGTGTATAGTCATGGACTGTCGTTAACTTGCGTATGCGCGTATCATTTAAAATATTAAAATCAAAATAATTCGTTTACGAGTAATTTTCAAAAATTCATGTCGTGAGTCAAATAATTTTTTTAGATGTTAATTGCTAACACTTTTTCTGGTTAAACTAGTAATTTAGAATTAGAATTTACACTCAATTTCCAATCTAACATCGCCCTTTGGCTCCGCCACTTTCATTTTCCATCTTTTCCACTCGTTTCTCCTTTCGACATTTCCCTCATAGTGCCCCATACGTTACTGACAAACTGTTCTTTATATCTTAACCATTTTCTATATCCTTGTCTTTCTTTACCCCTTCTCTCATCACATTCCCTATTTCTCCTACACTCCTGCATCCCCTCTCCGTTCTCTCTCAAACTTCTCCTACTATCTTTCCCTCTTGTCTTTTCGTCCTCCTCAAGTTTTCTGTGCATATTCTCCCATCATATGTTCACATTCGTCCCAACCATTTCCGCAGAACTCTGATATTTCTCTTCCTTCCAGGATTTGTTGGTCTCCTCACTTCCACATCTGAACCTTTCGTACACGTTATGAATTACAATTTTCTTATTTCTGTTGAATATTTTTTGCAATAATTTTGATGTTGTTTCGATGCGAAAAATGTTAGTTCATTGTCATGTTTATTGTGTACTGAAATAGTTATACATAATATTGCATTTCTTGGAATGGAAAATACTTATACAAGAGAAGAAAAAATATTTGGAAAGTACTTTCATGCTTCGAGAGAAATATTAAACTTTGTATGCTACATTAAGAAAAATAAAAAATGAGAAAATTACAATTAGTTGTCAGTGTTATTACCAAAGATTTTACACCAAATTAGATATTTGTATTATGAAGACGGTAGTCATAGACCAGTGTTTTGGTTCACTTTGACAACAAATATGATCTTTCGACTTACGTTTTTCTTATCCTGTTTAAATTGCCATGTACGTTTATTGGGTTGGGTTGATAATGAACGTGACATCAACATCCAACCCAACCCAGCTCAAACCAATCCGTTGTATGAGAAACCAGAACCATTTTTTTAGTTTAATATGAGCTTAATTTATTTGTGTTGGGTTGGCACTTATTTCTATTGAGTTACACTTACAATGTACTACATTACGATCACGTTAATGTGGGGTTCCTTAAATTACTTAAATCGAGCATTAAGTCTTAATCATAATCATATATATGTTGTCACGTTGGCTTCTAATGAATTATTATCATTGGATTCCAATAAGACTTAACTGGATTGAACCATTTCAACCCAATCCAATATACCAGGAAGCCAATAAGATTGATAGCCAATTAATTTCACTCAAATAAATCATTAGTACGAGAAACCCAGTCTGCTGTCAATCAAAAATGTCTGACCAAAATTTGTCCAACCCAATTATAATTGGGTTAGGTTGGATTGGGTTCAACATGCATTTGTTTCGCTTTAATTAACATTGAATTTTATTTGGTCCCATGGACATTGGAGTGAATTGGGTTCCAATAATGCCAACGAACTAACATTATTGACATGTTGTTGTTAATATTAATAAGATTCGCTTACAAACCAATAATGAATATAAAAAAATATGAAAAAAATTGGATTAACAGTTTTTTGAATCGGGCTGCACTTGCTTTGAACTGAATTGGGTTCATATATGACAGTTTACATCACAAATATATAATAAATTACGTCATGGGGGTTTAGTATAAAAGTGCAAGAAACCCAATGAAAGTATGTGGCCACCCAATCAAATATTAACCCATTTACAATTGGGTTCCCATTTTGATTTGTTTCCAATGGCGCTGGAGTCGATTGGGGGTTTAATTACAGACAATAGACCAAACCTATTGTCTGTTGAAGTCAATATTACAATTTTTTATTTTGGACAAAACACTATGGTATACAATGCAATCAAATTCATTCGTTGTTGAGTAAATTTCAAAAATTTGTTAATTTACAAATGAAAACTAAACTTGAAAGCGAATTTGAAAATTTGTCTTAATACGAATGTGCCAGCAAAACGTTCGAAGCAAATTAATAAAAAGGTGAAAAGCAAGTGAAAAGCAGAAAGAGGGCTGAAGATGACGAATTCGTAGAAAGCAACCATAAAGTAATAATAGTAAATTTCGCAACAAATTCTTTGGAAGGAGTCGTATTTTACAGAAAATAATGTTCGATGAAAACTACTCGCTCATATCCCTATTGTTGGTTTAAAATTAACGTTGCTGCTGATATATCGATCATATTTTATCACTAATAGATATTTATGGCGCGATCAAAGCATAACGAGCGTTGATATACGATACAATTTACCAACATCAATAACAGGTGTGCAATAACCCTGAGTCCACAGCATAAAACATTTTATAATGCTTCGGCACATGCACATTGTGTACGCACTGGTTATCGCCGAGTCAAATTATTGTTTTGTAAAAGTTGGCACTTGTTCAGGGCTAGTACCCCCCACAGTTATTATTTTTATGATTAAGTTTAATTTCGTGACTATAGCACACCATTTACCAAAGTCAAATGAAACTCTTAATATTTATGATTCAAGAAACATTATTCATTATGTATGGGAGTCTATTAAGAATTTCAATCCTGCAGCAAAATCCAGCTAGGTGCACGTTACATTAAAGTGCGTTATCGTCGTCCCCTTTTGTGTAAGCTCCGCGGTAACAATAACGTTTGACAAGTAAAGCCTCCTCAGCTAATATAACATCCGTTTGAGGGAGCACGATGCGTGGCGGCGGGGGGGCGTTTATTGAATATCTGATGTTATCCACTTAGTGGAGTCACCTCGACGTCTAATTGCGTCTCGGCTGACGTCTTTATGCTTACGGTGACGTCCACGCATTGATTTTTACTAAAAACTTTAATTTCAAATTTCATTTCGGGTTTAATTAAATACGGAAATTACGACGATTTGGGGAAATGAGATTCGAAGGACATGCTTGAAGACATTATGATTCATAATTCATGGGAAAATAAAAATTGGTCAAATTTCTATTACTTCGCTATATCCTGCGTCGCTTCCTTCCCTGTATGCTGGTTATTTCTTCTTAGATTTTATATCAACAGTCTCCTGTTTAATATACCGATACTGATACATACATGTTTCTTTCATATGCCAAAAAATCCGAATTTATATTGTTCTGAATCGCGATGACCTGCGACCTGCACCACTTTGTTATATCGAAGTTGATAATAGGTGCGGTACGGTTTTGTCTCTATGGAGTCCTTTGAAGGTTCAGGTACTCAACCCAACCGAACCCAGCCCAACACAGGTATCCTTCGCTCTCTCCTGCAGCTAATGTTTCCAGTAGGAGATACAAGGATGAAAGTTTTAGGAGCACTGACATAGTAGTCGATGGCGTACCTGTCGCTGTCCTTGTTCACTGCTTCTTAAAGTTGTTGATTATTTAGTGGATCATCTTCTAACAATCATAAATTTTCAACAGAGAATTTTCCATTTAGTTTTAAAAAGTCACAAATTATACCTATTCACAAAAAACGATGAAAAGTCTTTAATCCCAAATTGCAGAGGAATTGCATGATTGTCGCTGTTTTCAAATCTCTTTGAAAATACTTATTCTGCCATTCGATAAATTCTTGAGTAGGGAGCGTAGAAAATGATAATGAGTTTGGGTTTAGGAGGGGGGTCTATCGACCGATGTCGTAGTGTTGTCACTGTGTAACCATTAAGAATTTTGAGAACACTGGAATGTTGATGCATATTTTACTACAAAAAATTGTTAACCACGACCTAAACATTATATACAAAATATTTTATGTGGGTTATTGCAGCCAATAAGTCGTCACAGTCTCTGCTGGGGTACTACGAGGTAATGTGTTGGTCCCTCTGTTGTTCAACATGTTTATAAACGACATTGTAGCTCGCCTGCAAAACGAACTTACTGTCTTCTTTACTGATGCCACTTCAGCAACAGCGTCTGTCAACAGTAGCCATGATCTTAGCAGATCAATCTCGCTATATAGGAGCAAAATATTATGCAAAAGTAAATATAAATCGTTTATGTTGAAACACAACTTTACTCAGTCTCAGAATATCTAAACGACACTGATAAGTCATATTTATTTTTGGGACTGATATTATTTGGGGCTGCTTTTACTACAGTTTGATGAAAATAAAAGTTGTTCTTGTTATTATTCAAGCAAATAGATTGATGAGCGCAGATTTCATTCATCTGCGATAATATTTACGAACTTGATTGTATACAATAAAGCAAAAGATCTTCGTGATAATGTAACCCTTACGTTAATTTCGACGCCGCGGGCGCTCGTCGATCCGTCCCTGCGCGCGGAGCCGCGCATAACGCACTCGCCGAAGTGAACGTTCGAGCACCTGGCCGGCAATTAGCGATAATGGAACCACACACCGAGTCATTGTGCGACTCGGGTCCGTCTCTGTATCCCTTTATATCGGGCATAATGCATCTTGCGGGCCGCCGTCCGTGTTCTATACGTGTGCGTCTCCTCCATTCACACACTCGGCAACAACTGAAGATTAATTGCTCGCGTCTAAATCACGGAGGCCCTCTCTTTACAGGCCACTCTAAAGACGTCTTGTTTTATGCGCCTTTGTGCCACTTAATTATCGACGGCCATTCGTCAGCGCGACTAAATAGACGGCGTATAATCATCATCTCTAATGCGATTATTCAAAAAGTAAACTTCGCTTGATTGCCTCGTCTCAATAAGCATACCTTCGTCAATACGCGCAAAGAAAACACACACACTGGCGATCATTATCTAATAGGCCGTGTGTGCTTTTCGTGTTGTTCGTAAAAGCAGTAAAGTTTACTTTATCGTCCGTTTTTCCAAGAAATTACTCCGTAACATTTTCATTTACGATTATTTAATACTAAAGTAGAATAAAGAAACGTCACAATACGAGCCGCGTTCGCTTTTTAACAATTGCAGTCACCTGTACATATATTCGATATCAGAAACAATAAAAATCTAATATGAGGCGCTTCCGTTGATAACAGTAAGCACGGCTTAATCGTTTCCTCCGCCCCCGCCCTCTTCCTCGCGCCGAGCAACCGATTAAATAGGTAAATCGTTTTACAGCGATCGGTGCGTGATCGCAATCTAAAACAATGAGAGCCGGCAGATGTACAACTAATAGTCGATAATAGAACGTGGGGTTAAGTATGCGAACAGCTGATTAGACGTGATTCACACCACCTGCACAGCGGAGCACCACATCGAGCCACCCTTGCCCACCACATCCATCACAGGCCGTACGATTACCGCGTGATTCACGGCTGCGCCTATATAAAACAACTTGTTACTTTAAATAGACTGCATTGGAAGATTTAATGAAGGAGACATGAACGGCAGAACAACGAACGTTATGTGTATTGAAGAAAATTTGTTGATATTAATGTATTTTTATAATTTAACATATAATTGTTAACACGTTCGTTTCTAATGCTTAAGAATCCAGCAGAGGCGATTGACGACTAAAAAATATACCTTACGCACAATGCCCGCTGGCTTGATCGTTGTAGCCTAAACATTCCGACGCTACAAATTATATATTTTTTTGTCAATAACATCGAGCAGTTACTTTCTTTTGCTATAGACAAAAAGTTTGGTTGAAGCTCACCGAGAATGCAGTCAGATCTTCCTCCAGATCTTCTAGCCACTTTTTCTTTGGTCTTCTCCTCTTAATTTTTCCTTAAATTCTTCCCATGATCGCTTATGGCTTATTGCGGGTCCTCCAAATACTGTTTATTTTTCTTCGTTGGTTCTTCTTCTCCACTAATTTTCATCTTTGATTCCCCCATACATTCTTCTTAGTATTTCTTCACTCATTGTACTTAAGGTCCAGATCGATATGGCATATATTACAGCCGGTCTCGTTACTGTATCATATGCTTAGTTTGCCTTTTCTGGATACATTCGTAATATTCAGGAGCGTCTGCAGCATTGCATTTATTTCCTTTAACTATTCCGGCCTTAACCTCCATATAGATTGCTTGACAAAGGTTTCCGAAACACCTCATTGCAAAAAAGGTGTCTCTGTGATTATGTGAAGAAAAACACCGGACATCGCCAATTTTCAACGATCTTAACTTAAGTTATTATTTTTAACCATCTAGTAATCATTTCGAGTTCGCACTTTAAATTATTCGGATCAGAATACTCATGAACGTCGACCACGGTCATTAAAGTATCGTCCTCGAAAACAGTTACATATCTAATAGTGATTAACTGGATATCATTGGTATGCAAATTAGGGGGCCTAGAATTGACCGTTGCGGGACCCATATTTCTCAATAAATTAGCATCCACTCCAACGCAATCCAACCCAACCCAACCCAATCCAACCCAACCCAACACAAACGCCACCCTCATCGTATTCTGTTATAAATGTTACAAATTCTTTATAATTGGGGTGTGGGGTTACAAGTAAAGTCGTAGACGTCAAATAAAAAAAAATGATTCAGAAATAGAGATGACACGCGGCGAAGTAAAATAAATCGAATTGAAGCCAAAAAGAACAAAAATGAAAAAATGAAGTTAATCCGAGCTATGTTTTCGGATTATCGAGAAGTATATTATTTGTAAAAAATTATATGAATTAAAAATATGTATACTTTTTATACAATTTGAAAACACATAGATTATCTTATAGAATTATAACCTGTTATAATTTATATTTTTCGTATATACCTCATCATCCTCCTTTCAGACAATTCGCATAATTTACAGTTTTGTGATGCAATAACAATTTCTCTACCAGGAGCATTTTTTCCTGGCAAGTAAATTTGTTTTCAGAAATTGCAAGTTCTGTGAAATGGCATGGAAATGTGAAATTTTTTGTTTGTTGTTATAAAAAACATTCGCAAGTGTATCATAACAACTAACTATATTTACTAACTAACAATATTTAGTCATAATAAAAAAAAATTAACACGATATTAGTAATACGAGTATCAACGGTTTTGAAAACAATATCAAATTCGTCAATTTTACTGCGTACAGTTAGAATACAATAAAGGAGCAATAAAACTTTTTGTTAACTTTGAGTTTTTAGGAAAGATTTAAACGTTTATAGCTTATGAGTACATACATGAAATAATTAAAATATGATAAAGAGAACCCGAACTATGCTTTAGCACTGTGTTTTGAAACAGAATTGGGACACGTTATAAAAAATAAACTTGACGTTTCACAAAATTGACAATCAAATACTTTATTAGATTCTATTGTACGAGTATAACCACCCCAGGCAAGAATATTTTGCTAAATATAATAAAACGATAAAGAGTGGGATCTAAGAATAATGATCCAATTAGTGGTTTTGAACAAAATTGGGCAGATTTGAAATTCAAACCTAGTTCTTATAATACACATACACATTCTTTCGGCCAGTGCTCCAAAATCTCTCCTTGAACACTACATGATCAACATTAAGTCTACAGTAAACCCCTAGTCCAACCACATTTATTCCCTCTCTCTTTTCCACAAATACATTTATATCTCGAACCCTTTGTCGTATTATGCACAGTTTGTCCTTTCATGCCTAACCTTTCCTTCTTGTTCCACATCATTCCCATTTTTACCCTCTTTTTCTCCTACCTTGAGTTCTTTCTTTTCTATATAATTATTGTTTCTTCCCAATTTGCTCTACGTTTACATTCGTTGTTTCTATAACCTTTATCTCTTACCACACCATCCTTCTTTTGTCTCCACAGATCAACATTTTCCCCACTCTCGCCTATGCACTCACTTTCAATGTTTCCACTGCATATATCAATCAATATACTTATATAACGCAGCTGATCATTTTCTCTTTTTATGACAGAGGCCAGTGTACAATGCTGCATACTTTATTTGATCCTCTGTCTTCATACATTTCATCATAAATACGCCCATGCCCTTCATATTCGTTCAACCTCCTTCCCATCCACACCAATGTTAATTTCTTTCTATGCCCTTCTGCTTTCTGGAAAATGATTTAGTTTCCTTTGTCCATCAAGCTTTCTTTCCTGTATGAGGCTAATGAGGCAACCTCTGAAGGACGATAATATTTATCAAAATATCAATTATGCCAATGTACATATTATTTGCAATACATAACATTTTCTGAACAATTTCGCTGTTCATTCAAAAGTTCACCCTGAAAATCTTCTATTAAAGAATTTAATTACCCCCACGGTCACGTTTCGATCGTTCGATTCATTCCGGTCGTCGATCCTCGCAACTTTCGCCGAATTTCGATCGCCTTGTAGGCGCAATCGCATATTTCATTTTAACGATTCCGGCCGCGTAAACGCGGCAAAGCGCCTCGCTCGAGACCGGTGATGAAAAAATATCCCGGGGGCCGAGCGCCAACGAGATAATAACGCGTAATCTAGTTGGCACGGCGAACGGCGCCTGCTGGATGATTGCCTCCGTATTTCTTCATTACGCGTCTTATTAGAGGAGTCGTTAAGAAACAATAGAGGCGCGGCCCGGAGATCTTCTCTTGTTAATGGAGGCTAATTGAGAGCAGCTCTCTAGATTCATTACGATTTTTAATTGGGCGAGAGGCGAGACGCAACTTTCGGCGCGGTGATTGCCGCAAATGACGAATCGAAAATAAAAGGAATCGGGAGACGTTGTTGGCGAGCGGGCGTATTTTGAACGATGGGAAACTTTTAGTGTTGGTACGCACTAGTAAACAGTGCGCAGGAACCCATCCAGACAAATGAAAGTAAAAGCATCGCAATGACGTGAGGAATAAATCAGGACGAAATCGATGTAAATAAAACAAAAATTAAACCTGACTGGTTAAATCGAAAGTGAAATAAAAACTAGTCATTCAATTCCCATGAAATTGAAACTAAAGATTTTTTTTAATGCGTTCATAATTTTTTTCTAATAGTCTTGATTGTCCAATCCAAGGCGTTACGTTGCAAATAATATCGAAATGTTGACCAAATTCCATCCCCAACGTGCATTTCGATATAATTTCCGATCGGTATCTATGCCGATGCGTCCGGATGCATTATTACCAGGCTATTAGTCCATACGTACCGCTTCCGATAACGACGCACGTGACCGCGATCGCGGCGCCCCCGCGATCGGCACGTGGACGCTACGCACTATAAACAAATGAGCATCGCTCGCACGCGTGTCAAAGTCAAAGCTGCCCGTAACATCCGATACACCGACGCGACGCCGCGACGTTCGTTCTTAATGGCCTTTTTACGGCAATCTGCAACACGCGTTCGCCTTTTTTCCACGTCGCGCCGTCGGTCTAAATTGTGCGATTTCATCGCGGCGAGGTAAATATGCCGTTGCGTGTCATTTTATCCGCGACACGAGGTCCGTTTGCATTTTTTACGACGAATAAAATACAAATAGTATAGGCATGGTGATCGTTAAAAATGACGTCGGACGTGTTTATAGAAGTTAAAGGTTAATAAAATTAATTATAAACAAAAAACAACCAGAAATAAAATTAGGTGGGAATGCGAGAACAATGTTGGAAAGTTAGTATTTAAATTGATGAATGCCAAGCGAATAATTGGTAACGTTCGCCATCGTTGAGTTTTTTGAATAAAATGTTGCGACAATACAAATTGTTATATTCATGAGTATGAAATGTAAATCATGATAAGGTGAGGCGATTTAGTCGACACACATGAAATTCCTGATTCGCATTCCTTGCATCATCGCCGTTGAGTTAACTGAATGTAATTTCCAGCGACCTACGACTATTTATTTCGGTAATATTTCTGCGAATAGTAGACAAGGGCCGGAAATCTTCATATGCATTCGACGCATTTATAAATATCAACAAGTTGGCGTTCATAAAAAATAACGCAAGCATCCAATAGACAATTACATATAATTTTATTTATGTGCAACGTCGTATCTTGTACTGTTTGCTCAGCGTATCGAACGAAACGTACGTCAAATGCAATTAAAACAGTTAGAACGACAAGACGTTATGATTCTATTATACGAGATTAAAGCTCCGTAACTAAAATTATCTTTAGTAGAATTTAAAAGTAAATTTAATTAATTTGAAAAAAAATATGGGCAATGTCAATGAAAATTTTTATCATTTTCTTCATTTGAATGATTCTATTGACAGATAGTAGATTGAACCGGAAATTTAATTCGAATGACGTAAAACCATTACCCCATCAACTCTGAAAATGTTTAGTTGGATTATTGGATATTTTTATTTTTGTTTGGAGAAAAGTAATTGCGTGGTGTGCAGTTTCGAAAACTAGTTGAAAATCCAACCGATATGTAAGACCTGAAGCTAGCAAGAAAAATATATTAAAGTAAAGTAAATGATCCCGAAAACACTGATAGCAACACCTACAACGATTTCAAGAATGTATATAAAAATTAATTCTCTGCCAATCAAATTTGCAAAATTGTCGCACTGATCAAACTTAAATCGAACTCTCTTTGCATCTTTTTCATTCCATTTATATAGTTAATTGTAGTGCTGATGTAAAGATTTTGTATTGTATCACATATAGGGTATGGCATTGTTAGTTTGACACAGTTTTGCGTTTGTAATATGTGATAACACGACCTACATACGGTGAACTAGTTATGTGTATTGCGTCTCTCTTAACACATACTGATTTGACTTGGTATGACTTGGGTCTTGAAATATTGTTTTTCCTTTATAGTAATACTAGCTAACACAACCCAACCCAACTCAATAAATTTTTGTTTTTATTATCTCACATGCATTCTATGTTTTCCTTTTCTCCAGTTCTTCCTTTATTTGTAAAATATTCATTCTCTTTCGATAGTACATTCCAGCTATTCTTTTGCATTGGTTTTAAGTTTTGTGACTTGTTTCAGTGTTACATAATTTTGATATCTTGACACTTATCAAAAATAGAAATCGTACGAATTTTCGAAATATTTTTTTCTACTCTGTTAATTGACTTAGCCGGCTGCAAAATGAAAACTCGTCGCCGTCGTACCAATTGATTAGCTCCCGATAGCGTTATCTGTTTTATTAGATCGCTAATTAAACAAACTAGGCAATATTAGTTTTCGATAATTCGACTCGGAATGGCGCGTGGGTTCCGTTACTGGGCGATTTATTGCGTTCGAATTTAGGAGACCATCAAACGCGTTTGTCGCGATTTCGGCTTTCCGATAGGCGATAGGCAGAAATTAATTTTACGATGCAATTTCGAACGCAGCTATCCGGCTATTAGGCGCTTAATGGATTCATGGCGATAGCGGTCGAACACGGCCGGTTAATCCCGGCGGTCGGGTCGGGACGCGGACCACCCTCTCCTCGATCGCGGATTAATTCCGCGAACTTGAACTTGACAACTACAATTTCGTGTTTTTCGCCACTAAAAAAAAAAAATAGGGCGTGGTTATTACAAACTAACACGTGGCAATGAATCTCTCTAAGTCTAACTTCATACGACAAGAAATAAATAAATGTAGATAACTTACGAGTAGATAAATATTGTGAAAATCGATATTTTAAAACAATGGTGGAAAAGTGCAGTGCGGATCAATAATTTTTTTAGACCACTCAAATAGTTTTTATCACAATTCCGCAAACACGTAAGAAATTCAAATCCATTTACTCCAACTCTGACACGATTTAATTGTTCTCATATAGAATTTATTTTTTATTATGTCCTGGTACAATGAACGTTGAAAAACGTGGAGCATTTCGACGAGGTGTCTCCATATATTTGTTCCAACATTTAATCCTTGCAAATCAGATCGATTCTGATTCAGATTAAATAAATTGCTAAAATCAACGAAGCCATCTACAATCGTAACATCACTGGGAGAAACCAAAAGTAGATCGATGCCGACTGTCACGCAAGACCGCGATGCTTCTGTGACAGTCGACGCTGACGTCCTTTTGTTTTCTTTTGACGGTACGTCATGCTCGACGTCGCCGATGAATTCTATTACCCAGTAGGGCTGTCGTGATCGAAAATCGAGGAGACACGGGACACTAACTCGATTTGTTGAACTACTCGTACAAACAAGTTTTCACGAATGAATAACACACACACACACACACACACACACACACACACACACACATACACCGAGTGCATATCAATTATGTATGTGGTGAGCTAATGACGACGCCATGTCGTTGGTCGTGTGTGGCCAATCTTTCTACTCGTTATTGCCATTAATGGACATCGCACTCTTTCAATGCCCTGACACGTTACGAATGGTTCTGGATTATGCGCGACTCATTCATCCGCGGTTTCTAATTACGTGCCGCACTTATAAGGTGGCGTTTCGAATATTTAGAAATTGAGTTGAAAAGCGTTAGAGTCAAGAATCGAATTTAACGACGATATTTTCCCGGCGTCGATGAGGCATTTGATGAAGAAAAAAATGGATGACGAACTAATTAACTGCATTAAAAGTCTACATGGTGACAACACGAATTTCGTACGACTGCAGAATGAAAGACATTTTACAACAAAATAGATTTACACTCCAATACAATCTCACATAAAATGAAACGATAAAAAGCACACTTGATGAAAAAGTTAATTGATAAGTTTCAATCATTCTATCTACTTTGGTTACTAGTTGATTTCATGTCACGTCAGTTCTTTGGTTTATTTTACTGCCTTTTGTCATCAAATCATCATTTTGTATTTGTAATTAATTGTAAATAATATTTCGTGATTGCTAGCAACCTAAAAGTGCTTTTCATTTTGCTGCACCAGAAGCCATACCTAGCGTTTTAAAATTGTAAACGTAAAACGTAAACATTTTATTGGTTAATATCACTGCCTGTAGCTTATACTTTAACATTGCGACAAGAACACAGCGCTCTCTAAAATTCGGCGCCCCCTATCCCGCTTCCGCGATTCTATTCATGCACCGCCAACCTCAATTTTGCAAATTTGATTGGCAGAGAATTAATTTTTATATACATTCTTGAAATCGCGTAGGTGTTGCTATCAGTGTTTTCGGGATCATTTACTTTACTTTAAAATATTTTTCTTGCTATCTTCGGGTCTTACATATGGGTTGGATTTTCAACTAGTTTTCGAAACTGCTCACCACGCAATTACTTTTCTCCAAACACAAATAAAAATATCCATTAATCCAACTAAACATTTTCAGAGTTGATGGGGTAATGGTTTTGCGTCATTCGAATTAAATTTCAATCGACTATCAGTAGAATCATTCAAATGAACAAAATAATAAAAATGTTCATTGGCATTGCCCATATTTTTCTTTTCAAATTAACCAAATTTACTTTTAAATTCTACTAAAGATAACTTTAGTTACGGAGCTTTAATCTCCTATTATAAAATCATAACGTCTTGTCGTTCTATTTTAATTGCATTTGACGTACGTTTCGTTCGATACGCTGAGCAAACAGTACGAGATACAACATTGCACATAAATAAAATTATATATAATTGTCTATTGGATGCTTGCGTTATTTTGTATGAATGTTAGCCAACTTGTTGATATTTATAAATGAGTCGAATGCATTTAAAGATTTCCGGCCCTTGTCCACTATTTGCACAAATATTACCGAAATAAATAGTCGTAGGTCGCTGGAAATTACATTCAGTTAACTCAACGGCGATGGTGCAAGGAATGTGAATCAGGAATTTTATGTGCGTCGACTAAATCGCCTCACCTTATCATGATTTACATTTCATACTAATGAATATAACAATTTGTATTGTCACAACATTTTACATCCTGCTTCCTGCTTCAAGCGATAAAAAGCACACTTAATGAAAAAGTTAATATAAAATAAATCCACATAGAACTCACAACGACGATAAACTCAGACATGGTATTAAAATTGATATTAAAAGATTGTGCAAGGTAAGTAAACAGTTAAGAAAATTTACTTTACGACACAAATCTCCAGTCATGAAAGCATAGCTGATTTATTTAAAGGGCAACCAAACTCATTCAACTCTAGCCATAATTATCAACACGCGGTTCTCGTTCCGAAATCAGATATATTACATCGAACGTATTCAGTATTGGATATTCAATGGCACATTTTAATCAGTCGAACTAGCGCGATTAAATCAGTGTACGTATTTATTAAGGTGTCAGTCATCGTATGCGCCTGTTAGATAAGGCACCCGATTGCCAGGTTGCTGCTGATAGCTACGGTAAACAACGGTGTCCAGATAACAACGATTCTACCGGCCATTTCACTCGAGCGACTCGTGAAAACGCACAACCGTACCGGAATGGATAGTGTAGGATAGATTGGGAAATAACCTGAATTGATTTATTGTGAAAATCGAATTAAATTCGAGACAAGAACTGGGTTTGATCGCGATCAAATATTTTTTCATGTGTAGTTCATCGTTATTTTTCTCCGCAACTACGTCGCTTGGTCTCTTTTCGTTAAAAAAAAATCAGATAATGTTAAATTATTTGGCTTGAAGCCCACGTAATGAAGGATCGCTTTAATTTTCGAAGATGGGGGTCATTGGTGCTAGGCCAGTTTTTATATTCGTCGTCGAAGAATAGAATTTGCATTTTGAGGGAGAGTTGTGTTGGGCATATGGGTTTCAGAGATGGTTGGACCGTTGGACCGCATATTCCTTAAAAAGTTTGCTTTTGTGGTTATGATAATGATACCTTTTTTCAGTCATCATATATAAAAAAATGTTGTGGTATTTATTAAAAATATCGCGAAAAAATAAAGATGGAGTAACTGTTACACAACGTCTACAGATGTCACTTAAGTGATAAACAACGTTCTCCTAGATTGCAGAAGACTCAAAGAGGTGAAAATCCTGGGCTCATCAAATATCCTGACGCTTTATCTTCTGCTCCAATCTCATATACCCTACAACTTTAACTACCCCAACCTCCTAAAAAAATTGTCTCAACCAAGAATTTGTACTGTCACAGGAATCACCAAAAAAAAATTTTTATCTCAGGAGGCTTTATGACTTAATAAGAGATTTAAATTTGCCTAAGGGTAAGGCAGAGATTTTGGGCTCTCGTTTAAAGCAATGGAATTTGCCTATTGATGTCAAAATAACAGATCAACGAAGTCGGCATGAGACATTTGCTACGTTCTTCACCAAAGAAGATGAGCTTTGTTATTGTATATAACATAAGAGGTTCGTTTGAAGCAATTGTGATGCCCGGTGTTCCCAATGAGTGACGTTCATGTATCGACAGTTCGACGAAAAGCTTGAAAGCAAATATTGTGAAACTTTCCGGGTACAATGAATACGCGATCGGACTTATTTTTTGTGTCAATAAGCTTAATTTGTAGTTCATTTCCCAAATCACGAACCTGATTCAATTTCAAATTCTTTAGTTCGATCCTCCGACATCCACCAGATATTCCCAATATTATAATACAACCTATAAAAGTTATTTAAATAACGTCCCTATCTTGTTGTTAGTTTTTTTTTGTTACCTTTGTAAACGAGAATTTATTATCAGGCTTATTCAAGCCGTTGAAATTTGTTTGGATCATCGTAGTTGCTATTGCAACGTAATCGGAGCGATGTCACTTTACTTGTCAAAGCTGGCTCTAAATTTAACAATCGCACTCTCTGATTGGCAGGATTCACATCCTAACACGTGTGTATTTGAATTTCAATTCTGCCATGTGTGCTAGAAACAGCGGATGTAATGGGGGTGGCGTCGAAGTTGGCCATGAATGTTTAACTGTGAACGAACCACGATTTCGTACATACACTCAAACGTCACTTACGTAACAACTTTTGACAATTAAAAGTGAGGTTAGACCGGTTAGACATGGATTAAGATGTCAAATTAAGAATGACGGTTCGTTCGCAGTTAAACATTCACGGCCAGCTTTGACGACAAGTTCGAGAAAGCATCGATTCAACCACTCGTTTGAAATTCCGACACGAGCCGCATAGCAGCGAGCTTAGGAACAAACAAGTGCTGGAGGAGCTTTCTGAACGAGTGTTTTACACTATTTTTTTCTATTTTGCGCTTCATAATTCATTTTTACATAAGATGTAACATTTTAAAATTTAGGGAATTTTGTCAAGGTTGGGTAAAATGATTTAGTATTATTTAAGAAGGCCGTTATTTTTTGTTGAAAATGAGTTCTGATGATTTTTCATGTACTCCGCCCGAAATTCGAGCAAGTGCGGCCAATGTTGTTACCAATTTATTTCCAGTCCGTCGTTCGTTTATTACAGTTTGACATTTAACGTAAACGTAAAAATAAAATTTGGAAGAACAATGCCCCCAATACAAAAAACATAAAATGTATTGGTAAAGCATCCAAAATTCTTAGTGACGAACCCAAACGGATGCTTTACTAGGTCTAGTGACGACGCAAAATAAAAAAGTTTATTTCAAAATTGAGAGAATACAATTGTGGTGTACATCCAGTGTTCATTTTAGCACGAATCCTAAAAAAAAAACTGCGAATAAACCGTGAACGTGTACATAACGTTGAGAAAGAATGAGACTGGTGCATGTTCCAGGAATAAATTTGGATCGATTATGAATAATAAATAATAAATAAATAAATATAAATAATAAATATATTTTAATTGAAACGCAATATTGTTAAAGTTCACAATTGCACGTTCTCTTCCCTGCCACACATAAATCTTAAATCTGAAGTTTCGTAATTTTACGATGAACAGTAAAAATATTAAAAATAGACTTCACGTCGAAAATAGTTGTAATCAATTCAGTGGAGGACGAAACCTCGATTTGCGCTAAAATCCCGAGTTCGCAAATTTTCATGATTGTACACAAACCACAAGAAAGATAAAATGTACAAAATTCGGGAATACGTAAACGACACAAATTGCGATCATTGGCAACGAATAATCCACACGGTGGGGACCAGAACACAATTGACCCGCCCATTATGACGTAACAATAAATTTTATAACATCGGCGGTGCAAACAAATCGCAATGTTGAATCAGGAAGCCCGTGAATGACCACGCGACGTGTACCGCGATTTAACCTTGACTCGACCTAACCATCTTCGAACGTACCTACCCGATATTTTCGTACCACCCGCGTATCTAAAGAACATTTATTTCGCAAATTGTCATCGTAATATTATTCCATCATCGTGAAGTCGCCCAGCGCGAATAAACTTGCAAAAAAATCGCCTACCTTCGACTTCACCTCGCGACCCATCCGCCGTCCAGAGCGCCAAGATCGTTCCAAAACACTCCTTCGGCACTAAAGTCCGCGAACGCACTTCCAAACACCGCGAAAATAGTCCCGAAAATTAAAATTTTCACGAAAATGCAAGAAAGAAACGTCACCGCATGCGACTCCATTCGCGTGGAACTGACCACCTTTGTTTTTTGCGGTGACGGCGATTTTATCGTCACGGCACTTCGATCTTTTTTGTGACTGTTACCTAATGCATGGGTACAACGTTTTCAACGCAATTGGGGATTTGAAGACGTCGTAAACTGACAGGGCTTAAATGTCCCTAGAAGTGGAAGTGTCAAATTTTTTCGTATGTCGTCGAGATAATTATTACCGTGTCGTCGGTTGCTGTACAAGAAGTCGTTAAAATAATTCTAATAATCGTGTAAAGCGTGTAATTGATGAAAAAAATTAAATAAGCAATTTATTGTCAAATTATCAAAAATCAGTAACGTCAAAAATGTGCTAAAAATATCAACGAAATTGTAAAATGTTACAAGATGAAAAAATTAAATGGAACGTCAAAATTAAATATAAATATTCAAAAATTATTATTATTCACCCTCTCAAGTCAAGATGATAATAATAATAATATTCTCTCCGAGTTTACATTCTCTTTTAACTTTGACATGTTCTTGCCAAATGTTTTAAATTTATTAATGAATCACAAAATTTGCAAAAGATCATTTTCTAAAATTTGTTAAAAATTCAAATCGATTTAAATTAATTTTCATTAATGACTTCGTTCCAAAACAATCGTTAAATAATTTTATTTAATTTCAATAGATAAATTGAAGTCAGCCCGATATTTAAGCCTTCTTAGTTTTAAAATCCATAATTTCGTTCAGGACGTTATATCCCATGCAATTGGTAACAATTCCAAAGATCGACGTGATGATGATTACGCGATCGCAGCAAAAAAAGAGCAGGCCAGTTTCTTACAAATGGACGCTGTGCGGCTGTGCGATTTGTTTCTTTAATTTTCGTGAAAAATATTAGTTTTCGTGACGATTTTCGGGATTTTTGCAAGTGTGTTCGTGGTGTTTAGTGTTGGAGGAACGTTTCGGATAGTCTTGGGGCCCTGGACGTCGGATGGTGTCGCGAAACGAAGTCGACGTTCCCGGTAAGTGATTTTCTTTTGTATTTTAAATCGAACCGGGCGGTTTTATCACGGACGCAATAATGATAAGTTATACGAAGTACACCTGCATTACATGCGCGGATGCCACAAAAATATTGAAATTTTATTGCAAAGATCATGTTAGGTTGGCAAGTTAGATGATGGCTAGGTCGAGTGAAGATTGAATCCCCTCCTTTCAATATTATTGGGTGCTCATTCATAGGCTTCTTTATTGAAACCGTAAATTAAAAAAATCTTGAAGAACTATACACGTTAGTTAATTTAGCCAAAGACTACTTTTATCCCAATTGTGGATAAAAATAATTGATTAAAATTTCTTCCCATCCAGGTTGAATTGGTTTTTTTAAGAATGTCAGGGATAACAGAAGTGCTATCCCTGTCATTAAAACCCAACCCAACCTGGATGGGAAGAGACCAGGCTGAGTTGGGTTGGGTTTGGTTTTATAAGAACAACAGGGATAACAATTGTGTACGTTACTCTTATAAAACCAAACCCATCCCAGCCCGATGCAATCCAATCCAACCTGGTTGGCAAGAGAACAGGTTGGGTTTGGTTTTATAAAAACGACACGGATAACTGTTGTCTCTGATATTCTTATAAAACCCAACCTAACACAGCCCGAACGAACCCACCATAGTTTCTTCCCATCCTGATCTCTTCCTATCCAGGTTGGGTTGGGTTTTATAAGAATGGGAGTATAAAAGATGTTGAGAGGAGATGGTGAATAATGACATAATTTAATGACTGAGACAGCAGTGAGACGAAAAAGTTGAATATAAATTAAATATACTGTTAAATTTCGAGGTTGCAACAATGCATTTATTTAATTTATTTGCTCGAGCTTCTGTTAAAAAATTTTCATTTTTTTATAAATGCAAATTAATTTTAATCCCAATGGCGTGCAACATGTGCTTCGCAATAAAATTCGTGAATTCATAGAAAACATCGATGATGAGCTGTAAAGCTCATCGCTTAACTTTGCTATGAGAAACTGGGTCCTTTCTGACAAGAAAGACACTTATAGATATCGGAACACATTTTATTTCATTTCAAAGCCACTAAAATGCATACACGTTTTGTTTTATACGCTGCGACTATGATGCCGATCATATTTGCAATTAAGACCAAGGTTTCCATGCAGCAAAATAAATATATTTCGTTGAAATTGGCGAAATGAAAATCATTTTTATATATCTTTTCTATTACGTACAATTTCTTGAAATTATTTATTGTTAATTGAAACTTCCCACTTTTTATCATTTTTCATAAAACTTCTGAATGGAGCTTAATGTTTGCTCTATATTACGTTGCCATGGGCTAGGTTTCAATTATAATTCAGTTTTACAATTTTGAACAATCTAGACGCAATATTTTTGTGTGTTCGAGTGTAACTTATTAAAAAATCATGTGTAGAGTGGGACTTATGTACTAGACAAAAAATATCAAAGTTAAAACCCAACGAAACTCAACCCAACCCAACCGAACGCGATGTAAATACGAGAAATAAATTTAAATATCAACCTGTTATAAAAATGGAAATAATAGTTATTTATTGTACAAGTGTTTTAGATGTCTTAAGAATATTAAAAATTCTTGCGTGGATAAAATGCAACTAAAACACGAATGCAATACAACGTTTTATTTACACTCACCATCACTTAGAATCAGATTTCATCAAAAAAATGATCTGAGGGTTCGCTGTGACAGCGGCACTAACGTCAAAAATTATTGAAATTAATTTAAGAAACTGTGGTAGGTGTTGATAATTTCATTATTCCACTAGTGGATAAAGCGGTACTTTATATGCTTCATAAGTGTGGATAAAACTCCAATTATATTGTGATTGTAGATAAAAAGCCCTTAATCGAATCTAAAGGATATTCTGTGATTTTATTTCTTATATTCATCGAAAATGAATTGGGATACTTACTCAGTTGCCATTATTTGAATTTTATTGTCGTGGAAAAGAGCAAAAAAAATAAATTGAGAAACAGTTCATTGATGAAGACGAAGTTTGATTTATAAAATGCAAAAAATCGCACGCTACCACGCCCGGTTGGCGCACTATTTCAAAAGTTTAGTTTATTTTGAACAAACCTCGAAGATATGTATATTCCATCGATTTGTCCATTTACAAATATCTTCATGCCCTGTCTGCAAAGTGCTACCTTTTTTCATGGATCCATGTCTTGTCTTGCTTTCAACGATTGGTTACTGTATAAGTTTCTTTCAGCCCTCCTGTAGTTTAGGTTAGCTTACCAGAATTATAGGTATTTGGTAAATCATCACACGTTTGCCGACGGCAAATGACTCTTAAGGTAAATCGGGAACAAATTTTATAAATTTTCATATAAAATAATGCCTCATATGTAGATTTTTGTGTCCTATGATATATTTTTTATTATATTTTGCATTTGTCAAAATTGTCAAAAAAACTTCAGCTTAGAAAAAAATCTGCGCTTGGTTTGAGATATATTAGTTTATGAAATTACAAATAATCAATAACGTAAATCAGATGATTTGTGTTGGGTTGGGTTGTGCCGAAGCTAAATTTTCAAAAAGGGCTGTAAGTTAAAGAAAGTTAAGTTAAGAAAGTATGGACTTAAGCGATTTTCGGTTTTAAAGCAAAGTTTTACAAAGTTTTACAAAATATGGCTATGATATTTAGTCACCTCTCAGCTACCAAAGCTTTAAATAACGTGCTTAAATATTCTATAGTATAAACGAATGAATAATAATTGTACGTGAATACACAAACAAAATATTGGGAAATGGTGTGAACAAGAAACAATCCTAATGTCCATATATATAATTTCTTAAATGTAACGAACGCACGCGAGAGAATCCAAGCGCGTAGGTTTATGTCGACTCTATAAGTGGACGTGAAGCCTGCGGAGTGTGCACCAGGCTTACTAATAGCAAACGAACGATCCACACATAATAAGCCATGGTGATTTTTTTTATTTGAATCTAAATATGTGGGAAAATTATATCATAACGATAGGATACGTAGGAACCACTGGTTATAAAAATACGTAAATATTTTTGGCTTTGTTCTTTATTATACTTAAAAGAAATAAATAATTTTTTGTACATACTTTCTGACATTAATAGAATTAAACCCGACTATCTACACACACGACTATCCGTCTATCTACATGGAAATGCGCTCGGTAGTTTTTACTACAGTTTGAAACTTGTAAATCTCTGCTTTTATTATTTACACATATACAAAGTAATAACCTATTTCATTATTTACAATCTCCCGGTCCGGTCTCGTCCGCGCTGCGAAATTCGCGGGTTCGCGATCCGCGACGCCGCGCAGGTGTACGGAGCGAATCGTTGCACACGGGTCCGGAGAACAGAAGGTCACGTCGATATCACAAAAACGATAAACGAAATTAATTTAGTTTTTTCCACAGATTGCTGATAAAAAGAATAAGTTTATTTGTCGAATTTATCTCTACAAACTATCGATAAGTTTTCAAACACACGAGATATTGGTAAAAATCGGATCGATTTCATCAAATGTTTTTTGTTTGCTCTTGCGTGCGTGTCGAAATCGCATTTTTTTGGGGGGGCTTTTACGTAACGGTGTCGTTTTGATTTTATGCCATAAAGTTTGCTTTTGAAACATGGATTTATTTTATTTTCACTGAATTATTTTATATTTAAATTTGAATAATTTTTTTAATTCCCTTGGGGGTTCTTTGGAATTGTTAACAATATACTATTCGCACAATTCCAATCACTCAACGCATGTACTTGTATTGGGTGATTAGTTGGAAATGAACTGCGCGAACGGTAAGTTTTTAACAATTCTGCAATTTACAAAAATTTGAAAATTTGAAAACAAACATTAATTAATTATGACATGACGTTTCTGCTTTGCCTTCAAAAACACCTTCGAACACGCACGCGAGCAACGTTGAGTTAATAATAATTTATTTTAACAAGTAACAACGGTTTTTCTTTGAATCACAAGTGTTGCACTGGACTGTGGTCTTTGTTGTACATTTTGTTGTAATTTTACCACCAACGCGGCTGCCCGTGCATTATTTGGTGGGTGTACGACGACATCATCATGTGCGGGCCGGGAATTTGGAGACCGTCCGTCGGTTTCGGGCCGCTTCCGCTCAGGCAGGGTTTGCCGTCGCGGACCAGCACCGGAACTGCGACCCTCCTCGGCGACGGCGCCGTGTTGTTGTTCTGTTGGTCGTGCATGCCCTTCTCGTGCATCGCTCTTTTCGTCTTGTATCTGAAATTAAATGATAGGTTGTAGATGGAAAATAGGAATATTACAACTGACAGAAAAGTTCTGCCCTACAACAACTCTCATCAAAATTTCGGCCTAAAGAAATTCTTTAAGGTTTCAACTGACTGATACACAAACTGGGGACACTGGTTCATAGTTATAACTGGAATAACTGCGTCGACAATAATTCAAACAACTCATTTACAAAAATTATTTTGCATTTTATTGTATGTCGGATTGACCAATGGCTTCCGTTTAAGGTTATTGGTTATTATTCCCTTAGCCAATAAATTTATTAAATTTTCTATAATAAATTCACCAGTCTTAATGATTATATGAAGCAAGTAAATATTTTCTAATCGGCTAATTTATTAAAAATGTAACCGACACAAATTGCCTCAGTCCTTGGACGAAACCCAAACAATTACATAAGTGACCTCAAAATGGAAACGAGATATGTCGTCATCAGATCGCTCTCTCCGCCGATTATCATCGAAGAAGACGTCAACGCAAATATCCACCGGTAAGGTCTGATAAAGCAGAACAATCGATTGTCCGCGGCCATTATCAGCGTCGAATGGCAAACATTGCGCTTAGTAAATAAAAAAAAAATAGATCGTGGAAATGTTCTGACCCACATACAAATTGTTTGTTTGATTGACGCGTCGTGATTTTGCGCGGTTGCGTCGACGCTTTGGACTTAGTGTAGAAAACGACTCACCTATGATTTTGAAACCATATCTTGACTTGCGTCGGCGTCAGCCTGATTATCGACGCGAGGTGCTCCCGCTCGGGCGCCGAGAGGTACCTCTGCTGCCTGAACCTCCTCTCCAGCTCGTACGTCTGCGCTTTCGAGAACAGGACGCGTCGTTTTCGCTTCTTGTGCGCGCCGCCCGACTGCTGCTGGACGGCGTCGTCGTCGTCGACCTCGTCGTCGGGGTTGTGGGTGCCGGCGTCGCTTCCGTGGGCGCCGGGCGTCTCGGAGGGTCCCGACCGCTCCGATATCGCCGGACTCGTGCTGTCCGGACTGAGCTGTTGCTGGTGGTGGGGTGGAATGCCTGCAAGCAAAAAATATATAAAATTTAATTTAAAATTAAAACATAGTGATAAACATAGCTTTAAATTGCCTAGGCCAACTGTTTACTGATTCATTAAAACGTGGTACCTTACTTAATTGCAAACATTGGCCCAAATGTTCAAGATTCGTTTTGTCTATGTTATCTATTTTTCTCTTTAATGAAGTAATCTATAATCAAAGCACTGTAAATGTCTTAAATTTTACGTAAATTCTATGTCGAATGTCTGTCCTAGGTCTTGCCATCCTCATTACAAATAATAAGCGTATAAACTAATAGAATGCACAATGAAAACTGGCACAATAATTAAAATCACATGTATCACGAACAAGGACTGTATAAATGACTTGGATTTTAACCGACAGAGTGTCGAAAAATATAACTGAGATAAAACCAAGTTGTTAAGATTTGTATGCACTATGAATCAAAAAGATTAACGACTTGCTGAGCACAGCCATCAATCAATTACCGACATCAAATACAAACAAAAATCAAGCAATAAATATGCTATAAAAAACTATAAAACATTTGAATAAGAAAAGTACACGAAGCAATAGAATAGAACGATGTAATGACAGCGAAAACAATAAAAACGCTGGTGGAAAAAAAGGAAAAATAAAAGTGGCCAACCAAAAGTGCGGAAATAAGAAATGTGGGAAATTTTTATTATTCATGAAGAAAGAAAACGAAGGATACCGACCAAGAAATATGTACTACAAAAATGGAGCAGAAAAAATTTGAAAGTTGGCAAAGATATTTCAAAAAAATATTCAAGAAGCCAAGAAACGATAATGGGGTGGAAGAGAAGGAAACAGGCGTTGATAAAGAATTGGAAGGCCATGCATTCAATTAAAAACAAAATTGAAGTAGTTTTCAACAGAGAATTGTCAATAACTCGAAAAAAGTACCACAACAAATTTGTGCAGCGAGAAAATAAATACCCAACCCAACCCAATCCAACCCAACCCAACCCAACCCAACCCAACCCAACCCAACCCAACCCAACCCAACCCAACCCAACCCAACTCAACCCAACTTAAATGTAGCTCAGCAATCAACATAAATTTTCTAACGGCGTAGTAAATAAATAACTAGGTCACAATAAACAATTGATTGCTGTTGAATTAATCAAATTAAGCAAATCACGCAGAAGAGGAAAGAAAACAGAGATGAGGAGGGGAAACGAAGAGGAAATCCTTCTGATTGGACAAGAAAGTCGTTGAAAACCCAAGGCGGAGAATGTACATCCATCAATATAGGTACAACAAGTAGAGGGCTAAACAGAAAACCAAAAACACACAGCCGATCTGATATTGAGTTGCTCCGAGATTGTGAAAAGGCCCTGAAACAGGATAAAGAGATGAATAAGGAATTCGATAAGTGACAACACCTGGCAATAAATTAAAATTAAATAGATGAAATCTAAACTAAACAGAACAAAAAACTTCGAAAATACAAATAAGGTTGGGAAAGGATGTGAAACTGAAGTAAACAGGTAAAAAAGTCTGCAAAATCCGACAGGAGAAAGAAAAGAGCAAGCGGATTTTAAACGAGGAAGATCATGCATGGACCAAATAGCAACGCCATGTATCACCATCGAGGAGATAAGGTAGAAAAATTCTGCAGTAATTATAGTCTAGACTTTGTTAAGACTTTTTTATAAATCGTGAAGTTTTGTGGAAAATCTTGGACATAATATTGAAATTCCACAAAAAATGATTCAACTAATCCAGGTGATCTACAACAATGCCATATGTTAATTACTGCACAAGGACATCTGAAAAAAATTGTCTCCGCAGTAATTTTGAAGCAAAATGTGTCCCTACACCAAGCTCATGTAGGCGACGCGGGATAATGAAACAAGTTCATCGAAATGTGATGTTCTTTATTGTTGCAAATAACTTACTGATGACTTGTTGATATTTACATAAACGGGTAAACGGTAGACGGCCAGGCATCGTCGGCGCGATTGACTCTGACCTTACTTTGCACTGAAACCCTGCTTCTTACATCCCTTGCGTTCAATATAAATAGTAAATCATAATGCTGATGAAGAGGTCCTTTTGTAACGTCCTTGTTTTATTATATGACTTTGTTGGGTTGAGTTGGGTTGGGTTAGGTTGGGTTTAGTTTTCATTGTGTTTATAATATCACACAATATAATCCGCATACGGTGAACTAGCTTATGAAGTAGCCTGTTATATATTGGTAAAGATATTGAAGACAAAAGCAGCATAATATGCAATAAGCTGCACAAAATATATCAAATCTGGAATATACGGATGACGTATGAGAACATGAGAACGACGCTAGGAAAGCTAGATGTGAATATAGTTGGCCTCAAAATTAATACTAGCAAAACAGTAGAAATGACTAAGAATAGAAAATCGACAATAATTACACATACAGCAACAACAAGTAGAGACAATCCATGAATTTTGATCAGTGGCATAATTAGTACATCTGGAGGAACAATGTCAAACACGGCGGAACTCTAAAAAACTTTGGAGCGTTCCTCAGATTAGTAGAAATACAGGTGAGAATGTTTAACAGCAATAATCATATTCTTCTAATTTGGTGTATTGAGCGTTGCACCAAGTTTAAATTTCTGTAACCCAGCTATTTCGTCCTTCCGGACTCATCAGATCACCAACGATACATCCGCCGAGGTGCATGTAGTCATGCCCACATGAGTTATGAAATGAAAATGAATTAAATTTTAATTAATTTCAATATATCGTCCGTTCAAGTGTTTACAGTCTGTTTACTTTGAATTGGTTTTCCTTTACCTGTATCGTTGTTTTTATTCCTTGGACTCCAAGTTTTGGTTTTTGGTTTTTGTGTTTTATGTGTAACACTTTTTTTTTAATAAATACCATGGAATGGTTTAGTGTAAATGAATGCTAATTCAAATGAATTTAGAATTCAATCTTAAAAACTATAACAACGTGCATTTCAAGGTTTTTAATGTAAATTTAGGCCACAAATCAGCAAAAATGTTCTCCACACCGCACACTGGCGAAAGTTATTACAAATATTTGTTAGTAAACCAACGATGGCCGTTCAAATGTAAAAAAAAAATGTTTAAAGTTAACTATGGAACTTGATGCCAAAGCCATGCTTCTAAAGGCAACCACTATTTAATAATTAGTTAAATATAAAAAAGAATCACTTCACAAAAATGCATTTCGTACCTTACGAACACGTTTCTAGACGCGTAATTGTATAAAATAAGCGACTTTAGGGAATTTCAATCGAAAAATTCGATAAATAAATGAGATCTGGATAAAAAACGTAACTCACGATGTATTTAAATAACTAAACTGCCAGTTTAGGGATCGTTGTTATAACTTCCAAATGGGTAATGTCGATGTGATTTTGTCCGTATTCTTAGTTTTCAATTTCAAGCATGCGATGGGAACGCACGTCTTTTTGTATCCGGAGTGAATGAATCATAACATGGAAACTGTAAATTGGGTCAGTTGGGAAACGTGAAGACAATAATCGAATTTTTAATGAAAAAAAATGTAAATAAAACCGTTTATTAGGTACCCAGATAGCAAATATCCAGCAAAAGTAACAGTCGGTTTCGATCAACAAGGAAGTCGGTGTGAATTGCAACGAAAATGACAACGTAATCATGTTCGAGACATAAACGAACCAAACTTTAAAAAACCATTAATCACTTAAAGAACAATAACATTAATTTGTGACAGATAATTAGTTAAAGGAAAATGTCAAACATTAAAATTTCGCTGGGTGTGTGACGGTTGAAGAAAATTATTAATTTTTATAAAAAACAACTATAAAATAAAAATTATCTTGGTCTGTAACGGTTGGAGAAAAATAAATTAGCTTATGAACAATATATAAAATAAAAATTTCTGGTTGTGTTTGACAGACAGTTGCAGAAAATATAATTTAATGCCTTTAATTGCTTTGTTTGTTCGATCTTCTAAAATTATTATTATATACATATTTATTAGATAATTTAATTTTGATTTTTATTTCATTATGGGTCTTCCTTGTGTTTTATCTTTGCCTGCATTGACCTCTGTGATCGCATAGCAACACGACTGTGAAGAAATCGGCGTCTAATGACGTAGTACACTCGCGCAAACTTTTCGTAACTTATTATCAATTGTTTTGTTTCAATTTTTTAACGGGTCCAATATGCTCTTTACTAGATTTTTTCTTATTTTCTTAATGAAATTTCTTATTCAAAATTTCATTACCCCAACTCCAACCTTAATTTTCATCTGGTGGCAAAATCTTTACAAAAGTTTAATTCTGAACGAAACTAGTAACTATGTGATTGCTAATTTGAATCGCCAGCTTAATATTTCCATAACTCTTTTTCCAAAGTCTACAGATTCACAAGAGAAAAAAATGCAAATCTTCAAATCACCTTCGCGTATTGAAGCAAAATATCGCCAATTAAACGAAATCGACGCATTTTTGGCGTCACGATGGCGCAGCGCCCGCTCTTCCCGTCCCGAAGACACAAAGAGGTCGTCGCAGTGGCATGGCGGTTGACAAATGACAACGTGGCAGCTGTTAAACGTTCGCAGCTGTCCCGATCCGAAGGCGTGAACCCTCGCGCGCCAATCGCTGCGGTTAGCTAGCCGGTAATTTCACCCCGAACGCTCTTTAATGACACTCACCCCTACGGCGCGACGTCTGAATCCGTGTCGGCCGTTCCGTTCCGATTCGACGTGTCCTTTGTGTCGCAATTTTAAAAACGGTGGTCTTCCTTTCACCGCCATTGGGCAACGGGGACGGATCGATCGAGGTTTTGTTACCGATCGTCATTAATAACTGTTTTGTTATTTGGCTATACTATACCACCCCACTTCGCTTCCTCAGTTATATATAAAATAAAAAACCTATTAAGAAATCTTCTTCATGATAAATTAACGTTAAATTTATTAAGATCTAGAGGTATCTAAACTGCCCCATGTTGAGCGCCAATTTCTTATGGTATCATATAGAGATTTTGGAACATATGAATAAATTAGCATGGTTAAAAACTCTGGATTTTTTTTTCAAATACAATTCAATAATATTCGAGGTACAAAGTTCTACATCACTACATCAAAATTGACCCCGATTTATCTTAAGAGTCATTTGCCGTCGGTAAACATACGATTCATATAAAAGTTAATTCACATACTTTCACCTAAAATCCACATTTTAAGAACTCGATGGAACTTTAAACGTATTTTTTAATCTTCCCGGGTTGTTTGTGCCTCAAATTCCATCAAGTTTTTTACTTCGTGTCAAATTTCTGACAATCTAAATCATGTCGTCGGCTCCAATGGGAATCGATCGTTTTATGATGGCCCGTGACTGCGGGAAATTAACGTTGTCGTGCTTGATTTGCTCGACGGTGCGACGCGACGATCAGAAAAAAAAAGAAGCAAATTATTTCACTTGGCACGGAGCGATTATCTTATTTTTTCCCATTAGTCCGAAAACGAATGATAAGCTCCGGTGACATGGCACTGATTTTGTTTGCTTCGACGCGAGTTATCTCGTCGTTTATCTATCCGTTTGCGCAATTTTAGATTTCGCCGGGCGAAAAAAGGACTGCGGAAAAAATGACGTTTCGATAAAGTTGATTCCTCGCACCGATATTAAATTTGTTATATCGGTTAAATGGGATGTATAATGAAAGTAAATGGAGAGGCACGATTGAAAAATATTTGTATAAAAAAATCAAATATTTCTAATGAAACTTAACATATTTCAAAAAGTACACCACTCTAGATGGTACTAATAATTAAATGTGGCAAACTTTTATTAAAATTGTTTAAAATTATGAATGTGTGGCATCGTTGCCTTATTTTTTTCGATTGTTCGAATATCAAAATTGTCAATCGAATATTTCTAATAAAACCAAACATATTTCAAAAAGTACACCACTCTAGATTGTAGTAATAATTAAATGATAAACTTTTATTGAAGTGGTCAAATTTTTGTATGTGTACTGAGCTGAGCTTAATCTCACCACCCAACACTATTTCATTCTGTCTGAAATCGGCTGTTATTATAATCCGTTCACTATTTATTAGTATCGCTACAACTTTTTTTCATGTTATTCTTTTCCACAAAATAACAGTAGGCCCCATTCGCAGTTATTACTTCACCTTGCCCAAGCCATCTCATTTCAATTAATTAGTTTTAATATTTGCTTCCAATTCATTCAATGTTCGAAGCATGTGTGGAAGCTTCAAATTATCCTTAATATTTTTGAACATCCATGTTGGGTTTGGTTGGGTTGGGTTGGATTCGGTTGGATATGGGAAAGGACAGAGTGTAACCAAGAAGGGAAGGAAGAAGAAACGATGGGGTCGTTATAACCCGAGCCAACCCCACCCAACCCAACCCAACCCAGCCCATTTTGTAACAGTTCAAATAAACAAAACAAAATATAACTGCAATATATTCCATAATTAAAATAAATCTAAAAAATTGATATTAATTGTAAAAAACGTAATTGGAAAATATTTAAAAAAATGTAAAAAATTGTTAAATCAAAAATCGATTTTTCATTAATTATGAAAACAGTTGAAATTGTTGAAAAATTAGTTTAACTTTTGGATTGGGTTGGGTCGGTAGTAAAATTTGATCAGCTTCGACGTTTCGGCAGTTTTGCATTTTTTTAAAACACTTTGAGGTGATTGCCAATTTGATTAATTTGATTCATTTTAGACTACGTTAATTGAAACTCGGCACAATTTTGGCAACGTAGGCTTTTGTAGACATTCTTTTTCTTCATACTTTTGAAATTTTTGTAAATTTTATTAATTTTGATGATAGTTTTGATTTTTTTTTGTTTTCTAAAGGTCTTATTTCATTTGGTACTTTTGTCATTGGATTCGTACAATTTTGATATATTGGGTTAGGTTGCGTTTGTAAAATTTTGAATTTTTTAGCAATATTGAAAAGTTTCTCAAATTTGATATTTTGGAATATTCTACAAATTTTTATTGACTTACTCATTAACAATTTTTGCATTTTCAAAAATGTTGACAAAATAACAGTTTACATGCAATTTATATATTTTTTAGTTTTGCGTATTTTATAATTTTTGATTTTGTGGTTGGTATGTTAAAATTTTGACAATCATTTTGACTTCTTTTCCCAATTTATTTACAATTTTACTTTTAAGTATTTTTGAAATATTCACCGTTGACAATTTGTTGCTTTTTCTCTTATTTTTGAATTTTAAATAATTTGAATAGAATTTGATCTATTTTGAATATTTGAGCAATCTCACACATTTTTTCAATTTTGAAATTTTTGCGCTGTTCAAAATATTTTTGGCAATTTTTGCCTTTTTGAAATTTTTTACACTTTTTGTTACCTTCGCTTTCTTACAACTTAACGTTCTTGGCTTATTTTTCTAAGCGTTTCATTTATGCTTTTATTCATTTTTGCCTTTGTGACTCATTAATTTTTTTAGTTTATTTTGATACTTTGTACTTTTCGACAGTTAAGCTAAGTTGCACAAATTGCCGAAATTCCCAAAATAATAAAAATTGTAAACCTGGAAAGCAAACATTGTCAATTGTCGTAAATCGGTAAAAATAGAAAATAATTGTAAAAAATTGTAAATCTAAGAAATTGTAAAAAAGAAGTGTAATAAAATTGCGAAAAATTTATTAATTATATGAAATATATGAAACAAAATCTTTATGAATTTTAAAAACCTCCCGATGTTATCAAATCGTTAAAAGTCATTATAACTTGTAAAACAAACTCGAAAAAGATAAAATCGCTAAAAATTATCAATAAATCCAAGAAATTATCAAAAGGAAAAAAATATAAAAAATGGTTAATGAAAAATTGAGAAAGAGATTTGAAAATTGTTGACTATTATCATAGATAGTTAGAAATTACCTTGAAATTTTTAAAATTGTTAAAAATATTTAGATCTGTGGATTTAAATTAATTAAGTCTTATTATTATTATTCTTATACTCAATATACAGTGTGTTTCACTTAAGAGTGTAACACCATCATATTTTTTTATTTTTAGTCCAATTTTAGTAATTTTTTTCGAAACGTAGAATACTTCTCTATTTAATCCCAAAAAACCAATTGTCCTCTTTAAATGCAAAGCAACCTGCGATGGCAAAATAAATGGCAAAAATCAAGAAATCACTTTAGGGATTTTTTTATCGAAAAATTTTACTAGTTCCCGACGGAATTAGATCCCTTAATTATGAAACGCAACGTCAGCAATCGACGAACTATTTAATCGCATGGAATCGATACAAAAATTAGATTCGTTCTTGCGGCTGAAAACAAGTGAGTATCCGTCCGACTGGTGAAGACACTCAGACACTCAGTACCGAAAAGGCAATAATCGTACATAATAATTTTGCAATTTTCACTACCTATCGACAAGTAGCAAAAAAGTTCCGATAAAAAATGTACACCCACCTCAAATCACTCATTCAAAGAGATATTTTAAAATTTTAATTTTAAAGTACACCCCAGTAACTAAATTAAAGAAAATAAAATAAAAATGTATTTTACACTATATATCAAAAGTTATCTCTAGGAAATAAATTTCAGCGAATTTATTAAGATGATGACAGCTGTTTCGCTCTGTCTGAGCTCGCCAGGTCACTGAAGGTGCATCAAGTCATGAGCGACAAAGAGTTTGCAAATGAAAAGCTGTGACAATTTGTGAGCTCTACAGCAAAGCAAGGCAAACATGTGAATCAAATATAGTCGTTAAAATGTTAAGTGCAAAGGATAGATAGAACTTTGCGTTTGCACAGTTCGTCAGTAATCGTTAGCTAATCCACCCAATGCAAATCTAGCAGAAATTAATTATAAGTCAATTTGCATAAATACTTGGTGGTCACCCTTTATTCTTAATTTCTCGATAACTACAATCGTTGGAAACATCGTTCCCATATAAGGCACAAATATACAGGATCAGGATTTTGTCGAAATGTTAGCTCAGATAATTTTGGAAATATTTGGGATCTATTTTCGAATTATTTTTATTATTTACGGCTCGAAAACTACCCGACATAAAATTCTGAAAAAAAGATAATTCTGAGGTCCTCAATAAAATCGCTTTCAAATGGCACCACACACGGCCGCACACAGCGATTCTTTTTGGGGATGTGTACTGGATATTTTTTTAGTTCCAATTCACATTGATTCGACTGTGACATATTCGTACCATTTTTAATTTTTAAATTGAGGATCCTTAAAAATGAAAAATTAAACGACGTGAATAAAATTCTAGCAGAATATGAAATTAGTTCGAAATGCTTGTAATACATTGTTGATTTAACGAAACACTGTTTATGCAACATGTGTGTAAATTGATGTTTTTGTGCACGGGTAATATTTAAAAGACCAGCAACAAAAGAGTGCTTTAAATTCTAAAACCTACATCTATGTCAATATCAAGCTTTTGTGTTAAAAATTAATAACATATATAAAATTAATTCACGTCGACCAGGATAAACGAATATAAATTGCAAACATCGCTATATTAATAGCGTTATGCATGCGTTAAAATTCTAATTTACCACAACGATGGTATGAATGGTATTGCCCCGGTATTTTTTTTGTATTATTTTCTAAACGACCCATAATCAACAACCGTTAGGTGATAGCAAACTATCGCCTAATTTTGAAAGACAACTGTGGTGCATCGTATCACATCCAATAGTAAAACAATTAGTAAATTTGTAACTATGTACCTAGTTCTGGTGGCGAAATGGCCCAATGCCTCGATGGTGTCATAAGCGTGTGTCCGTTTATGAGATCGGAGTGCGATTGATACAGAGACGGTTCGGGGGAACTTTCCAGGACCGGCGTCCTCTCGTTCAGTTCAAGAATGTCGCTAATAGCGAAACCGGCAGGTTGACGTTGGCCGCCATTGGTCACCTTCATACTATCCAGCAATCTGAAATTCAAAACAAAAATCAAACCCAAATAAAGTATATTATGATAATTTTGTATAAATCGTCGATCAATTATTCCCCTGTATCTTCCAACATAACATGTTGTAATATTTCTAGATTGAAAAAATTATAATGTCGTTAATATTGTTTATCTTACCTGGTAAATAAGACCTTTTTATTATGAAGTTGGGGATTACAAACATCGCCGTTAAGGCGTAAGTCAGATCATGCGAAAGTTAACGATCTTTTATTTAGCGATGCTGTCGGGTCATTTACAAACTTGGTTTTCCCCACCGATCCGATTTTCTTTGAAATTAATCGTTTATGCCCGCAAAGATAAATCTCGCCGTTAGCGTCCTTTGTTTTCTAATGCAACCGCAATTGCTTTCCCGTTATCTATCTTGCTTAGGAAATTTCTTTGACATATTATATTATTATATTATTATAATAAAATTTTCTTTTACGTCGACCTGATATCGGTGTTCAATCGTCCCGACTCGAGTGCGTAAATTGCCTTTAAACGATTCAGGTGTTTTATGAGACGCGTCGGCCCGCTGGGTAAACGACCCGGAGGGTAAGAAGGCGCACTTGATGCGACACGTCTGATTGCCCGAACGTGACTTTTCGTCATTCCGGGGGATTTGGACCGTCCTCACCTGTGCGAAGTCGTATAAAGTACCTGTAATAGATCACACCAGTCCGTCGCTTCACAAACAACTACTACCGAAATTTACGACGCGTCGTTTGCAGCGTGACAATGACGATCCGGGCGTGAATGAGTCGCGTTTTGGACGAAAATTGGTCGTGCTTGACGTTGTGGCGATGCATCAACGATTGAGGGAACTCTTTCGAAAGTTTTCATAAGGAAATGAAATAAGATGTTATGATGAATGGTGTGGCAAAATCGCGTTTCATTGAAAAATTAATGGCCAAAGACGATAAAGTAACAAAAACACAAATTTTGTTTCATTGAGAGACTAGGTGCCAAAGACATTGTTGAAGTACTAAACACAAATATTATTTCATCGACACATTAGTTGCCAAAGACATAGTTAAAATAAAAAAAATATGTTTCATTGTGATATTCATTGTCAAAGACATTGTTAGAAGTAAAAAATACAAATACTGTTTTATTGAGAGATTCATTGCCTTCGACATTGTTCAAGTTAAAAGCACCAATATTGTGTCATCGAGAAATTCATTGCCAAATATATTAATAAGGTGCTAACATAAATATTGTTTCATCGAGAGATTCATTGCCAAAGACGTTGCTAGAGTAGAAGAAGAAACCTGGTGTTTCATTGAGAAATTCATGGCCAAAGACATTGTTAAAGTACTAAACATAAATATTATTTGATCGACACATCCGTTGATGTAGTTAAAGTAAAAAATAAAATTATGTTTCATTGTGACATTCATTGCCAAAGACATTGTTAGAAGTAAAAAATACAAATATTGTTTTATTGAGAGATTCATTGCCGTCGACATTGTTCAAGTTAAAAGCACCAATATTGTGCCATCGAGAAATTCATTGCCAAATATATTAATAAGGTGCTAACATAAATATTGTTTCATCGAGAGATTCATTGCCAAAGACGTTGCTAGAGTAGAAGAAGAAAACTGGTGTTTCATTGAGAAATTCGTGGCCAAAGACATTGTTAAAGTACTAAACATAAATATTATTTGATCGACACATTCGTTGATGTAGTTAAAGAAAAAATCAAATTAAGTTTCATTGTGATATTCATTGCCAAAGACATTGTCAGAAGTAAAAAATACAAATATTGTTTTATTGAGAGATTCGTTGCCATCGACATTGTTCAAGTTAAAAGCACCAATATTGTGTCATCGAGAAATTCATTGCCAAATATATTAATAAGGTGCTAACATAAATATTGTTTCATCGAGAGATTCATTGCCAAAGAGGTTGCTAGAGTAGAAGAAGAAACCTGGTGTTTCATTGAGAAATTCATGGCCAAAGACATTGTTAAAGTACTAGACATAAATATTATTTGATCGACACATCCGTTGATGTAGTTAAAGTAAAAAATAAAATTATGTTTCATTGTGATATTCATTGCCAAATACATTGTTAGAAGTAAAAAATACAAATACTGTTTTATTGAGAGATTCATTGCCGTCGACATTGTTCAAGTTAAAAGCACCAATATTGTGTCATCGAGAAATTCATTGCCAAATATATTAATAAGGTGCTAACATAAATATTGTTTCATCGAGAGATTCATTGCCAAAGAGGTTGCTAGAGTAGAAGAAGAAACCTGGTGTTTCATTGAGAAATTCATGGCCAAAGACATTGTTAAAGTACTAGACATAAATATTATTTGATCGACACATCCGTTGATGTAGTTAAAGTAAAAAATAAAATTATGTTTCATTGTGATATTCATTGCCAAATACATTGTTAGAAGTAAAAAATACAAATACTGTTTTATTGAGAGATTCATTGCCGTCGACATTGTTCAAGTTAAAAGCACCAATATTGTGTCATCGAGAAATTCATTGCCAAATATATTATTAAGGTGCTAACATAAATATTGTTTCACGGAGAGATTCATTGCCAAAGACGTTGCTAGAGTAGAAGAAGAAACCTGATGTTTCATTGAGAAATTCATGGCCAAAGACATTGTTAAAGTACTAGACATAAATATTATTTGATCGACACATCCGTTGATGTAGTTAAAGTAAAAAATAAAATTATGTTTCATTGTGATATTCATTGCCAAATACATTGCTAGAAGTAAAAAATACAAATACTGTTTTATTGAGAGATTCATTGCCGTCGACATTGTTCAAGTTAAAAGCACCAATATTGTGTCATCGAGAAATTCATTGCCAAATATATTATTAAGGTGCTAACATAAATATTGTTTCACGGAGAGATTCATTGCCAAAGACGTTGCTAGAGTAGAAGAAGAAACCTGGTGTTTCATTGAGAAATTCATGGCCAAAGACATTGTTAAAGTACTAGACATAAATATTATTTGATCGACACATCCGTTGGTGTAGTTAAAGTAAAAAATAAAATTATGTTTCATTGTGATATTCATTGTCAAAGACATTGTTAGAAGTAACAAATACAAATATTGTTTTATTGAGAGATTCATTGCCGTCGACATTGTTCAAGTTAAAAGCACCAATATTGTGTCATCGAGAAATTCATTGCCAAATATATTATTAAGGTGCTAACATAAATATTGTTTCACGGAGAGATTCATTGCCAAAGACGTTGCTAGAGTAGAAGAAGAAACCTGGTGTTTCATTGAGAAATTCATGGCCAAAGACATTGTTAAAGTACTAGACATAAATATTATTTGATCGACACATCCGTTGGTGTAGTTAAAGTAAAAAATAAAATTATGTTTCATTGTGATATTCATTGCCAAAGACATTGTTAGAAGTAACAAATACAAATATTGTTTTATTGAGAGATTCATTGCCGTCGACATTGTTCAAGTTAAAAGCACCAATATTGTGTCATCGAGAAATTCATTGCCAAATATATTAATAAGGTGCTAACATAAATATTGTTTCATCGAGAGATTCATTGCCAAAGACGTTGCTAGAGTAGAAGAAGAAACCTGGTGTTTCATTGAGAAATGCATGGCCAAAGACGTTGTTAAAGTGCTAAACATAAATATTATTTGATCGACACATTCGTTGATGTAGTTAAAGTAAAAAATATAATTATGTTTCATTGTGATATTCATTGCCAAAGACATTGTTAGAAGTAAAAAATACAAATATTGTTTTATTGAGAGATTCATTGCCATCGACATTGTTCAAGTTAAAAGCACCAATATTGTGTCATCGAGAAATTCATTGCCAAATATATTATTAAGGTGCTAACATAAATATTGTTTTATCGAGAGATTCATTGCCAAAGACGTTGCTAGAGTAGAAGAAGAAAACTGGTGTTTCATTGAGAAATTCATGGCGAAAGACATTGTTAACCCCACCTAGGGTTGGATCCTAATTTTTTCGACGATTTTTATTTTACGATTTTACTATTTGTCAATTTATGACGATTTCTATGATTTATAAAACGTCTACCAAAACAAATCCTCTACAATAATATTTGACATAATTCTTTATCTATTTCTTATGAAATTTTATTTAGAAATTATGTTAAATGAGAATTTTCCTGTTAATAGTTTCCATTGCATTCCAGTTAAAGAATTGTTACTTTAAGCACAACACTGGATTCCAAATTATTTTTAACCTTTTTTTTCATTTCTTTGAAAAATATTACATCTACAGTTTCGTCTTTAATTCTATTTTCTGTGCATGCACGATCCCTAATTCATCGTTTAGGTAATTCAGCCTATTCTGATCAATTTTCTGTTCCCCGTCTTCACTAATATTTTTAATGCCATCCTTTTCACTTTACTTTATTTTTTTATTATTTAATTTTTTCATTGTCTTTACTGTTTTTATTGATTATAAAAGGAGTGCGCGTTTTACTTTGGATTGCAGGATTGATATTATAAGCAATTAAGCAATAATTTAATCAATAAAATTATATGTCTGTTGTTATAAATAACTACGAAGTTCGTCATGGAATAAAGCTATCAAGTGTAATCTAGTGTGACATTAAACTAAAGTTAACGTGCAAGTTTTCTGAAACGTCAAGGGAAGAGTACGAGACTCTTTTTAGACAATCGAAGTCGCATATATCGCCCCATATACTATCGATTTCATTTCTAAAGACCCGACAAACTGATTTTTTTTTATTTCTCTATTTATATTATCGAAACGTCACAACATAAAAATAATTAGAAATTAAAAAAAAACGATGAATCACGTATGTTTTATTTTATGGGAAGAACGAAACGAAACATTGACTCATTTATAAGACATCGACATCATTAATTGATTAATCGATAATTTAAAAATCCCAGTTAATGATATTCTCGCCGTCGTATAAAATAAAACTAGAACACAATTATTATTTACTTTCATTCAAAACACGAAACAAAATATGTGGGATTGGACACGATCGATAAATTAAATCACCTGGAGCTTTTACGAGCTTTTTTGAATTCAGGTACAAAATTAACATAAAACAAAAAGCAAAAAAAACGGGTCTTGTGATCTTCGTTTGACGTTTCAACAATTTTCGACACGAAACTCTTATTGAAAGATGATGTTACGGTTTCGCGAGATAAACATACATTAATATTGTGCAAAAATATACTGCGTTTTCATGACAACTGGTCCTCTATGTTCATTGGCGAGTCTGCGATTCTTTTTTACGACGTATTTTTAATACAAGTCATACATAAAATTATTATTGCACACGCTTAAGAAAGGCAAGATGTAATTCCCTGTTCTCTTTCAAAAAACTAACCGTATTCGATGCGCGGCACAGATTTGTCGATGTACGTGAATTATTATGAAATCTAAATACAGCAGATTTTACACTATTTTACCATTTTAGTGACTTAATTCTAATAAAACTTCATGTAGACATCAAAATAGCCAATATTTTATGTATATATTGTAATTTAATAATTGCAACCCGTTTAGATAGTTTAATTTTCGTTACTTTTCGACTTATTTTTGATGACTTCAATTTATCATACTTTACGGAGCTAATTTTTGATACGCGATACCAACTATCAAAGGGCTCGTGATGACATCCGCTAAAACATTTTGATGCATCTATACCACCTAATTTTATTTGTGTTCGATATTTGTAAAGAACGTTATAATATTTTTTTTACTAACGATGAAAATTAAATTAAAAACGATTTCTTATTAAATTATTTTTTATAGCTTCTGTAAACTATTTTCAATTTTCGTTTCCAACACGTCTTCTCAGTTTGATACAAAATTCACACATACTTTTTTTCTCTAAAATGATCTGTACATATTTGCTAACCACAAAAAGTTTAAATAATCACAAATAATTAATAAAAACCGTTTCACGTTTACTTCACTTCAAGGAGGATTTTATTTTATTTCATGGAATGCGAATAGAATTTCAAAGCTACACTAGTTTTGTTTGAGTTTCACAAAAGTTTTCAAATTGGAAGAAGCTTGCGTTTCCTTAAGCTTTAATTTCGTTCAATGCGCGCAAATTTCTGTTAAAATTCCTGCGATTACTTTCGTATCGCATTTAGTTATTTAAATGGGGAGTTTCTAGTTGCGATCCATACTGATTTTTTAAGAATCCATTTTTTCTCAAAACATCAAACTCACCTCATTTAAACTATCAATAGAGCTTTCGCGTAGATCTTAATACATAAATCATAACTAACCCTGGCAACGCCGATCGTATAGCCGCCGAGGAGCACCAAGCGCCGGGCAGCAGCGGAGCCCACGGGTGCAACAGCAACGGGGGCCACGCCAGAAACGGCGCCGTCGTCGGTGGCATCGCCGCCTCGACCCTGGCCCCTTTTTTCTCCTCGTCCGCCACTTTTAAGCACAACACCAAATACTCGAGGAAAAAATTCGTCTCCGCCGATCCGCGACAACTCTCACCGGCGCATCGCATCAAAACGAACTTTTTTCTGATCCCGTAGCCGCGTCCATCGGTTGCCGAAACTGGTCTCGCCGCGACGAACTCTGCTCTGCGATTTTGAAGTGGCGCGGCACGCGAACCCTTGAGGTCTTCTGGAGGACCACTGAATAGCGCTGAAGAGTCACTCGACTCGATGGTCCTCGTAACCTCTCACCCTCCGACCAATGGAAGCAGAGACGGGACGGGGTGGAGCGTACCACGACCAATCGTGCCGTCTTCGGCGACCGGTATCGACCGGGAAAGTCGGCTTAGAATGTGACGACCATCGCCGTCGGTGTAATAACGCGACTGGGGCGCGCTGAAAAGAATCCGAGTGGCTTTGAGTGGCGATTGTGTCGGACAACTGCTGGCGATTGTCCCGATTGTTTATAATTGTGTTCAATTGGGATTTTTTTAAAATTTTTTAACCGGTTGAGTGGTATCTTGTGTTCAAGTTTTGATTTATAGGGTTTTTTTTGAATAGTTGACGTAGATGGGGTTGCCATCACTACGCTTAACGAAACTGGCCATCGACTTCGAAGATAAATTTCGACGTCGCGCCAATAACGAGCGTGGAGATGCATCCTCAGGTACTCTATGCAAATAAATTACAAGAAATAGTTCAATCGTGGTCCAAACAATTACATAGTTTCTTTAGATCTAAGCAGACGAAATAGTGGTTGTGGCTAAAAACTAAAAACTTCAATGCATTTTGCTTCAATGCTATCCACCCTCTTCACCTTCTCTCGAGAAAACCCGTTCTTCGTCGTAGTTCTTCGTCGACCTCGGTATCTCTCGTCCACCGTCCATTCCACTCAAATTCCTCGCCCCTTTCATCTTCGATAATGTGATGTTTATCAACATAGTTTCCATAATACACCTTGCAATTTACTCTACATCCTCATCATCCCTAACCTCGTCCAATCATGAACTTTATCCCACGAGTAATGTAACTTTATTTGTTGTCATTGTCTATATCATCAGCCCCTTTGTCTCCAATTATAATAGCCACCAATTGTAACCATCATTTTTTGATGGTCCTGTTCCTACTTCATCGTCCCCAATCTCACCTAATTATTATCTCCTTTCAAGTGTATATTGTGCAAATGGGCAAATATCTGCATTGGGAGAGACAGAGAAATAAATAGCGTGGAAAAATCATGGCAATGTAAGCAAAATATAATCTAAAGTAGAAATCTTCTGTACATGCGAGAAAATATCTGAATGTGACTTGATCGAGTGGGAAGAAAAAATCAAGCTGAGGAGAGAAATTATTATTAAATATTTTTTGGAGAATATAATTAGAAACGAGGGGCGGAAACGGACAATGAAGACGAAAACGAGTTATTAAAGTAAGGCTTGGAATTTCTTTTAAAAAACGTGTTCAAAAATAATTGTGACGAAATCAATAAATTTTGTTTTTTTACAACCCAATTGAATTGCAACGAAATCAACGAAATGGTACCCAGCAAAATCCAACCGAATAATAAATGGTGAAGTATAAACTACGACCATTTTTTTGCCAAAACAATCCGAAAATTTGTTAATAAAACGTGTTCATAAAATTTTGTAATTTTTAGACCTCAAAAATTCATCAAAATCGACCTAAAAGTGCATTTCGTGAGAAAAAATGGACCAAATTTTAGTGTTTATGAATTTTAGTAATTTTTCAAAAAAATTAGTCATTTTTAGAAACATTTTTAGAACTCAAAATTTTTTAATTTTTCGAATTTAAAATTGTCAATGTCAATGTAACTGTGAATTTTAGTAATTAGATACAATGTTAAGTTGTTTTGCTATTTTAACATTTTTGAAACTGTTTGTGGGCATTTTGGGGAAATTTTGCATTTTCAATAACCTAATAAGATTTGCTAATTTTTTACTTTTCGAAGCAATTTTTGAATTCTACAAATTTGACGTTTTTGCAAACCAGAAAAAAATGTAGACATTTTTGTATTTTTTTAATTTTTTGTACAAGTGGTCAATCAAATTCTCCAACTGTTTAAAGTTTTGACAATTTTTAACATTTTTATTCATTTAATATTTTATTATTTTATAACTTTAGACTAACGTTTAATACGAGAAATTTGTGTGAGTCTAATAGTCGTCAATACCCTCACACTTAAGCTGCTATGTAATCACAGAAGTCTACTTTGATCGACAGACATGAGTTACGACGAATTTGTGAGTATTAACTTTCTCTCTCATACACATATTCCACGTAAGTAATGTTTGCAAGACTGCATAAAGATGTTGTCGTGATTTCATACAATTTTGCCAATTCTGCCAATTTTTTTTTCACAACATTTAATACTTTGACATGTATCCAATTGCGAATTAGGAATTTTTTTTTAAACTTTCACATCCTCAAAATTTTGCTGTGGGTTGGATAGGATTGCGTTGGGTTGGGTATAAGACAATTAAAATTTCGCCAAGTTTTTTATATGCTTTATATCTTCCATGTTATTATTTACCGCGGTTTAGTTTCCAGGTGTACTTCTCTGTCCTTCGTAAAATCTTCAACAATTTATAAAAATGCAGATTTACAAAAATATTCTTAAACTGTTAGCAAATTGTTTCAATCTCCTTGTGGCCTACTCAACAAGATATGTTGAACCGTTATAAATTAATGTGAGCTATTAAACAATCTGTAGTAAACGCTACATAATTACTGACTCGCCATTCGCACAGTTCGTCACAACCATAAATTAACATAAGAAAACTCAAAGATATGACACGTTAACATCCTAATAAATTTAATAAGTTCTAAATGTGTCATGGTCGATCATGAATCGTGCGATTGGTAAATCATACAATCTTTGACTTGGTGTAAATTTTATTTTCTAGTCTTGTTAGGTTTGCATTATTTGTCATTATTCGACAATTAAAATACATTGCGTTTTTTAACGATTTGCACGCCTCGGTACCAAAAGCACTACTCATGGCGCGCCGCTTCGACGCAAAAGACGTCCTAAGTGCCCCTTGGAGAGGTTCGCCGATGGGTGGGTGTGTACCTATCGGTACGGGTAAATTCCGTGCGACAGTCATCAGCGACATGGAGAGCTCTCGGCGGACCGACTAAGAGCCGCTCTCGTCCAATGAAAAGGGACCTCGAACGCTGCCCCCTAGACTGTGAAAGACCGGCCGGCAATCGACCAGGTCTTCGTGTCCCACATTCGGGAGAACGCAACACTACAAACACAGCAACAGATTACATCATTGCGCCGGGGGGGGGGGGGGGGGGCACACCGCGGGGGTGTAATTGACGACGCTATTGCACGCAGTAAGTGCTTTTTTCAGCGTAACAGATAATGATGATTATTTGGTGGCTTTTATGTTATCGGTTCGATCGATTAGAGGAAACGAACACCCATCGGATCTGAGGAGGTCATAAGTAGAGCTTTATAAATAATTCGATTGGACTTTCCGATTTTCCAAATTGGGTCGCGTTGAGTAGGTTAGGGCGTATTTCTTAAATAAATTTGTAACGTTTTGTTTAATTGAGTTTTGTTAGAAATGGCAAATAATATTTTTTCAATTTCAAAAAAAAATCATTCCAACGCACTAAAATATTTCGCGCACGTGACATAAACAATAATAATTTACCGTATTACAATATTAAAATATTGTCGTCTAAAATAATAGCTTGACAAAATGTTTTCCAATCCGTTAAAAAACAAAAACCAAATGCAATTGCTCACTTATTTATTTTTATTTTTGTTTTTGTTTTTTTTTTTTTTATTTCACTATGGGAATTTTTTAATCCGGCTGTGTTCAGTTTGATTAGATTCACCCGTGAAGGTTTTGTATAAATTGGTTCGACTTGTACAACACGAATCCGATATAACTGAACCTGAGTCTGTCGATCATATTTGTTGTTTTTAACATCTCGGTTAATTGATTAAGGAAAAGTCGGATTCTGTGCAATTTGGTAACACTTCCCGACTGCTTTTAAATTTTTAGATATTGCAGTCCCTTTCGAATTTTTTTCTTTGGATTTGATTCTAACTCCGATAAATATTATTATCGGTCGAGTATGATGAGGGGTGGCTCATGTATCTAGTGCTCGATTTTAAGTGATGGGTTATTCTTTAAAATTTTGTATATGTTGGGTTGGATTGGGTTAGTACGGGTTGGGTTCGATTGGATTGGATTGGGTTGCGTTGGGTCGGGTTGGGTTGGATTCGTTACGTAAAAAAATTATCAGATCGAAAACAATAAGGTCGAGTTATATTTGTTGAGATTATTTCCAGAACTTCCGAATCTCGACGAAGAAGTCATTTTCATTAAATTATAAAATGAACAGGAAGGAACTTTTTTTATCGCTTACAAGAGGAGGCGAATTTTTATCCGCGATAATCAAAAATGATTGGTTCAAAAGTCAAATTCTCATTAGACCATGGTCTGTGTTGCTGTAGTTAAGGTAAATAATCGAAGAACAACCCACCAACATGGTATTTACCCCCAGGTTCATTTATTGTCATTGTCATTATCATTGAAAAGCTTAGTTCTAAGTGAATATAAAAATATTGTCAACGAGATATGTCAAGGTATTAAACGATTGATAAATGATTTGATAATTTTTTTGATAAATTAAGCTGGCGCCCAGACTTTTTAGAAAATGACCCAGCAGCTTGGAGGGAAAATTGTTCTTACAAACAGTGTTTGTATACTGCCAAGAATTATTTATTTATTACAAGATTTACGTTTGTTGTGATTGAAGGACCATGAATAAGAAGGGAAACTAAGATGATTTTTTGCGGGAACTAAATCAATTGAAGGAGAATTGATAAGATGAAAAAACAAGAGGGTAACGGATCTATGGTACACATACAATCCATAATAATAACTATAATAAAAGCTCAACGTGCCAGATGGTTAGGGCATACAGCAAAATGGCCCCAGAAAGAGGTACAATTAAAGACGATACCAAATTTAATTTCGTAAATTCGTTTCGAGGCGGACACCAGTTGGCCGCCGTTGAATTAAGATAATTTAAATTGTTTTATGTTGTTACCAAAATTGGTATGATGGGTTTTGTGTTTTTTTTTTATTTATAAAGGTCATTGCGTTATAAATCTCAGGGTTTTATTTCATTAGATCCAACACGACGTGGTGTAGAATTAAGTAGTAGTGTATATGGCACAAAGTTATATACAATCAGGACGTTCAGGCGTTATTTTTGTGATTGAATTTTTGCAATGGGGTCTTGAAGTTCGAGAAAGCACGAGGCGTGAATTAATAATTAATAAATTAATCTACTCTACATAATCGACTGTAATAAAAACAGGATGTATATATTTTACTTTCGTACGTTACGAAATTAATTCGTGGGCCAGATTTGAGAGCGTGTACTCTCGTTGACATCAAAATACTGAGTTAATCAAGATTTGTTGTCATTTTTTTTTGCTGGTATGTTTCTAATCCATATCTTAATTCCCCTTCCATTAAAATCTTATTATGTTTACGGTTTCAATTTACTATTCAAATTTCATTCCTCGTCGTAAAAGTCAATTTAACGAAACTTCGGTCACAGAAACAAATCAAATTAAATCTTCGACTCTGATAGGCCACGCATTTTTAAAATGTCGACAGAACGAGCTGATGTGTGAAATATTCGCAAGAAATTTACAAAAATAAGTAATTGTAAGTGTAATTTTATGACTATGATTTTTAATAATTTTTGCGATTTTTTGGAGACTTGTGGAAATCGATTTTTACGAGTTTTTAGACGATTTACACGATTTTTCTCCATTTTATGAAAAAATCTACGGTTTTTGTTCATTCTTAAAAGTTTCATATTTTTAATTGCCCTCGATTTGCACGATTTTTGGTTATTTTTAGGATTTCCAAAGATTTTTAATTACCTTACGCTTGTTTTGTGAATTTATCAATTGTTTTCTGATTTTGTAAAATTTTTGCCCATTTTTGGATTGTAAGTTTTAAATATTTTTGAGGCAGCGATATTTTTTTGTTCGAATTTTTTGACGATGTGTACGTTTTTTACGATATTTTCGATTTTCAAAATTTTTACGATTTTTGACAATTCATCGTGGCGCGTTAAAATTTTCATTGTTGGGCTCAGTTGGTTTGGGTTGAGTTGGATTGGGTTGCATTGGGTTGGATAGGTGTTGGATTGGTTTGGGTTCCGTTGGATTGAGTTGGGTTGGGTAAAATTTCTTTTTTCCCACGAGGAATTTTCCTACGATGAATTTTCTCACGATAAATTTTTAGGATGAATTTTCGGAAAATAAATTGTCAAGAAAATATGGACGGAAGCAGTGAAAAAAAAACTCCAAGAAATGATAGTACATGATTGGTTGAAGCATATGACAAAGCAGTAGAAAACAGTAGATCTCGAAGCCACTAAGTGCTGTTTTTATAATTTTTCTATTGGCGTGAAACATTTTTACATTTTAAACCATCCTTGACAGCTTCAATTAGTCCATGATTATTTGCTGATCGTAAAGACAATTTTACATCGAAACACTAACCACTTACGTACAATGCAAACCAGCTCCTTTTATTGCAACGTTTGCGTCAAGACTCGCCCACAAAAAGGCGAACAAACGTCGCCGTCAATAAAATGATGTAAATTTCACATGCCAGTGCCGCATTTCTCGCATTGTCCACTGTAAAGGTTACTTCCGGCGGGTCGGCACGTCATAAAGCCTGCCTGCCTCTCACGCAGACTCTCCAACACCTACCTGTACCTGACCATTCGACTTGGACAATTAACCGAAACACAATATCCGGAATACGTTCGCCATTACGGAAGGCGACTTTACTACGAGCTCACACCATTGTGTCATGTAGTAGTGTAGATGTTGATAAATGGGCCCTTGGAGTTCATTCATGAAATTTTCAAGTTACGTTGCGTTGTAATACTTTGGATTGTGTTTGCTGGGAATTTCGTCGATACAACAACCTGTTATTAAATGTGTGGGGGAGGGAGACTATTTATAAATCTATAAACCAGTTTAAATAAAAATTGATCTCGGCTGCAAACTTTATTAATAAACATTCCTAACACCTAATCAATTCAAACCACAAATATTTCATGCCAATGCAAAATATCTGAATTTGTGTTTTTGGGCAACACCGAAAAACGAAACGTAAACAAGATTACGTCGGTTTAGCCGACGGTAAGCTTTCGTAACTTCGCCAAAAACCTCTCAATCCGACTCGAACGACGGTCAAGGCGTTCGGTGCCGCGGGGCGGAAAGTCGTGCGTATGCTATGCACCGAGCGGATGTGGGCTCCTCTAAGCCTGTTAAGAAAGTTAAACGTTCGTGAATGAAGTGGCTACGGGGTGGTCTCGGCGGCGAGCTGTCTACCAACTACCTGCACAGGTGTTCGTCCGAGTGGGACCGCGCGACCGCTTAAACGAATTTAGCAGATAGTCGCTATAAAAAAAATCGGAAGAATCTAAACTGCGGGTGCAATTGGACGCCGCAGAACCCCGTTCGGTCGTAAAACGCTCCGCATTTTAATCTTTCGTGTTGATTGATTGTCTTCATGAAGTTTTATTTTAATCGTCGATTTTTCTAATTTGTGTTCGCTTCAGTTTTCATTTAAATTTTTTGCTTTGGATCAATGCTTCAATAAAAACTGAATTTTCCACGACGTTGATGACGATTTTCTCTTGAAAATAAATCTGGCCGAGCTGTGGAATCCATTTCACAAAATACGATTGAAATTTCATTTATCTTTTAGACTTTGATTATCTGGTTGTCGTATTTTTTTAATTCACTTGACCAGTTCCATAAAAAGTATGACACGTCTTTAATCTCAAACTATAGAGGAATTGCCTTGCTATCAGTATTTTCTAAATTCTTTGAAAAGACTTATTCCGCCAGACTAGCTAATTTCCTCAATATCGAGAAAATTCTAACTGATAATCAGTTCGGGTTCAGGAGTGGTCTATCGATTCAGCACCCTGTGTTGTCACTTTGCAACTATATATTTAAGCATTTCGAGAAACGTAGGAAAATTACATCGAAATTATTTCGACCTTAAATATGCTTTTGATATTGTTAACCATGATAACATTTCTGGTAAATTATATGCTTATGGTGTTCGTGGTTCAGCACCTGATGATAAAATCATACCTTCATGGCAGCAGTCAGGAAGTTATTCTAATCAACAACGGTGAAGTGCATAAATCCAATGGTGTCTGTGGGAGTACCCTAGGGTAGCGTGTTGGCCCCCTTGCTCAGTAAACTGCTCAGTAAACAGTTTGGCCCTCAATAATAGCAAAACTAATATGCTTTTATTTTCTACTAAGGAACTTGATATAAGCCTTTTGGCCAAGTTGAACAATGACAACGATGTCGTAAAATTCCTAGGAGTTACCTTAGAGTTAGGGATTCTATCTGTACCCTCGTTGTAGATCCTTAACTCTGTATATCATGTAAAGTCAGAGTCACATTTTGTCAATTACAGAAGTGAAATCAAATATTGTTCACTGAGAACTACAATGTCATACTCAGCAAATGGGTCGTGCCAATAATATTATATAACAATTTCTCAGTTCCAATAAAGGAGTTGTCAAGTTCCGGCCAATTTAGAAGTGAAGTTAAATCATTCCTGTTGAGGAACAGTTTTCATTCAGTGTCGACTGGTGCAGTCGATTGATATTTTTTATTATTCTAACCTGCTATTTCTCATATTGCTATAAATTGTTTTTGTACCTTTTTTATTTTATACCTTGTATAGTGTATTTTTTGTGGTTATGGTGCCCACTGATGCACAATTTGTATGTTCTATTGACGATTTTTAATACTTGTACTGCAAGTCTGATGAAAATAAAGTTTATTATTATTATTTAGTATAAAATTTATAAAAATATTACTTTGTCATCAACTTTAACACGTCAAGCGGGCACGATATTTTTGATATGTGTCAAAGATTTAGAACCAATATCTGTTACCAACTCTGGCAAGTTCACTCAAGTAGCTAATGTAAAAATTCCAGGAAATCATCAAAATTTCCATTCGAATTTCCTGTTGAAATCTAAAAGAAACACAACAGTAACTTTTTCCATAGGATCCAAATTAATGTTTACTGGTTTTGGAATCTATAGAACCATCGCAGAAAACTGCCCCCTGCCCTATTTAGATTACGACAGAAACTATTATAAAACTTGTGCCGTGTATACTTCGTAATTAAAATTGCATTAACAAAGTTAATAAAATATGTATGACGACTACAATACAAATTAGCAAAATAGATCCAAACGGGGGGACCTGCCGAGAAAATGTTGAAGTAGAAGTCAAGCAAAACTTGAAATAAATGTCGAATTTTATTTAAAAAAAATTAACTTATTATTTCCAAAAATCCTAAATTCAATTATTTTAGTTTATGAAATTTTTTGACATATGAGTTTCTGTTTATTTTTAATGGAATCTCATTTTAATAGCCAGCTTATCCCGGCTTCAGTGAAGTGGTTTCATTCCTGAGATAAACTTTATAATTCCGACGATTTTGAATCGGAGCTAATATTTGCTTACACTCTTATAGTAATGATAATACTGATACAAATATAATCCAGTGGACAGATTGTCATTTTTTCAAACAACCAACCCTTCGTTCCGCCCAATGAAATTAAACAAAAATATATATCCAACTGAGTTAAATATCAAATCAATAAATATAATTTTCTTGCAAATATAATTACGAACAAATCCAACAATGAAATCAAGTGCTTTACTTTGTGACCGACGGCTTTCAATTATCCCGCTGCTAATCGCTTGAATCGTTGCGGGACGTTCAAGTGGAAAATAATCAGCCATTTACGATTAGCCCACCGTAAATACCTGCGGCGCACAGAAATCTCAATCTAATGCCGGGTTTTCCCGTGTTTATGGGGACCATCGCGGGCGTTGCCACAGGTGTTCGAAACGTCGAGTCCTCTAAATTTAAAAATTTCAAAGCGGAATTTTATAGCGGCGCATTGACGACGACAGGTAAACATGTTAATAGCATTTCTCGTACTACTACTACAGTCGGTTTCTGGATGTGACCGGTGCAACTTTGCGGAGATTAAAAAATTTTGTCACCGTACAAGTGGTGACTTTTAAGCTGCGTCGGGATTTCGTTCGATGGTAATTTATTTAATTTAAAGTAAATATACCGTAAGGTGTCGGATTATAAATTGCACGTCATTTATTTTTCATTTTCTGTTATGAGTTCCTGTCTTGTGCTAAGTTTATTGTCTCATATCATTATTTCTCGTTTTTCTACTGCTCGTCGTAGTTGTCATTACCTAATAATAATAACGTGTACCTAATCCAAAAAAAAAAAACGCCAATGGGATGGAAACCATAACAGTTTAATAAAAATGAATTGAACACAAAATAAAGTGGAACAACGAAGACGTCAATTAAACAACAATTTAATAAATAAATAAAAATTTGAAACCAAAGAAATAAAAATCGTACACACCAAAGAAAAAGCCACCGAAGAAACTAAGCAAATGAAAATAATAAAAATTAAACGAGCAACAAATTTTTTAAAATAAAATACCACAAACAAGAAGTATAGAAAGAAAATACGGTTGGTTGGGGTTTTTCTGAAGACTGAAAATATTACAATAGCTTATGGTATGAGCACTTGGGACCTGTCGTTTAAGTTTCGTGGAAATGGAATATAATTCATACCGAGTTTTTTTTTAAAATGCAATAACACGCACAACGAACGATAAAGAAATCGAAATGAAAGGAACAATGAAATGAAGATGACATAATAAGAAATTGAGAACTGGGTACACAAAACCACAGTCCATGCGAGGGCTCCCCATCGCCTAAGAAGGCGAATGTGCATTTTTTGCGCAAACAGTGATAGCCTGTGCCCTGGAACGTTGGATTTTCTTAATTGGCCCAAAGGGACTACAACAACGGGGAATGTTGACAAAGACACGATTAAGAACTTGAAAGCAGCTACGCACGAAAAAAGAAAACTCTGCTTCTGCACGAATTGCTCAAGAAGTAGTCAATCAACCCACTGTGACTATCATCTCTTTCCAAACCTCAATAAACACTTAAGAAGGCGTCGCTTTTTATCGAATGGCGACTTGGAGTTGTATTTTGCAAAATTAAAAAAAAATCGTTAGTAAAAAAACAACAAATGGTTCGTAAGTTTAAAAAAAAAATTATTTGTAACTACCTGTTTTCATAGGTAGGTAGATGAATTGCCATCGTGCCAACATCAGACAGGTCATCAAAAAAACTACCCAGTAAAACTAATCAAAGTAATAGTCAAGACAGACGATGTTATAAATATAAGCAGGGTGGTTACTTTAGTTAAAATAACAAAATTCTACGCGAGAATTCTAACAAAAAAATATATAATGATTTTTTTTGTATCGTCTATGAAAAGTTAGAACGAAAGTAATTTTATATATTTCAACGTATGATCCACTAACGGCCACACATTTATTCCAGCATTTCTCCAATACGTTCAAAAAAATCGTTTCGATTCGTTTGTGTTCGATCCACTTTGACTTAATTATTTTTGTCGAATTTAATTAAGTTGGATTAATTGCGTTTTCGTTCGACCTTTCCGCGGTTTCCCATGGAAAAAATCTGCACGTTGCCACCACATCCCAACCCAACCCAAAACATCCCAACAAAATTCAACCCAATCTAATTCAATACAACCCAACCCAAAAATAAGCAATACCACCACCAGCACCAACAAAATATAACGAAACGCTGAATACTTCTTGTACCCCACAAAATGAGATGGGTTTAGATTCCGTGGAATTTTGGTTCGGCACCCAGATAATTAATTGCACGTTGTTTCGCTGAGATGGATAGGGTTGGGTTTACGTCGATGTTGGGTTCGATTGGAATCGATTTATTGGTGTCTGGACGCTTAAATAAATCTCGACGGAAATTGATATTTCAAGATTTTTCAACAAAACCCAGCCCAGGAGGTAGTTAAATAAACCCAATAAAGGCAAAACTAACGCCAGGTTGGGCTTTGTTACAGTGAGGTGACTTGTTGTTGGCAAGGTAGAGGTTGAATGAAAGCAAATAGAAAATTCGATCGAGCCACCAAGCAATGTTCTGCAATAAAATATTTCAGCACATCTATTTTATCTCATTTGTGCCCAATAGAAGAGGACTAAGTTTACGGCTATTTTAGGTTTGATTTCGATAATCATCTGGCTTTGGGGGCAGTTGAATCCAACAAATAATTGCGTTTACTTCAGATTTGGGTTTGGTTTCCAAATTGACCTATCAATCTTTAATCAACACAGATTTGATTTATTTATATATTATTATTATTATTATTAATTATATTAAGTCGCACTCGTTGATTATTTCTCTTAGCGAGTTTCGCGAACACTGTAATTGTCACGAAGCAGCACGAAGGTACTTCGACATTTTTTTTTTTTTTTGCAATTTTCAACTTTCTAACTTTCCTATAGTCTTCTCTTGTAATTCTAGAGCCTCTTTGCATGTATTCAATTAATGAGACTCCTGTATCCCAAAACACATTTCTCGATGAATTCCAAGTTCCTTTTTGGGGGCGAAGATCCGTTGTGTGCCATTGACGAAAAAAGTATCGTCAAAATTTCCATCCGAAATTCATTCCCGACACAATTTTTGTTAGGGGTCAGCAGTTTGGAAATCTGGCGTGCTTTTTTTAATACTGTAGCCCAAATATCCCCACATTTTATTCTTCGATCTGCTAAAACCAGTTCCTCAACTTTCTTCATATATTCTTTAGCGATTGATTTAAATAAGTTAATGACGAACCAATTGAAATAAAAATCAATCAAATAACAAATAAAATCAAGATAAATGAAAATAGAACTAACTAAGCTGCAGAAATTAAATTAAAACAAATGTAGCCGAATAATAAATCGAAGAAAAACGAAATAAATCCATAACAATTGCGACGGAAAATATTAAATAAATAAATCAAGTCAAAAAATAAGTTAAAACATGAAACTGAAGGCAGAAATAAATGCACAACTCGATCAAGAGTAAACAAATAAGAAAAATATGGTTGATCTAACGGAACCCAAATGTGCCAATAAAATAGATTGCGTTGTATACTCAAACGCAGTTGGTTTCTTAGAAAATATCTCGTGTATTTCTACTTAAAAAAAAAACTTTTGTAAAGTATTTTGTGGTCCTGTTTGCTTTACGTGATGATTGCAATTGTCAACTTATTGGTGCCCAATTTGGTACTCACTGAAATCGGTAATCGTCCTCGAGGCTGACATAGTCCGGCGGTATGATGTGCCACGAGCTGTCGTAGCAGTCGTCGTATCCATTGGCGGCCATCCTCTCGCTTCCGGTTGCTGTCAAACTGCGTCCACCGCGCACTTCACTCCATCAAACAGTTACGCGTTTCGAACGGTTCGAAGACCACGGCCGTTTTGCGTTCTCCGCGTACGCGAGCCGACCAGATAAGAAGAGGTGATTATCTATGGCAGTTCGAGCGAGCGATAAGTCCGGGCCAGGTGACGATCGACGGCGCCACTGATAACGACACAGGGTACCACCTCCCCCCGTTCGATCCGACGGTAGAGAAAAAAACGAACGTCCTGTACAGGTGGCGGATTGCGTATTTTGTTCTTTGGTATTGATTTAGGTGGTTTAGTTGTTTAGCTTCGTGGCGCCCGAATTTGTGAGTTTCGTTTAGAACAATGTGGATCACGACCCCCTGGGGGGTCACGATGAGGTACTCGCGAGGTCGCTGAGAATTTCCAAAATAAGACAAACACGAGTTAAATCATATATTGTTATTTTAATAACGTAAATAAAAATATAAAAATTAGTTATTAGTAACATAGAAAAAGTCCGTAAAAATAAAAGAGAAAATAAAGTGAAATATTTTCATGTTAATGGCACCCAAGTACGAGGCGATTTCTCACTTTTGTTTTGATGGCACTCATAGATGAGAAACTTAACTCGCGTAAATGTAATGTTACAAATGGAACCAAACATTTAATAGCTTCATTCGCCAACTGAGGGTAGTCCTGCATCTTGTTGGTCCAAAATTCACATGTTTTCTTATCACAGGCCATGGTGACATTTTTGAAGATGATTTAGACATATTGACATAAGACATAAGACATGAGTTATTGACTATTGATTTCCTCGGTTGCGATATACACTTGTGTCTGTTTGTCGCTCGTAGTGTACACCTGCTCAAGTTTTCTTAAACACCCCCAAAAAATATTTCGTTCACATCCCATTACTGAAAAGTAAATACAGTTGAAGTACAAAATGTTCCAAAGTAGAACTTGCATCTATTTCAAAATATCAGATTAGATCATTTTGATTTTTGATCAAAAATGTAATTGGTCATAAAATCATCTACAGTTTATCCCTATACAGAACTTTTATACATGTTTGTAAGTCTTAAACCTATTTTTCATTTGTTTTTGATTTTCTATATTTATTTTTTGATAATTAATAATTTTGTTAAACGAACATGTTCAAATTCAGGCCAATCAGGGTCGAGATTTGCACCCAAGTGTATCATGAAAGAAGGTTATGATTTTGTCGTGTTTTCTTCAATATCTGCTGCAATCTTTTTACTTCGTCCATACCATACCAACCCAACCAATAATCATAAGGTATCGGGTCCTCCATCTCTGCGTAATCAACGTATCCTCGATTATTACTTCAATCCGAGTCAAACTGAATTTTCCAAAACCTCTGTTAAGTTTATTGTCAAAATGTATTCGTCTTATAATTACTGTAAAAATATCGACAACTCAACAATATTGAGTTAAACATTAAGATTTTGCATGTGTGGTGGGTCTTGGGTTATTTTCAGAAATTATTTCATGGGAACCAAGTCAAGTTTACCAAAATTAATGTATTTGGGTATAAGTTGGAATATTCGATTTCTAACTTGAGACAACCCAACCATATTTATCAAAACAATACAATATTCTGTAAACAACCGTTGAGTTTTTTTAACCAAGTGGAATAAATATTGTATTAATGGTAAAAATTTAGGTTTTCTAAGTTGTATAATAACCCCAACCCAACCCAACCCAAGACATTTATAAAAATAATTAGCTCTTCAATAAGTTTATTCTTAGCCACCCCAACCCAACCCAATCACAATAAAAATAATAACGTGATTGTTGTTTGTCAAAAATCAAATGAATTTTTGATTTTTTTTCCTGTTTTGAATGAATTCTACGGATAACTCATTGAAACCAAGATAATTGCAGACTTCCCCGGAACTAATGCTAAAGTTGAGATGAGTTGGGTTTGGTTCCTGGGTATAGTTAACTTAAGATTTAAAAGTAAAAAGTAAACAAATCAATAATTATGTTTTTGAACATGCTCAAGTTTTCCCGAAACCAAAGTTTAAATCAATGACACAACCAGCTACAAGAGCCCAGCAATTATATAATCGAGCCCATATTAGAACTCGCAATGTGATAGAAGGGGTGTTCGGTTGTTGGAAAAGGAAATTCCCTGTTCTGCATTGGTACTAACAAATGTAGATTCGATATTTTTGCTTAACAATTCGTCCTATTTTGCAGATACGACGTTACCAGTTAGCTAAACGAAAACAGATACGATTTCTGGCTCTAATAATAAATCAAGGAAACAAGTTCATATGTTTGCGCTGAGCTAAAAACCTGAAAAACGTAAAAAAATGTAGATACGACTTTTGCTTAACAGGGCAGTATTGGTGTTGTTGACTTACAAATGTTTGATGATGGCTGTTCACGAGACTCTTCATTATTTTTTGAAATTATTGATGTTAATTCGGAGGACAATACTTCGTGTGTAGAAATTTTATCCCAAATCGACGTGTTCGTCAACGTCGTTTACTCCAAATTCCACCTAAATTTCATTAAAATTATCATTTCTTCCGGGCTTCGCGAGAGAAGACTTACTGGTTCCGGGGTGGTTTTCATTTTGTTCAATATAATCCGTATCAAATGTATTATATATACTTTGGAGAGTTTTCTTGTTTATTATATCTAATGTTAAGTCATAATTTGGATCTTTATCGATAACAGTTTTTTTTTATTTCCTCATCCAGTTTTGTAGACCTCCCTTCTTTCACTAGCAGCGGTGTGTCTTGGGAACGCAAAATTGTTTGGGGCTTCTGTATTAAATTCGTTAGTAATCATTTTCTAGTGCTTCTCTTTTTCTGCTTCCCAAACACCATCCGACATAATAACGTACTTTTCCCCAGAGTGGAAAAATTAGCATCTCGTTTCCGTTTTACAACTTGCGCCATCGCAAAACATGTGTCACATTTATAATAAATTGTAACAGGCCATCTTTTCATTTTTTTCATTAATATAAATTTATTTTTTGATGGTGCAATATTACTGCTGTTTAAGCAATGATTAAAGTTAATGTTTTAGTTAACATGTATTAGATTAAAGTGCGGTGCAACCGGGCATAAATCATTCTTCACGAATTAAGTTGCAAAACTGCATTTATTTTCACGACCATCCCACAAACATACGATTTCGTACTACCTGGCAAGAGAGAGTTATGTCAAATATTTGTTCAAACGTAGACATTTATCAATTTATCGTTTATAACGTGTAGTAGTAGATATCTTGAATAAACCGAGCAGGTATGTAAACAACGCCGTGTTACATTGCGCACTCGTTGCTCATTTTTAGTTAAATTCACGCAAAACGTGTTTAAATTAAATTGAATTTTTGCGTCGGTATCAATCGCTTCCCGCAATCAAATATTTTTACTATTTCTGATCGAACGCAATTTGTTTCATTCCGCGCCGGGCTCTTTATCGCAGACTTCGCCATATGGCCTTATTTACTCTATTTAGTACATTTTATATCGGACGCTGATAATTCCGCGCATACAAACCATATCCATTACCCATTGGGGTTTATATAAGCGATATCTGATGGCGTATAAAATGCGTGTGCGTATTTATCCGGATTAATTCGAATGGACGTTGATTGGGGTTTCCGGCCTGAAAAATAATCAGTCGATCGAACAATATACTAGGTATACGTACGTCATTGATGACTATATTCATTTCGATGCAATTTTCCAACTGGAAAATTTAAAAATTCAAAAAAGAATTTAGCATATTTTGAGATTAAACCAAACTAATTTGTATAATGGCGGATTGTATGATGAAGGCCGGTGGCGACCTCTACGCAACAGTAGTGCAACATTTACAACTTAAAATCACTGACGGGAGAATTACAGTTTTATTTTAAACGAAATTGTTTATTCAAAAATATTCTTCTTCCTTTCATCTTTTGGTTTGTTGAAATTTCTTCCAAGCTTTTTTTTCCTATTTTGTCCTTTACTTCATCAGTCCACCATTGTGTCCTTCTACTTTGGTCTACTCTTTGTTTCCTACATACTTGCTCACTTGTCTTTACTAGCACTTTCATTTCCTCCTTCTTCAGTTTTCTATTTACTATTTCATGGTACTCTTTCCTTACCTTCTCCTTTTTTGGTTTTTCTATTTTAATCCTTTCATACTTCCTATCATCCATCATCTTTTGTGTTTCTATTTTTGTCTTTGCTATCACTAAGCTGTGATCGGTGCTTATTTCCGCCCATTTTTCTACTTTCAGTTCTATTATATTTGCACTCGTCTTTGCTGTGTATACTAATCAATTATGGTCTTCCCCCCCCCCCCCCCCGATCTGATCCATTACACTTCCTAAACCGAAAATCCCGAGCACCATTTCCTCGAATTTCTCAGGTGATTAGTTTCTTTAACATCCAAATTTCACTGAATAATTCAAATTCACAAACAGTCTGGTGAATTCATTTTATTTAACATAATTACAACGTACTTATCTACAAAATTTCACTTTGAAACTTAAACAAAAACAATTTTGCAATAATCTAAAGCGAGATATTTAAACTTAAATACGGTTTAAATTTAAATAACAATTAAATCACTAGTAACAGAAATGAGAGCAGTGCATTAATTTAGCACGAAAGCAATGTGAATAAATTAAAATGTAATTAATAATTGTCGTTTTAGTGATATGTAATCGTTAGTTGCGATCCAACCGTAGATGAGCCAACTCGTCCAACTATTACACGCAATCCTCGCAATCTTTGCATTCAGTCGTATTCATCGTTAAGCAAGTTACGCAAGTTCACACTGCCCGTCCTCTACGCTCATTTAAATAATTTATTTACCATAGACACTAAAATATACATGATCACAGCATTAAACTAGAATAATATTATATAAATAAAACTATACAAATACGTTATATAAAGTACAAAATTACAATCTGCTTATCGTAAACTAAAGAGATTCATTTTCACAAGTTAACAAAAACGTTCTTGTTAGACCTATTGTGTACGGCTACGGGCGACGTAGCTTCCGATTTGTAAGCACCGGCCTCGATCGTCCCGTAGGTTAACAGACTGTCGTCGTTTTCATTTTGGTACAATCCGCCGCCGGACGGCGCGCTCGCCGCTTTGGGAACCAGAGTGGCGTACTCATCTTCGCCACGAGCCAACGTGTACATGCTACGTCCACGTATTCTTCTACTTATGGAACTTCCTGTTTACGACAATTCACAATTTATTATTATACTACCCGAATAATTAATAATATTGATCGGCGTCAATCAATGATGATTACAATAAAAACAATACTGACCTACGATACCCAAGTGCTCTGTAATATCTCGTTGTACATCTGATACGTCCCACATCGCCAAGAACGCGCTACAGCAAGATTGCGTCGAGCCGGATCTTATATATGGAACGTACGAGAAACTGTAATGATGCGCAATGGCGGCCATGCACATTTCGATGCATATTATGAAGTTCTGCAAGTTCGTTCCGTTCAAACAATTGATTAAACAAATCGATCGAAATTACCTGTAATCGCGCCGATAAACTTAGGCCGTCTTCGTCGTTGTTGGCGTTCGGCCGGACCGCGCCAGAGTAGACTAGAATATCGATCAGCACACCTTGACTATAAAATGTGATTATAAAAAGTGCAACTTTTAATTTTTAAAACTTACAAGAATGAGAAAAAAACAACAGCTTTAATGCAGAGAAACTTAGGCAGCGGTTTCATTGGTCTGAGTTCCGCCAAACTCGCCTTGTAAAACATAATTAAGCAATACATCGCGATGAACTGACTCAAATTGTTAACGGCGATCAAGTAAGGAAAAGCCACGTCTCCCCTGAACTCCCCCTCTCCGTAAACTCCGCTCAATTCAAACACTCTAAAAAAAAATACACATTAATTAACACAGATATCAACATTGTCACCTTAACTAAGAATAATGTATATACATGTAAATTATATTACAATTTTAACCAACATAGTCATAATAATTTCTACAAAGTAAACGCCAGTACTACAAAAAAAATAGAGAATTAATTAAAAGAAAAAATAAAAGATATTTGGAGCGACCAACTCATTAACATTTCAAATTCATCCAAGGTATAAACAGCATTTGCCAACATAGACTCTTCAAACACGTAGTAAACTTTGCAGAAGGTGAAACTAACTTCAATCCACAAAATACAAATTGTTATTGTTAAAGAATGTATTTCTGAACTAATTATTCGAAAAAATTATCTCAACACAACTTACACAGCCAACGCAGTGGTCACCGGTCGGACAACGGTGTATTGTAAAATACCATGCTTACAAATATGCACGAATTCACGTCCCATTTCCCACTCGGGCAGGCAACAAAGAGGAAATATGTGTTTCACCTGCGGTTTCAATTCCAGACTGACCTCCAAGTCCATCTCCATGTTGAGATAGTTCAGCAGGAACTTCATGAAGTTGTAAATGACGTACGCTTCGTAGCACTCTCGCGCGCAGTTGACGTAAATCGCGTGCTTCGGATAAATCAAACCGAGCCACTGCGGAAAATCGATTAGGTCGGGGTTTCGCAATTAAGTAAATACTCACGGCGTTCAGCGCGTAAATCGGCACCATCCACAGCACCCTGTAAACAACAATGGGAGATTAAACGAACACGAAATCGACATGACGAGTACCTAATGATATGTTTCTGCAATTTCGGTTGCGTGTAATGAATGACATGTTGGATGATTTCCCACAGAGAAATCGGAATCGCCACAAAGACAAAGACGCCGCCGATAAGAATCTCCTGGTCACGTCTGTCGAACCCGTTTTCTAGAGACTTCACTAGAAAGAGGGGTACAAAAACGAGAGCCGCGAGCGCGTAAAACGTGATGAAAAGCGGCCTGATCCATAGTCTCCACCTGGAGAGACAATTGAGGCAACCGTCGCAGACCATCATCGACCTTCACATACTTCAAAATCGCGTCGTTATCAACGCGATAAGTCAATTAAACGTCAACAAGGACCAGCTGTTCACCAGCGCTGCCAACTTAACCCAACGAACATAAACGCAACTTTCAAATTTTCGATTTCTATTTTTAAACTAAATACAATAAATTAAACAGACAGAAACGCTCAGAATTCGATTTGGCCGTCGTCTTCCCTCTCGATCGGATTTTCTTTCAGTAAGGCGACTATCATACTAAAAGTAAAATTTTAAATTTGAGGAAGAACTGACGTTTTTGATCATTAAATTACCAGTACAAATAGGTGAAGAAAAATACGAGATAATACCCCAGGTTGATCATGCAGTCTTTCATGTGTTTTTTCAGCTGCCCTCGGTTGTAGATCTCGGTCGGTTCGTACACGCCGATGTTACCGCCGGGTACTTTTTTAATTTCGTAGATCATCCATCCGGCCATCGGCAAATTGACAAACGTCAACATCCAATGGCAATTTAAGAGTAACAGCAGACATAGAAAAAGATGTGCGAAGAGTTTCGGTCTGATCCAAAAATTTAACTTCGAACAGCACTGCTGCGCATTTATGTAGTCGCATTCTAAGTCTGAAATTGTTATCACCTGCACAATTTAATTAAGGATGAGTACACTAAAATGCTTTTAATTAAAACTTACATAAAAATAATACGTAAGTCGTAAGGCGACTTATTTATATATTAAGAATTTCACCGTTTCAAATAAACATGTCTTATAAAGGATACGAAATAAACCAACAAAAATAAAAGGGCTCCGGTGTTCACCAGAGATATCGCAAACAACATGGGATCAGAGAACAACATTTTCGTTATGCTTTTATGTGATGTTTTCGAACATTTAAAACTGTTTACATTTGCTCACGTCTCGCCCATTTTATTTATCACCATGAAGTGAATTAGTACGACAGGTACTTATTTTTGTTATATTGGCAATTGAAATTATATTCGAAAATGTTAAAAACGATTTTATTTCCGCTGTAACTAAATCTTTTTGGTTTCTATTTTGATAATAATAATAATAAATAAATAAATAAAACCATTTTGTTGTTAAATTATTAACGAACGCAAAACCACTGATAACGTTATAACTAGTTGGTGCCCCTTCCAAACTGTCATTGTCACGATCAGCTGGTTCCCACTCGAGTGAAAAATCGGCATAATTTAACTTAAAAATTAAAAATCATGTTGCGTTCGCTTCTTTATTTACTTTAGAACGTATTTATGCACGTGCAAGTGGAATTTTTGATGTATTTGTCGCGCTGGAAGGATGTTCATACGTGATCCCTGCGGAATAATATGCATTGTAATCACCTACCTGGCGGTTTTCTACGCGGACTACGTCGTTGTGAGATGGATCATTTTACAAACGATGTCGGATAGGTAACGATTATGCCTATTTTTGTTATCGTTTACGAGAAATGCCGTTTTAGCTTGTGGGGCACCTTCAACGCTGTTGTTTTCAACTCGATAGTGTTCCTGCTAGGCATGGCGCATTTCAAAGCGGTCGTGTCGGATCCCGGGACGGTTCCGCTGCCGCAGAGCAGGATCGACTTTTCCGACATGCACTCGGCCGAAACAGGTACGATGAAACTCCGTGACGGCGGTTTTTAGTAACGTTTTTTACGTGCAAGGTTGTGAGGTTGATTGGACGATATGTTCACGTTGTGAAACTTATAGACCTCCACGAGCCCATCACTGTAGGATCTGCAAGAGGTGCGTCAGAAGGATGGACCACCACTGTCCGTGGATTAATAATTGTGTCGGTGAACGAAATCAAAAGTATTTTATACAATTTCTTATCTACGTAGGTACGTGTTTGAAGTTTTTTGTTACTCCTATGTTGTTGGAAAAAAATTTCAGCGATTGTGACATGTTGACTTTATTCGTTTTGTTAGTCGAAGTTGCCAAACCATTGAGTATTATAGCCTTAAACCAGGGATTCCCAAACTATTTTGGGGAAGAGACCCCTTTTCCAAAATGAACTGATAAATCAGATCCCCATAGCCAAATGACTTTAAAAATCCTATCTCTAGTTTTTTTCTTATTGATACAAAATAAATATTAATTTTTCTCTGCAAGCATTTCTTGCCAATTTTATCTTATCTTGCTGTCGTTATATAAAATTAAATTTTAGGTGTACTCTCCGCTTACGCAATAACCTTAATAGTGATATCTTGGATAACAGAATGCAAGGACTGCGACGTGGACGTCCCGACAAAACAAAGAAGGATGTACGTCTCAAATTCTCGATTCGTTTAACTTACTCACACTCTCACCTTACAGAATGCATTGCGTCATATTGCTCTTGGAGAGCGCTCTGTTCGGACTGTTCGTTTCCGCAATATTAACCGACCAGCTCCAGGCGATACTCGGGGACGAGACGGCCGTCGAGCAAGTTCAAAAACAAGGCCCTTACAGGCCGCACAAGCCGAAGATGGTTCTGTTGAGCGAAGTGTGCGGCAGGCAGCACCCGTTGCTCTGGCTGCTGCCGTGTTCTTCGGTTCCGCGAAAGTTTGGCACGCCGCTTCTCGACCACCAAGTCTAACGCTTCTACTTATTTACATTCGTATTCCGACAATTTCGTACTTAGAAACTCAGGTTAATATTTATTTTATCACCGCTCCTACATATCATGTATAAATGTGAATGATGCTTTAAGTGTTTCCGTTACGTATGTTGGTATTTTTTACATTTGTTAAAAATTTTATTTTTGTTTTTTATATATGATATATATTTATATATGCGTTGATCGATGTACTTTTAAATGAACGATTCGAAATAAAAATTATAGAAAAGAACGTAACTTGTCATTAGAAAACGTACCAATTAGCTTGTGTTCAATAAAATAGCAGTTTGTTCCACATATGAAGACAATGCAATAACTACTTACAATGATGTTATTGTTGTTTGACATAAAATTTGAAGCACGAAAGAATAGCTAAACAAGTTAACAGGTGAATCTATTGTTAGCATCTCTGCTTCACATTGATGAGAGATAGAATTTAGTAAAGCCTGGTAGCTTGAATAATATAACTTTTAAGGCAGTTAACTTTATATCTGTCCATAGATTTTCAATAACATTGAGGCGTGGAGACCATGTTGGCCACTTCAGAACCTTCTTTTCTTCGGTGCAGTATAAATCATTTTTGTGTTCGAATAATCAGTTAATGACAAAAAGAATCTTATCTGTCTTTACACATTTAAATACATTCCTTATCATCCAACTAATGGGAAAAAATGCACATATTTTCTTGCCAGCATAAAATTATTGAGTTTAATAAAACATATAAATTGGACTTTTCCAAAACATCAATTTTTACATTTTTCAATCTTTGTCTGCATGAACATTTCAGAAAATTTCATTTCCACTTTATCGACTTCATTTCATCAGCGTAGTTTTATATTTTTAAAATTTTTCTATGGCCATACGAACTGATCTGTGAAATACATTTTCGATAAATATTCTGGACTACTTTATCATGAGACTGATTTTGTATGTCAGAAAGTGACAAATACAGAATTATTTTACTAGGGTTTACTAAGATTAAATAAATTTATATTTATATTTATATTTCATATTATTTTGATTCAAAATATCAAAAAATGTTATAGTTTATTTTCGTAATATTAATTTTATTAATTTTCAATGATGAATGATTCAAAAAATAATTAAAATAGATCCATACTAATGGTAAAATACACAGCTTTTTATCACAAGGCATGAATATTTCATAAGCAAGATGCCTAATGAGAAAAAAAGCATTTTTCCAATTTTAATATCAAATTTTAACAAAAAATCACACTGTCCTTTACGTCATTCCATAATAAACTTGGAAAATACGAAATTATCGTGATTTTTATTGCACTTTTCTTTAAAACAACTTTTCACAATTAAAATATCATCAAATTTTAACTTGACTTCAAACCAAAATCATGAAATCTGAAATGAATTACAAAACGAAATAACGAATATATTTTCCTAATTAAACATAAAGTATATTATATTTCCACTCACAAGTCGTCAAAAAATAAAATATTAATTTATTAATATAACTTAAGTCTACTTGGTTCTCAAGCGTGGACCACTTTGGTGGATTGTCCCTGGATCAGCGTCCAAAAAGAAAATGTTAATTTAATGATATGACAAGTCAGTTGCATGAGAAATTTCAATTCTACCCAAGAACCAAATAGAACAGATTTTATCTGCGAGAATCTACTTATCAAGATAAATTATGTGTGACAATAAGGTATACAGTGTAAGGGGGGCATTTGATATTTTTTACTGATATGCAATGGGTTTTATTTACATTTCAATGGTACACACAAAAAATTATTTTATGTTTAAATTGTGTAACATAACATAACAAAACCCAAAATAATACGAGATAAAAAAAACCTCAAGCTTGTCCAGGAACTTAGACCAGATATCACTTTATTTTTTCCAACGAAGCAGCTTTCCATTTCCACGTACATTAATTTTAATCTAGACGTTGAGCTTCGCTTCAATCACCGCACAGCCACATTAAAACAAACAACTAAGCAACAATATCCTGTGTATTATATTAAGCAAAAACAAAACAAGTACATCTAAAGAAAAATATATTCGATCGATTACACAGTATATACACTTACAGGGATTAAATACAAATGACAGATTCCGAACTCCTCGACGAAACGAAAAACACAACATGGTCACGGTGCGTTGCATACATGTAAAAAAAAAGTACGAAAATTAGAAAAGAAAATCACCTAACCTAAATACACCTCGGTACGAAAATTACATTGGAAACTTAAAAGCTAATACTGCACGCGATCAGTTCGCGACGACCTTTTTCGTCGTGGACGAGGCGGGGCTGCAAACGTTGCAATCGTCGTCGGAAGAGTCAGAACTAGAACTGTCGGAATCGGAGCTGCTCGAGTCGGTGTCCGACGCCGAGCCGTCGGTGTGGCTGTCGTCGTGGTGGGCGTTTATCGGGTTGTAGAGCATCGTGTTTAACGGGAGGTTGTTTAGTTCGGTCGGCGTAAACGTCTGGAAAAAAATTATCGGTGATGAATTATTTGTTTCTAATAACAAAGTAAAGCTAATTATATCTTTGAAATAAAAAAAATAATCATCTGCATTAATTAAATTAATATATTTTAATATTTATTTTCTTCGAAGATCACCTTATAATAATCCGTGAATTGTCCAGGAACCAAAGCGACGGGATAGTGTCCAATTGTTGATTTTTCGATGTTCGCAAACCTTCCCCGTGGGTAGTGCACGGTGAAGGTCTGCAAGTCCATGCAGGCTTTCCTTTCTTCTTTACGCGCTTTGTTGAAGGTGAGGTTCCAGGCGGCGGCCGACTGGACAGCCTGCTGCGTAATGTCGAGCTTGTTTTTCTCCTGACTGGCCGCCAGGCTCAGGGCTTTTTGCTTGTTCGTAAAGTCTTTCGCTTGCCGGTCCCTCTGATGCTTGCAGTACTCCTCGTACTTGTTCTGAAAGTCGGAATACATGATGTCCAAGATGTCGGCGCTGTTCACGCACGTCAGGCCGAGATCGCACATTGCCTCCGAAGCCAGGCCGCTCTCCCTGATAAAATCACGCTCTTGCATTTCAACAGGACGTCGATTAATACCTGCAACAAAAAAAAAACGAAGAATAAATCTCCATACAAATATAAACACAGTGTAGACGTAGACATATCCAAATTTTTATTCAAAAAAATTATTGTATCGATATTTTTATCTTTTAATCGGTTTCTCTTGTCTTTGGTTATTAGGACAGCTTTTGAAAAAAAACACAGCAATTGCCGTCACACTTAAAAATTTCATGGGAACCTTCTTCAGAGATGGAAAAGCACTTTCTTGTGTATCCCAAAATACCATAGGCAAAAGTTTGATAACACCACAAAACCAGGAGCACGCGGTTCCTTCTAACTTTAAATGTAGCCAGCAGGAAATCTTGATCTTTATAATAAATTGGAGACTGATTTTAAATTATAAAATTATTAACTCGTAAAATTAATTCACAAATTTAGATCTACCTTCTATAAAGGAAAACAAAAACATTGTATTTTTACATTGGGTTCATTTGAAGATATTTTCTCCACTAGCCCCAACCCAACCCAACAAAACATTAACAACTTCGAAAGGTTATGCCTTAGCTAGAAATGGTAAGCATTTTTAACGACTTAAAGGAGTACTCGTTAAGATTCGAACGAGTTTAAGATTTAAACGAGTCTCCTTGGGATCTAAACAAGATCTACTACTGGTGTCCATTCTCTCATCCTTTTTTGCCATTAGCCTCTCATTTCCAATCCATGACCCAAACCCCTTCAGATCTTTGAATAAAATTAAAACGATAATAGACTTAAAAACACGATAAAAAAACCAAAGAATTTCGCGCATCCCAACACAACACAACAACAAATCTAATCGAACGCCTTATCATCCGGATCAAGTATTCAATTCCGCGTTCGAACCGCACGTCACATCGAAAACCCGGGGGGCCGTACCTGGATATTTCCGTTTGAAGGATTTGATCCCGAGGAACTGCGCGACCTGTTCCTGCAGCATGAACGGCCCGCCGCCGCCCCAGTAATACTCGGCCAGCTGCTCGGCGGAAATGACTTCGCCTTCGGGCTCCTGATGGACGTCCATCCTGGGGCCCTTGCGCACCTTGACGCTTTCGGTGGTGGCCGTGCTCTGCACGGAGCTCTGGGTGTCCTCGACGTCGCCGGGCGTCGACACCTGAAACGGACGGCCGTGAAAATGACGCGATTTTTTCGGGAACCCGGGGGGCGCCGTCGGGACGAAAATGTATCCGAAAAGCACGCTCGAATTAAAACAAACATATCAATCTGCTAGATAACTGAGCCGGGCAAGTGCTCGCGATAACGAACATCTGATTAAGGCGTATTTGCTGTCGCTGGGTTATCTGCGGCGTCACGCCAACGGCGGTTCTCCGAGATCAGATTAGAACGTGTAGGTGTCTTCCAATGAGTATTGACGGAAAAATTTGCTAATTATAATTTGGATTGATTGTTAAAATAGATGAATTGTTTTAGCTCAATCACTCACTCATCAGAAGTTTTTAATTCTTCTATGTATGATTTCTGCCAATTTTAGCAAAAAGACATCGCTGTAACATTTGTAGAAATGACAATTTTTCTGCACTAAATGAATGAATTAAATTGGAATTTGGCATAGTTACTAAGCTTACCCAACCCAACCCAACCCAACCATTTTCCATTTTATTTGGATTTCTATCGTATTTTATATTAATCGAAGGGTAGGGTTGGGTTGAGTTGGGTTGGGTTGGGTTCTTGCTCCCTTGCACATAGTATTTTATGTTTCAATTTTTAATTTTGTTCCAATTGTTTGCCTCACTTTCGTGTCTTGTTACAAATTTTTTACAATTCTTTTTAATTTAAAAAAATGCGTAGACCAACAATAATGGTTATTAATTTTTCAATTTCTTTCATTCAGTTCATTTTTTCTTTTCCTTTAAACTTCGATTATTACTTCAAAGAGTGGGAAGAAAAAATAAAAAAGAAAAATAATGTAATTTTGTATTTTATTTTAAGAAAAATATGCAAAAAATGCAAAAGTAGTATTTTTATATTAGCTTGATATTTAGTTTAATTCTTATTTTTTTTTGATTTTATTCCATTTTAATTTGAGCTAAATTAATGTCTTGATTAACATCGTTGCATTTTTTATATCGAATAATACAACGAACGTTGATGAGTTAATATGTAATGTCCACGCACGTGGACTTATTTTTAATAATTTGTTCAAAATTTCCATTATCTTTAAATAAATAAACTCAGGGTTAATTATCAACGCGCCGCTCGAAACGACTCGTCGTAAAAAATGTGTTTCTCATTCATATTTCGTTAATAAACACCCGTGAAAATTTGGAATGAATCCAACGACAAGACCGCCCGACACGCGCACGTCAAATAAAATACAATCCCGACCGAAACCAGCAGATTAATTTGTTAACTCGGCGCGTTGTTAAATTTAGGGATCTGTCGATCGACTCACCTGTTTGGCGGGAGTTTGTGCTCGGCTGTTGTTAATTTCCGCGCTCATCCTCGTCTCCTCTTCGATAAGCACAATATCACTAGTTCTAGTACTGACATCTTCCGATTGTTCCTCTTTCATTTCGACATCGCCACCGTCCACGTCGAGCTTTTTACTATGTTCGGCGATCGCAGCCGCCGCCTCCTCTTTCAACAATTTCAATTTGGCCGCCGACACTCTCTGTTGCTGCATTCACAAAAATGCAAACGTCAGACGATTCACACTTTCACGAAATCCGCTTTGTGGTTTTTTTCAGAAGAGGGAGAGAAAGAGACACACAACATACACACACACAGAGAGACATGCACGGCAAAATTTAAATTTCGATCCGACAAAGTACGTATTTTAATACGTTTTAAAGAGTGGGAGAGAAAAACGAAAACGTGTATATATATGTATATATATATATATAAAATCACTGCGGGAGAATATCCACTGAATCTATTAATAACACCCTGGCATGTGTGTGTGTGCGTGTGTGTGTCGATGTGGCAGAGAGAGATAGCTAGAGTGCATGTGTTTGGCTTGGTGTGATGGCCAGCATATATTTAGTATCACACATAATTACATTACAATATACTAAAACAAAAACGAACGAGCTTATAATCGTCATAGACGTTTTCTTCACTTTACTATTTGAGTGATAAAATGTTTAGAAATTTACAAATTCGGAAGCAATACTTAACAAGATTATTTCACTACATATATGTACAATTATATAAAACTTTCCAAGATCATTTACATTATGTAAAATTAAGATATAAAACTGTCTATTTGAGTTTATTTTATTGCACACCCTTTTCAACTCACCCGGCCACCTCTAGAGCCCCCTCCTCGAGATCCCCTCCCTCTTCCCCTGCCCCTGTTGGATCCTCTCGGCCTTCTCGTTCTTATGCCGAGTGTCGTCCTAACAGAAGGGCCGCGACAGCTGCGTTTCGGTCTCCCGGTCTCTTCGCTGATCAGAGGAGGAGGAGGAGGCGCCTCTTCTTCTTTAACGTCTTTAAAATCTTCTCTCACCACCAAAGGCACCTTTCTAGGTCGCCCTCTCTTCCTGGGAGTGGGCACGATCGGCTGCGCGGGGACCGCAGGCACTATGTTTTTCATCACCGCCGCCGACTCGGGCGTGATCTCAAAAATCGGAATCTTTTCCAGCGGATCGTCCAGCTGGCTGCTCACCACCGAAATATCGACGGAGTTGCCCTTCACCGGTTCCATTCGCTCTTTCTTCTCGTCGCCGGCCTCGATCGGCGTTATAGTCAGATCGCCGGTTTCGAACCGCGTCCGTTTCGTTTCGACGTCGAAGTTTCCCTCGAGCGCCCGCTTCAACTTTCCCTGCTCGGACACTATGTGCGCGTGGCCGCCCTCTTTCGAAAACTTCAACTTGATTTTCCCCAATTTTTCGATCTCTTCCGACGCCTCGCGCTTTCGCAGTTCCTTCCCCATCGTGCTTTTGTTGATCTTCAAGACTATGCGTTCTTGTTTTATTTGATCTTCGAAGTCGATCAATTCCGAGTTGTTTTCAACGTCGGGGTGCTTGATCGGCTTGATCGTTATTTTCGGACTTCCCGCGGAATCCTTGACGTCGTCGTGCGACGGCTTCACTATCGGTTTTATCGTTATCCTCGGACTGTGCAAAACGTCGTCCGGCTTGGGCTCGTCGCTGGGCTTCATTATAGGTTTTATCGTAATCCTGGGGCTGCGCAAAATCTCTTCGTCTTGTTCTTTGGATTCTTCGTGTGGTTTTATGATCGGTTTTATCGTAATTCTTGGACTGTGCTGGATCTCAACGGGTTCCTCGGCCGGTTTCACGATCGGCTTGATCGTGATTCTCGGACTGTGCGAAGTTTCCGCTTCGTATTCCGCGCTTTCGTCGGGTTTGATGATCGGCTTGATCGTAATCCTGGGACTCGTTTCGCAACTCTCGTCCGGTTTGATTATGGGTTTGATGGTTATTTTCGGATTGTGGGACAATTCTTCGTCCTGCGCCGGCCTAATAGGCTTTATCGTTATTTTAACGCTTTCGTCGTCTTGTTTGGCGGACCTAGTCTTCGGGCTCATTTTGTCGTCGGATTTGAAGACGGGTTTGATCGTCAATTTTAAAGGACTCAGCATTTCCGATTTTTTTACGACTTTAGGACTCGCCGGCCTGTTGGGGCTCAAATTTTTAATGATCAGTTTGGGACTGTGTTGCGAATCCGAACGTTCCACGATCGGCTTGATGGTGATCTTAGGAACGGTTTGCTCGGATTCTTCGCCCTTGCACGACGTCCTCAACACCGGTTTTATTATCAGTTTGGGGACCGTGGTCTCCTTGCTTTGATTTTTTTCGGCGGGGTCGTAAATTTTCAAGATTGAGTGGGCACCGTCCGATTTGTTTCTGCCGTCGTCTTTGGAACCTTTGTGTTTCGTTATGGTCATCTTCAAGTCTTGATTCGACGACATTTTGGAACTGTACTTGGAAATCGCTTTCGTTTCGTGCACGTCTTTGTTTTCAGACGCGGGTTTAGGTTCCGTTGAATCCTCGACTTGTATGATCAATGGAGTTTCCAACTGAAATTTGGGCGACGATATCGCTTCGCTCACAAGACCTTGTCTGCTGATGCAGCCTTGGAGATCCAAATTTTTGTTCAATTTGTCGTCGCCCGTTTTTGTAATCGCGTCGATCGTATCTTCTATCAAATCTCGCTGAGTGAATTCTAAATTTTCAAATTTGTCATCGTCGGATTTAACGGTCTCACCTTGTCCAACTTCTACCATCTCGACTTCGCTCAACACGACGTGATCTTCGATTTTTTCATCGTCAGGCTCGACCACTATGCACGTTCGTTTTAACTCCTCGATGCCCGATTCTTCGATTTCCGACAACGAAATTTCTTCTATTGTCAAGACGTCATCAGCATCTGCGTCGTATAAATCTTGTTTCTTGGTGCTGTCGATCAAAGGTATCTGTTCCTCGATGATCGCGCTCAGCTCGATGTTCTGATCGAATTCTTCCTGAATTTGGGTGATTTCGATCGTCGTCTCTTGCAGCTCGCATTGCTTCTCCATGAGCAAGTCGATTTGCTCGCTTATCTCGTTTTCGGTGATCGACACGCCCTCCTGCAAACCCAACAATTGAATGTGCGAATCGGCCATCGCCAAATCAATACCTTGGATTTCTTCTTTGTGGATTAGTTCGATGTTCGGTTCTATTAATAATTCATCCAACGTGCTTTCTTGTTTCACGTCCAAAAATTCGACGATCTCTTGGCTTTCGACGTAAACATTAGGCGTTACTTTATGTTCTTGTTCGTCCGCAGTTTCTAATAATTGTTGGATTTGTTCGGCAACCGCGTCCGGTTCTAACTCGACCTTTTCTTGCTGGTCGTGAATATTCTTAACGAGCAACGTTTCAAGGTTCACAGGATCTTTCGTAAGTTCAATGAGATTAATGATTTGTTGTTCGACTAAATTAACGTCTTTGGTGGTGTGCGGCTCTGGATAAAGATTTTCGGTGGAATCTGGGAAATTTGTGATTTGTTCCGAGACTACGTCGGATTTGTCATGGTTTATGTGCTCGACGGTTTCTTTGTCAATATCGTTAATTTCTTTAGTTGATGTAAATATTGAGATTTTCTGGTCATCCAAATCATCAGATTTGTGTTGACTGATGGGTTCAACATCACTGATTTCTTTAGTCGATGCCGGAAACATCTGCTGGTCCTCGAATACATTAGATTTGTGTTGACTGACGTGGTCAAGATCGCTAATTTCTGTTGTTGATGTTGTAAACATTGACATTTTCTGTCCGTCCAAATCGTCGGATTTATCTTGACTGATGAGTTCAACATCGCTGATTTCTTTAGTCGATGGAAATAATGAAATTTTTGGGTCATCCAAATCGTTAGGTTTGTCTTGAGTAACGTGTTCAAGATCGCCGATTTCTTTAGTCGAAGTTGGGAACATTGAAATCTCACAATCGTCTGAATCAACAGATTTGTGTTGACTAACGAGCTCAACGGTGTTTAGCTCTTGAGCAAGCTCAGATTCAAGTTGCACGTTTTGCTCTGTAATGTCTAAATTTGTCATTTGCTGATCGTCATGTTCGCATTTATCATCCGGTGCTTCACATTCCAATTTTTTGAATTGATCGTCCAAATTCGCATCAGATTTTACGTAATTAACGGTTTCCGCGACACTTTGCTCATCCAAATTCTCCTTGAAATGGCCAACCGAGAGATTTCCAGTCTGTTCCAAATCGTCGCTCACGCACTCTTCCTCTGATGTATTAATTTCTTTGTTTTTTAATCCAAACGTATCGGTCGACTCAATTAAATGTGACGGTTGGCTGACTTGTTGATTCTCAACCGATTCTGATATAATCGCTTCGCTCGTTAACTCGTCACACTTGAATTTTTTTCGAGGACTTTCCACTTGTTCGTCTTCTCTTAATTTGCACTTGCGAGTTTTTTCTTCGACGCCAACGTTCGCCGTGCTGCTTATGTCGTAGTTTTCTAAAATACCCGACGCTTCAGTTGATTCGACAATCGATTCGCTTTCTAATGCAACGCTTGATCCAATCATAACTTTGCTTGAATCACTCAATTCTTGGACTTCGTGCGGTTCACTCGATTCTTCAACTTTGGGCAATTCGATAGATTCGTCGACTTGCGTCGATTCAATTAGTAATTCGCTCGCCGCGTTATCCAACAATAAATCACTCAATTCCTCGACTTCAGTCATGGCTTTAGTGGTAGAGTTGACCGGTAATAAATCTTGCAATTCTCCTGGTAATGAAGTTGATTCTTCGACTTTATCAATTGATTCTTCGACTTTATCAATTGATTCTTCAACTTTATCAATTGATTCTTCGACGTGGGTGGATTCGATTGTCGATTCGTTTGAAGAATTGTCCGGTGTGGAAGCGCCCGGCTGATCTGTTCGGTCGAGATTCATCAACGTCTCCTGCATCTCTGAAACAATGTTGGAAATGGTTTCTAGCGATTTCATGGAAGTGTCGACGTCTGGAACTTGCAAAGTGGTTTGTATTATTTGCGCCCCGTCGTTATTTTCGTTCGCATCGATTGTTTCGCTTAACTGGGGGATAGTTTTTATTTTATCGGCGTTTAGTTCCGTACGCGCGACATCTTCAATCAATCCTCCTTGCAATTCACAAGGTTGTTCTTTAAATACTACGACATTTTCATTTTCGGGCTTACCTTTAATTTCATCGCTTGAATCGTTAATATCTTCGATGAGTTTGTTGACCTCTTCATCTGGTACAATTGAAGGCACACAATCCGCTTTGTCCAGACTTCCTTGGTCAACATCTTGTGAAATTTCACTGTGTGTGACGTTCGTTTCCACCGGTTGTTTGTCTTGATTAGCGTTTTCAACTCCACCTGACAAAGTTTTTTGAACAAATTCTACGACCACCGCCGGAGAATCTTTTTTGACATCAGATTCGACCGTTTCAGATCGTAATTTGTGTACATCGTCTAATTGCAATTCCTCAATTTTTTCCAGAACATCATTTTCCGACTTACTTGCGACAGTTTGTGACGATTCAATCGTAACTGCAATATTTCCAGTCATCTCCATTTCCAAAGCATCTTCCGCGATGTGACATTTTTCCAGTTGTGACAATTCATTTTTTTCATCACCTTCATCAGTATTTTCAACTTTCGTCTCGATAACACCGACAATTTTTGGACTAGATTCATCGTCGACATTTCGAGTTTTAACAGCATCGGCAATTACATCATTTGCTTCAATTACTGGCATTTCTATTACTGAAACATTAGCCCTTTCTAATTCTACATCTTTTACTGCAATATCTGTCATAACACTTGGAATTTTCATCTCTGTGTCTTCATGTGCGATATTTTCAGAATCTTCCAGACATGAATTCCCTGCACTTATGGATTCTTCAACGATCCATTTGTTCGAGTCGTCTTCGACGACAGCGACTGCAAAATCTGGGGATCCATCAACAGATTGCTTGTCAGCATCCAACGAATCCTTCTCCACGTCATCACGAATCGTTCCTGACACGACCGCCTCGAGTTCTTTTACTCGGTTCGTCTTGTCTAAACTCGGCAATTCCAATTGTTCTACAACGCTCGTGCTCTGCAAGGCCGCCGAACCGATCTTTCTCACGAAATCGATTCGTTCGTTCGACATGATCTTAAAAGATTTCTCCGAATTAGAACTAATGTAATCGTTGTTCGCCTCACCTAACAGGTTCTCCAGGTCGTTTGCGATGTCCTCGACGTCTTCGGAGATCTTCTCCGGGGAAATCGACGCCATGTTCAGTTCTGAGGAGAAAAAATAAGAGTCCGACACCGACTCGATGTTACGCGCGTTGGCCGCGAGCTCCATGACCGACGTGATGCTGAGATTCAGGTTTTGTGCGTTTATGGTGTCCGATGTGCTGCTGATGGGGTCGTCTTGGGTCGTGTCCGCGACCGCCGCCTTCAAGTTGGCGTCCGACGACGAACTCGGGACGGAATCGCCGACCGAAACTGACTCGCTCGCGCTGGTCGTTTTGTCGTGGTCATCGTTGGTCAATACACTCTCCATTGTGGAGGTTAGATCGCCAGGGGCCGACGTCGAAGCGTTTGCGTCCGCGATCCGGCGCCGAAGTCACTGAAACTCACGACGTTGTTCGCGCAAGGTTCGATTCACGGCAAATTATTCAGCACCATAATTATTCTGTTTATCATTTTTTGCTACGAACGCTAACATTAGACGCACAAGTACTAGAAACCTGACGACGATAAATACACAAGTGAAGTTTGTGATTACGGAACAAATCAAATGTCGTAAAAATTAAATTTGAAATACAAATTAAGTTGTCGATAAGCATATAAAACTTTGACAGCATCAAGATTACATTCTAAGCCAACCGGAATTTGGATTTTAAACTTAAACTTAAAGAATAATGAAGATGTCGATCTAATTGTTAGCAGTCAACCCCTAGCTTTATGAATACAAAAATTCTGGGTGTTATTTACTTTATTTTATTTTACATTTCTTTCGTGCACATTTGTACAACTAACGTTATAACTATACGTTACTGATGAATTTAAAACTCTGCTTATGGTGAGTTTCACATGTTCTTCATTGTGTGCTGTTTTCTGTTTATTGAGTGGAGCACTCAGTATGTGGTTGTAATTTTTTTAAATGCAATCTAGTTATTTGCAGATATTTCATGTTAGCAGCACTGAATTTTCAACCATATACTAAGGTGTCAATAAGTAACCGATAATTGACAATTATTCGGACAAATAAACTTAGGAAACAATGCACGAAGCTTACACAGTTGCAAACATATTACAATTAACAGTACAGATTGAATGCATAGCAGCATACGGTTAGATAACCACAACCACCTTTCATTTTCTCACCGGTCTTTTTTAGATGACAATCTGCTATTGGGAACCAGGCAGGGGCATCTCCACATGTACTACATCGTGCTCAAAGATGACGCGCCAGAGGTGAGTTTGATACGTTTGAACAAGTCGTTCAGCAAGAAGGCAATCCAGCAAATAGAAGTCATTCCAGAGCATCAATTACTTGTCTGCTTGACAGGTAACTTTTCGTGCCGCACGTAAATTTAACTGACTGTTGATCTTGCAGACAATGTCGTGCAGTTACACGACATCAACGCCATACATTTTCCCATGCTGGACCAAGTTTCGGAAACGAAAGGTGCGACACTCTTCACACTCAGTGTCAAGGTAATTGTGCCTGTGTGCGTGCGTTTCGCAGTTCTAAACGTGCATTTTTAGCATCAGGAAAGTTTGACTGGTGATGTTACGCTCGTCGTGAGGATGTGCGTGGTCATCAAGAGGAAGCTTCAGTTTTTTTACTTGAAGAATAACAAATTTGAAAGCGGTGATCTAATTAATTTGAAGGAAATACCGAAGGCAGTTGCGTGGTGCAATGATAAAATATGTGTTGGGTATAGAGGCGAATATTGCTTATATGGTGTGAGTATACAAAATTTGTTGTTAGTAATTTATGTCGAAAGAATTTCACATGTAAATTTTAAATATTAACCATGTACCATTTCAGATGGACGGTAAATCACACGAACTCTTTACTACAAGCAGTCTGCGATCGAGCGAACCGTGCATTGTGAAGGTTTCAGAAAATACATTTGCCCTGGCTAGGGAAAAGCAGACCATGCTGGTCGATAATAAAGGATCAGCAGTGACCTCTAAGGCTATACGATGGTCCGATACCCCAACAGCGTTAGCATGGGACGTCCCATACGTCATAGGAATACTTCCAGACTCGATTGAAGTGCAAAGTTCTGACCCAGGTACGCTAGTGCAAACCTTGAGCAACTTACCCAAGGTCAGAATTATCAGCAGATGTCGACAGGGTTTATTGTATGCGGCGTCCATTGGGAATGTTTGGTGCATAAAGGCTGTGGAGGTTGCCACACAAAGGAAAATTTTAATTGATAATAAGCAATTCGAATTGGCGATTCAACTTACAGTGAGTCATAGTTGTAAAGGATAAATAAATCAATTTGTAGCATTCAAACACTTGAGCTTGATAATAAAACATTTTAGGAATCCTCCGATGAATCACAAGATGAGAAAGAACAGACTGTTCACGAAATTCGGACCCTTTTGGCTTACGACTTGTTCCAACAGAAAGATTTCAGCGCGAGCATGAAGCAGTTTCTTAATTTGAAAACGGATCCCTACAACGTCATCAGGTTATTTCCCGATTTGTTGCCGCAGTCGTCGAATCAGGACACTCAAGAAATTTGCGAGAATTTAACGGAAACGGAAAAGGAAACCGGCATACAAGTCCTCATTGAATATTTGAGGGAAAACAGAAAGTCGATCTTACCTCTGGTAAATCTCCGATAAATGCGTAAATAAATTAAAATAAAATTCGTTACGTAGGGTTCCATGAACGCGAGCGGTAACTTAAACGAACAACCGGTGACGATAAGCAAATCTACCCAACAGCTCTTACAAATCATCGATACGACGCTCTTGAAATGTTACCTGCAAACGAACGATGCTGAAGTAGCCCCGTTGCTCTGGGAATTAAATTACTGCCATTTGGCGGAGACGGAAAAATCGCTGAAAAAATTCAGGAAACACAACGAGCTGATTATTCTGTACCAAACGAAAGGGCAGCACAGAAAGGCCTTGGAGTTGCTGCAAAACGAAGGGAGCATCGAAAGGACCTTAAATTACTTGCATAAGTTGGGTTCCGAGCATATGGGTCTCACGCTCGAGTTTGCCGATTGGGTCCTGACGAAATCGCCCGAGGAAGGTCTCAAGGTAATTTTTCCTAACTTTCCAAGATTTCTCTCTCCATCTCCTTCCCTTCTCCCCTTAACCTTTGTGCTTCCAGCCACGTTAAGCCTACCTTTTCGTAAAGGTTCTTAGCATACACCTCCCATTTTGATATTTCTCGTTTTCCTTTTTCTCTCGTCTCCATCTTCCCCAATCTCTCCTCAACCTCCACCCACTTCCCCAGCTCATATTTAGCTCGTTTTATATAAATTTCCACATTGCAGATATTCACGGATGATGTAAAGCTGGTGGAAACGTTACCTCGACCGAGAGTTTTAGATTATCTGATTCGTTCCCATCAATCGCTGGTCATTCCGTATTCAGAACACGTCGTCCATACGTGGAAGGACACAAACCCGCTATTTCACAACACACTTGTGTATTATTACAGGGAAATGGCCATGTCAGACGACACGTCCGCTCCATTTGCCCGTAAAAAACTCCTGGAATTCCTTGAAACGTCAGTTAATTACACCCCAGATACTGTGCTAAGCAGCTTCCCCACGCACACCCTTTTAGAAGAACGTGCTGTTATTTTAGGACGTTTGGGACGTCACGAGCAAGCCCTTGCGATTTACATAAGGGCACTGGGTGATATAGAAAGGGCCAAGGAATACTGCAGTTCAGTTTACAACAAAGACATTGTTAGCACCCAAGATGTAAGTAACGTTAATTTCGTTTCTATATTTTAGTTTTATTTCCACGGTTGTAGGTGTACATATATTTATTGCAAATCGTGTTGGATCCGAATAAAGTACCCCTGTCGTTGCCCAACGTCACCCTGTCGCCCAAAACGTCCGAATCCAACAAAGAACTGGCGCTGGAAATTTTGGAAACTTTCGCGTCGTTCATGAACCCATTCAAAGTGCTCTCGGCGTTGCCGAACGACATTCACATTTCACGCATAAACAAGTTTCTGCAGGTTTCGTTGCACGAAAAGGTGCAAGAACGCCGAAGAGTGCAGCTTCTAAAAGGGCTTTCGTTTGCCGAAAATTTGCAATGCCAAGAGATGCGTTTGCAACTGCTCAGTAAGAGTTTCGTCATCACCGACATGAACGTTTGCCCGGTTTGCAAGAAACGTTTCGGGAATCAGAGGTAGGCCGACTGTTTCGTCCGGCGTGTGGTTCTAGTTGTCTTTTTTTAGCGCTCTCATCAGATATCCCAATGGAGACGTCGTGCATTATTCGTGTCAAGATAAGAAACTATAAATTTATTGATTGTATACTTTTGTATTTATTATGTACTAGGATTATGAAATAAAATATATTTAAATTGTCAAAGGAAATGATTTGTGTTTTAATTTGACAATCTATACCATTTAAAGATTTGATTTTAAAGCAGTAAATAGGTTGGATTGGGTTGTAGTTAAAGTTGTTAAAGGGTTGTAGTAGTAGTGATAACTTTTATTATCAATGAAATGAAAATCAGAAATTTTATGTTAGGACGAGAGAATGACTAACTTATTTACTTAATAAGCATTTATTGAAAAACTACCTGAAGCATTTTAACACACAATTTATAATTTTAATTAGCATTTCAACAGCTTAATTTACAATAAGTAAAAAATGTTTGAATGATCTGTCAACAATTTTTCAAAAGACTACAGAATATAATAACTATTCCCTATCGTGGAAGCTTCACTCAATGCATCCTGCATCTAGTCAGTGACAGTCACCTTTCAAACAAATTTGTGCGACGAGTTCTCAGTAAACAAGTCAATTTTAGTTGTAAGCACTTCAGGACATTTTTTTATACAAGAAAATCATGAAAGCATCGTGTCATGGGGCATTTGCGGCAATTTTTTGGTGTGGTAAGTCTTTCCAATTTACGCACAAAATTGCCGATGTTCATTTAACCAACGATAGGTACCTGCGTACTGTGCGCCATTCTACCATCAAAATCGCACAACAGCAGAAATCTGTTGGAATTAGGTGGTGAAAAGATAGACGCCTCGTTTATCGTGAGTAATGCAATTGCGTACGTTTATGATCTCCATTCCGTGTAACTTTGCAGGTGTACATTTTCACTGAATCGACGGCGTGCTCTGGCTTCATATTTAAGCACGGATATGCTCTTACGTCGGCCGATTGTGCTGAGGAAGGGTATGAGGTTCTCTTGTTAATTTTAAACGGAGGAGGAATTCTGCATCAATTTATTTTCGTAATTCACAATATCATTTTCTTTGCAGAGAGCACGTTACAGTTTGCAGACAGCCGGATCCTGAAACGAAAAAATGCAAAAAAGGAACAGAATTGGGCGTAAAACGAGTCGTTACCAAAGACGAAGCTACAGTTTTGGTGGTAAATACGTATTTTATTTTTATTACACTTATACATTTTGTGATGAGAGCAAACCTCTTGAAAACAACTTGAAAAAGTTATTAAAACGACGTCAGATTTTCTATGAAGCAATTTTTAATTCTAAAACCACTGCAGCTAATTAAAATAATTATTAGTTACGATATTTAACAATAATTAAAAAGTTAAATATAAATAACTAAAAGTCGGTGCAAACAAAATATTTCTTGAATTTTCAATGAAATGAAAATTATTGCCATAGAAAATTTTAAGTGACCAATAGTTTAACCAAATATTTTTTCGAGCGAGCCACTGTAACTTTAGTTACTCGAAAAATTCTTAGCTTGCAGATAAAGCAATAAGAGGATTGGAAATAGAATATTCAATACCAACCAAAGGCACGAAATGTAAAGCTATCGGATTCAGTGGAGGGGTACATACTGTAAAAAATTGGTCCATTTTTACTCTAATAAATAAAATTTTTAAGGTGACGGACGTCGTAGCCCAACCGAATGGATTTGTGTCGACGGTGTCCTCGGCAGATCCGTCGACAATAACCCTCATGGCTGCCGAGGGTAAAGATGTTTGCCTCGCAGACTTAGGAGGGCCTCTTGTATGTAACGGCAAAGGTGTCGGACTATTCGCCGAGACGCACAAAGATTGTTCTGGGAATAAACCGAATAAGGCGATTACTCTTAGAAAACTGAGGAAGTTAATTGACAGTACCGTGTTGGGTGATGGCACTGATAAACCGGGGAACGCTCCTCATATAGGTTACAGTTGTATGTTTCCAATTTTTATCGTCATGCTAGTTGTAATGTAAAGGATCGGGCCGTAAAAAATTTGTGATTTGTTAGATATATTTATGGGGTTTTTATAAATTGGAATTATATCTTGTTTGTTTTTAATATCTCAGTTTTACCGCTCGTTGAACTGTTATTTAGATTACAAAGAAAAACTACGTCGGTGCTAAGGTTTGATGAGTTAAAGCAGTGTTTTCCTAACTTTTAATCAATTTATTGTTGATGTGGAAAATTTCGAAAAATACTTCCAGTTGAAAATACCGAACTTCTTGGTTCCCACAACATAAGTTTCTAACTGATGTAGATCCTTAACAATTATCTGTTAAAACAAGAAAACCGTTTGCATAAAAAAAAAAATAATGGCTACAGATCTTAATATAATGTAACAATGGATAATAAAAAGCCATGAAAACTGATTTATTTATTGAAGTAGAAATAAACTGAACACAGACAATCTCGACTGTTTCCAATAAGTAGTTTTCCATACACTCCATAACAACAGTGTAGTTGTAGATAATCATAATTTTATACGATACAGAAAACATAAATATATAATAACAGGCTCGCGTATTTTACATTCACTATAGAAATAGTCAATTCATTTAGATATACTGTTTGAGATTAACACATATTTAAGTAAAAAAAAAAATTATCTTTCATACAAATAAATACAAATGCGTCATATATCAAGTTAATCTAATCCCGTCCGCCGCGATCAAAGTAATCTCGCGACCCGAACGACCGCGGCGAACACTAAAAATAAGAGGAAAATACGAGCAGAATGGTTCACGTTGTTGTTTAATTTCTGAACTATCACATGACCGATGAATGGAGAAAAACGAAAGCGCTCGTCGGCGATATTCACTACATCGACTTAACACATTTCTATCTAAATGAATCGCAGATGGCCCATCTATAACAGACCTACGATATAACCATTCATTTTTTGTATTTATCTAACAATAACACTATATAAATTATCACAAAATGAGCTGATGGAACTGAAATTGCGCGTTTAAAAAAAAAAAGTACGATTTCAACAACTTTCTTTATACATTAAAAATATTGGAACAAATTTCAAGTTAACATTTGAATCGTTCAGCTCCCAAGATAAAAAAGATTACAACGTCTATGTTACATTTTCTGCCGTTACTTATTGTTGTAATTTCGTACTATCGAGTTTTTTAAATATTGGTCCAGTAGTATAAGACTAGTAATACATTTTCACTTCAAGCATCCTAACACACGTTGAAAAATTACGAAATTAGTCTGAAACGCACGTTGATTGTGTAGTGATATTATTGTTTCGGTTTTTTGGCTTCGTGGCAGAGCGTCTGACAGAATCCTATCCACGTCTGGTCGTAATGCGAACACATGTCGCTGCTGGAAGCAGCCGATGAAGTTCTCACCGTTTCACACACTAATTGAGCCAGTCAGTCGACCAGGAGGCCTTGCGACACGTTGACTAGTTGCTCTTTTAGGTGTCGGAACGACGGTCTGCTTTCCGGCTGGGGACTCCAACATTTACGCATTACCTGGCGATAAAAATTATATGCATCTCGTAACGTTAATTCTAGACATATTTACATCATAAACTTCCTTGTAACATCCTTTGGGTCTCTCTAGGATCATTCCCTTCTGCACCCGTTCGACAACTTCGGTGTTCTTTAGCCTACCATAAGGCATTTTACCACACGTGAACACTTCCCACATAAGTACTCCTAAAATCAACGTGAATTAATTTAATTCGCCAACACTTACAAAAATACTAACCATAAGCCCATATATCACTTTTCGATGAGAACCTGGTGTAGTTTAAAACTTCAGGAGGCGCCCACTTAATCGGGAACTTCGTGCCACCCGAAGAGGTGTACTGATCGTCTAGGACGTACCGAGCCAACCCGAAATCCGCGACTTTTACTATATTTTCATATCCGACGAGACAATTTCTCGCAGCCAAATCCCTGTGTATGTAGTTGTGCCTCTCCAGATAAGCCATGCCCTTACAAACCTAAAAAAATATATTAAACGAATGTTTCAATTTCATTACAAACAGACAAACCTGTATACACATGTCGAGGAGTAAACCTTGATTGCTGCACAGAGACTGCTCGTGTCTTCTTAGGTAGTTCAGCAGGGAGCCGTGCCTCATGTATTCCGTGACTATAAATATGGGCCTGTTTTTACTGCACACCCCGTAAAGTTGGACCAAATTTGTATGTTGAAGTTTGCTGTAATATTAATATTTGAATGTAAATTAGCTCAAATTTAAAACTAATTTTGAACAAGTAAGAAATCAAGTCGTCTATTGAACATAAGTTGTGAAAGTTACAAAGATGGTTGGTTCATAAACAGTAGATTTTAAAAATATTATAGTATTTATCGACTTATGGATGTTGTTACATAAATTAAAAATGGTCAGTTCAAAGTTCTTAAAACCTTTCCAAACTGCAAACTAAACTTACGTCATAACTTTAGCTTCCTCGATGAAATCATCTTCAGACATAGTTCCCTCCTTCATCATTTTCACAGCAACGTCTATCGACCCCCTCCATTTCCCCCGTCGAACGACACCAAACTGTCCCGAACCGAGCTCCTCGAGTAGCATCAATTCATGCGGATCGATTTCCCATTTATCTAAAAAAAAAAAACACAAATTAAACTTCAACAATCTCGACAGTAATTACGCGTTTGATTTATTTCGTTCGTTGCACTTGCCGTGGCTCAGTCCTGCGGTGGCCGGAGCGGGTCTATCACAGGGGCTGGTCTTAAGTCTAGATGCAAGTCCGCCGCTGTTGTGCTTGTGATAATTGATGAGGTCGGGTATCGAACTGCAGCAGTGCTTCTCCGACAGGTAAAATTCGCCCCTGCCGTTCTGCTTTATGTGGTAGTGTTTCACGTGCGGATGAGGACTGAAAAGTGACACTTTAAATCGCACAACACCGGCGTGTACGCCAACTTACACTTTAGTGTAAAGAGAAAGTGTGTATAGACCTTTAGTGGAGGAATTTCGCACGACGAAACAACCCTCCTTGTCTTCTTGCTTCAGCAACGATTCGGATCTTTGCCTCGACATGTCGTTAACGTACCAGCTGAAAATGTTTCAATTCAAACGGGTATAATTAAATGAATTACAATAGTGATGTCAATGACTAATAAAATTGTTTGTTTTATTTAATGCGTGTGGTTGAAATAGTTAACTCACTCATACTGCTGTAATCCGATCAATTCTTTTTCCTTGACGTAGTTGCTGGGTATAAATCCAATATTACTGAAAAAGAAAATATTTGTTAAATATTTCATTAACAACACCGCAGTTAGATTCACCAAGTTTAGTTCTTAGATCAGTCATCATATGCACTGTTTCAATTCTATTTTTTGTAACTATTTTGCAACGTTATTTTGTTGTGACTATTTTGTAGTAGCAAGTTTTTGGTCACTACTATCGGATGATTTGCTTCCAATAAATTTTAAGTTCGACTGAGTGGTCATTATTTCAATCAAAATCTGTTCTCAAACTATAGTCAGCAATAAATTACAAAAGAAAACAATGAAAGGATTACTATTTTTCACACAACGGGGAACCGTCGTAGTGTGTAACATAAATATATACTAACAAGACAGTTTCGAGCCGTTTTGTCGAACTCCTAAATCCAATCATAATATTTACAAAAGAAAAAGGCAAATACCCACAATTGACAATCAAACTTGTCTTTCTGACTTAATGTTCCTTAAATATCTGCTAGAACTTTGCAAATATGTAATTTGGCTTTACAAGGAAAAGGAAAAAATATTACTAGTTGTCAGCAAATGAAATATTGAAAATGTGAAGAAATAAAAAGGAAACATGAAAACGAAACACCTTAAACATAGACACTGTTCAATATAAAACAGCAGATCTAATCCTGTTGTTGTCCCAAATTATTCTTCACTTGCCTCAATTGGATAATCTTAGGTCAATCTCATATTTTCCTCAGTACTCTGACTTAACTTCTGATTTCACATACCATAGTTGCTTCTGTGTCAAAATTGACGGGTGAGGGAACAAAGATGTTTCACATCAAATATCCCAATATTTTCACAACTAATTGTAAATGGAACTCTCCATAAACTTACCCGTGACTATCTCGAACTTTCCACCAGTGTTCTTGGCCGTCGTCGACAACTTCATATTCTGCATTCTGCAAAAGAAGATCCATGAGCTTACTTATCGTAAACATGAAAATGCAAAAGTACCTTATCTAGCGAAAGGTCGCCCGACTCGATAGCTTTGTAGTTGTAGAGAGCGACGACTACTTTCGCCCTGACCGGTGGTTTTTCTTTCTGTTTAGACGATGGGGTGCCTGGAGTGGCCCCTCCTGGCATAATTGGCGTTGACTGGGCACCTGAATCATACAAATTCATTACTGAAGGAGTCACTCTATAATCAAATAACAAAAAATCGTTTATTTAAATCATATCAATAAACTTGATATTGTAGGGAAAAAAATGCATACAAATGATACGGATATTTAACTTCATTTGTGCGGTTATATTAAAAACTATGCTTTCAATTCGTGCACTCGTTTTATAACCAGTCGCTTCACACACTTGTGTAATAATTAATTAAAATAATGTGGAGTGATTCAAGTCGCCCGAGAATTATTAAAGATAGTGATAAATTTTATGGATAGATTTGTAACACGCTGTAAAATACCTTTAGGAAACTTTAAAATTAAATAATAATTTTTTACCGCAATTATGTTAATCGCATCGAAATTCGCAAGAAATGGAACAAAGTAAAAGTGATTTTTAACTTTTACATATCTGACGATCATTTTGAGGTAATTATTATAATTATGCTTGAACAGAATTTCTTGTAAAATTCTGAATGAAGAAGTGTATTTGTATGATTTGCACATTTCCTTACCATTAACCACTCTAAATATATAATAAAATTATGCTAATTATTCTCTATCGACAAAATTATAAAGTGGAGAGCAATTTTTTAAATACTTTCAAAAATGTATCGTTCTCTTTGTCGATGACGTTGATTGAAGACAACGTCGAAATTAATCATGTTTTTACACCCGTTACCAAATTGGAAATATTGCAGACAGATTAAAATGCTTATTCATATTCGCCCTGTATAATCTAAAAAAAAATAATTTCGCTGGTGTGATTTTTTTTCGGATATCCTGTTAGTTTAGATTGCATTGTGGCTATAAAAATATAATTATCTGGATTCCTTGGGCGTGAAATGAAACGTTTTATTGAATTTTTTATTGATATCCTGTGAAATCAGTTGAAACAGCCTATGGCAAACATGATAAATAAAATTTATTACGTATGAGCAAACGTCTACTACTTACTACCTTAATAAATTGTAAAAATATCGTGATATCAAAAAGTCTTCACAATTAAAAAATCTTTAAAAATCGAAAAAATCTCCATAAAAAATAAAGTCGATAGGTACAAAAAAAAACTTTATAAATCTAGGCATGATGTGATCTGTTTAAAATTGTTTCAAATTTCAATTAAAATGACATAATATGCCACATCAAAGTAACCCACTGTATCTATTTTATTTATCTAACTTAATTACCAGGTATGTGTTGGTACAAATTATTTATAATAAACGATCTCGATGATTGATCGATTTTTTATATCCATCAGGTTTTACAGTGGAATTAACTATACTAAGATGTTATAAAAATATCTTTTATTACAGCTTACAGGAATAAAGGGATAAATACTTTAGATTGTGTAAGATGCATCACTTTAATTATGTCATATTCATGACACTTCTAACAAGACCATTTACTAGCAGCTGCAACATTAATTATAATAAAATACCAAAGGGGGACATAATTCGAAGAATTCCATCGGGGTTGATTTAAAACCCCAACGTTAATTTCAACTCGTTAAAAGTGCCGCCTGCCCATTTACATCAGTACCCAGACGACCTCGCCCTTCAATAGTAATTGTTAAAATTTCCATCCTATATTTATTAGCTAACACGTGGAGAAAGTTAACCAAAACCGATCGTTATCAACAACGCACAGATGGCGCGATATTTTGCCTTTTCCCAGCAATCACCCCCCGAGAAAATTTCGAAAAATCGACGTAACCCAAATCGTTATAAATCGAAAGTGACGTTTCCTCGGCGCTGCTGCTGCTGCTGCTGCCGCACACACGCGAAACCCGACACGGATTAAACCGCGACACAAAATCCGTCGAATTTTCGAAAAGTCCGACGACGACTCACCGGTGACACTCCGCAACACCGACACCAACATGTCGAAAATTTTCAAGCTGTGCGCCTCGAAACGGACCTCGTCGACGGGCACTTGTTCGCAGTCAACATGGCGATTTCTCACTGCCTGCCAAGGATACGACGGCACCGTTATTCATAAAGACAGGTTTCACCGCTTCTTGCGTCGGGTCTTTGCACTTTCAATCGTCTAACAATGTCGTGACGCAATGCGGCGGGGGATTTTAAAATGAACCACATTTGAGCGGAGGAAAAATCGCCTTCGGTTAGGCTCAATAGACGAGCAACGACAATTATTAATTAAAATAAAATGATTTATTGATCCATTGCCTCATTACTGACAATTACGGCAACAAGACAAGCTTTGGTTCATTTTGTGGTGCATGGACACGTTGGTTGTTTCTATCACTTCCTCTGAACTTATCTACAATACCTTTTCAAACAATGATGGGCAGGGTTGGGTTGTGTTGATTTTTTATTGTACTTTTTGTTGGGAATAAGTTTGATTTGAGACAAGATTTTAATAATAAAGGACTTAAGTTTTTGAGCTTAATTAATTAATAAACCTACCCAAGACGTGGCCATACTTTGGAAGATTTTCCAGACATTGACGAGGAACACGAAGAAAATTAACAAAATTAACAAACTTATCGAGTTTTAGATTTTTAAGAAATTTGTAAAATTCGCACGACCACGTCCACGTCTTATATTTAAATGGGTGATATTGTTAATTAAAAAAAAATTAATTCATATATATTAACCATCAATTATTTCTCGCACTAAAACAAGTTTTTATTGCATTACAGGTTCAGGTAAAAGTGCCATAATTGCAGCGAACGTCGAGATCAAAGGTAAGGTGTCGATAAAATCATTTAGTATTTAATCGATCAATGTATGCCAAACAAGGCATGGTACACAAGACCATGTTTTAATTTTTCAGTTTGAGTGATATGATTTTCTCGAAATTAAAAATTAAATCATCACGTCACCATGAACGAAGGTAACAATTTCAAAACTTTTACATCAGCTCCAAGGTTCGATTAAAACTCGACGACCCAAAACCTTCTGAGAAAGATTGAGTTATATCGTGGACACCTGTACCTACACCTTAGTTATACGCGCGGAGTTATTTATCGCTTTTTTGCTTACAAAGTAGTTTCGTAATATGTAAAATGTTATTGCAGCCGCTAACGAAGTAGTCATGAATTATAATTTATAAAACGACCTTACGGTAAAACAGAAGTTAACTGAAAATTATTATATTTCAATATAAACAGACGCTGACGTTGACATTTTGTAAAAATTATAAACTCCCAATAAACGCAGCTGTTTAAAATCGCGTTCGTTTACACGAAGTGCGGACCTCCGATGAACGGACAGCGAGCGTGCGGCAAAACGAAAGTACGGGAGAGGTGCAGAAGGAAGGTCCCCGTTACGTTAATGGGTTTCGTGCACACGTCGCCCGCCGGCAATCATACAGCACCTGTGTGGGGCCAGTAGGGCCAATTGTACTGCTGCAGCAGCCGCATCCACGGCATCTTCCCCAACATGTCTCTTCATCACACGCGCGCACCAAACACGCACAACCGACTCCTCGAAGCGACACGGTCGCCCGCCGATCGGACAATAATCGCGCCGGTTACGCTTCACAGAAACGACGACGACTGTCCATCACCATCGCGTGTCGCTTGTAGGCCGGGAAATGGAAACGCGCACACGTCGCCGCCGTCGTTTCGTTCGGCCGTGCGATTCGAGGCTTATCGAAATCGCTTTGCGATTGTAAATTAACGTGACGTCATCGACGGGCGAAACGCGCTGTAGGTTTTATGGAGTGATAAGAAATTGAAATTGCTCCAGGTAACGACGACTTAACCCACGCCCCGACGTCAGTGGCTAAGTTTCGAAAATAAAATCAGAAATGCGTGCACACTACGAGTGGTACGAAGATAACAATTATTACTTCTATTGCAAATAAGTTATTCATAGGAAATAAACGAAGTTACATGAATCAAAATTTTAAAAAATCACATAAAGAATTAAATGGCAAGCTCCTGTTGGGTGAATCTTAAAATACACACAATAATGATGGAAACAAGTCTCAGATCACGTCCTCGCATTTCAAACATTATGATCGAGGAGTTTGCCTGGATGATTAGTGACATCTAGACGACAATACCGACGCTTCTGCTTCTGTATCGACGTCTAGATGGCGCTAATACTGATTCACCAACTAAGATAAACGTCCCAAAAACTGCCCAAATTTCGATCTCATCGCACCGATCCATTTCAAATTTACTTACTGTCCAAGTTCTCCTTGTTTTCGATCTCCTCGTGATGAAACGTCCACGGAGAGCACGAACCGCAGGCGCTGGTGGAATTCTTAAGCGTAGACTTGCAGCACGTCCACTTCCGCCCGTTCCAATACCCCACGTGGTATTTGGTCCTGAGATTCTTATTCAGGTAGCACACTGCAACAGACGCCACCGTAAATCATTTAATCGGTCGACGGTTGCGACGGTTTCCGCCGTTCTCTCCCGGCGATTGAATCGCCGCAGATGAAAAATCATCGGTTACGTCTGCACGAAATTTGAATTAATTTGCATCGATTATTTTCGTCATTGTCCGAGCGCGGCACGTGTTCGCGTAATTCGAAGGCGTCCGTCGGATCGGTGAGAATTTCCGGCTCACGGCGAGTCTTACTGTACGTCGTGAAAACATTACGTTCGAAAACGGGTTCGCTAATTAAGACAGATATTGACCATGGTGGGGGGCAGGGAAAAAATATAACCCAATTATAAGATTATTATAAACCTGTCAAAAAAATTTGGGCCCTTATAAATAAAATTTAGTTCTAGATCGATTTACGTCAAATTGTACACACGCGACTCGAGTTGGAGGAACTGTGGTCTTAAAAGCGTCACTTTTAGAACTGGCCCTAAATGTAAGAAAATAAAGAGAAGCAACCGAGAACAAATGATAAACAAGTTCCCCGTGTTTTTTGGGTGACGCAATGAGCAAAGAACGGATCAATAAAATCGCAACATCGTAATTTGACAGCTGTCAAATTCGAGCTCAATCACAAAATCGTATTTTAAGTCAATAGCAATAAATTAATATTTAATTTTGGACCAAGTAACTAAAAATTTAGAAAACAACATTTTTTATTTCGAAAAAAAACGGCGTATCACATTTTTGTTTGTCAAATTTGACAGCTGTAATGTAACCATGAAAGTACACAAGTGTAATTTTTGATCTTTTGAGCTACCAACCTATGGTAACAAGTCCCTTACGTAACAGCTGTCAAAATGACTCGTTCGATGAACCGTAAATTTGACATTTAATAAATTTTCGAGCCAATACCATGCCAGATTTAACGACACGCCCATAATATGACAGGTGTCAAAATAAATCGGTCGATAATGATATTTTTATAATTACATTAATTATCGAACTTCATCAATTGGACGTCAACGATAAAAAAACTGACCTTTTCTGAGGGCAACAATCCAGTCGGTACGCTCCTGGTCGGAAGGGGGGTACAAATAAAGGTTGTAGTCCTGTCCGGATTCCTGATAGCCGACTTGGAACGGTTGCGAAGACACTTGCACTTTGTTGTCGTCCGAAATGGCAGGTAGTTGTGCGCCCTCGACGTAATGGACGTTTTCCAAGTACACACGACCACGTTCCTTGCGTTTCTAAAAAAAAAAAACAAACCTCACGTCACCACAAATTAATCAGAAAATCGTAAATTGCGACTTCTCGGTCGCTAGCATTCCATCTCATTTATACGTCGCGGTCGACAATAACACTATAAATTAGAGTCGACACGATCGGGCGATTGAGACGTTTGAATGGGATTTTAATTCATAGCCGGCCGGGCAATTAAGTCATTAAACTTACGTCGTCGGCGACGAACAAGGTTTACATTGTTTACGGAATCGGATTTTTTGTTCGACGACCTCCTCGGTAAATTGAACTACTACTGCAATGTGCAATGGTGGAACTAAGGCGGGCGTCACGACGTACGAGGCCCACCCTTATATTGTGCGCACCCTCGGGCATCTCTCTTCGTACCGTAGATATATAGATAAGTAGATAGCTTAAAGTGTCATTTTGACAATTCGTGTAACGACTATTTGATTTGGAGATAAATATGACGCCACGATTGTAATTACAATACAATTACCAATTTGGCGGAAATTTCGATTAAAACTACTGCTGTGTTGTAGTCACGAACCAGCACAATTACGTCTTGAAATTGTGATTTTTTATTTAAAATGTAAACGGCGTAAAACGGTTTTTTCTGCTTCCTGTCCAAAAAAACGGTCATAAATTATGACCGCGCCGCATTGTAATAAAATGACAATAAAATTTTCCGACGCTGTCATATCAGCTATAATCTTCAACTACAAAGAATTGACGTTAGATTTATACAATTAAGAGTTTTAATAAATAGTAATAATTTACCGTTGAAATGATTCAACGACTTAATCCACGCGTACAACGTAAATATCGACATAAACTATTCAACAGGAACGTTGAGCAACACATTCAATTGATACAGATAATCACGTTAAGCTATCTATTATTTTCATGTCCGTGATAAACTCACAACTGTCATAAAGGAAATTCCACGTTTGTAAACACTCGTGAAACACAAACCGCAGCAACGATATCTACTAATCCAAACATGCGACGCACGAAATCGTTCACAAGGCTCTTTAAACGAACGTCGTGTCAAAAACGCGTCGAATTGATTAACCAACGAACCGGCGAGGTATATAAAAGCATGCGTTGCGAAGGAACCGATCGCGTGAAACTCATTCAATTCGCTTACTTCTTCATTATCGCTGTCGTAGTAGATAAGACAATTTCTGGTCAGCACGAACCACCGGTGCTTGTGGTTCACGGGCGTGTAGATCTTCTTGTTCTGCGAGCGCTTCACCATGTAACCCTCCCTGATCACCTCGTCGAAGAGCTTTGCCATCGCATTTCTTCGATACCTGGCACTTTTTTCAAAGTGAGGTTATGACACTGTTAACACTACGTCACTGTCCACAAACTGTTGCTCTTTACCGCAATTCCTTTTTCACGACGTATCGGCGTTATCATTTACCACACGCGTAAAGCACACGGTTTCTCGGCGATTGGCGATATTTCCTCTATTTTTCCGAATAAATTTAGAACGACGCGTGTGGTGCAATTTACATCCACAATTCGAATTTTACGATTCGTATGAACGTACATGGCGATAAAAATGTTTAACTGCGATTAAAACAAAAGATTAACGGTCGGGACATAATCAACGTTGCTGTAAATATTAGACGCGACATTTTTTTTATTAATGTAATTTAGAAGTATCCACGTGTTAATGTTTCGTTGTAATTTGAAGTAAAAATATATTTTGAATTTTTTAATTTATTCTGTTATGATAGAAAGTTTGGTGCTATCCATGGACATTTTCGTGGTAGACCTGTATTACGTACGTCACAAAATACGAGCTTGAAGGACCGAATTTATCTATGTTCTTTTCCAATTAGGGCCTTAGCCATCGCTATCGTATTTTTTGCGTTATCAAACAAAACTAGGCATAAAAAATCCACAACAAAATTACTGATCGGATCGTATTATTTAATGTATAGTCTTATTTACACTAGAAATATAAAATAAAAGATACTTCACTATTATTTTTTAATTTATTAAAAGTTATTCGGTTTCTTGAAAATGGAGGACATTTAGGGGATTTTAAACTGAAACATATCGAACGTCCTCATTGTGATTGGCCACACTGCGCCAACCGTAAAAAGTGCATCCACGTTTAACATAACCTGAAAATATATTTTTACGAATCAATTATGTCGGAGGAACCGGCGTCTGCTTTTGCAGTATACAATAAACACAGAAAACCAAAAAAGGTAACCACCAAGAAAAACAACGCCATACACGAATCATCGCGAAAGAAATTGACGAAATCCATGCAGTTGAAACGAAGCTTTCACGATTCGCACGCGGAGTCCGACCAGTCCGATTTGCCGCGAAAAACCAAGAAAAAACGGCCGACGAGGTTAAAATTGGTGTCCTGTGCAACCAATAGACTTACCAATGGTACGGACCTTTCCTTTGTATCAGCTTTAATCGATGCGGATTCAAAGCGTGGGTTGATTAACACGAGCGAAGAGTCGGACTCTGTAATTCCCATAGGCAAAAATAAACGAAAAAGAATCAAAAGGAAACCAAAAGACGGTGTTTTGCACGCGTCCAACTGTAAACCGGAAGATTCAAGCGACTCGGATTTAAACCACGCGTCGATTAACGCGGCCCCGCAAGGCGAAGAATCAGACGAAGAAATTCCCGTACTCGTCCCCATAGGCAAAAATAAACGAAAAATCAAAAGGAAACCGAAAGACGATGCTTTGCACGCGTCCAAGTGCAAACCGGAAGAAGATTCTTTGGTGGTGTCGGAAAATCTCCTTCGTTTGTTCTTGATGCCCGTGAAGAGTGGTACGTTTTTCGAGAAATATTGGGAGAAAGAGCCCCTTCACGTGAAGAGGAATAACTCCGATCATTTTCAACACATATTGACTTCGAAGAAGTTGGACAGCATGTTACGTGAACATCCTTTGTATTACACGCGCAACGTCGACATTGTCAAATATGAAAATGGCGTGAGGCAGACGTACAATCCCGAAGGACGGGCTGTAGCCAGTTGCGTTTGGGATTACTACGCGTCTGATTGTAGTGTGCGGATATTAAATCCGCAAACGTACTGTCGAAAGATTCATCTGATTTTGACAACGTTGCAAGAGTACTTTGGTACGATGGTCGGCGCTAATGTTTATCTCACACCACCTGGCAGTCAAGGTTTTGCTCCGCATTATGATGACATAGAAGCCTTCGTTTTGCAGCTTGAAGGGAGGAAGCATTGGAAGATATATGAACCAAGGTATATAATTAATTAATTAATTACCTACTTTTTCAAATTGAAACAAACTTACTTAGGGTAAGTTTGTTTCAATTTATTTGCCAACCACAGTCTCCAATTTACTATTACTTTTTCAAAGTGAATATTTAATTTTATAGGTCGGATTCAGAGAAATTACCAAGACATTCGAGTAAAAATTTTGACAGAAATGAATTGGGAGATCCTGTAATGGAGGTTACAGTGGAACAAGGCGATCTCTTGTATTTTCCAAGAGGATTCATACACGAGGCGCATACTGATGAAGACGCTCATTCCTTACACATCACGATCTCTGTTTATCAAAACACTGCATACGTCGACCTACTCGAAAAACTCTTGCCTGAAGCTCTTAAGATGGCGGTTAAAAATGATATTGAATTTAGGTAATTCAATGTAGTCACCACTATTTCGATGACCCATTTTTTTATTCCCCAGAGAAGGACTGCCGTTGAATTATTTGAAGCACCTCGGCGCTGTTAACATGGAACACCCGACAAACTTGAGGCAGGAGATTGGTTCAAAAGTTGACAGGCTAATCAAGAAATTGGCCGCGTATGCCCCCGTAGACTGGGCCGCCGATGAGATGGGTCGCAAGTTAATGTACGATTCGTTACCACCCATCCTGACCATCAGCGAAAAGAATAGGTCGTCTGCGAACGACGGCGAGACTCTCGAAGATGGTCGTTTGTGTAACAGGTAATTCATATCAATATTTGTTTAACTTATAATTATTATGATAATTTCAGGGTTGAATTTGAACTGACCACAATGGTTAAGCTAGTCCGTTACCATTCAATGCGAGTGGTTATTGAAAGTGAAACGTCTGCGAAAATTTACTACTGCACTGAAAATGCCAATGTTTACCACGGGGAAGAGGAGCAGAGCCTCGACATAGATTTGCAGTGGATGGATGTCATTAAGACTTTGATGAGGAAGTATCCCAATTATGTTAGTATCGAGAGTCTGCCGAGTGACAATGATGAAATGAAAATGCAAGTCGTGAATGGTTTGTGGGAGCGAGGATTGATAATAACTAAAGAACCGCTGCCAGCATTTGAATAATTATTTGATTTACTTATTTAACATGTTATGTGTGCCCTGCCATTGAATTAAAAGGATATTAAGGGCAAATTTACCACTTGTTTTAATGCAGAACCTGAAAAGTGCCATATTTCTTACCGCAGCCATGATAATCCAATTTATAAACAAATTAAGACCTAAAATATAAGAAATTTATTTGTTGCTGTGATTACAGAAATTGAGTTATTAGGTGGTCAAACTGAATGCATCAACACAAGCAGAACTATTTAAACTAAATTGATATTTTCCATCAGCTAATTTTATTTTACATTTCATGTTTAAAAATTAAAATCACAGCATACACTTCATGCCAGATACTCGTCGTATGATGTAACCGACAAACAACTTGTGGAACATTCGAAATTTTCTACATAAAAATATCTTTTTGAATCCCTACCTTCAAAATTATCATTTTGCGATCGCAACAGTAACTGTGAACGTGCTTCAATCATCCAAAAAACGTTCTATATATATCTGGAAGATCTTATTGTTTTTGAAAATAATTTAAGAAGTCACAATCAAAATTTAATAAAGGTTTGTAATAGACATCGGGAAGTCAATCTTAAACTTAATCCGAACTAGTATATTTGTTCGGAATGAGTAATCCATCTTCAAGACTAAGTTTTGAGTGATACTTGAAGAGTTCGACTTCACAATACATTACATAAAGGGAAGACGCATTATCCAGAATACAAATAAATGTCAAACAATATATGTTATGACAAGAGCTTTTAAAAGATTGCAATCGTAATTTCTCGCTATTAATTCGTGTGACACTTTGGCAAGCGCCATCTATAATTTTTTTTTAGGTTTCTTGAATTAGAAATTTAATTAAAAAATTCTAATGATAAATATTGTACAACCTTCCCATTTAGCAAATTTGCGCAAATGATACCTTCAAGCGCGAAATATCTCGTCTCGCACTCTTAAATTACTATTTTGGGAAGTTGCAAGAGAATGTTCCTTTTACATCTCACAGTCTTTGGACAAGCGATATATGAATATTTCTTACCGCACAGCTTACTACAATTGATTTCAGAAGACAATTTGTTGTAATCATCTTTTCTGCAGATTTCCGAACGTAGCCTATGTCGTACGTCAATTTGACGTCTTGTCAACAATTGTCAGATGTAACTGTACAAAATTTAAGCGGAGTAGTTTAGCAAAAGTGGCGTCTTCACATTGTACCCATGAATTTGGGTTTCTTCAACAGAGTGAACTTAAAGGTGGGTACTTGCGCTCAAAGAAAACGTACACGACCATTGTCGCTTAGGATAATTCGCAGAATAAAGGAATGTACTCGGAATGGACTTCCCTGAGTCCATTTGTACAGAGCAGCCCGGTGGAGAACCAAAGTGTGCTAGAAAAATTCGGCATATCGACAAGCAAAGAAGTGACTTTGAATATCGTGCGACAGCTGGCCAGCAATTTAGGGATAAGCCAGCCGGCAGAACCCAGCCCGTTAATAACCGACAAAGAGGTGCAATGGTGCATGGAAGTCATTTGTTACGGTTTATCTTTACCGTTATCTGAGCACGATGCCATCAAAGACTGCGTCAATGTTTACTGCGAGTGGCTGTCGGCTCTGTTACCCACCGTTAAGGTCTGCGTACCGAAACCCGTGTGCGACGATCCAAATTTGTACGCAAGGAAAATAATCTCTCACTTCCATTACTTATTCGTACCGAGGAAGGGCGATGGTAAGTGACCAATTTTAAAAATTTTGTATGTATGCGTAGAAATATGTATGTATCTACATATTAATCACTGGGTACGTATTTGATTGATTTTTTTGTTACAAGACTGGCCTTTTCTGTATCAGGACATTGGTACAGTATCTAAAAAAATTTTTTTACGCAATTGAAGTGTGTCATTTTAGGACTGGACACGATCAACCGCCAGGCGGTTTTGTGCCACCGCGTTCTAAGGACTTTGCAGCAGGTGGCTCACGAGTCTCGGATTTTAGAGAGCTCGACTTGGGAGTCGTTACTTCTGTTTCTCCTCGCCATCAACGATACGCTTCTGGCTCCCCCGACGGTCAAAGACGATGTTGCCGATCAGCTCTGTGAACGAGTGCTCAGCGTTTTATTTGAAGTGTGGCTGCTGGCGTGTGCTCACAGTTTCCCGTCACCTCCATTGTGGAAGACCCTACGCGAAAGCTGCATGAATTGGAGACACAGAATTGCTCTGATCGAACAGTGGAATAGAGTCAACTTGGCGCTGACTTCAAAGCTGTTGACGTTTATGTACGGACCGTCGTTTCCAGAATTGAAAATTGGTAATAATAATAATAATAATTAATAAAAACATACAAAGAAAGAAAATGGCAACAATTATTTGATTAATAAAAGTTAATAACTTTCAAGTCATCTCGAAAAGAAGTATTATTTATTTATTATATTTGTAGGTTTAGAAATTTTGAACTTTGTGTTACTTATTATTTGTATAAAATGTTTAATTTTACAGGAGAAGATGACTTAATACCAGTGGGCATGTCGAATGATTGCATCGCTCAAAGTTGGTACAGATTCCTCAACACGATAGGCAACCCAGTTTGCCTAACTAAACCCGAAGTGATTAGTCAAACGCAGAAATTTTTGCAGTTTGCCATCAGTAGCGAAGGCGTCGTGGATCCCTGCCAGCATCCTTCACTTCAGGCCCTGCCTTTAATTTTTCTGAAAGCTATGAAAGGAATTGCGGGGCAAGTAGACGCATTTCTCGGTGAGTACCTTCAACTTTGCCCCTCGATTCTAGCCTTACGTCTACTAACTTCTGTGGTACAGGTATAGCACAACCGCTCTCTTGGGAGGCGATGGTTGTGGGTGTTAGCACTGACAAAAGCAAAGAATCAATGATCAGCGTCAGCACCCCTTCTGCACACTCTCCGACTCCTCCTGCACAACGGCGATTGGCAAAGAGCTTTAGCGTGACTCCCTCTTCAGTCACCAAGGGTTAGGACTATTTTTCATGTTGGAAATATTTCGTAGCACGATTCTCTTTACTTTTTCATATAACTTTTTCAATTTTCTGATCATTTAAAATAATGGCTTATTGTCTAGTTTAATAATCGATTTTCCAACGTAGGTATTCCAAAGACGTCGTTAGTTGGTCTGACAAGTAGCAGGGCATCGGTTAATGTTACAGGTTCTGTTCCGAATTCGGGACCTTCCTCTACATCCAGTATTTCTTGTAAGTTTCGTTTGTAATTTGGTTTTAACTTCTCTAAAATTTAAAATTCTTCGCAACGATATTTGTTATTATTTTGGGTTGTCCATTTTATGAATTTCCAGCTGTTACATCGCTTAGCTTTGATTCGAAAGCCTTGAAGTTAGCGCCGAGCAGACCGAAATGCAATAGCATCATGCACCTGTTCGGCGAATGGCTGTTCGAAGCGGCTTTCATTGGATCTGATTTACCTCAAAGTACGTGTGTCCACTTCAATATTTTTTTTGCGTTTAGTAAACTATTTAATTTAAGGACAATTGCAAGAAACGTCCAAGCGACCGAACTCGATCATCATCGAAAACTCGAAAGGTCCGGTGACGTATTCGCAGCCCGGATCTCTGGCGGAAATGGCAGATCTGCCGTCGAGTTTGACGATAGACAAGTACGAATGCGGCAGGGCCGAGGCTCTGGGGACGCTCTGCCGGATAATGTGTTCGAAGAAAACGGGCGAGGAAATCCTTCCGGTCTACCTTGCCAGGTTTTATTTGGCCGTGCAACAGGGTCTCAAGATACACAGCACACACGAATGCGGGGAGAGCATGGTGGCGATTCTGATGAATTCGTCGGATTTGTTTCGCGTGGACCTGGACGGCGTGCGCATCTTGATGCCGGCGTTTATTTCTGCATTGGAAATCGTTCTGCCAGATAGAGACTTAAAGTTGAATTCCAGTGTGCCGAAGGTTGAGTTGAGGAGAGCTTCCATACATCTTTTGCTGTCGATGTTGGTGTTGCCGTTACATTTTCAGAATATAATGATAAAGGAGTTGATTAGTACGGGTGAGATTTTTCTTGTTTTAATTTTGAAATCTAAATTTGTGTGTATTGCTTTAAGTTCAGTGAATGTATTATAGAAATTTAAGTCAAAGTGTGCTCATTATGATTAAGCAAATTAATATTAACATGCCCATTTGATAATGAACTGTGCTTGCTCAAAATTATAAAAAAAAATTCCAAAAAATTAAGAATGATTATAAGCTTTAAGAATTTATTTATTATCTGTGGTCTTTATGAATATGAATATAGACATCATAATAGATATGTTTATAGTCGTATTAATAAATTTATTTTTTATGCTAACACTAATTTTTATCATTGGATAATTTTCCATCTTATACTTTAGGTTCTACTGAACGTCCTGTGACTTTTGGCGAGTTGAAGCCTCGACTGATGAATCTAGTTATGAACGCGTTACAAGTTGAGATGGACCCGCAAAACACTCACATGCTCCTCGGCGGTCTATTCCTTTGCGTGCAGGACTCGGCGATTTTCGAAAAGGTCGAGTTCATCATGCAACCATCCGCGGAAACGTCCTCGAACCTGCTGACGTCGGGTGAGTCAACGTCGAACTGTTACATAACTTGCTGCTTGACACGTCCCCCTTTTTATTGCATCACCGTTAATTTTTGTTTATTTGCTCGATTGCTTCTGTTTTGTGGCTTATGTAGTTTCGGACACGACCAGTACGGTGAGTGCAGCCAGCAGTTCTGATCAGCATTCCTGTACGGATTCGCTCGGACCCGACCTTTCCGATATGCCGCCCGGTACGTTACTTTCACTTACAGTTGTGCAGGTTCTTTACCTCAAGCTAGTGATATAATTGGCGTTGCACATACATGTGTACAAGTTCAAGTTTTAAAAGTAATTTATGATAAATGTTAGTTTTTCTTTTTTTGACTTTTGAAGCAACGTCGTTTTTCTACCTTAGACTCGGCTCACGCGCTTTTCGTGAGGGCCACGTATTTGGTTTGCCACCGTTTGATTTCATCTTGGAAAACGGATCTGAATGTTTCGTTGGCTGCTCTTGAATTACTTTCTGGGCTCGCAAGGATACACATTAAAGAATCTGGTAAGCAAAACTACTATTGAAATAATGAATTTTGAATTTTCATTGTTTTATTTGTGCATAGCCAGAAAATTGACAGGTATTTATTTAAATTTAATGTATAACCATAATAGGCAGTTATATAAATATAAAAGTTTAAACAATTTTATTAAAGATTAATTTAATAGAAATTTTTATACACCTAGATGCTCTGGAATGCAAAAGAGCTGTTAAATGGCTTTGTGACTACATTGTGCATCAGTGTTCAAGACCACCACCTGCACATTCAAAAGATCTCCATTCAACCATAGTCGCCGCGTTCCATTGCTGTTCGGTTTGGTTACTCGAGCATCCGTACTTACTTAGAGACAAGGATTGTCTAACGACGGTAAAACATCAATTAAACCATTTAGGAAATTCTTAATTTAATTTAATTTGTTCAGATATTAGATGTGGCAGAACTTGGTATATCGGGCGCTAAATCCGTCGGCAAACCCGGCGAAAAAATCAAAATGAAGGAAGAGAAAGAGTTGAAGCCGGTCTCGATGAGGGTCCGTGATGCGGCCGAAAATCTCCTGACGTTAATCCTGGAACAGGTCGGATATTTCCCGAGCGAATGTGGACCAGAATCTGTGTCGTCGTTGTTGGATGAGGCCTCGTTATTGCAGCACTGCAATTCGTGGCCCAGCCATTGTAACAACCAAGAGAAGGCAGTCGAACGATTTAGATACTTTGTCTCTGAAGGATCTGTAATGTTGGCGTTGCTGGAGGAACCGTTGGGTAACGATCAGGATCCTCAACCAACCGTCACTATTTTGATAAGGGGTCCGTTTGGTCGACACGCCTGGACCATGCAGATGCGTCATTTGCCCCGACACCGCTCTGGCTCGAAATATCACGCTACAAATTTGGGTAGACCTGTGGTGATGCACGATGCTCCCACTAGACCAGAAATTAAACAAAAGTACTTTCCGGACAGCGTTGAGAGGGTTCCCCAATGTAAAGTGTAAGTTTTGAAAAAAACGTTTAGTTTATGCTGTCTATGCGTACCACATTTTTTTTCATCGCAAAATAAATTTATCCTCACAGAGACCAATCGATACCGAGTTTAGAATCGATTTTCTCGAATGACGAGGTGGCCCGAGAAGAAACCGCGAAATTGGCGCAGCTGCTAAACAGACAGGCGGGCGCCGAAGGTCATTTGGCAGCCGCTCAGTCTTTGGTGCAACTGCCGGAATGTTCCCCTCCGACAGTCGTGCACGAGTTCCAAACCGCTCGATTATTTCTGTCGCATTTCGGTCTGCTGAATCTTGACTTCGATACTGAAGTATGTGTTAGATTTGGGACTGGTCTCAAAATTAATTGCGTTTTTGAACAGAGAGAAGACACCAAACCAAGTCTTATGGCCATGGACAGCAGCGATGGTGATTTTTGCAGAGATCTGTCGTCTTTGGACAACATGAGTCCAAGAACTTGCGACACTGTGCACATATTTTACGTCAAGTCGCAGCAAACGTCTGGAGAGGAGATTGTCAATAATGTAACGAATGTGAATAATGTTTGTCCGTATTTTTTGGAGTTTATACGATCTCTTGGATGGCCAGTCGATGTTAACAAACATCCAGGTGAGGGACATCATGTTCCATGAACTAATAGAAAATGATCCGCCTTTATTTCAATTTGATCTCTATTAGGGTGGACAGGTCATTTATCTACAAGTTGGAAAGTTACTTCAGCTCCCAATCCACAACATACAAACAACGGCTTATTCAACGGTCAATCGCAAGTGCTGTATTGGTCGGATGCGTGTTCAGAAATTGCGTTCCTCGTTCCGTCTCAAATTAAACCCCAAGAATCTCAGATCGAATCGTCTTTCAACATGAGCACTTTGTCATGTAAGTCGTTAATCATCACAAGACGCGTTAAAAAAACCACCCACCATTTACAGCGTGGAACGAAAAAAGTCTGTCGGAATCGGGCGCCAGAGACAAACGAACGTTATCTCTCGATTTGGACAAACAAAACGTCCCACTGCGGCGTCCGGCGAGATGCAACCTTCACCCGCACACCAACACGAAAATAATGGTGGTGTGGTTGGAAAGCTTCGAGGATCATTTAAATTTACCGATATGTAAGTCGTTATTTTGGTGATTATGTTGTTTCAATGTTTTTTCGCAGCCGAGCTTTTAAATTGTATGAATACGGGACTCGAAACGAGTCCGACGCGACCTTCTGACGTATTAGTTATTGGGTTGCATCTGATGGCGACCGGTTTGTTGAGGGTGCACCTGCAAGGTCCGGTAGGTCGGGTGGGGCTTGCTTCGCCGCTCATTGACGGAATGGTGATTAATAGGAGGTCGCTGGGGCCACTGGTTAAGCACACTGCTTTAAATATGTCCAGGAGAAGGAGGCTAGACTCGGAAAGGTTCGTTTTAATATTAACGCAGAAACGATGATCCTACTACATTTTCTTATAGTTATCAACCTCCGCATGTTCGCAGACGATTGAAAATTCAAGACATTGTGCAGAAATACAAAAGGGAAATGAGTCAACCGGAACTGCTGACGTACTTGTTTAGTAATCCGTAACATTTTTAATAGTTGATGCGTAATTTATGTAACGTTATATTTATTTATTGTTTGGAAATAAAAGTAGCACTACTATTCTATTTTATTACGGATATTGAAATATTTATACAAATTTTCACCTATTTCCTCTAATATTAGAAAACAGCAAGCAAACAAAACAATTTATTTCAATAATTTTGATGATTAAATTATGTTTTGCTGGACTGGACCGTCCAGCATCCGTTTGTAAGAATTACACTTCGTAATTGGGTTCCAGCTTTGAATAAATAAATAAATAAATACAAACAAGTATTCAAAATTAACTAAAATATAATTTATGTGATAGTGTTGTCTTAATGAAATGCAATGTAAATAAACAAATCATTTATTTATAAACTCGACATAATAAGTTTAAACGCTGGTGTTCTGTAATCCACTTACAGCTGGTGGGTTATTGACTTCCCCTACTATTGCCACACTATTTATCCTTACCATTGTCTGTGGTATTCTGTAAACTGCAAAGCCAATAATAAAGAGTCATATAAAACATTTCAACTTACAATTAAATTCTTTGTATTGTTTCCTGCGTTTTTTCCTAAAATGTGTTTTAGTGTGTGATAGTGTTTTCTCTATTATTGTGGCGTGAATGTCCACTAGGCCTCGTTCGATCAACGGTCGACCTATTAGCGAAAAATCCTCTCCTCCCACCAACAATATCTGTAAACAAGTATCGAATTTTCCAATAGATAAAATATGATGTCGACTATATAACCAGTGCTGTTAAGGCTTATTTCCTATTATGAATGACTTCTTAGCATTTACTCCTATCTACAACTTACCTTGTCTAAAGTTATTTTGTCTCCAACATCGGGTGGCCAATAACCTTCGACGACTACAACATCCCCTTCGGTTACTTTAAACTGTTTACCGGCGACGTGCACTATCGCGAACAACCTTCCCTGCAGCCTCTGAGCCACCTGCTCGTTGATCTTATTAATAATTTCTGCAAAAATCATCGTATGTTTACGTTCAAAACAATCCGCGCGTTTAAAAACAATACCTTGGGATGCGATCTTATCCTTTTCGGGTTCCACGACCTCGTACGGCGTCGCGTTGGCGTAAAAACGCGTGAACGTGCCCCCGACGACGTTTCGCGCCTTGGCGAGCACCTGCCGGCACAGGAACGACATTTTCTTACACAACGCGAAACGAGGTTATGTTGTTCCGCGAAACGTCAACTGGCGACAGCTCGAAATTACGTGTGCTTGTCGTACTGGCGAAATGGTTGTTGGAAATTCGGGAACCGGTTCGGCTAATTCGAGGTGCGCGATCTTACTTTAATCGGTTAAATATGCCCGGTTCTTTGTCCAGGAGCGAATACAGGGAAATACACACGGTAGAAGGTGAGTGTTTTGTACGAAATTTTTGGTTGGTTTTCGGTGGCCAGTTTTAGATGGTCAAATTTTGACGATGGTTCGTTTTGGACGCTGGTTGCGTTTTTTTTTTGAGAATTTTGCGTGCGTTTTTGGGTTTACCGTTATTTTCGAAACGGTTAGTATTTCGTTTGGAAGTCGGTGTGCGAAAATGCAGTGCCAACCTAAGGGGTTACACGACGCTTATTTCGATTAGGTGGAGATTCCAGTTAATCGTTTTACGTGCATAAAGTCGTCCAATAAAAACGTTATCTTAGACAAATACATTTTTGAAAGGCACATGTCCTATGTGTTTGTGATTTATAGTCGTCAGATAAAATGTGGTTCAAAGCCCGATGATAACGCTTTCTTGACAACATACGTTTGTAATTTGTAACTAACGAAAATTGCGCTAATTTTGAAAATTCGTCGTTTTTTTTTTTTAGAATTTTGCAAATATCGGATTATATTTCTTGCATGTAAATTTTCATGTTCCGCTATATTGTTATTTGTATTGCATTATCCATAGCTGTCATTCATTAATTGTCAACTTTCACCTGTCATTAAAGTGTAAAGTGATTTAGTTCAAATATTTTTAATTAAATTTGTTAATACTACATACAAAATACTACATATAACTTTGCAAGAAAATATTTTTATTACAGAGGCCTCAATTTAAAAATATGCGAAAATCACTCCTTAACCAAACGTCATCAACAAAAGTTATTGAGGTTATGTTATTCTGCTTCGTGACACTCTATCCTTGGTTTTTGTTCTTCCTATATACCTCCCATTTTGATATTTCTGCTTTTCCCTTTTCTCTCGTCACCATCTCCCTTAACTCTCCTCCCCCTTCATCCACTTCCCCAGCTCATATCTAATTACCCTACTGCCAGCCTCTATTGCCATCTTTTCCTGTCCTGTCTCCTGTCCTGTCTCCTGCCATACCACGTACTCTGGTGTCGATCTTTCTATGTAATGCTTTGTTTGGGGTGGATTAATGCCACTCTCTTAGTTCCACATCATTTATTAGATCTTCTTTACCTTTTTTCAACCATTTTGAGTCTTCCACGTCTTTTTTTCGTCCCAGTCACCCCCTCTGTTTGCATACATCCCATTTATATTGTTATTGAATTTTCTAGCTTTTTAAATCGGAGCTCACCGAAATAATTTAAGCAAATGAAACAATGAAAACGAGTTCGATTTCTTTGTACGTACTCGCAAAAAATTAAACATTTTCGGGATACGTCATCGTTATTTTCAACTGCATCGGATTCGACTGTTGTGAACCGATGTCTTAACGAACCGTTCGAGACAATGTTCCCTCCGATAAGATTATTAGTGAAGTCGTACCCTGACATTTTGCTTTCGTCAATCTTTGCAATGAAACACAGGGGAGAATTTCGCAATTGAAGCGCGAGTGCTCGGCCGGAGAAAATCAAATTCCCATTCGTTTCGTGCGAAAGCTCGGCTCCGGCGCCGCGTTTCCCCCTCGCCGACACTCGATAACGGCACGGCCGCGGCGCACCCTTTCCGTGGCCTTTATCGCGTTCCGCGAGGATCTGGTCTCGCCCCGGCGCGCCCTCAAATGTCATCTTTGAAACGGACTTATTCGTCGCGTTTCATTAGATGGACAGTGTGACTAATGGCTCGCGCGAAAATCCCACGGATTCGGGTGTAATTGGAATTGTCGGCGGTGGGAAACGGGGGCGTTTTTGGGCAGGCCGCGGGCTAATTTAGGAAGCTCTCGCGGTGCGGTTATTTGTTACGACGGTAGACGTTATAATAACGCAATTACATAATTGAATTGAAATAACGTAAACGCTAGAAAAGGAAAATGAAATTTCGAAGTAAACTCAAAAAATGGGAGCGGTGCGAGTTAAACGGCTGCGTAATGAACCGATGAATGTGTAAATTAAGAAGAAATGAAATGAAAGTATGTATAACGAGGCAAAAAATTAAATTAAATCAAAAATATGAAAATTAATGATTAGATGATTAAGTGTCGACATGACTCATCCCATGAACGGGTGATATTTAATGGAAAGTGGAATTCCGTTGATAATTTTTGCTATCATTATCACAATTACAAAAAAAAAACTGTCTTGATTAAATATATAAACAAATATATAAACAAAATATATAAATAACACTGCTACCATGTGGGCTGCGAGCTCGCTTCATAATCGAAAGTTGGAGATTCGACATCAATCAATCGAATTGATTCAAAATTAAGCTTAAGAAATAAAAAAATACAATTTGAGCTACATATATATGGAAATAAAATTACGAATTTTATAATGGCAGATATTTCGTTTTCTCTGAGCTCATCAGACCACCACATAACATCAGGTGCATCAAGGCATGCAAGCATGAGTGGCAAGAAATCGCTGGTGTGAAAAAGAATTGCATGAACAAAATTGTGGAGAATGAAATTTGCCAACGGAATCCAATCGGCGAGCCGTATCTATCTTTTCTTAAGTAATAGTTTGTAATGATTCATATAAACATTGAGATACATTTGGACCCTCTTTATTGTGCGTTCAGGAAAGGGACCCGCTCACACTGTTCCCCACAACCATCAGAGTCACTAAATCGCTTTCAAATTACCAAAATAATCGGGCGATTTACTTCCAAAATTTATAAATTTTTATTTATAAGTTTTTTTAATGTAAACATTACTTAGTCTAGTCAAAACAAGTAGGGTACCAATCCTCCCTCTTTGTTTTAATGAGGGAGGATTGGACGAGGTGAACGTTGTCAATAGATTTTTTTCATCTCGAATGATTGACTGACACGATCTTATAAATTTAGCGTAGGAAATGAAATAAAAGTGCTGAAAGAAATTGAGCGAAACGAACAGCAACTTTTCAAAATTTTAAACGATTTCTGTTGCGTTGGGGTGGTCTTCCTAAACTACTGTCGAGTCCCTGCCAATCATTCGGATTCGCAACGCATTCGGAGCCACACAATGACTAAAACGTTTACTTTGGCGACCGTGTTCTATTGTTACTACTTCAATGTCAACGTCGTCCGACGACGAAGACAATGCGTCCGCGAAAACTCACCCGTCCGCGATGAGCCCTTCCGTCTCGCTGCCAAAGGGTAGGTTTTTTCACACCCCCGTATCGATCACCACCTTTCCGTCGAAATATCATAAAAGACACGGATCGTTAAAATCGGCGAAAGGTCGGCCATCCGCTTTAATCCGCGCGCCTTCAGTCCACCGTCGATGACCGACGCGGCTCCAGGTGCTCCGGACCTGCTGGCGCAGTTCAAAGGCGAATAATCCGTCGGCGTTTTGGTTGCGAGATTCCTAGCCGAGGGTATGTTAATTGTAGTTCGAGTCCTGATTTTTTTTTTATTTGGAACGATTTTTTTTGCGTTGATTGAAATCGCGGAACCGAGTGTTAACTGTGGAGCAGTAGTTCTAAGTATGCGTATTGTAGCAGGGTGTCCTAGAGCGGGTACCCGAGGTCCGGATGTCACACCAGAGCTTCGAACTGCGAAGACTTTCGTCCCCGGAGCCGACTAATGCACTCGTCGAACGCTACATCCAAGGTATTGTTGAACGTTTCGCTTGGCCTAATTTTCAGCTCCAATTAACAGAACGCTTGTTTACAACAACAACAACAACAACAAAAAATGCATGGCGTGAGATCGGAGTTAACGGTTTAGGGTTCCTTTTTGCAAAAAATTCTATCCAACTTTGATTGACTTTGATTCTTGGAAATCTGAATTTTAAGGAAACTTTTTTTCGACAATCTAAGATTATTTTTTTTGCATCTCGTACGAATTATTCTACATTGGATATAGTGGTGATAACTTATAAACGTTGTGATATTTTTCATCAATTTTAAGATAATGTCTTAAATTTTGTTACAACTATTAAGTTTGTTATTTTTATGGTATTGTTTTTAGAATTGTGAACGCGACACATTAATAATTGTTGCTGTATCTGAAAAAAAATTACACCTTTAGATGTTTCAAAAAAGCACCAAAAGATTTTACAGGTCGAAAAATCAAAACAATACATAAAATTACGAAACTTATAGTATTTTTTTTTTTTTTTGTAAAAACATTCCAAACAATTAACTATGCTTTGCAATAAATTTCGACATCAGAACATTAGTGAAATTTATTTGCAATACAAAAATTCAAAACTACCAAAACTTGTCTGTAGATTCGCTCGATCTAATTCACAAAAATACGTTAATAATTTTCTTAAAAGTCATTTACATTGATAAATTAATTTATTTAACAGTTGTCATAGATTTACTGCATTAAAAAAAAATGTAGCAATAAATCAAACAAACAAAAACTTCTCGTACAGAAATATCAATACACATATTAATGTGTAATCTGAATCCAATAAACCAGCGCTATCAATAGCTTATTTTTCATAATTCTAATCAATACCACAGAATAAAATAAACTTAATCGCCATAACAGAATTTTCGCAAAGAAACTAAAAATATATTTTAAACAAAGCAATTAACTAAATTTATTTTAATATGGTAATTAGTGTATCACAAGTATTTGACATAAAAATAAATAGTCTCGATTTTTTTGAGATGTTGTGTGATCGGGGATTCTAGGGCCTTAAATATACGTTACATATTGTGTAACAAATGAACTTAATAAAAATCTTCCAAATATCAATTTTAATTCGGTTTAATTTTTTTACTTTTCAAATAAATTTGTTGCCTCATCATTATTCTTCTTCTTTTTTCAATTTTAAATTTTATTTCGTGTTCGTTGTGCATGATTTTCGGTTGTTTTTTTTTTAATTTTAATTGTGTGGATTTAATTTTTTCGTTTATTTTGTTTATTTATTTTTGCTTTTGGTTTGATTTGGTTTTCGTTTGCGTCACTTATTTCTTTTACATTTGTTGAGACACATGAAGAAATTCGACGTCGAAGTAGAAATACTTAAAGATGTCCGACAGGCCACTTGGACAACACAAAAACAACCAAAAAATCGCACAACATAATTATCAAAAATTAGAGAACTTAGGGAACACCGAGATTGACGAAGAATTATGATTAACTACGAAAAACTACAATTTGCAAAAACGATCACATTGGCCAAAAAAATCACAGAAAAAATTCACAAATTTTGCAAAATTTAAACTTAATTATTTAATTTATTACTAAATATCTAAAAAAAAACTGAATAACGTGAAAAATGATTGGGTGGATTGGTTTTGGTTGGGTTGGGTTCAATAAATTATTTTTTTTCGAATTAATTCTATTGTTTCATTTACAATAATCATAACTTTTAAACGAAGCTCCTGAACGCGGGGTGGCGGTGGGTGGCTTGGACGAACCCAACTTGTTCGTGCGTTCGTCCGCACATTTCATTTCCGCTCCCAACGAATCGATTTTGATTAAATTTACGGGGTACGTTCGCCAGAGTCCGTATTATGCTCGGATGTGTGTTCGCCGCCTTACCTAATTCCGCTGTTATCACCAGTTAACTGCGTCAAACGATTTAGTTGAACTTTAAGGCGGTTATTGTTCGTGTCGCTTGATAACGATGCCAAACAAACAAACGATAAAAATTGGTTGGGTGCGAATTTTATGATACGCCACTGGTTGTACCAGCTGATCAACATTTTAGGTGTCAACTGGGAGTTTTAAATCAGACTTATTGTATGATTTACAATTGATTCGAACTATACGCAAGTTTGGTAATTTGTCCACTCGAGTGTTTATGTTTAATATTACACATTGGGGTTGGTGACGTCGCAGTTGACGTTCATAGAAGCGCTCGTTTCTTATTCATTTGAATCGTAGGCTTCGTAAAAGCGTAGCCTTTGCGATCAAGGTTACTGGTTCAAATACTAAAGACACGCGATTACATAAATGATTACTTTTACACTGAATTCACTTAACTTAAATTAAATTAAAAATAAAAAAGTAGTATTAGAGTTTAATATATTTAATAAAAAAATATAAATAAAAAAATTATCAACGATTCATCTTACGCCACGTGTGGTCGGTCACTCTGTGACGTTTTCAGGACAATATTTGCTTACGCTATGAAAAAACTCGTGTCCTAGGGCGCAACTTTGACGATCCAATTACCGCGCGATGAAGTTTGCACGTCGACGTAATGACCGTGTGCATGTTCGATTGAGGCGTCGTCGTCGTCGTCGTGTTCGCACAGGTGGCCTATTTCCTTCGGCCCGGGGGAAATTAAATGGACACAATCACCGTAATTTAATAGCACGATGATTTTTTTTTAAAATATCGGTGCCTTGTTGGTTTAATATTCCCGTGAGTCACTCGTAAGTTACACCATTTCTCAGTTGCGTCGGTTCGTTTAGTGCACTAAGGAAGAGATAAAGTTCGAGTCGATTAATTGACGGATATTTGTGGATGTGAGTCTCTTCGTTGATATTAGGTAATGAAGGCGTTACGCCTTTCCTATTTACGTTGTGTGTGGACATCGTCGTCGTCTGAATAATGGTTAACGAAATTTATAGCAATTAAGTTCCTTATTTTTTTGTTATTGTTTTTAGAATTATGCAAATTGTCTCATAATTAAAGCGAAGGCAATATTATAGATTTGGGGTTCTCATCAACTGTCCCAAGACAGTGTAGAATGATAAATTATGTTATTGTGTTATTTGTGTCCCTGAATTTTAGTTTGTTAGTAAATATACGAGGGGAGATCAGTATTTACGGTCCCTAAGATAGAAGGAAGCAAATTGAAGAAATATTTTTCTACACAATCTCGTCGGTGCATTTGATTCAACGATGCTCCAAACCTTTGATTCCTCTGAAAAAAAAAATCATTCGGTGCTCTGCCAACCAGACTCAAGCCAAACTGGCTTCAGAATCCACTACTCTAGAAGGTTACTGATCAGGTGTCAACATCATCTTCATTGATTTATTTAGTGAGCTCTCATTGACTTGATACTGTGTATCACAATTCTGACCTAAAAGCCTTCTAAGCGCTTAACTTAACTTAACTGAACCACCCCGTATTCTACAAACGTTACATTTCCTATATCAAAAATATAGTTTTTCCATCGCAACTGCAAGCCAGGAAACTTCCGTTAATCTTCGAACTGATACCATTTTCGATTATATTCCGTTATCAAAGAATTGCAAAACGTTCACCGCACGTCACACGAAAATACGTACAAGTCAACATGTAGGCTTAGTCAGAGGACTCGTCTTGCGCCGTACTCCAGCCGTTAAAATCGATCGCCCGTTTCGCACACCACGATGACGACGACGACGGTGGGATTCGCCGATAAATACAAGTGAAAATGTAGGCAAGCGGTTTTTTTTTCAATCGCGGTCATTGCACGACATGGATTACGTGCGAAACCTATACACTTCGATACGTTTCCGGTTCCATAGATGTAAGTACATTTTTTCTACGCCCATATCAATTCAATTAAAGTGTTTACCTTGGCACTTACGCAAAAAAAATGTGGGCCCCACTTGACGATTTTGATTGCTTTCATTTGTAAGTTTGTGATTTATTTTATGGCGAATTGTGGACGTGTTCTGCGCTTGGAGGGGCGTACTAGCGATTTATGGGATAAATTATTTAATTGAATCAATGGAAATGACGTTTGGATGTAAGCATGGGCCTCTTACGTAATATATTATTGTTGATCGTGACATGAATAATGTATTGCTGGCCGGAATCGAAATTTGTCGTAGTAGGGCACGCACGACCTGTGCAATATGTTTCGTCACTTTTGCATAATTTTTAAGATAAGGCCTTCGTTATCGAGATTTACGCACCTACCTACAATAAATAAATGTTTTGTATGTGTCGACTGTGCGAGTATTCGTCATATGCATCAATTATCTATGTGGGATTTTTTCCATGAACGATTGAGTCAGTGTATGTCGCACCACTTTTACGAGAGTCTGGGAGAGATGAGATAAAACTAATAAAATAAATTGCAGATGTTTATAGATTGGAATTTTGGCCATGTTGGTGCAATCGATTAAAAGAAATTATTTGCCATTATGGTTCAATAATTAGTTTTGTAATCAATTTCTGATTTTTCAAATTTTTTTAGATTTAGCACTTCTCAATAACCAAGCAAATTGAGTTTTAAAGATTAGGGGTACGGCAATGTCATTGCCAAATATAGTCGCGATTCTACTTGTTTATTGGTCAAAAGGGGTCACGATTTTTCTTGTTTATCATGGCCCATGTTACTATGTTACCAGTGGGATCTTTCCTGCTTGCATTAATAATCACTATGTCATCGGCAAATGCGCAATAAAGGCTTCACTTTCTTATTACGGTTTCATGTTCTGGTTAATTATACGATTCGTACGTTGACATCTTACTGTGCTTAACGGTGTCTCGCAGTCTACCAGTTTTTGGCAGTAATTTTTGGGTACAAATCGTGCCCTTACATTGGCTATACCACTACAGGTAAATGAATTGGTAACCACCATCACCAAGGTGGCCTGATAGCCAGGGAAGACCAGCCAGAAATGGATCTCTTTATCAAGGTTCTCAAGCCCAAATTGATACCTTGCCTATAATCCTAAGTTGTGTGTTTTGCCATAGAAAATTAAAATTTTCAAACGTGAAGCAAAAAACCGAAATGAAGAAAAATCTAGTAATACTGCTGATTCAAACGAAAGCTCTAGCCATAAGATAATAACTGCTGATCTTGAGAAATAGTAATAGAAATAGGAATACTCAAGTTTTTGAATTTCCACCAACTTTGAAAGCAAATGCTATTTCTTCAGAAAAGTACAATGTTGAAGTTTTTATATCCTTGTTGAAGTTTTTACCCACGCAATGTCAATGTGAAAAGTTTGAGACGACACACAAAGTGTGCTGTTGACTATCCGGCAGATGAAGAAGATCTAAATTTTAGTTCTAAAACTTTGTATTGCGTTTTTACATTTTTTTTTAACCTCCAGTAATTAAACAATAAATTATTAAAGCTTACGAAAATCTAAAATATGTGTTAGATATTTATAAACTGTATGTATGATACTATGTCGTAAAAAAGTTTACAAAGAGTGTCAATAAAAGTGTAAAGAAAAAGTTTAGAAAACATTGTAAAATAATCGTTCAACTGGTTCTACTGAAAAATTTAACATTTGTAACATAGAGCCTTTTGCCTCCAATACACAGATATTGTGTCATTAAAAAAAAAACATTTAAATACTCTTCATAAATTTCGAATGAGTTTGGTGTGAAATATTTTGGTTTGAATAGGGCGCTGATGACTTACAAGTCCTATCGATCGTTTTGTCGTCACACCAATTCCACCACAAGGTGATTCACCACGACTGGTATCAAAAAAAATTCCATTCGGTACTAACGCCAAAATGTGTGGTGCTTTGGTGGTTGCATTAATTAATTAAATTCTTTTTTTAAGTATCTAAAATTTATTTCGATTAATGATCAACAGCAAACGAAGATGGAACGACTTCATCGGCCGTGGACAGAGACACCGAGGCAGGAGATGTTCTACCGGACGGGGACAATAGGATAATTTTCATCAACAGGCCCCAGCCGGCCGCGTCCAAATACTTGGGTAACCGCATCTCGACTGCCAAGTACAGGTAAGTTATCCAACGCAAGGTTGTCCGATCAATTCATTATCAAAAAAAATTTCAGCGTTTTGCGTTTCGTTCCGCTGTTCCTCTTCGAGCAGTTCAGGAGATGGGCGAACATATTCTTTTTGACGATCGCCCTCCTCCAGCAGATCCCGGATGTGTCGCCCACCGGACGTTACACGACCCTAGTGCCTCTAATATTTATACTGTCCGTGTCGGCAATCAAGGAAATCATAGAAGACATAGTAAGTCATCTTACAACACATAATAGTAAATTAAAATAAATTTGTCACAATAAAGCCTAAGCTACGGTTTTTGTTTGTGTCAGAAAATTGGTGCCCGAAATTCCGTGCCCGCGACTGTACCAATTATTTTTGTAATTTTCAGAAACGTCACAAAGCTGACGAAGAGACTAATCACAGGAAGGTGGACGTCCTCAGCGAGGATTCATGGCAATCCGTACGATGGTTGAACGTCGCTGTTGGCGATATTGTCAGGGTGCAAAATAATAATTTCTTTCCGGCGGATTTGGTACTGATCGCGTCTAGGTAAGTTCAATTTAATACGATTTTAACAACAGGAATTTATTTTATGAGTTTGCAGTGAGCCCCAAGGGATGAGTTTCATAGAAACGGCCAATTTGGACGGCGAAACGAACCTGAAGATAAGGCAGGCGCTCCAGTCGACCGCCAAGATGACGACGACGAACGACCTGAAGAAATTGTCCGGGACGTTGGAGTGCGAGCAGCCGAACCGGCACCTGTACGAGTTCACGGGAGTTTTAAAGAAGACAGATGAAACGCCGCAGCCAGTCGGGCCCGATCAGATCCTGCTGAGGGGCGCGATGTTGAGAAACACCTCGTGGATTTTCGGCCTTGTGATCTACACGGGTCACGAGACGAAGCTTATGCGCAATTCGACTAAAGCTCCGTTGAAGCGATCGTCCGTCGACAAGAAGACCAACACGTTGATACTTTCGCTTTTTGCGATTTTGGTGGTCATGTGCGTTATTTGCACTGTCGGAAATGAGCTGTGGACGAAGGCGCACAAGTTGAGCGATTGGTATATTGGACTCGACAGCATTTCGCACAATTTGCTGTATAATCTCTTGACGTTTATCATTTTGTTTAACAATTTGATACCCATATCTTTGCAAGTTACTCTCGAAGTTGTTAGGTTTATACAGGTAGGTAATTTATGATATTTGTAATAATATTTTTATTGACATATCTGGTGGAGTCGGGTGGAGGGTTTCTTTTTCTAGTCATGTACACATTTGTTGAACTCTTTCTTGCCAGCACTTTTGCTTCATGTAATTTTTTTTTGTCTACACACTCCTTGTTTTATCTTCCTTTACACATTTGACTCTCATTCCTGCTCACTGCTCATTACAGTGAAATTTTCAGGCAATTTTTATAAGCATGGACAGGGAAATGTACCACGAAGAAACCGACACCCCCGCCATGGCGAGGACGTCGAATTTAAACGAAGAACTGGGACAGGTGAAGTACATATTTTCGGACAAGACTGGAACATTGACGAGGAACGTGATGGAGTTCAGGAAGTGCACGGTCGGTAGCGACGTTTACACCATTACCGATAACCTGGAGGGGTCGCTTTTGGTGCAGGTAAGGCCATTTAAATAAATACCACTGTGCATTGATGGCACAATTTTTTCAGCAATTGAGACATGGACACAAGAACGCAGATCTGATCAAAGAGTTATTAATTCTGTTATCCGTCTGCCACACGGTAATACCAGAGAAGATGCCGGATGGGCAGTACATTTATCACGCAGCTTCACCAGGTAGATTTCATTATTTATTATTATTTTTTTCATTGGAAAAATTGGTTAGAAATGGTAAAAAATTATGGGTTATTAATTTATTGATGTGAAAAATTGTGTTGTTATTTATGTTTTGGTGATTTTAGATGAAAGGGCTTTGGTCAACGGTGCGTGCAAATTCGGTTACGTTTTTGAAAGCCGCACACCCGATTATGTCGAAATAAATGCACTGGGTCAGATGGAACGCTACCAGATCTTGACGGTCATCGAATTTACATCCACCAGAAAACGGATGTCGGTCGTTGTCAGAGATCCAAACGGTAAAATCAAGCTGTTCTGTAAGGGAGCCGATACGGTAAGCATTGAATAATATTCTCCATAAACCATATGCTGGGTTGGTAGTCCATTGTACTACTTAAGATGAAACATTATGCTGAGTATTATTGAAATTATAAATGATTTAAATACAACTTGAAAATAAAGATTAGTTACTCCCTGCTACGTAAAAGAAGGGCGTCACATTGCATCCAAACAGCATTTTATTTAATCTTGACACGTTGCTATCTTTAAGGATACTCTGATGAATAATTCTGTAATCATTATCATTGTTATAGGTAATTTATGAGAGGCTCAGCGAGAACAATCAGGAATACAGAGACGTACTGCTTCAGCAGTTGGAATTGTTCGCCACCGAAGGTTTGAGGACGTTATGTTGTGCTTACGCCGAGCTCGAGGACAGTGTGTATGACGAGTGGAAAATTGCCTATCACAACGCATGCTGTTCCATCAACAATAGGGAAAGTGCGTAAATGACGAAGATTGATCCCATTATCTTCATTGATTAATGTTTTTTTTAGATAAAATTGAAGAAGTGGCGAATCGAATAGAGAAGGACTTGAAATTGATAGGCGCGACGGCAATCGAAGACAAACTTCAAGACCAAGTTCCGGAGACGATAGCCGCATTGTTGAAGGCCGACATTAATATTTGGGTGCTGACCGGCGACAAGCAAGAGACCGCCATCAACATAGGATATTCATCACGACTCATGGTTCATGGAACACCGCTGATTATATTAAATGAAGACAGTCTTGATGTACGTCATTTTTAATGTCCAACATTATTTTTTTTAATTTTATTAATTTTCAGAATGCTAGGGAATCGATCGCACGTCACAATACCGACCTAGGGGATAGCCTTGGTAAACAGAACGATATAGCACTTGTGGTCGATGGAAAGACTCTCAAGTACGCTTTAAGTTGTGATCTGCGTTCGGAATTTCTTAAGCTGTGCGTCTCGTGTAAGGTAAGCAATTATTAAAATAAATATTTGTGTTTAGCGAACAGAAATAGTTAAGTTCGAATTTATGGGAGGCAGTAACCAGAACGCAATGGCCGTAGTTAGCAGATATGTTCTGTGTTCTGGAGTCTATTTAAATATTGCGAATTTTTCCTGCAAGTCAAGCGAAGCAGCTTCAACTGAAATTTAGTTTCTTATCGTGCATCAATATTTACAATTCATGTGATTTTATTATTTCTGTTTGTTAAGCATGGACTGATAATAATTTATTTATTTTGTATGTCTGTTTGTCTCAGGTTGTTATATGCTGTCGAGTCTCTCCAATTCAAAAAGCTGAAGTCGTCGAGTATGTTACGAAACACACCAAATCGGTGACGTTGGCGATTGGTGATGGAGCGAACGACGTAGCTATGATTCAAAAAGCGCACGTCGGTGTTGGGATATCGGGTGTCGAAGGTCTACAGGCAGCCTGTGCCTCTGATTATAGCATCGCACAGTTCAAATTTCTTCTCCGATTACTGCTGGTACACGGCTCCTGGAACTACTCTCGCATGTGCAAGTTAATCCTGTACAGCTTCTACAAGAACATCTGCCTGTACGTAATCGAGTTGTGGTTTGCGATCTACTCAGGTTGGTCGGGACAAGTGTTGTTCGAACGATGGTCAATAGGATTGTACAACGTTCTTTTCACGGCCTTACCCCCTCTGGCGATGGGACTTTTCGATAAGAGCTGCAGTGCCGAATTGATGCTGATGCATCCTCAGCTGTATAGAGACTCCCAGAATGGAAAGCTCTACACGATGAAGGTGTTTTGGATTTGGGTGATAAACGGATTGATACATTCGGCGTTGCTGTTTTGGTTGCCTTTGCTCGCGTGTCAGCACGATATTTTATGGATTTCAGGAAAAGAAGGTGGATATCTTATGCTGGGAAATTGTGTGTACACGGTGTGTATTTTCCCTCAATCTTAAACATAACCAATTTTCTACTTATTTATAACATCTTTTACCAGTATGTTGTAGTGACGGTGTGTTTAAAAGCTGGACTAATCACGAGTTCATGGACTTGGCTAACGCATTGCGCGATTTGGGGATCGATACTCATGTGGTTCGTGTTCATTTTAATTTACAGGTGAGTCTTATAAATACCAATTTCTAAAAAAATACACGATTTCGATCTTTCAGCAATTTTTGGCCGGTGATACCCGTCGGAACGGTAATGACAGGGATGTACATAATACTGTTCTCATCGGCGGTCTTCTGGTTGGGTTTGATTTTGATACCGGTCATCACGATGATACCCGACTTCACGTTCAGAGTGTAAGTGAAATTAATCCGCAAACACCATCCACTTCCCGTTATTGCAGGTACGCGATACTGCAATCCGAACCTAAAATTTCCCGTCGGTACCCTCCCAACCTGCAATCCTTGACTTGCAGGCTCCTCCCGGAGTTTTGCCTGACAGTAAATATCCCGCCGTTCCCAGTTTTAAAAACTAAAGTCAAATCATTGTGTCGCAGAATCCGTGGGACGGTCCGCAAATCTTTCACCGAGGTCGTCAGAGAGAGGGAAATAAAGCACCTCGATCCGTTGGAGATGAGCAGAGACTCTAAGACCTCGTAAGTACCCGGCTTTATTTCGTCGTTTGTTTCAGTGTATAGGTTTCTTTTTGAGGCATTGTTAGCTTTCGCCCTGTTCACTGTTTTCCTGTTAGGTTCCTTAATTGCAGTTTTTATAATTTAAAGCTTGACTACATTTGAATTTATGGACAAGGCTGTGTATGTGTTACGTATTCGTTTGATTCGTGGAATTCAATTTAATGTTTTGGATAAGAAATTTGTTAAATTAAATTGCGTCGATAAAAGTGTTAGAATCTGTTTTGCTAATGGGTATTAAAAAAAAATTATTATTATTATTATAAGTAAATAGTTCACGTCCGATTAAATGTAAATGTAGTCTTAACTGTATCCTTTACTTGTAGTGGCGTAACTTTGTGTATTTTATGAAATTGCATCGTGCACAGGTTTTTGGTGCTATCTCTCCTCCGCCTAGCGTCACACCACATTTTCAAAAGGAACTTGAGACCGAGCAGTTCTATCGAGCCGTAAAATCGTGTCCCACTAACTTTTGTGTTGTGCCGTTTGTTTGTTTGTTTGTTAATTTGTGTGGAGTGGGCTGTCTTAGAAGCATATTAACCATAGTGTCTCTTCAGGCCGTAAACTAGTAGTTCTTTGATTGACAGTAACTACGGAAGCACAATTGTCGGTGTAAAGTGGCGGCCTTCCATTAACGTCATTGCGCCCGTCTTTCGTCATTCCAACGAAGCCTAACCTCTCGAAATAACGCATCCCACGGAGTGTGCTGGGTTTTAGTTTTTGCTTTAACGATTAAAAATCTGGTCGCAGTTTTTTTTTTTTTTTTAATTTATTCCGTTTAATCTTGTAATGTTTGCGTTTTGTGATACATCATGTGGTTTTTTTTTCGACTATTCCAAGTTTTACAGTTTTTAGAAATATTTGCAATATAAACAAGTGTTTATTACATAACTTTTTTATGTGGATATTTTATAGTCATGAAATTTAAAAATTAATTTGAAAGTAGAAAACTAGAAATGCACTACTGTCGTTTTGTAAAATGTAATGAGATTCTTGTTTACATCAAAGCACTTAATTTTGTAGTTAGATTCTTGTGTAAGAGTTCCTCATTCCTTCTCAATGGGGTCATTCCCACTGAAAATCATCAAAGGTTAGCATTTTCGATTTTGATGAAAATTTGTTTATTTGTTACGACACGTCTTCTATGTTACCATAGGGTTTATGCCTCACATGTGAAAATAGTTTATTTTAAATTTATCAAAAATGTTCGTAATTTCGATCATTTATTCCAGAAACACAACACATTTCTTTGTATTATAGCCGAAATTTTCGTTAATAATTATTTCAACTTCCAGAGACTCACACGAGTAAATTGGTACATAAGTAAATTTTCAACAAAATCTTTTTTTGATCAATTGGGATGACCCACCCCCCGGTAGATACTAATTCGAGCTTCCTTTTCGAGTAAAACAACGCACAAATTTGTTGTAGATTTTGCACGAAAGTCCGTGCGAGAAAGTACGTTAAAGAAAATCGCGCAAAGAGAAAAAATTTCTTATACTCGAGCTTTCACAAGATGAAAAAGCTATCGCAGAGGATCCTTGCGGTTTTCCATAATTCTTCCATGAAAACGACGACGCGCACAACGTCGATAACTAAAGGACCGTCGTTGCCCACGTTTCAGAGAATCGCGCGGAAAAAGAACAGCCCGTGAAAAGCTTGTTTTGCATTGCACTCATCCCATGATGTTCTCAAAATGCGCCTTTGTTTCTGTTTAGTTGTAGTTTTGCTTTATAATTTAATTTCCCTAGTCGATGAAACGATTTCACGTTTTTCGATTAAATACTTGTAAATCGATGTATAGTTAGTGATAATGAGGGACCAAATTTGTCATTGTGATATAGCTGTAACGCGCACATGTTTACGATCGGTATTTTTTATTAGGTTGTAAGAGAGATATTTATTTTTATGGTGTGTACGTCATCGACGTTATTAAATGAGATGTATTGACTTTTGTTGAATAAATTCGTTTTGCGAGAGGAATTTTGTTTGGCAGAAAAAATCAAAACTTGCGTATAAATAGGAAAGTTTGTTTTACTGCGTTTTATAATTAATGTGTGATTGTTTTTGCAAGACCAATGCATGCATTGGAGATAATCGCAACTTGTAAGTATACCAGTTTTAGCACATCAGTGCATGTACCTCACGCTTTTTTGCATGCCTAGCAAATGTTTTAACAATCAGCCAATCTTTTAAAATACTTGAGCCGTTTAGATAATTGACTATAAAATTGCTGAGCGAGAGTATTCTGTACATTGAAAATATTATTTTTATTGAAAGTTATAGAATTTATCTACAATTAAAGAATAAAAATATATGCATTAATTTTATAATAAATCTGACAATGTTTTAATTTCATTTATGGCCGTAATTTATTTAGTTTTGATTTACTTCAATAAAAATCAACAAAACACGCCATTTCTAATCGTTGAAGGTTTAACAAAACTTGCCCCAACAACAAAAGAACTGACTCTAAGGTTCCCAAGTTAAATTCCCGTAACAAATTTCACCAGTGAATCGCACCAGCTTGTAATTCGTACGTTTACCGCCGCGAACTCAAAACTGGCACATCTATTTTAAAAGAATCCGACACAGCAGCATAACACTCGCACGCACTCAAACGATAGCACAAAAAGCTGTAACATAATGCTACATGTAGTGAACAGTTCGCGTTGATCCTCATTCTAGGCTCTCGGAGACTGCGCGATTGCTCAAGAATGTTCGTAGCGTGTTTCTGAGAAGGAATAACACGAGGGTTGATTTAGAAATGTCGCGTAAGTATCGTTGTGTACATTTATCGTGAAACGGACGTGGTAGGCGACGAATTTTATTGAAATCTTTTAAGTAACTAAAATTGGAATTGTCTCTTATCACGTTCGTTTGGTTTCTGTTGGATTAGATTCGTTCCTGTCTCAAGTTTATGTTTTAATTAAAAGTAAAATTATTCATTATTACAATTGTAAGGTTGAAGGGAAGTTGTTGTTGAAACAACTGGTTGATTTTCAGGAATGAATCTAAAATTAGGTGCTAATGTAGCTTACACATACTAATGCTTTTAAATGCACAATAACAACAAAATTATGTTGTATACTGTGTATATAACCACACACAACCACGTGCAGATATACACATGTTATGTGCATGGTTTTGGTGAAGTGTACATGGCGTTTTATCGAAAGTGTTGCCGTTCAATGAAATAATTATTACACCTTAATATTGTGATTAAATTGTTGGTAATCATGATATGAAATTATAATAAATTCATCGTCTACTATACTACTATATTAAACATTTTTCATTTGAATTAGATATCAAAGTAGAAAATTGTATGAAAATGGAACTGGGGAAATGACAGATGTGCTCTAAAAAACTGGGAAGAATTTAAATCTGGCTACTGTAACAGGCTTGTGGTTGTAAGATGTTTCATATAAAAAGTATATAAGCTTTGATGTTGACTGACTAAATCAGTTAGTCAACTAGTGAGAGTATTTACAAAAAGATCAAAATTCAATTTGTTGATAGTTTTGCTGTAAGATCTGAAATAAATATTGTCATATTTACGTTCAAACAGGATTTCTAATTTTAATACACAGTTACTTTGCCGTTCTAAATCTATTACCCTGTGTATTATTCCTCTTTCTAATTTATCATTGAATGACAATTAAAAATGTAATTGCACGGTGAAGTCGAAAACGTGGTTTTAATGAAGATTATAGAAAACTTGCAGATGAAACGATAAAACTGCCATGTACCGGGTAGTCTTAGATAAAGTGTGATAAATGTTGTGTTGCCAGATGGATACGCCTTTTCCCAAGAAGAAGGTGGTTCAGTTTCCCAGTCTGAAGTGATCAGAGCGTACGACACGAACGCACCGAAACCATCCGGAAATTAGTTGTCACGAGCACGTATGTTTTCCTCGGAAAGAGATGAAATAATCGTCAACACGAATCGCAAATTGGTTTGTGCGGCCACTAACCACGAATTGTGCTAATATGTTGCGACACCACTGGTTTGTACGCTACACTTGAGATTGTATGTTTTTAGACGCGACGACACAATCACGCAATGTTAGGGCTTTTGATGGACACCACTCCTGTTCGTTCGTTTGATCTAAAAAAAATTTGCTCGCTGTTTTCGTTCAATTTGTGGACTGTGAGTTTGGATCTAATCGCATTGGTTTTATCAAGTACACATAAGTGTGTATTAATTTTTTTTAATATTAATTTTTTCGTTGAGAAAAAAAAATTTGAGGTATAAAAACTGGCTGAAAAATTGTTCTTAACATTGTGGTGGCGTTGAACGTGATGTCGATATCCGTTATCTTTTAACTATGACATTTTATCATCACATTTTTCTTAACCCTTTGCTTAAACGTTTCGGTGGGCCACGAATTATAAAATAAATAAATAACTATATATTTATTAAATTACCTACCGGCACAAGTTTGCTAGATGGATATTCTTCGAGTAATTAATTTATAATGAATTAAATTTTAAGTAGCAAAAATCACATGGTAACTTAAAATCGCTATAAAACAATATTTTGATCTTTTTAATTCACAGACGGAGGAATGACGTTTTCAAATAATTGCATAGACACAATGGTAATTTTAGGCAGCTAAATCATTTAACTTTAATATTGGACAAGTTGCCGTAACAATTTTTATAATTTCTTCTATGAAGTGAAATTGTTAATTATTGTGCGATTAACTCATATTCATTAAACCGCATACTGGTCAGTGGCCGTACGAACTCCTGATTGTAATTGTCCGATGGCCGGCATCTTCAGTGGGTGAGAAACGAAATGCCAAAATAACAAGTCACTTATTACGCGTGATTATGCGTCTTACTAGGCACCAAGAGATCTATACCATATATTTTTTAATCTTCGATTACAGAATGTGTCAAATATTTACTATACTTATATATAAACACCATATGTAGTGGCAAGGATCTTACACATATAATAGGATTGCTCAATCGCGAGATTTCGTCCGTCAAGTTCCCCTACCGCTTTGACGTCACCACCGGACCTCTGCGGACGGCACCGTATTTGTAGCATGTCTATTTAATTTTTGTAGTAATAACTATTATTTGAATATTATTCAATATATAACACAAAACAGATAAAAACACGAATTTTAACACAAAAGTTCACTATAGTTTATCCAATATACAACACGAAACAGATATAAACACAAAAGAAACCGGACGTGACGTCAGACACGCATTGAGAGCAAGCTAACGTTGTAGCACAGAGATTGAACAATCCTACAGAGTGAAGTATCCTTGGTGTAGTGGGACATTTTCGTTTTTCTTTTTCAGGAATAGCTGTAATACACTACTAACAACAACATTCATGTGCCTTGAATGTGTTTCTGTTCATGTGATAATAATTGTTAAGTGTCACTCGTTTTCTTTCGAATCATCCGCCTTCAATTGTAATGTGTGGACGGACTTTTGGATCGTTCGTAACAACACGTTATAATTTTATTTGGAATGTCGCATTTTCGTAAATTACTTTGAAAAATCTTTTGCTTTAGATACGAATTATAATCTTAGTTAATTACGTGATTGTTGATATCGCGAGAATTTATCGTGCGACGGACACATTACAATTTTTGGGTAAAGTATCATAAATATAACTAGCGAATTATATCACTAAGATTATTACGGCGAACAAATTTACAGATCGTTGGTTCTGATATTTTTAGTGAGTTTATCGTAAATGAAATGATGTTACTATTATATTGAATGTTGAACTGTCGTTACTCATCTGATTAACACGGATCCGGTTGAAAATAGATCGGAAATGAAATGAACGTTCGTAGCTAAGTTTGGTCTTATTGTGGTGTATTACGTGTGATATTAGTTGACTTCAATGTCGAGTTATTTATATGCAATGGTGGATTCTTTGAGAATTTCATTTCTAACGATTCTCAACCGTTTACGTTAAGCGATAACTATAAATGTGTAATACCTCATAAAACTACATAATTGAATATTTTTATCTAATAATATACTTTTGAACAATAACTGAAAATAAACAAATGTCTGAGGCTATGTGTTAGCACGTTATAATTATTACGAAATAATTCAATAAAATGATAAGAAATGTAATTGTTGTGCGTTTTTTTTTACTTCACATTGAGGTCCCCAAGCAAAGCGATTAAATTATAAAAAAATATTTTCTTTTTGTGATATTTAAAACACAAATTGATTTGATGATAATGATAATGTTATTCCCAGGTGAAAATGTACTTATTATACATCATAAACAGTCTATAGATTTTCTTGCTGAAGTGTAGCAAAATTATTCGTAAAATAAAAAAAATCATATCAATGATTGTCTCTTATGACCTGCTATAAAAATCACACGTAGTCTAAAATCGCGTCTTCATTAAACCAAATATGCAGTTTCCCCAACAAATTAACTAAAAACCAAACTATTGACTTATTATATTAAATAAATACAAATATTAACTCATTAAATAGTAAACCAACCAGGCGTCGTCGGTCTCTCTTTGTTCCTCTCCAAGAACTGATTATAACCTTTCTTGGCTTCCACCAACGTTTTTTCGTTGTCCTCGCGTTCTTTATTCTCGTCGGAAGGAAATATGTTGGGGAACTTAAACGTCTCACCTTTCGGCTAAAACACGATCATTAACAGAGCAAACTAACATCGTCATCGCAGTACCAGGACGACGTAGGCGTATTTCGTGTCGTCCTCTTTGACGACGTAACCTTTCCCGGGATCTTGTTTGGTTTTACCGAGCGCTATTCTCGTACGTACGTGGGCAACTTTAACGTCGTATATTTTCTCGAGGTAGCTCCTGACGTCGTGTTTCGTCATTTCCATGGAGCAGGCGAACTGCACCACGTTCGGCGGTTGTTCGTGCGTGGGCCTGACCAGCTTCAACCAAAAATTCGGTAGGAATACGCGCAGTTGCGGACCGCCCTTTTGGTAAATCGGGTACCTGAAATGCACGAAGTGAACAAATTACGATTGTTGTAATAACACGTACCATCTCGTCGACATTTTTATAGCAATTTAAAAAGTTCGTCGATTAAAAATGTTATGTGTACAATAAGGTTAAAAATTAGGTTATGTTACAGAACAATCATTTAGAAGCTGCACTCAATAGACTTTAATCGGTAACGTGTTACAGCGCTACCTGACGTAAGATATTTTACTAACTCATAAAATGGCGGTAAATACAAATCTATTTGGTTTGGCTTATTTGTACCAATAATACAAATTTTAACATTATTTTCAAACATAGATATATAATTTACAGTGTGATTTTGTAAATTATATATGTAACAACGAAAATAAAGTTAAAATACAATAAAAAAATTAAAAAATTAAATAAATAAACACCGACACGTCGGAACTAAATTATTAACGGCATTGCAAATATCAAATGTCATGCAAATATAGAAATGTTTCATTCCGTAATAAGAAATGTATCGAGTTAATTGCTAATTTGTGTGTTTGGGTTTCTTAGGATGCTTTTAAAAATTTCCTTGATTGATTCAAGTGTAAAATAAAAAATTTCGTACAACTTGTGTGACTGCGGGCGTAGTAATGAAGAAGACAATCTTAACTTCTAATTGTCGTCGGCACGCATATCAAAGCCACTCGATTATTAGTTCCCGAAAAAACGCAAAGATAGCATCGCCTAGGTGCAACGAACGGGCAGTTTTGAACAAAAAAAGTGATTATGTAGTCGGCGCTGACTCATATTTGCGACGCTTCTCGTTCCATTGTTAGAATGGCTTTGCAAGTTTTCGGGTGTTTGTTTCGCGTTCAAGTTAAATCGAAATTTAACGGTTCGTTGATGGACTCAGAAATGTTTAGTGGACGGACTTTTTGGAGGGACGGCGTCGATCTTGCATCTAAATAGACGGAACCGGGGCCGAGACGAGGCGGTTATTGGGTGAGCTTTCCAACACGTGATTTAACGTGTACGCGGCAATTTACGTCGCGTAATTCAAAAAAAAATTCCACCGATTCCTATATCGCTAGCACCTATGGTTAAGTTATAATTTTTGAAAAATCGGTATGTTGAAGAATAGGGTTATGTTTGTTAGAATATTTTCCAAACTTACGTATTCAGGATTTTTAATATCTACCACTTGTCATTTCTTTAAATAGTTCGTCGTTGGTTTTGTTAATTTAAGTTCTGATTGAATTTGCGATGAAATCCGACCAAGCCAAGGAAACCTTTAATTCGTTTAGTCTTCGATCTTAATTGAGACGTGATGGGTTCTTCTAACCCAAATAACAGAGCTTTCAATAGCATAAGTAATTTATACACAATACACGTCGTGTTTCAAGTTCAGTCGGTTTACAACAAACACATTTTTCCCAGTGTACATTAAAATATTAATTTGTTAAATGTTTGTTTCAGATGCTGGTGTACGACGAAAAAAAGATAAAAACGCTCATAATTGTAACGTCATTTTATTTGTAAGAAAGCAACATAAGTGTTTTCACACGTCGTGTAATTAAGGGGCTTGCTTGGAAGTCGACTGTTACCTGCACGACGGCACGACTCGTCATCCGCAAGCGCTAGGTAGGATGCTGTACCCACCCTGGGCATCTGTTAGTCCCGTGTGAAGCTTGCACACACGGGGTGTTGCCCACACCAAAAGGGTCTGGTATAACAAGTGCCGCCTCGTATGTTTGCCTCTACAGCGAGATCATCGCAAACATGATGGGGAAAATAGTTGTGGTCCTAGGATCTGCTATCAAAGAACCGAAGAGTATGTCTCTTACACGGCGTGTGTTGCATTTATTTGCTACATTTGAATTTGCTAATAGTGTCGATGTAAAATCGATGGCGTTTTTATTTTTTTGAGCGCCGGCGGGCCGAGTATGGGTGGAGCCGGACCGACTTCCAGAAGGTAAGCTTGTGAGATTTTAACTTTTATAATACGTTGCGTTTCAAGTTCAGTCGGTTTACAACAAAAACATTTCCCAGTGTACATTAAAATATTAAATTCGTTAAATGTTTGTTTCAGATGGTGGTGTACGACGAAAAAAAAGATAAAAACGATTATAGTCATTTTATTTGCAAAGCAACATAAATATTTCACTGTCATGTATCGTTTGATGGGGCTAACTCATGGCGGTCTACTTGTAACCCGCACAAAGCACGAATCGTCATCTGCATGGTGGCAGTATCCACTCTGGGTATCCCTAATCCGCGTGTACAAAGCGTGTCGTTATCCGTTAAGGAGTGAGGTATATCTAGTGCGACGTGTGGCTATCAAGGAAAACTGCTTTGGGTGTGCCCCTTAACTGCATAATGTAATACATTTAAATTTGCTAATAGTATATTTTGCTTATTTAAATAATAAATGAAGTGGAATAGGCCTCTTGGGGATACCACTATAAAAAAAACGCGCCAAGTGCTTTACCTCTAGGGTGGTGTGGAAAAATGCAAATGATATAACTAAATTAGAAACTATAATAAATTCAAATATAGAGTACTTTTATATTTCAATTAAATTTAATAATATCCGAGAAGGGAATTAAATGAAATAAGGCGGGGCCATACGACAGCATTATTCGCATTTACCGCAACTTGCCATTAGGCACAAAAATGTCATAACTTTGTTTCCGAATTTAACACCGAAGCAGACGTTTCCGAGAAATAATGTTCATAATATTAATACGACCACAACAAACGAACAATGGCGGACGATGAAACACACTTGTGCCAACCTATGCGTAGCAAATATTGCAGAAATCATATAAATTTTGTTACAACTAGCGCCACCTAACCGAAACTTTTTTACTAATATCCGCTCGACCAATTAAAATAAGGTTACAAAAGAGCCTCTCTGTGATCTACCTCTGCATTATGTTGTTTCGTGCAGTGTTGTCAATACATGAAATAATATTAAAATCACTAAGGAAGAGAGCGGGAATTTTAAATGAGGATGCAAAGTCCTTTGTTTCATTTGATATTGAAAATTCGACGTCCAAATGGCAACAGATGAAGTCACTTCTTGCCATTGGAACATTCAAATGGCTTAAGACATAACATTTGCTTTCAGATTAACTTATGGTATCATTGTAAATTATTAAACTCTCATTGCAATACTGGTGAACGTCGCGTGTAAATTAAAACTTAAATAAATATGCAACAAAACATTTATTAACTCAAAATAAACTTCAGTACAACACACTAAAGACCAATAACTCGTAGCTGTCATTTCCACTTGTAGACGTTTTGTTTTGACGAGTTCTTCTCGTTGCTTTCCATTTCCTCCTGTAAATGTTTCAGATCTTCGTCGATGAGCAGTTCAAAATCGGCCATGGCTGCCTGGCTCGGTATCTTGTTCCACTTGGTGCTAAACACAAAGTCTCATAAAGCTGCAAGCTTGGGGACCGGGCCACTTACTCTGGGTATCCGTTTGGCGAGACGATTATCGAAAATATGTTGTCCAGGAGCTTGTGCTTCAGAATTCGATCGTTGGCTGTCGTCGACGTCAAAGACGGGGACGCATTGACCTTAATTGGAAAGAAATTATAATTGGTCGTGTGGTACGATCAACGTGTTGGTTTACAACAAATGATCGTTTCACCTCAATGAGCCAGGGCTTCAGTCGATTGTCTATGATGATGTCATAGCCGTAACATTCAAAACAGTGACGGTCTGTGGCGATAACGGGTGCAACTGCCTTAAGCGAGTGAATTATCAGCCAGCTTATTTGATCGAACAACGTCTCTGTGACGTGTTTACCCCTAGTACTTTCCAAGTAGAGTCGCAAGTTCTGCACGCTCATTTTACCTCCATGAAGAGAGTTGTATTCGCCCTAAAATGAACATAAAATATATATATGAATAAAAAAATAAATAAGTGCAGTAACATTGTGATTAAGTTCCACATGATTCTCAATAAAAAGTGTTTTTCATTAATACGGCCCTAAGTTCTTAACAACCGAGGATCTTGGATGTCAGATATATCAATAAAAATAATTTTGATAAACACAAAACGATTGTTTTAACCCACGAAATTTAAAGCAAGTATTTACCCCGTGTTTTTGAACAGAAACATTGGTTAAGTGGACGTACATATTATCCAATTCGGCTACGCTAGAGTCGTATTTGACAGTGCAAAACCTGCAGAAGCCGTGTTTGAATTGGTAGGCTTTGAGCGGCCGAAACGACGTAACCAGGACGTACAGTCTCAAGTCAAACTTTTTACCACCGATTAGCAGAGGGTTGTCAATATACCTACAACAGATCACAGATTAACAGGGTTGAGCAAAATTGAATTGGAACCTATTTCTGAATTTCATGTAAATTTATTTTTAATTCAATGAAATTACTTTTGGCTACGCTTGTGTCATATTGTCTCGTAACAAATGTGAAATTTTAGCTGTTGACTTCGATATTTTATAATTTCACAACTTATAGCCCACTCAATGTAAATAATGTGCAACATACCGAGATATAACGTAACTCTCCTTCGAAAGTTGTGGTTGGAAGGAACTCTTGGCCTCCCGGGACCAACGCTTCAGCTTCGAGAGCTTGTTGATGAGGAAAATTCCAGAGCCCTGCGATCGTCCGCAAGGTTTCATGATCCAGGTGCTCTGCGGCGCTTTTCTGTACTCCTCGACGAACATGTTGTAATCAGCGGGCAGCACGAAAGTGATCGGTATGAAATCCAGATACAAGTACTTCGAATCGCCGCGCTCCGCCAGCACGTTCCCGTCGCGCTCCAAATCCCTGCGGTAACGTTTAATGTTCTTCACGAGCAGGTCCTTCCGCGATATTTCGTAATGGTTCGGGAAGTGGTTGATGATCCTGAAGGAGCAAGTTGTTACAAAAGCGATTGGATAAACGGTGGTAAATTACTGGTTGTCGTTCATGCGATATCCGCTGTCGACGCTGAACAAGCTGCGACACGTGAGCGTACCGGCCCAGTACACGTTCCAGTCGTCTTCGGGACCTACCTGAACCCATCCTCTCTTTTCACAGTTCGCCACGACGACGCTCTTGTCGAGATCCGTGCAGAAGGCAACCTTCATCGTTGATTGTTTGAAATTATACTAAAATTTTTTGACATCTATTGCCAATCGATTTGTGACTGATTGAACAAACTTTCGTTGCTACGAAATTAGAAATCAACAATACATCTGATGTCACTGTAACTCGCCAGGGCGAATATGGGATCGACTGCAATTAAATTTTAATAGCGATCTTTCGATAACTCGTACGTTTTCAAATGTGGTCTACCGGATCATCAACTTTAATCCTATGACTACACATGATTTTTTTTTTGATATTTACAAAGAACTTGCCCCTGAACATTTACCCTATATTTATTTATTTATATTCGCGCAAATTAACTGCCAACATAATGAAACTTAAACAATTAGCCAACATAATAAAAATCTCAATCAATATGAATGTTCTTCGATTACGAGCTATTAATAAACATAAAATTTACTAACCGCCAGAAATCTTTTAATAAAATGAAATATATCTGAAAATTTTCAGTTTTAAATCGCTTATTTTTGTTACAACTCCAAAATTATAATTTTTGCAGTTCTATAATTTTTAATCTAAAGACCTAGTAATTGGCAACATTGATTAGTGATAGTAAATAACCTTCAAGCGATTTATAAACAAATAACCTTGTAATACTCGTGATCGTATTGAAGTGCACTTAAACATTCTACAGTCGCCACGTTTAGTAGACGAAACCATGTCGAAAAGTTTAAAATTGAGCAACGGCGTCGAAATGCCCATCGTTGGCCTGGGAACTTTTAAGGTACGTGTCTATATATCTAAATGCAATCGTAACATATGTGTTATTTAGTCGCCGGCCGGTCAAGTGGAGCAGGCCGTTAAGGACGCCATCGATTTGGGATACCGTCACTTTGACTGTGCCTGGTTCTACGGCAACGAAGCCGAAATAGGAACAGCCATACGCGACAAGATATCTGCTGGCGTCGTAAAACGAGAAGACTTATTTATCACAAGCAAAGTAACTTAAACATGCATTGTATTTGGAAATCACTACTTGCGTAACATTCCAGCTTTGGAGCAATTTTCATTCGAAAGACGACGTCGTGCCTAAACTTAAAGAGACTTTGTCGGCTTTGAAGATGGATTACGTTGATCTTTATCTGGTTCACTGGCCTTTTGGTTTCAAAGTATGTACAACTGCTATAATTTTCATTTTACCATTGAATGACTGAATTTATTTTATGGCGAGACTTATTATAGTTTGAACCATTTAATTATTTCTAAAATATGTTGTCCGATAATTCCTTTCACAGTTATCTTATTTTTCTTTATTTGCCATTTAATTAGAAAAATGCACCCATGTGGCCGGCGAACGAAGGTTCAGATGCATACTCCGACGTGGATTACCTGGAGACCTGGGAAGGCATGGAAGAGTGCTCGAAATTGGGGCTGGCAAAAAGCATCGGCGTGTCAAACTTCAACAGCGAACAGATCGATCGTCTCTTGAAAGTCGCGACAATTAAACCGGTCGTAAACCAAGTCGAGGTTAACCCAAACCTCAACCAGAAGAAACTGATCAAGTTTTGCAAAGATCGCGGAATCGCGATTACCGGCTATTGCCCGCTGGGTAGAAGCGACAGTTCAGGAACGCCCGGATTCCCGGAACCGACGATTCGAGACGCGAGAGTCGCAGAAATCGCGAAGAAACACAACAAGACGCCCGCGCAAGTCGTGCTCAATTACTTGGTAAAATCTGCGATGTATTCGAGGTTGTTTCTAATGTGAAATTTTTAGATATCGTTGGGAATAACCGTCGTTCCAAAGTCGGTTACTAAGTCGCGGATATCTGAAAATATCCAAGTTTTCGATTTCGAGTTGGACGCCGACGATGTGAAATATTTGGATTCGTGCAATAAAAATCAAAGGGTGTGCTTGTTGGCTCTGTTCAAAGATCACAAATATTATCCGTTTAATATCGAGTATTAAATATTTATTTGAAATCTGTATCCATTTGTAAATTTTTGGGATGTAGCATTGTTTGTGAGGATGGGGAATTTTATTTTTATATACAATTATGTATGTTGAAAGATTCGTTTTATTTTATATTAAATTTACTTTATAACAAACTAATGATTTTCTGAAGAAACTTTAAAACATGTTTTTAAAAAACAAGAAAATTTAATAACAAATTGTCTGTTCAATATCATACATAATTGATGTAACACATGGATATTGTGCCAGATATAACTGATGAACATTATCACAAGAGCAACTGTGACAATTTTTGAATAATCCGCATTTTATATTTAAATAGTTTTGCTAAATAAAAAATATTTCAGTATGAACTTGAACAAATAAAATAATGTAAATAAATAACTATTAGTAAACAATTTATTTATGTTCATAATGGTACATAATGATTTATTTAATAATAAAGTGTTGATAACTTTAACTGTTTCCATACTTTTAATTATAAAAATATTATCTAAGTAAGTATACTTTTTGTTAAGTCATCTTATTATTATATAATTATCTGAACTGAATACCTGGAATTAAAAAAACGATCTAACGGTGCTCTTGCACAAATATTTTAATATTTCACTGATTGTAGTTGATTAATGATGCGGCAGTATTGTAAATGCAGATAAGATACATACCTATCTATATGGATAATATATAGGTACTAAACTTAAAAGATTTCATAACTCTGTATAAATTACATGAGAACATGTCGAAAACTATAAAATTGAGCAACGGCGTTGAAATGCCCATCGTTGGCCTGGGAACTTTTCAGGTACGTCCCTTTCCAATATTTGTCAACACAATCATAACAAATTGATTAAGTCTCCGGCTGGTAAAGTGGAACAGGCCGTTATGGACGCCATCGATATGGGCTACCGTCATTTCGATTGTGCCTGGATCTATGGCAACGAAGCCGAAATAGGAACAGCCATATGCGACAAGATATCTGCTGGCGTCGTAAAACGAGAAGACTTATTTATCACGAGCAAAGTAACGAAAAAACAACTGTTTGGAAATTACTACTTGTATAACTTTCCAGCTTTGGAATAATTTTCATGCGAAAAAAGATGTCGTGCCTAAGCTTAAAGAGACTTTATCATCTTTGAAGATGGATTACGTAGATCTTTACCTCATTCACTGGCCTTTTGGTTTCAAAGTATGTTTGTTGAGATTTATATCTATACTTTGCTTCGTTTTAATGTAGTTTGCAGGGAAATTATAATTCTTTGAACATTTATTGGCTCTGTAATCTTTATTTGCTATTTATATAGAAGGACACATCCGTATGGCCAATAAAGGAAGGTTCGGATGCATACTCAGACGTCGATTACCTAGAAACTTGGAAAGGCATGGAAGACTGCGTAAGATTAGGTCTAGCGAAGAGCATCGGCCTTTCAAATTTCAACAGCAAACAGATCGATCGTCTGATCAAAGTCGCAACCGTTAAGCCTGTAATAAATCAAGTCGAAGTTAACCCAAATTTCAATCAGAACGAACTGATCAAATTCTGCAAAGATCGTGGAATCGTGATCACTGGCTACAGCCCGTTAGGAAGAGGCGAGAACACCGGCATACCCGCAAGTCCCCATTCAACGATTTTAGACGCGAAAGTCACCGAAATCGCGAAGAAACACAACAAAACGCCTGCGCAAGTTGTTCTCAACTATTTGGTAAAATCTGTGAGATGTTTGAGGTCGTTTTTGATGCGAAATTTTTAGATATCGTTGGGAATAACTGTTGTTCCTAAATCGGTTACTAAGTCACGAATATTCGAAAATATCCAAGTTTTCGATTTCAAGTTGGACGATGATGATGTGAAGTATTTGGATTCGTGCGGTAAAAAACAAAGAATATGCCCGGTGGATGAGTTCAAGGATCATAAGTATTATCCGTTTAATATCGAGTTTTAAATATTTACGGCAATTATGGATGTACAATCTTCTTGTAAAAGATGCCCCAATTAATTAAATGTTTTTAGCATATATGCTACAGTAGTAACATTGCTAGCAATATTTAGTTTTATTTTATTCCTTTTGCTTGTAATATACATTGCAACAAGTTGGAACGTATTAAATTTTTTTATATAAAAGTATTTAAAGCTTCATTGTTCAGACACTTAAAACTGAAGACATCAATGTCTTCTAACTTAACACATTCATGCCAAATAATTTAATTTACACTTTATTTAAGAGAATTTTTCGTTCATTATAATTGTGATTATGCTCTATAGCATTTTTTTAACAACTACATTTTTACAAGACAGTAAGCTTAGTTTAAATTTTTCAACATAAACACAATATCGTATAAATTACTATGTATTTAATAAATAAGACTACAATTTAAAATTAAATTCACTTATCGTTTTCGAATTCCTTCGGATTTTTACGCATGTACTGGTGGTGGACTTGCTCGACCTGATTGAAAACCAAATATCCCAGCAGGAGAGCTGAAAACGGATCGAATTAAATCAAACTCGCATACGATTGAACTGTAGCAACTAACGTGGAATGACGAACAAGGCCGAGTCTTTCATCCTTCGTAGAGTGTTCGGAACTCCGTGTGTGACGGCTTTGGCGAACGCCCGCTGTTCGAACGACGATAATCTGTACGTGATTATCCCACGCAGAGTGTACAAACCTCCGAAACCGTGTCCCATGTTTGCGTAGCTGAAATTGAAAACGTCAGCATGATTACGTAACGATTAATTTTTTTAATGTGATTAGAGAGAAATGTTACAAGTTTGTGGACGTTATTAGTGATTTTATGTGATTCAAATCGGGATTAAGATGTCCATAGTCCATAAAATAGGAAATTACCTTCTATGCTGTCAATTTGGAATGTCAACTTTGAGCTTTGTGCGTTGACACTAACGGAAGATCGTGTGAAGTAGTGTTGCCAACCCGGTTCTGAAACTCGAAGAAAAAACCATCCAGTTTGATGAATAATTTTATTCGCAATTGGTTAATAACTTTGTAATAGAATATGTCAATTTCTGACTTGTTGGCAAATGTATCTAAAGATACACCGATGGAAATTGATGGAGACATAAAAGTCCCACTGGCCCATTACCGTGAAATCAACAATAAGTTTTATGACCTGATTAGTTTGGCTCGGCGAATATTCTAAAGACGAATGAGTATAATTTTATTGTCATATTATTTATCAATAATGAACGGTTTTGGTTTACTTGTGTTTTTGCTTCTCGGTGGCATTTTGCAAACTAATTGCAGAGGTAAGCGTCACGAATTAAATTAAGTTATAGCTAAATAACTTTGTCATATGAAGCACACCTGCTGACAATAAATTTCAGCGAATGTATCGGGTGATGACAGCTGTTTCGTCCTTCGGGACTCATCAGATCACAAACGATACATCCGGCGAGATGCATGCAAGTTGCTACGTGATCAGGCTGCGAAGTAGTGACAAGTCTGGTACGGTCAAAGTAAACTGTCATCATGAAGTAGCTTTCATGTGAAGGTATTGACATCTAGATGGCGTCAATACATTCGATTTCCTCGTGCACGTAGTTCATTTTTATCACACAAAAAGATGCAAAGCTTTTTCGGTATTGCTGGACTGAACATTTTAAATGACAATTTTCAGCAACTAAGGAATTAACGCCGAAAGATGTGAAGAAATCTTTTTTCGATCTGGACAAATCGACGGTCATGACTGCCATTAAGGTCGTCGTCAACGGTTTGCACTTGGCCAGCAACGTGTTCTTGAGAAATTACCCCGGTATTGCTCAAAATGCCAAAAACATCGTTTACGCAATAGTGGAAGTCTCGAGAAGGTCTAATAATGTTACAATGAGCGCTCCCACGCACAATATGAAAGTATTTAATATTACCACTAACCAGATATAAATATGTCAAATTAGCTTAAAGTTGTCAATTTAATAAATCATTGAAAATATATGTTTACATTATTTCTGCGTTGAAATCGTTGATCAAACTGTTGTTTGGTCGTTATTTTGTACAAAACATTAATTCGGTTAAGAAAAGAAAACATTTTCATTAGTAAGGCGGCAATCATCACCTTCCGCTGGGTCAAAGTGGTGAATTTTATTAAGTTGCTACTTACACATATTTGTTATTTATTTGTATTGTATTATAATGGGCGTAAATTGCTGTATTCGAAAATCCTGTAATCGTCACGGTCACAGTGTGTAGATTGAAATTAATTTATTTACCAGCATATCGACTTACATAACGTGCCTGTAGCCACCATCTCACCACCACCTATTTCCATACAAATCTGATCAATCGTTTGTGGCGTCAACGTATTGTCGTTGTAGCCATCCCGTTTCTACACAACGGGTTCACGTTCGTAGAAAAGGATCAACGCACGTTCGAGAATATTCTGGAACAAATGTGGTCTAATACCGCGTCTAACTTCAAGTCAGTAATATTTGGAATCTGAGCCGGTGTAGTGAGACTAGTGAGTGACTTCCCTACACGTTCGAAAAGTATTCGAACCAGCCAACCAATTCATTCCAAACACGCATTTATTTCAACCGATCCATAAGCCCTCGCATATTTCGTGCGTGCCGCAGTGTTACCGAAAACTCGAAAGTCATGGCTGCGATGAGTGTTATCGGAATTGATTTCGGTAACGAAGCCTGTTACGTTGCCGTCGCCAAGGCCGGGGGCATCGAGACGATCGCGAACGATTACAGTCTGAGGGCCACACCGTGAGTATTTCGCGTTTCGGGGCGTAATTTGATTTTTGGCCATTTTTGACGTTTCGGCAAGGACGGCATACCTCGCTGCAGCGGACACATTTTCACGGCCGATATCCCCAATTCGCCAAATTTGGCCAAAACTGCTTGCATTTTGTGACTAACGCGCGCGAAAATCGTAGGTGTGCGATTCGTTGGGTTGACCATTTTTTACTTTATTAGGGCATGCATAGCGTTTTGCGGAAAAAATCGAATACTCGGCGTGGCCGCGAAAAATCAGCAGATCACGAATATGAAGAACACAGTTTATGGTCTCAAGCGGCTGTTAGGTAGGAAATATCGAGATCCGCACGTGCAGAGGGAACTCAAACATCTTCCTTATAACGTCATTGAAACACAACATGGAAATATTGGAATCAAGGTTGGAATAAACTGATTTTTTTTTTAACTATCTTATACGTTTTTTCGACAGGTTAATTATTTGGAAGAAGAACATGTGTTTTCACCCGAGCAATGCTTAGCAATGTTACTAACAAAACTCAAGGACATCTCGGCCACTGCTTTGCAGACTCCTATCAACGATTGCGTAATCTCAGTTCCTTCTTATTTTACTAATAACGAGAGAAAGGCTTTGTTAGATTCCGCCGCAATCGCAGGTTAGTCTGATTTTATCGACGGATTGCGGATTTTGTCTAAAACTATATTCGAATAGGGTTGAACGTGCTGCGTTTGTTCAACGAAACCACCGCAACCGCTTTGGCTTACGGCATTTACAAGCAGGATCTGCCGGCGCCCGAGGAGAAGCCCAGGAACGTCATTTTCGTCGACTGCGGCCAGTCTTCGATGCAAGTGTTTGCTTGCGCGTTTCACAAGGGCAAGTTGAAGATGCTTTCCACGTCGGCGGCTCACGATCTCGGCGGTCGCGATATCGACTACATACTCGCCGAGCATTTCTGCAAGGAGTTCGTCACGAAATACAAGGTCGATGCCAGGACCAACATCAGGGCTTTTACGCGCCTCCTAGCCGAGGTGGAAAAGCTGAAGAAACAGATGTCCGCCAATTCAACGACTCTTCCTTTGAATATCGAGTGTTTCATGGACGACAAGGACGTCCGTTCGGAGATGAAGAGGAGCGACATGGAGACGCTTTGCGAGCATCTGTTCCGCAAGGTCGAAATTGCACTCACGCAATGCCTGGAACAGTCAGGTATGACGTATGATATTTTTCATTAATGGTTTTTATTTGGCGTTTATTTTTTTTACATTTTACTTTAACAAAAGTCAAGATTTTTAAAAAAAATTCATAAATTAATTTCTTAAGTTTCTCCAAATAAAGTAAGTTAAAATGTTATGTATATCCAAATACAAAGAGTCTAGTGTTATTGTTGCTAATGACTTTAATTTCGAATTTTTATTATATTGAATTTGATTGTTCAAGTGCCAGATACAGATATTAGATATTTTAATAGCTCGAACAAAGCTACCTTCCTAGGGCTCCTACATGGCACTGATTAGGGAGTCAGTTAACGAATCCTACACGATTACAAATATAGGATCTGCTCAAGTTGAATTATTTATTTTATATCTTTATTGTTTTATTTTCTGCAATGATGGACACTTAATTTTGATTACCCACTGTGGATAATCAAAATAAAACAACCAAGATAGCACACAGATCAAAACAAATCAAACGATTTATTTTATTTACATATTTTTATTGATATTTTGATTCTTCGTCATTTAGAACTCTCATTAGAAGACATCCACTCTGTCGAGATTGTCGGCGGTTCTTCGCGAATCCCCGCCATAAAACATCTAATCGAGAAGGTGTACAAGCGCACCCCGAGCACTACCCTGAATCAAGACGAGGCGGTCAGTCGAGGTTGCGCGTTGCAGTGCGCCATGCTCTCTCCGGCGGTTCGCGTCAGGGAATTCAGCGTAACCGACGTGCAAAGCTTTCCCATCTCGATTTCTTGGGATTCCAGCTCCGACGGAGAGACTTCCGGCGAAATGGAAGTGTTCCCCGTGAACCACGCGGTTCCGTTCTCGAAAATGCTCACGTTTTACAGGCAGGAGCCGTTTTCGTTGAAGGCCTCTTATTGCGGAGCCATACCGTATCCTGACCCGAAAATAGGTAATTTTTAAACGAAAGATAATTATTATATTTGGCAATTATTTTTTAATGTGAAATAATATAATTGATTTATTGATGTAATCGGTGTTCTAGTTCTAATTTTAAATCATTTTTATAGGAATGTGGACCGTGAGAGAAATCAAACCGACACCGGACGGTAAATCGCAGAAAGTTAAGGTGAAGGTTCGCGTGAACATCCACGGGATAATGACCGTAACGAGCGCGTCTCTGATTGAGAGCAAGGAGAGTGCAGAGCCGGAGACGATGGACGAGGAGAAGCCAGAAGAGAACGGAGATCAACCGCAGCCTCAGCAGCAGCAGCAGCCGCCTGCTGATTCGAATGCGACCGCACCTGAGGTAGGCTCGAGCTGGACGAAGAAAATATCAGCCTGGTTCGGCCGGGTACGCATTAGACCTGGCCAAAGCCTGGCTATCACTTTCGTTCACATTTTCCTCCCATTTTGATCCATCATTGATCCGTCTGTTGCATTTACGTCTCTGTGTTATCAGGAGTGGTTGTTGTTTAAGTGTTGGATGTCGCCTGCTTTGTAGTTTTAAGGATGTTTGATCGTTGGGAATTATTTAATTTAATACATATCACTTGCAGGAGGGAGAAGACAAGAAGGACAAGAAAAAAAAGCACATCGTGAAGACAACTGAGCTGCCGATCGAGGCACTTACGTTTGGTTTCTCCCAAGTTGAATTGAACCAGTTCACAGAGCAAGAATTTAAAATGATTGCTGGTAAATTATAATTATTTTCATTTACTTTTTTTTTAATTTTAATTAAATTTTTTAGCTGATAAACAGGAAAAGGAACGAGCGGATGCTAGAAATGCACTCGAAGAATATGTTTACGAATTGAGAGGAAAATTATCTTCAGATGATGAATTGGCCCCATTTGTGGTGGACACTGATCGTGAAAAATTAATTAGCCAGTTGGATGATATGGAAAATTGGTTGTACGAGGACGGAGAAGATTGCAACAAGCAGGTTTATCAGGACAGACTGTCTGAATTAAAAACAAAAGGGGAGCCCATACAGACCAGGCGTATCGAATACGAATTGAGACCAGCCGTCCTGGAAGATTTCGCAAGAACTTTGCAGTTAGGGATGAAGTCGTTGGAGCTGATGAGAACAAATAATCCAAAGTTTGCACATTTGACCGATGAAGATGTACGTAAAGTCGAACAGGCTGTCAACCATTCATACCAATGGTTGGAACAAACTAGGGGCACACTTATTAACGCACCCAAGCACCTACCACCACCCATTACCGTCGCTCAGATCAGGCAAGAAAAGATGAACTTTGACAGCGCCGTTAATCCCGTAGTAAATAAACCACCTCCGAAGGCACCGTCCCCACCCAAGGAGGAAGCGACGAAACAAAATCCAGATCAGCAACAGCAACAACAACCACCGAAACAGCAACAAAACGACCAGCAGAATCCAGAATCGCAGGAAAACATGGATTGGTCGACTTAGATTAATTTAAATACTAATTTATTATATTCACTTTGTGCTTTAGTTTAGATAGTTTTTGTCCATTGAAGATTTCCTACCCAAATCAAACGTTGAATGTGATTAACTGAAATTTCATGTGATTTTCTTTCTGAAATTCTTTACGATATGGGGAATTTCACAATGGATGCAAAACGAGGCACTACCGTGTTTAAATTATAATCCTACACAATGCGTGTTCACGTTAAATCGAAACTACCTAAATTGAGACCAGCAATGTGTTACTTTTTTTTTAGTGAGCAGTGTGACACTTGGTTTAAGCTTCATTCCACCCTATAACAAGAACTTTTTGTTATTTAATATTGTTTCTATGTCAATCTGCGTTAATAAAATAGTCCGAATAACATTCCAATTTTATTAATGTGTTAACTGTTACCCACTTTGGATTTTAGAATGTACTTGTACGTTAATTATCCCCGCGATGAATTTCTACGGCGTCTGTGACGCGTGAATTGAATGAAGTACTAGTTTTAAGAGTAAACATGATAAATCGCTGCAGTTAGGTTCATTTACGTATTTTCTCATATTGTGTAGTTATGACTTGCAAATATATAATGAATTGATGTAGTTTATTTCAATGTGATTTTTTTTGTTTGGGGTGGGGCTGTGTTGACGTGAAATTAAAAATCTGGTCGTTTTGATTGTGAATGATATGAAAGGGAGCGCTGCTGTTGAGAATTTTTAGTTTTTCTTGCAATAGACGATACATACAACGTTTATGTTAAAAAACCTTGCGCAGAAACCAGGCAGTAAATCTTTGCCTGCACAGTTCACAACAACTACTTACCTAATAGAAAACCAAACTAGTGTTATGTGAATATATGTAGTATATGTGAAAAATATCAAACACTGCTTTGAATTTATACTTAGTCGTTTTTGGATGTGGAAGAATGTTTTATATTGGATAATTAATTGGCATGAACTGTGCAAACATGAAATGCTGACCTGATTTGTCCCGAATAGATTAATTTTTAATATCAATGAGAAGAGATCCTGATTATTAACATCGATGTTATACATGTTGATTGGTAGCTTAGTAAATTAATTATTTACTTTGTAGTTGCATAGAAGAATGTTTGATTTGACGTTTTGTATACTTCCTGTATGCTTAGAATAAATGATTTAAATTTGACCTTTGATAGATTCATATTATTCATAAATATTTTCGTTACATGGCCACGTATTTTTTAAACGGATCGGCCGTGTTAAAAATACGTCACATTTATACTGTGATGAGATACTGAAGCTTTATTACGATGGTGATGGTGGCAATAAATACAAACATTTATGAATACCGCATTTGCAAACACATGTACAATAACAAGAACGACCGACAAACATTCGTTAAACATATTGCCGTTTTTGACAACACGGTACGAATTGCAGGAACCCATAGACAATAATGCTGACCATCAACGCAAACATAATTCCGCACACCATGTATTCCATTTTTAATACAGGACTTTGCAAGGTCAGTACGTATGATAGGCCAGTTATGGTGACGCAAGTCATTGTAATTGCGATGAAAATGGAAAAACCTGAAAAATAGAATTTGTTTAGAAATCGGGATAAGTGAATAAAGGAGTTTATTTAGAAAAGTACACCCAGAAACGAATTTTCGACACGGCTAATCCATATTTAGATGTACGGGAGGTTGGAATTGAGTACAGTGAGAAATGGTGATTAATTCAAATTTAAAATGAATCTTTATAATCAATCTACTAACGAACGAATCGGCAATGATTACATGTATTTTTTAACTTGTCGTAGCAGTGTTTTCTGTTTAGTTTATCTAAATGAGAAATTTAGCTTTATTGTATTATTTTAGGCTTCACAAACGTGACAATGAGATTTTATTCATTCCTTTCGTATTTATTATTTTTATGGTAAAAAGGGGTTAATGTTGATACTTTTCTACTTTTTGTCTTTTTGTCGTCCTGTTATTCAAATTTATGATACGATAAACATTTTACTTGTGAATGGTTTTTATTTTAATAATTGTAGAAAATAACAAAACCAACATTTTTAAACAACTGTCAAAAACGTTATAAGTGTGCATTTTTTTTCAGACAAGTAGTAAATAAATTTCTTCAGAGTCTAGAAACGAGTTCTGAAAATTTGAAGTATTTAATATTTATCAAAAGTGTTTGTCGTTCAATATCGTAAAACACTGACATATTCAAACCCAACCCAAGTCAACCAAACACAACTCAACCCAAAGTAACCTGATCCAACCCAACCCAACCTAACTGAACCTAACCCAACCCAATTCAATCCGACCCAACCCAACTCAATACCAACTTTTAGAAATATTTATATTACAACCCTTGATATATTTTAATATGGAACATTTTCATCATAACTTCTTCATCGATATACTTTGGATCTGGTAATAACTTATATTTCTTACCCAAAAATTTCACTGCTACTACAGCGCACAAAATATATAATTTTATTATTATTTTTGATTCAAATGTCTTCTAGACAAAACATACTAACATCCGCGGTTACAATCATTATTTATTCCAAAAGGTATAAATAGATTTGTTGCCCATAAAAAAAAACAATGTCAACAAAAAAAACTTTTTTTGGTTTTGGAGCTTATTGAGGCTTCTTGAAGTATTTTATTGTACATAATGTGTAGTACATATTTTATTTTAATAAAAACTGTTGCCCAAAGGTATGTCTGCTTTGCCCATTCAAAGCATTTTAATAAATATAACATATTAACTTAACGAAGCGCTTACGAGTCTACTGGATTGGGTTGGACTTATGGATTGCGATCACAGCATTTTCCAGAACAATACTTTCTTGAATTACGTTTATCTAAAATGTTCTACGATCCTACGATTACGTATTTAATTAGTTCAACGGGTTTACTGATGAAGTGTGCTGTGTTTTGTGTTGGAGAGTTTTATTTTAATTGTCCATTACTGCTATTGGACAATTAAAAACCGAATCTCAAGAGGATAGTTACACGTGGCATGAACTGTCGCATTTTGATTTTTGACCAATTTACCGCCCACTTCATTGTACTCACCCTTCTTAGTTTCTTTCATTTTTCTATAACTCAACAACTTGACCAGCTCGGCGGCCAAAATAACGCTCAAGACGCCCCCGTCGACGTCGATGTTGGGCGTCGATAGCACGGGACTGAAGTATTTCGCCAAGACGATCACAATCTCGCTCGTGCAAAAGACGCCGAAGTAAAAGGCGTTCAGGTACAAGAGCACCTCGAACATCAGCGCCGCGTCCATCCCGGTGCTCGTAATTCGACTGAGTTTATTATTATCTTGGGGTTTGATCGCGATATTGTTATATTTGCCGAGTAATTAATATTCCCCGATTATTTTTAGAATATTTCGAGTTGGTTAATTAGGAGTTATATTTAGCGCGCATCGGCGGTAGCACACCTACAGGTGTTTATACGTGCGAGTTTATGCGGCGGAAGTTGGAGAAAAAAAACGTACTACCGATAGTAAAAATGTTTATTCGTATTCGGTCTTTTTGCAACACGGGAATAATTGCATGACGCCGAAGAAGAGCTCGCTGAGGTACAGGACGGTCGTTATCGCGCATATGATGTATTCCATCTTCAGGGTGTACTCTTGCTCGAAGAATATGTAGAGGATGCAGCCGAAGGAAATCGCGGTGAGTAGTACGGCCACAGTGACGGCTATCGCTGAAAACGAAAATACGTAGATCGCTTTTGCGATTTAAAAAAATTACGATTGTAATTGCACATTAGTTTAAGTCAGCCAAATCAAGTCACGAAATCTAAACTAAATAAAATTTTAAATCAAAACCAAATTTAAAAAAAAAATTGTCAAAAACTATCCAATTATTACCGAGTTGTAAATATTTCAAATTTACGCGATGTTCAATAAAACGTAAACCAATAAAAAATAATCAAATCAATCTTTTTCACGAGCAGATGTATTTTTAGCATGGAATGCGAGTTATAAAAAATATTTCAATAAATATTTTTATTAAATATGTTTCTGCATTTATCGATAACATCAATGCCGATGGAAAATGAGACCCAAACAACTTTATAAATAGCATTAAAAAAATTTTTGATTGCCTCAGTTAAAGAACAAATTAAAATGTGTAAATAAATCAAGCAACCCAACCCAACCTAACCGAAGTGATTAATTGACGTCTAACGTAAATCAATCGAAATTGACGCGGCCAAATTAATAAAAACTACAAGTAAACAGACTTTGATATTATTTCACACGATCAGAAAAATCATAAAAAGATGTAATATGACACATTAGCAATTAACGGATTGACAAGCTAAATAAAGTTACTCAAAATCCATGACTCCAGGACCTAGCAACTTGATTGGTCTAATCCGGTAATATCGTCCTTTTTTACCTTTGAAGGGAGACATAAGGAACATGTCAACGCATGAAAGCGATGCCAACGTTTGATAAAAAAAAGAACTGTCAAGAATCGTTCGTTATTTTAAAGTTAAATATTAGAGAGTTTTAGCAAGAACTGGAATTACCGTACGTCATTTCCAAGGCGGACAACGTCTTACAGGTTTGATTGTCGAACGTACGTGAAATTCGACGTTTTAGAAAATTTGTATATCGTGTAAGGGAAAAATGGCAACGACCAAGAGCGTTAAGCTTCGTTTCAGTATTCGCGATGATTTAGTTCTGCTGGGAGAGGTTCTGGGCTGTAATCCATTCGAAAATGTTACGGAATGGAAAATGTCCTTATAGCTGCCAAAAAGAATTTTTCGGTAAGGACAATACAGGAACATACGGGACATGAGCATTCTACGCCATCTAGACGTCGATACCGTCACATTCGAGCTGCTATGATCGCAGATGACTATTTTGATCGGTACCTTCGATACTTGTAACTACTTTCTCTATATTAAAAATAAATATTGACGTCCAGATGGCGTTAATATAATAACATACACAAAATCCTCGTTACTCATGCTTGGATAGGTACATGTACCTCAGCGGATGTATCGTTGGTGATCTAATGACGAAATAATTATCACCTGAAAATGTGTAACTGCAGTTTATCACAAACTCATATTATTACTTATTTGTAATTTTCGAATTCAATTATTATGTTTTTTCTACACGTTATCCTTTCCCTTTACCCACAAACGAACGTTTCCAAGTTTTGTAACTCACCACTTACACAGCACGCCACTTACCACCAATTAACATTAGAATGGCATCTTAAAATTAATAAGTCGTGGGGTTCAAGTCTCAGTTAGAACATTGAAATTTTATTTCAGAGAATAGTTCACAGTGACTACGAGTTTTTTCCACGTTTCATTTCGTAATTTACAGTTTCCAATAATCAGCTTGTATCATTGAAGTATAAATAAAAATAAATAAAAAAAAACAGCTCAAAAAATTCTTGGATTATACAAAGGATCAACGATGATTGAAATTAATAGTCAAGACAAAAAAAATACACATGAAAACCATGTTATTCATGCATACCAAACGCAGCGAACTATAAAAAAGTTGGTTAAGAATGTTGTGCGGCGACTTCAGTCTAATTTAGGTTCTTCGACAACTCGTTGATGGTGCAGGTGAAGACTTAAGACGATTGGAAATAACGGAGTGGAGGGAAAATAAATTTGCAATTATAATTCAGTTTCATGTTCTTTAAGTAGAGACCCGTTGGTTGAAGTTATTTAAAATGTGTTTAGGATAACGGGGATAGATAGGATTTAGACTATTCCCCTATGTCCCATTGTCTTGATTTGAAATTTAAAAAATTCCAAACAAATAACAAAAACATTTAGGTGTCCATTATGCAGCAGCAATAGTCGAGCGCAATTTATTTGATGTCTGTATCGTCACCCTCCCCAAAAATTCAAACATCAAATTGCAAAAAAACGATCATTTTTAACAAAAAAAAAATCCTCCACCAAAAATCAAAACTCACCCCTCCGGCGTTCCCGTATTTTTCGATAGGTGAACAGTTTAATCAGATCGGAGACGATGAGCGTCGTCACGATGCATATGTCCAGCTCGATGAGGTCCGGCGTTTTGTAATTGGGACTGAAAAATTTCGCTATGATCATGACCGGATGGCATATCGCCGACAGCGGATAGTAGTACAAGTTCAGGTAGATCAGGACGTCGAACATCAACACCGCGTCCATGTGGTCTTCGGCGTTTTTGTTTACAGACGGGAGGGCGTTTGTGTTGTGTCCGTGCCGGTCGGTGTTGAGCTTGAGTCCCGGTCGCGAAATCTATTTCCGTCGTCCACCTACTCGGCTATTTTAATCGCGATGAAAGTGAGCGCCGAACGTGCAGGCATGTCTTTGATGTTACATTGGTTGCATAAAGGGACCGAACCGTCGATATGACTAATATTTTAATCATCGCGTATTTGATGGCAATATAAATATTATTATCAAATAGTGCGATGTTTAGATTAAAAGATTGGAAATGCGAAGCGCGTTCTCGGTGATGTGATACAAATTCAAATAAAATTAATGCCCACATCACTAGTGTTTGAGAACAGGAACGAATCATATTCAGCCATTGGAGAAACAGGATGTGGTATAGTTGTCTATGTTGAAAACTAATCCGTCAGGTGCTAATCATCTGAAATTCTAGTGACCCATGCAAAACGTATTTAAGAATGAATGAAAAATGTAATTGACAACTTGTCATTCCTTCACTCACAAAAATATTCCAAAAAGTTGACAAGTGCCTAGTATATGTGTACAGTAAAATATTTCCCAGTGGTTTTCCATATATTAGGGGAATCAGAATTCCTTTCTGTAGTTCACAAGCACGAAGCCATCCATTTCACAAAGCAAAGGGCAAGAATTATTGTTCACATCACTTTATCACGTCATAAATTTGCCTGTCGTTCTAGCTTAGTATATTCAATGTATTTGTGGGCATACATAGTTGAGCGCATTTAGGTTATCTATAAATACCGGCTGTAGGTTTTTAAACTGAGGGCACACAAAAAAAGTTATTTAGGTCCTCACCTCAGCGGCGTTTTATCACAAGGTATATAACCTTATTATTAATAATAATAACAATAATAATAATAGATAGATAACGTTTATTATAACTTATATATATTTTTCAAAAACTGTAAATAAATACAATTGTGTACGTTAATAATTAATGTACGTAACGTATAAAATAAAAAGTTAGGATTTCATGTTTCAATATTGATTTCTGTGAAAATAATAGGTAAGTATACTCGACTGGAATTTCTTAATTATAAGCACATTAATTGTTGATATTGATTGTAATTAAACAACGTTGACCGTGTGAAATATTAACTGACTTATTAAAAATTGAAACTGAACTGTCAGAAACGAAAACGCTTCATACCGACAAAAAGCTTGAGCAAAGTGGGTTGCATGATGCATAATTGTTCGAAAAACTGCAAATTTTAAGCGCACAATATTTCAAAGAATGATTTTACATTTTCGTAGGAGATGCATTGAAATTGCTGCAATTGCATTTCTATTACACCGCATTAGTTTCCCCGGCCTCATGCAGCTAAATGTGACGACAGTTTCGTATTGAATAAAAACTATTTTCTAATATACTTACTCAGCTTTCATAATGGAAAATTTTAAATCAAATTCAAAGCGTCCTCGTTTATAATTTCCCATCGCGTTTTCGGTGTCGCCGATTAAACGACTTTGGTCAAGACCCAACGGACGAAATTCGCTATTTTATTAACACTTTCGTACAGAATTCAATCGCGCACGAACTTTCTAGTCGATAAATTCGTCGTTTTCAAGTGGATTTTCACGATATCTGTCAAACAAGACGCACGCCGGCGGCGAATTCCTGTATTTTGAAGTTACCGACACGTCCGTAGACCATTAGTCACGTGACCCGCGATCGACTTCGGAAGAGGTTTGTGGCCACGAGGTTTTGATTTTAGCTACGAAATCATCCAACCGGCCCGAAAAGTTCGTCACTTGGTGCGAATTTGAAGATGCCCTCCAGCAATCCATTGCCGCCGAAAGAAAACGCTCTATTTAAACGAATTTTGGTACGTGATTTTCGCCTTGTTTACCCTTCAAAACACTCTCATTCTCATTAATGGAATTATTTCGGTTATTTCAAATCAGCGTCGGGTTTATCCGACGAACTCTTGCGCGAGCGTCAACGTCGGATATCAATTCGTTTCATGTCAATTTGTAAATTTTAGAGATGCTACGAACAGAAACAGTACAAGAATGGGCTGAAATTCGCCAAGCAGATCCTGTCGAACCCGAAATTCACGGAACACGGAGGTAGGCACGTCGGATACGCGACGCGAGCGAAGCTAACCGGTTATTTGTAGAGACCCTGGCGATGAAAGGTTTAACCTTAAATTGTCTCGGACGTAAGGACGAAGCTTACGAGTACGTGCGCAGGGGATTGAGGAACGATCTGCGATCGCACGTCTGCTGGCACGTTTACGGCCTCCTGCAGAGATCGGACAAGAAGTACGACGAGGCCATCAAGTGTTACCGCAACGCGTTGAAATGGGAGAAGGACAACATTCAAATTTTGCGCGATCTGTCGCTGCTGCAGATACAGATGAGAGACCTGGAAGGTTACAGAGTGAGTTTTGCGGGAGTTTCGGTTCATCGTGAGTTTCTCGCTTTGGTTTCTTTTTAGGACACGAGGTATCAACTGCTCATGTTGAGGCCGACGCAGAGGGCTTCCTGGATTGGATACGCGATGTCGTTTCACCTATTGGGCGATTACAAGAACGCGCTGATCATTTTGGAAAACTTCTTAGACCCGCAGGTGAGTCTTTGACTATATATAGTCGAGAAAATTGATCTTTTACTTTGAACTGTTGTTTAAAATTTTATTTGCAACCATGTGGATGATTAAAAATATGTATTTTTGAGGTTATATTTGAAGCAAACCATGAAATGCCATCTCAACTTGCGAAGAGTGTTTATTTCTTACATAATACGTTACTAGTCTTCATATCTTTATAAATAATGACATAAATAATGAACAAATATGCAAAATAGATTGTTAGGTCATTTTGAAATGACCATCATGTTTTATTCATTTAAATTACAGTCTTTTCATATTGGTTAGCATGCAGGCTGATATTAGATGATATTATTGCATCAATATTCTCCTAATACAAACAATAATACAAATAAATGCAAAGGCAAATTTCAGACTTAGTAGATTTATACTTAACCCTTCATTTTAACCTAATCTTATCAACTAGTTAAATATAAGTAAGTAAAAGTGTATAAAAATTGTTTGAGCTCTGTAGAGTGAGTAGGCGACACAATTTTTTAGTCACTGTAAACATCATTAATGTGAAATAACGAGAAACTCTTAATTTTATCCATTTTATCGCATTGCAAGCGATACACAGAATGAGGATAAGAAACATATCTTTAAAATGTATCTAAATCTATTCTACTTTAGTCTTATGAGTAACATTGAATTATGAATTACAGAAAGTGAGCTACGACTACGAACACAGTGAACTCCTGCTGTACCAGAACATGGTGATCCAAGAATCAGGAGAACTCCAAGACGCACTCTACCACCTCAGACTGAACCAGGGCATAATCTTTGACAAGCTGACGATAAAGGAAAACCTAGGCGACTTAAACTTAAAACTGGGCGAGCACAAAGAATCCGCGATGTATTACGACGATCTCATTAGAAGGAACCCCGAGAACACGATCTACTACAAGAAACTGATCGAGGCGAAGAAACTGACCGAACCGGAGGACATCTTGAAATTTTTCATTGAGTACGGCGAGCTGTACCCGAGGGCCATGCCGCCGCAGCGGCTGCCCTTGAACGTGGCCACCGGCGATCACTTTGAGTCCCTGGTCGACAAGTATCTGCGGAAGGGACTGAGGAAAGGCGTGCCGCCTCTGTTCGTCGACATGCGCTCTCTGTACAGCGATCCGAGGAAGGTCGCGATCATAGAGAAGTTGATGTTGCAGTACATCGACGCGTTGAAGGTCATAGGGAAGTTCAATCATTCTGAAGTGAACAACGGACCCAGAGAACCGGCATCTGCGTTGTTGTGGGTTTACTATTACCTCGCTCAACACTATGATCATTTAAACGAAACTGAGAAGTCGATTAATTATATAGACGCTGCTATTGAACACACGCCGACGCTTATTGAGCTTTACGTTACTAAAGGTCGGATTTATAAAGTAAGTACGAATTTTTAGCCTTGTTTAACAAAGTTTACATAAAGTAAAGTATCTTACTCAAACATTAAAAACTGGGTCATCTCTAACTAAATTTATGTTTTAAGATTTTCAAATCTATTAAAAATATTTATTTTAAATCAACTTTAAATTTTTAAAATACAAATCAATTATGTAATATGTATATTAATTTAAGTGTATCTTGTTGATGAAACGAATACTAATGACCTTCGACTTTTTAGCACGCCGGTGATCCACAGGAGGCCTTCAAGTGGTTAGATGAAGCGCAGGGTCTCGACACCGCCGATCGATACATAAACTCGAAGTGTGCCAAATACATGCTGCGGGCGAACAAAGTGAAAGAGGCTGAAGAGACGTGCGCAAAGTTCACCAGGGAGGGGGTTTCCGCAATGGAAAACCTGAACGAAATGCAGTGCATGTGGTTCCAGACTGAGTGCGCCCTGGCCTACCAGAGACTGGGGAAGTACGGCGAATCGCTTAAGAAATGTCACGAAATTGATAGGGTAACTTTTTTTCTGTCACGTCACATAATACGTGTTGCTTTTTTTTTTAAACGAAGGGGACTATCGAATTATTTTCATTTTGATCCAACAAATTTACTGCTCTAATTTTCTAAAAGAAAATCGTGCATCGTGCTAAGTAATTTATTAAAAGTTTTAAAATTGAGAAAAATTTTAACTGATGTCACGAATGAACCAAGTTACAAAACAAGATATTCGTTTGTTGTCTTGATCATTCTGAATTTTATTCTTACTAATATTTTATTGAATTGTTTCGATCACGAAGAGTTAATTTTCAAATTGTTTCATAAAGCAGCCAAATTATTATAATAATTGTACTTTGACACGACAGCTTGTTAAGTATTTTCTTGTTAGCATTTCTCAGAAATCATTGAAGACCAATTCGACTTCCATACGTACTGTATGCGCAAAATGACACTGCGATCGTACGTCGGACTGCTGAGGCTAGAGGACGTTCTGAGAGGGCACCCGTTTTATTTCAAGGCGGCCCGTTGCGCCATCGAGGTGTACCTGCATTTATTCGATGAACCGTTGAAGGACGAGAGTGCCGAACAGGAACTGAACACGGGTAAGTTTGTTTGAACGTTTGCTAAGATACTGAATTGAAAATGAATCGAGGGGTACACTAAGTTAAATATTTGTAAAATGTTATATATAATATATATAAAGTTAAGCAATAATGATGAGTGGCACAAATTAATTCAGAAATATTCCAAAGTCTTGGTAACAACATAGTGTAACTTATCACTTGTTGAGGTGTTTTGTCTTAATCAGTGGTGGGCGGAAACGCCTAACTAACGCCGGAAGGTTTAACTAAAATATAACAAATTCACATAGTGTTTGGCTAGCGGCATTGCACAAATAATAATAATTTTTACAAAGGTTGAAAGTGGAATATTTTGTGGAAATGGTGTAAAACTTGCTATGAAGTAGTTCAAGAATCTTTTGCAATGCTTATTAAAATTTCATTATTTAGATATAATGTCATTAATATTGCAGTTTTAAGTTAAATACCATTAAATACAAAAATCTGTCAGGGTGACATTATTGATTCATAAACTATTCAGATTACTTGTATTTTTTATCACACTATATTACTAATTAGCTTACCAAATTATACCAACAAATGAGAATGTTCAATAACATCCTTTGAGGATTCGGAATTTCAAGGCATCGATGCTCCCCTGATATGTGTGTGCTCGGTATCTTTAGACAAATAATCTTACAAACCAATTTTGCAAAGCATTTGTGTCACTTCGACGACCTGAAACTGCTGATAATTTGGTAATATCACTAAAATTGTTCTTAATAATTGTGTGTCTCCAGCTTTCAACTAATGACATTTTTTTTACGAATTTTAAAGTGATATATGTTTACTTATTCCATTATTAGTTATAAGCTCAATTACAAAAATGAAATTAGTACGTAGTTGGAGTGTTTTATCTCGTTATTTATTTCATTGCTAATTGAATTACGTGCTGCGAGAGGTGCGTCTTTATATTTACTTTGATAACTTGAAACGTAATGTTTACCATTCAGATTTAGCGATTCGTTTAATTATTTAATAACACAACCTAACTTTACAGTGATAATCTCAACTCGTAGGTACACTTTTAATCCTTACTTAACAAAATAAATATATACATTTGCGTTAAAATACGCCATACATAATCTCTAATAAATATTTTGCAACGGCTGCATTGCTTCGGTAAGTCTCGTTTACGCAATGCCGGCGAACAAATACATAGAACCGCGAAACGATAGCAAATGAATGCCTTTGGTCCATTGACGGTCGCAACGAAGGATCAAAGAACGATCAACAGCGTTAACTATAACGAGCGCGCAAACTTGATCTTCACGAAAATCACACTAACACAGTTCCGTGTCGGCGTTCTTTGGTGCACTTTGCAACAAATCCCCGTTCAAAATCACAGAATATTAAACTTAAGGTACGTTTCGCGCTACAGGTATCTGTTTCTGTCGTGTTGTCGCGAGCGCGAAAAGTAAAAACTGGAGTCCTGCTCCTGTTTCTGGGCCAGTTGCGGTGTCAGGAAGTAAAAGTGCGTCCCCTCGTCGCCGGGCAGCTTGTAAGTCACGTACGGTTTTCGTTCGTTTGCGGAGATCGGCTGTTCGCTCTCGATCGGCTGTCGTTCGTAGATTTGCTGGTATTGGTCGTTTTGTGATAAGTATTTACGCTGATCTTGTCGGATTGGTACGTACTCGGCCTGCGGGTTCGGCGCCGGACGACTGCGTAAGTAATTAATTATCGTGTCTCGCTGTAGCGTCGGTGGAGGATTCGACTTTTCACGTTGGTAATATGGAGGGAACCGATTTCGTATATCTACGTTTGGAATGGGCGTCGTTGCGATCGGGAGTTTCTTGCCGAAAACTGTAAAATATTGTTTGGTGACGTCATCGATGTATTTCTCGTCCTGTTTCGTGTAGAACTGTTGGAAAATCGGATTGGGAGTCGCCTCGAACGAGTATTGAGACACTGGTTTTGAGGGTTTCGACGTTGCGGCATATGGCCTGTTGTTGTTACGGTTGTTTTGGTACTTGAGTGGATTCTCGGTAACGGTGCTTTGGTAATAGTAGTTGCCTTGTTGGGAGTCCTCGTATGTAGGCGTGGGCGGGGTTACTTCGACTGCTTCTTGTATTTCGACGCGGTAACGAGTTGGCGGTCGTGGAACCTCGCTGTGATATTCGGGCCGAGGATGGTCTTGTTGGTAATTGGCCGCTTGGAAACTGTATTGATAAAGAGGTTTTGACGTCAATTGCCCTGTCGGTAGATAGTTATCCTTCGGCAGTGATTGCTGCGAGTGAATTTGGGCTTTTAGCCGTGCTATGTGTATGCTGAACGAATCGGGTTTCTTCGTTGGTCTAGTCCGATATAAATCGTCGTTTAAATAATAATAACGCACGTTTTGGCTGGGTGGTTGCGTAGGTCTAAAACGATTCACTTGGTTATCAGGCGGTACGTAATATTTCGGAAGGTAATATTGTCCGTGCTGATTGATTGGTTGATATTTCGGTGTCGTACTTATCACGTTTTCTTCATAGTAATAATATTGTGCAGGAGGCTCGGTTGTTGGTCTCGGGACCGGCAATAAATTGCTCGATATATAAGTTCTATTGGGTTTTTGGGGAATGAGTAAGGGATCGACGTTGTAGGATGTTGTGTAGTAGGCTTTTAATGGCACTTGTGTTGTACTGAACGAAGTGCGAGGCCTTGTAGGTGGTGGACCATATGTTTTAAAGGGAATTTGATTTACCACCTGTGGTTTTATTATTGCGATTGTCGGATGCTTTTTCTTTATCGTAGGTCTAATTGTAAATTGTGGTCTCCTAGTTATTGATGGCCTAGTTGGAATGGTGTTGTTCTTTATCGGGTAATCAATAGGGGATTTCGTCGTGCTATAAATATCGTTGATTGTACGTAAAGTAGTCGTGATATACGTCTTTTCTTTAATTGCGATCGACGGTGCCGAAGTTGTCGTTTGTATGTACGCGGGCGTCGTGGGGTGCTTCGGTTGTTCCAACGGCGCGAAGAAGTTCGGCGGCGGAGGCAGTACGATGCCGGGCACCAACGGACCGGCTTCCACCTGCGTCGCGTTATCGTCCCTTTCGTAGTAGAAACTGTAAGGCGGCGGATAGTATATCGACGGGTCGTCTTCGTCGTAAAAATCGCTCATGTTGTCCGGGGGCGGCGGCAGCACGGCGCCCGGGGCCAAAAAAGGAAACAGCTGCGACAGGCTGTCGTTTACCGGAACGCCTTGGTTCGGACCGACGAGATCCACTCCCGGTTTAGAGAGCGGAGGTACTGGGAACGGAGCTTGCCCGGCAGTAGCGTTGGTCTTATGCGGATCTGAAAGTTCGTTCGATGGGGCCTCACCATCAGGGATGAAACCTTCGGGGGGATATACGGGGTATAGTTCCGATCCGAACGTTCCATTAAGCGTTGTCGTAGCATTTGTGCCCAGGAGCAGCAGTGGTCCGCCGTCTGTGAGTTGGACAGGAAAGGGCGGCGGCACCTACACATAAAACACATTAAATAATGATAATGAAAGTACAGTTTAACCTTGAAATGCAATGTCTGTGATCGTTTCATCAGAAAGTTTTTAGTTCTTGTTATAGTTCATGACACATAATTGTAGTTTTTAATGTCACAAATTTATTACAACATGCAATGTCTGATTCATACTCAACGATGTCAATAACTCACTGTATGAATAATGGCAATAGATAGGGTATTAATATTATTTACAATTTTAAACAATGCAAATGTAGTAAAAGTGATGATTCAATAGAAAACAGGACAGCTTTATAGGACAAGTTTCTTAAGACAATTAGGAACCCAAATATTCCAGTGAAATATATGAGAAGAGGAGCTGGCCAGATAAGAATGTCTACACCAAGAGAGTAGACAAGAAAAATAACAACGAAGAGAAGACCACGAACGAATAGGACAGATTTAAGAGAGAAGATCACCTACGAGCTGAGGGAACAAAAGTAACAATCTATCTAGCTCACCTTTGGATTTTTGGGTATTTTGACTTGACGTAGGGGCGCCCTGTAATCGTCGATGGGCACCCAAACGGGAGTGTCTTCGCTCGCGTGGATGTTCTTCCGGTCCGTGTGCGGCGGATAAGTGCCGCCCTTTATCACCAGCAGGTGGTTCTCCGACAGCCATATGTCGTTCTTGTTGAGACCGCCCAGGTTGTTGGCGTTGTCCCTGGGCACCTCCCCGTTGTCCTTGTAGCTCAGCACGCCGGGTCGCTTCACCGGCTTCGAGAACAGCTCCTTCTGGATGAGACCGTATTTCCCGTCCGCGACCTGTTGCGACAGCGTCTTCTTTTCGTCCTCTTGCTTCTTGGCTTTGGCGTCGCGTCCTTCGCCCGCGCTCGAGGTCATGAGTTCGGCGTTGTCGTCGTTGCCGTGGGACAGATGTCCGCCCGCCAGTTTGTGAGCGACGCGCCGGCCGCCGCCGTTTCTTTGGCCGACATCGGCGATGGCGGCGCTCAAGTACACGATTCCGAGTAGCCACGGCAGCAGTTTTGTAGTCATCTGAAATTATTTGTAAAAAATTAAGTTTGCGTTAGAATTGATGAATTCGAAGTTTAATTTAATTGAAAAAAATGTGACGCGATTAAAAAAAAAACACTCGCCTCGCAATGAAGTGAAATTATTTTAATCGGCTCGAATGTGGAATAACTTTGAGCGAATGGTCTAAAGGCATTTACCGCGTTAAATAACAACAATCCGTCATTCGGTAATACGTGAAAATATGAAACAATTATTATTACTTAATCATCGTTCCGCGCGCTTACAAAATGCTCTAATTTCGATGGTGTTTGGTTTTCATAAACCGTATCCGCTTTCACCGTTTTTTTTTTATACGATAAGTTGTGATGTGTTGCGTGCCGTCGCTTTTGTGCCGCAAGGCGGTCGGAGTTTCGATTTGGTCAATTACGTTCATGAAGGAATTTTATATGTGAAATAGGTGTAGGTGGATTTTCGAATTTCATCGAAAATGTCTAATAGATGATCAGGTTTTATAAGCGATGCATACGACATTGTTATGGGCCATATATTTTTCTCGTTCGTTTTTACTTTGATCATTAGGCTCGCGTTTATACAACTTTCTTCTATAATTGATATTGTTTTATGTGGTTTTGTTATTAGTCCTACTCCTCCCTCCCCTCTTAAATCTACTCCGGCCCAATATATCTGGCGATTTTCCCCTAATTCTTTTATTCCCCAAACGACATTTCACGTTATGAATCCTGCTTGTGCTTTTATGTGGCTTTACTTTGATTTGTTGGTCGTTGGAACTTTAGCCTTTCGCGTTTTTACTTTTTAAATATATTCTGTTTACAATTACTAAACGTGCTTACGAAGATTGACAGTGGTCTTGAAACCATACTGTAATAGTCCACAAGGGCATGAGTTAATGTCATCACCAATGGGAATCGTCTTTGTTAAACTTGCACGCAATGCTTTGTTTTACGACAAGAAAAAAATATTAATTTTCAATTCTTCAAACATTCTACTAAAATAATCCATTGGAGTTATTAAAATTCATTCTATATTTTAATGGTTTTCAAAACTTTAGAAGTCGATATGTGCCATCTTTAGAACCAATTTGTACATCGCGATTTGATTTATTTTAGAATTTTGTCTTTATGGACATTTTAATAAATTTTTCAACTCGATAAAGATGACGTTTCGTTTGATTTTTACCCTCGATTCTCAATACTCGTCCAAACCACTCGAGGTGTCGTTCGCCTTTCAAAACTGCATTTTGCGTTTCGTATTTTTTTTCTTTGAAATACTTCGTGTGTAGGACCTGAATTGTACTTTTCATTTGGTTGTTTGTTATCCAAGTTTTATATCCGTGGATCAGGATTTATAGAACACTGTATTTTCTAGTACGTGGGGAGATCATTATTTAGTATTTAGTGATTTCTTTTTATTTCAAAAATTAAAAGAATATCTTCGAGGGACCAGATACCAGATATTACGACTATAATGAAGTGATGATGATAGTGTTCCGTAAACATAATACTTTTAAATCCCAGTTTGTGTGCTTAGTAATTTATGTAGGACGTCTATATTCATGAAGCATACTTCACCCACATAATAGATAGTGCACAGCATTAACTATCAAACGCTCGAAAGAGGAGGAGGTGGAGGAGGTCAGAGGCCACTGGAATAGAATCGTGACTATCGAAATCCAAGGTTACAAGACCTGGGCGTAGCCCCTTCATATCTGGACCGGAGCGGACCCCGTTCACTTTATGTAACCGCAATACGCACGCACGGAGCGGCGTGCGCTGCAGGGAAAATAATGGATTACGCCAGGAATCTCGATTGTTCGAAACCGAGCCGCTTTTACCCGCTACACCTGATGCCCCGTACGCGCGCACAACCGCGCTTTGTGTTTCTTAATTAGCGGTCATCTCGAACAATGCCCTGTTTTGTTCGCGTCAGCCGCTTGTTTACGCGATCGAATTATTCGCACGTACTTGGCGGGGAAACCCGAACGTTCACTGCGACCGGCGCCGGCGGCGCCTTGGGAGCCGCATATATATTTGTTTACGATAATTTGTGCGGAGACAAATGTCGCGTTTGGTTTCCTCATTGAAAAGTAATCTCGATCGCGGTTTGAGTTTATTGGCCCATTTGACGACATTCTTCCCTTTGTTCGATCCGAACAAGCCTCTGAAATGCCAATTACAAGAATCACTCGTGTAATGCGGTCATAATTTAATAATGCGGATTGGATGTTTCGAAAAGCTTTTACTTCCGTCATAAAGTTTATAGGAGAAATCTGATAATAATTAGCAAATTAGTAACGAAGGGAATCTTTAACGAAATTTACACCGTTTATTACAATAGTTTACAAAACATTTTTCAGTTATGACATTGTTATTTAGAATATTTGTCGTTCGAATTGAATTATGGTCCGCCCTGTATAGTAATGTAATGTTTAGAATAAATATTTGTGCGTGCATTAATCGATAGGTCACAGTGTGTGCTAACCTGTTAATGACGTCTTTATAGTAGTTTACATTGAAATTGCATTACAATTAGTTGCAACATTTTTAAAATTAAAAACAAAACGGAAGAAATCGTAAACAATTAACTCTAAATGAAATTTGTTTAGTAAACAAATGTAAATTTAAAATAATATAGGGTCAATAAATCATCGCGTGTATTTTTACAATTATTATCCTTTTGAACAGGAATTGCGCATAAAACTGGTGTAAGCCTTAAGACGCTCGTTTTAAAACGAAAGCGTTACAAAATTAAAATAAAATTTTTATGGCATAATTACCCCGGAATTACCCGCGTACGTCAAGCTAAACTTTTCGTTTCGTTTCACCGTTTCCGCGACCTGGCGTTCGTCGTCCGACGACGAGTCGAAGTTTCCATCCCGTCCCTTGCACGACGAAAGCGAACATCGAGTGAGTGCCGCCTACATTCCCGAGAGTTCAAAGCAATTTCGATACCGGCGTTCGTTCGGATGCTGGCGTCGGTTGTATCGCGTCGGTCGCACCGTTAAACGTTTTTGTTCTCGTGCACGTCGCCGAGCGAGTCTTCAAGGCTTCGATTGGGTAACTGGCGCGTATCAAGCGGAGTCGTTCGTTTTTAACGGAACGGACGGGAGTTCGGTGTCTCGAACGTTAACGGATTTAATTTTTTATTTCACAAGACGTGGTTGGTGAATAGCGAAGGAACGATGTATATTATTTAGAAACGGTGATGCTGCGCCGTTCTCTTTTAGCGAATGTGTTTGTTTTGTTAAAACTGCATTCGAGAAATAATAATAAAAAAAAACTAGATGTTATTAACGGTGAATGTGTTTGGAAAAATAAATTATGTTGTAAGAAATCTGCACATGTCTTTGGCAATGAATCTCTCTCTGAACCGATATTAGTGTTTTTGCTAAAGACAAGGTCTTTGACAATGAATTTTTCAATGAAAGATTATTTGTTTTTTACTTTAACAATGTTTTTGACAATGAACCAGTGCGCTGGTTTATATCTGAAATAGCAGCGACGAAGTTCGATTAACCTCTTTCAGTTGGTGAGCAGTAAGAAGAAAACTTGCTACGGCAACTTCTCTGGTAATAACAAAATTAAAATTTTTGAAATATAATTTTTCAGACAGTAATTTTATTTAATTTGATAGCACAGACAACGATTCTTTAACTATAATTATAATGCATCACATAGTAGCTAAAGGGCCATGGGTTTCAATGGTTCTCTAATCAACCTTTGGACGGCAAGTGGGTTAAACTCTCGAATCTTTTGGTATATACTTCGTCGTAGTTCTTGTTCATTTTGGGCTTCCCACCCACCGTCGTAAACTTTTCTAACGAGTAAAGACCAAAACGTGGCTATGGAACATTCGGGAGGTTATCCTCTTTAGGTACACATGGGATATTTTTATTATCTTGGGTTCATAATATTACCATTAACGTGATGCGTTTGAATAAAATTCACTAATTTGGGGAGGTATCTTCGAATATAAGTGTCTGCATTTACAGCTTCGCCCCTAACTCGCCTAACCAGCTCTTGCAATAGCACACCACATTAGTACCTTGTCATCAAGTTTCGAGTTAGATAATGTAAAATATTTTTGGTCGTCTAAAATCATCGTGGCATTGTTTCTGAGAAGTTCTAATCTTAATTGTCTGCAGCATCTTGGAATCCTCTCTAATTGAGCAGTGGTGGATTTTGGACATTTTTGTCGCTTTGTATATATTTAAATTATTTCTTAAAAAATAATACGAAAATTTTCCCAAAACTTTTGTTACGTATCGTCTTTTTCAAGTGCACAACTGATGGAGATGAGAGGAAATTTTGAAGACATTTATCCTCCAGTTAAATCCCATCGCACATGTGCAGAATAAGTGCGGACGAATTTATGCAGTCGTTAAAAAACTGCAAAGACATCGTACAATAGCTGCGTTATTATTATGAATTAGCTATTTAAAATTCAGTTGTGACTTCCATAATTACATCTGCGCTATGCATCCATAATACTTGCGCTGTATACATTATGTATGGTCGGCTATTGAAGTATTAATTTGAAATCAATTACTAGCTGTCAAATTAAATTACAGGATCTTGTCGTTAACGTTATTTTCAAACGAATCGAAGTCGAAACAAACTGAAAAGGGAATTAAAATTAAATTCACCATTTTGCCTCCAAAATTTTCCCCTTTCTCATTCGTACATTTCCTCTGATCCATTCATCACAATTGCTAAAAAACTTATTTTGCCATTAACTGTTAAAATGGTACATACAATGTTTGGTGAAACAGAGGTTGCAAAGTTAAAAAAAATACCTCCGCCAAATTATAATATCCAAAGAACAAGTGCTATATGCATAAATGGTGCGAAAGCTATGACACGCCATCAATGTGGTCTTATCATCAGATTATAAGAAATAATGCCTAATGCTCATAGAGGCATTTTTTTACATCGAGAAGCTCTTCTGACAAAACTGTTACCACCTGAAATGGACTGTGTTATGAAAACCTTCATTAATGTTGTAAATTCAATTAAGGGAAAGCTTTGCAGACCCGTATTTTGCGAAAACACGAAGACATAAGTTTATTTGAAAATCTTTATCACACCGGAGTAAGGTGGCTCTCAAGTGGCAATGTCTTAAAAAGAGTATTTGACTCAAGAGCAGAGCTTTTGATATATTTGCAAGATGTGAAGTCTCGATATGAAAATCAATTTTCCGATCCTCTTTGGCTTGTGAAGCTAGACTTCCTTGCTGATATTTTCGAGCAATTCAATATTTTGAACAGTGGCATTGGAAATTTCCGGAGAGGGTCTGATTAAAACAAAGTTTTCGTGTGGGTATTGTGTGATTAATAAAATGCCATCAAATTTTTTTTCAGGCTATCGTTGGGTATGGTTATATTTTTCATGTCCGATTAAAAACGACAAATATCATTGACAGTTTAGGTATTTGATGTATATTTTTAAAAATATTTAGTAATACTGGATTATAGAAATGTTCGTCATGTCTTTCATTAGAAAGAACGATGCCATTAAAACTCGGTTTGTTAATTAATTCTTCATGTCATTGATTGAAAAAAGATAACATCATTAAAAGTTCCATTCGTAATGTGTGCCTAAAATTTTCTGAAACGTTTTACATGTGTATCGCCAGCATATAAATGTATTGCTATGTTAATTTTATAATAGGTGGGGTGTATATTAAATGTACGGCTTTAAAAAATATTCTATTAAGTAATTCAATAGTTTTTTGAATAGTTTTTCGAAGTTCTCTTGAATTTGATTTTCAAATCAAGATGCAGTTCATTTTCATTTATAATGCGTGGCAGGACAGATAATGAATCTAACGATTTTGTGATGATTTTTTTATACCAATCAAGTATTATGGTTGTTTTCATTTCTGATCAGCCTGGTATCCAGAAAGGCTATGAATTTATTGTTGTCAACTATTTCTATAGTGATTTTTATTTTTATTTTATTTCGATGTCTGATTCTGAATGAATAGCACAAATAATCGTCGACATATTTGTTAGAAGAGGCAGCAGGAATGATAAGGTGATGATGGCAGCATCCAAGGAGAATCCATCACTAGCTGTGCTAGTGATGTGACTAACGATACTGGGTCAAGGCTGTCGAAGATATAATTCATAACATAACATTTCGATGTGTGTCTTGCCTGTACGGTGTTAATCGAAGAATGATTTAGGTGTATGTTGTCAACCTCAATTAGTCTCTTGCAGCGCTATCCACCTCATTTTATTCTTCCACGCGCCATATATCTGCCCCACACATCCATTCATTTTTCCCATTTATTCCACATTCTCCACCATACCTGATATGTTTCTTTATCAAAGACACTTCAGATATTAAAATTTTTCCTTCTATTTAAAAACATCATTTTCGTTTTGTCCACATTCTGTCAAAATGGAATAAATAGGATCGAAATTTGCGAAAATTTCACAAATATTCGAAAAATCGAATTAAAACAATACGGCAAGATATTGATTCGATTTCGAACTGAAACCTAGCGAGCTTGTATAGACCAAATTGACAAAACACTGGAAAATTGAGAAATGTGAAAAACACTTTGGGGTTAAATGTAAATGAAAGTAAGCTGATTTAGGGACGTTATCGCCACGAATGTTATTTCATTTTAAGTTGATCCCGACAAGTTGGGTTGAGATTGACTTCGAAGGATGATTCGAGGTGCGTTGGGTTGGCCTCCACTTTTGTCGACCGAATTGAGTTGGTCTATTGCAGATTCGAAGAACAAACGATCAGCAAAGAAAAAGACGATGCCATAAAAGTTACGGTAACACTTAACGAATTGAGCTACGAATTACTTCGTTATGCACCACATTGTCCAGATGTAAATATCGATAAAATCAAATAATCGACAATATATTTTCTCAACCCTTACATTTATGAACGAACCTTTTACAACGCAACATCAAAGTCCTGGTTAAATCATACCGTGCCGTAATAAAACGTCTCCGATGCAAATGTCAGTACCGACTCACGGCCATTTATGGTTCCATTTTAATAATAAGTATTAAAATCTCGGAGTCACATCGCGGTAAAAACTGGCGTCTCATTTGCATTTCGTGTTTGCACGTTTAACTCCGCAGATTTTTCTCGTAATCGTTGTTGCGAAAGGCGCGCATCTCCAACGTGACGCCGGTATCTTCACCGCTCCTCGCCGTGAGCAACGCGAATAAATTTCCGCCGACTTCTGCAAATCAGACGCGGCGGTGTTATCGTGCAGTGAAGTATATTTGTATAATAGCGCGACAAACGATAGTAAAATCGGACTGACCCACAAACGCCGCGAATAATGGCGAATCGTAATCTGGGAAATTTGCTTGAATAGAAATGAACTTAAGCGCACAACAAGGTTCTCAAGGTTTAATGGGTTAATTAGCGCGAGTTATGGTTACGAAAATGTGTTCGCTGTCGTTTTGCATTTTAACCTTGGCGTTTCGTAAACATTAACCCTTAGCAGGAAAACTCGGTCCATTGTCTGCGCGATAAGTAACCCGCACCGTGCGAAAAATCGACGGGCCACCGCGGACTAGTTTACGTCCACGGAGGATCGTTAAATTTCTAGATAATGTGCACGGTCGCCAGGCGCGGTTCGTAATCACTGGGAAAATTTCTAACACAATTGCGGATATTTTTTTCATTTCGAGCGCTGTTAATGACACACATACGACGGCTGTTGTTACTTTTACTTCGGCTCTTTGCCGACGACGAGAATCGTTAAATGTTACAATTGAACTCGGTCGACATTGCCGTTAGGACGGAAAGAGAAACACGTAATTAAATCGCGCCAGCTGCGACTTTCTTAGGTGCGAATGGTGTGACTTTGCGGTTTTATTGGTTTCGGTGAAATGTAAAACTGTTGGGACAATAAAAGTTGAGTATAGTCCTCATCACTTCTATACCATTACCGTCTTCACTTTCGAACCGATTTTTTTTTTGAATTTATTGGATGCATGTTTATGAAATACACAGAGATGACTGCTTGTAATAGATGACGGAATCCCCAACAAGCCATGGGTGATCAAATGAATTTCATTGGTAGTGAAATTATGCATTTGATTGCGTTGCAAATATCAAATTATTGATCGAGCCGACAAAAATAGATTCGATAAGGAACTTTGATTCTTAATATCTTAATAATCAATTACAGTTTCAAAGGTAAACAATAAAAACAATTTTTTTAAATTAAAATATTAAATTTTTAGAATAACTTATAACCTATTCAGCTTTGCTTGCTGGGGAACTGAACAGAAAAAACTTGAAACAAATCACTCAAACCTTAAGATATATATAAAGTAAGTCTGTCTGTTTTATTTTAACTGAATTTGAAGTAACAAAGACGTTGATGCATAACACGTCCGATTCTATGTAATTATTGGGATGTGGGGCAAAGATAATTTTCAAGACAATTAGTCGAGACGGCTGAGATTTTATCTCTTCAACTGAAATTTGATTTTGGACTACGCAGAATTTTTCATCGGTCAGGATGTCAAAATTTCGGCGAATAAAAAAATTTGCACCAGAAACTCTTTAAAAAAAAATTATAAATCATTTTATGAAAAGGATTAGAATTTTCACAATCGTAGTACATAATTAGCAATCGTTTACTTTCGTCGTGCAATGTGCAATGCATTTGCTTTCGTTTAAATCGTGTCGTGGGTAGCTTACGTTGGCTGGTTATCGTCGGCTCAACACTCGGTGTACGATCACTCACTGTGTTCAATTGCACTACATATTCCTCGGGACGCAATCTGAACGCAAACCTTTCGGCACAACTTTGTTATTAGCACTGGTTGTCTTGTTTGCTTTGGTTCCGTAATGTTATAGTTTTGTGGCGGGGATTTATTTTGCCTGCTATCATGTGCAGGTACCACATGTAAGCGATAGTTTGTCGACGCTTCCTCGCCGACGAGATCGATCTCCAACGAAATTGTTTTTTTTTTTAGATCGGACGTAGTGGTCGTCGGAGTGATAATAAATTTATAATTTACGTAGTTAGTTAGTTAGTTAGTTAGCTTTCTAAAATGGCTTTATGTATAATAAGAATTGATATTATATAAAAAAAAATATATAGTTGTTGGCTAAGATTAATTGTCAAATCTTATGAATCATTGGATATGTTAAATCCTTACTTCTACAAAATGACTTATTTATTAAATGAAAATTATAAAATCAAACAAATTACAAATTACTACGAATAAATTGTACAAAATTTAGTGGTAAACATGACTGACGTAAACAGACCACAGGCAAATATTTGAGCCTGAATTATATCAATGAATCACTCCCAGCTACCAGGATTTGCAACCTGTCTAGCAAATCGAACGTAACCAAATAAATTACACTCCGGGGGCTTTGAGGACAAAGTGTTTAAAAACATTTGTAAATGATTTCAAAAAACCGACGAATGAATTGTTCGAAAAACAAGTGAAACATATGGATCGTCAAATTAACGTTCCTTACGTTCGACTTGATATGCACTGCTTCACTGCAGTGGTGGAGTATCGCATTTATTACAACTCTCGGCGTCTCACGATGCACACGATTCATGCATAGAAAGTAATGACAAATAAATTGTCTCCGAACGTAGATCGAGGATGACGTAATCGACCGGCACACCAAGGCCGTTATTAACACAAATATTGTCGAAAAAACGTGGTGTAATAATTTTTGAAGTATAATTATTCAAACTATAATTATTTCGTTTAATTTGGTAGTACAGGATGATTCAGTGAATTAATTAATATAATTATAATGCATCACATGGCAACTAAAGGGTCATGGGTTTCAATGGTTGACTGTCCGCCGAAGCCGAATGCCTCTCATCACCCTTTGGGTGATAAGTGGGTTAAGCTTCGAATCTTTTGGTCAATTCTTCGTCGTGGTTTTTCTCTATTTTAGGTTTTCCACCCACTGTCGTAAGCTTTCCTAACGAGTAAAGCCCAAAAGTCTTCTATAGGACCTGCCTGAGGAACATTCGGGGGGTTATCCTTTTTTGTTGCCTTAACCAATCTTGATATCTTCTCGCATAATGGCACGATGCTAGATCCGGGCAGAACATAATATCGTCATTAACATGACGCGTTTGACTTTGATTTGATTTGAATTTGGGGCGGCATCTTCATCGTCGAATATAAATGTCTGCATTTACAGCATCGCCCAACCAGGTCTTGAAAACCAGCTTTCGAAATGGCGCACCACTGGTACCTTGTCCTCAAATTTCGCTTTTTTTCTTATAACTTACGTCATTGGGAACGTCAATGTTATCTGTTTGTTTGTTTCGTTTCATTAGTTAGATAATGTAAAATATTTTTCGTCGTCTAAAATTATCGTGGCGCTGTTTCTGAAATGTTCTAATCTTAATTGTCTGCAGCATCTTGGAATCCTCTCCAAAGCTGTGAATTTTGGCCATTTATCAGTGGTTTGCATATATGAATTTTCATTATAGTGGAGAGTGACACAAATTATCCCAATTACAAATCCAGACAAACCAAATGAGGGTCCGTCAGCTAATTACCAACTTTCTCGAAGATCCCCTAAATGCCCACCTTTGATACTTTGATATGTGTTCCATAATTTTCGTTCGTAAAAAAGAGGGCGAGAAGAGCGAAACTTTCGAGGAGTTGATCCGAGTGACGCACTTACCGCAATTCCTTATAAATAAAGTGTAATAAAATGTACAGCGACAATTCCACAGACGAAGGAAACACAGTATTCGAGAAAAGTAAAATAAATGGCAAGGTCACCGGCAAAAAAATAAAAGAGGGAAATGAAGAAAAATTAGATCAAATATTGGGGATAATAAAACATATAAAACTCGAACAGAAAGCCATTAAAAATAAGATCCAAAAAATTACAACACAACAAAAGGAATTCAATGACGAAATTATAAAAATTAAACAGGAGAACGAAGCATTGAAAAATGAAAATAAAGAAGGAAACTGAGAAAATAAGAGAAGAAAAATCAGTCGAGGTGATAGAAAATGAAAGAAGAAAAAATAACGTCATATTACAAGGGCTAAAGATGAATACAAGAGATCAAACGGCCCTCAGAGAAGGAGTCAAAGGATTCATACAAGAGCAAATGAAAATAGACATAATACCAAAATCAGTTAAAATAGGAGAACGAATAGGAGCAAATATTTTGATAAGAAAAATATCCATGCATACGACAGAATTAAAAGAAAGGAATTGTACAATGCACTGATAGAACTAGGAATAGAAGGTAAATTGTTAAGACTAATAAAACTAACCTTAAAAGAAACAAAAAATAGCGTAAGAATAGGACACAGCACATCAGACAAGTTCACAGTCAAGGAAGGAGTAAGACAAGGCGACCCATTGTCATGAACTATACCAAGAACCACACATCGTGGCAATTGTAAAGGGACAAAGATTAAGATGGCTGGGACATATAATGAGAATGGAAAGTAATAGAGTACCAAAGAAATTAATCGAGACCAATATGGGGGGAAGAAGAAGAAGAGGAAGACGAAGTGAATAAAGACTTGGAAGAAGGCAAAATTACAGGATAGAGACCGAAAACGCAATAGAGGAAAAAATGGAAAAGAGAGGTAGAAGAAGCCAGAATCTAAATATTGTTTCCAGATTTCCCTGTTTCCTTGAATTTTTTCCTCTGTGATTTTCATTTCTTTGCAATTTATCATCGTGTTATTTGCATGCTGATGTTGATTCCCTTGGTTATATGTCATATCCCCGTTAGACCCTGACAGCATGTACATTTTTATGTCGTTTTATTTTCCATCAGCAGATCTGTAGTGGATTTATTTATCAGTAAATTTAATTTTTCTTGGAAAATGTTGTCGTAAAAATTGTGTCAGCAATCAAAATTGACAGTGCAATCGTAAATCGTTCAGGACAGCTCTATTGTTCATTAAAACGGATTTCTATTTTTCTTCAGCTGTCTATCAATGAGAGCAGATTCATTTGGGGCGATACTCGATTCGGAGCAGTTAAGAATAAATACCAGCAATACAAGGACTATTTATTTATGCAAGAAAATGATTGAAAAATCTAGCAAATTGATCGTGTGGTAGACAATAATAACAATAATTTAGATATTGCTCTGATTTTTGATGAAGATAAAAATTCCACATAAGCTCTCCAGTCGTTCCCACGACTAGGTACTCCAGAGGAAGTAAATATAACGTTTCATATACAATCTAAGGTGTCGCAAGGTTGTGTCCTTGACCCGGTGTTATTTTGAATGTATATAGAAGATATACCAATTACAATGGTGACTTTGCTTGCTCAGTAACGATGAAATTTAATAACGTACCTTCAAGTCTGACTGAAGAAGTGAAGAATAAATCCAACCCATGTTGCGTAACAAAATGCCCTTTGATAATAAACGAGAAATTTGACGTCAAAGCTGGCCGTGAATGTTTAACTGAGAACGAACCATTATTATTAATTTGACATATTAACCTATGTCAAATCGGTCTAACCTCACTTTTAATTGTCAAAAGTTGATACGTAAGTGACGTTTGAGTGTATGTACAAAATTGTGGTTCGTTCACAGTTAAACATTCATGGTCAACTTCGACGCCAACTTTTAAAAAACGCCCGTTATATACCCAACCCGACCCAACCTAATCCAACCCAACCAAATCCATTCTAACCCAACCCAAGATTTGATTGGAAATTGGAATTGTCATTGCAAGGTTATACGGGTACTTGAACCAGTCTGGACGTGTGGCATTCAGCATTTTGAACGTTTTAAATCAATCCAGTTATTTACTTTCTCTATCTTCGAGGGAGGAAGGCATTACTCGTGTGTAGTCTATGAGGATATTTACTTCTTCATTTCGTTAAAACCCGTCTTGGGAAGGTTCATACGCGGCAATCCTTCCCCTCGTTCCTTAATGACGCGGTAAATTGTTGTCTTTAAAATATTTTGGTTTCCATAAAACGTTTGGGCATTTGGCCGCCCAAATTGCAAATACCTTTCCGCAATTCTAACTTGTAAGACATTTTGTCTTCGTCAATGAGAAACGTTATAGATTCTCAATATTGCTTTATTTTTAATTAAAAAAAAATAAATTAAATCATAGTTTTGCTCCGACCTCGTAATTGCACCTTTGACGTTTTCACACACTGGTCGGTTTTCTATTTCTTTCCAAGCCGCGTACCTCGTTCGAAGTATAATGCGTCGTTCTGAGGTGTGGCCGCGTACTTTATTACTCTATTTTAGCATTAATTCCGCAGCCTTGTAGTCACCGTGTAACTGGCGTAATTTCTCTATCACGGACGTTTTTTTTAAATGCTCGTTTGTATTCATGCATCTCTCGATCGGGACACTTTAACGGGCGAAGGCGAAACTGGCGAAGGCGTCGTCTGTGTCCGTTTCGTTTCTTTTTTTCGTCGTCAATTATCGCCCCGGTGTATTCCACGAAGCCATTATTTATTTGCTAGTTTCATTAGAAACCAGTTTGAAATATGCACTTGTTGTTTTGCGTTTTACGTTCGTGTCTGAAAAAAACCGCTTTTGTTGAAATGTAATGTGGCGTCGATGTTGTATTTGCGTCGAAGTGCGGTGAAGTTGATATGAAAATGTCGATAAATAAAATGATGCGATGTTATAATAAAAATTTAATTTTTGAAATTAAAAAAAATTTGAACAACATCCAGTCAAAGTTTTATTGGATGCAATTTTTCTTTGCGATATTTTTTTATATTTGTCAATGAACTGGTTAAGGTCTTGCAAATAGGTTGCGTTTATACCACAGTTCGAAGTAGATGTTTTACAATTGACTCATAAGAGTAGTTTTTGCCAACTTTCAATAATACATAGCTAATTATAATTACTAAGGTAATTAGGCGAATGTCCAACGAAGTTCCAACAAGTAGTATTAAAAAAATATATATTCACTAATTGTGTTATCATTAGAAATAATTTAATTCGTTCATAATTATAACGGGCGTTCCGCTCCACAAACATCAATGCGCAGTAAAATCGTCCTCCACGTGAAAAGTTATATAAACAAAGTCGTGGAGAATGAAATTTGCTAATGGAATCGAAGCGACAAGACATATCTATCTTCAACGATTCCGAAGCTCGAAAAATATGCGAAAAGCGAAGTTGCGACTTGTGATTGAATAGTTGTGTGATTCATTGACATTTAGTTTCTGTAAGTTAGATTATATCGAGCCTCAGCATCGCAGAAGAGATGAAGATGAAAACACAATCTATCGCAGAAACTTCAAATTAAATTCATTTAATCGCCGACAGCCAGCCAACTAATTGAATCCCAAGGGAACCGGTATTTAGCATTAGTGTTAGTGTTAGAAATTTATCAGCGACGACAAAACAATATCAGGCGTAAACATCCGTATCCATAAGTGATACGGGGACATATCCACCAACGCAATGTGCTAATCGCATAAGTATATTTCAAAGTGTCAGTACGAGGCTATCGATTCTAGAGAGCAGCGATAACAATTCGAAAAAACAATATTTATATTTTCGTTTATTCATTCGATAAGTTTAACAAAAATTCTTGGGTTTATTGTTATACTTATTACATACTTTTTGTGGTAGAAAGAGATTATAATGTAATAATACAAAGGCTGCTTAATTTATTAACAAACTAGAATTGACTAGAGCTGTGAATTTTTATCCATATATTGGTTTTAAAAAATATTAATATAGCAATTATCGATATTTATGATTGAGGCATAAGTTTTGAGCAAAAAAAACAACAGGTTTAACTTAACCTAATCTACAAAACTGATAGTGGTCCTCAATGTATTTCAGTTTCCTTTAGGGCCCAGAATTTTTCTAAAAAGATTTAGATTCTGACCATCACGAACAAGTGAGAGAAGAATTTGAAAACAACTGCTTTGAATTAATAGGTTGGGTTACCTGGGCACAAAAATATTAACATATCGTCTTTAGAGAATTCACTGTTCTAAAATCAAAGCATATGAGAAACATTGTTTTACTCACTTTTAAGATGATAAGGATAATGAGGAAATGAGGCTTCTTGGTTGGGTCGTTGATGGAATGATTATTGAAATCACGTAAGAACTAAAAACGTGCGGAGCAAATTTACGGTGTTATAAATTGCAGTCGAACCTTACACCGATTTCATTTACTTACAAATTTAACTGTGTGTGATCAATGAGGATGGGATTTTTTTGTACAATTTTAATGATTTATTAATTATTATAATTTTCCACGATTTTCCCAGTGTGTCTAGATTTTTTATAATTGAAACAGAATGACATAGTTGAGTTAACGATATTTTTTAATTTAATTTTTTTTCTACATCGTTTAGTTAACTGCTGGCACGTTTTTCGTTCAATAGCGCATTTCCACCGATTGCAGAAAAGTTACAACAGAAATTCACCAGCGTTTCTGCCATAAAACCAAATGACAAATTATCAAACATTTCGCAAGCGACACACTTTTGACAAATCCGATTTTTAGAGAACGGAACGCGACCATATGCATTACAACTTATTGGAAACACTAACCCAGCCCGCGACTTCGTGCCTAGCGATTTCAACGAGCGAAATTGGTATTTAAACGAGAAACCGTGACAATGTTCCTCCGCCCGCAAGTGCCACGATGACCTATCCGAGACGCAAAGTGGAATTTCCGCGCTTTTCGGAATGCCGGTGCACCTTAACGCGTCAATTAAATCGACACACATGTCGACGCCGTCTGTTTTAAGCGCTGCCGCAAAAAATCTCAGCGAATCAAGAACGAACGAAATAATGCGGTCTGTGTACGTGAACGTTGTTACCTTTCACAAAGGTGTGTTCCCGACGAGAGTCCGCAGGTATCCAACGCACCACCGCACAATAGGCTACAACAACCCGAACAAGAATGCTCGAATTACTCGCGGGGACTCAGGGCCGGCGCGAGGGTGGAGCAGGCGAGGTACTTTTTAGGCGGAGAGGAACAAACGAAATGAAAGTCGCCGGCGATGTGACTTGCGTGGTGTACATGTTTGTTAAAGACCTTCGAGCTGAATTAATTACCGCGACAGATGCCATTAATATTCATCGTTAACGCGCCCGATCAAATTCAATAGAATGTGGAAGCGGAGAATTCGCGATCGCGAAAGATATTTTTGGAGTGCGCGATGCCGCACAAAGATATTTAAAGTCGTTTTACGTTTGAAAGGGAAAGTTGGCGGTCGGGCATTTCTAGTGATGCAACAGAACTGTTTTGTATTAAATAACCGAACAAAAAGGTGGCACAAACAACGACTAAAAAGCGTTTAGTCCAGTTACATGATTGCTTAAATGAAGTCGGCACGAAATGAAACTTTTCGCCGATGAATAGAAAATACGTCATGTGATACAAAATAGAATACTTTTTCCTACCATCGCTGTATTATATTATTAGCGTTGTTGTGCACATTTGGTGAAATTTTTAATATTCGGTTAAATGACATAATAAATTAATTCGTGAAAATATTTATACGAAGAAAACTTGAAAAAGATAAAGTGAATGAGAAAGACGAACAACTGAACTGAAAATAATAAAACATGAAATCAAAAATGTATTTTAATGATAATTGTTGATTTTGATGAGTCACAGAACTTTGGAATTCCTTAGAGCGTCGACAGCTCAGTGAAGGCATGACGAAGTTAAACAAATCAAATGCTAGGATACAATAAAATAAGAGAAATCACTTGAATCAGCAATTAAGTTGGACAAATGTGTCAATAAGAGCACCAAATGTCAAGGATGATAATATTTACAAACACCAACACAAATCACTTCTAAATAAAATTATTATCCGTAGCGGATTTTGTTGAGTAGAGAAAAAATGAACGTGGATGAAATTATCTGTTTCAGATCTTCCGTTTTACCCCGAATCACGATTTTAATGTCGATCGATGGCGACGTGGCGTAATCCAATTGATTCACGCCGACACGAACGAAATTACTCAATAATCCATATTTGAAAGTATTCCACCCATTATGCTCTAAACATGTTTTTGGTATCTACAGATCGTACGCAAAGAATCGAAATTAAACAAACCGCGTGGAAAAATACGTCGACCTGCCCAAATCTCGTTTAATTTTACCGGACCTGTACAATCCCAGCGGCGAAACTCGAAATCATTGTTCGAGATCGCGGTTGTGAGAAACCGTTGCAAAAAAAAACACTCCTTGCAAAATATTTCCATTATTTCCTGGTAAGAGCGCGAGATCGCGATCGGCGCTAATCAACCAATTGTGCTCGCGAACCGACCGAGTTTCTTCGAATCGGCGCGACCTTGATAACGAGCGCGGAGCAAAAAATTGCATTTCAGCGACGTCGCTGCACGGACGCGCACACGATTTGCGAAAATCGATTGCGCGGCCTTCCATCCACCGATGTTTTCGAGCTTGCCAATTCGGTCCGGTTAATAAACTCGTGACACCGGATTGCAACGATTTGTAAGCAATTTGCCCCACGCCGGTAGAACGTATGTGAGCAAGCAATTAACAGATCTTGACATTTTTCCGTTTAACCTTACGCCGAGCTTATGGCGAAACAACTATGTACGTACACCTATGATGTGTCTAAGTGGTGCGTGTGTGTGGAAATTAATTATTTAAATAGAATCACGGTTAAGGAGGATAATTAGGTTTCGTTTGGTAACTAGACGCTAGCACGCTTTTTTAGCGCGACCACTTCGTCTGCGAAAGAAGCAAAGAACCGGAAACAAAGACAGAATTATGTTACGGTTTTTTTTTGCTCTCTCATATGTTATGGAATTTTTCGGGTGACTGGTACATATCTGCATTCTCTTTTTGTGCATAACAATTAACAATAATGTAGCGATAAACAAAAAAATGGGAATAGCGAAGCACAGAGTTTGTAAAGTTTGTTCGCGATTCGATAATAAGGGAATTTTAAACGGACAAAAGATTAGTGGCTTCACGCACGATTAAGGTTATCGGTGTTTGTCCTGTCTTTTTTGTCCTGTCTCTGTCTTGTCTTTTTTGTCCTGTCTCTGTTTGTCCTGTCTCTGTTAGTCCTGTCTCTGTTAGTCCTGTCTCTGTTAGTCCTGTCTCTGTTAGTCCTGTCTCTGTTAGTCCTGTCTCTGTTAGTCCTGTCTCTGTTAGTCCTGTCTCTGTTAGTCCTGTCTCTGTTAGTCCTGTCTCTGTTAGTCCTGTCTCTGTTAGTCCTGTCTCTGTTAGTCCTGTCTCTGTTAGTCCTGTCTCTGTTAGTCCTGTCTCTGTTAGTCCTGTCTCTGTTAGTCCTGTCTCTGTTAGTCCTGTCTCTGTTAGTCCTGTCTCTGTTAGTCCTGTCTCTGTTAGTCCTGTCTCTGTTAGTCCTGTCTCTGTTAGTCCTGTCTCTGTTAGTCCTGTCTCTGTTAGTCCTGTCTCTGTTAGTCCTGTCTCTGTTAGTCCTGTCTCTGTTAGTCCTGTCTCTGTTAGTCCTGTCTCTGTTAGTCCTGTCTCTGTTAGTCCTGTCTCTGTTAGTCCTGTCTCTGTTAGTCCTGTCTCTGTTAGTCCTGTCTCTGTTAGTCTTGTCTCTGTTAGTCTTGTCTCTGTTAGTCTTGTCTCTGTTAGTCTTGTCTCTGTTAGTCTTGTCTCTGTTAGTCTTGTCTCTGTTAGTCTTGTCTGTTAGTCTTGTCTCTGTCCTGTCTCTGTCCTGTCTCTGTCCTGTCTCTGTCCTGTCTCTGTCCTGTATCTGTCCTGTATCTGTCCTGTCTCTGTCCTGTATCTGTCCTGTATCTGTCCTGTCTCTGTCCTGTCTCTGTCCTGTCTCTGTACTGTCTCTGTACTGTATCTGCCCTGTCTTCTGAGAGAAGAAAACCAACAAAAAACAAGAAAGCGTGGAATAAAAACAGATAAAAATATGTTATAAAGTAATTAAGGTCTTTGCATTCTTCGAATTTAGTTCTAATTGATTTTCAGTTTTCACTTTTAAAATGCAAATTTGTATTTCGTAGCAAAAAAAAATAAAAGTGTATAAATAACTTCGGCATGTCAATTGATTCGCTGTTACACACGCTGGTGTTTAAGTGGCGTGGCGTTGGGTAAGCCGTTGTTACGTAGCAGCCACTGACCATAAATATGAAAATAATAATTGGGCGCTCGCGAATAGGAGAGCATCCACCGATTTGAAATAATTCCATGAAAGTTTTCCGCATTTTTTCCGATATTAGCTCATCCGGCGGTGTTGTAAATCCGAATAAATTTAATTAACCCACATCTGAAGAAAGGATCTGCTTATTTCCTATTTTCGCGAACGGGCGAACTTGTTCGTCAGCGAATTTCGTCCGAGAGCTTTCACCGATGGGAAACAATTAGCGGTTTAATTTGCGTACGTTGCGTACCTTTTTAAGCCGGAAAAGGCGCCGATCGAAATCAATTCGTCGCGGAGACGTTTGTTTCGACGGCGGCGATCGGACGACGGACGTTTCGTCGTGCTGCGTTTTTTGACGGAAGGAATTAATCTGAAACGCGTGGAGGTGAAAGTGAACGAGCGACTTATAGAAATTGTTTTTATTGGACGTATCGCGAGGTCTTGTAAAAGATAATTGCCGTTTGGCGGAAATCTGACTCGGTTTCGTTTATTTCCGCTGCAAAGCCACTTTGAAGGATTTCTGCGCGTTAGATTGTCAATTGTATGAAGGTGTGAATACGTAAGTTGATTGGGTTTTGAGATTTTAGCGTTAATTACTGGTTTAGGTGTGAATAACCTGTGGTGTGGAGCAGTGTTTCCCAAAGTGTGGGTCGCGACCCCCTTGGGGGGTCGCCGGGAATACACTTTGTTAAGTCGTGTAATTTTATTTTAATAACGCAAATCAAAAATATAACAATTAATAATCAAGTGAAACACGAAACAAAATATTAATATGTTCGTAAAATAAAAGAGAAAAATAAAGTAAAATATCTTGTTAATGGGACCAATGCGCCTGTTTTTCTGAAACCCCTAGGTTTTGTAATTGGGGCACACACAATTGTCCTTTTCAAATACGAGGCCATTTCTCACTTTTGCTTTGATGGCACTCACCGGTGCACAATGCACTGGAATAAATCGAACTGCTTTTTGCCAATTGAAGTCGACCATAAATCAATTTTTCTTATAAATCCTTTAGTTTTATCTGTGGCTGTGATTATATTAACGTCGCGAAGGAAATTTAAACAGCAAGGTAAAATAAAATTTGAGAAACAATTTAGTTAGGCTATTTTTGTAATTAGCTATTTTGCTATTTTGATTTGAGTGACGAAATAGATGGTCGCGGATAATTTTTTTAACAAAAAGTGGTCGCGCTTTAGGTAAGTTTGGGAAACACTGGTGTAGAGTTTTTGTTTATTCGGCAAATTTTAATGAACCTCGGTGTAAATATTGAAGGCAAGCCAGCCAGTTTATCGCAAAACATGGTCCTTCAATCCGGATATAAATGGAAACTTGAATGAGCATAAAATGGATACCGTATTATATGGAAGATGTATTCGTTGACCAACTTGTCCTTTCAATCGATTAAAAAAAAAAACGCCAGCTTTCATTTTCCCTTTTCCTGCTTACGCTCATTTTGACTCAATAATTTATTTATTCAATTCATTTCATTCCCAATAGAAAATAAATACAAAAATGTGTTTTGATACAAAATTTCAGACGAGCTCCAAATCACTTTCGCAATCAGTCGTAAAAATTTAAACCTGAAATTAACCGGAATACGCGCAAAAACCGCGAGGGAAACAATTACACACTTTGAATGTTAATAAACCGTGTTCCACTGCGATTTTTGTCGAGCGCACAAGTGAAAGTCTAGTTTCATGTAAAAGTCCGGGCGAGAACCGATTACTTATAGAAAACGTAGCAAATACTCGGGCGGCTGCGTGCGTGCATTCAAATAAAGTTTAATTAAAATAAAACGGGCGGCAAAAAATATCGCCAACGTGACGTGGAACTAGTTGCACCGATTGTTGGCCGTGCATGAGAGCGAGTTATTTTTGTTTGGCTAAAGGGCAACCGTTTTTTTCTTCTCCCGGTGACCTTGGAAATGTGTGTTAGTCCATTTCTCGGCCGTGATTATGCAGCGATCTCTTCGCTCCTTGGAATGTTTTATTTGTTGTTATTTATAGTGAAATAAATTGAATTAAATCAAAAAAAAATATGATGCAGATAATATAATAAGAACAGTTGACGAAACGTATGCAAAAGAAGGAAATTGTAAACAAGAACTGAAAAAATTTAGAGTAATATTAAATATTTATTGATTTTTTTACGCTTTTATTTCATTTCTCAGAGTCATATTTATCAGAGGTTCGTGCAGTTATCAAATACTTGAAAAAGAAAGGGTTGTCGCCAAAAGAAATTAATGAAGACATGGTAGGTGTATTAGGTGAGGGTGGTGTTTCTTACTAAGTGGTGAAAAATATGTGTCGAGGATTTAGACTGGGATGACAAACATGTGAACATGCGAAGGGTGCTGGATGACCAGTGACTGTCACTACCCAAGAAAATGTTAATCGTATACACGAAATGGTAAAATGTTTTAACAAATATTTTGAGGCTAAAAAAGTTATCTGCACGTTAGGTCCCACGAATGTTGGACACCTGATCAGAAACGTATTGTATTGCATTCTGAAGCCAGTTTGGCAAAGTTTAAAGCAGATCCGGATGAATTTCTTTCTCGATTCGTCACTGTTGATGAAACGTGGGTTCACCACTTCGATCCTGAGTCGAAAGTATGGAGTGGCATCGCCGAGGTTCTCCGCCACCCCGCAAATTTCGTTCTTTGCCATCCGCTGGTAAAGTTATGGCCACAATTTTTTTTGATGCAGACGGAATTTTGATGACTGATTTTTGGAACGTGGACATACAATAACAGGTTCCTACTCTGCCAACTTAATTTCAAGATTGTGCCGAGGAAAAAAGAATGTCCACAAAAGCCATGTTGCCATGAGCGGCCATGTTGGTGACCTTAAATACTAATTCCTCTCGTACTTTAAGGTAAAATAAAATTTGAAAAACAATTACTTGAAATTTAGTTAAGCTATTTTTGTCGCTATTCTGGTTTGACTGAGGAGTAACAAGAAATAGGGATTCGCAAACGATTTTTCAAACTAAAAGGTGTCGCGCTTTAGATAAGTTTGGGAAACGCTGGCGTAGATCGATCCGCGATTGAAAATGCCCCCGCACCACCGACCTTGAGAAAGTGACTCGTGTGAAATGGCTCTCGGCGATCGTGTCCTCGACACATTCTCAAACGTCGCAACCCATCAGATTTTCAAAGTGCAGAGCCGCCGTCACTTGCTGTTAAATTATTTTTGCACCTCTCGTGCAGATTACGCCACGGTCTGCGATTTTTTACGCGCGGATTTTAATTTATGCCGACATTATGGTAAACGAACGATTAATATTAATCGACCGGAATTGTGCGACCATTGAGAACGTTTCTCACGCTTGCGAATGCATTATTCGCTAATTGCGCGCTCGAGAACAACACATGAAAACGAACAATCAATTACGGCGCCGGATTAATTTTTCAAAGGGGTCCGACATCCGATCGACTTCCTCCAGTTCACTTTAAACTTTACGATATCCTTTATGAACTTTGCTGAAATGTGACGTTGTAATTTTTAGAAAATTCCCAGAAATTGTTCAATTTTTCGATTCAGTTCTTAAAAACTTTTTCCATACTTGAATTCTTGATTGGGTTCGGTTGTGTTTTCATCACAGACATTTTAATTTGTTATACGACATTTTTCCTTGTGTCAATGTTTCATGTTTGTTAATTTCTGAAGCTTACAAAACTTTGTGTGTTACGGAGACTTATCTGTAATTTTTTTAAAGTTCTCTTAACAGCGGCATTCTGACCTCGTTAAGGTCTCATGAACAAGTTTTTTTTCCTTGCAGAAAACTTGGCTCCGTCGGAATTGAAAAAGCTTCGAAACAAGCAGAGAAAAGCTAGGAGAAAAGCCGAGCAGGAGAGCGCCCAAGCGGCACAAGCCCAAGTCAAGAGAGATCAACATCACAAGTCGAAGCAGCAGGGTGACATCGAAGCAGACGCGCCGCAATTAGACGAACTCGTACCTGAAAAACTTGCGAAGGTGAGCTTTTAATTTTCTTCGCCAACAGTCATCATTAACACGCCATCCTGTTACGTAGGTCGACGAGCCTCTAGAACAAGCCATAAAATTCCTCCAACCGTTGCAGTCATTAGCGAAAGACAGGCTAGAAACACACCTTATGGCGTTCGAAGTATACTATAGGAAAAGTAAGTTACCTCGTCTTCAAAAATTTTATTAGTTTGATAACAACAAGTGATCAACTTCGTTTCTTTTTCTTTCCAGAAAAAGATCTGTTAATGTTGCAGTCGATCAAGCGAGCTCATAAACTAGACCCGAACCATCCGAAGCTGCACTCTTGTCTGATTCGTTTCCACGGGGTGATCGGTCAGCGCCGAGACACGTGGGATCCTGTGATTCAGGAGGTCGTCGATCGCGAAGTCGGCGACCTGTTCCAGGGCAAAGACGCCAAGCAATTGAACGATGAGTTTCTGGAGGCGAACGCGAACAAGCTGGACGCCACGCTAGAGGGGGCCAAAATGATGTACTATCTCGATCCAAAGAGTTTAAACGTCGCGCTTAGTCTCGTTACCAGTTTAGACAATAAATATGTAGATGTAAATACGAAAGTAAGTGGGTTAAGTTTTGAAAACATTTTAAAACTCATATTTCTTTTCTTAGATTTGTACAGAAGTTTTAACATGCCTGAAACGCGGTGATTTTGGAAAGTGCGATTCAGAGGTGGAAGAATACTTAAGGAAATGTCATAAACGATTCCCGTACACGGTTGCTTTTCGACCAGCCAATGAGTCGTCGAGTTCCGATAGCAACTACATACTGCCCGAAGAAGTGACGTACAATACTAGTTGTTGACACGTTCGTTGTAATAACATAGTGTTTCAAGATGTAATCGTTACGAAATGCTAAGGTGCCGATTGGTCATTGTCGATGAACATTATTTACACTGTTTATAGTATCACACATTGATTTATAACGTTTTTTTAAAGAAAAAAAATGTTTATATTCTGGTTTGTTTTCTTTTTAAATCAAATTTTTATGGTATTTATTTTACCTGAGAACTTTTATCGTTTAAATTATTTGTGTCACTTGTAATGAGAAGGGAGGAATTACATAATGTTATCTATTTTTTTTTCCTTGTTTCCCTTCCGTTAATATGTTTGTGTATAAATAAATTGTGTATTTCACTAACTGATAGTTGTAATGATTTGCTTGCATACTAAGTATGCGCATTTATATATATTAGATAATTTTTGGTAATATCGAGTCAATATCACATGTCGGATTTGTAATTAAGATACGAATGAGACAGTTTTACTTATTAATCGATATCTTTTTGTTGCCGTTGAGTGGTAGAATAGGATAGTAATAATTCTGCCTTAATAAACTCCACATTTTACTATTATTACTCAGTATGGTATGTTTTTATAGCGTGTTACACATCAAGGTGATATAGTGATCAGTGTTCCTCATGTATTGTGAGATAGGAAATTTTGTGTTCAATTTTTGGGTTTTTATGATGCATATATCGAATAAACTTTTTAAATTATAAGTTAAAGCTTTAGTTTTATTGTTATATTACCTGATCTTTCGTTCTTAACAAGCAAAAATGTACATAGCTGTTTGTTTATGTTTGTGTTGTGAAATTATACTACTTTTATATTAATAAAGTATGACGAGTATGTTTCGATTTTGTCTGACAAATGTTTGTCTCCCAAAATCCACAGAAAATGTCGACGCCAATGCACAATTTAAGACTGAGGAATCAAAAACTGATACGAAACTAATCGCTTTAGATGTCGTTGGTAGTTTGAAATGTATTATTCAATAGCAGCGAAATAAATCATGCCAATCGGAAACAAACTGAATGGAAAATATACCAGTATTTGTCTGGGCAATATTTCGTTCCTTCACCCAATGTTACGATGCAAAAAATTATCACAAAAACTTACACCAGTGGTTATCGCCCGATTATATATATCGCAAAATATTTACGAAAGCACTTTTTATTTTACTCGTCATGCTGAAATTCTGTTTGGAAATATTAATTAGTTTCCAAGCAGTAGCAATTTATGGCTGGATGGCTTTAAATGTGTTGAAATATTAAAAAAACTTCTGAAATAACTCCAAATAATTTTATTAAAAAATATTTTTTACTTACAACAAAGGTTTTAAAAACAAGTCACTCGTAAACTTAAAATTGCTGCTCGACTTCAACAAGCAATTTTTGCGAATGCAAAATGTACAAAATTTATAATTTACAAAAACCATTCCTATAGTCATCGGCCTACTTACTCTAAAACATTAAAATTAACCATGCATCAAATTTCACTGCTTCTTGAAACTCTTCAAAATTGGATAAATGTTATCGAACGCTTCGTATATCTCCTGCCTCACTTTCGCGCCCGTTAATACCACTTTACCCGATACGAAAATAAGCAACACTATCCTAGGCTTAACCATGCGATAAATCAGTCCGGGGAAGAGTTCCGGTTCGTAACTGCTGAAAGAACCGTGCGTCAGCACCAGCCCTTCCAGCCTGATCGGGAACTTGACGTCACAACTGCCCACCATGTTTTGTATCTTGAAGTCGAGGAATTTGGCCGGAAAACCCAGCTTCTGTATGATCCGCGCGTATTTCCTGGCGGCCAGCCGCGAATCTTCTTCGCTCTTGGCGCCCGTGCACACCATTTTACCCGATGAGAAAATCAAAGCCGTCGTTCTCGGCTCTCGGATTCTCATTATTACGGCGGCGAAACGTTTCGGGTTGTACTCGGCGTTACGGGCGTGCAGCGCTATTTTCTTGAGATCCAGTTTGCAGTTTAAGTTCACCGTTGAAACTATGTTTCTAAAATGCAGTATTTTTACGACAATTTCGATGGACGAATTTACTTACTTACTGCAATTGGGGAACTATTCCTGGATCTGCGGAATGCGGGGTCATTGGCGTCATGGGACTGGGCGTTGCCGGTGCTATACTCGGCGGAGGTATCGACCCACTAGAATTTCCTAAATTTACCAGCGGGGAAGACGACATCGAATGTTGCTGCAATGCAAAGTAAAATTAAATATTCCACCAGATTCAATTGAAATTCTTAACTGGTGTTTGCGTCTGCATCATGCTTTGCGGGGTCGCAAAACCCGGCACGTAGGTGTGCTTCGTCGGTGGTATCATCCCCATGCCCATGCCTAAACCAAGCGTTGGTGTCAATCCACCTACTGGCGCTAAAGGGGGCACTTGCTGTTGTTGTTGCATGGCATTTGGAAGGATTTGTTGATCTTCCTCCGGTTGATGCAACGGTGTCCCTGAAACCAGCTACTAGTTCGAAAGGTACGAAACATAACGAAAATTCTTACCTATACTGGGGATACTGAACCCCGGGCTCGGCAGCATTTGATCCATTTCGAATAAAATTCGCGAACTATCGCACGAAAATAGGTTAGGTTTGAAATATGAAAAATTTGATGGACAGATTAAAAACTATTGGAAGCATTTAAATGGTTCTTTTAACATGGTGTTAAGTAATTGTTGCAATCGGAATAAATGATTTTAAGAAATTAACTTTAAAACTTTCAATTAAAATAGCAGTCCTACCAACGGCAATTGACAAATTATGGGGAAAAAACCAAGTCGACTGCCAACGATATAAATGTTATTGGCAGTATGAATTGTGTGCAGCGTTGCCAATCTTATTTTTGTAAAATTTTGGTCTCTTGCCGAAAATAGTTTGGGAATCCCTGTTTTAAGTAATATATAAGTTTATTGGATTTCGTGTGATTTCGAAATATATTTTTTAAATGATTTCAATCGTTCTGCCAAACTTGTTGAAACAATGGGACCGGATGTTTTGATCTAAGTGTGCGGATTAAATAATTCGCTATTCGCGGACGTGTAACTGCTTTTCTCGGGTTTCCCAAGCGATTCGCTTTTCTCGAGCGGATGTGGATACTTTGAGGTTAGTTATTTGAAATTTTGAAGACATTTTATCTTGAAAATTCGTCGGAAAAATAATTGATGATGACGTCACATCCGATATCATGATCGAAGATTGCCGATTCGATCGTTCATCACGAACGGGTCCTTTGCGCATGTGCCTTCGTGCGAGTCGTTTGAATCCACGCGACCAGTCTTAATTTTTACGGCGTTTTTGTGGATATTTTGATGGAAACGCAGCGATTCTTTTGCAAAAATGGAGGTAAGATAGGGGAGCAATCGTGGAGTTAAGATTTACGCGGGGTTTGTCAGCAAAAGCCCCTAAAAGCGTTCGAAAAATGTTAGCGTCCCCCCGGGTACAAGATATGGTTTTCGTCGAGTTTCCGGATAGATTCGCTTTTCCGTGCGCGGGCGTTTGAATGCTTCGAGGTTAGTTGTTTGATTTTTTCTAACGTTTCGGGCTTATGTTGGAAAATTGTGTGAAAATTCGTCGGAAAACGGATATTAAAGATGGCGTCCTGACGATTTCGCGCACAATGCTCCACCGAATCCATCGGCGCGCGCGAGTCTCGAATGTTTTTCTCGGTAAAGCGTTTGTGAATGTAGTTCGCGGCGTTGTTTGATTGTAACGATGGCGTTGGTGGGATTTACATTTTTAATTTACGACTTTTTTGTATTTGATCGTCTAATTGTTTTATTCTCGCTGCAGAAGATTTCTCTACGCGAACGGCCTATTTGAGCAAATGAGTGCCGTGCGGATATGAATCGGAAGCAAATATCAATTTAAAACGAAAGTCGTCAGATTACCTGATTTTGTTGGCACTAGCATTAAGAAGCAAGGGACGAAAATTAAAACTGTAAGTGAATGTAATTTTTATCGAATGTGTGAATATTAAATTACAAAAAAAGTCGAATGCAAAAATTGCTAAAACGTCAAACTTAAGTATTAAAAAAATAAATTGCAAAAATTTTCGAAAAAATTTGTAAAATTAAATTTTTTTTAAAGAAATTGTTTTTGATTCAGGACGACGTATAACCCCAATGCATCAGGCTACCCCACGAGCAGAGCAATCTTCCCCGGGCGAGATCACCAACTACAGAAAAGTAAGTGCTATATTGATGTTTTTTCTGAATTAGTTTCATTTTAAAATTGATTCTTGAAATTGAAAATAATATGTTTTCTTTTTCAGACTCGACTTGAATTAAATCCAATGCAAGAACGGTGTCTCTATAGAACGGATATCAAGGCGTCCACGGAGCATGCAGCGTGTACGAGTTTCTTACTTCTGAAGGTTCGCAGCAGCGGAGTATCGGGGCTTGTTCCAGAGTGAGCACACCTGCGATTGAAAGGCCAGAGATTTTAATCATTGCATGCAAGTCAGGGTTGCCAGGGAGAATTTATCATTTCTAACGGGATTAACGTTCCATTTCTTAACATAACAAAATTGTTTTCATTTATCCTCAATCACCCTCACTCTGAGGCGACGACTTATCAATAGGGCTATAATTACCCGTTGAAGAAAAATTGCAAATAAAGTTTATTGCATGATTACAACATTTTGCTTGAGAAATAGTTATATTTAAAAAGTTTTATGACAAATTTGCACTCGTATTTAATAGAATTTCGTTAGATCGTTTAATATTTCAAATTATTGATTAAAGTTAGCCACCGACCAAGGTTGTAAGAATTTGTTGAAAGCAAATAACTAACAGAAAAATGTAGAGTGAAATTACAAAAACGAAAACAAGCAAATGTATTCTAAATAAATTGAAATGGTAGTCTCCTAAACCGGACAAACAATCGTAAAAGGCTACGAATTAGGAATAGCTTAAACGTCAGTACACCGACACATTGCTGAAATGATAGGAACGGAGCACCAGTGCGGTAATTTAAACTTGCGCATTTTTCGTTACCTGACTTAGTTTATTTTTGATATGACGTACACACATTAGGTTTGTGAGAAAAAATCTCGGTAAATTCACTGGTGCTGTCGATTAGAGTTGCGTGACGTAGTCGAACAGTAATCGCAGAAAATGTCCGGTGGGAGTTTTTGGCAATTTTATTTTCAACGGCCTGGCAACCCCGACTCACTTATACCGTAGCTTGTTCGCGTCAAGCGACAGTGACAAAAATGTCACAAAAACTGTGCGGATTTTCAGTTTTCGAGTGATGAAATAAATGGCCACATGATATTTCGCGTTAAATCCATTCAATTTAAATTTTTAATCCAACTGTAAAATTACATTTCAAAAAAATCCATAGAAAAGTTTTTGTTTTCAACTAAATTAATATCATTTTAAAATATTTTCACAGTATAACGAAGCTATAAAAATTATTCGTGACAGCTTGCATACAATCAAACGTTAAATATTTGATATTTTAAAACTTTATATAAGTGCAACTCATTTCCATTGACAACTGTGAAGATGAAAGGACCCATATCTACAATAGCTCCAAACATCGTCGCAGAGAATTATTTCAACTATTAATTGTCCAAGTTTCTTGTCATTCAACTTTACATTGATCATCATATGAAGATAAAAGACACCGAGATAATTCACAACTAGTTTGTTAATGAAATCACTTGAAATCAATATTTATTTGAGCTGTTTTTACAAGTTATACGTCCATTGCAAAAAAAGTTCTGCACTAAGGGCGATTCTATTTATAATCGTGTTTTATGTTATATTGTTTTGTGTATAAGAAGTTCAAGCAACTACATAGATAATTATATGCAAAGATGGACGTGGTTTATCAAATGGCCTAATATTTCTTCGTAAAAAGTCTTAAACTTTATTGCCAATTTTCAATAAAATATTGACGACACATAAAAGATGTCAATATATCGAGTCATTCAGATTATCTGAATGAAAATACGGTAAGTCACAACTATAAGAGTTGTATTCGTTCCGGATTAAAATGCAAAGGGCCAGGTGAGAAGAACCCACGTTTTAGAGACGGATCTCTGTCATCGCTTCAGGCAGACCCAGAAGGATGACGCAGGTTAGTGGTAAATCTATATCAAAGAGCGAATTGTTGCTCTTCTGATATAAAATCTACTATGCTAATTTCATTGACCATTAGAATGAATAAGTTTTGTTATTCTCCAGAATAGACAAAACTTTCGCGAATAGCTAAACTTTGGGGAATTGACACAAAATTGTATTCTGCAGAGATAATATTTTTCTTCGATAGTTCTGCATTACTACAAATTACATTAAAGAAACGTAGGTAGGGGTTTACCTTGACCCACTTTGAATGGGTGAAATAATGTAATAAATTGCGCGCGGTTTCTGACTGCACTAATCATCTAAGGGATGAACGGCTATAGGAATTCTGTGGTTACGCAGAATCAAAGAGCGAACTGTTGCTAACCATTAAAATTAATCAGTTTTGATATTCTATGAAATAGACAAAGCTTTCAAATTATTATTACTCATTGAAAAATTTATATTGATGGGTGAAATGCTCTTCTGATATATAATGTACTTTGCCATTAATTTTATAACTATCAAAATTAATTGGACTTACTATTGTCTCCAATAGAGAATATTTTCGCGAACAACTAAATGGTATGAAATTAATATTTTGGGCGCCTTGTGCGTTATTGTATTTGTTGGCGTATCGATGTTTTTGATGCCGGTCCTGTGAACGGGAAGAAAAAAGTACTGTAGTGAGTAGTGAATGGTGAATGGTGCGAGTTATTTCAACAATGACTTATATTTTTAAATTGCAACATACAGTGTCAGTGGTAAGTGTTTATCATAATAAAGGTATGTATGCATTCTTTGTTATTGTATTGTTTGGCATATTGATGTTTTTGATGCCGGTCCTGTGAACGGGAAGAAAAAAGTGCTGTAGTGAGTAGTGAATGGTGAATGGTGCGAGTTATTTCAACAATAATTTATATTTTTAAATTGCAACATACAGTGTCAGTGGTAAGTGTTTATCATAATAAAGGTATGTATGCATTCATTGTTATTGTATTGTTTGGCGTATTGATGTTTTTGATGCCTGTCCTGCGAGCGGGAATATCATCAAAACCGGAGCCCACAGATCAAGATAGGGGCATGAACTGAGATCATTACCACAGAGATGTAGGGCAAATCAAGAGGTCCCGATGAGATATATGGGGAGAATATTTCGAAGGGGGTCACACACACCCCTTCGAAACATTCTCCCCATATTTCTCATCGGGCAGCCAAATACTTTACAAAAAATGTCCATTGTCGAGGACTGTTGAGACGAAATTGTGAAATCATTTTGGGCAGTTCCAGAAGGATTACGGAGGTTAGTGACTAATTATTTAATTAATTATTAAAGTGTTAAGTGGACATATTGAGACTTTATTCAAATATTTTTATCATTTACATAAGCAATTTATATTTTCATTTACCTGGCGTTTGAATGAAGTATTTCACTAAATCTGCACACATGTAATTACTTTCCAAGTAACAATTCAGAAAATATGTTGGTCATTTTTGTTTGGTGGATGCCACGTGGAGGATTATCAAGATCATATATATATAGCCCAGATGTCCAAAGCTGATGACAGTATCTGAAGAGGACGACGGCGGATTGCAGTATAGCTACTAGATGCAACGTGGGATTCAGCCTGGCCTCAAACAAAACCCAGTTAAGTAGACTCAACGATCCATATTGGCTGCAAATTAAAATGTGTTATGTACACAGGCTGCCAAGTACAATTTTAAAATTGTCCATTGTCGAGGTCCGTTGGGACGAAATTCTGAAATCACTTTGGGCAGTTCCAGAAGGATTACGAAGGTTAGTTACAAATTATGTAATTACTTATTAACATGATCATCAAGTGGAGATAGGGACTGTATTCAAATAACTTCTGTGTCATCAATTTCATAATTGTCATCACTATTGAAATTAATTCAACTCTAAAAAAAAACTCATTGATTTCTGAATATTTCATAAGTAATTTGGTTATGGGGGATCTGAGGTATCATTTCATTTTGGAAAATGGTTTGAAATAGTTTGGGAATCCCTGGTTTACAAGAACTGTAAACACATCATTGTAAATGTCAGGATCAACGCTGCTTACAAGAAGCTTTGAATTTAAATATTAACGTTGGTGGTAACATTTAAATTTAAATCTACGGATATTTGGGTTGGTATAAACTGTGCCTACTGCACTTGTTAAGCTATTATGCTTCCTGATTAAACCCCCAGAATAACGTAATCTCTTTCTCAGCTTTTTGGTGTTTCAATGGGATATGTCAGTTTGTAATTAGACTTTCCTTGGAAATAAATATTGGCCCCCAAGACTTTAATAAAAATTATTAGATTTTTAAGTTGGCAACCACTGTCGTTAATTATAAACATTAACCGGTTGATTTTATTACGAACGTTAAAATACCAAACGCGTTAAAATGTTTGATCTGAAACAGTTTTTCTAAATAGCCCCACACGACAACTTAATCAACTTCGAAAGGCAAGTGTGCTCGATTACCATCTCGTTAAATGCTTTTTTTAACATGTGTTGTTTGAGGTTAGGTAACGCAAAATAATGGCACAACTGGAAATAAAGAAGATGAAACAGGGAATGTCTTACTCTTGCAAAGAGAAGACGATCATTCTGAACGTATTCAAGTACTTTCGCATCCAGTTCCCCGACAAGTGCGTGACGGAAATCGTCCGTCGGACGGCCAAAGCCACCGGTTGCAGCGAAAAGAGCATATTCCAGTTCAGGAAAGAGGAGGCCAGCGTCGAAGGTTTCAAAGAGCCGTCCAAGACGAAAGTGCGCAAGAACATCAACATAAACAGCAGAGACATTAAGTACGACAGCAACGTCCGCCAATCGATTCGAAACATCATCTACGACCTGAAGTACAGGAACATAGTTCCTTCGCTTAACACGATATTGAAGCAAGTCAACGGCGCCGCGCAGCTGCCCAATTTTTCGTTGATGACCCTGAGACGGTTGCTGTTCGACATGGGTTTTTGCTACGAGAAGAATGGGAATAAATCCGTGCTGGTCGAGAAGCAGGACACTAGGTTCGTTAACAAAGATAATATTCCCACGAAAGCGGTTTCGAATACGAAAAAAACGATTGTTTCGAACGCGAATCATAATTTGCCTGCGATGAATGGGAATAACGCGCAAGGTGTTCATAACATGGTTACGAATCACGTACATCCGATGATTAACGAACAGCAACATAGGCTGATACCCATGCACATGTCTCAGGGTGATAATCACATGATGCGACCCATGCATCCTTCACATAACATGCCACCTGTCATGTTGAATCACAGGACGGATTTTATGCCACAGAATTTTCAAATACGGCCCACGAACGTAGACTTACATTTGAAACGTGATATTCCTCCATGGGTGCATCCACAAACTCATAATATGGTTAAACAGCAGTAACGTATTGTACGGTAAGTAAATACTTATTTTTGCTAATGGGAGGCAGCTAGTTAGTTTATAGTTTAATAATTAGAACTTATCACCATTTGGAAATTGATTATAAATAATTCAATTTTAATATTTCAAATTGTAAATCTTTTCATCAATCTAAATATCTTTCATGCTTGCAGCAACGTAACATTTGTAAAAAAAAACTTGAATTAAGTCTTAAAAATATAATTACAGATACAGAGTATTAGATCTATCGTCTGTTTAACAAATTACCACTGTCCCAGGTTCATAGAAATATAACAATTATTAAGTCTTAATTTTGTGATTTGTTTTCATGCAATAAGTGCTGTTGCAAAGTAATATATAGATGAGTTTGTGAAAATATGGTAATTGAAGTAAAACTAGGAATGTAGTCTAAGATTAAGTATGTAATAAACAAAATATTAATACGCATAAATATTTATATACAGGACATTCAGATATCTGAACAAATCTCAGCGTAATTTCAGTAGCAGGGCAGTTCATTAAGTCTTTGGTTTCACATCACACCACCGATTGACTAGAATCTCAATCAAGAGCTCCCGTTAAAGGGCACTTTCGGCGACCACTTTATCGTTTAACATTTCCTGCAGCAAGTCTATGTTTTCGTAGATCGGTTCAGATTTCTTTTCTAAAAAATTAAATCATTAACTATTGTCGATTAGGAATGCGACGCTCACCTTCTGCTTTCACCGGGTTTAGAATACTGTCGTTTATGCAGCTGTGTATGTATACGTATTGTTTCTGTGGAAGAATAATTTAATTTTTGTTTGTTTAGAAATGGGAGTTTTTTACCTCAGTTTGGACCATGTGCGGTCTCTGCATTCGCAGATTGCAGACCGTCTTGAACACATCTATGTCGCCGTTGTTCTCTATCGTTTGTAGAAGGATGTCTATAGCTATTAAAGTACCAGTCCTACCGACGCCAGCGCTGTGAAAAATACATTCCATACAGGATAAAATAAACAGGTAGTTGTAATTGTTTATTTATAATTTTAGGTTATTTTCGTCATAATGAACCAATCTAGTGAGATATGTTATAGCCAAAGAGCAGATTTATTTTAAGTCCAATCACAAATAAATCTACTCTCTAGTTACAATCGATTAATCTTTTCCTATTTTTTAGTAATTTGTGTAAAAGGAATTTAATAATTTGCATTGTGATTATTTTTAATTTATTACTTTTTTAATACGATATAAAAATCGAAATCTACTTAATAGAGATGGAGCTGTAAATGTGTTAATCTTAAACGATAAATGATCGATTCAAAAATTATGATGCACGATTGGATGTAAATATTAAAAAAAACTTTTTTATATTTTAAGAGATTTGGATCGAATTTGAAATATATTGAACCAATTTTAACAAATTAAAAACAGAAAAACTGTAACAACTTTTATGTACTATGTACAAAAATAGTGAATTGAATTAAAATAAAAAAAGTCTGCCAACTTGGCTAATTTGTAGAAATTGTGAAGTTGATATTTAGTGTGGCCTCATCTTGCCTGCACAAATTAGCCTTCGCAAAGCATCTTGGGGCAAATTTTCCCATTCTTCAATTAAGGCCTGTGTCAACTGTTCAGTTGTAATTCAAGGACATCGTCGAACACCTTCCCCTAATTAACCCCAAACATGTTCGATTGGATTCATGTCTGGGCTGCATCAAAATAATCAGTGACGATTTGAGTCTGTCATCTTGCATAAAAATAAAATCTTGAGCAACATTTGCTCCTGGGATCACTTGACGCTGTGCAATCTCGTCAATTACCTTCAAGCTGTTAGTTCAACAAGGGTGCGAGTGTTTATTGTTATTCCACCCCACGCCATTTGGATCCACCACCAAAATGGACGGTTTCATGCACTGTATTTGGCATGAAAAGTTTCTTCAGACTCTTGCACATCCATCATAACAAATTTGGACTCGTCACTAAAGATAACAGGAGTCCAATGACGAATTAGGTGCTTTTGCAGGACGTCTTGCTCTCAAATCAGCCTGTCTTAGCTTATTGCGGATGGTTTGGTCGCTAATCCTTGTTCCTGTCCCCTAGGTCTTCAGGTACAGCACAGTTTGTGTCCGATTTCTAAGGGCTTGCAATCACAGAAAACGGTCATCACCTTTATCAACTTGTACCGGCTTGCCTTATTACGGTGCCTGTTTCTTGATATCGTTTTTAAAGCTTCCACACAGTTCCCTGCACAATCCCAAATTGTTGGGTAACATAACTTTCTTCAAGTAAAGTACTGCTTCTTTTAAATGCTAGTGCACTGTTCTAATATTGTTTAAGACCTAAATGGCTTCTTAAACATTCATTTTTAAGTTATTTTTTTTCTTTTATTGTTTGTATTGTTTGAACATTTGATATTCTAAGTTGACTGTAACAAGTATTCGAGTAGAATTTTGTAATTTACGTGAATAAATTGTTCAATATATATTTAAAGTTTGATTCAAATCTCTTAAAATATAAAAATAACTACTACTTTTATTTTTATTCATGTGTTGAAAATTTTTAATCTGATGGTAATGATAGGTAACACCCTATGTCATCAATTAAATGGCTCACTATTTTAATCTGATCAAACTTGAACTCCCCCACATCTCTTTACAACAATAACAAAAATAATTTATATTGAGCATTCGTGAAACTGACCAATTATAATTATTTTAAAATACTTTACCAGCCATAGATCTTTAAATTATTTAAATAAAAATATCTTCGAAGACAATGTATAATGACAATGACTTTATTTTGGTTGAATTTTTTTTCTTTCCTAACTGAACTGACTTATGAAAGTGAGGAAATTGAGTCTGACTATATTATTTGTGATTGTATTTGGTTGTATTTCTTTACAAATATTTGCAAATTGTCAATAATGTTTTGAAGCTGGTTTGTTAATTGATGAGAGTAAATATATTTAAACAAAAATGTGGTCAGAATTTATTACGAATAATAAAAATAAATAATAAAGTCCATTTTTGATAACGAGGATAATAAAAAGGTGGCACTTATTATGTCATTTGAGCATTTTTTTTTCGTTACGTGAGCTGTTTTTTTTTATGTTTTTTAAAATTAAATACAGGGAAGTTATGAACAAAGTATCAATCGACAATAAGATCATGATTAAATGTTAAGGTTAGTGATTCCTATTAGATCTTACGTAAGTTTAACCCGAAATGCCGACTCGTCGTTTCGATCCTTCGTATTTCAGTATTACGTCTATACAGGTTATTTATTTTAATACTCCGCTTACCGTATCTATTGCGCGAACAATAGAATGAGGGTTTGTATTTTGATAATTTTTATATTGTAAAGTCTTTGAACGAAAGACTGAATTAATACACTTGAAGCATTAGTTGGCGTTTTAATCGCACCTTTCTGATCCTTTATGTCAGTTCCTTTCCAGTATATTTATATTTGGTGTATTACCGAGGTAATTCAGGGATTTGTGTTTGTTAAATTTTGTATGAAAGAAAATAATCAAACAAAATTTTTTTTTTTACCTGCAGTGTATAATGGTTTTACTTTTGTCCCTTTCCATGTGCTGCCTCATCACGTTGCAAAACTGTAACATCGGCCGCGTTCCGTTGGGGCAGCCGAAATCCGGCCAATCTATGAATTGCAAATGCGTTATTGTCCACTGCGTTAGTTCCTAAAAGCTCACATGTGAGACCTGTTGCTCGTGCAACCAATCTACTTACCCTTTGAACGAGCAGATTTCTCACTATGTATTCCCCGAAATTCAATTCGTTTGAACACCTTATCTCAATCCCATCGCCGACTTCCATGATTTCGTGGTTGTCTGGGAAATATTTGTGACATTTTTGCTAAAATAAACGGTTTGTTGAAGAAAACGACCAACAGGTAATTAAAATACCCACCTTAGACTGTTCAACAAACTGAGCAACCATGACTATCACCGATACATTCTCTTGCATAACCATCCTCCAAAAATCAACGACGGTTGATTCAAGAGGACCCTGCGTCGCTATATATTCAATTGATCCAGAGTAACCCTTAAATAAATGTTTTATTAGAAGTCAGGCCATTAAAATTTGATAAATTTTTTCACTGTAACTAAGCGCTTCGTGTATAGTTTGGATGGCGGGCAAAAGAATCGCGTTAATGAAGTTAATCAAGTACTACCTTTACATTAATCAACTTACTTTTATATATGATGCATTTATGTAGTCAGTGTAGTTTGCATTTTTGTCACTTGCCAACGTCACCCTGGTGTCATCCTCTAAAAAATATAGATCTTACTTATGAATTTTGCGGATAAGTTCATCGTTACTTACGTGGCAAAACGTTTATGTATCGATTTTTCTTCTTGTTCTCCTCGGTGAGACCAATAGTCGTCAAAGGCATATTTTCCGTGCTCCACTTGCTCACCATCGAAAATTCCTCCTTAAATTTATGCAAGTTCTGCATGTAATTGTCGTAGTTTTCTGGAAATTGCTTGATTGTCACTGCCATGGGTACATGCGGCGTATCGTCGACGATTTTCTCATCCTTTTCCTTTTTTTTCTTGCGCCACAGACAACATATGAACAGTATTAATATCATGAGCGCCAGGAGGCCGAACAGTAAACCCAAGATCAAAGCCCAATTTAGAGAGTCCTCCAAATCCTCAGCTGCAATATTTTAATACAGTTTCTGACCTGTTTGTGTGATTGCTTGACTTACGGGTGACGAACCTAACTGTTTTTGTGTCTCGGTATCCCCTGTTGGTGAATCCTCGTACTCGGAAGTCGTACGTCGTGGCTGGCGTTAATGGTCCATTGCAAAAGCCAGTCGCTCCAGTACAATTTTCAGTGCCAATGTGATACGTGTAATTATTGACGTCTGTAATCAAAAATGTTTTTCATGTTTAATTTAATAAGTGCAAGTGATGGGATTTCACGGGAATGTAAGCAGTGGAATTTTTACCTATCTGATTGATCACATTAAATGAGGATAGATACAATTTGCGTAGTTAAATAATCAATCACCTTACATGGAGATAAGAGTATTTCCATAGAAAATAAATTTCATGTGTGTGGTTTGGTGTGAACAGAGGAAAAAATTTTAAGAAAAGTTATTAATTGACTTATTATATTTCTCCACTTTCGTTGATTTGTGTAGATTACAGTTAATAATTTTGTTGTTAAAAAATATTTAATTTCTTATTTGGAATGCGGTGCCGATTTACTTCTCACCTTTATTAACAAACGGATTCCAAAACTCTTCATTAGTTTGATAAAAATCCACATCTTCGTCCGACCATTTACCAATGGTTGGCCACGTCGAACCATCCCAAAAACCATATACGCCGTCAGTGACGTTTTCTTCATTTTCACCCCGACTTATAATCAACCCGTAGTACAAAATATCTCCGTTTGTGATGTCGAATAAATCACTGGTCAGTACGAAGTTTGCCGTTTGCGATCCACTAGCTTCTGGAGCTTGCAGTTCCGAAACGGCGGGAACTATGGGAACTTAATTTCCTCGTTAGTCGAGATAATCGAACGCAGAAAAAACTTACCCCCGGCCGGCGCGGTGAATCCGTCTATCGCGAACGTCTCGCTTGCGAACTCGTCGTTGATAACTTGAATGCCTCCGGTGTACTCGTACTGCGGTTTCAAGTCGAAAGTGACGGCGTTGTTTGCGTACTCTTCTATGATTGTTTCGAGTGTTACTTCTTTAAATCCGGTCCTTGTTCCTATCAGTGTCACGGTATATTTTACGAATTCGCCGTTTAGCGCGCAAGGCTTTGAAAATGAAATTGTAACTTGTGCGTTGTAGTTTTCGTTTTCGATGAAATTTATTTCTTCGTATGCTTGTCTCACTGCCTCAGGGTCTGTGAAATAATATAATGAGTCACGAATAAATGAATAATTGGTGTTAATTACTTGATGTTGTCGTTTGGAATGTTACTGCGTCACTCTCCATCCCAAATCCGGCATTAGTGGAAGCCGTGATGACTACACTGTATTCGTAATTCGGCACCCCATCTTCGAACTTAAAGTTGATTTCACTCGATGATATCATATACGATTCATAAAACGTGTAAACTTCACAATCATCTGGTACAACGTGAGAGTCCAACGATCGAACTGAAGCGATCGTAACGTTATACTCTTGTAGTTCTCCGTTTTTACTTAACGGTTCGTCCCAGCTGACGACGGCCGATTTGTCAGTTTCATCGTCGACTCGAACGTTAACCGGCGCGGACGGAACTAAAACACTTATTTTAGAAAATACAATACACGACCCAAAGAACCGGAAATAACTTACATCCGTCAGGTGACAGAAAATTGATGTTGTACGCTTCCCCGTCAATGCCACCGGTATCACTCGACACGATCGCTCTTATTAGCACGGTGTAATTGAAGTTGCCTTTTATGTCGGGCAGCGTCCAGTTATAAGAGTCATTTTCAAGCTCGTCGTTTATATCAATGGAGACCAAGTCGTGGAATGTCTCTCCTGAGTTTTCTAAGGACTCGCCGAATGTTTCGACCGTGAAAGATGACAAGTTTCCGTTTGTGTTGCACGGCGTCGACCAATTCAGTAAAAACGTCACGTCGTACGTGTCGCCTAATATGTTTACGAAGTCGTAATCTACGTTCCTCGGAAGTTCGGACGCTGAAAAATTATTTAATTTAGAATTAAATTGATATTCAAGATAGATCTACTACATCTATCGTGAATAGGTCCTTTTAAGGTTACTATTGTTGTGTCTCAATAATAACTCAATAAATTTCGTAAATCAATAATGCATTAAACGATTAAAGTAAGTATTCAAGATTCGCCCCTTGATCCACTTAACAAAATTGTGCTCTATGCACCATGTTGTCTACAACATCGGTGGGGTGACAATTGCACAGCGTTTTGAATGCGATTAATTAAGTCTTCTGCATTTTGAAGTGAAGTTCGGTATACCACTGCTTTGACATGACTTGAAAGAAAAAAACGAGTACCATGAGCTTGGGTGCCCAAAGTTCTGGCCTATCCACCTATCCTGAAACTCTTCGTCTAACCAGGCTCTAACTATATCAGCACAATGAGTGGGAGCACCATCTAACTGCATCCACACGTTTCGAATTGTTGCCAGAAGGAGCTCTTCAAGTTGTTCTTGCAAATCATTTGAAAGAAAGTGTAAAATGTTATCTCCAGTTAAGCGATGACACATTTAAATCTATGTTGATGATTACATATATAAGTTAAATGAGTTAAACCAACCTGCAGGGGACGTGTACACGTTTAAGATGGCTAATGGTCCATAATCTATGGTCTTTGCTGATACTTCTATTATGTATTCAAAGTTGGGAAATGCGTCGTCCACATCGTGAAACATGTCGGCTGGTTCATTAATGTCTGTATCCTTGTTGCCCGAAATCGAACATTCTTCCGGTATGTAATGCATGCTTTTGCTTCTTATCGTCTCAATCTTGTAGTTTTCCAAAATGCCGGGGACCTTCTCGGGTTCGTCCCACTCCACCGTGAAACCGGTGTCTGTCATCGTGGTCACTATCAAATTACGCGGCGCACCCGGCACTAAAAAGAAACACAAAATCAATAAGAAAATGCCGTCAAAAATAGCAAAAGTGTAGGAGTTTAGGGTAAATATGATTTTCTGCAATGAATTTTCTGGATACACTTATGACGATGGTGTAGAAATTTAATCATTTTGGTTAAGTAATTGGTAAGGAAAATATAAAAAGAAGATGGTAGTCACTGATTGAAGTCGTGAAAAAGGGTTGGGTTGGGTTGCGTTGAAATTTGAGTTGACTGTAAAATATTTCTTTGGATGTTCTGTAATTTTGTTCAACACGTTTATAAAGTAATTGAATTGAATTACACATTTTTATGGAACGCGTGTACAAGAACCCATCGAATACGTCAATTCTGACGGTGTTTAATTTACTAATTGGTGGCACCTCATGTTCGTCAAATTTTATCGTGACTTTGATTTGGAGATTTAGATAATTTTGGATTGCCCGAATGAGTCATCACAAGATATGTGAGTGCCGTTAATTATATCGACGGTATCGTGACGGGTGCAAGATAACTTCGTTTACCAGGTTGACAAAATATTTTTAATTTGTTGTTAATTTATCGCAGCTTGGAAAGAAACTGTCATGCTCTTAAAACCGAAAAATGTGCCAAAACGACCCTTAAAAATGCAACGCATTTGTGATATAATTACAATAAGTGTAGTTTAATTTAATATATGTCTGTACTAGCAGAATACATAATTGTACGTTGGGTTGCCTATACACTTCGTTCGGGTCCTTTTCGATCAAGTCGTCAACCACTTGTACTTTCGTTCTATATAAATTATGAACAATTCATTTAATGAATAGAGGAAGAATGCCAAAGATCTACAAAGAAACTCGTTAGTAAAAAGGATGGATGCATAAACTACTAGAGGACTTGAGAACCATGGATGTCACAAATTGGAAAAAGATGACACTAAACAGAAGAGAATGGAGGAAAATAGTTGAACAATCTTAGAAAGGAAACAATAAGTCCTATGCATATAAAGCCTCTTGAAGTATTTTATTATTATTAGGTTCTTTATCTAGAAAGTTATAATCACATTATTGGTTGGGTGGGTTGTCTGTTGAAACGAGAATTTTAGAAACTACAATCTAAGAGGCCATGTACAGACGCCGTGAAGTTCCATCCTTGGAGGTAACATTACAAAATATGTGAAAGAGTTTGTAGAAAACTTCGCGCAGTATTATCTACGAGCACTTTGAGAAAATCAAAAAAGCTGAATTTTCGGATTTTTTTTCTTTTTCTCTTTTACTATGATAGGTCTTTCATTTGAGTAACAGCAAAACCTATCTAAAGAAAATTTTAAAATTAGAAATTTCGGAATTTTTTGATTTTTTTTTCCTTTTTCTCTATTACTATGACATATCTTTCAATTGAGTAACAACACAACCTATCTACAAGCACTTTGAGAAAATCAAAAATCTGAATTTTTTTCGTTAATAATGATTAAAAATGATGTAATAACGAGCCAAGGTTTCCTTCGACTTTGTGGTTATTCAAATCATGTCATCTATGGTATTACTCAATTACTCAATAAATTATTACTGAATGATACGATTGGACACTTACCCTCTGGAAAAGTTTGGAATTCAATTGGTTCGCTATTGTCAGAAATTCCTCCTTCGTTTTCCACAACGGCTACGCATATGTAATTTGTGTATTCGGAAAGACCATCCACAGTTATATTGGCATTTGGCCTAGATCTGCTGTCTGCGTAATCCAAAAAAGCATCTTGATGTTGTACAATCCAGGGGTGATTTTCGTTGTTGACTCCGTCACAGCTGACCGAAACTTTTGTTATTACGCATCTGTTTTCGCTGAACGCGACTAGCTCGAAAACCATCACCGCCCACGTCTTGTCGACATCTAAATTTTTAAGCGTCGGAGGTTTTGATCCTACATGAAAAGTTACAAATTAAATCTCAAGTACGGAATGCGGATTAGCTACTTTCTATCTATAACTTAATAACTTGAAACCCAAACGGGATCATCTTCGCTATATATATATGCAGGGGCTAAAGTTAGTTACACTTACGCAGAGGTTCAACTTTGTGCTGACCCATCTGCAGTTGTCCTTCTTGCGATGCGGTCACTATGGGAGTTATCTGCACGTTATAAGTCATGCATCCGACGAGCGGACGAAATTCGTAATATTTTTCCGAAGTTTTGAAATCGTGGGTCTCGTTCTCGTCGTCCCAAAGTAGCACCCTGTATTCTCTGATGCACGCTTCCTGTTGGTAGGGTGCCTCCCACGTCACGTTCAGAGCATCGCCGACTACCACCAACTTCAAATTGGTGACGCCCGATATTTCTAAAACACGAAAACGTCGTTTATAAAATACAAAATCTGTCATCTATCACTTACGCGCAGGTGTGTCGGTTGTCGCGCTGGCGGAGGTCGATTCGCCGGGCGTAGATTCGCTTTGCGCCGAAACGGTGACCGTGTAGCTGGTGCAGCCTTGTAAATTGTTGAATACGTAGGTGGTCGCTGTGGTTTCTTTGCTGGCCGACGTGCCCAATGTGACCAAGTAACTGGTAGCGCAGTTGTTCTCTGGAGGTTCCCACGAAACGCTAAGACTATTAGAATCGGGTGTGATATGTAAATTTTTCACTGGTCCCGGTTCTGAAATGGTGTTGTAAACAAATAAATAACGCATAAGTCAAAATCGTTATATAAATCATACAATTTTCGTTTATGAGACAAAGTTGTCAGGTTCATGTTAAAATTTTAGCTGGGCTGAAAGATGCCCGTTACGTCTGAGGATTCCAAATACCTCTCATATTTTAATAGCTTCTATATCGTAAATAATTCATAGCTGGAATAACCTCGACAATTCTAGGAATATTTTAATAGATTTTAATTAAATGATATCGTAAAGAATTTATGAATGAAAAATGATGTTTTTATAATTGGTGGGTATAATACTTGACACATTTTAATAAAAAATAATCTTTTTTGTGAGACAGATTAGACAATTTTTTAAACTCAACCCAACCTAATCCATGGGCCAATCTTTATCAGATGAAACAATGTAAGGTTTGGGTTGCGTTAGGTTGGGTTGGGAAGGTTCCCATCTATACTAATTGGATATTTTCCCAAATTTTACAATGCGACGCCGTTAAAAAAACAACCTGGAATAACAGATCTCAATCGAACAAATCGATCACCCAACGACTTTGATGTTTCTGATTTTCAGAATTTTGATCCTTAGATATATTTTACCTATTTCAGTGATACTTCTCCCGACGTTATTGTCGCGTCCCACAATCGACACTCCAAATTTCGTGCAGTACAATTGGCCATTAAATTTGTAACTAGTCTTCGATGTTTTCCCAACTAGGTGATCGTTAGCATAAATGTAATAATCAGAACAGTCTGGATGAGGGGACGCAGGCCAAGCAACTTCAGTTTCATTCTTTTTCACCGAAACCGTCACGTTTTTCACCTCTCCAGGTACTGAAAACACCGATAATTTTCCAAGCCAAGCAATGTTAAACGACTTTGAATGCGGATGCTGTTAATTGTTATGATGATAATGGAGGGCGAATTTCATGCAGGCCTGAATCTTACTCACATGTCCAAATGACTCTTTCGTAAACCGGTACGTAACCAACTTCAATGGAAACATTGTAAGCGGTGCATTGGAGGAGTTTTTTCTTAAATTTGTGAAACAGTCGGTTCTCTCTTCTAAAATAGGGCACGTCTTTGGAACCGCCGCTGTGGGCCTTTATTAAATGTATGTAATATCTGGTGTCGCAATTTTTTTCGTTTGCCGTTAGTGTCATCGCGAAGCTGTTTTTCGTACGATTTATCGCCACGTTTAGAATCTCGAGCCCTATAATGACAGACATGGCGTAAGTACGCGTGTCCGTTTCTTTCTATTTATAGAATGCGGATGTGTGTTTTGTTGCGCGATTGATGCGATTTCTACCAGTGTCAGATAAGATAAGTATCTTGATGTAAAGTATTTTTTTAATGTAAGATAGTGGATCAGTTTGTTTTAATAAATCGTTGGTAATAATCTACCATCTTGTAAATTGCGCCTAGTGTACACGAAGCTTTAATTTTAATTAATTTGAGTGTTATGATCGTTCTTTTATTTAAAGGTGTGGTTAATAAATAATCTCAAGTGATACATATTTACTTGACTCAATGCGTACTTGATCAAGTTTATTAAATAAATTTGTCGACATTGTAATGAATAATTTGCATGTGCAGCTCTTAAAGATTTTTTTTTTAATTGTGCCAATTTTTATGTATGCAGTTAAGTGCAGGACAATTTGGGCATAGTAAGGGTTACCTTGTGGTGCAAAATGTGCCCGTCCATGTTGACATCTCAAAAATTCTCTTTCATCTACAGTCGCCCAATACTCTTCTACTATTGCTTTTCAGTATCGCGTCAACAATAAAGGGTCATAATAAAATACTATAAAATGTGAAATTGGTTTCAGCGAATGTAGCGAGGTGATGACAGCTGTTTCGCTCTATTTTGATCTGATCAGACCACCGCTGAATGTCCATCGATTTATGCAATGCAATTAATAACAAATAATGTGTGTGAATATTAACGCCATCTAGACGTCAATATACACGTTCAGTGGATGTATGTATCGTGGTTAGCTCACCCAACCCATCCCAGGCTCGGGTCGGGTTAGGTTGGGTTGGCTTGGGTTGGGTTCGTCTTTGGATTGATCCAATCCAACTACGAAAATAAAAAAAAACCTAACAGAAACTGATCAGAAATTGTTCTGTTTTACTTCTATGTTTGTCACATCTTGCTTATTTCAAGTGTTTCATCGTCTGGTACCTTTCTTCTTTTAATGACATTGTCAGAAATTTAGTATATGTGCTGGTGTACATCTTCGGGTCCTTCTAAAATTATATTCCGAATTACTGGGGAACAGGTACGCGACCGAACATCCTGCTGACTTGCTTTCCATACACTACTGCAGTTCTCGCCTTTCTCCATGTCTTTGGTGAACCTATCTACGTCTATCGTGGCCCCAGAAACAACATAGGGATTCGTCAAAAACACAACCAAATTCCATTCCTGATTCCATTGGACACCTTCCTGGCACCACTGAAGTGAACTTGTTTTTCTATACCTTCGGGCAGATAGGATTGGAAGCCAAAAGACCTTATTATGTGACTGAGCGGGTCCATAAAAGCATTTATTCCTTAGGAGTCGTTCCTCTCAGTCATCAGTTCTAATATAGATAACACTGCCGATACCTCTATACATTGGTGTTTTTTGGTGTCCTTGATTTTTAGTAACTATCAAAAACCAATAGATTTCTTTTTCAAGTTGTTCGTTGGATTGTGATAACTTGTCCAAATTAAAAACCCAGCAATACGCTGATAAGCTTTTAATTTACGTAGTCTAATGACCAACCTGAGTCACCCACAATCTTATCTGGTTCGTATCTCCATTCTGTACGCCGCCGGTGAAAATAAAACGAATTTTATAACCGCGAATGATTGCGACACTCGATATGATGCAAGCCTGAAATATGAAGCGTAAAATGTAAAGTAAGAATGCACGTGCTGCTTACGTTGCTTATCGGATTTGCACTGCGATCACGCCTTACATTTGCAAATCTACAAAAAGCAACGGCAAAATATCCAAATGGAAAAAATCAATTAAAAATATTCCCAGTAGTTATGACACTTAAATGGAATTTTATTAATCCATGAGTTTAAGTAGAATATTCGCGACGTCGCGACATAATTAAAATTGGAACAAGTGAGCATACGAAAAAATCAAAAAATCAACGTAGATGACTACAACTACAACCACAAAACTAAAACTAAACAATCGAAAAGTAATGTTAATGCAGTAATTGAAAATTATGATACGCAAAGGTTAGTGACGAAATCTTTGAATTTCCTAGCACTGCATCCTGCTCTTCTTTCAAAATCTTCAGTTCGGTTGGCGAACAAGGCATATAGTCCCCCCCCCTTCTTTTTTCCCGGAACTCTTCAAAACTCTTCCTTCCTCTAGCTTCGCAAAGATAAAAATTGTGGTGATGGACTATGCAAAAGTACAAGCAAAATTATTTGCAAATCCAACGCAATTTTCCTCTGATTGAATCTTCTTCAGATTTATGCTAAAAAACTCAAACCTGTGATAAACACAAACCAGCTTAAAATCGACTCACCAGAAGTTTCGCTTGGTCTCATTTACAGTTTTACTTTTCTCTCAAAAACATTTTTGAAATCTTTATCGTCATATAAGAAGAGACAGAAACACAAGTAGGTATATTTTGTAGGTCTTTAAGGAGTTGCTCCAGATTGTCTGGAGGGTTCTGACACTGATGTAGCTTTCGATCCATTATGTCCCACCACCTTCGATCGGGAGATCTTGTCGATCAGGGTAAAACATAAAAAAATTGTCCATCGACATACCTCCGAGTCATAATGATTATCTTGTTGGAATATGCTGATGATGGCGAAGATATTGAAGAGTTATAGAGGTGTAAACACCATGGCATATGGGACCCCAAACCATAACTCCTGTGTTAAGCCTGAATGGCATCATATCGCTATAAGCAAAATGGAGACTGGTCGCTGAAGACAAGTTGCTGCCATTCTGGTAGCCTTTGTCAGATGAGTCGGCACGACGCCAGCCTAGGAGCTCCATGTGTTTGCGTTAAAGGAAGTCTCAGAATTTGTCAAAAAGCAGATAACCTGAAGAACTTCATGGAAACTTCACGGTCTGACATTCCTACCGAATGAACTACCACTGGCCGAGAGGTCTAAAAATTATTAGTTCCTCTATGACTGTTCGACCAAGTTTACCAAGCTCATCGCACGGTTGCATAACTTCGACCCAACCTCTCTCCAACTTTTCTGAACGAGCCCACCTTCTTGCATGCCCATAATTCGAACACTTTCAAAAGGAGTTGACTGAATGTAACTTGCATTTTGACGAACACCAGACATCATGAACAATTTGCCACATGTAATTATCTGCTTTAACGAAACAGCATGAAACACGGAATACAGGAATATTTGTGAACCATGTTTTTTGTGTTTAGATGATTTTTAAATGTCTACGACCTTTCTGCCTGGGTACTTAATTTTTTTAGCATTCTCTTCAGAATTCACTTTGTCCTCAATTTTATTTTATTTTATTTTATATTGTTTAGGCTTTGGTTTAGTGTAAGCACCATCATTTAATTTATTGAAACATTTTCTTATTCTGCTGGCGTCATTTCTAAATCTATGGCTATCTCTGCTTTGCTTGGATTAGCAATTTTTAATCACACCCCACCTTTATTAATAAACATTGCCAACCATTTATTACACATTTTTTTATAATTGAATTGGTAACTAAGTATAATAGCAAAAAGTCCATACATCTGTCGATCAACGGTGTCATTATCGATTGATTTAATGTAGAGATCATAACGCAACTTCCATGTTGTTCGTCACGTCTTGGGGCCTTTTCATTTTTCTCGTTCACCGTTTAAAACTATCAGCTTGACGATTGCATGAACCTTATTAGACCTGCAGGAAGTTTAAATCCCACAGGAAACAATTTATTTTACTTTGGTGATTTGGTAAGAAAATTTCTGTGATGTATTGTAATACAAGTAATTTTCGATAATTCTTTTATTTGCTCATTTATTTTAGTTTGTGTTAATCTCAATATAATTTAAGGTTCGAATGTAATATTATTTCTTAACAGTTTTAATCCACCTTAATTACATTTCAATTTTCACAACTATTTGTTGGTTAAGTATGGTTCATTTATTTTGTAATTTTCTGCAGAGTAAAAGAAATATTTAATTTTCGCTGTTGTTGAACTGAATTGGAGATATTTTCTCTATTTAAAGATATGTTGGCTTCCTTAGTAAATGAGGCATCTTTTGACTTGTATTGCACCCTGAAGAAAGTCCTAAGTATAAGTTTAAAAAAATAAGTAGGATGTACCTGTCAATCAATAAAAAATATAATATAAAATATTGTAGGCGCGTTTTTATTATGTTTTATGGGTGGATTCGAAGATTTGCGTTACAGGATTTGAAAGATGTCTCAAATCTCCAAAGGGACGATTTATTTTCAGAAAGTTGTCAGTTTAAAAAAAATTAACTGTTCAGGAATCTGGCTGAAAAATCTAACTTCTTGAATCTAACTTGAATCATGACCCTGAGAGTCAACGTAGGAATCGATCCAACCGATCCACAAACTAATTCAGACACATTGTTGGATTTTTCAAAAAATATTTTTGTAGATAAAAAGTTATTGAGAAAAACCTGCGTCACAAAAGACTCACCGCATTCATCTTCAGTAGCAATAATTTCCATGCAATTTTCGTTGGTGCACGTTGTGCTTTCTAAAGTACTAACATCAGTTGTTTGTGCCGCATCTGTATTGGATTCGTCGTCTTTTACGTCCCCATTTGGGAAATTAATTTCCGTATTTTCCGATGTTCCAAACGTCGTATACTGCGTCGCGTCTTCATAACCGCCTTCAGTCGTAAGAAAATCCGCATCACTCAACACGTTTGCATCACTCGCGAACCCCGCGATTGTCTTTGCACTTTTAAACTCGATCGTCGACAGAATCACCAATAAGGTCAATACGCGTTTCATCGTTCTCTAATAAAAAAAAAAACGAAGTTGAACCACACAGAAGTGCATGCGTGTCGCGAGGAAGGATGTGTATTTAAAATACGATTAACACAGGAAGTTTTTTATCAGTTAACTTGTGACTTATTAAAAATTGTCGCCGATTGTTCACAAACCCGATGCCATCGCGGAGCAAAAAAGCCCAATAAACACAATTAGCCGAAGCAATCACTACAATAAAAACGATGATAAGTCATTTCTCGTTCCTTTTACTATTTAGCACTTTTCGTTAAAATCGCACGCCGTCGTCCACGAACAACACTGATAACTCCGCCGATACGAATTGTATTTTAATATCATCGGGCTTTATCGCTCGAGCACATTTAGTCGTATCTGTTAATTATTGAGATGAGACGTCAGATAGTTTTATTTTTTTTTTTTTATTTCGTGACCGTTATTGTGCGACCGCTCTTATCAGCGGCAGTGCAGTAAACAATGTAGATTTTAAACTCGTGTGTGCTGCCATTAGTGTGTATCCCCCGAGAGTGATCTATTTTTAGAATTTTAAGTTTTAAAAGGAAATAGTGCAGTTTCGCGTCTGCCACATTTTTAATTATGATTCCGTGTGGTCGACGTTGCCGGGCGGGGCGAGAAATTAACGTCGTTTCCCTTTTTTTTCTGTTTCGTGGTAATAAATGGAATTTAATTGCATGCAATGAATAAAATGAACGGAATGTCAAATTATAATAAAATCAATAGACCATGTATATCGCGCTTACTCTTTAGTTACTAAATTCTAATTTTAAATTGTAAACTTAGTTGGTTATTAAATAACTGCCGTTAAAAACATAATTATTTATCAATGGGTAGGATACATTGTGCGTGTGACAGTTGATCCTGCTATCGTCATGAAATGTTTTTAGAGATATTTCTCAGGCGGCGGCGGAGGGTTCCAAACGGGCGCCCGTTCTTTGAACTTTGTTGCACATGTGATCTGAACTGACGTTCACGGGTTTTGCTACAAATGATTGCGATTGTAACGCAGGATTGATGTAAATGTAGTGTAATGTAGAGGCTATTGCCAACTGTCGCTTCATATTTCAATTAAATTAATTTTTTTCTAGAAAAGTTTTGTGAAAATTTGAAATATAATTATTCAAACTATAATTATTTTATTTGGTTTGGTAGTACTGAAAACGATTCAGTGAAGTTGTAACTATAATTATAATGTATCGCATAACAGCTAAAGGGCCAATGGTTCGCAATTTGGTACGAATGCCTCTCATCAGATGGTAAGTGGGTTGAACTCTCGGATCTTTTGGTAGATTCTTCGTCGTGGTTCTTCTTCATTTTGGGCTTCCCACCCACTGTCGTAAACTTTCCAATCATCAAATGCATCGACGTCCAGGGAGATATATGTAGAAAAATAATTTACATTAATTTGAATAATTTGCATCGTAATCTGCAAAAACCACAATCAAAACAACCTTTTGCCAAAGTATCAAGTTCACGTTCACATATAAAGATTCCATTCATATGTACATTGCGGCGATAAAACAACCAATAGTTTTTTTTAATTACCGCACTGATAAAGGCACGTCACAACATTTTTTTTTTGTCGGCACACTTCAATTTCTGCATGAAGTATCGACGGTGCTATTTGCTCTAATGAATAAATTTTAATTAACTGGGCTAGTACTTTAATACAAACACTCCACATTGTTGTTGGGGCGTTCGACATTAGTTAATTAAAACGAAAACGCATTGTTTAGATTTTTCGACAGGAATTTCATTATTTATATTAAAGAAAAATGACGGCAATCACTGGCGATAAAACGCCATTGCTATTTATAGTTGAGAGATAAAAAATCGATTTGAAAAAACTCGTCGACTAATTTGGTTGGTGCAACAGGAAATTGGCAGTTTTTTTTAATTAAAAGGATGGGTACTTGAGACAAATTTTATTTGCTTGATATCTGGCAATAATTGGTGCTGTTGGTAATTCCGATTAATCAGAAAGGAACAGGAACTGGGGTTCATTTTACATTGTGTACACAGTTATTCGATTGATAAGATGATGTAATAGAATTGTAATAATAGAATTCAAGAAAATAATAGATATCCTACCAAAGGATAAAAAATAAAATAATGTATTCAGTTAAAAATTATACAAGAACTTTTGATTAAAAGTTTTTAATTCAATAGTGCAATTGAGGTAAGTTGCCCCTTACTGTACAGCAGTTCGAATGTTCCACATTACCTGGCATAGCCCTTAGCGATCTAATCTTTCTGTTAATAAAGTCACAAGTGCGCTCAATGGGATTCAGTGACAGCTTGCGTTACCAGAAAGCCTCTGGCAACTCTACTGTTATGGTTATCATGCATGCAAATTATTTTTTTCCCATTGCAACTCTTCACCCCTACTATAGGTGTATAGGTGTTTTTTCTCCCATGATGCCCCTCCCTAAAACAAAGAATTCATCCTTTATCCAGATCTGTCAGGTTGTAGTCTAGCTTGTCTGGCTCTACCTCTTCAAAACTGAATTCTGAAAATCATCATCACATCTGAAAAATGAACATTTTGCCAATGTTTAATTGGCCAGTTTCGGCAATTTAGCCGATCAATTTTGTCTTGTCTGCTGTTAAATAAAATTCGGGCACCAAATCTTTCGCTTTGTTTTAACTGAAATGTGTAGCCTGTAAAAATTTTCTTTTGAATTCCCGAAGAGAAGAGGTTGGGTTGGCTTAGGTTCGCTTAGGTTGGGTTGGGTAGGGTAGAAGAGGATCATTAGTTAGTTACGTTGCGATGACTTTGTCTAGGCATGTTTCCAATTTCACATAAGGTATAGGTTGTTGAAACTACGCCCTGTGAGACGCCCACCGTTCCGATTTACCTTTATGACAGTGCTAGGAGAGCAATATTTCTTCCCATCTGAATATTTAACGAACCTATGTAAGCCATATTACCTTTTTTGAATGCCGAGTTACTTTTGCTCTTACCTCTTCGATGATTTCGGTATTGCATTCCCCGTATTGATCAAATATCAAGAGCACACGATAGAATTAACATCGTACGTGCCGTCAATGAAGTTTAGTGTTTGTCTGGTGCGTGGAATCTGATTCTTCCCGTCGTGTTTACACGAAAACTTCTTAACCATACATTATGCCAGATAAGTAATCAAAATGTACAAATCCGTTTATAAAAAAAAATGTTAGGAGAACTAATTAAATTAAATCAATCTTAATTAATTTGACGCGTGTCATTATTATAACAAACGTCAAATGATATAATTGAATTGCAGTTTTTAAGTGGACGAGGAAGTGACGCGGGTCGAACACAATTTTATCGAAATCATTCGACACCACTTCACAACAGACATTTCGCTACGTGACTAATTTCATAAGTTTTAGGAAAAATTGATTGGCGTTGTGGGATTATAATTGGTACTTTGACTTTTTATAAAGCAACCATTCCCGCGTTCGGGTAAGTTGCGAATACCGACAGAGAACCTTTTTTTACACATAAAAGATCAATAGTCTGCTTCAACGGTAACGCACCAATTAAAAGGAATATATTATAGTATAGATGTCTGCGATATATCAAATAAAATGAAATTATTAATTTATTTTAATAACTGATATTCAAAGTCCATGAAGTGCAACGTGGCGACACGCATGGGTAGCAACGGCTATCTTTTATCTGAAATTTTTTTGTTTACCTAATTTAATTTTTTTATCATAATTGTGCAAATTATGAAACAACGCCATATTATACGTTGATTGTGTGCTTTGTATTAAGTAAAAAAATTAAAATAAAAAACCATGTCATAATATTAAAAATAGTTTGAAAGATTTTGTAGTTATTTGCAAATTAATTACGGTACCTAATTATAAATTTGGCGCAGGTGCCTAATTAAATTTAAGGAAGAAAGAATCCACAAAAATACTACGATAACATATCACGTCAAATATATAGATAAATATGAAAGCATGTTATTTATATATTTTTTAATGGACGTTGCTGAAATATTTTTGTTTGCGTCATGCAACATTTTCATATCCACATATTTCAATTATCCAATAATTTAACAGTGAATTTTTAACTTTTAAATATTTTTATTTAAATATTTAATTAATGTGTCTCACCTACATCTACGGCGTGTAACATTTCGGCAATGTTTTTAATTTTTATAGTTGGCACTCCCAGAAAACGAACAGAGATTATATTTTCCACCGCGTTTTAACAATGCAATTTCCTTATGTTCAGTATATAATAAATGGTACTCTATGTCATGAAAACTACATTCAATTTCACACAGATGGACTCATAAATATCTCGTATAAAAATAATATTAATTATTTCTAAGTATGTGAGGTTGAAATCAGATTTCAGATACCAGGTTCAAAGTCATGGTGGTTTGATTTCTAATATGCTGGGCGATACAATTTTATTGCTTTAGCTACCCATTTTTGGGTAATTTTGGGTAATTTTTTTAAATAGAAAATTTTATTTTTGAATTTAAAATTTTTATACAATCAATTTTATTTTATAACCTGATATAAACAACAAATTGATTTCCATGCTTTACTTAAAACAAAAATATTTACGTAACCATCTTTTCATTGAATTACTTTTACAAATATGCTATTTACATTTTCATGTTGCCCCATTGTTACTATTGTTACAATTTATCTGTTTGTTACTTGTAGAGCTTTCTGTCAATGAACGGGTACAGGATAGCCGTGTGTTTCTGGTGCTTTTAATCAATGACAATATCGAATTTGCGATAAACGTTGATAATTATTCTGCATATCATTTGATCATTAATACCAATTAAGTAATCGAAATAAACGCAACGAAACATTTATCGATGCATTGATGTTTTTAACGTGCGCTGTCGAAACATCGACGTTTGTAAAACGTTTCTTTGACATATATATCTAAAATATCGATGTTTTCGAAACACCAACGTTTCTAAAATATCGCCGTTTATTAATATTGCAAATACTTGTTCTCTGATTGTTTGAAATAGATTAAGCTGTATACATAATACCCACATATATAACATTATAAGGTAAACAGCGAGATAGAGATTCAAGAATAATATTTATCGTTCGCGTATTGTCGATTTTTTTAATTTCTGCTTTTTGAACTTTTCGCTTTCGTAAAACTGCACGGAGTATTTTTGAAAGTTCACATATTTAATGTTTTACGACGAATACATACTTTTACTACTTGTACGTTATGTGTGATAAAATGTACAATACACGATCGATAGATACGACCGATGCAGATACTCCGAAACTTTTATATGAAATTTGTAGCGAAAGTTTAGGATCGATATATATTTTGTATAATACGAGGGCGACACTGAACATTTCTAGAAAATCAAACCAGGATTAATTAAAAAAATAAATTTAAGATTTTATTGCTTTCTTCCCTTTAACGTCGATACATTTTTGCATTCGATGAAACCAGTCAATAATGCAATGATGCCACTCTTCTTGAGACACTTCAGAAACTGGTTTTTTTTAATGTTCCACTACTTCATCTGGTGACGAAAAAGTAATTCCACGCATTTTATCCTTAATTTTTGGAAACAAAAAGAAATCACAAGGTGCTAGGTCAGGGCTGGATGATGGAGGATACATGGTGTTAACTTTTAGGGCATCCAGATACTCAGTTGTTCGTCGGAGTTTTGTAGGTTTCGGTTCTGTTCGAAAGACCCATTGAGCGGATTGACTTTTCTTTTCAGGATCATAACAATAAATCCAAGATTCATCACCAGTGGTGATATTCCAGACCGAATTTGAAGTACCGCTTTGGAATTTGTTTTTTCTACACCATTCAATGCGTTGTTCTTTTTCATCGGGAGTAAGTTTATGTGGAATCCATCGACAACAAAGTTTTCTCACGTCTAACTGTTGATGTATTTTTTTTTTTGGATTTGACTCATGCCAATGTCCAATGTCGCCCGAATAAATTCATAAGATGGCCGCCTATCTTCATCAGACATTGCTCGAACAGCGGCAATATTCTCTTCAGTAACAGCATTTCTCGGGGGTCCTTCACGAAAATCATCACTAAGAAAAAATCGTCCTCTTTTGAATTCGCTGAACCAATTTATAAATGGTTGCCTTAGATGGGGCTTCTTCTCCAAATGCATTTCTAAGCCGATCTTCACATTGTTTAGGCGTTTCATAGCCCGGAAATGTTCTCTTGTCAAATTCATTTTAGAAACATGTCATTCTAGATATTTTCAGTGTCGCCCTCGTATTTATATTAGACTAGTATTTGCTAAGGCCACAACAGTCCCCCAACTGAAAGTAATAATCACATCGATCTGTATTTCCAAGTTCTATCTACACGACAATACACAACGATAAAACTAGTTCATAATACACAATAGCAACGATTGCCATAATTCTAAATCCTCTCACACGCACACACACATGTGCGTTAATTACGAAATGAGTCAAAACTCCATCGAATGATAAACGCTGCGGCCCTGCTAATGACGACCCACTTACTACTAATCTCGCGTGACTCATTTTCAGATTAATTCTTACATTAATGTTCGAGCGTGTACTTGGAACATCCATGTGTTGACGGTTAATAAATAGAAATTTTAGCGTCGCATTATGTTTATATTTATATTTAAGTGTTCCAAAACTCTAAAATAGCTACGTTTTCAATTACCAATTATTTTTATTAATTCCGCACTTGTTGAAACGATCATGCGGCCAAAGATTACTTACATACGAAAGTGCATCTCGTGCAGAGATGAACGTTTGTTATTGTTACCAAATACCAAATGTGAAGATTTAAGCAAGAATGATGGCAGATGCTAAACATATGGTTGTTACAAAAGTCAATAGCACGTTTATGGCTTGCGTGGAATTAAATTTAAATTTAATTGTTTTTATTTTATTAAATTAAAATAATTTTTAACTTGAGTCCTATTTCATCTTTAAATATTATGCTTTAAGTGTTTTTAATTTTATATAAATATTATGTATTTATTAAGTCATTTGCTTATTTAAAACCATAACATCCGCCAATTTATTATTGACATTAAATCTGCCTAGTCAGAGATATGAATTAGTATAAATATTAACGATATAGAGATACACTGTGAGCGTGTAAGCAAAGTAAGAATCGTCACAGATCCTTAGGCGTCTAGAAATAACGTCACATTTTCGACGGTTTGACTTTGTTTGGGAATTGCGGTCACTTTTTAATATTCCTCGTGATTTTCTTCCAAATAAATGTTGGTGTTTCTCTTTTTAATTAAAAAATTTACCTTTTTGAAGATATTATTTGCAAACATTTTTATATATTTGTTTTAGACAAATCCTTATGAGTTGTCAATTTTGTTTTTTTTTTTGACATTTTGATTGATTTGATTTTGATTTTGACAACGTTAAAATTTTTCATTTCTTTATTTAACTTATCGATCGACACTATCGTTACAAGTGTGGAACTTATCGAACGTGGTGAATTTATTCTTTGAAATAAAATTTTAACGAAATAGGAATTATATACGATTTTAAAATCTAAAAAGTTAGAGTTGGGGTTTGGCCCAAATTCCATTTAGTTACAAAATGGGGCTCGGTATTACAATAAAAGTATACATAATTGAACAGACTTTATTCGATCCTGCGTAATGAGAGTGCTTGCATCGATAAGGCCTTTAGGCGCTGCCGACTCTTCTCATACTACTATTTGCTGTTTTATAAAAAATACCTTACATCCTACATTCTATCGCCACAAATTTACTGTACATTACATCACAAAAAATCATTCTGCAGTTTTTTACAATGCCATTTTGGGTTGTAAAAAGATCACAGTTTAATTTTCTTCCGACTGACAACCAAAAATATACCCTAGCCATTATTTTTGGTTTGAATGCATCGTTGACAACTATTTGTGATATTGCTATTCAGTTCTGGTTGTTGACAGAAAATGTATTTTCTTTATCATTGCTATTGCTTCCTTGGCAATTACATCCATAAAAACTTCTGCGCATCAACGTTTATCTTCAGATTTGGCCCATATTGTTACCAGTTCTTCAACTGTGCATGAATTTTATGCGGACGATATTTGAGGTCATGGAAAGAAAGATCTTGGACATTTCCGCCGACTCGTCAACACTGGGAACCAATCAATCAATTTACAATTAAGAAAGGAAATTGATTACTAAAATGCACAGAGAAAAGACATTATGAATCCAATCTTTCTAAAGGAACAAAAAATGGACGGTTTAAGGTGAAAGATTTAATTTCCCATCCTGGCATAAAACCTTCGTCGTATTGTATCTAATATGTGGATTTGCGTCATAAACCCATTTAATTGCTTGTAAATTGTATAAAAAAATGATTTTATTGCACATTATTTGACAATTTATATAAATAGGATATGACCGATATTTTGTAATTACATTAAATTTAATGTAATGATCTCCATGATAGATAATTATCTCTCCGTGTTTCTCCGTCGCTCATCTTGCGTCCTTGTTGCACCCATGTGTTTCCTGTACGTCAAAAACAACTGATAAGATCCAAATTCCTGTTGTTTTAATTTTAATTGCATTTTTTACATTTCTCCATCAGCTATGATTAAAAACGAATGAAAGTTCAAAACAGTAGTTCCATTACAATGTTCCATTTAAAATTTGTTACTGTTTGCTGCCTTATATCTAATCAAGATGAAAACTAAAACAAGTCTACAATCGCAAAGTCAATGACGATACTGTTAATTAATTGTTATTTTTTAAAGATTAATTATCATTAAAAACGGTATTCAAATATGTAATAATATGCATGGTGTTCCATTTAAATTACTTATGTTTGTGTCGGTTCATTCTAATGTATCTGTATGAAAATAATTTTTTGATTATTAAGTCGATGATTGCATGAGTTTATTTCGAAATTAAATTTTTAAAAATAATAACCAATAACGGAATTTTCCAGATCTCTTAAGAACTGTGTGTTTGGTAAATGTACAGGGGAAAAAGGGCAGTGAATGAATTACTGTTTTGTAAAAAAATATATGTCGTTCGTGTGAAAAAATTGCATAAACAAAGTTGCGGATAATTAAATTTTCTAATGGAATCGAATCGACGAGGCATATCTATCTTCAACCGTTTCGAAGCTGCAGTCGAAAACGTTTTTGCGAAACGCCATGTTCAACTTCGAACTCGTCCCGTTTCTAAAGTAAAAAATATATGCATAAGCCCTCGTGCACTTTATTTTGGAGAATTCGATCCTCTACAACTTTATTTATGTGCAATTGTGTAGAGCGTTTGACACATTTAACTCGTATAATGGAAGTTACACTACATGAGTGAGGGGGTGTAATGATCCAAGTCGACTCAATAATCTTAAATATATTTTCATAGAACACAAGGTGCACCGACAGAAACACATTTATCAATGTCACTAATTACGTTATTACATTTTTGCATACTGTGTTAATGATAATAATCTGGCATTAATATCATTATTGGCGATATTCTATTATTTATTTAATGCGAAAACAAATCTTTGAAAAATTATTGAAACAATAGAAATAGTTATTCGAAACTTTTAAGTTTGCGATTATAGAATTCGTTTGATTAGATAAAAGGTTGCACCAGAAAAAACTTAATTGTTTGATTTTATGTTGCATGTTTGTCCTAATTATCTGATCTTTTACATTTTTCGACTTACAAGTAAAATTAAATTAAATTAAATCATTTTGCACGTCTGAAAATGTTGAGACAATTTTTTTAAATATTTTGATATTGTTCTTATTTATTTTGTTTCCATTTAGGACAATTTTGATTTTTTTTTTCATTTTAAATAGTTTGATACATTTGCGTTTTCTCATTTGTTTAATTTAAATTTTTCTCATATTTTATTGATTCAGATAATTAAACAATAAAGGAAAGTATAAAAAAATAAATTGAATGGTAAACTAAAGAAAAAATTGATTTTGTAAAATTTTACCGACTTATAGTTTTATGGAAATTTGTTAAATGAAATTTCTATTTTGAACAATTTTGTACGTTTTTTTTTATATTTCGAAGATTTTGATACCTATTTATTTTTCTTGCCTTTTTAAAATTTTACAATTATGTAAATTTTAATTTGTATCACAATATAATTTTGATATTTTTTGCTTTTTCATGTTTTTTATAATTTGCTTCACTTCAGACAATTTTATCAATTTTCTTATATTTTTGCAATTAATTCAAGTTAAGCTTTTTTACATTTTTTTTTTTTGATTTAGTTATACCGCAAAACAATTCTTGTATGTACGATAAATTAATTACGATGTAATTAATTAAAAAGTTGTTTCTTCGAAGAAATGATCATACTTATTTGGCATTCATTATCATTACGGAACAATTCTTAAAACAATTTTTAAAGCTTCTTAATGTCAAGAACGGTTGACCGGTTTTGATTTCATTAGCATTTTGCCATCACCAGTTATTTATTAGGCCCTATTTTATCAGCTACACTTGACCGAGTTATATGCATGAAGATAATTGCATTTGCAATAATTAATCTGAGGCATTCGACAAAACAAATACCCTAGTCTTTAATATCTTTAAAAAAACAACAAATTGTCCAGACAGTGATAAAACTTGATTTTTTAAAGCATTGCTGTAGTAAGTTCATCTTTCTATACCTTTACTTGTGTAAATTTAATTTTTTTCACACACATTTAAAAAAGAGACAACATTTCATATTTAAAGTCATTTATTGATGTAAAATACGTACAAATACGTAATATTTTTAATATAACCTTTGGGGTGGCCCCATAGATGATTTAACATGCAACGAGCGAACGTTTTGCCAGTGTTTCTTCAACAGGGAGACCAAGAAGTTGATCGAAAGATGAACGTTCTGCACCAGTTCATCCGGAGTCATGTCAACGTGTCCTACTGCCACCGACAAGCAAAGCACCTAGAAACACAACATTAACAACTTAAAAATTACACAAATTACACGAAAACAAATGTTTGCAATTATTAAAGCCACAGACACATTTCTAGTGCAAGTGGTAGTTATTAATTGCAATTTAATTTCGCACTAATCGTCCAAACAAATATAACAAAAATGCGCTATTTTGTTGGCTTGATTGTGCAATGGAGAAGAATTTACTCAGTCGTACCTTCTTCATTTGGAATTTGATGGTGGCTTTGACTTCGTCGATTTTTTGCGTCATGGACTCTTGGTGGGAAAGAAGGCCAGGGAACTTGCCGGCTTTGTTGAGGCCGGGACCCAGCAGACGGGGGATCTGTTTAATGAGGGCTTCTGAAGCCAAAAAGGCATCGAATTTCTTGGCCAGCTTCTTGACCAATTTTTTATTCTTGTTTAACTTTTTGAGAGCTTCGACGTCCATGTAGGGGACATTGTTTGCGTTGGCTTCGTCGCAATGCTGTTGATCTCCCAAGACGCACACTTGCATTTTCGGTCGTGGAATGTGCTTCAACCTATAACAAAATAAATTTATTAGAAAACTATTTCGATATGGATTGTCAGTTAAGACATAGTTTGGATTAACCCTGAACTAGTGTTAATTTTGTTTGAACGTGGTTTTTGACTGGCATTCTTATTGTGCAGTTTGGGTAGGAATTTTCAATATTTTATGTCGATTAACTGATTATAATTAGTTAAGGGTTATTTTACAAATCCCTATAGTACTCACCGACATGTAAGTTACGCTAACTTAAAACTAACGATAATGTCTCAATTATCTCCCCAGTTATTTTAAGACCCTGGGTACAGGTCCGCCAATTTTTAGCAAATCAGCTTCCTGAGTCTGTGAACAGTCTTTAGGGCCTTAATCATTCGTTTAGCCTAAAAACTATTCATATCAGGTCTACGTACTTGACGGTGCCACTGAAACGTTTGTCCTTTTGTGGATCGTAGTTCTTCAGACCGATTTGTATCTCGACCGTTTCTAAGAATTTCCTCTTTTTCTCTTTGGAGTTGGTCAATACGGCATTGACGCACTCGTAAAGAGTGTCACGCGATACTTTCGACCTGCGAAGAATTAATACATTAATAAAATTATTCGTTGCGCTTTCTAATTGACGTGCATGTAAAAATGATTTAAAGATGATATAATGATTGTTCTGAAAAATTAGGATTACTTACGACATGTTGACAACACGATGCTGCCTTCACGAAAGCGAAACCGGAAAGAGATGTCGTGAACGATGATGGCGATGGGAATTGGGAATGTGATTTTTATCCATGGCTGCCAACTGGTAAGAAATCAAGATGCTAGAATTTCGTAAAAAATGAAAAATATCGAATTAACGTTTTAAGTTTCAAATAATTCACATTCGAATGAATCAAATAATTCGCTCAGTCGCTAAAAATGTATTCTCGCACTTTGTAAATTACTATTATAGGTTTTTGTAAGTTAACCGTTGGTGGTCATGGAAAATGTTTACAATTTTATCTATCTTCGTAGTAATTCGTGGGTCAATTTTATTTTGCACATGCGCACCAAACTCAAAATGTCAAATTTAATTCCACAATCATCTGTGTCCCACTCAGAAATAACCCATTCTCGTTTTTTATCGCGCTCTTACTAAGTTTCTAGTCATGTAAAAGACTTCCTCGAAAAATTAACTGGTAGTGTTAGTCTAGCTGAATAAAATGGTGTCGATAATAAAGAACCAACTGTTGAAACATCTCTCCAGGTTGCCTTCAATATTAGCAAGTTCGAACCCATACTTACCCCGTTTTTAATTTTTAGATTTACCAAGAACCTGTCGGCTGACAAAATAAACCTGAGCACGTTCAAGGGTGAAGGGGAGCTGACCAACTTGGAACTGAACGAAATCGTGCTCACCGACTTGTTGGAGCTACCGTCCTGGCTGCGTCTAACGAGCGCTTGGTGCAATAAAGTCTCGTTCAGGATACAATGGACGAAGCTTAAAAACGTTCCTATAGTGTTTGTAAAGTTACATAAAGTATTTCTCGCTATAGATTTTAAAATTGCGCTTTCAGAGTTTGGACGAGGTGAACATAACGGTGGAAACATGCGAGGATTTGAGGCCGATGTCGAATCAGGCAGGGTTGTCGTCTTATACGGCGGTTCCAGGGAAGTACAGCTTCATACATAAAGTTATAGACGGGATAACGGTCAACGTTGGAACCGTCAATGTCACATTTAACAGTCCCGCTTTCGTCGCAAATGTGCAGGTATTTGTCATAATTTTTGATTGATTAGTTGTGATTGGTGGTGGTTTAGATTTCTAGGATATTGGTCGAGTCGAAGAGTCCGACTTGGGCGAGAGCTGATTTACGAATGACTCGGTTGAAGGATATGGAAAAGGGGCAGTTGTTGATTTTCAAAGAGTTGGAATGGCAGACCTTGAGGATTGAAGCTAAATCGACGAAGGATAAGAACTTGACACCGTTGAGATTGTTGACAAATCAAGCTAAATGTCGGATTACGATTAAGAAACGATTGTCTGGTGAGTATTTTTAACGAAGTGATAATTTTGTAGTGTTTGTGCGCAAGTTTGCCTACTTGGCTTTAATCAGATTGTGTTTTTATTTGTTCATTACCATTCAATTAATTTTCAAGGTTACACAATTTATGCAATATGTATTAACTTGCTATTTATATTTTATTTTATAAAAGGTGTTTTCTTGCGATTTATTTATATTATTTCATTTTGGATGTATAAATTATATGATGCATAAAAAATCAATAATTATGAATAAATATAAATTAATTGTAGAGTAAAATAGGGGAATATGGAATGTTATTTCTTCTTGCTAACTGCAATGTGAGATTACAGACATTTTAAATTATAGATTCATTTATAATGGGCTCAAGACTAGTTGTAATCTTGGACGATCTGTTATGGGTACTTACGGACTCTCAGTTAAAGGCCGCTCTGCATTTCCTCGACTCATTGACAGGTTTGGTACAGAAGGCGACGCAAGTGACCAGGAAAGTGAAAGCGGCCCGTAAGCTCGAGGTACTAAAAAACGGTTTCTTTTGAGTCAATCTACAGCGATTATTTTAAAGGAACTGCCGGAATACAGAGCTCAAGTTGCGCAGCAGGCCAGAGCTAAGGACGGCGACTTGGCGATGCTCAAGATATTTACCAGATTTGACGTCGTCGAAACGTCTTATCATTTCATATCGCATCAAATTATCTTGCATTTGTGCGACGATCCCGGCGGTGAGCATCTTGGTTTATTTTTGGCGCATTCGTTGCATTTGTAAATTTTTAGTGGGACGTTCATGTCATCCTAATCTAAAAGAAGGTGGTGCGCTTCAAATTTGCTTGCAAACGTTTCATGTCGATTATTATCCTTACCATTTGGCGCGGGCGAACAGGAATCACTGGCCTTCGTATAGAGAATCTAATATTCCACATATTCAATGGCAGGAGCAGTCGTTTAGTTCGTTCAAGACTCGATTTTTTGACCTCTTGGACAAGAATAAAACTCAGCATACTCCACTTACCAGGGCAAACAAGGTAAATCTTTGTGTTTATGAATTGAAGTTGAGGATTTTAATAATTTTCCTCATTCAATGTAAGAAAATTGTTATATTATACATATAAATTTTAGGGAAATGTTCATCAAGATGGACCATCTCCTCAAAGTCATGAACAACAATATAAGAAACCGCTGCAGTCGGGGCAAAACCTTGTTAAAAATTTTGTCTTGAATCAGTTTGCGAAAATAATGACCACCTGTATAATAATAAGAATCGAAGACTTTAAAGTTAGTAAAGTCACGACGAATGGGAAAAAAACGGTGAAGGATTTTATTTCAGGTATGTTTCAATGCGTTTTATGTAAGACGCACAATTATAAATGTTATATATGTATTAAGAAATGCAATACTTTTTATACTTTTATTAAAGTGCATGTAAAAATGCCGTGAACACAGGAAGTAATGTACATTTCATGAATGAATCATTTTCAACGAGTCTCTGGTTAGAATTTTACAAATAAAATGTAGTATTCATAAAGAATTAAAATTGAATTGTGCCATGAAACAAAGGAGTTATTTAAAAATAAAATTCGGGATCATCAAATGTTTAAAAGTAGTTAAAAGTGTTCGTGTTATATGTCTTTTAAAAAAAGACTGGTCTGATTATTATTAATTACTGTAGTAATGAAAAGTCATTGAACGATTGTCATAATTTTTTTTTTCAAATCACAGCCCAGCATAAAAAAGGAGATAAAAATGTCCAACAAGGTATTTTACATAATAACGTAGTATACATTTATTTTTTCCGTATTTCAGTAGTGATTGGGCTATTAAAGTTTTTAGACTTTTGTTTAGTTATCGATTAAAATGCTTCAATAGAATTTAATAGCAATTGCTAATGAATAGCAAAAAATGAGTAAGAATTAAATTTTATTTCCAAGTTAAATTGTTTGTGTAAAACAGTATTTCCCAAAGTGTGGTGGTTGACAGGATTTTCCAAAATAAGATAAAGAATCATCTAAAAACAGATTCACAATTTTTTTTAACAAAAAGGAGTCGCACTTTAGATAAATTTGGGAAACACTGGTGTAGAGCATGTCAAAAGAGTCACTTTGCACTTTCACTCTTATAATGATATTATGTATTCAGCTTATTCGTTTTTTTTTACTGCACTAAATTAGTAATGATAATTGTGAATATTTATAGAAATATATGTAATATATTTTAGGCGATCGTGATCACATGGGTTTGCCCGAAGACAGCAAAATCGTTCATGCGGAATTCATCTACTATTACTATCCCGACGACACTCCGTTTCCATGTAAGTTTTACGTACGCGGACGTAACTTCGTTAATTACACAACGATTTCAGTGCCGCCTCCGAAATTTTACGTCCACCTAAACCCAATTCAAATCGTTTTTGACGTCGACAGCTGTTTGTGGTTTAACTCTTTCGCGTTGAATTTGTATCAGTCCTTGCTGTCTTCCAAGCAGGATATTTCCGGATCCGGCATGACGTACATCGACGTTAAGATCGAAGCGATTCTTCCAAGGGTACCATTATGATTTAATCCGATTGATCGATTTGATTGACGTAATGAAATTGTAGATAATGTTCGAGAGCACTCAAGAGTATCACACGCAGAAGGACAGGCCGAAGTCTTTGACTTTTCAAGCGACGAGAGCTACGATAACGAACGTTCGAAGTTTGGAGCAGTCGTCGCGTGCCGATCTGGCCAAGTGCGTCGATTCCTTCCACATGGGGTCTTTATTCTTCGGCTCGGAGTTTCCCTCAAATTCCGGTGATTTTTATATAGTCACGCAGAAGTTTTTGGATCATATTTCAGCTGCCGATAATATCAGGATACTTCCGCAGCAATTGGATGTTTCGTCGGTTGAATCACTGGTAACTACTAATTGTTTTAAGTTCTCCACATATACATGTGTTGTTTTAGATTGAACAATTAAGTAAGGAGTTTTTGTGGATTGAAGCCAAGGATGTTTGGTGCGTAAATTTAGATCCAGTGTGGGGAGATTTTATGGGTGCGAGGGCAGTTGGTTCTGATAAGCCTGTGCCGTTCTTTGATGCAATGCCTATCACTGTGTGGGCACACGCGAACATGGATCCCAATTCTACTGTGAAAACAAAGGATTCTGGTCCAAAAAATGCCGACATTCATGCATTAGCTCATATTTCTAATTTGGTCAGCATACAGTTGAATCATTACCAATACCTCTTTTTGTTGCGCTTGGCGGAAGAAGCTGCAGAATTGACGACATATTTGGCATTCGATTCGGATAGAATACTTAAAGTAAGTTTGCTTCTAATAACTATTAAAAATAAAACTATTATGATTTATGTTTGTCAATCAAGTTACAAACTAAAAATTTGGGTCACTGCAAAAAACGTATTTTAAATTATTATTTTGCTGATTATCGATCTACTTTTATGTAGGGTAGTAAACTGCTGATGATTACTATTATTACTTAATGAAAGTTTGTATTGATGACTTGCATTATGTCTGTCGAAATAAATTTGTGACTTCATTTACAACTCACTCATATATGTATGTAGTTCGCATCGAATGTAAAGTTTTTGATATGGAAGTGTATCAGTTAGTAAAGCAGGAAAATTACCAGTTAATTAAACAGGAATATTTCTGGTGTACTGTTAGTAAACGTTCCATTCAATTCATAGATATTTTATTTAAATTTCCTTTAATTCACAACGAATTAATTGAGTGAATTTTTAGGTGGAAAATAGTGGTTCTCTTGCTATAGGTGCGCTAATCCCACAATTGGAAATCACCTTTGTTATGCCATCTCAGTGCCCAGGGAAGGAATCATCAGGTGGAGATGTGGAGTCTTTTATACCAGAGTCTTCTAGTATTGCTGATGATGTACTTATGGGAGGTAGGTTGTTGTGCTTAATTATTTTTTTTGTGATTTAATTTATTGCGCCTAACCGGAAATTCATTGCAGGGTCTGCCGCGACAATTTGGCAAAATAGTTCGTTATCTATAACCCAGATTGACAAGAAGGTCATCGTGAACGGCTCTAACACGGCAGTAAAACCCGACGGGTACTCCGATGTCGTGGAATTCCAACAGGATACATTAGGAACGAAAAGTCTCATGAAAAATACAGCACCGGCACTCTCCAACATTGTTCCAAATAACCTAAACGCAGGCAAGCGATCATTCGTCCACAAAATGAATACGTTTCATTTTAAGTTGAATTTTACTCACAGGAATATCGTCAATGAAAGAAAAATTCAGTAGCCTCATGACGTCACTCGACAGCGCGTTGAAGAACAGCCCCGACGACATGAGTGACACGGTGTCAATCAGAAGTGACGCATCGAGCGATTCGGAAAAATTCGTCGTTCTTAATCTGTCGACAGACAGCCAGGATAGAAATGTTCCTACGTTGGACTCCGTGTTCAAAGTGCCGGAGTTTCATCACGAAGGACATGCGATGGTTGAAATAGCGAGTGAAGTGATTGAAGAAGAGAACACCATTACGACAACTAGTGATCATTCTCTTATGAGCAGTTGTCGGCGAAAAGATCTGGTAAGATTTATTAAAAAAGGGTATCTTTTTGCAGAACCACGCTTTGTGTATCCAAGTTTGGATGAACTAGACATGAGGACGAAAGCAAGCCATTGTACTTGTACCAAAAAATAAACAAAATTTTTCCAAAATACAATTTTTCATGTAGAATTTTGTGCAAGGTCAATCTCAACTCAATCGAGAGTTATGGTATGCAACTATGGGGTTCTATATCAACATCCAGCATTGAAATAAATTTTAACAAAAAAGATTTAAAATTATGCATATAGAATAATTTAATTTATTTAGTAATATAAACTTTCTTGCATCATTGTAATTTAATTAAAATATTTGTGTTAATTTTCTGATGGATGTTGTGCTCTCGTTTAAGGTGTCTGTGTCAACGTTTAAGTTAACAAAAGTCGAATTTTTACAACAATCTGCCGGCTATTCGTCGTCAATCAAAGTTCAAGTTGGCAACATATCGAGCGAGGATTGCTGTTCGATACCTTGGGATGAATTTCAGGTAATAATCTTAAAATGTTTTTTCTTCAAAAGATATTTAACATATGCGGAGCAGAGGCTATTTGATATTCGTTTGTAAATAACCACACATATATATATATATATCTAATATGTATATAGACAGAAAAGGTTTTACATTCACATTTTACTCTGAATTTGTATCACAACAATTTTTCTTGTGTTTTTTGCATGCCTCTGAATGTTTTTTGTGGCACAGGCCAAGATCAAGGTATTGGAAGATTTATATCATTTGCATCTTGAGGTGCATGACGACTGTTCTTAGAGGTAGAATAGCGAGCCCGAGCACTAGTTTTAATTCTACGCATGTTGTCGGAGTCGATTTTGTTTATACATGCCTGTGACACGAAACTCTCAACATGAAATTATATACATTGTAATGGTGATGACGCATTGCGAAACTTTTGTCGACTTCTTTTAACTTACTAACTTAATATTTGGAAATTTGTTCATTAGTAATTTTTCTGGCTTAACATAGGCAAAAGTTTTTTGAGCGTTTCTCATATATAAATAGATGTGTCACTTATTTGTATATTTAAATAGGCCTTACGTAAATACTAGTTTTAAAACATTAACTAGATTATTTATTACCCTGGAGGTACAACAATGTTCATGTGTTAAGCGAAAAACATGGACCAAATCAACGGTTAGAGTAGATTAACGAATTGTTGTGCCTTCTGATAAGTAGTTAGACCCTTTCGCAACTAAATAAATGTTATCAAATAGAATTAAAGTGTTTATTTTTCACTACTAAATACATTGTTTCTGTGGATTTTTAAGAGAATCGCTCTTTTGTGTCATTGATCTGAGACACTTCATTGATGTATGTAGCAGTACGTGCGTTGTATGCAAAGCGAATTTACCCTGAAGCATTTTGTGTAGAGTAAGTTCAGTTCACGATCACGTGCATGGACCGACTCGCCGGCAAATAGCAGCACCACCACTAGAGTGAAGTTGCGTATGGATCACGACATTGTGTTGCCCCCCTCAAAGTCCATCTCGTTGATGGATTTCAGGGATGAGATCGTGAATGGGATGTGTCGGGATTTCGTCGACGTCCAGGTTAACGACTTGAATTTGGATTTGACGATGAGTACAGTTACGGGCCTCGCCGATCTCGTTGAGGATGAAATCATACCAGTACCCATTCCCCTTCAGGTACGTTGCAGACGAACAAAGCTGGAGAATGACTGGTCGAAAAGACCATATTTTATGTAATTGGCATTCCATCCAGTTTTTTTGCGTTTTGTCATAATTGTCCACTGATACAACTTAAAGTTGTTTTTAGATTTCAGTAAATAATGTTCAGTTACATTTAAATGAAGATAGACCGCCGGTGAATATAACTTCGCCGGGTGCGGTGCCAATTGATTTAAGTATATCGCATATATTCATCGAACGAGGGAAAGATGGCGTATTCAATATTATGCAAAGTAAAGCTAATTCTTTGTCAAGATCGGAATCGTTTACACCAGGTAATTTCTATTTTAATGTGTTATTAGTTTATTTTTGTATATATTTTCACAGTGAACGAACAGGACAATGAATTGCAATTACAAAATCGGCAACTGAAGGCAGATAACGACGAATTAAAAAGAAGACTGTTGGCGTTCGAGAGGGTGTCCGAAGAAAACAGAGCTCTGAGACGGTCGACCGAAGAGTGCGAGATTTTACGATCGTGTTTGACGTCGGCACAAGGCGAAGTGGTCAAGTTGCTGGACGAAAAACAGAAACTGTTGGAGGAGGTTAAACGACTGCACGCGCAGTTAGTGGACAGGCGCCAACAGTGGAACACCAAGAGATAGCAATGTTGTTTCGACTGCACCAACTGCTGCTCTAGTGCTAAAAGGACGTAGCTAGTTTGTCAGTCATAGGTTTAACGAGGTAGATTTTTTTTCATCACTTATACATTATTTGAAAAATGTAACATGTGTGTATCTCGAGGGCTTACTGTTCTTAGTCGGTGTGGTTCGGAGCTGATACTCAAAAGCAACTATGATTTAATTGAGTGACCATGATGAAGGAATTGTAAATATTTCTTGTGTTAGTAGGTTTTATAAAACGAATTTTTGTGATACAATGGTGGCGAGATTGCTGGACTTTTTAAAAGTGATTTGGTGCCATATTTATATCTTTGAATAGAAAGAAAGTGCAAAAATTTTCATTACAGTAGAACACAAAAGAAATTGTCAAGAAAAGAGCAAATTTAATAAAACATTTGAGGGGTATAAATACGTCCAAGTTTTTTTGAGAAACTTTACATAACCATGTAAAAAATGTTAGAAATGATTTTCATGTTTACTTCACAAAATCGCTCTATAAATGACATTTGAATCCTTTTGATTTGTGGATAAATTTACAGCCAATTGTGTATAAATCGCGGAGTTCAAGGGTATGTACCCCTCATTTGTTATAAACAGAATTTATCTTCATAAAAATTTCACTGAAGTAAAACTTGTTAACCTTTTTGTTTTCAAGCTTAAGTTTTGATTTCTCTTGATAACACCGACAGTTATGCCAGTAAGAAATGGGACATGTTGGGTTGGGTTGGGTTGTCAGTAATGAATGCTCTACAGTTATTTTCGGATAACTAAGAATTTATAAAAGCTGACAAATCTGTTGGTGTTATCAGGGAATTTTGTTGAGTTTCATGCTTATGTAAATTTAAAATGTTTCCATTGTAACTGTGTATCAAACTGAAGACAATTAATTTGTTGATTTATTTTTCTCGATAATCTATTGGCAATATTTTTATTACATTTCTGATATATCTTCTTTCAATATAATGAAAATAATTCATTATAATTTTATTGTTTTAATTATTATGACCGTTACCTGCCACAAAATTTCATTTTAAGAGTTTCGGTGTGAGAATTAAAACATTTCCAATGACAACATATCCAATTAGATTTTTCGAGAGTCCTCATTATATAAAATGAAGACATTTAAATTCAGCTTTTCGTTAAGCCAATCTATTAGTTGTTTGCCGATCTAGCCTAAAGCTTAAACAAGATATAGATATAGGAAATGAATTCAGGATGCGACTTGCGACGTTAAAATCGTGACGTGTTGTAGTCACGGACGTCTTGACACTGCAATAAAATTAGTAGCTTAAAATCAACATTTTATAATCTAGTTTTGCAATCGTGTTTTGTGATTTTTTAATAGTGCATACTCGACGAACGCCGCTCACTTTTTCCTCTTGCAATTTTCAACTAAGTCTCGTAAGGAAGCCAAAGAACGGTCCGCTATCGTACGTAATTTAACTTGACTGATTCTCGTTGATTTTCTTCTCTCGTGAACTTCCATCCAATGGCGTATTTAAGATTAATGTGTTGTGTAGTGATATAATGTGTGTAAATATTTTTTATATGTATATTGGCTAGCGTAACGTGCAGTAAATCCCAGGTTGGTTGTTTGGTGTTATTTAAATTGATTTATTTTTTTATTTAAAAACGTAGACTGATTGGTTAAAATTGGTGTAGATTGCAATTTTTAATGGAGCAATTTGACAGGAATATTACAATAATTAAATTAGTATGACCCATTTTTTCCCAATCAGATCTACATGTAATTAGACTAGGTTGTTTACTTTACAACAATCAATTGGGAGATTTATGTAAAAATAAATTTACATATCGTATTTTACGATTGGTTACAATAATTTTAGTTCTGGTATCCATATGACTGTCCTGTTATCACCACTTACGCGTATATGAATTTTCATTTATTTACTTGTGCTCTAATTGGGAATACTCGAATACTTTTCTAAAACTGTTAGAAACTTGTACTTATTTTTGTATAGTTTAATTTTTTTTTCATGTGCAAGTACACAAGTGGTGAAGGATACACGTCATAAATTCTTCATTTGCTAGTGGTTTTCGCTATACATTTAGTAGTAGCTCTTTAATATATTTTATTATGTGATCATAATTTTTATAATATATCTGCTCGTTCAGTTTTTGATCCTTAATCTTAAAGTCAGAAACCGAGTGTACAGCAGATTGACGACACTGATGCAAATTTAATTTCACAAATAACTTAAATGTCCTTTAATTTTCGAGGTTCAAAGGATACGTGGAAGTTTTTATTGAAATGGTGTTTTTATTTACATAGAAAGCAGTTTGTATAGTTAAGGTGCTATTGTTTCATAAATACACTTATCGTATTTGTTAGCTTTAGTATATCTGTGGTTATATGAAAAGGTATGAAAATAAATATCTACAATGGTTGGCAGTTTTTGTTATTCCAAACCTGTTTTTGTCTCTGCCAAAAATTATATTATATTATATTTGGTTGATGCTCGTAAGTTGATTTGTTAAGTACGTGTGAATAAAGTTTTATATTTTTTTTGAAAACCTATTCTGATCCTATATTAAAATTGATTTATTTTGTAGAAATCGACTCTTTGTATAGTACCTAAGTATGAAACTGGATCGATCTTTAAAATTGTAATAATGTTAAGGCAAAGAGTATAACTATATACTTTCTTTTGATATGAAAAACTAACTTGTTTAAAGGCCATGCTGACCGGGTATCTTAGCTCAAATGAGACACAATTGATTACATTAATTACTTCAGTATTATTAAATATTCAACAATTAGGTTGTGTGTGACAAATTGGCTTTTTTTTATTGACATTTATTGAATGTCAATTCTGAAGTTTGCCAATTCTCGTTACAATAGCGATATAGTTAGCTTTGAATTATTTACATTACAATAAATAGTACAGTTTCAAATTTAATGAGCAATTTTTAAATACCTGTTAGCTTGGTTGCATTGGACTGTATCCATATAATAATGCTTGTTTGGTTGCATCGTTTTTGAATCTGGTAAAAATATGTAACCTGAATAACGTCCAGGCAAACTCCAAAAATCCAGTACTGTTAACTCTAGGCCAATAATTTTATTAAATATAATTATACCTTTTCCATTCAATATCAATTATTTTATTCACTTCTGTGGTTTTTCAAAAATGATGGGAACAAATTGATAGAATTATGCAGAGAAAATGATTATAATATTACAAATAAAAAATGCATGCAAAAAGGCATTAATAAGCATACAAGAGAAGTGCACTCGAAAAATTTTAAAAATTCTCTTATTAACCACTGGTGGAAATGGAACTCACAACAGGAGGATAAAGAAGCAAAGAGAAAGAAAATAATAAAAATCAAAGCAAAGTGCTAAAAATTGGAAAACTAGCTCAAACAAATTCACCAAGAACATATAGATATAGCAGCAGAAAGTAAGATGAAAACTACAATAGAAATAGAAGACAAAGGGAAGCAATTCACAGAAACTATACTAGAAGCAGCAAAGTTGTGGAGTAACCAAAATTACGAATTCCTATTAAAAAAATGCAGCAGAAATACAACAACAAATAAAAGACAAGAAAATAAAATGGAAAAAATCCTACAAACAGGAAGAAGAAGATAATTTATACAAACGGAGAAGAGTGGAGGTAAGACAAATGATTAAAAATGTAAAAAGACAAGATGGAAGTAAATTATTCAAAAAATCCGAAATTGTTCTGCAATATCGCTGAAACAACTTAGACAAAAACAACCAACAAAGTTAAAAAACATAAAAGACAAAAACAACCAACAAAGTTAAAAAACATAAAAGACAAAAATGGAAATATTTTAACAGATATACAGAATAATGCAAACGTGGAGAGAATATGTCAAACAGCTAACAGAAGGAAATGACGAAAAACAGGGAAAAGATGAAGAAACACAATTAGATTACAAGAAACTAATATCCAACAAATAACAAGAGAAGTTACAGAAGCTGTCAAGAAACTGAAAACAGGAACCTGGCACCTGGAGGATATTTAGTTTAAATAATTAGTCCATACTGTGTTTAAGGCGTTTTGGCCATATCTTCTTAAGTGTACTTTAGTGTCCTCCTGAGAGTTCTAGCTTCGAATATTTTTCTTGTTAATCTCGAGCTATCCATTTAATTCACATGGCCAAACCATCACAACAACGCTTCTTCAATATTATTATTATTTATTGAATGCATTCTTGAACAAGTCAACCTTTGAGCCGTCAATGGCAAAGGCAAGATACAGTTCAAAATATATTTGCCTCATGACCTCAGAAAAGAGATATTAAGGACAATGGAGTGCAAGAATGCTAGCTGGTTACTCCTGTGTACTCTAGAGCGATGTTCTAGGAAAGACATCAGGTCTAAATTGCTATGAATCAATAAAACTTCTGAAACTTTCACTATTTTACAATATTTCATAATAAATAAAACTCAATTTCCATTTAAAAAATGATTTATTTCAAATCAGTCGATATTAGTGGATATTTACAAATTGTCCTTTTATTTAATTTAATAGAAAGATAAAATTACACGTCTATAACATAGTGGTCACTAGTAAAATTGGTAATGTTGTACAGAGTAAGTATATATTAAATAATAAAAATCGTATATCACAAAAAAAGACAACAAAGACAATATATATATATATATGGAACAAGTTATTACAAATTTACAAAACAATCACGGCTACAACACAGTTCACTCATTGTTATGTTAAAGGAGATTAGTATTTTATATTCACCTCACTCACTGTAGTCTTTGTGACCGATTTATGGAATGATGCTCGGTACAATATTGAATGTCTATCACGGAACTAAAGGCGGCTCGTCCTCTAAAAGAGAAAAACAACGTGTTTAACGAATTTATCATCGAGGTTTCATGATTTTGCGACTGATCTAATGCAATATTCATCCGAAAGTCCGTAGGATTATTGTATGCATTTGGAGCACTAGGTCAAAATGACGTAATCATAATCGTACGTGCGATTTCATTAAAATCTCGTATGCATATTTTGACGGTAAAATAGAAGTTATTAGCTGGCTAGAGCTTTATTTATGACATATGGTTGTTATTTTTTTTTACTGATTAACGACTTCAAAAAACCAAAATTTATTAAAATTATTTTAAAAATCTTATTTTAATTTTGGAAACAGATTGTTTGTTCTAATAAGCTTTAATCGCACTGAAATAAAAATTCAAAACCATTAAAGAAGCAAACAAAGCCTCGGCGTGTGTAAACTAAGATGTCCACGAATACATTTGGTGGAAATAAAGTTAGGAGTTAGCTATTCTTATAGTAACTTACCTAAACACTAGATGTATCCGATGAACTATTACTCGCTCTCCGCAATGGCGGCGGAGGCGGCGCTGGTCTAAACCTCATCGGTGAGGGTGTGTAGAATTCGTCTCCTTCCCCGTCGTCACAGGACGACGGCGAAGGCGACGGCGATGGTGGTGAGAGGATCCTGTCGTCTTGCTCTTGCAACATTTGTCTGAAATCTTGTATGGATTCGTTGAGAGACCATAATTGGGAGAGCAGAGACAGGTCCAGCTGCCGTAGACTGTACTGAAATTGAAATAGAACGTTGTATTTTTTTGCTATTTTTAGTGTTGATAGAATTACATTTTTTTTGAACGAATTTTTTCGTATTAAAAATAAAATAAGAATTTTTATTCTCCTAGCTGTACGTTGTGGGTAAATGAAGATGGCGCGTTCAACACCAGAGTAATGAATTTAGAAAAAGATTAAACGCAGGACCATTTTACGTTTTTATGAAACAGAGGCAGAGCTGTTTTTGCGAACGAATAAAGAAATGCTGGTAAGTTACAGTAGTTGTAATTTTTACATTTAAATCAACTTATTTATATAATTAATTAAAAAAATAGGTTCATTTTTAAGGGGGCGCGATTTTCTTTGACACTATTTAATTTGAATAAAAAAATCCTTCGATACTCGCTAAGGACATTTTCGAAAGTCAACTTTTCAATACAAGTTATTTATTTTTTTGACTGGGCGAGCTTTTTAATGTTTTGTTTGTTTACATCGCTCATTTTTTCTACAGTGTTCATAATTTCGTATTACGTCACCCATGTGATTAACTTCTTGCCAATATATGACCGCAAGAAATCAACAACAACGCATACCTTTAATTGCGTGCGTGAGCCTTGAGGGTGTGACATCTAAAAAAAATTATGTAATTTATTTAACTCGTTAACTTTGCGGAAATGCACTTGCGAGACTTTCTGCAATTTACGTTTCCGCAAAAATGCCGGTTTCTTTAAATTCTCGAAAAGGCAGTAACCCGCGTGGCGCGCGCGCGCCATGATCTCTGTTATTAACTCGCCTCGCGCCTTTTTTAAAAAGACATTTTCTCGCAGCAGGTTGAAATGTCACTCATATTAACTTTCACTTATCCCGTTGAGAGTGTTACGCCAATAATCGCTTTTTCATCGTGATTCGTCGGATCAGTTCACTGCGAAGTTGCTTCGCGGGTCGACTGCAAACGGGCGCTGCCGGCGATTGATTGAATCTGCGAGATTTTTCGCGAACGATTTGGGTCGAGGCGGGTCGTCGATAAATCGTCGCAGTTTAGCACAATTTATGGGAACCGCAGGTCGTTTTCGACGGCACGCTTGTATTTGTTCGTATTTTAATGTGGGCAAAGTACAGATGTCGGTTGTAATTTGCACGTTTAATTTCTCATGCGACCTTGTAACATTATAGCGTACGTAAACAACCGCACATTCTATTACGTGTGGTATTTGAAGAAAACGGTGTATTTGTGTTATGAATTGTGTGTACAGATGAGAGTTGAAAAATTAAATGAAATAAACGTGCAGCTTTAAAATTTCAAAAGCATATTTACGTTGTAAAATTTTTTGAGGATCTAATGAAATTTTCTATGCTTTACCCCTTAGCTAAATTGGTCGATCCCATTCATGCTGGCAATGAAATCCACTTTCTTTAGTAGGGAAAGGGGTAGAATTTTTAGTAACAAATAAAATCAAAGATAAAGTGATTGAATTTAAGTCAATATACAAAAGAATTAGTTGTTTATGAGTTTTGGGAAATAAATATAAGATGAGGAATTGGGAAAACTAAACTAAAATTGTGAAGTAAATGATATCAAAACATGAAAATAAATTAATAAACGCGAAAAAAAAACCAACAACAAAAACAAAAACTAGAACTGAAAGTGAAAATATAAATATCGGGTTTAAGTGAAGAAAAAGTGGAAGAAAATCGAACTAAATTTGAATTGCATATATTAAATTAGCCTTAATGACTTTTACAAATCTACTTATAATATGAGAGATTGCGAACTGCGTATACGTCTATGTGGTTTAAGTTAAAAAAATCTGGTAAAAAAACGCACCTTATTTAAATTACGCGCTACAATAACACCGGTTAAAGTTAATGGTCGTATCGGTTATTACTCTGCTTCGCTTTCACAACAATCTATTGAAACTTTTAGCGCAAAAAATTAACATTCACCTTCGCCGTTTGTGTCACTCGAGTCCTCGAATTTTTCGAAGCGATGGCGACGCTCTGCTCGGGTGGGTAGAAAATAAATTCAGCACATACCTTTTCGTGAATTACATCATCCGATTCGTTTCATTATTAGAGGTCGGCACTGTCAACGACACCAAAATACGAACGGTAAACGTAATTGCTATCAGAGATAATGACACCCGAGAAAGTTAATATTGGAATTAGGTTCGTTTCCCGTTTAATTATAGCAAATTATAGCAAAAAAAAAAAAAAAATCAAAGTAGAAATGAGTTGCTATTGTTCTAAGTGGGTGTTTATCTCAATTGAAACGCAATCATTAAAATGTAAAAAATATATAGGGGACTTTTAAGGACCAATTCTTATGAGTATCTGAATTAAATGTGAAATAATTTTCTTCTTCTGATCGTCGATTTTCAAATTATTTAAAATCTTCACGGTTTCTTCAATTTTTGAAACACCAGATTGTTTTAATTTAATTGTCGCACGAAACCCAGTGGCCAAGTATAATTTTTACCTACGGCCAATTTTCCTGCACACTTCTAAACATTATGACGCTCATAGGAAAACACACCGAGTCCTGACCTGATCTTAAATAAAAAGATTTCAGATTTCGTAGGAATCATTAAGCGATGTTTATAGGCAAATGTGTTGATTTTATTTACACTCTTAAAATTTTCAATAATTATGCTATCGACGGAATATTCGAGCACGAGCCAAATTAATTTCCATCGCATTTTTTCAACCTTCAAACCGAAACCATAACAATAATTAAAAAAGACAATTCCGGCGAACTTAAAAGGAATTGTTGCGCCTTCACGTCAACCGATTGCGGGCAGGCAGTTTTACATTCACGAGCGCAAGTGAAACTCGCAATTAACCTCGGAAAACATTACCCGCCGAACACAAAGTAGCGAATTATTAGCATTGTGGAGACCGCGCGCAAAAAATCGACACACCGAATCGCTTCCACATGTTGCGTGCGAGCGCATGCTTTTCTGCAATTAATCTGCGTACCGCGCGCTCGACTAAATCTTATTATTTCAAATCTATTGCTTCCTGGGTAAAACCGAACGCCGTAATTTACCGACGTATTTATATTAATTAGAGTGGATAAAAGTGAACATGTATCGGCGTTCGGCTCCGAGCAGGAAATAAATGGCATTCTCCGCATGTTTGCGTATACGACTTAATGATGCGGCAGTTTAGATTTTTTACGTTGGGAATGTCCGCGAAAAAACAATCCTTGGATCATGCGATGAATATATATTTGAGGAAATCGTGAATTTAATACGCCTCTGGTGTGAGCTGGTAATAATTGCTGCTATAAAATTGCAGAAAGCTATTTTAAGTGGCAGCAAGTGTACAGGATAACTGTACATCATATCAAATGTCTATTTTTCTACATAATCTCGTCGATGCATTTCGACGATGTTCCAAACTTTTGATTCCACCGTTGAATGTGATTTTTAATCTGGCGCTTCGAACTAATTCTTTCCCGTCTAAATGGAAGAAGGCAAGAATAAATCCTGTTTACAAGAAGGGAGATCACTCTGACATTGCCAACTATAGGCCTATTGCGATTCTTTGCAATTTTGCTAAAATATTTGAGCAAATTTTGTACAGCGCTATATATAAGAATATTTGCTCAAGGATATCGCCGGTGAAGCATGTAACAAATTTGATGTGTGTTGCTCAGGACATATGCATTGCTTTTGAGGATCGCAGCCAACTGGATGTAATATATACAGATTTTTCGCGGGCATTTGATATGATTGATCACCACATATTATTAAACAAACTTGACCAATTTTGATTTAATTCTAACCTAATATTATTCATGACGTCATACTTATGTATTAGAATTAACTACGTAAGTTATAATGGTTTTAAGTCAGATGAATACATAGCCTTGTCAGGTGTACCACAGGGTTCTAATTTGGGGCCGCTATTTTTCTTATTATTTATCAACGACTTGTTTGATTCTCTAACCTGCTGTTTTATTTGACAGCCAATTAACGTTTACATACCAAGTAATGCATGCACGTAAGTCAACAGGTAGTGCTCTTGGATTTGTTATGCGGAACTCTAAACATTTTTCGAATCAAGATACCATTAAGAGTCTTTACTTCCCTCTGGTGCGTAGCAAGCTTGAGTACGCTTCTACTGTCTGGAGCCCAATTTACGTTTCACAGAAACTTCAACTTGAACGAGTTCAACGACGGTTTTTAAAATACTTAAATTTTAAGAAGTATGGTATATATCCCGCAAGGAATACTGAGCATGATTTGTTGCTGCTTGAGTACGATATGGTTTCTTTGGACACTCGTAGAGCTATTGCCGGAGCAAACTTTTTACGCAATTTAATTCATTATAAAGTGATTGTTCCCTATTATTGGAACAATTTTTTTTCAACGTACCGAGGCTGTCTTCCAGAACCAGTGTAACTTTCTTTACTCCCAGTTGCAGGACTAATGCCATGTTGAGAAGTCCTATATTCCAGATTTGTAGGAGTTCTAACGTGTATTTTGACGATGTATTTATATGATCAATTAGAGTGTGAGCTATCTTGGATTGTTATTTTCTTATTTTCAGTTTTGTTGTTGTGCCTTTTTTGGTGTATACTGTTGGGCACAAATAAAGTTTATTATTATTATTATTATTATTATTATTATTAAACATGGCGTTGAACAGAAATAGATTTTCGACATTATTTTTCGTTCGTCGTTAAACAACACACAATAGATTTTGTACGTAGTAAGTAATTATTCCTGGTAGCAGAGATGACTTTATTGGCTTGCTTCAGATAAAATAAATAGAGCTAAATTTACCAAATGCACCACACAAGATGATTCAATTAGTGTCTCGTAAATGCGAACATTACACCTAACGTATAGGTCGTCTTGGGCGCTTGTTTACTTTTGCCTTGGGTAAACGAATGCATCTGTAGCTGCGCGTAAATGACTTCATCGCCTTAATATTTTCCTCAAAGTTGTAATAAAATCGCGATGAAATCGAAAAACCGCGGCGACCGGAAGCATTACTTTGTGTGACATTTCAAATTAGTCATTGTTTATGTACGTACTGAACTGCGTTCGAAACATTCCAGAGACATATGCTCCGAATCGAATTAACATAAATCGTTTTAATGGCGTTTTGTTTCGAATTTATTGGATCATAAATTCGGTATTATTTTTCTTTGTTACGGACTGTTTGTAACGTTTTAATTTATGACGTCCTGATTATTGTTCGGTGCGGGTTTTTTTATAAACAAATTTATTGCACAATATTTTTTAAATAAATATGGGGACATTATGATTCACAATTTACACGAAATACTTTTGGTTTGCAACATTAAATTAAACTAAATTTAGTTTGAGGGTAATTTGTTTGTACAACTATTTCATGAAGACGATCAGGTATCGACCATGGCTGGCCCTTCATCAATCCATTCATTTGCAGTAAGATTCAAGTATAGAGTTTTTGTATTTTTTTTGTTAACTAAACCGTTTTTTTGCAATACTGATGTGTATTCCTATACTCTTTATCTGGATATGTTTACTTTATTTTTAGCTAACTTTGGCAGACATCTTCGTTCACCTGAGATATGTCGCATAAATTTCCTATAGGTCCTTGTTTACTCTGCTTTCCAGGTAGACTCAGGGTAAACACTTAAAACCAATCTATCTGCCAAAGTAAACAAACGAACGCATCTACAACTGCATATGAATAACGCTATAAGTTTCATATTTTCTCCAACATAACTATAAAAGCAATTGAATCTCTCTTACCATTAAGTCGCACAGAACAATAAATCTCAATAACTAAAATAAATGAAATTTCTTTAGTGGAACAATATAAATAACAGTTCCTAGTTCCCACAAAGCATGTAGCTTGACAACCATGGGTCTGTAAAATAACCCAAATTATAATTAGTTCCAAAAGGACGAATTTAACTAGTTCACGGATAAAAAAATTACTCTCTCATGTACATGATTTTTTGAAGCACAGTCTGCATATCTAAAATTTGTGGAAAGAGATAATAAAAGTTTGAAATTTTCTTCAACTACGGCCAATAAAAAAAATGCCAGAATAACTGGACAGCAAAGATTTGCCAGCTAAAACTTTTATACTTTGAAAATCTCGTCGTAACGACCACAAGAAAATTGTCGAAGCTGCTCGTTCTGGTTCTTTATGGCTTGGTAAATAGCACTATATTATTTTTAAATTTTCATCCTATTAAATGTTTCAAATTTTGGTGCTAATTTTTTTTAGTTACCTTTTGGATGTGCTACAGAATTATTTGTTACTAGGTATCTATATTGGTGGTGTTAGAAACTAGTTACATTTTAATCGGGAAACCATCCCCACAATGACATACAGAGCTATATTTACGTTCACGACGACACAACGATTTTTTCCATACCATTTTTTGATAAACTACCTTTGTAAGAACTCGGCAGAAGCGTAACTCATGTATGCGATTAATTTTTACCTGTTTGGGGTTGCACAACATTATTTATTCCCTCATTTACAATACAATACAATACAAGTTTTTTTTGCACGACCTTTGCGGGCAAACTACCCCCTCAAGTACCATATGTGTGTGCAGACTGAAATTTATAATTTATTAACAGTTTCTCGGGGTTGTACAAAAGTATTTACTGTTCAGGAGGATCGTTTTGTGACCATGTATCTCTTTAACGGTCCCTCAATTAGTGAGCAAGTTTGTAATTACTCGGCTAATTTACTCGGGTACTGATTTAATGAATTTTTTTTCAGTTTTGGGAAAATTTTTAAATTATAATTATTCAAATTATAATCGTTTTATTTAATTTGGTAGCATTGAAAACGATTCAGTGAAGCCTTGACTATAATTATGGCAGCTAAAGGGCCATGGGTTTAATACGAACAATTTTCCCAAAACTTTTATTACATGTAACGTATGTAACAATCACATCTTCACATCTTCACGTATTTGTGTTTTTCATATTTTATTGGCACACCTCTGACCTCAGGTACTTCATCAATTTGCTCTCCTGATCTGTATATCAGCACCCAAGTATATCATCTAAATGTTAGATTGTTTTGAATACGTTTACAAATGTCATCTGTCTATTCTATTTTGCTGTTTTTAATTTTTTTTGTCTTGTTTATTTTCTGCAATCGTCATCACGTCATTTGCAAATACCCTGGATATTTTTACCATTTGTAGGTTCTTATATCATACACTTATTTCTTCTCTCTCTCTCTGTGTGTACACGTTTTGATTATATCGTCCATAAATACATTGAAAAGCGGAGGGTTTAGCCCTTGTCCCAATTCTTCCTTAGTCATAAACACGTCCAATTTTCCATGTTAATTAAATATTTACAATATATTTGTCAAAAATATCGATGAACTCAGATTTTAATCAAGACAGCCACTTGACTCTTAATAAACCTTTGATATTTACACCAGCACGTATTAGCTGCCGCAGCCTTGGCCATATGTCAATAAACTTCTTAAAAAACTTTTTTTGCTTTAATATAAAATAAAAAATATAAATAAATATACATTCTTACAAGATGCACTAAAATCGAATAACGTAGTTTGTTTGTGTAACGTTAAGTTGTTTATAATCAGGAAACGAGGGCATTGTCGACGCATTGATTACTTCCTGCATATCGCTACGCATTGTAGGTGTCTCAAAATAAATCTCCTCGGTTCAAACGCGTGGCATTGATAACACGTTTCTCCCCGCGCCCATTCAATACCCACAGCGGAGATAAACGCACGGAACACTTGGTCACTTCGCGAAACGACCGTCATAATAAATTGGGTCGGAGAAGAAACCCGAGCGAGATTTTATAATCTCGCAATGTTGTTGCTTTGGTTTTACAATAAAACGCGATTTGTGTGTGTATCGCAGTATGAAATCTTTTGAGTTATCGTCGGAGTTTGCATATTTCGTCGTCGTCGTCGTCGTCGTTGGGAGTAGCTGCGGCAGTGATGCCCTGGTAACCTTAGCGAGTTCCTCCCACCTAAGTTACAGTTACGAAGTTTCTAAGTGAACTCTGCGACTTGTTTAGTAATCTCGCCTCTAAATCGTTAGGCCAGTGATTGCGCAGACGTGCTCGCGAACATACATCAACAAATTGACTTGTCCGATATTGCAAATGGAATGGAAGTTATTATTTGCGCAGCGACTCGAATTTCTTGTGCAATGCAATTTATTTTTGAACCTTACATATCCGAGATTACATTAATTTGTGGACGTGGGCTTATTTTTAAAGATCAAATAATAAACATAACAAACAATAAACGAAAGTATTGTATCAAGGGATGACTTGCTTTAACAAACTGATGTTATGCTGCAATGGCGATAGCGCCGATAAATATTGATACGATATCATGTCGCGAGATAACGAATGAATTGAGTTTTTGTTAACCTATGTAGCGTTATAGTATATTATTCAATGAGAGGTAATATGGGCAATAACTTTCGGGCTACTTTTAGCAGTTTGTTTAATTTTATCAAATGAAAAACTGTGGACATCGTCTGATCCATGCAAAGTTAATTTCTGCTGCCACAATAATCACATCACTGATTTGCAAATCCTAAGAACTATTTTATTAATACAAAGCAACAACGCCATTACCTTAAGAGACCTCAAAATAAAACTATCGCTCGACTTGCCTTGGGGACAAAACCTTAAGCGACACAACGCAAACGTTTGCGTAAAAAATTCCACGAGCGAAAGAAGAATATTCGCGTGACTGCATTCTCGGAATGCTGACATTTTCGGAGACGCTATTCCGCAGAATTTTTCTCTGGCGCGCCATAAAAATTCATGCGAGCAGTCGCGCATCTCGCCTTACATTTTCATGAGACGGTTTTCTGCGTTTTCGAGTGAATTTGTCGCACCGGGACGGTCGTATTAGTTATGCAACGCTGGTCTCCGCGCCTGTTCGCCCGATACACCGTATAATTTAGCATCTGCCGTCTGTTTGTTGGAAGTTTTCGATGTGCACTGCGACGCACCCACCTGTTCGTCCCATTTGCATTGTTTTAACATAGGTTAGATGTCGGAAGCGATATCTTTGTCGCTTTAACGAGAGCATCGAAACTTTCATGTGGACGTGATGAAGTTAACGCAGGATTGGCGTTGATTTCAAGGATTTGAAATAGATCTTAATCAGCGGCAAAGGCGGAATTTTTCTTTCGTATATACTGAGTGGAGCCATTAAAAGAGCACATAGATGCTATGAAACTTAATGTCAATATTTAATATTTTAAGTTTTATATCCGCAATAAATGTGAAGTTTATTATTATTATTATATCTATTAAAAACAATCGAATGGGTGCATTTTTGCAAGGGATGGTAAGGACAAAGATATTTAACTTTTATATGGAGAGTAAATTTCCAACTGTAAAGGAATTGCACTCTGAGATAATTAACGAAGTGCAAGATTTGCCAGATTTTCCCAGAGAACATTTCATTTAGAAAATTAAATAGTACGCGCATTGAATTTTGACTTTGGTATTGTCGGTTGGATATTTGTCCTTTCCTTCAAAATATGTTTTTCGCTGACTTGCGATATTTTTTTGTTACTTCAGCTGCCATAATAAAGTCAGTTGTTGGACGTTAAATTATTCACGAAATTTTTCATAAGATTTACAGCATTAATTTTTAACTTTGTACAAGTTCCCTACGATGCCTTTGCATAACAACACGCCAATGTGACACAACATCCGCTCAAGGATAACAAATACGTACAGCCGCTTATCATTATTCATAACCACAGATTGCTTTAAATCTCTTAAATTATAATAACCCTTGCAATAATCAGAGCTGCAACAGCGTCGTCTAACATCGCGATTTCAGCGAATCAATCAATCGACAACGACCTAATTGGCGCCAATTGAATAAGGTCATTTAAAAATCAGTAACACATCCTGCTTGTTTAATTCGGGCACGTATCACGTTATCCCGGCGTGCGGGCAAACTATATAATTCGTCACGCGCAATTTTAATACACGCATTGTGCACGGCTGACTTTCTCTGAAATGAAAACGGATCGGTAAGAAACTATAAGATAAGGCCAGTTAGAAAAACGTATCCTTTTAATTACAGTAAATGTACAGTTCGACGATTTGTCGTCCATAAAATTATGCAGTTATTTCACGTTAAAAATGAAAGTCGATTTACTTTTTGGATCATTTAGGTTTGTGATTAGGTTGTTGTGAACTTATGATGCAGAGAACCGGATGTTGCTTATATTTTATTCGCGTAATTCCCATATAATTAGTCATCATTTGTTTACTTAATTTGCGGTAAGACTTCAAACATAATTGGATGTAGCGAAATTCGAAATGGATTCATCGAGACGGCCTACTTACGCCACGACGTATCGATTTATTGATTGCTCTGGCCATTAACCACAATCGTACATGTATATGGGCTCTTGTGTTGGGAAAAACGAACGTTTGAACGAACCAGATCGGAGTGCACATTTAATGAAACACTTATTACGACGTGACTACAACGTCGGTTATAATTAATTCGCGTTGGATTACTCCTAACGTGCTGACGACGCTGTAGCTGGCAGCTAACACGTGTTCGTACATGTACGCCACCATATTCGCTTGCTTTTCCGTGCATAATTAAGTGGGCCTTAAATACGTGATTTCCAGGTTATCAGCTATGAATATTAATCGCGTCAGCGAGCCGTGACTCCGAGCTAAAAGAGGGCAGAATTCTACGATAAATTTATTATTTTCGTTGGGAAAGTATAAAAATAACGGTTTTTGTTACTTTACATTTCTTTAAAAAATGTCGCATTAAAATTGTTAAAATAAAATAGTGATTAGTAGCAGTGGAACTGGTTGATTAATGCTCGAGAACAATGAGAACCTTTATATGCAGTTCATTATCAATTATGATGTACACTACGTGCCAATAAAATTGAAAAAGCTGAAATCTTAACAAAGCAACTGGCTGTGTTTGCGATACGTGAACAAGGAACTGCGTGTAGTCGACTCGTGGCGAGTTGTAAATTCGACGAGAATTTCGATTACGTTTCTCGCTCACGTATGTTGCGCCAAATGATTTGCGTCGCTACCGTCTGGGTTTTATTCAATCTTTCGAAGGCTTGTTCAGATAAACCTCTTTAACTATTTATTATGACTATTTACAATAGACATTTTTTCGCAATTACAATTGGTACTGATGATACACTGGATGTGTTACTGTGTTGCTTCGACTGTTGTCGTGTTACTGTGTGTAACTATGTGTAACTGTTGTCTTGATACTCGTACTTTGATTGTGTTGTGCCATTGGTTGGAATAAAATATCCCCACTTTGATGCAAAACGAAGAACTCGTCGTGATTGGTAAAAGAATGAATTTAAGGCGATGAAAGAAAGGGAAGTTTTGCTCGACATTTGGTTCAGAGGATTAATCTAAAATCCCGAGAGCCAATGGTCTGACATTGAAAGAGGACGAATTGTTGGCCTGTACAAGTCAGATATTCCGTTTCGTGAAATTGGTCGAAGGTTGGATCGAAATCCTTCAACAGTCCTTCGAGCATCGACTGCGTGATCTGAAGAACATCGTCGACTAACGAACGTGAAGATCGTCGCCTTAGACAAACAAGTCTTCGGTGCATATTTCGTTCTTCGACTGCAATTGGTGTTGACTGGATGAGAAATCTGAGGTAGATACTGTCGCTGAGAACTGTGTATCGACGATTTCATCTTTTAATCTCCACCCATACCGGCCTTTACGGCGTCTTCCTTTGACGGAACTTCACAAAAGAGCCAGACTCGATGAATGGAATCGCATAATGTTTAGCGACGAATCCAGACTCTCTTTGTGGCAAAATGATCGACGGGTAATGGTAAAAAGATTCCGCAACGAGCGAGTAAAAATTTCAGCTTTGTGACTCAACTCTGTCGTGATTTTTTTTTTGGCACGTAGTTTATATAAAATATGATTAGTGTGTAAAAATGGCGTTTCGTTCTTATTATTAGTTCGTCAGCAGATGTACTCTGTTTATTTTAATATTCATTGCATTTTAATGCGAAATTAATGTCCACACTCTCATGACTTGCTTCATTTTACCATTTCTATTCATTTGAGTCGCCCTTAAACGACAAGCTATGCAAATGGCGAGGGTTTTGGGCAAAGTTTGTAAATGTTTTACCATCAAGGTGTATCACGCTATCCATTCTAGCTACACTGCAAGAGTGGAAATCATAATCATAATAAAAAACCAGTTACTATTAACTAAATCTAGGACTATATTTAGACCAGAAATTGATTATTAAGCAAAAAATTCAACTTAAAAGTAGACATCTAAACTTTCCATAGACAATAATTAATGTTGTGATAAAGAACTTGTCCTTTGATTAAATTTTTAATAAATCTTTTTAGTTGCAGTACTATTATTTTTCAAGAATCATGACAAGAAGTGCTGTTTATTGTAAATATCTAAATATTTTCAAAGACTTTTCAATTTTTAACATTTTTTTGCGATGGTTTCAAATTTTACGATCTGCTATTGCTCGAACTAATAAATGGGTGTGAAATAAGTAGAACGATGTAAGGCAAAAAGGGGGCCTGGAAATTTTTGGGCAATATTGTACGTCAGACCTAAACTTGAATGTGCTTCTGTAATATATCATAAAGCACCTATACATTAACATTTAATAGAAAAAGTTCAAGCTTTTAAAATGTCCACAAAAATTGTGTTTATCCTGCAATAGGATTGTTATCACACTAACAATTCGTTATTATGTTCGATATAGAGACCTTGGAATCGGAATATCGCGATTAATTTTCTGACTCCACGATGTCAATCTAGACGCAGTTCTACATTTTATAGTCGAGCATCAATGAACAATGTGGTAGGAATTAATTTAATTCTAACAATGAATACGAGTTTAATGAATTTATGTTATCTACCTAGATATTAAAACAAGCAGTTAGAAGAAAGAAAAAAAATCATATTTTTCAACGTAAGAACCATTAACAGTCTTTGAAAAAAATCTTTTTATAATTCTGCAAATACGACTTCACGGCAGCTAGCTAGCCACCCCTACACACATGAATATTTAGTTGGCATAATCATTTTCATTTATACAACTTTATACTTGAAAAGTGTTGAAAGATTTCATAGCGTCGATTACTTTTTCGATTCCCCAGTTAATAATTTTCATTTATCAGCACAATTTATTACTATTAAACAAATGCGTCGTCCAATGTCCGCTGATTACATATCGCCGTTCCAATAATTGGATATTATTGCGCATTTCTTCCTTTGTTGTGTGCGTGAAATTTCCGCTCTACTAGTAAACATTTGTTATCTCATACGTTACACGGTGCTCGCGCTAACAACCCAAACCCATTAATTAGGATAATTCCACGGAGGATACTTTCACTGAATTATTACATTTTTATGCGAAAAATATGTAAATCACGTGCATGGTAGTCGTTTAGTTGATCTCGGGGGTCACGATTTCTACTATAAGACATGGTATGTTACGTAGTTACTCCTCAGCACATCACTTGGTGTCAGATCGTTAATTACTGTCCTAATAAATATTTTAGTTAATTTTATCGTTATTTTGATGCACGTCAATATGTTTGTGTTACTCGTTGATTTTTGATCAACATTTTAACATCAGACTATTAAAAGATCTGTTTGGCCATTTTGATAACTTGACACTTCATTCGGATGAGTTATAGTATAAATTTCAACGCATTTTAAGACCAATCCGCTATTTAGCATCCGGCGATTAATAAATCGTTCGGTCGCCAAGTAATTTACTACGAGTTTTTGATTCGACCAAATCGACCCCACAGGAGCGTTTCAATGGCGCCACCGAACCCGGTCTTGTACTACGACAACATTCTTTTCGTCTCTAAGCCGGATTTGTGAAGTAACGTGGGATTTATTCATTTAAATGCATATAACTTCAAGTGTTAATGCTTTCTATCAAGCCCTTTGCGCTGCCGACCGTAACGACTTGAACACATTGAATTTTTTTAAATGGTTCCTTCTATATATGTTTTTGGGTGTAATTTGTTTTTTTTAACATTCGCGACCTCCAAAGCCCACCAGTCTTCTTCACATAGAATTGCTCAACTCATTTGGATTTTATTTTTCTTCACTTTCAAATTTGCACACTAGCCGCCTCAGGCAACACCTTGCCGCGTAGTCTTGTTGAGATACTCATAGATATTAAAGAAAAGTTCTACGAGGAGACTTGTATGCTAAAGTAGGGAGGGAGGAATCCATGTGAACCATTATTAGTAATAGAATCTGGGTGATCTGACAATGTCGCGAAAATTGACGAGATTTGATTGGTTGTTGAGTCGCCGCTCGTGCATGTTGTGTCATTGCGTTTGAATCGATTGTGATGGCATTAATCTCAATTTGTACCATTAGGAGTAGTTCTACGTAAATATATGCGACCTATAACCTGCACCTTTCATTATGTTTTTTAAACGCCAACTTTTGGTTCCCAGACAATCCCCTCATCAACTGCAAAGTCGCATAATAACCCAAACAATGGCTTGCGGTATATCACACGTGCGGCGCGGGCCTTCCTAATTTACATTTTTTTGCCATTCGTTGTACACAACACCGTTATGAAAAAAAAAATTACAATCTTTCGGAAACTTCCAATTACTTCCAGTACGAGTAAAACGAATTATAATTCGGGCCAAATTGCACGCGAAAGCAAAGTGTAACGTGCCGGCCGGTAATTCGTTTCCTCGGTAATTGCGAATCCATCGCACTTTAAATTAGATAACGCCGTAAATGTGTCAACGTACCGTAAGAGTTTTCTATTACGTAAGGTCAGAGAGAGAGAAGAATCTCGGCGATTTTCCTCGCATTTGTCGATGTAATGAATAGTTCAAATCAAGTGGGTTTAATTATATGAAAAGTTCTTGAATTGCAACTGGACAATTGCGTATTACGTTCACGTTCCGGCGACAACAATGAAGTGTAGTTATCAGTATCTTATCTTCGTGTATTTTTAGAAAGACATGCATATTGTTACGTGTGCTAGATACAGCAATTCTATTTTAAGTTGACATTAATTATTATATTTTAACAATTCAAAAAAAATATATTGTTATAATTTGGATAAATCTGACTCATTTTTTCAGGATTGATTAATGTTGAAATTTTTAGAATTTTTTGCCATTTGATTGTTTGTTTTTTTGAAATTTTTTTCCTAATGCAATGAGCATTCCTGTTACATTATTTTTTCCTTTTTGACGACATACACCCCACATCGACTGTGATTGAGATGGTCTGCGCATTTATCAGCCTTATTGGGATGATTAAAACAGTTCCCTTCGAAAAATTAGTTCAACTGTTAAGAAATTGCACAATTTAAGAAAAAACACAAAAGCAAATTAACAACTAAACCATGAACCCGTTGGATAATATCGCCGCAGAGACGATTGAGTATCTGTTACATAACCAACGATACTTTCACGAACCTTAACAGAAAAACGCATTAAATATATGGTGCAGCCTCGAGTGCAGCAGAGTCGGTTCGCGCGAAAAATTCCATTCAAAGGTCGTACGTACACTATTATTACTATTAATACACGAACGGTCACGTACCAATATAAACGATGAATTTATCGTAATGAAAACTGAAAACTTCAGCCGTAAAATGCACAGGTGACAGTCCGCGTTACACGACCATGAGATATTTTTCCGCGGCCGATGAAAAATGTACTATTTACTTTGAATGATCGCTGCGAACGTAAACACATTTATCGCAATATCCACGCCGTTAAATATCGCCTGTGTAAATTAAAGGCAATGAGTTACGTAAGGCGATTACCAATAATAAATCAAACGATTTCGCAATGTCGTGTTAAACAGGAAGATGAAATAAATCGTTGATTCGGATGGTCGAGAGTTGACACAACTGTAAAATCTTCGAAGTACAGTAAAGTAGTGTCACGCGCGATTGAAATTGCAGGTAGTTCCAAATTATGGTCATGATCAAGGAGCAAAAAACTGCAGATAAAAATTAGAAGACAAGGAATACAACTCTGTTGCATTTCTTCACATCATAAAACGTATGGGGGAGCGTTTTATTGGGTATTACAACCACGACATCTAATACAAGTTGGAGTCCCGCTCGGTAGAGTATTAGGCCCAATATTTTACTTTTCTAAATCTTGATTTTTCATAATACAGAAAATATTTTAACATTTTCGCCAGATATAAATCTACACAAGATCTTCACCAAGTAACTTCCGAGTTGTTGAATCATCGAAAGTTATTATTTTATTATGCAACAATATTCAAATTTCTCCCAATCCCCCCAGCTCCAAATTACGACGATTTACCGCGAATTTAAAACGTAACCCACAGCCTGGGGCAGTGAATGCGATCGCACCAATGGCTATCGGTGGCCGAGTCAATGCAAACATGTTAGCGAAACACCCGAGCGACCTTGACACTTTGCTCAAGTGCGTCGGAGGCGCGCAATTAAAAATCACACAAGGCGCAGGTAGATGAAGCGCATTGTATGCACAGATCGAGCTAATAACGTCCGTTGTGATCGAATGGAGTCTAGTTATCGCGGTGGAGATTGCGAAATTGATGAAAGGAAACTAATTTCGAATAAATGCATTCTCGTTAGTCACTTATCGCGTCTTTTATGCGTTTAAATAGAAACCGCGTTATTTTTTTTTTTTAATTACGATTACGAATTAAATACTTACAATGGGGCATATGGGATAGGAAGGAATTAGGAAAACGAATGTTTTCACATCGTACTTTGCTTTCGTGGTACAATGGAGTCAGGAGTAGAAATATTGGAAATACAACGTTACTAAATTAGAAAGTCTGTAAATAGTAATCTCGAGCACAGAGGTGTTAGAATGTCGGACGAGTAATTATTGGGCGTCTGTTTGGTGGTGTAACAAGGCTGTTATTTGATAACTGTCAATTTTCGTCTATGATTAGGTAGAAAGTGTAGTACTAGGCCATCATCAGCTCCATGGGGGTAGTTGTCAAAAACAGATATGTATATGCAAGTCTTGCACGAAACGGTTGTCGTCAGCTCGGATTAACAAAAACTAGCAAGGAAATTCTAGAAAAATCAGAACATAAAATAATTACATCGACCCATACGTACACAAGATCCACGATGTCAGATAAGTGCTCCTGGAAATATATCCAAGAGTTATACGAGGGGAGATCATTATTTAGCGTCCCTGACGTAGTAGGAATTGAGTGACGTTGAATCAATTTGACAGTATTAATCATTTGTTGTTACGTTGGTTTAATTGCAGTTTTATCACTTGTTACTTGTTCAAATAATTTATTATATATTTAATTTATTCGCCAGAGCTGATATGATGATAGAGAGGTTACTTTCATTAAAATTAATTAACTAATTAAAACATTTGCATCGTTTGAAACTTTTTATAGTTTATCTTAAGTCTTATCTCAGAGATAAGTTGAACGTTTAGCATAGATAAGAAATTTCACAGCAGGCTGCGCTGTATATATTTGTAGGTTTGGTTATAAAAAACTATGTCTTAGTTTTGATGTGATGTACGAGTGGTTCTGTGTAGTTTTAATAAATTATTCGAATATCTCTGAATCAATTTTGCATTACCTGTAATTGGGTCAATGCTTCCCACGAAAGTAGCCCACGTGATGTCAACTGCTTAGTTAACTATTAACGGAAAATATTTATAAGCGACATGTTTCAATAAAAATGGTGGGTCGTAGGAGAGAAATAAATAAACAAATTTAATAATAATCTTGCATCGTTAGGTTGTCCAGTGAAATAAAATTGCCAGTCCAACCCAACCCAATAGGTCAACGCAAAAGATTTTACATTCGTTTTTAGAATATTTTATTAGGTTAGGTTCAGCATCATCAACATTGATTTGGAACAGACGTTTCGAGACTGAAACCAGTTCTTGTCCAAGATTAATCTCATTTAGTGATATTTTTTGTTTCATTTGATATATTTCATGCTTCATTGATGTGTTACACCTATAGTAGATTATTATTTATTATGGAAAAATGTCAAAGAGATAAATGCACCCAATATATTCAAAATACGAGTGCGCAATGTAACCTAGAAGTTAACAAACTCATATATTTTTCGTTAACACACCTACCCGACATATCGACCGCTGAATACAAATTCATTCATGTTTGTTAACTCCGCCCACATTCGCATGACCAAATGTTCTTCCTTCTCTCCTGGGGCATAAAAATTCCCTCACACGACAACTCGTGTAGACCGAAGAACAGTTATCTGCTCTCACTGTTCCGAATATCCAGAACGGTAAGAACTACGTCGTAAACGTCTTATAGATTGGCGCGCGTCGAGTAAACGTTTCGTAATATCCACTTTTGGGTGCGTTTCGTGTGTCATTTTTGAGCGTTCAAAATCGCCGGTGATAATGCTGTATGGTAAAAGGCGTTGTTTCCGTTTTATAAATTGCGGAGCGTAGTGCGAAGGCATTAAGTTATTTAAGCGATTTAAACGTTTACGAGCGCGCGAAGACAATTTAAAGACAACACGCCATTACCTTTATCGTTAGTTATTTATCGTTTTCGTTTATTCTCGAGTTCATGTAACGCGGTTCTCTGTTTGAATGAATGCGGGTCAACAAACGCTCGAGGATAGTCTAGCGCTGGATTGCATTGCGCGCCGTTCGGATAATGGCAGAAAAACGAAAATTTTCTTCGCGCGACAGAGATAAGTTGTTTATAACAATGGATCTTGAGTACATTTACTATCAAATATCAATATACTCTATGCTTATATAATTACTAATACAAAGCTGGTGTAATTTATTCGTTAACTTTCCGAGTCCATAAATTTCTACCGAAGATGGCAATTTATAAGTTTTTTCATAACCATGCACGGTATTTAAGACATATTGCTAAGGAACGAAGAATAAACATCAAAAGGTGAAATGTCATTCAATTACTTTGAAGCAAATAGGTTCAATTTTTTCTTGAACAAATTCAATCAATTATGAGTAATATATTTTCTTCGGTTACACAAAATTTTATAAAAAGTTACAAGCCATACAGATTTAACTGCAATGACGTATCGAATCACTTAGATTAATTAGAAACGGCGTTCTAACACGAACTGTTTAACTAAGCAATCAGTTATCGGTTTACGGCGATGGCAACGTAATATATTACGTCTTCATTTGAATAACGTTCCAACGGCCGGTTTTACCAGAAAACCATTCACAGGCAGGAATCGTAATCTACGTACGGCTGGCAGTGAATTGTGGAGCGATAACTTACTTCCTCGACGTAATTTTTAAGGCAACCGAAGTAAAACGTCGCAGTCCGCGACGTGAGAACTCCGGTGCTTTTTCCAATCCACGTCGCTTAGTCTACCGTGACGTCACCAGCCACTGGAACAACCATCGCGCTAATTATGATTCATCGGAGGCTCATCAAGGATGAAGTTGTTTGTTACGATCGTCGACGAATATTGTCCGATATTTGTCGGCGGAATCGCGTTCACCTTGCACGAAGTTTTCTGCGTTTTCCTCGATTACATGTTATTTTAAAATCATAGGCATCGAGATCCTGGAAGGTAAATATAAGCAGGCGTCCAGTCGATGATGTTAATCGAGACTGCTTTATGCAGCTATTACAATCACACAACGAAAACTGCACGCCGCGTTCGTTTGCTGTTGTGAATTTGTGATACGATCGCGGCTAGAAGGCTAAAAAAGTAATTATTGTTATTATCGGAAGCCAGGTTGATGGTATATGCAAGTTAAGTTATTGCTGTACTTTCGTCGACTACTTTTGCGGCGGTAATCACGACTCCCCCTTGTTTGTTTAAAAACCGGTATTAAAGGTGAAAACGGATGAATGCGCGCCAACGTGGGGGGGCAATAGAACATTTAAATTATTAATTTGTAAGCAAGAAGCCTCAATCGTGTACTAAAATTTGATTTTATTATGTCAAGGATGACGTCATCGAATAATATGATTGTAATTATGTAATCCTCGGAATAATAGTTTTTACTAAAGAAAATAAAATATTAATCATGGAGGAGTATTGGAGGTGTTCAACAAGACCATTTTGAAAATATTCCTCGATGATTAATTAAATATTAATAATGAGGAACATTAAAGTTCATTAAAAATTATTATTCGTAGGGTTACTACAGGTCCTAGTTTCGATGTCAAAGTTTAGAATATTTTTTTGTGGTTGATGGGTTTCATGAAAGTTGATTGTTTCAATGTAGTATGCAACCATGATCGTTTGGAGAAACTGGTAATGTCGAACATAAGCAAGTGGTAGAACAAAGATTCGCATCGAAGAAGGCAGGCTATGGACGAAGAGTCAATGAAAGCACTGCGTTATGTCTCACAAGGTTGTTTTTGGGTACTTGTTCAACGATATTAAAAAAATTTGATGATATTTGATGATTACTGTTGGTCAATTATTGTTAAAGAAATCCGCGCATCAAGTTTGGTCATTTCCAACGTATGCGATTAATCACTAACGACGTCATTAATTACGTATTTCAAATGTCTCATTTCGTCTAGTCCACGTAATCTACTTATAATTGCACGTGAATCGACCAATAACAAAAGTAATAACATTTCCCGTTACGTTTTCTACTTTGCATTTCACTAAAGTGTGTTATAACTAAATACCAAACAATAAACCCGTTTCAAGTCAATAATTACAGTGACATTGCAATCACAATTCAATGTGAAAATGAGACGTCGGTCGAACGGAAGGTCGCACTTGCTGCAGCGCTAAGGGGCGTGGTAAATTTATAAATTATTTATAACATAAAGGAATTTATTAGAAAATTTTGTACAGTTATTGGTATTAATGTATAGACGTGAACCGAGAAAAAAAATTAGTTATATAACCGTATGATGTAATGGTAAATATCGCAGGACGATAAAAACCTTTCCGAGACGAGAAACGAGGGTTGCTAGGTGCGATCGTGTAATTTGATTGGACGTTATCGATCATGTTGTGCCATCGAACCGAACGTTCCTTACGAAACGTACAAATTTACGATTGCAGTTAGCCCCCTCAGATCTTCGCAAACTTCTTTGTAGTAATTTTTTAATTATATTTCGTGGATGACAAATGTAACGAACTTATTAATTATTAATATTTCGTCATCCTCAGCAAGAGACGTTAAGACATTGTACTGTTACAACAATTTCGCAACAATTTTTTAATTGGACCATCCAGCTCCTAAACTGTCGTTGGACGAAACCAAAAGCACGTTACTCAACACAAATCATTACAATGGCATTTTAAATCCCTTGGCATATAAAGTGACATTTATTTTCTCTTGCCCAGTTTCACATTTGTCTCCTAAGTTTATCCATTGTGTCAGTCTGAAAGTAATAAGAAGGAAGTGTGGAAAATAATGTGGTGGCGAACATGGTAAAGCTGGAGATAATTGTGCCCCATTTTTTAGACGAGGAACAATTAGACGTTTAGACTTGCAACTTTCCGACGGCAAATTAAGTATCGTGCGATTTTTCTTGGAATCGAACATTTAAGATCAGTAATGTAGTAAATCATGCATTCTATTGTATTCATCCGGACCCAAGTAGTACAAGTGCGATTATAACGACAAAGTTTTATTTATTTTTATAAATCCGAACTGGTGTTATTGAATTAGATTCTTGATTATGTACGGTACGTTAATTTGACAATACTTTTTCTTCACAGATTCTCTGACAGATTATTTTCTCTCACTATGGTGTTGTTGTATAAATGCCCTCTTCCTGTTCGTTTACGAGATGATTTAATTCCCATCATCATCAGTTTATCGTCATTCTACATATTCTTTTCATGTCCTTCCTTTTCTTTAGCATAATCGTTTTGTTGTGGTTAGTTAACGTACATTGTCCTGTTGATTTTAAGCTTCAGGATGTCCTTTCCGCTTTTATGGCTTGTGGAAATGGTCCTGCCACTTCTCTATTATTATTAATCTTCTAAATTATTTAGAGCACTGGTACTCAAAGCAATTTGATCATAAGAAAAAGTTTAGATGATTGCTTTAACCTTGCGCTACCACGCAATAGGGATCAGTTACGGCACACCGATCATTATCCAAGAAGGTTCACGATCCGAGAAAGGATATCGTCCGAATTGCTCAAAGCTAACGGCTTAGCGAACATTTCGTTTCCGCGATGGCTCGTGATTAACCGCTGGTCGTTGTCGAGAGTACGGGCGTTAAAAGATCATATGCGGCGTTAATTGTACGCCTCCAAACGTGGAAACGCGACGACGACTGCGGACGGACGTTGATTATCACATCGCGGTTCAAAGCACTGCAGTTACATAAAATTTTAATATCGCGCGCGGCGACGACCAACCCAACCAAGACAGGTGTCCAGCAACAGCGGGACCGTCGAAATTGGGACACACCGTCTAATAATAACTCAAACGCAATAAATTATCTTATAATTGATCAACGGATGTTACAGATTAACGATTCGTATCCTATCATTAAGATAGCGACGAATCCAGGAAGTTCTCACACAAAATACCTGCACTTTTTTCATTCGCCATTCCCTCGCTCGGCGAACGTTAACCGCGAATATCAAATGTCGCGCCGAGTTCTAGGTTACAAGGCGTCGATTAAGTCACACTTATCGAAAACGAACAATAAGGACGCAAACAAGATTAATCGCAATTCCGGCGACGCGATTTTTCGCACACGCTGCCGCAATTCTGAATCACATCTGTTAAAATATCCTCGCGTTAGTCATTGCCGGGATTAAATTGTAAATGAGGCGTTTAAATGCAAAAATGCGCAGTACGTAATGTGTTTTAATTGCGTACGTAATGTGTTTTAATTGGAGTTTTAACCTTTCGACGACGTACGCCGAGGCGTACTTACTTGAAAACAGGTGTGTGTGTGTTGGGACGAAATTTAAATACGGAACTATTTAATTGAAAAATATCTGCGTGTCAATGAACACTGAAGGTCGCAACTTTGAAAAATGTCGGGATCACTGTTTCGTATATATTTTTTCAATGGTGGACGTTAAGACCCATGGGAATGTTAGAAGACATGGTTATTTCTCGAACTATAGTTGTTCACCGTTGAGGATTCAAACTAATATCGCTTGATGCCACCCACGATTGCTGGCCAAAAATATTCAAGTCCTCCCTACTCCTCTTCAGAGTTCAGTGTCAATATTTATATTCGTGATTTCATCATACGTGCTACTTAGGCAATGTATCACTGCTTGTTAATATTGAAGAAATATTTTGCAATACGAATATATTTATTTGCAATGACTATTTAAAATTTTATTGTAAATGAAATTTTAATTTTATTATTATTAAACTTGTGTTTAGTTTGAATTTCGAATTTCATAATTTCTTCAGTTTAAATTTCTTTACATTTTCAATTGTATTTTCAGATAATTTTAACATTTTTGCCAACTTTTGGATATTTTAGAAATATTTATGTATGTAAGTTTTAGTTCAACAAGAAAATACAACATATTTCTTATGGTCATTAATGACCATAATATGACCACAATAAGACTAATTAATCATTGCTACCTCCCTCTAACTACGTATAATTGTTGAAAAAAAATTAATTATCCTTCGTACGAAATCACACAATGAGAACTCAATTTGCTGCAGACAATGAACACGAGTTTCAATTTCTCAACTTCTATTTGTAAGACGATGTAAACACTGTCCGAAAAACTAAACATCCACGGATAAACTAAACATCTACGAATGAACCAAACACAAACGAATAAACTCAACACTTGGGAATAAATAAATCGTAACAACTTTTGCATTTTTGGCGGCCTGAACGTGTTACATTTAATGTAGAGGTCGTGCAACGAAGCTTTCGGTTTTGACATTTCACATAAATTAACACAGACATCATTATGTGCCTCATTCGACTAGACTTTAAGTCACCATTAATATCAATTTGATTTTTCAGAAACATATTTGCTGGAACAAGACATAGTTAGACTAATTGATCGAATAAATTCCTTTCTAGAAACCAGCCACTAAACGTCTATTGTAACTTCATGTAACAAATAAGTGAATATACCTAGATCTTCATTATGTTATGGCAATTTGTTTAAACTGACTTTAACACATAAACATGACGTTATTAAATCACTTTTAATTTAAATTTTTCAATTTGAAAATCGAGCTATTTTCAATAAAAAAAACTAACGTATTCGTTTATTTAACAAAAGAAAGTGGTTCAATTAATATTTTTATGTAATATCTCAACATTCATGCTAGTGTGTCGCGGCTCAGCACATTCTAATGAATTATTAATGTAATATTTTTTAATTAGTTTTATTATTAATATAATAGGCGCACGTAAAGGTTTTAACATTGTCAGGGTTCAAATCCACGGGACACCTTAACCACCAAGACTTAATGAAAATTTCATGAATCCATAATGAAAATGATCCCATACGAAATTTCACTTATTGGACTAAAGGTTCGTCCCATATTTATATAAAGAAATAACGTTGAGTTTTAACGAAAATCGGTTGCTTAGTGGTCTCTTTAATTCGTCGAAGTCTCGATGGTGTTGACCTAGCCGGTCAAAGTCGATCTTTGCTATCACATATCAGCTTTAGTGTTGACGTCTAGATTACTCACACAAATTCCTTGCAAGTAATCATGCAAACACGAGTGTGGTTTGCATGATTACATGCACCTCAGCGGATGTATTATTGACGATCTGACAAGTCCCGAAGGACGAAGCAGCTGTCATCACCTGATACAATATTTTTTAAATTTTTTTATGATAAAAGATTATAATAGAAATAACACATTTTCATTGATTTCACCCCAGTTTATTATTATTAACTGACAACTACTAAAAAAAAAGATGGTCTCTTTGCCTGATAATTAAGGCTAATTATTGTCATGTTATATCTTCTATTGTGCATTTTTTGCGAATTGGGTTCAGCTAGGTTTGACCCCTGAACTCGCACTGACTAAATTGACATTTTATCTACTAAGTTAATTGGTTTGTTAAATAGACTGAATAAAGTCAAGTTATTTATTTACTTTTCTTTACGCTTGCAAAAAAACGATGAAATTTTATACTGAATTAAAAATTAACAATAACTAAATTTCGCTATGAAATCATTTCGATAAAAGAAGGGACATCGAGATTGAAATGAACCGAAAACAAAATATCTCTAAGAATAAAACTTAATCATCAAAATAATGATTTTACCTAAGGCACGTACCAAATGTGTTAGTTAACTGGGTCAATTGTATATAATCCATTTTACGTTCGCCGCATTGGGCAACAGCGTCTACGTACTTCAACAACCTTCCGCGTAAAATAAGCCGTTAAAGTTCACCATTACAAAGCGAGCAGTCGGAGCGTTGTGCAAAAGAAGTTACTTAACCGGACGTTGCGGGAAGGTTGCAGTTTCGCCTTTCTTTCTTTAATAATTAATTTCAACGGCGGCGGAGCGTAAAGCAAAAAAAAAACTCACCATCTCGCGCCTGAGGATCGCAAGCTGGGCGTCGAGGTTCGACGGATTGGGCTGCGAGGTGCCGCCGTTCATCGCCGCCATCGGATGCGGCGGATAAACCAGGTGACCGGTGGCGCCGACGCCGGAGGCGGGTGGCACCGCGACGGTCCTCGCCCTGGTGGGGGTGTGCGGGGGCGGACCGTCCATAAAATTGAAATTCGAAAGACTCTTCGGCAACGGAGGCAAACCGTGCAGGTTCGACATCGCGTTCAACCTGGAAATAAGAGGGTCCACTGTACTAACGTCCACCGCGACATCGTCTTTATTTTCACTTTCGTCTATCGTTATTTGACAACTAGACAACCGCACTTCTTGACCGTCGTTCACTTCGATCCAGTCGGAATGCTGTATTTTAGGCAACTCTGCCTCGTAAATTTCCATCGATGGCTTCCTCTGTCTTTTTAGTATCCTGTCTTGTTCCTTCTTCATGCTTTGCAATTCGTTGATCAGCAACTCGTGATTTAACTTATCGTCGAATTTGACATGTTTTTCTTTGCGCTCGCCCGTTGAAGAATTACTTTTATCGGCGGGTGATTCTTGTGCCGAAGGATCTTGGGGAGAATTGTCGTCTTCGATCACCAGGACGGTAGCCTTTGGTTCTTCTTCGCATGCGGAATTATTCTCGTTGTCGTAATTCACCGTTATTTTCGTCTTATCCGCCGATACGTCAATGTCGTCTAATTTCGCGTTATCGTCGACCTGCACTTCCGCTTTATCGTCGTGAGTGTTCAAAACGCTGGCGAACATCTCATCGATCAACGTGTTGACGTGATTCCTATCGTTCAGGATCTCGTTCCAATTTTTATCGAGGTTGCTGGTTTCGTCCAGGCTCTTCATGACGGTGGTCGATTTGAAACTATCACCGCGATTTACATTCGACCGTTTGTCGGACGTCTTTCGCACCAAATTCACTTCGATTTTCGACGTCTTCATGTTGCACGATTCGAAAATTACCGTTCGCGTTTTCTTCGCGTCCTCCTGCGAGAGCGAGCGTTCCAAATTGGGCAGTTTTTGGTTAACGGCGGTCGAGTACGACTGCGATTTGGCGATCGGGATCATCTTGTTTTCGTAAATCTGGTCGGACGCGACGGAACTCCTGAAGTGATTTATCTTGGCGGGCGGGGGCGGCGCCGCTCTGAAGGGGACGTTCGGCTTGTTCGGGACGTCAGGTGCGTTCTTTTTCGTTTTGGAGAGCGCCTCCGCGACGGTGTTCTTACTGGGCCTGGGCGGCACAGGTGGCGGCGGTTTCGCCATCTTCGTAGCCGACGTCGACCTCATCATAATCATCGTTTGTTGCAACAGCGCGCGTGTAATTTCGTGGAGGAATTACTCATACGTAAATCCGTGAATCATCGCACACGAACGACGCGAAACCCGGCGGACGTACACTCGACGCTGGAAGTTGCGCACGACTGAGGTCGCGGCGAAATAAGTTGCTTTACCTTTTAACAGCAGATGACGGCGGTTAGTGGGGGTAGATTACAACTAGTAAAGGTGCCGTAGATACACGACGCGTTCGTTTGCAAAATACCTTATCTATAACAATGGCACTGGCACGGAATGCCGTCTATTATTAATAATAATCTGGATCGCATATTTTACTCGTTAATTATATTAATATTTTACGCGCATCAAGATAAGTGCTGAAATGTATGCATAATATACAAGAGTTCGCGTAAATTTATTAAAATTAACGACGTAAAATGTAAATTGAAAAATCGCAACATTCACAAATAGTGACAAGTTTTTGTCATCAAGGAAAAACGAGACATATTTGTGTAATTGCATCGAGTTTATAAAAGTCATTACGCTCGTCTATAATCATCGGTTAAGTAATAGTTTTATATATACAAAAAAAAAAACGATATATGCAATGCAAAATAAAACGAACACGTCGTAAAACGTTGATGATATTTTCTAAGAAGGGAGGTTGCAGGTGTGGTATTTAATTTTTACTGAGTGCATTGTTGCCAGTGGATACGTTGACCATTCAACCCGAAATTTGTATAATGCAAACCTTTTAACCTTCTCGACCTGGGGAGTTCATTTTATGACTCGCATCCGGTAAAGCACAATAGAGTAATTGATTTAGAAGCTCTTTTAGTTATAACGAATTGCTCTCGATTTCCTACGAAGGAATTGCGTAATTTACGTTCGCGAATATTGGAGAATTCAGAAGGATATACTGGAACTTCTGATGGAAATCCCATTTCTTACCAAATCCAATCAGATAAGGACCTGGTATCTCATCAGAACATTTTTTAAATTCCTTGTCATATTGTTTTTATTTGTTTCTTCTGAAGAAATGTTGTAAATGAACAATTTACCATTTTTTTATAATTTGTTTCCTCTAGCCTTGCCAGTAGACATCGATTAGAAACAACGCGTGAAAATCGATCGAGCTGCATTGCATAAAATAGTTATAACAGTGGAAAGAGCGTTTTACTCGTATAACATCAATGCATCAGTCAAACCACAATTCCGCGAATTTTTCTTGTAAACACACAACGAAACGGTATTCAATATCGTCAGCAGCAGTGATACCACTATCGCGCACGTAAACGCCAGCCCGTGCGGGCACTATCGCTCCTTCGAACGACGCACACTTCTCGAACCGGGCGTCACCAACGTCCGCACGAACGGCCTGTTAACGTATCGCACTTTTGTAAATCAATTTACGTGTCGTGCGCGTTCCCATCGGGCACAAACAATTATGTAACGTAACATTTAATTATGAGAGTAGAGCATTTTGCATTCGCAATGCTCGTGACCGACCTGACATTCTAACATTTTCTCTATCGAAGATAAATGGGTTTGCATCCCACAGAGCAACGCCTTCGGTGGACGGCGTTTTTGTTTATGTTTTTCGCGAGAGGCGAAAGGTTCAAAAGGTGGCACTCGCACGTGATACAAACATCACTAAGTGATTAAGTATAATGACGTGTAATCAACGATCCGTGTACGGTGCAGAAGAGTTGGGTACAATGACGCCATTGTCGTTCTTGGCGTGTGCATGCACGTACGTTGAAGACTCTTGTCATGTAGCTTCGATTCACGTGTGTAGGTTTGTGTAATTAGATGTAGAAGAAAAATGAAACATTGCTTTTTTTATTGATATACGTGTTTTGTGGTCCCCTGAATCGATCCTGACTATTTTTGGAATGACGCCTGAGTGTGTGGCTGTGTGTAAGTCTGTGCGCGCTCTAGCGCCCAAAGAAAACACAAACACAAAACAAAATTTTAAACTTAAGATTTGTATATAGCAGAAAAACGTCATATTTTGAAATCAATAGCTGAACCGGAAGTGATGGTTTACTCTTATCACTTTTTCGGTATCTCGAAAACATGAGTTTTTCGAAAAAATGTTCTTATGAAAGATAATATCATTTTAAACAACTTTTATTTGAAAAGTTTTTTTCGAAAAATTGAGTATAACTGAGTATAAGGAAGTGCGGACTACTGCAGATTTTTTAATATTAAAGTCAGTTTATGAATTTAATGTGATTTAATAAGTATCCGTCATCCTGGTTCGAAATATATAATCATTACCCCTTCACAAGTACTTTTTAGTTTCGTTTTAATAATTTTAAGCTTCCAACTGACAGCCATTTTTGCACCTTCACTTTGAACGGAAATCCTAGCAAAATAAATTTACAAACTATACGTAAATGTTTCCCAAAATCTCCTCTTTCTTTTTGTAAAACTATCTTATGTGGATTTATAAAAATGACGGTTGGTGAAGATCCCAAGTGTTCATTGCTATGATATAGAAACGAAGGTCTAGTCGTCGCAATGGGAGAGCAAAGGGTTTCCTCGTCAAAAAAAAAAAAATACATGAATCAGTCAAGGTTTTGTTTTGTGACTGCAAAACGTTTTGTTTTGTAACTGTTTTGTGATTGCACATCAGATCAGGTAAACAAGGAAGTCTAACGCGTTTGAGGAATGCTGTGCGCAGGAACAACCCTGAATTGTGAGAAATCCAGACTTGGATCTTGACATGGCCCCAGCAGACTTTCTCCTGTTTCTCAAACTTAAAACTTAAATACCATTTAAGTTGTCAGTAGACGTACTCACCCATTTTTTATTATACCTTATAGGATTTTTCCGGGAAGTAAAGTCCAAAGTAATATTTAAACAAATCATAAAAACAATTAAACCTGTCATACCCTCTTTTTGTTCATAGGAGTTAATTTTTCAATATAATTGCCGATGTCTTACAATTGTTTTGTGATCGGATTAGTGCGAGTTTGTGGAATGTTGTTTGCAGTTGGAGCAATATCACCGTTTACTATATTACAAGTAGTCTCTTTGACTAAATCTTTAGTAGCGTGCGCCACAGAACTTATTGCAGGCGCCGACGGTATTTTATTAATGTTAATTGCATCGGTAGAAAAAGTCTTTGAATTTAATGTATTAGGTGTAAGTGGTGTTTTTTAAGGATTGTTTTTACTCGGTCGGCATACGATGATATGCTTGTTCATTCAGCAGGTTTAACTTGCGATTTCACACATACGTTAGAATCACAACTCAAATTTTTAGTTTGATGATCATTGACATTAACAGTATTTTGTTAATAACTTAATTAGCTCAGTGTTGCTCTGACCCAGTTCTTTAACTTCGCTTTCGAGCGTAGCAATTATTAGTCGTAGGTTCTCATTTTCTTTACTTACAATAGATTTGATAATACCCACAAATTCGGTACTTTATAAAAAGAAAATAGTGGGATCTTCACTACTTTCAGTATTAGATTGTAGACCAGGAGCCATCATTTGTCACGTCACGGAGAATTACAGCTATACACTTTGTTTGTGTGGTAAAATCCCGAATTTTAATACAATGTGTATTTTTGTTGGTAAAGTTTGTCATTATCTATAAAGGCCACCAATGAGCTGTATCAAGACTCATGTGAGCATGATAATACAATAAAGTTCTACTATATCTTAACATTTATTGAAGTACAGAATAATAATAAACAAATAGCAGTTAATGGTTTCATCTACTAAGCCAACAATCATGTTTATTACCTTGGCCAGGAAATCCTCAGTTTGCTACTATTTGTTGTTAAACTTCCATTCCTGTCGGCACATCGGACACTGTTGATTGACCTGCTGCGATTGCAACCACTTAACGATGCAGTGCATATGAAAGCAATGCGAACATTCACCCCAAACTAGGGGACAATCATCGCCGGGGAGTTTACAATCCGGACAGCAACCGTCGAACGGCATGCGACAAATTCCGCAATTATCGTCGTTCGCGATCCATTTCCACGTAGCCACACCGGACCAGTCTGAAAAAATCAACAACAATAACAAAATACCTAGGTTATGTCCATCGCACTTACTTTTGACAGTCACTTTCATGGTTACATCGGCCTATTTATTAATTTAATACTGTCACACGCGATCCGTCGTCGTTGAAAATGGGCGAAAATTTCGGAAATCAGCAGAAAATGTCGTCGGAAAACTACGGGAAAAAACTGCTGAACATGCTGTCAAACGGCGAATTCGGTAAACTCAATTACGAAAGTGAGTGCGAATATGGACCTTGCGGACGTGTACATAGGGACAGTTCGCTTTGGAACTGTGCGATGTAGATGTAGGCAATTTTCAATCGCCGTTTGAAATTTTCGTTGTTGTTTGATTTTAGCCGTGCAGGTCGACAAAGGCGGCACCCAGAGGAAACCGACGCGAAAATCGAACGCCGTCTCAGAAAGCCACTGCAATAAGTACGAATCGGAGAAGCTGTGCGATTTGTTCAAGGTGGGTGGCGCAATTGAGGTTATGTTTTTCATTTCATATTGACGTCGATAAAATAAATATCGTTTTAGAAGGCGATTAATTGATACTGTGTGCTTAGGGCACTTAATTTACTTATGTGTGGTGCGTAATTATGTAAGTTATACGAGGTTAGTATGTTAAAATTGCATCTTTCTGTACGTAGGAATTTTGCCGAATTATGTCTTTAAACAATTCTATATGGAACCGTGAATTGTATGGATTGGTATAAAACGTAACTGGTATAGACAATTCAACAAACTTCCACTGAAGGAATGGGTTGAATTTATAGAAGTAACACGGCATGTCTTTCAAATTTGCAAATTGAAGGAAATCGACAAGTATTACTGAAGAGATGTGTCTTCCGGGTGTTGCCGTGTTTTTTGAAGTAAACTTGACGTTTCGCTGATCATACTGTCAGCTTCTTCAGAAGGTTTCTAAAGATTGGTGTTAATATCTTTTCCTCCGCGTTATATAGCCGGTCGTTGATGTGTATCCGTTACGTTCCGTTGATCGGATACGAACCATCAACCTGGCTGCATGGTCGATGGTTCTTTCTGCGTCTTCCATGGTTCTTGCCGCGTCTTCCATGGTCCTTTCAGTGCCAATTTCCAAACTTTGCTCAGTCTGTACCCATCTTCTCGGTTGAAGTTGTTCGGGTTCTTCATTATTTCCAAAGATTCTCTCACTATCCGTGGGTAGTATTGACTGTTTCTAGCGAGGATCTTGACGTCGTTGTAATCGATGATATGATTGCTTCCCGTGTGGTAGTGCTCAGCTACTGCGGATTTTTCTGTGCTACCATGCTCCATATCTCTGCGATGCTCGTTTACTCTGCACTGTATGCTGCATCACACAACACTGCTACGCAGAGCAGACAGGATTAGTGATCCTAGCAACAAAACTAAAGAAATCCAACATGTGAAGGACGCATTGCAGAAAAACGGCTACAAATCACAGGAGATTGAGAGACTTGCCAGGGCTAAGAATAAAACGAAGGATGACCCAAAACAAGAACCAGTAGGATACGCGTACCTACGTTACATTGCCGGAGTGACGGATAGGCTGAAGAAAACTACAGAGGAAGAATATCGACGTCAGATTCGGCACCGCTAAGAAAATAAAAGAACTGCTTCCGTCAAATAAAGACTCGATACCAAGATTACGAGTTAAAGGAATATAAGAGCTTCAATGTCAGTGCGGGAAATCGTATATTGGACAAACTGGACGCAGCATACAGTGCAGAGTAAACGAGCATCGCAGAGACATGGAGCATGGTAGCACAGAAAAATCCGCAGTAGCTGAGCACTACCACACGGGAAGCAATCATATCATCGATTACAACGACGTCCAGATCCTCGCTAGAAACAGTCAATACTACCCACGGATAGTGAGAGAATCTTTGGAAATAATGAAGAACCCGAACAACTTCAACCGAGAAGATGGATACAGACTGAGCAAAGTTTGGAAATTGGCACTGAAAGGGACCATCGAAGACGCGGCAAGAACCATGGAAGATGCAGAAAGAACCATCGACCACGCAGCCAGGACCACCAAGGGCGAATCCAGGAGACGCATCGAGCACGGATCAGCGGACGATAACGGATCTGGATCAACGTAACGTAACGGATACGCATCAACGAAGCGCAGCAACGACCGGCTATATAACGCGGAGGAAAAGATATCAACACCAATCTTTAGAAACCTTCTGAAGAAGCTGACAGTATGATCAGCGAAACGTCAAGTTTACTTCAAAAAACACGGCAACACCCAGAAGACACATCTCTTTGGAACGATGGCCGTGAAAGCCTACATTCGACTAAGTTATTACTGGTTGCATGCCGCTAATTGAGTTGGGATGATAATCCCCTTATGAATAAACAACCTCTCCCATAGAAAAGCAAACTATTAAATTTAACAGGTTTAGACAAAGATGACAATTAGACTTCGAAGATTGGTTAATAGTAACGTTCATTAATTACAAAAAAATCAAATAATTCTACCTTCCAACAATCAGCTAACAAAAATTGTCATCATGGACGAATTTATCAGATCTCTGCATTCTGTTCCACAAGGCATCTTAACATCTGATTAACTTGTGACGCTTTATATACATAAGGGTAACAATTTCTATTGAGTATTGAGGCCATGTCACATGCTATTTAAGCCATCAAAATATTTCTTACCCTGGTGGTAAGAAATATTTTATTACAGTTTATTTCTTTTTAGTGACGTACTTTGCAGATGTCACATAGAATGTATAGAAATTCGTGTTGAACTTTCAGTTCATGAAGTTCAATCGTGAAAAAACAATACACGATAATTCACAATCATCAAAAATACGTCCTAAATTAAATTTGCAAATTGATGGTAATCCTCTTTACAAGGTCAATGATGTAAATTGATGAATATCTAAATTGGAAATCACATTGTGCATATCTAGTATCAAAATTAAATAGGGTTACAGACTGAACTTATGTATAATTTCAGCATTTGATTGAGACCGATATCAGAATGGAAGACTTGCAAGCGAAAAAGTCCAGGGTCGATTTAGCCTCGTTACCGACACGCCAATACCTCGACCAAACCGTAGTTCCTATCCTCCTCCAAGCGCTCTCATATTTGGCGAAGGAACGACCGCCCGAGCCGATAAATGCGTTGGCCGCATATCTCCTGAAGCACAAAAACGTCTTTGATCCGTCGCCGGAACACTCGCCTCGTGAAGCGGAGCGAAAAGAAACTACGACCTAATGTATTATTTTAATTTATTTTATACATGGAAAGTTTACAACAATCACGTTATACATTGTACGTTTTTCTTCTACTTAAATTGAGGCATGTCTAATAAAATATAATTTCTAATTAAATTAAATAGGCGGCGATTATTTCACTGGTTAGATGTCATTGCATGTGGACGTCTCGTTCGGTGAATCTATCTTTGTGCCGCACGAACACCTCCTGCTTCCCTTTCCATCGGGCAGACAGATGTAGCCTGCGGGACATTGGTCTTTGTAGTAATGGCATACGTTGAGTAGGTTGGGGCACTGGTCGCCAACTGCCACGACTTCGTATAGTTTATTTGCGCCACCGCCGAGCGGAATGGTTAGAGATTTGAGTCTCTTGAGGGATTCTTTCTCGACTACTTCGATTTTTCTCCTAGAAATAAATTCAAAATTTTCAATTATTAGATTATTTGCATAGTTAAGATATTTTAGAATTCTTATAAAATAGTGCTTCGCAAATTGAACAATTTTAAAATTATTTGTAATTATTGTGAACGTAACAAATAAAGTTTCTAAGTTAACTATCACTGGGAAGTTTCTACAGAATTGGTTTCCCGAATTTTTGTTACATTCACACGTGATTCATATAACGTTCTTTTTAAAAGAAAATGCGACGACAGATAATGTGTTCACAATTGCAATGAGCCTTTTATTTAAGTAGGCAAGAAAATTCAATTAAATACGTTTTAATTTTTGATGTCGTGATTAAGTTCCATGCTATCTTTTAATTGATATATCTTAAAAAATACGAAATATAACTTACGTGATCCAGTCAGACCAATAATATTTATCGCGATTGATCGCAACCCCAAAAGGATAAGTGCAATTCGTTGCTATAACATATCTCGTTTTGGTGTCGATGTCCACGCACTCAACTTTTTGCGTCCCGGCATCGGCGTAGCACAGCTGATCTCTGTCGAAGTCGATCGTCAGCGAGTTCGGTAGCTTAACGGTTTCCCCGTGTAAGAATAACTCCCGCCCCGTACCGTCGCTGTTCGCCCATTCGATTTTTGGATTCTTCCTGTTCCAATCCGACCAGAATATCTTTCCGCGCTGCGGATGCACGGCTATCCCTCGCGGATTCATCAGATCGGTCTTGAACAGCGTCCTTCTCAATTTCGTCTCGATGTTGGCGACTTCTATGGTGTCTTTGGTCGAGTCCGTCCAGTAGATATTCCTCGACACCCAGTCAATGCTGATCCCTTCGGGAGAACCAATATCTGAAATGTATTAGAAATCAGACGTCGCCGATCAAACACCAGATACAAACCTTGGTTGATGAAAGTTTGCTGGTCGGTTCCGTTGTACGTGCTCGATCGAATGGCCTTGTCGAAGATGTCGCTCCAGTAGATCCTCCCGCCGAAGCAATCCACGTCTAACCCGACGGCAACCTGATTGGCTTTCATCTGAATGGGTCGCGTGATGCGCTTGCGAGTTGGTTCGAACGGTATCTTGAAGGTTGCCATTCCTTGGTTCAGTAGCAGGAAATTGCCGGCGTGTTTGGGCACTTCCTTGCAGACCGTGCCGTTGCCCGTGTAACCTGGGTTGCATTCGCACACGAAGCGCCGGGAAGCGTTCGCGAAGCACCGAGCGTGCGGGCTGCAGAGGTACGGATCAATGTTGCAGTTTTTCTCGGCGTAGCAGAGGAATCCGTCGCCGAAGAAGCCTTCGATGCACTTGCATTGGTAGACTGATTGGGATGTGTCGTATTGGCAATGGGCGTTGAGGCCGCAGTTGTTGATGACGTTGCAGCCCACTGGTCTGGGCTTGCACTCCGTGATTCCGTCGCCCATGTAATCTGACTTGCACGAGCAGTAATAAGTTTGATAGTCGGTGTCGTATAGACATTCGGCGTTTTCGACGCATTTTCCACCGCCGCATGTGCCCGATAAAACGACGCAGTGATTTTGGCTGTCCTTGACCATGCCTTCTTTGCACACGCATTCGTAGCCGAGTGTAAGAGCTGTGTAGAGACACTCTTCGTTTTCTTGGCAGTCGGAATTCGTTATGCAATTTGCTAAAATTATGAATATTTGTCAGTTTCAGTTACTAGCTTTGTTAGGATACTAGCAGTTTTTGATCAAAATAGTGGACCTATATGAGAACCCTATAGCATTTGGTTCTCCATCAATGTGGACCCCCCAACCCAACCAATGTTGGGTGATCAAATTTTGGCTTATGTACTATGATTTTTAAATAGTTTTAACAGTCCTTATGAAACTAAGTATCTTTATTTGTTTTTTTTTCTATGGCTATGAAATAATAATATTGAAGTTTTGACTACGTAACATTCATATTTACAGGTGAAAAATAATGTCTTATTACTCTACAGTTTCTAACTTATCACAAAATAGAATTTTTAATAGTCAACAGTTTGATTAGTCTTCATACAAGTGATCTTCAATATATACAAACTTGTCAAAATATTTTACTCTCATTAATTGGTGTCTGGAAAATTCATCGTGGAAAGTTCAGATTGTGATTGGATCGGGTTGTGTTGAGTTGGGTTGGGTTGGGCTGAGTTGAGCTGGACTAGGTTGGGCTGAGTTGAGCTGGACTAGGTTGGGTTGGGTTGGGTTGGGTTGGGTTGGGTTGGGTTGGGTTGGGTTGGGTTCAGTTGGGTTGGCTTGGGTTCAGTTGGGTTGGGTTGGGTTGGGTTGGGTTGGGTTGGGTTGGGCTGGGCTGGGCTGGGCTGGGCTGGGCTGGGCTGGGCTGGGCTGGGCTGGGCAGGGCAGGGCTGGGCTGGGCTGGGCTGAATTGGGTTGGGATTAAATTCTTTTTTCCCACGATTAATTTTCCGTATATCATTTGTGATGATTTATATATGATTTACGACACTCGCAAGTAATAGTAATAGTAATAGCAATCACTACTGCCCGTTGAATAATAAACTGCACGTCGTATTGGCTACGTGGTCACAGTTCACAAAATTCTAATTCACATGAATAAAAATGTTCCGATTTGTACAAAAATTAAGGATCCATTTTGCTTACGTTTAAATTGTTCGATTATATCCTCAGATCAATAGACAAATTTACATTAATTAACATTAATCGCCTGCCAGATTTTCTCACGAGCAAAACTTTTTACGTGTTCATTTAACCATTCAATTAAAAAATAACAACAAATGCAATTTTCGCTGTGTACCGACCTCAAGAACTTATAACGCGAGTTACCTATTGGCTGACAGGATAAACCGTCTCCCTGATAACCGGAGTTGCACATGCAAATTCCATTTCCGGTGCTATCGTCCTCCTTGCATGTGGCATGTATGTCGCACATATCCAACACAAAACACGATTCTTCTAGTTCCCTGCACTCGAATCCGTCGCCTTTAAATCCGGGATTGCAGACGCAGTAATACTTTCCGGTCGTTGAGAACAGACACTGGGCGTTCACGTCGCAGTTGTTGATCACGTCGCACGAATCTGCAAGAGGGCGTCACTGAGTTCGCACGGCAAATAAATCGCGATCGCCGGGTCCGTTACAATTAGTGCCCGATAGGCCCATGGTGGCGAGCGGGCCGTCCGATTTGTACGAGCAAGTGCCGTTTGGGTTAAATTTGAAACCGGCGGGGCAAAAACAGACTGAGAGGATGCACTGGGCTTCGGGAACGGGCGATTCTAGAACATAATTTGTTTTGATTGAGGTTATTTACGTGGAAAGTTTTTGCGTAAAAATTGGATTACGTATATTTCGTGATGGCTATGATTGAGATGAGGGGTGGAAGACTGATAAGAAAATAATGCCTGTCGAAGTAATAAGAGAGGAAGATATAAAGGGGTAACATTAATAATACAGAAGATAAAGAAGATGTTGCAGGAGGAAATTCAAAAATTACCAATTGTAACTTAGATAAGATGTGTTCAATTTTTACGTTGAAAATTATGATTTACCTGCAATGGTTTCTTCTTCTCCATAAATCTCGGTGGTGTACGCGCCATCTTGTTTCTTGGACTCAGTGACTGGTTGCAGAGTTGTCGTATCTACGATCGTCGAAGATTCCACTTCTCCACCTTTAATTTCCTCCTCAGTTCTGTTGTCTTCTTGACACTGGTAACCATCGCCTGTGTACCCAGTCATGCAATAACAAGAATACTGACCGGTTTGGGGGCTTATGGCGCAATACCCGACAGGGGAACAATTATTGGCCAGGTGACAACTTTGGCTGGTTAGCGGCACGCATACCTGGCCGTTTCCGGCAAAACCTTTCATGCATTGGCAAGCAGCAGCGGTCGTTTGGATGCACTCGGAATTTTCTGGACATTTCACTGACGCACACGAAGCGGCTTGCGTGCAAATTTTCCCGTCTCCTTCGAATCCTGCGTTGCAGGTGCACCCGTACGTGCCGACTTGGTTGACGCATTGGGCGTTGAAATCGCACTCGTGGATGCCCTGCTGACATTCGTTGATGTCAGCGCAGTAGTATTCGTTATCGCGGTAGATTTCGTGATATCCCGGATTGCATATGCACCGGAATGAGTCGTTTTCGACGACACATGCACTGTTCTGTGTACAAGTTGCTCTTCCTTCTTCGCAGGGATCTATATCTGTAAACGAAGTTAACTTAAGTACTTACCGCTAGAAGAATTAGATACCATGCAAATGTACTTACCATCAAGTGGACCAATTTTGTTGCTCAATCCGAATCTAATGATTTGCTCACGACTCTCGTAACTAATGAAGTTCTTTCCCACCTTCAACTTCCACGTCAAACCGCCTTCGGTGGCGTTATATTTGCAGTAATCAAAGACGAAATGTTGCTTGATCCCGTACGTTAGCTCCAAAATATCATTCGACGAACCGTTGTATTTCAAAACCCTCGACGATGACGACTGCACGACACCAGGCCCCGTTAAAGTGTACTCTTCTTGATACTCCGTGATCGTGGCGTTCGTTTCCGGCAGCGTGGGTATCGACCCTTCGATTTGCACCTCCATGCTCAGCCGATCGAAAACGTCGAGCCCTAGGTACTTTTGCCGGATGGTCAGCGTGTGTTCCGTTTCGTACGTGATAACGGCGGTGTGGTTGAAAACGCCCCCGGTCAACTGGAAGCCGTTTTGAGTTTCCCCGATGGGTTTGGCGAACACCCAGCCGATGGTGCTGGCTAGTATCTGTAGCGATTGCACTGAGAAGCCGATCTCTTTGGGAATTTTCGAGATGGCTGTATAAGTCCTTGCGTCCTGCATGACCACGTAGCTCTGCAAGTCGAGGTTCTCCAGCTTTTGGCCGTTTATTTCCCCGTTTACTTTTCCGTTGACTCGTAGCGGTACGTCTGCAATATAATGCTTTAGATGAGTTGTTTAATTTTGGGTACTAAGTCACCTTTTACGATGCAATATTTTCCGTTTCCGTAGTATTTGTCTTTGCATTTGCAGCAAAATCCGTCGTCGTAGTCTACGCATTTGGCCTGGCTGTGGCATTGCGTTGAAGCTTCTGAACATCGTGCTGGTGCAATATTTTCTAGGTAATCTAAAATATAATATGGTACATTTTTTGACAAATAAGCATTTAATGTCTAAATTATGAATTGAAATCATATTGATATCATGACAACAAACTACCATTATTTGTTTTATTTGTAATATTATCTATGCATTTTATTTAACTAAAAAATAAACCTACGGGTCTACGGGTTAAGCGCACATAAAATATAATAAAAATCTTACTATATAATATCACATTATCGAACATTTAATACATCCGACGACTAAACCAATATTTGCCTTATAGTTTATGACCTTTCCCATCTACTATGAAAAGTAAGAACGTTGCCCTTAAACCTTCCCGAGTTTAATAGCATTTACGATTGTATAATAACATTACGATGCTTTATTTACACTGGGCATATTAAATGTGCATGACGAAGAGTTCATTCTCTAATCTTCTTAACTATTCGTCATTAGAAACGGTATCTACTGTTTGTTATTGTGCTTATACGTTTCGTTTATGTGCAAAGTGCTAAGTTTTCAAATCCATAGAAAAATAAATTATTGATCATATGTATTGTAATTTTATAATTTGCATTAATTTTCCGTTCAATTTCCAAAGTTCGTCCTCGTATTAATGTTTCTCTCTCGTTTTAAATGGCTATCTATGTTATTGTTCCCATTGTTCTTAATTTATATCGCATTGGATCAAAATACTTTTTTATTACATTTTTTTGTTGGTTTTATTTTATTTCCACGATGATTTTAATAAATATTGTCTTTTCAATTCAGTTCAGTTGTCTATTTTATTAATCTCTGCTCTTACATTTAATTTTTGCTTTCGTTGTACTCGACAGTTTTAAATTTCTCAATAGGTTTTCTTTTCGGTCGTGTTGAACTTTATATTAATTTCACTTTATTAAATTTTTATTTATTGTCTGTACTCTTCGAAATAATAAAATATATACTTACCGGAATTATTTATATCTGGAGACTCGATATTTTTGATGTCGTCCAACAAACCAACTCTGAAGATCCACTGCCCCGGCAAATTCATATTCGACCACCTAAACAACACCAATCGATCAACAAAACCCAACCCAACCCAACCGTACAATAATCATTACTTGTCCAAATTCCTCACTCTGTCCGTACCGGAACCCGGCAAGACGTGGTACCGGCCGTCGGGCGAAACGAACCCGGCTTGGGCTCTGGCGTCGGGTAGACCGGAGCCGTCTCCGGTGCCCTGGATCCACTCGATGCCATTGTCGGGATACAAAAATTCGACGTACGTGTCCAGTCCGTCGGTGATGATGGCCACTTGAAAGGTGTTCACTTTATCGGAACCGTGCTTGTGGTAACCGACGTCGCTCCAGGTCACTATGAAGGCGGAGGACGCTTCGAACTCGAAGGCTTCGGTGAAGGTTTCCTGCACGTCGCTGGTGGCACGTTCCAATATCACTTCGTTTTCGGTTTCGTAGTACGAAATAGTACCCGAGTTTGTGGTGTCGATGTTGGAGTAAAGGGGTGCGATCACGGGGTAATCTAGCGGAAATTCGAAGTTGAAGAAGTGGGGGATTTCCGTTTGGAAGGATAGTACGCCGTTTGAATTTATCTGAAAAAATATATAGTTAGGTTGCTGGGGGGTCATAATCCGCATAATCTTCATAAGTAGGGTAAATTTTCTTATAAAATTTCAAACAAACCAAAATCGGCTACGTTATTGTTACCGATGTTTTTTTTTTATGAAAAGCAACTCGTTCACCCAACGGTCGACTTCGCGGTTGAATTAACAGTTGAGTCATAGTCGATTGTCGATTTTTGCAACTGTTGAGTCAACTGTCAACTGCATTTTTTGCAAACGATTTACTGCATATTAATGTAGTTTATTAAAACTGCCCTAGTTGGGTTGGGTTGGGTTGGGTTGGGTTGGGTTGGGTTGGGTTGGGTTGGGTTTGGTTGGGTTGGGTTGGGTTGGGTTGGGTTGGGTTGGGTTGGGTTGGGTTGGGTTGGGTTGGGTTGGGTTGGGTTGGGTTGGGTTGGGTTGGGTTGGGTTGGGACCGAATCTAATTGATTATTTATGTGCTGTCAGGTATCAGTCACACCTCGTAATTTATTGAAATCATCAAAATCTTATTTAGTGATTTTATTTAAGTTTTCCCCCCATTATTTGGATATTTATATTCGTGACCCCGGTTTAAATATTTTATTGCTATCGATTTGTTTGTGTAATTGTACTAAATATTTTATTAGAAATTCTTCGTGAACTAAGTCTTTACTTCGAATTGAATACTGTTAACTTTAGAATTATGTACGCAATTAATTGATGCCCTCTTCCAATATCCTCTTCCAAATTAATATAAATTAAAGAATCTGATAGCCATGTGATTAGCTTGTAATACATTGAGACAATTTCATGAAATATTTTGTGAAGTGTTTTTATGAATCACATATTGACTTTTAAGTCTGTTCGATCGATTGGTATCTATTTTTTTTACTCTGATAACTTTTATATTTTAACAACTACAATGGACCACAATATTATCCAATTCAAAATTATTTAGTTAATGACAATAACAAATGTTTGCCCATCAAGAAAAAAAATTTCTTGACCAGTATCATACACACAATTTGCATATTATGGGCCTGTATATCAGAAGGAAGGATTGGGGATTTCCCATAGTAAATTTATGTTAAAATTGTAATTGTTGACCATGCTGATGTTCAACACATTACCTTTATAATAAATAGGGTGTTTAAAATAATTTCAAAAAGTAACATGTTATGGGATGAAATTTGTCTAATTAAATTATATGTTTACTACTAATGTAAATTATAATATAATGTATTTTCAATACATATCGAATGTTTACAATTGCAATCGCAATGTCTAAAATTATCTGTGATACTTATTTTAATTATTACAATGTAGATGGATATGTAGAAATTAAAAAGGGGTACACTTGTGTATGTATTAAATACAAATCGATTTATTTTTTTTGTATGCTGGATATAAACTGCGTAGTTGAATCGTCGTTTCATTCATAATAATTCTATTATTTGGAGATCAACAACCTTATAAACGGCCTTTTGTGTAAATAGGGCGACCTTTAACACAATCACCGATGATAGACGATAACCTTTACATTTATTAAGATGTAGGTTAAATATGTCTTTTGGAACAACAACTATAATTTTATGTAATATATAAAAATGGTACTTACGTATATTGTTTTGTAAGATACTCCGTAATAAACAAGGGGCACATTAAGCTTGTACTCGACGGATATATCGTCCCCTTTAGGTAAGAAAATTGCATTTTCGTGAGCGAATAGCAGCGATTTCGGCAAACCGTTCGCATTTAAACACAACGCGGAGAAGCACCACAAGAGGGTGTAGATATTCTCCATTTTCAAGATACACTGCTGGTCGCTTTCTTCAGTTGGCGTTCTTATCTTAAAGTTAAACACAGAGGAGTTCACAGTTCAGGCGTATTTAAATGTTGCCATATCTATTATTATAAATGAGTCCATTACAACAAAAAAGTCACTGGTCGCCGGTGAATATAAAAAAAGACGCTCCGAGATAAATATTTTATTTTTTTTCCATAATTATAATAATTAATACAACTGCAATATTTTCTAACAGCTATAATACAAATAATCGATGCATAACAGTATAAAATTGAAATAAATACACGAAATTTACACTAATGTACAATCAGGATGAACGAATTAAAACTACAATGCAGGCTTATCATACACACATCATATATTGATTAACTATGCATGATATCACAAAGAAAATCTTACACGTTAAAAATTAGTCTTATTTCGAAATGAACGTCGTACAAAAATTGAGATCGAAAATTGACAAGCAGTCTTAAGGATTTAGGGTATATTTCGTAAAAAAGATTGGCAAGATATAATTACTTTGATCCCCAGTAGTAACACATGTGATATGCAAGGAAGAATCAAGAGAAAACATTGCCACACATTCGACAACTTGACAGGAAAAATAAAGTCCTTTTCTTAAAATTAGTTACAAAATATTGGTTCTGGAATAATTGCGCGAAAAATTTCTCATTTCATTATAAAACAACAACGTATTTATCGATACATTAACAAATAAATCAAGGTCGTAAATAAGCCTCGATCGAGGTCGAATAAAATTAAATTATTTTAATCATCGGTTGCTAATTATAATCAGATTTTTATATGCTTTGATAAGAAGTTATTCAAAATATTCGAGGTTATAAATATATGCGTTTTGAAATTATGTATTTTTGGATTGTAGATTCGTCTGGTTTTATAATTTGGTCAAATTGCAGCAACACGAAAATATTGTTTGTTCACAAAGTTTATAAAATTGTCGATAGAATCATCTGCCAGTTTTTTATGATTTCTTAATTTATGTTCTATACCCCGTTTACCCATTAGATGCATCTCCACACAAGTGCGCGAAGTTTCAATGGAAGTTTTCTATTGGTGGAATTTCTCAATCCCAAAACACGCAACTACAAAATTCGGCAATCGTGATTGCGTTCCGCTTTTTTTTTGTATGTAGCGTGTGAAACTGGCTGTTGACGCAGAGACCGCGCCTTTTCTGCATCTATTTGTTAAACGAGATATATATGCTTAAAATCGAAGAGATATAATTGAAAATAATGCTTGAATTTGTATGGCAGCTGAACCAACTAATGACGTAACGCTATATTCGGGCGATCCACGTGGCGAACTATGAATGAGCTCCCGATTGCCGTAGTCATAACAACCTTAGAAAAAATGTTGAACGATAGTATTTTTATTATTACTATTTTGTGGATGACACTTATTTGTTCCTGTATTTTACATATCCCATTCTTTAATTTTGGCACAAACTAGACGACCATAGAAAAATATGCCTTAACCTAATCATGGACTAACTTAATTTTTAACAAGCAAACCCAAATGATTTTTTTACTTTGTTCTACGAAACGTTAAAAATTTAATTTGGAATTCAACCCAGCTAAACTTATACTGAATCATAATAATTTGAAATTTTATTCGAGTTTGAGTTTAGTTAGGTTGGGTTCAGTTGGGTTGGGTTGGGTTGGGTTGAGTCGGGTTGAGTCGGGTCGGGTCGGGTCGGGTCGGGTCGGGTCGCGTCGGGTTGGGTTGGGTTGGGTTGGGTTGGGTTGGGTTGGGTTGGGTAACTGACTGGGTAACTGACTGTCCAGTCTGGCAACTCAAAACGAAATGTGTCAAATTTGGATTTGCTTGGGTTGAAAACGATGATTTAAAAACGCGATGTGATACACTTGAATCAAAATGAATTTCGTTGGCTTTCAAAATGAAAAATGTTGTTTAATTATAAATTGCAGCAAACCCAACTCAACCTTTGATGCACAACAATACAATTCCTTAATGCTTGAAGTTGAGTTTGCCATTTCGTTAAATCAACAGACAGTTGAGCCAAGTTGGATTGAGTGACACAGTCACACAGATTGAGTGACACAGCAATGTTGTTCAACTTTGCGTTAGTTCGGTTGAATTATGTTGGCTATGACATGTTCAAAAATTGTGATGAGGATTCTGAAAATTAATTCAACCCAACCTAAACCAATCCAACCCAACCCAACCCAACCTAACCCAATCCAACCAAACCTATCCCAATCCAACCAAACTCAACCCAACCCAATCCAATACAACCTGTCACAATATCAATATATAAGTTTAAAAAATTGATTCTTTTGATTTTTAATAAAAGGCAACTATTTCTTGTTTTTAGGCGTCATTAGGTTCAACTTTGATTGTTGACGATTTTCATATTTGTTGTTTTTGACGATTTTTGATATAGATACTTAAATCCACTGCCAATTTTACCACTGATGGGGAATAATTATTGTATTATACAATTGCAAGGGTAATCTTTCTACTGAAAATGTCCTTTCAAATAACACCAACATTTATTTAAAAAATCAACGAAACTGAAAACGAAGACTTTGAACAAGTACCAAAAGTTGATGGAAATGCAATTAACTAGTTTCCAACCAAAATTTAAAAAGGGCAGAAACGATTTTGATAAAGTCCAATAGATTATATCACAGCCCAACCTGATTAAGGATTCAATCTAATGTAAGTAAGTAAAACTGGTTAATTTAGTTCATCCCAATTAATTATTGTCATTCATAGAATGTGTAAATTAGTTTTTGTGTCCTAACAAAAACAGGACTCTTACTTCCTAAAATAGCATCTTCTACTGAACAGAATGTTCATTTGAATAAAGAAAAAGTAACAGCAGGGAATGTTAAGGTCACGGTAATACGTACGGTCCTTTAATGTTTTGCAAAATAGTATATATTCTTGATTTTTTTGAATTTTTAATAGAAACAACATCTGCCATCAAGACAAGGAAAATGTGGATTCTTGAATTCCATCGCCCAAATTTATTAGGAGAGAGCAAAAATAAGTTGAAAGGCGAATTTGAAAAAATGGAACATCGTTTCAATTTCAGTATATTTTTTACATATTTTAAATAATAAAAACCTTAATGAAGCTCCAGAAGGACACATGTTATAAAGGATGATACCAACATGTGACAGTCGATATATTTGGCAGATATGGGTTTGGGTATATTTGTTTTAAATTTCGAATCCCAAATATGGAAAATGTAATCAACATCTTCAAATCATTGTTTGAATTATTTAATTATGTCCAGCAGTGGTTAGTGTTTGGTTTGCAGAATAAAATTTTCTTCCAATCTGTACTCCATCCCTACAATGAAACTTAGAACATATTAAACTGGACATTGGTTCTAGGACACATTGTATGACTTTAATTTGTGTTGACGTTCGTTGTTGGAAAATCAATATACTTACGTTTTTAAGTCACTTTTCGAACAATTATTCCAAAAATTTATACAGTACGTACTACAAAAGTTCAATGTACACACATGTATCAAAAATGTACAGGCTTAAAAGAAAAATAAAATTCAGATCGTCTGGGACAAGCTATATTACAACAGTTTCTTCCTGAGTTAAGCCATAAAAATAGTCTATTCCACTCAGTCGAAAATTAAAAGTGGGTCTCCGGCGGTTCGTCGATGTATTTACAGGTGAAGGGATTCAGAAACCACGAGCAGAAGGATTTCTCGTGTTTGTGCTTGCATTTGCCGCGTCTGTTGTGCAGGTGCGACAGTCTGCTGGTATCCGAATCTATGCTGGAGCTTTCACTGTCTCTGACAACGCTGTCGTATCCGCTTTCCGCCTTGCGCGATATCGCCGCGGGACTGTGTTTCGACGTTCTGGGCGTCGAATCGTGCCCACTGTCGTAACCTTCGAATTGCTTTTGGTTTAGTTTTATGGCCGCCAGGCCGGACTCGATGCTTAGCATTCTCCTGTTGATGCGCTCGTTGGAGGGAAGACTGTTTGGTGGAGGTAAAGGTAAGATGAGGTTGGTTTCTTTTTGCGGGGGAGGAGGATCAGAGGCGCAGGCGCCGTTTCCGGGAACCCGTTCTGTTTCCTCCCTTAAATTCGGATTAGACGCGCCGTCGGGGTGACGCAGGTACGCCAAGTTGGCGTTCTCCTTTGTGTACTTATGGGAGTACCGTTGAAATCGTCCGCTCAACGGCGGGGCCGCAGGCGCAGATAATTCCATGCTGCTGGCCGACAAATGTGGATCAGCATACCAATTTTGAGCGGTCGCCGGTCTAGACATACTTACTTTACAATTTTCGCAAAATTTCTCTTGGTTTGGAACATAGGCGGGTTCGCTGTATATGCTGCTGTTGTCGTGTGGCGCCCCATAGAGCATATCCGTTAACGTCAACGATTCACATCGCGTTAACAATCGTTGGCTTTGGCTCTGTTTCTGATACGTTTCGGAATTTGCCACGTTCGCCTTGGCCAATCGATTGGTGTATAACTCGTGCAGGCGAGCCAATTGGTCGAATTTTTGACGCGACGCCTCGTCAATGTACCGAGGATTTGGGTTATCAGGGTCTTCGTAATCGTCGTTGTACAAACCGTATTTCGGATCGTATCGATGTCTGGGCAGGATTCTCTCCAAGTCGGTGTAAATCGACATAGAGTCCGTGAACGTGCTGACTACAGTTAAATTCTCTTGGCTTAGTATCCTCAAAGGATGATCTAACGGGTTTTCTTGATCGACCTCCGGTAATGGATTTTCTCTGATGCCCATGCAAAAAGCTATGTCTTCTTCGGTGACTTGCAGGCAAGAGTCTTGAGTCGGAACGGGCTCCAACGGTTCTTCCACCTCAATTATTTCCAAGACCTCGTCTTCATCGCTACATTGCTCGTCGTAGGCGTTGTTATAATTGTTGTATTCAGCGTTCGAAATCAGTCTTTCTTTTAGTAATAAATCTAGGCTTTCTAACGATACTTCTCTACTGCTAAGGGGTTGTATGAGCGGCAACGCCGGGGGAATTTCCGGTTCCGGTTCTTCGTCGTCTTCTGAATCGTCGTCTTCGATCGTGTGCTCGTCGGGCGTTTTGCATTCGGGGATGGCGTCGTTCGAATTCCTGCCACTCAATTTCAATCCGGTTCGTATCGACGATTCTTCTACGATTTCCTGTTTCCGCGTGTCTAGCGGTTTGACGATTTCCTCATCGTACGTTTTGAATTGCGTCAGTTCTTTAAACGTATCTTTGCCCTTTTGTTCGCGCGGGTTCACGTGTTTCGTTCGTTGTATTTGCGACGTCTGGTGCTCGACCCATTTACGGATCATGTTCTTTTTATGACTATCCATGTAACCGTAACCGGCCGTTTCGGCTTGCATGGGGCCATCGATCCAAGTTTCGCGTTTTTTGACGTGACACGGCTCCTTCATGAGGTGACGCGCCTCGGCGACTTTCGATTTGGAAATTCGAGGACCGTCGATCCATTGTTCGTCGCTAGCTCCGTTGGCGCTGTGTTTGACAGACTCGCAAGTCGGAGGTTTCGTTTTTACGGTGGGCAAGCGGCTTGGGGATGACTTTGGAGTGATTGCGTGAGCCGGCGAGGGTTTACCTTGCTGCGTTGTGAGTTTAACGGTCGGGCGATGATTCGATATTTTTTCTTCGTTGATGGGTTTCAGCAGGACGGGAACTTTGGTTGGACGTTGTTCGGCGCTAGAACCTCGCAGCGCTTTGCTCATCGAGCATCGATTGTCTCCGGAATTTAGGCTCGGGATGTAAACGGGAGGATGTTCTCCGTCGGTGGCGTCGTCGGCCGGACCGACGTAAATAACAGTATCTGCCGATAAATCGCTGCTTGATGGATCGGGTTCGCTGCTAGTTCCCGTCGTTCTTGCCGCTTCTTCACCTGAACTTCCACCGGATCCGTTCCCAGTCCCTGCCGATACAAACTTGATCCTTCGGCGTCTCATTCTGTGTATTCGCGAAGCCAACTGCACCGTCGTCAAAGTGTCCGAGTAATTTTGAGCGTAAGGGGACACGTGAGCCACCATCGCCGCGTGGCACGTCAACGAACTGAGACAGTCCTTAAGGAGATGCGTGAGCTTGTGCTCCTTGTACGGCAGGTGTTTTTGCCCGTTGAAGATGGCGAGGAGGATGTTACCGAGTCCCGACAGGGGGATGCCGCCGCTGGCCTTCCCTCGTTCGGAGTTGCCTAAATCGATCAGATGCAGACGACTTCTACCTCCGGCAACTGAAACATTTTTTGCCTTACAGAAAATTCCGAGTTTCACCGCAAGGGACGACGGGTAGATAAGAAAGCCAATTATCGTAAATTTTAAGACGAGGCGGCACGACGAAATTAAGAAATTGCATTACATTTCGAAAGTTCGTCTAACAGCTTAGCTCGTACGAAAACGAAAAAAAAAAATACATTTTATTCAAGACTGCTTCCATTACCACAGCACTTACAAAGATTATAAGGGTTAATTGCTTGAAACGGCGTGCAGGGTACTTGGCACTTCATGCGCTACACTACAAGTAAAAATACCCGAATTGATACGCTTTAAAAACAAGTTAGAATTAATTTCTTGTCCTAACACGTAAAAGTGCATAAAACATTCATTTTAACAATAAAATACACAGTCGTGCCCATTTGCCTTTTGTTGCGTACTTAGTATAAGCCCCATATACCTGATACGTTAATCAATACCGAGTGCACAGTGACTGATATGATCGCGCGTTGGATTATTGCGTTCAGAATTCCGCCGCTTACAACTCGTAATCGTATTTACCTCCGCCTTTGCCTGCCACGCTGTACTGATACACATGGAGGGTGAAGAGTAGGTGAGAATCTCTCGAATCCTCACGTGTCGGGGCCCGACACTCGACGGCGGCGTCTAGGTAATGGGCAGCTCTTTCCGCCGTGGGAACCCTCAGTTCGCAGTGAGGGGGTTGATTGCCAAATAATGGATCGTCTCTCAAGTAGACGCCCGGCGATTGTTCAGAATCTGAAAAATTAACTTATAATAAATATCTATGTATTTAGAATTCGATACTTATAAAGCTTTGTATTTAATTAGTTGAGTGGCGTAAGGAGAGAAACAAGGGTGTTGAAGTTTTATTTTCATTAATGTGTGTGAAAAATTCAATTACAATTTGCATTATAAAATATTACTTGATGGTTATTTAATTATCCATAAATGATGATTAGTCATTATTACAAATTCGTCTTAATAACATATGTCATCTTGAACCTATGAAACTGAAATAGAATCGCGAATCACATTTGTTAATTACGATTGTAATTAATAATCGTATTATGCTTGGATTGAACAATTATTTACATTCGCAGTGAACCGCTGTTGGACCACATAGTTTACGTACATCGTATAATATTAGTTAATGGAATTACACAATTAATAATAAACCCAATTAGGTTCGCTAAGCAATTAATTTTAAGCAAATAAACGACCTTTGCTACGAGGTATTAATTTATCGATTTGGAAAAAACACGAATTACCTGCTGCTGCAATTATAGTGAGTGGACCAAACAATGAAATCACAACAGAGCAAGAGTAAGCCCAAAAATCCAGATAACATTTTATTATTATTAACAACTTCTTACTTTGAAAATGTAGCGACACGAACCGCTAATTCAGCAAGGAATTCCGCTCGGTAAGAAATTAATTCTTTCCACTTTTCCCTTTCGACTTTATTAAAATAAAATTGGATTTATTACGACCTAATTTACAATTAATTCGCGCCTTGAGCGCGGTCTAATTTTATTTGTGTTTCTGGCGAAAACGTCCCGACAATCTAATTGTCGCTTTCGCAGATCGGAACGGCGGCCACTATTCGAAAATAATTAATTTTTACCCCGCAGGAAAATAAGAAATGCGACAATTCCGCGTCCCCGGCCGAGGAATTTTTAATCAGACTCTCGCGTCGGCGATAATTTCGCGAATTAGAGCGTCCCATTCGGCGCGCCCGGTTCGCCGGTCTCCTCTTTTTCTCATCAAATTTACAAGTTCGTCCCAAGTTAAGACGAGGCCTGCGTGTGCGGCGCGGAGCTGCGGCCACAATAAAATACAACTGTTGCAGACGACATCCACTTTTATTACAATTTGTGCAATATGTAAGACACCTTGTAACGTCCCCTAATGCTTAATAAGATACCCGGTCCTTGCATCTATCGTTTCTTGCCGCAGGATCCGGTTATTTTATTATATCCGATACGTGCACGGGGTTTTAATTTAAATGTTTGGCGTTTCGTGACGCCTTCGTAGAACTATTTCAAGTGGAATATTTTATGCTCGGTTCGCTGAGCTTCGGCGATAATTATCAGATTTTTTTTTGACGAAGGTGCTCAATCTTTGTTTTATTTCCGAGCATTATTTGATTTAATATAAGGATTTTTTAGTTTTTAGCAAATTTATATAACAAATATGCATTTAAAAAGTCATAACAGAATTTTGAGAGTTGCCATCATCTTGAATTTATAATTATTACGAAGATAGGCATTGACAATTTGATGTTGAAATAAATCAAAAATCACTGGATATGAAGTCAGCAACACTTAATGAAAATGCCATAATAAAATGTGGGGACCAAATGACATGAATTTGAATAAAAAATAAATAATAGTATTTCAACATAAATAAATGAAAGGTCAGGATGGGACAGAATGAAGATATGGCAGTGATGAGAAGGATTATATGCGGAAGAAGCAAGAAAATAAGAAAGGACGACGATGGAAAAATATGGCTTTAAAAGTTTGGAGAAGATAAATACAAATTTATAAATTGGAGGGAAATAGTACACAACTAAAAACAAATTAATGTAAGGAAGGGGGATACCAGTGGATCAGACTAGCTCATTTAATGAGCTACTGCAATTTCAAGCAGGAGCGTACCGCTTTGCATTTATTTATCTCATGATGGGGTCAAAAACGCCAGTACAAACAACGCAAATGAAAATGAAATAAGTCAAAAGAATTGTTTCAGTTCCTTGATTGTTTTCTCTTGTTTTGTGTCAGTTCTTCTATTCGTCGTTACATGTTCATTTCTGTTGTTCCTTTCCTTCGTTTCCCATCTCTTTTGGACTCCGCTAATCGTCTGGTCAGTGTTCCTGGAGTCTTCCCTGTACATGTCCATACCACTTCAGTTAATTTTCTTCATTGTTTTGCTGACTGCTCTCTGCTTATATAATTGGACAAAAACTACCATAAAAATGGATTACTCATTAGAATTTAATTCACATAGATACGGTGTAACGTAGGTTGGGTTGGGTTGGATTTTGTTTTCGCCGAATTGAGCAATAAGAAGCTCATCTCAATTCTACCCCCAATCTAATAAAAGTTATCAATTCCTTATTTCATTAATTTTTTTTTCTTTACAACTAAAATAATAAATAATTTTGGTTTACAACTTCTATGGTTTATTTACTAATTTACTAGTTTACTAGCAACAGGACAAACAATGGAAGGAAATTAGTGAATAAAATTTAAATAAAATATGGAAGTTAGTGACTGGCTGTGAATAATTCAAAACTAAGGACGAAACTAACGCCTTGTGTATTTGCAATGATATGGCTAGAGATTATTGTTACAAAACTAAAGTTGCTGTTTAAAAAAAAATTCTATTAGAAGGTAAATGGAATGAAATCGATTAAAAATACATTTTTAGGCTCACACTTAGATTTTCCCCAGAAAATGGGATGGATGTTGTAATGCAAATTATATCCGAAATCCGTGTATCTGTACATTTTTAATTCTGTAAATTTTTCACTTTGTCCTGGTATCATTTATTGATAAATAAAAAGCGACAAACGCAGGATAAACGGGACAATCGAAAATTGACAACGAACAAATACTTACAAAACTTACTACTTATGTTATGCACCTGCCATGAACGGCCAGAATTCCCAACGCAAAACTAATATAACGTCAGATTCCTCATACCTACACTAAATTTCTATTTGCTCGTTATAGCCAACATTCATAACTTGCCACTTAGTTGGCATTCGGAGAATTTAACTAATTAATAAAGGGCCCGAAACGGAACATTCCTTCGCATTAGCCAAACTACGCATTAAGATAATTACCTAAATTAGTTAAAGTTAATCCGACACGTAAGGCCAAAACACAACAGGGAGGAACGCGCGCCCACTCCAAACAAAACTTGGGAATGCGAATGCGTCCATTTCGGTTTTATTTTGGTACCACTGGCACAGTCGCATTCGTGTCTTGTTACTTTAGTTTCGCGGCCGATCTGACGGTGATGGATTGGACTGGGGTTCGAAACAGAAGCATCGTACATCATTTTACCATTGTTTATGTTTAATCTTTTCGCCGATATGCTTTCAGAAATTTGTAAATGCCGCGCGGTGGTGAGGTGACGGGCCAGGTATTTTCGTCGCATCTGCGTCACGTCGTCAACCCTCTTTAAGAGCGACTTCGATGCACGTCGGACCGTAAATTTACAAGTTCCGTAACCTAGTGGCGATAACGTGTCAGCAACAGATGAAAATTAGTCTGGCGCATTTAGCTGTTTCAATAATTAATTTCCGTTCTGATTCTGTTGGCTACATTCCCGATCATGTTGACTGAATTGTCATATTTAAACAAATTGGACGGATTGATTAAACTGGAAATTGATTTGGTGTATTAATATAACATTGTAACACTCGTATCACCTCCAATTATATTTGCTAATTATTCCAAGTACGTATCATAAGACATTTAAATATTCAACAGCAACGCAAGCTTTTTTTTAAATTTCACAAGAAAAAAACACTAGGAATTTTAGCTTGATTCTGTTTTTCTTTTCATACTAACGAAACTCGAAAAATAAAATGTTATTGTTTATTTGAAATTATTGCTATGATTAATGTGTTATGAATCATGAACTGTGTGACTAGAATTTAAAATATTTTTCATTGGATTTTCTTCATGAAACTTTATATTTACACGTTCCCACAATAACGTCGTTTTTAACAATATGCAAATGAATACGGATCTAACAATCAATACCGGTTGAAAATAAATTTTAACTCTTATCTGTGCGTTCCGCTTGGTAGTTTGTTTTGAATCCAATCGCATTCGAGTTTACATAACTTTCGACCAATTTAGTCACCACGATCACATTCTGATAACAACACGGGGATTTTGCATAATTCGCGCTTTGAGCATTATCCGTACTTACCTATTTGGCAGTATTCAATTTTAAATAAAATTTGAAGTAATGGATTTCTGTAACGCGATCAAGACGTAATTTAGATAGTAACCACGCTTCTAGCTCACTCAGGTGGCCATTTTAGGATACATGATTGATTTTCGAAATTTATTCGAGTCTGTGTTGCTTTTTTGCTATCAATTAAAAATTTTCTTACTCACTTATTTCGTATCATTACACTTAATTAATCTCCAGTAATGTCTTTCATAACAACGTGCAACAGCAAGGAGTGCTTTAACCGCGACCCTTCGTCTTCGCTGGTAGAACTACATGGATCATTAGATATCTTCACAAAAAGAAACATTTATCTTTGGTTTGGAGTTATAACAACTAAAGGAATTGCTGGATAGATATTTACAAGAATTGAAGTTTGAGAACTGCACTTACAGGGGAAATATATACGCGGAATATTTCATAGTGATATGTCAAATGTAAATGATTTGTACGTATCTCATGTTTCCAGTCCTGAAACATGTGCGTCCTTGGCAGGTAAATTGCGCAAGTAAAAGGTCAACGCAAATAACCTTGTCCACGTCCAACATATTAAAACTACCGATTTAAATCTGTTGAAGTTAAAAAAGTTCCTGCTTTAAATTCATTAATGATGTTTTTTGTAATCAAGTTAAATGATAAATTAGAAGATGTTTTAGTGTAAATATTTAAATCGAGCGTTGTCGGCGTTTCGTTACTGATTTAGTTTCTCTCAGTCGGTACGAATCCACTTCTTTGTGAACGTGCGAGGGGACCAGTGGCTTATGCGCGACAAATGACTCAAGCGCAAGTAACATATTCCGTGGCCTTAACCCAACCACTGATTGAAAAAATCGTTAGCATATGGCAACGCCTTACCTTACACTTTGACTATTCTTTGAACGTAAAACATGGGAGGTTTTATATCACCAACAAAAAAAAAAAGTTACTGCATATACTAATTAGATAAGAACTGAAAAATCGAATTGAAAATTAATTTTCACAATTTCTTTTTATCGATTATCGGTATATTAATTTGAATTAATATTTGTTTATGTGGTTGGGTTGGGTTGGTCATATTGATTTTGCTCATAAATAAATTTCAGCAAGTATTAAGGTGATGACACTTGTTGCACCCTCTATGGGCCCATCAGACATGAATGACAACAAGTTAGTATGTGAGTGTTACAGCCAAAGACGTGAATAGCCACACACTCTTACTGCTACATAACCACAGAGATATTTATTGATCCACAAAGTTTCTTTCTGGATTTGCAACTACTCCGCACTAAAGACAGTTTTATTGAAAATAAATGTATTAAGGTTATAACAGCTGTTTCACTCTATTTAAGCTCAACCCAACCCAATCAGCATTTTCGTCTTAATTATGGTTTTTATTCAATTTATCACTGTGATAACATAACGCAACATTGTATACTTGGCTAGTTCACCGTATGTAGGTTGTATTATCACATATTACAAATACATAACTAGGTCAATATAACAAAACCATATGAAATTCTCTTACATTAGCGCTATAATTATATATAAATCGTATGAGAGAGTTCAATAGGGGTTCGAATCGCAGATCGATTACAGTGTTCGACGGTGTAACGAGTTACTCGATCGTTTCGCCTCGTACGCGGGTAGGTCAGTACCAAGCGCGCCGATTTGCATTCTCATTGCAACTCGAGTTGACGTCGCAGAGGTGCAAATACATAGACGTGCTACCTGACCAATTTTATTACGTGCTCGACCACTAATAAGCTAGATTTATGAAAGTGTGTCCATTTTAGCCCGCTTAACTATGTTACCTAAGTGTGGAGACACAGTTTATCACAATTTAACTAGTGATCAGCATTAAAATAAAAACAAAATGGATTGTATTGAACTAAACTAAAAAGACTGGAAGAAGAAATGGAATTGATTAAAATAAAAGGAAACAAATATTGGATTGGGTTGAGTTGGGCAGGGTTGGGTTGGGTTGGGTTGGTCTGAGTAGGGTTGGGTCGGGTTGGATTGAGTTGGGTTGGGTTTTTTCGCTGAAGACAAAACTTCCACTCTCGTGAGTGGATATCAAAGCTGGATAGACGATATATAATTGAAATTTAAAAATATAGAGGATTAGGGGACTGAAATTTAAGAGAAACAATGAATTCGACTCCCAACTGTTATGGCTGTTTGAAGACTAATTAATTATGTCGATCAAATCTGTAGTACATTTTGCAGGACGGTTGGGTATGCCGAGCAATGTATATAAATACAGGATTGTCCTGAACATTATTTTTATTTCGGCACATCCATAAATGATTCTCTATTATTAATAGTTTTATGCCCGGTTTCACAAACGCTAATCGGTCGTTAACAACTTGTTAACGAATCGTCAAAAGTTTGACGCTTCGTTAACGAGTCATTAATCAATCGTCAGATATATACCACTTGTATTTATCACACCTTTTCCTTTCTTTCTTTTTTCCTAACCCGTTAACGTGATAATTTATCATTCCTTGTACTAATTTATTTTCATTCAATAATCCCTGTTACCATTGTCAACTTTGCATATTGCTCATTATCTATGGTTTTGATTTCATTTTTATTTCGTAGTACCATTGACTCAACTATTCGTATTTCCTTCCCTATTTCACAAAAAAACCTTCTGGTCGCCTTTTTACCCTTCTTCCTACTTCTCACTTCTTTCACACATACGAAAACGTTTGCCCAGTTTTTATACTCATCTCTGTTTTTTCTGATAATTTTATTCTATCCTATCCTTTTATTCCCTTATTCTTGTATCTCTTTCTGATCATGTATTGTATTTAATTTAGTCTTAGATCATTATTTACGTAAATGTAAACGTAAATGTTTTGCAGCAATTTTATTTTTGTTCTTTAGTATTTTTTCCAAATTTTTCTATTAGATATGATTTCCTTCCTATCAGTGTTTCTTATTTGCTGTCTATTTCCAACCTATTTTCAATTTTAATTCTTCGTTGTCTGTGGTAACTCACTATATTGTCAATGTCGAGGTAATTTTTCTTCATATAATTGTTGCTAATTGCTGCTTTATCTTTATCCCTTTATCTCCTGATCTACCACTTCTTATTTCCCTTCCGTAGGTCTTTGCAAAGTTCGTATAGTCTTCTGTACCAATATTAGTGCTTTTAATTTATTTTTTGTACTCAGGACAATTTTTTTAAAATGCGAAAGTTCCTATTTGGTCACCATAAACTCACCCTTTGTATTACTTTTTATCTTCCGTTGCATCTACTTATCACACTTATCACAATGTGTTTGCTTGTTCAATTATTAACGTTTTGAAAATTGTAGGTCATTTTTAATGGACGTATGAAAGAAAGCACAATATTTTTTTATTTAGCCTTTTAGTTGTCAGTTCGCACCATAATAAAAGAGTTTTCAAAAGTCATTCAGCGCAACATTGTTTTTCTTTCACTACACGTATAGATCGAAAACCACTTTGCTTCAGAGCCACAAAATATATAATGCTAATTAATTTCAAACTTGCATATCTATGAATGATTATCTCATTATTTCGTTAAACATAAAAAATGCTTTTGTTTAGAAAACATGGGTGATTGTTGAAAAGTATCTTTTGTGATTACAGTTTGACATTAGTAGTTTCAGGCTTGTAAAAATTTAACCAGTTTCATTCACAAATGATACAAAAATGATTACTACAGAAAAATAGACTAAATTCAATTATATACATCATAATTATTCACTTACCGTTCGAATGTCCAGCGAGGAGATCCCTTAGCTGGTTCGTCGGTCCGCAAACCTCGACCGCGGACACCCTCACCGAAAACCTCGCTCCGGTCTTCTGCTTCTGCTCGTTGATGCCCCTGAAGAGCCACGAGATGGCGCACGGAATGATGCCCAGGGTGTTCGCGTTGTCCGGCGCGCCGAGCATCGTGTACGATTTTCCTGCCGGCAGACAAAATGAACGAGTGTGCAGTAGTCGTTGCGAATTCGGTCGGAAATTGGGTTACGGATTGACGCCGCGCGATAAATCCGCGACCGATTTGGAGTCGCCCCGATTTTGATGCGGACATTTGACCCGCTGATGGAGCCCTCGGGTGCCGTTACGCACTTGACTGTCCGCAATACGGCGACAAAGTGCCCCGGGTACGCGCGGGGAGAATTTGTTATCCGTTCACGGAGTTATGGCGAGGGCGCTTATCTCAAACAGACGAGTTTTGTTTTCGTTTTGATTGGTCAATTAAATGGGAACAAAGTTAAACTAATGGCAATTGAACGGGGCAAATATTTGATCGTACGAAGTTATCGTTTTTTTATTATTAATCAGCGAATCCCAAAAAGAATTCATAGCAAAAGTTATTTACATATTAATGTATATGATTATAGAGTGTGCGAGATCATTAGCAAATAAAAATATAATTAGAATTATAGACGATGACACATTGGATGGTTAATTGGAACACAGCTCAAATCGACGAAAGAAAATTGTAAACTGATATTTTCGCGTGCAAAGCGTAGCCACTTCCATTATGTAATGCCACCATAAAAACGCATTTGAATTACAACTTTTTTACGACTTCAGGACGTCGTAAAATTAAATTAACATAACACATTTTACGGCACATTAGCCCCGGTTATGTGAGCGTTTCTGTTCTCCACCAACTCGGCGATCCGAATTTTACACGCAATCGATATCGACTTCGGCGATAGTCGCCTCTTAAATTTTTTCTTTCCCGGAAAGTTTACGACGTCGTTTCGGCGTGCGCGCATAAAAAGCACCGACGGACCGAAAGAATGTGGCGGAAATAAACGGAATTATTATCTGCGAAAATTCATACAATCACGGCGCACGACCCCCACGTGAAAAATTTGCAATTTGACGAAACGACGTGACGCGAACGCGCACACAAAGCGCGCGCGTAAACTACTGTATTGGATTTCGCCATTTTTCAGGGCCGATAAGCCTCTAATCCTCCGCGTGAATAAATATTCGCTATAAAAGAAGATATCTACTTTAGTGCTATACAGGATTACAGATATTTCGGAATAGACGTTAAATTTACGACGTTTTCGCGCCGAGATCGGCAGTATTTAAATACGGACGCCGAACAACGAGCGGGCTATCGCCGAAGGACCCGAAACCCAAGTTACGATAATACCTTTACTGGTTGCACAATTAGATTAAACTTTTAGTCGGGAGTAAAAAAAAAATTACACGCCACATTTTTCCTGTTTTCAGTGTTTCATCGTATATTCGAATGAAAATACGGATAACATTTTCAATACAATTAAAACTTAATCCCTGTAATTTTGTCACGGTTACGAATAATTGTGAATTTCGTTTAGGTATAATTAACCACCGCATTATTCAATCACATATAATTATGATTTCAAAACAATACACAGCGCGCGCACTACGTCCACACATTTTGAGTTTCATGCAGGAACAATGCGTTACAAGCCCCGCCAGACCGACTAAACTACACCGTTCGCCAAATTAAATTATAATATCGTATTAGCGTGAACACACCCCCGTCATTGGCCATTGATCTGGTGGACACGAACGCCAGATTTAAGGATTTATCTGGTCCGACGGAAATATTAATCAAAGTCTGTACAATTCTGCTGATAATTATTAGCAACATCGTACCCGGTGTTTTTCAATTACTGGATTGCGCTAATGGGGGGGATATCAATCTTATTTCGAGACTGTTTGCACATTTAATTAGTTCGAAATCAACGTGGGAGTTTAAAAGTTTCGATTAAAAAGCCCTGTCTCCTCGCTTTTGACTGATTACGCGGCCCGCTATTAATCAGGATTTTACGAAGTAATAATTTCTCTTAATAGTCGTTGCTCGACGGTAATTGTTGTTAATTTGGTTTTTATGTAGAGTTTTTAAAACAAATTGCATTTATTTGACGAACCAACTCGTCCAGTTCCTATCCTCCAAATACTTCGACGAAGTTGTTGATTGATTCTGGAGTTACTTGTTGAAACTTCATTTTATAATAAGACTCAAACACCAAATGTTGTAAGTTTCAAATTTTTTATTTATGACACTACATATGTTTCGCCAACACTGTGGTGTATTTCGTCACCTGATGAAGCCACAGTGTTGGCGAAACATATGTAGTGTCATAAATAAACATTTTGAAACTTACAACATTTGGTGTTTGAGTCTTATTACTTCGACGAAGCTTTTCTTTCACGGTTTTGGGGCACCATGATAAAAAAGGTACGAGGGGAGATCATTATTTAGTGTCCCTGACGCCTACTATGCGTTGAGTGACAATTTGGTTGTACAGTTTCTTTTGTTCAGTTTGATTTCTTTTCCCATTTATGATTGACGCCCCTTTGTCATGTTTCAATTTGCCTTTATTAGTTTTGTTTAACTTTTTTAAATTTCGATAAGCTCTTCATTTATTTGGGTTGGGCCCGGTTGTGTTGGTTTGGGGTTGGGTTGTGTTGAACGTGAATCATTTTCTGCAAAATTCGCAATGATTCTTGGTGATAATTCTTAATAAGATAGAGACACGGTTGGTGTCGAATTCAATCAACAGGTTAGGGATTTTTTATGAAACACAAACTTCGATAAAAAAAATTTTCCATTAAGGCATTAGACCACGGTGAAAAATATTTTTTTTCCTTATTTTTTTTTCTTCATTTTCTGAAAGATGCATTTGTCAAGAATGCTCTCACCAAATATTTTACAGAAATTCGTCAAATTGATGGAGATACAGCATTTTATGTGAACCGTTGCTAGCGTACGACCGCGCCGAACGGCAGTCGTACGATTCGTATATATAATATCATTCGATTTGTTCGGTCCCACATATGTATATATTAACAATTAATTAAGTTAGTTTAGATATGCGCAATCCAGTGCAAAATATTCGCTACAATTATTTCGTTTCGACCCTCAGAATATTTTGCATACGAAATTAGTCCCAAATTCACGGCTGTCCAGGTACAGATGGTTCGACAGATGCGCCAGCTAACGGTCGGTTCGATTGTTTACATTTATTACTCATTTTTCCAAATTAAAAACCCAAAAACTCTTGTACGGTCACGTACAAGACGTTATCTATTTCAATACAATTGCGGCCCGATATTAAGCGCTGAATTCCCCGTTTTACATAAGCCGTCGCGAAACTGCCGCTAATATTGCATCAATACTTTTTAACAATGGTCACATTGGCCTCAGAAATGTATTGGAGATATTAGACATCAAAATTGGTGACGCACTCTACCAATATTGTCAAAACATCGACGAGAAACGAATATGCGAAGCCGAGCACGAAGCCGAAAAAAGCACGCATGAGGGTCGTCTTCGTGCAAAACATGGAAAAAATAATGATTCTCTGGACGCTGAAGAGCTGTTGTGTGGTCCATGAATAGCTGACTAAACGTAAGAAACAAGAAAAAATAGACCGAGAAAATAGTTAGTTTGTATGTTGAATTATGCTTCAGCAAAACTTTGAACGCGTTTTTCTCGAAAACTACTTTTTCAACCTGGTTGACAGCATATTAGAAAAACTGTACATCCGATTTGCATGCACCAAGTCTTAAACTGTTCGAAAATGTAGTCTCTATGGCACCACGTAGGGGTTTTTTTATAATAAATCTCCTTCTATTTTTTTTTTCATATGAACGATGAAAATTTTTCATAAAAATCGAAAATAAAATTCGCTGGTCCGCCATTTTTTTTTTCTTCTAGATATCAAAATTCCCCTACGTGATGCCATAGATACACATGTCTAGTTTCTAAATATATTTTTATTTTATTTTTTAGATCAGCCGTATGGCTTAATCGCTGTCAACCACCGCGCGCGCAGTCTCCTCTTAGGAGCGGCGTACACCGCAAACTATACTTTAGATTCAAGTATAAAAATTTGTATGCAGTCTTCTATATGCATATATTGACAATAAACATTGATGAAATGAATTGCATTCATCATTCGCTTGAAAATAATTATGAAAGATACACCCTCGTACCGCGCAAGCACCGTGGTCTGGTGCCTTAACTTAGCATTGTCGTATTTTATGTGGGTCTCTTGTTTGGGTTCGTTTTGTTTTTTTATTTTATTTCACAAATATTTATTATTCGATTTTAAATTATTGGTTGAATTGTCACCCTCTTCCATTTCTGTATTTATATTGCTTGCGAATTAAGGGTTTCAATTTTTTATTGGTTGCAAGGTGTTATTATGTATTTTGAGAGGGTATAAGGATTAGGAAGGTACGGCTGGTAGAAGAACTTGAAGACAAAATGAAAACTCACGTCAAAATAAGAAAAGTACTAAAGATAGAGGAGACTATGGAAAAAAAAACTTGAAGATAAAATGGAAACTCAAGTCAAAATAAGAGAAATACTTAAGATAGAGACTATGGAAAGAACAATTGACCACTTGGCTTTAGAGCATGTGTGCATAATCTGACACTGGTCATCCTTGTATACCTATCGTACTTATTTCAAATTGCCATCTTCATAAAATTTTCTCCACAGTTTGTTATCTCCAATTATGTTTTTTATTCCACTTGTTTAAAATTTTGCCATACTCTGTCTTTCTGTTCTTAACCACTCATCAAGTATTCAGGCATCAACACATCCATCTAGGAACTCAGATTAAAATTCCAGTTTCGTATCTTATTCGGATAACTTGCAAAACTAAATATTGACATTCATCCCGATTAATTCCAATCCTTATGCCGTTTCGGGGGGAAACTTTGTTTTCGCATAAGGATAACACCACAAATAATAACCTATTTAGATGCAAACGCGATAGCGGAAAGCGAGTCGAGATCTACACGGGAGTGTCGCGTCCCATTGCGGTTATTTACGAGAGGGAGGGGTTTCGTCTCCTCATAAATGCGACGTTTCGGAGCGGAAAACGTTACAATATGGTGCGGATTTCGGCGTGTGTGCGTGTTTACGAAACGGGCAGACGTTCACCATTATTGGGACGTAACAACGCGAAAAAATACATACGTGTCGTTCGACGCAGCTGGGACGTTATTAACTTTGAGGATGACACATTTGATTTAAGTGCGATGGTTTACGACGACGCCTGCGTCGTTTCGATGAATGCGTTTGTATTCAAAATTTTTAAACTAAACAATACGAAATTCTTGAGATGACTAACTAGGCAGCAAACGCCCATTCGCAGATTCGCTCATAAACTGCACTTGGTGAATAAATAACTATTTTGTTGGCTGGGCGCTTCCGTACACGCTCACGGATTGGAGGAGCACAATGTAACGGATTAATTCGTAATATGCTAATTTATGCGAGAGTATCGATTGAAATTCGTGCACGTACGCTGTGTTTAATCCATGATTCAATTAGGAAGCCCGCCGTGTGTATAATCCTTACCTAGTCCCGCGTGACCAAAGCAGAAGAGGCAACCATCGGTTCCATTGATGACGGCGTGAATGACGTCCGTTAGAGCGCTGGAGCACACCTCGGTCTGCAATCATACATATAACATTTGATTAGAACTCTGCTTCATCGCAGCCCGGAAACTTAACTAATAACTCGTCCGTCGCGGCGCTCGAAGACGCGCAATGATTTACAGAACAACCACTGCACGTTGACCAAAGTGGTTAGTAGTTGAAATATTTTAATCATATTTGCTTTAAAAACATACAAGCAATAATTAATTTTTGTTAAAAGCACCTAAATAATAAAAAAAACAATAATAGCTAATACCAGTAATGAAAGGTAATTTCAATTGTGATAAAGAAAAGAAAGAGTAACAAGGACAGTACAAACAGTACAAATGACCGTAAATACTGATCTATCCTCGTAGTTCAATAGTACAAATGTACATAATCTGAACAAAAGCAAACACAGTTGGTATATAATAAAATACAATTTTATTCATTCGACTCGTTTACTTTGAATATATACTTCGCCGTGATTGATTATACGACAATTTAATGAAACGTCTGGTGGCTTATAATAAGCCAGAGGTTTCATTAAAACGTCGCCGGTTATGTAAATAAAATTACAAAAATTCGCTTCGCATGTTTATAAAGCCAATGCATATTAATTCAAACTCTGCGACAAATTCGCGACACAAAGAGGCCCAACAAGCCCCGCCTGATAAATTCCCGCGTAACGTCGGTAAAGAGGCGAATCTTGCGGTTGGTCGACTGTAAAGAAGCCGGGAGAGGAAGGTAAGTAATAACTAATAAAGACCATCCGTGGGGGTTCTGCTCCAGAACTAATGACGGGAGCTTTATCGTCGACCTCGTCAAGCGGGCTATGAAAATATGCCAGTGGGAGATAAGTGTTTATTACCTATTTGAACAGAAATCGTAAAAACCTCGTCAACGGTTTACGTGGCCTTTTTTTCAAGCGACGATCTAAAACGCGGGGCCAACGCGAAATTTACGGGGCGTATAAAGGACTAGGAGAACTCGGCGTTTCGACGGTGAGTGCCGCGCACTCAAAGAAATCTAGAATCTTAAAAAGATTGAACACGACTTTTACATTTGTGTCCCCTTACGATTTGATTGGTTCTCCAAGTTAGACAAAGGCGCGTACGAGGGTGTAAGATAAATACTTTCCAGAAAGTCTTATATTACGGAATATATTCAGCGTTTGGAATAGACTTAGAATGGCCGTGCTTTGCAATTCAAAGTGAATAATCAGTTTGGAATACGTAAATTAAATTTATACAAGTTCCTGAACAATTTTCTTTATGATATTCAGCCTTTTAACAACACGTTACAAAACGTTTTTTCTAATCTTATAAGGAGTTTAATAATGTCATATAGGGGATATTACCAAATGACACTGACAGTCGTAGTCAAATTTATCTGGACCCGATTATTATTTCATTATACTTTAATGCTAATAAAAATAAAAAAACCTTAAAGTCCAAGAGAGTAACAGTTAATAAATGTTTTGAATCTCATTGGGGATGAAAAATGTTGATCGAACTTTGTAATAAAACTAGCTTTATATCATTTGCATTCGATTTGGATACGTTTCACATCAAAGAAGACGAACTGGACTTGGTTGTTTAGCAGGACATGTCGAACGTATTTTATTATTTTCTAATACTGTATTGTTGTATATTGGTATGTGATGTTGATCGTATAAATGTTTGCCACCAGTTTTATTTATAAATAATTTGCAGACATAGGCACCTGTCTGGTTCAGCTGTTTTAGCGTTCTACGTTTTCTTACTACGCCCTCAGTTGTATAGATATGTCCTTAGGAATGAGTTTTCAACTTGTTTAACTGTCGTAGAAGGGTGGACTTTATATGCACAAGCAATCAAATGAATTAATTAATATTAACGGTGTCAATGATTGTGTACGTGGTTCTCTTCAAAAAACAAAAACTACTCCACGCTTTTACGTTCATGAATGCACATTACCTTTAAACCGTTTTATTGCACGGCGAATGAAAACAATCCTTAATTGAAGAATTGTTCGCCGAAAGTGCAATTGCAAACAAATTGAGTGGCACGACAAAAGTTTCCCATTAGGCAAAGCGGTAGGATGGCATGAATGGCAAGGTTAATTGGGGTATTATTTAAAAATCCGCGGACGACGCAGAGATAAATCATTTAAATTTCATTGGGCGCAAACCGCCGGCAGGTCATGATTTAATTAAGTAACATTCTCGGACGTACAGTAGTAGGACGAATATCCGCGCCGAATTTCCCCCGGTCGAATATTTGATTCGGAATTCCAGAGCTGCCGGGTCAACTTTGCCGGCCGATCTCTGTACGGGCGTGCGTGCATCTGCGCTAGTGCCGGCGCGTTTGCAGTCGTACAGGAAAAAGGGTTGTTTTAACGAGCTTTTCAACACTCGCTTTTATTACGTCGCTGATTAACACGTGAATTTGTTATCGTGTATGTAAATTAACCGCGTTTTGGTATTCGGTCTGGTTTATTACACTGTCTGCTGTACATCCCTAAAACAATGTGTTTTGTTTCAATGCGCTAAGTTAATATTTCCTCGTCTGCCTGTTTCTTTATTTGTGGATGGATGTCGTCATATAACTTCGTATTGTTTTATAGCCGCGTTAATGAAAACGCTCGTAATTCTGAACGCCATGAAAATATTTTCGCTGACTTATATAGACGTTGTTCGTCGTATCATTATTATGTCAGGGTCCCATTAAGATTGGACTTTAGTCGGTGTAAGTATTTATGCGACACAGATTTAAGTTTTGTTTTAGTTCCGATGAGTGATGACCAACTTTAAAATTCACACTCAGAACACAATTTTGTCCAATGTCGACAAATGTGACAAAATAAATATGTACCGTATCATTCACGAATTTTTATTCGTAGCTTCTTAATATAACATACTATTTTTCAATGAAATGACTACTTGTTGGATTTATTAAATAAAATTTAAGAAAATCATAATTTAAGTACCATGAATTTTGATCTAAATCTTACATTATACTTCAAAGTCAAAGGAAGGTAGCCAAGTGAATTCAATTACGTCATAAATATCAGAAAAACAAATACGACTACCGCGTTACGTAGTGAAATAAAATTAGCCTTACTTGCGAGTCGTCTTGCGAAAATATAGCATCAAAGGCAAACATCTTAGGCGCCGCAACACCTACTCTTCTGTCTTCTGGGGCGGCGGAACCACAAGTCGATGGATCCAACAATGTAACTTGTTTCTTCCGCTTGTCGAGACTGAAGAATCCGCTTGAACTTCCCGTTTCTTGCCCCAGCGACGGCGTCGACACTCTCAGCATAACTTTTACCTGCAAACAAACGAAAAAAAAAAATAGGGTAAATGTTTTAACTCGATACGTTCGTAACTAACTACATAGATACAGTAATGGTCGCGTGAATAATTTTTAGATAACAATTTTCACCAAATTTGTTTCTCTGGAATTGAAAGGCTGTGATTAACGACGAAAATATTGCTGGCGACTTCACATAAAAATCATTTTTATCATTTATTTGTGAAAACTTAGGGCCTGCTGAGAAAAACTTTAATAAATTCATTGACGAAGTAAGACAATGAAATATAATATAAATAAAGCTGTTTTACAAGCGACAGTGCCTCAAGATTTTGTATGAAATTTCTATTAATATTTATATTAATTTAATGTCAATTTTAAATAATTCACAGAGAGGTGGATATCGATGTAGCATATTGCTCTACCTGTAGCTCTATTTGCTCACTGTTTGTTATTAATTAAACTATCCTGCGGCAGCGCTACGTACTAAAATAACAAGCGCCCCGATTGCTCCATTATTGAAACACGTCGTGAAATACACGTTTTATAATATCATCAGAAAGTCCAAGCGTTAGAAACTCGAGTCGAGCTAAAGCCCGGAGAATAGGTGGACGTATTTGCGTTTGTACATTTGTTATGCAGTAGAGCTATGCAAACCGACCACGGCAGCTGCATACTTTACATATTATTATGGCGTAATTTCGGGGAAAGCTATTAATAAATTAATTTATAGTTGCTGGTGGGGCTGTTGATATAATTTGGCGTTGCAGGTATTGTGTTGCGTGCACATTCAGTTAGCGCTAAACGCCGTTAAAGAGGATGGGGGGATTCAGCGTCCGAGGAAGGATTATTTTGTGTTGGTGGTCGGATCTAAAAGTCGATGCACCAAATAAAAACAAAATTTGTGGTATATTGGTTATAGTTATATCGATTGGTTCTGTCCATTTATTATTAATGAAATTAATACGATTGACAACCCAACAAAATATAAATAATACTATCGAAAAAAAATTCTTTTTGACTGAATCGTAACAAAACCCAACCAGTCCTTGTCAAACGAATTTGGTTGGGTTGGCACTGATACTTTAATTAACTGATTTTTTAAAAACAATAACGACTTTCATTACATTGGCGCTTTGGTTCACCTACAACCATATTTGTTTTGAAGCAACTTTTAGTCATCTAGCGATGAGTCACTGTTACATTAATCGTTGCTACCTGACACTGCACAAAAGCTTTATTTACATAAAAGTCAGGAAAATGTCACATTACTTGGCGCCGAGTATTTTAAAGCTCCGAGTCAAGCAAGTGATTTTACTGACGTGTTTTGTATTAAATTTTTCCGGAAATCGTAAAAAAGACGAAATTTTAGAAATCGTTTTTACAAATTCCACAAAAATCAAGTTTGTCAATTTTGTTGGCAACTATAGTTGCATAGTATTTTGCGTCTTGTAAAGTCTTTACAGTACAGTCCGGAAAATTCAATTTTCCTGCGCGTAAATAAGCAGGAAAATGTTGTTTCCGAGACGATTGCCGGAAAACATAATTGATTGGAAAACGAACGTTGCATAGAACACAGCTGGAATAAGACAGAAGGGATAATTACAGTTCAGAGGATAAAAAACGAAAGGGGTGAACGATATGGAATAGGCAGAGAAGAAAAGTAAAGAAAAGGAAAGATCACGTGAGCTACCTAAGGAAAATGCAATTGCAGAAAAAAGAACGAAAATGGTAGAAGTAACGGGCAGGGCGATGGAAAGACTAATAAAGGAAAAGAAGGCTGGAGACATAAAGAAATGAGGACCTAAAACAAGAAAATACACCACCAACAGTTTTCGAGGGACTACTTCTACGGTGACTTTTGTGATATTTTCATCATATCATAAAATATATATAAAACGTCAGTAATTTTAATTTTGAATATTTTTTCCTTGCAAAGGAAGAATTTACTTAATACTGTGAATTTGTTAAATATCGGGGTTATATTTCTGTATCGACTTTGCCTCCGTTCTTCATGGTACGAGTATTAATACGAAAATTACCCCGTTATAATTCGTTCACCGTCACGCATCGTATGGGCGTCCAGGAAGTACATTTTTATTCTTGTTTGTTGGCATCTGAACGTCGAGGAAAGAAATTTCATTAAGATTAATGGTTTGATGTGTATTGGGCCGACACAATTTCATTCGATTTAATGCGATTTGTTTACATTAACTGAGTGCTGATATACACACACATACACATACAAAGATATTTTTTTGTTATCCAAAACATACTTTTACTCTTAAGATGTTGTCTATGTATTGTATGTATGTATAAATAATATAAATAAAAAAGTCCGGCTAGTGTTAATGAAGGATCAGACATTGAAAAAATTTGCCTAAATTTTCCAATTGGCATTTAGCTATTTTTCCCTTTTGGACCAGTTCAACTTGCTATCACCTATACCTTTATGGCCATAATACGTTTAGTGCAAAAAAATATGGCGGACCTAAACTCTGCAACTCTTTCTAGAAGTTTAAGACACCGTCCTTTTGAAAGTTTGAATAGCAACCCTGACCTGGCTGACAAATTTAATGACGTAGATAGAACTCCCCACGTGAGTGAATCCCAATCGGTGAAAATATCTGTCGTTTTTACTTTACATTTTTTCATATACGCATTGCGGTTTCTAATTTCGGAAGCGATGTTAATTATCGACGAATTTCAGTAATTTCATTAACGCATAACGTAATAAATTAATAACAGAGATATGCTTTCACGTTACACAACAGAAATTCGTGCTCCGGTACTTTATTAATTACAATTTGAACTTCCGTGCGGCATTACAACTAATAACAATGGCCAGATAGGTCCGATGTTTTTCAATGCCGACTAAATGTACTCCAACAGAGTGTTCGAATTTCGAACGCTATGTTGCCGTGATGAATCGCCCGAAACGAATAGCGAAATAAACCGACAAGTTCCATTCAACAGTTTCGATGTTATCGTGAAATTTTGCAATAAAACCAACGCTTTGTGTATGTGTGTGTAAATTCACACTTGATAGAGTCACACTGTGATAACACCTTTTGCAGATAACAGAAATAACCCAACCCAACTAATCTAAATTTTAAATATTTAATATATGTTTGAAATATATTTACACTTAGACAAACTACGTTGAACATCTGCCACGTCGCGAGTGACAATATTTAAAGAGATAGATGCACTGATTCGGTGGTATCGATTCTCGTCGGAAATTGGTTTTGTATCTCGTCTCGATGGACGCCCATCTTCAGACGATACGTTTCTCGCAAAACTCCAATCAATCGATCGGCGAACGCAGATATGAATTTCCAAACGGGCACATCTCGGGCGATTAAATTAACGCCGCATTATCCGCCGAACGACACCGAAGAAAAATCAATCCTGCGAGATTTCTCGCAGCTTTTCGCATTTCGCCCGACGCACGGAGTCGGTCGGATTCGTGCGTCGTAAAAAGACACTTTCGTCGGCCGTAAAACGTTCGTATGCAGAACGAACCCCACGTTGTAAATAACATTTTACAAGCAAGTACGACCGTAAAGCGCACTTCGCGATGCATTCTCTTTCGTTAACAAAGTGAAGTAATCAATTATATGTTGCTATAAAGCATTTTCATCGGAGTAAAGAAACTATAACATTGTTGCTTTATAACTTTTGTTAACTTTCATGGCGCGATGTGGGACCTTAACGTGGACTTTTATATTTAATAACAAATACCAAAGATTGCACTTTAAATTTAACTTGAATTATTATTTCATTCTTTGAATTTTACACTGAGTTCAATAAAATTGATTTGTGTAACGCTTCTCTGTAAGCAATCAATTAACTTTATGGCTTCTGTGGACAGGAGTGCTGTCTTGCTGAAACAGAATTCCTTTGTTCAATTTTTCAATTTTCCAAAAAATCTGTCATCAAAATTCCGTCTGCGTTACGTTTCTGTGTCAACATTCGTGGGACCCAACGTGCAGACAACTTTTTTAGCCCCAAAATAAAATATAAAATTCGTAATTTCTGGCGAATGGTCAGTGGTCTATCTGTCATCACCATATCGTGTATACGATTAACATTTTCTTGGGTAGTGACAGTCACTGGTCGTCCAGCACCCTTTCCATGTTCCCATGTTTGACTTCCCAGTTTAAATTCTCGAGACATATTTTTCACTACTTGGTAAGAAGCAGCACCCTCACCTAACACACCCACCATGTCTTCATGAATTTCTTTTGGCGACAACCCTTTCTTTTGCAAGTATTTTATGACTGAACGAACGTCTGATTTTTCATTTTTAGAATTTCTCTAAACTTGTCTACTTAAATAATAATAATAATAATGAACAGGCAAGTGACAAAACTACAATTGAACCAATGTAACGACAAATGATTAATTAACACTTTAATGCGTCAAATTGATTCAATGTCATTCAACGCCTACTATGTCAGGGACGCTAAATAATGATCTCCCCTCGTATGTTCTATTTTATTTATAAATAATAATATTTCAGACAATATAAAGCCAGCTAAGTGTAATTTTATTTTGTTTTGCCCCGCTGATGGAAGATTTGTTCATGTTCCGTCGGATCCGCCAAAACTGTCATGTCAATTGAGGCTTGACGCCGCAGACACGTTTCAAAATCGATAAAGCGACGAAAACGTCTTAATCCATCTCGGGGCCCTTGTAAAATAATTTAATGTTGCACAAATCGACGTCATGCATACCACGACGTGCGCCTACACGCCGAATACGTAATCGGTCCGCTGTACGTTGACAAAGAGCCCGTGTTTATTTTCCATTAACTGGTAACAATGCCAGACTTGAAAGTATATCCTCCTCTGCTATTCAGGTGTTCTATTGTGATTAACCACAATTAGCAACGGTGAAAACGCAGACTGCATTAATTCGAATATTTCATTACGACTCGAACGTTCGAGGACGTTACAAATTATATCAGTTTATTAAGTTAGCGAACCATTTAATTAGAGATCATTCGCGTTATTAAGTTTAATCTATTAATACTTCCACTGAATTAGAAAACCTTATTATTTCTCATGATTTAAAGGCTACACATATTTATTAAATATTAAAATTTTATCAGTACGGGATTGTAAATAAGGGCCATAATCGTAAAACCCAACAGCGACGCCTTCCTTCAAAAACGGTTCGAAATATTAGTTTGATTTCCGACGTTGTCGTTACAATTAACTTTAATTAACAATGAGACGTCGACTCGAAACAAGTGAATTCGTTCCTTCCCTTCAGGAATGACGCCTTCATAATTGCATTAGCTACGGCGGTTGATATTAATGAAGGATCCTCTCGCTCCTAAGGACTTCCGACCGGGGTTCAGTTCGTCCTTTTCTGCGCGACGTATACGTGCACGTAGGTACGGATATTTTAGAATTACACGCGTCAGCGAGTCAATTTCGCTGGGCCCGCGGCGCTCAACTGTCAAATACCGCGAGATTTTCCGAAGGGTGGCACGTGAGAGGTTAACTTTAATCGGAGTTTCTTGATTTTAACCGCGGGCAGATTCCATTAGTCTACGGTTTCGACTTATTGATTGCGGGGGAGGTTGACGGAAATTTTGTAAATGAATCTGTTTCAGTCTTTTAAAAATACAAATAAAATAAACCACAACGAACCACTGAACGTAGAATGGATGAAACTTGGTGAAAATATCTAGTGCATTGTACGTTCAATGGTTCGGGTTGGTCTATTTTATTTGAAAGGATAATGTTTATCAGAAAATATTTACGTTGTTAAACATGTTTCGAATTGGTTAGCATCGCCATATGAATGTTAAATATCAGAGTATCAGAAGAATTGCTTTGATTCAATCAATAAACAAGGATTGTGGTCGTTATTGGATCAAAATAGTCGTCCAAGAACAGTACCAACCAAGTGAGAACCAATAAAATGTTTAATTAATAAATATTGAATAATTAAAAATTATCGTTAAATTATTCATAGAAATTTCACTTCAATGAAATGACTTGAGAATTATTGTGTTATAAACAATTATGATTGTAAACTTGAGAGTACACCTGAATATACTGCGCAATTTAATTCTACGTTAAGGCTGATTGACATTTAGAAGATCATTACGTTCATTTAAGGTCAAGTTAATTCTACCTTGATTTTTAGCCAATAGGTCATACCCTTTGACATTTGTGTTCACTGAGCAACGCACGAATTTCGTTTGACCAACCCCAGCAGTAACAAGTTCCTTAAAATAATCTAGATATTCACTTTATTTAACTCCTTAAACCAGTTATGCTTCCGCTGATAGATAATTAATTAACCTCGATAATTTACTCGTAATAAACGGGGAACTCATGCATTTTAATCGGTCGATTTGTCTCGCTAAATACATTTTGCTTTATGGTTCGGGATGAGTTAAGGACGTTCAGATTAATGAAGATCTGAACGCGCACCACCGGAGGCCGGCACTGATTAGAATTTAGCGCTGCTAAGAAGGATTTTATAGTAAACAAATGAGGCATTAAATTTTACAGCTGCATTTTACGACCCGTTCGGTTGGGTGATTGTGCGTGGAGGCCGTAATGTTTTATGCTGACTGTATAAACTTCATATACAGTAAAGCACCACGTGCCGCACATGACGTCTCGGCTTTATGTGCTTTCCTAACCCACTTAAATCCCATAAAAATTACTATTTACTTAGCACTTCCTATTGTGGAGCGTACGCACGACGAAAACCGTTGTACGAAATGGGTTTTTAACTGCCCGGCTTAAGATCCAATTAGGGTAAATGAGAATTATATTGAATAATCAATATTATATAAGTAATACGAAAATATTTGTTTTAATTTTTGTAATATTTTTAGAATACAAATATTATTCATCCTCAATAAGGAAATTAAATGCAGACGTCTAATAAGACGTTTGGGGCAATTTTTCCAATAAAATCCAGTTTATTGGACAACATATACCACAAAGTCACTGTAGCGCTTTAATATGCCAAGTTTAGAGAAATTCTAAAAATGGAAAAATCAGAGGTTCGTGCAGTTATCAAATATTTGCATAAGGAAGGGTTGTCGTCAAAAGAAATTCATGAAGACGTGGTAGGTGTTAATACAACAGCATCCTAACCTAATGGTGAGGGTGCTGTTTCTTACCAAATGGTGAAAAATATTACTCGAAAATTTAAACTGGGAAGACAAACATGTGAACATGCGAAAAGTGCTGGACTGTCACTGTCAACTGTCACTGCCCAATAAAATGTTAATTGTATACACGATATGGTAATGACGACCGACCATTCGCCGGATAGTTGAAATCACGATTTTTTTCTTGTGGTACTATAGAAAATATTTTAACACATATTTTGGGGCTAAAAAAGTTGTCTGCACGTTGGGTCCCAAGAATGTTGACACCTGGTCAGAAACGTTCTAGAGTATTGCATTCTGAGGACAGTTTGGCAAAGTTTAAACCAGATCCGGAGAATTTCTTTCTCGGGTTCACCACTTCGATCGTGAGTCGAATCAACAAAGTATGGAGTGGCATCGTCGAGGTTCTCCGCCATCCCGCAAATTTCGTGTTTTGCCATCTGCTGGTAAAGTTATGACCACAATTTTTTGTGACGCAAACGGAATTTTGATGACTCATTTTTTGGAACGTGGACATACAGTAACAGGCTTCTACTATGCCAACTTAATTGCAAGATTAGTGATTTCATTTTATTTAAAAAATTAAAAGAATATCTTCTGGGGACCATATATTACGATGATAATGAAGTGATGACGGCTGATTGGAAGAGCAATCGAAAGATTTTTTTCCAGAAGAAAAGGTTTGGAGTATCGTTGGACCAAATGCATCGATGTTCAGGGAGATTATGTAGAAAAATAAACGTTTGATATTTCTTCAATTTGTTTCCTTCTATGTTAGGGACGTTAAATATTGATCTCCCCTCGTATGTTGAAAATTGTTCATTTTCTATCTATACTTACTCCTCACGAATACGTTAGTGGTGATGATAATTATAAACTGTAATATTTCCTAGTTAAGCGAACATGTATTCTTATTTGACAACGTGGGCTTGACATTTATGCGATGCCGTGATGCGCCTGGCGAATATCGTAAAAAGTTTGTATTTTAAATCGTATAATTTAAATGGCCGTAAATGGAAGTTATTGCCTTTTCCGAGCGTTATTTTTAATTTACGTTTAATACGCAGCACAAAACCTCGGCAACTTACCCATTCAATTTACCGTCATTTAAGTGAAATAAATTCCTCTATTCTTTTTATCTAAACGATCCTAGTAAATTGCGTTAATGGCGCCGATAAATTGCGATAAAAACGAAACGGTACGGACGTATGAAACATAACGAATCTAATTTATTCAATCAGATAGCGAATTAAAAACGAAGACACGTCGACTTGCCATTCGTCATAACAATAAACACGGTTAATTATTGCGCGGATGACGATACGATCGGTGTAAAACGACTGTATTAAAGCATGTTAGCCTGAAGTGTACGCCGCCCGTGGAGAAACTCTAATAAATCCATCACAGAGTGTCGACGCTCCAGCTATATCTCGAACCGCTACCGACCCACCCGCCACCGGCAACAAATCACCGGAGCGATACGTCGCTAACGAGAAAACAAACGAATCGCTAATCCGCGCCCGATCTGCCTGCCTGATCGTTTATTGAACATCTTAATTTGGATCTGCGCCCGAATAAATGCCTAGTTTCGTTCGCACAGGAAGATTTCGCGCTGCGTGCGATAAGTTTCTTCCACTTCGAATTACCATACGAATCTGCACGTTCGTTGTATTTTATACGCATTTTCAACTTGACATAATGGCAATTTAAATGGTAGTTAACATCGTCGACGAAACAACCTGCTACATATTCATTGTTAGTGTATTTTCACTTGCATGCGAATCGAACTGCTTATTAACTTAACACTGACCTCACGGTAGAAAATATTGCACTTCGCCAATATGAAACTCTCGACGCTCAACTATAATTCATAACTAACTTCCTGTAATTCAGTGCTTCCCAAACGTAACATGTTTGCAATGCTCGAAATATTACATATGAGTTTGACTTAAATGTACAATTGTGCCCTGGGGAATTCCCTGTGTGTACGAACATATCCAATCCCACGACGTTACCAAGTTTCACAACTAACTTCCTTGATTGAAGTAAATCTTTGCTATAGAATTGTATGACTTATGACGTCAAATTCTTTGACCAAATCATCATGCATGTTAATATTTAATTGAACGTTTAAATTAGAAAATGTAATTTTTCAGTATTTTTGATAAAGACATTGACGAACAGCGACACCTTAATAAATAAAAAAATTAATTTTTGTAGCACATAGCAATTCTTTAAGGTCTCCCATTTAAGTAGGAGCGTGCGTGCGTCATTGAATCAATTTGACACATTAAAGTATTAATGGTTTGTTGTTACGTTGGTTCAAAATTGTAGTTTTGTCACTTGTTACCAGTCTAAATAATTTAGAATTTAAGTAGACAAGTTTAGAGAAATTCTAAAAATGGAAAAATCAAAGGTTCGTGCAGTTATAAAATACTTGCAAAAGAAAGGGTTGTCGCCAAAAAATTCATGAAGACATGGTATGTATTAGGCGCTGATGTTGTTTCTTACTAAGTGGTGAGAAATAAGTCTCGAGAATTTAAAGACAAACATGTGAACATGCGAAGGGTGCTGGACCACCAGTGACTGTCACTACCCAAGAAAATGTTAATCGTATACACGATATGGTATTGACAGATAGACGACTGGCCATTCGCCGGATTGCTGAAATTACGAATTTTTCTTATGGTACTATAGAAAATATTTTAACAAATGTTTCGGGGCTAAAAAAGCTAAAACGACTGGTTGGAAGAGCAACCGAAAGATTTTTTTTCAGAGGAATCAGCATCGATGTTCAGGGACATTATGTACTAATATTTCTTCAATTTGTATCCATCTATGTGAGGAACCGTAAATCTCCCCTGGTATATCTGAGGTCTCTATTGTCAATGTATTCGGATCCCATTTATGAGACAATAATGACGTTTCACATCAAACATGTCATGACTCAAGTAGGTTCCGACCGTAGCGAAAATAATGACGTTATCCTACCGCTAATTACAATCATGTGAAACGATCCCTTCACCACAGATATATTTTCGTTTCGCCGAACAAATAAACGCCCAACGCTGCTTTCATAAATACACATCACAATATAAATGCAAATCACGAGCAGACGAAATATCGTTTCCAAATATCAGATGTGTGCGCGACGATAACCGCACAAATTTTAATAAGAAAAACTGCGTATATAAACATAATCGATAACTATAAAACCAGAATATGGCAGTAATAAAACTTGAACTATATTAAATTTCGAGAAGATACATTTCGACGTCGTAAACCCAGTGACACTTTATTTCATACATTTTATGTCGCACATTTTATGTTATTGCACGGAAATTTAATATATTAAACCCATGTTACGGGATCAAAAATTTCATATATCGCGAGTCGGTTTGATTTACTCTTATTCGATGGAAGCCGAATCGCGTGATTGCCGGCGCAACGAAATTCGAGCTTTTTAAACGTTTACTTACATAATTACGATGTTCATTGTCCCGGATGCGCTTTATTTCATTTTTATCTTGACGGCGGCCGCAAAGCTCGCACAAAAGAAATTTTAATTAGTTCTATTGTAATTACGTTTAATTGTGCTCCGCATTAATTAGTGAATCTTGGGCTTTTAGACAAAGTTTAATTTGCAATTATCTTTTAGTGAAATGCGCAATTTTGCTTACATCGAGATTATTTTTAAATATGTATTTTATTAACATCGTATTGGAATTAAATTATAACGAATTTAATGTAAATATTTCATCTAAGAAGTAAATTAGATGCATTAAGTGATATTATAAGTCGTAAAAATCTAAATGCAAAGTACCAAATAATTTACGTAAGAGGACTACGTTTGCGGTTGCAGTCGTTAACAAGAACAACAAACGGTAACAACCACGTTCGGCGCAAGCGGTGCATTAGAAAGAGAGCCACCGAGACGTTAGATTGCGTTATTTAATAAATCGTCTACAAATGACCACAAACCGCAAAATACTAGCAGGTAAGAGCATGCACGTACACAAAGGTAAAAGTCTGTGGCCGTGTTTGAGGTTTACGCTCGAGTTGTTTATCGTGGTGGGCAGCCAGTCTGCAAACATCTCATGCGAGTGTTCAAAGCCCTGTTTGCACTTCCTAACAAATGGAATTGTGTGCTTCTTAGAGTTTGATACTTCAAAGTTGCACGTTTTATTATCATCGATGTATAATGAATTTGTAATTTTGACGCAGCGTAAACTCGAACGAAGTCAATACAAACCGAATATTGAATATTGCAAAAGCAAATAATAAAAAACGGATGAACACGAATTCTAAAATCGATACAATTTCAATAACACAAATCTGATAAAAAATTGTTAATTATCTACGCCTATTATGCCTCGTGGTATGAACGTAATAATCGGGTTTTAAGAATAGAACGTCACAATGGAGATAAATTTCCATAGGTAAATGAAAACGACTAATTTTTACAACCACTGGAAGAGCCCATCGGATTTACGACCCAATAGAGCTGATTCTAACCAAAACAACACTTTAAATAAACTGAAGCAAACGCCTGTGGTGGTTTTTGAAAACATTCAACAACATTTCAAATGAGGATTTACTTATCCAAGAATGCCCAGGGTTATGAAACTGAGCAAATCGAATTTAACGAAAATTTAAAAATTGGGATAATAGAGATTTTAAGATGACTATGATTATTTTTTTTCCAAATTGACCCAAACAACTAGACCATTATATTTTCATCGCCACATAATCTAATAGATATTCTTTAACAAATTGAATAATTCAAAATATAATTTCGATTTTAATATTTTCATTTATTTATTATTATTTATGATTATATAGAAATCTGTGAAACTGTATTACGATTAAAAATGCATATTAACTATTGCTAAAAATCGGCAGTTTATAACTGAAATTGTTCAAATTCTACGTCCCACAAATAAATTATTTTTAATTACTCCGAGTGCCCTGGCAAGTCGTAACTGCAAAAATGTAATAAAATATTTACCAGCATGTCCATCGTGTGCATTGTTTTTCCATTATATTACTTCCGGTTTTAAGCGTTGGAGGGGTGCTCGCCGGAGAGAGACAGATCGATACATCCATGAATACATAAAAACGGGAAGGATCCTAATCGCAAGATTATGCAAATGCAATTTTGTTTGGGATATTGGATTTATGAAAATACCTTTGACGGGAATTTCGTGCATGTATCGATAGGTACAAGTATTAAATATGGTAACCGAATTTTCAGGCAGCAAATAAGTTCGTCGGAGTTTTCGTGCAGAACTGTTTATGCAAAATAATTTTCAGATAAGATAATTTATAGTTGATTTATTTGTTCGCATAACTATATGCTGTTTACGCTTATTTAGTTAATTGAGTTTCGTGGATTTGTGTATGTACGCGGACATATACTTGCTCGTACGATGATTATTTTAATTGCGATGTGACTCGTTAGTTAGTACATCTACTAGACTATCGTTTATAATAAATACATATTTAATAGACTGCACATTGTACATCGCGATATCTTTGTTTGTGTCTATAATACTTATTGTATTTTTCTACTCGCTATTAAATGGAACTTTGGAACGTTCTCGAAGGCTCGGTTTGGCTATATACACTGCCTTTCAAATAAAATAGACCATCCCGAACCACTGAACCTAGAATGATGAAACTTGGTGAAAATATCTAATGCATGTAGATAAACAAATGATAAAGTTTTGAAACAAATCTGTTACTTCTGCCAGAAATTATCTTGTTGCCTGTGCCTTTAATTTGACCATAGTTTCGTTGATTTGTTGCATTTATTAGGAGTTTCTTGCTTCTTGTAATTGTTAGGACCGTTAGAATGCGAAGACAAATTTTCATCAAATTACGTCTTTTGAACGAGGCTGGTTTAATCTTCTGTGAAATAGCCAGACGTGTCAATCGGGCACACACCACTATAGCACAGACTTGTAGAGGCTGACAGGAAGAACACCTAGAAGTTCGTCGTAGAGGTACTGTACGACGCAAGAGCGAGAAGGTCGGCTCTTAACGCGTTAGAGATCCGGAAGAACCATCACGAGCCGTTGGAATAAATTGGATAAGAGCAATTGGCCATATGGTATCTATGAGTACGATTTATCGTATTAGTTGTTTATGCTCTAATTGACTAATTCTTAGAACGTGAAGAATGTTGCTCTGGTATCACAGGCTACCGATTGAAAACTTGATACCGACCCCCAAGCAACAAATTGATGTCTAGTTATGAAAATCAGACATAGTTATAGTCATTGTCACGTCATAAATATTTTATGCGATCAAGTAACGTATTCGCTGACAATTTACCTGCACACAGTTCGACTTCGGAAACATTACAATCGATGTAACTTAATATTCGAGCTTCGTAGTACGGCGAATGGAAACCTTCACATTATTTTCAGCTGGCAGTAAAAATTACAATCGGACATAAATTCCAGGTCCAGGAGGCAATGCGAAATATCGCTCGATCGGTGAAATTTGTTACTACAGCTCCGAAACACGAAACAGAATTCACGCAGAGGCGAAATGAAATAACCAATAAATATAAAATGAATTATTGATGATCTATTCTTTCGTCCGCTTGCAAGTGGGGGGCGTAAACGTAACAGTAAGCAGAAACGATAGGATTGCATATGTTTCCCATACTTTATGCATTGATTCCTCTCTCCAACGCGCAGGGGTGTTTTATAGCCCTGCTCCAAAACGATTGCTCTTGTACCCTTCTTAAGGGAAATTTATTATGAACATGTTGTTCGCGTCATGATTTCGTTTTTATCCCGCACTTTAAATGCAAAATAAACGAATTTTAAGCAGGTCCCCGGGGCCGTGAGCGAATGATGAATAACGATCGTAATGAGATTAATTAATTGATGTTGTAGCGTCGATAAATAAAATTAAATTGTGGCCGCCGTGCGCGAATCGTAGAGAAGAAGAATTTTCCACGATGACGAGCCGCAATTACACTAAGTACTCTAAAAAACCAATTAAAATTAAATTAAACATAATATTTGCGGTTGTAAAACCATTTTTGCGCCGTCCTCGAATTATTTCTAGTTAAGCGATTTCATTTTCTCGTTTCTCTTAATGTCCATCTGGGGTTTTGTGCGGCGCTGCTCTTCGTGCCGGAAAATTGTGCAAGAGACAATGCAATTAAAATATTCAAATCACCTTTTGTGCGTGTAGAACGACGTTTTCGGAGGTCCTCGCTCCTCGCGCGTAAAACCAAGTAGTAAACATTTTATGACACAATTAGTCGTGGAAACGCGAAAGAGAATGCTTTATGCAATTTTGCGACGGCAGGAATGCAACACGTAAAACGTAATGACGTCTTAAAAAATGATAACGTTTACGGTTTATTCCATGCGTTGCTGACAGAGAGGACTTCCGTAAGCTCTTCATTTAGGAGCATGGAGCAACAAGCGAAATTAACATGAAGTCTTGAAATAGTAATGGATATTAAATGAAAATAAGGCATATCCATCCAGGATATGCTTTAAAGTTGAGTGACGTTGAATCAATTTGACACATTATTGTGTTTATATTTTTTCACATTCCCAATTGTTAAGCTTTCGAATCTGTTACGTTTCACGTATGCAGTTGCCATGGATGACGAGTTAAAACGTTCCTATTTTAATTTAACAGTTTTGTTTTCTTTGCAAATGTATCATGTCTGTCCATACATATATTACATGATATTGTTTATGTCTGTTCTCTTGCATTTCCTTTATCTAGAGGCGCATTCGAAACGCCAGATTGCAACTGCTTTGCATATTTATTCCGCTAAAAACTCGCGGAATCTAGTTTTATGTTACAAGCTTAGCGGTTAGAGCGCATTATTCGCTGCATCGCAAACATTGTCTTCTGGCTAACCGGAACATCGTAAATACATGCATCGAAGTGAAGCATGTATCAGCATCTCGTTATTGCATAGGAACGAGTTAAACAGCGCGCGGGCGTTAGTTGCAGTTACTTAAAACCGTATCTGCATAAAACTAATATGCGGAGACGTTCCCGGCCATGCAAAAGAGTATTTAATGGACGTGACGGCCCTGAAACCCTGTAGGCGTAATGCAGATCATAAATACTCAGGACTATAAAGTGTAGATGAAATCCCTTGAGAATGTAAAACCAAAAACCAACAGAAAACTTAAAATAAGCAGCTGTAACGGTGTTCAAAAATAAAAACAATCGGCATCGTTTGGCCCGCACTTAAAAATGATAAATTCCGAATACGTGAAGGTTTTTTTTAACCAGCAATAAAACGAAATATAATTATTGGTGCACCGATTTGTCGTGAAAATTACCGCGACTTCGTTTAATTTGCTTCAAACATTTATAGTCACACGGTACTTTTATGCAACTTTCGTGTCGCACTTGATAACATCTTGTAATTTTGTTCTTGTTGCGTTTTCTATATTTCCGCAAGTTGGAAATAAAGACCGCGTAATAAATCGTATAGCTACTTTCTCTTACGCCTGCTTGACGCCGCCGTTGCATACCGCAATAACGAACGCATAAATTCCCGTTTGGAAAATGTCATTAAGAGAGTTGCCCTCTTTTAATAAGCAAATGGGGCCGAAACATGCAAATTCAACGTGGTAATTCACACTTGATTTACCGTTAAAGAATGATGCATTAGTGATTAAGCCACCTATCAATGTAATGAGCATATTACGGCAATAAATCTCCAAGACAGGATAAGGATATCACGTGAGAGGCATGACGTACGCAACAATAATTTTCTGGCGCAAACAATCGGCGATAAATTTCAACCGCAAATGTGCACGTGCAATTTAAATCACTTTGTGAGCGGAACACGACCGTAATACGTAATAACGAGTCGAACGATAAGGACACACGTACGTCGGATAAATTCGTGGACGAAGCCGCCCCATATCGAAAAAGCCACATATTTTTCTTTACTGGTTGACTCCACGCACCTTTCGAATTGTTTAGATGCAGGTTGCACGCGAGAGTTCGGATTTACGCGGCCCCTGAAAGCACCGCTGTCGGACGACATCCCGGACTTGGCGGTGCATGATATTCGCACATAAAAATAACTTTCAACGTTGGAAAAGTATGAATTCCATTGTTCACCTTTTATCTCAATGCACTCCTATTTAATTCGCTTAATGTCACGACTAATACATGATTAAAAAAATAATAAAAACCGTGGAAAAAAACATATGTTATCGGTGTGCTATTGTATTCCGCTGCAGGTTTTAATTAAAAATGTATACTGCGGCTGTGAGCGCTGCACATTCGGATTAGATATGCATATATTCGCCGAAAGAAATAGTTCAAAGAAATCTAGGAAGTCCGGGGACTATTTTTAATTTTTTTTTATTTTAAAGAGAAAATAAATATTGTTTATAATAATAATAATAATAATAATAATTCTATATAATTCTATCTCTCAATTTCGCAACAACCCGTAGGCCAAGCCAATACTATTTGCCTCATGTGTGCGTTATTTACCCCATCTGCTTTGAATTCCTCCCAAACTATTCCATGGAACATATATTAGACGGCGGTAAACCCGGGCAGATAGACCGTAGCAAGTCGGTACCAAGTTAAAGTTGGCAGTTTTAGTGAGAGACTGCGGTGGAAGACAATTCGGGCGGCAATTTGAATGCGAATAGGATTAGATTTAGGGCAGTCGTAAAAGAGCGCGGATAAAATAAAGGATTCGAACGCAGGGCTAACAAGGCTAGGGAATATTTTCTCCCTTTGCGGAGAAGCCGCCTTCCGTTGCGATTTCTTGCCTAGAAGTTCAGGAATTGTCAACATCCAACATGCAGCGCTAATTATAGAAACACCGAAACGTTGCCGCCGCAGAAGCTCGACGGGGATTTTTTGTTCGTATTTGCTCCGTCGTATGTTCACCGCTAAAGTTGAAATTAAATTTCCGACGCAGCGCTCCTGTTTGTCGTGATCTCCGCAAACAGGGTGGATTCGGCAAAAACTAAACGTGTAATTTGGGTCTAGGCATCAATGAATTAAAATCAATTTTTGCCCAGAAAATAAACAGGCGGCATGAGTACCACTCGGTCAAAAATACCGACACAAAAACAATTGCAATTAAAAGTTCGGAAATGAAAAATAAATAAATAAATAAATAAAACGTGTAACTGGCAGACATTAATGAAAATTAAAAAACAAAACGGAAGTCAAACGAAATGAATTTATTTTCAGTACATCAATGGAGAAACGATCGTTGCAATTTTTAATTTAATTGCGACAATTTTGCAATGATATTAACGATATGTAAAAACCGACAAAGGAATGAAACCGATAATTCGAGGGCAAATAAAATGAATCGATTTGAAATTTCAATTCGAAATTGTCGATATTAGTTTATTTCATCGAATATAATTTCCTATTCGTTTATAATTTACCCGTCCGCAAATAATAAATGTGTCAGAATTGAATGTAAATATTCAATTTGTAGCGCACGTTATCCCAAGCGTGGAAATAACGTACGAAAACCGTTATAAAATTACACATATTTTCGCAATTCGTTATACATAAAAGTATCAATGCGCACGTGTTGCAACTACCCGAGTGATTTAACGACTTTCCCCGGAACATAACTCAAAACTTGAGTAATAAGGCGAACGCATTTATCAAAATTTTCCGAACGCGGGGGCGGGACCTCCGGCGCAATAAACCATCGGGCGCGAAACGCGAACCAAAATTGAAAATACACTTCATCGCGAGCCCCCCCATTAATTGTGCATACGAAAAGAAAGTAAATAAATCACGTCGAAAACGAGAAGTTTTGACTATGATTGAAACCCAGTTAAGTAGATAAATGGTCTTTCATGACCTCGTGGGGTTGAAACCGAGACGCGGGGAACGTCCGGAGCACAATGGGCCCGCAGAAATGGTATCGTTTCTCGAACAATGCGCACCAATCTTCCGACAATGGAATCGGGAATGGTCATCAGAAACGAATCACAGGTTTACGAAGCGACCTCGATTTAAAAGGGAATTTCGCCGAGGGAACCGACGGGATGAAATATTCGTGTGTGTTGCGATGACGGGCGCTGGCGATTTTTGATGATGTATGATGTGGGTGAGGACGAGAATGATTTGAAATTTACGATTTTTCGTTGCAACGGTTATTGACGGAATCGTTGCGGAAACTCGGGGACTACTTTAAATGCTAACGAAAACTCCACTAACTAACAACGGTGATGTTGATATTTATTGGCATCCTAATTTTTACAACCTTTGTATAAAACCATATCCCAAGTAATTTCAATTCAACTCAATTTCAATAATATATTCAAATAAATAAATTAATCCTATCTTTCCTCTTGTTGTACTCCGTCCACGTTCTTCCGTGCTCCTTCCTTTTCTCTCCTGCCTTCTCGGCGCTCCTTTACTTTTGCCAAAAGTTCCACTCCTTCTCCATTCTCGTCTAGACACGTTTTCCATTCCCTTCCTTTCTTTTTCTCTTCCTCACTCCATTCTACCCCCGCACAGTTCTCCATGCAATGCCTACATATATCCACCCCCTTCCCTTTTTCCTCACTCCCGCACCTAAACCGTGCCATAATTCTTTCTTCTAATTTATTTATTATTAGCTTTACATAGCCCCGAGATCACTAACACGCCTGCAACTTCAGACGTATGAATATGTTTCCATCCCTACCATTTAACCCACCATTTTCTCCGAACTTAGAGGACTTAACTTTCCTGTACCACTACATGCTGGTTTGATGGTTTAATGACTTGTTTACAAGTTTCTCTTCATTCTGACACTCCTGGGCTAAACTGAGGTAACTTAGTGATGCTTTCCAGGCAGTGTTAATTTTTGAATAGCACAATCTACGAGGGGTGATCAGTATTTACGGTCCCTAACATAGAAGGAAACAAATTGAAGAAATATCAAACGTTTATTTTTCTACTAATCTACAACGATTCTCCAAACCTTTGATTCCCCTGGAAAAAAAAATCTTTAGGTTGAAATAAATACAAAACCAAAATAAAGAACGAAATGGAAATGATACTAACGAGCTAGACAATGAATGGGTGTGTTTGCATTAAAATTAACGAAATTAAAACTATTGATTGTGAATAACACAATCTGCGACCAAAAAACTGCATAGGATTTTCTGTTTCTTATAGATCTTACTCACTAAAACTGAGAAAAATACTTGAAAAATTCTATCTCGTCAGGTTTTCTTGCAAATCTTGTATTCAAACGTGATTATGCTCTTGTTATTAATTACCAAGAGGTTAGGTTATTTCTCCTGACAACTTTTGCTTATTTCAAGTTGAAACTTGGGGTCGATGAGAAAGCCTGGGCTCTTCATAAGAAGCACAGATGTGGGAGGAAGCCCTTCGTTTGTGGTTTAAGGGTAAAAATACTTATTTCGTCTTCACATTGTTATGTTGTCATGAACAGCAAAACCACACTGCTGACTGCTATTTTTTTTCTGTGCGGTAGATGTGAAAGGTTTCAATAGTAAAAATAAAATATTTCACCCAACCCTTAATTTACGTTCGTCAAGTGCTCCAAAGCTCTGAAACACCAGAGCAAGTAAGTGCAAAGTTTCTTTCTCGTAATACTTGCAAATATTGTGAATTTTTTGTAATAAATTTGTCATTTTTGTGTTATTGTTTTCCGAATTTGTAAAATTACCCTAATTACTCTCTGTGCACTTATATACAGAATTTAATTTAATTTAATATGATAGGGATCATCAATAGAGATCTGCATAATTACATATTAAAGATAAAGTTGCATGTGTAAAATTGATATTCGCAGTCAAGGATTTTAAATGAATTTACTAGAGACATAAGTAGTATATTTTTATATGAAAACTTATATGGAATTTTGTCGCGGATTATTTTCGTGTCCACCATATTTTCTTAAGAATCTAGTGAATTACTGCCTTTGAGTAGAATTAAATTATGTGTACTGAGCCCTTTAAACTTAATTAATTTTGGCGCACTTTACCGAAAACTCAAATAATAATTATTCAAGCCACTCTCGATACCTGGAAAGCGGTAGTCGATGTAACATGAGTGGGACTTGAATCAAAAAGGAAATTACGTCTCTACGTGCATTCAGTGCATCTCGAAATGTTTGCATCAGATTTTTAAACAACGTGTTTTCGTCAAGGCTTGCATGCATTTGCATTTATTTTATATTGTCGACAATTTTTATTTTACATCCACTGCCGTCCATAATGGTACAATTTAAATTGTGTAAGCCACATAAACCTATATATAGATACATCGTTTAAAAATAGCGCGTCTCCAGTGGCAATCGATCATCAACCGCAAAGACATGTACATGAGACATATGTGTGAGACTAAACGTTGCTACATTTGTCATCTCCGAATTTTTCCGAAAGATTTGTTATCGTTTTGCTAGAAACGAATGTTGAAAGTCGTTGATGGGATGTTTCACGAGAGTCGACTCATTTATTTTCATCAAGAATCTACATTTAAACTTCAGATTAGTGAATAATACGTTCTTCGCTAAGTGTGTGCACTAATTTAAGTCACACATTAATTAATTAAATTGGAATAATTAATTTTTGTATAATTGCGTTTTAATAATTATCAAGGTGCGGATAACACTTATAAATAATTTTTAATGGCCCCCGGAGTAAAGTCGCGTCATGAGGGCGAATTTATTTAAAATTAGTCTCGCCATCCGTCAAAGGTTAAGAAGTTGGCGCGGGAAGAAAGAAAGCAAGCCGGAGCGCGAAAGGGAGAGGTAAAGTAATTAGTTCGAAGCGTAAGAACTACTCAAAACAAACATCCTATTGTCTCTTCAAGTTTGCAGACGAGAATAACTCTTCGCAACAACTCATTAAGAGTAACCGTGTACACAAGACAAGTTGTCAAAACTAGACTCGCATAACTTATTGTCGGAGCTACACACTTGGAGCTGTTCAAATATAGTACGTGACAGTTTAGCCCCCAGTTTTGCACCATCTCGCGATATTAATGCCTAATCTCGTGTCAAACATCACCTTCCCCTAAAATTTTAGATTCTGCCCCACATTCAGGATTCGCTGCATAATTAATATTTCGACCCCAATACCGAACGACTTTCTTAAGGGCCTCCGTCGAAAAACTAATTACGTTCGAGCAAACTGCATAAATTAAAAACAGGTGTTTTTTGATTACGCGATTAACTGATGATGAGTTTTATCATTTAAATTTATTTACGTTGGCACGTAATAAATTAAATATAGTTTTAGCGTGCGCGGAAATTAATTCGACGTTATAATGGATTTGTTCGATTCAAATGTTCCCCAGTACGTTCCAAACGGAACCTCGCCGATACATTCACCTCGACCCGGTAAGATGTAAATCAGGACCAGGAATCCCTTTCACTGAGGTTACAATCCCTCATTTAAATCGCCGACACTCGAGCTTATACCCGGCGAAGTTTCTGGCTATCCCGGAATTGGATTGTTTAAAACTCGCAGTCCACCTGCAAAAGTTTCCAAATCAAACCAAATTGCAAGTATCAGGACTACAATTATTTTAATTAACTTCGATTTTAAACAGGTGTATCGAAACTCAAGCGGCGACAAATACGATTCGTTTATATTTATTGATTTTAATTTGTCAACCAATGTGTCTATAACTACATTTATTTGTAGCGTAAATCACATTCCTCGAAGAAGTACGTTACTAATCGTATTGAGAATCTCGAAATGAGTCTCTGCATTTTCGTTCGTTTTTCTTACTTGAGGCGTTCGGAGCTTTGTATCACTTTCCCATCTTGATTGTGTGTATTTTTATACGTTTCGTTTCAAAGTTAAATAGATCTGGGCAACTTAACTTGGAAATAAAATTTTAATGATGTAGATTGTTCGCCAGATAACGGTTTTCCTGCCGTCGGAGACTTTTTGCACGGAGAGTTATCTAAAATAACATTTCGCGATGCGAAATAAAATCGGTGGGCTGCCGTTGTATTTTTCGTTTATGTGGTATTACTACAAAATTTATGTGCGTATATAAACTCATTATAAGGGCTGACAAAAAAATATTAAATGCCATCGCCGTAAAACACACGAAGATGTAAAAATAAATTATGTATATGTCAAATGAAATAAATTAGATTTTCATAAAAAATGAAAGATATATATTATGTAATTTTCACTTTTTAAGAATTTTATGATGACTCTAACCGTTGCACGATTTTTACATTTTTCGTTAAATTATAAATTGGGTAGTTTCGTGATTCGTCGGTTACATCCAACCGCAAACTGTGCCGCGACGAGTTTTTTACTACGCCTCGGCCGGTTTACGATTATTTAATTGGAGTATCCTCATTTTCAACGTTTCCATTAACGTACATAAAATTCAGAAGACTTTACCTGCAGTGGAAACTTCACAAAAGCAGCAAGCCCACAAATTACATTTGTACGTCCTCCATTAAGAGATTACACTGTATCAGTGTATGTCTTCCGTCGGTATTTATATTTCTCCAAGTGATATTTCTATTTTACGTCGTGCGCCGTAAAAGTGAACGATAATTAGATTTCGTGCGAAAGCTCGATTCGTCTGAGTGCGATATCGATTCTCATATTAAATTTCGCGGGGTGGGCGACGTGGTTATTAGATTTTCGAAAACAAATACCGAATTCTATAATCGGTCGCGTGCATTATTTTTCGGTTTAATGGCAATTGGAAATGATATATATTTCGGTAGTATTTCCATAGTTATTGTCTATTTCGGCGGTCCTACGATTCAGTTGGGAGCAATATCGTGGAATGAGTTAGTAAGTAAGAAATAAGTTTACCTGAAATGTAAATTTGTACGTGTGCCGCCTACAGGGCAACTTTAGTAGACATAGGGTTGCTCGAGTTGTTGCCTAAGGGCGCCTCGTGAAACGTTCAGGTTGCCTTTAATCCAAGGCAAAATGTTCATTCGACGTTGGTTCAGTAAATAAAATATTAACAGTCCTTACCACAAATATACAGGATGATCGTATTCTTGACGTGCAAATAAGTAAAAAAATCTATTAAATATAAATATGGATGTCTGTTAATGCTTAGTTTTCGAAATAATTCATCCAACTCTGTGTACAAAAAATCAAGGAATTTAAACCATGTGAACGACCAGGGCATGGGAGGTGGGTTCAAATTTATTTATTTATTCCCAAAAACTTGGTTTATATCCTTGCTGACATGTCCTGAATAGTACACATGTGACCCATCATTCAAGAAAAATCTGCAGTATGGTTACCAATAGTATATGCAAGAATTCAAAATATGGTGGCTCTGTTAATTTGTTTGGGAAAAATGGTCTCAACCCAACCCAATAACAAAATGGTCTCTGCAAACATTTTACATGATTTTCATACCAATTGTTACTCGCATAATTCATCGTAAGAGTCACTTGATCTGAAAATAACTCTACAAACAGTACAATCTAGTATAGTACAATATTCCATAAAATGTTACAATTGGCCATAGTCTAGTATTTCGATCAACTACATCAACTCTCCCCTTTTACCAATATTATAAAATGTAACAATTTCTAGCTTAGACTTAGACCCAGTGTTTTCATCATCTATTTTATTATCGTTGTGCATAGAAGAAACCAGCAATAGATTTCTGGATTTGTAAGTACATACATAGTCATGTCTCGATTATTTCCCTTACTGGGGCAAGTTTATCTTGAAATGTCATCTCTTTTCTTGTGTCTGTATAAGCAAATCGCAAGGACCTCGATAAAAATATAACTCTTCATATTGCCCTAATGTTTTACCTCTATTGTGTTTATTTCTCTGCGATCATTTTTATTTTCATACATTCTGAATGTTTTTGGATATATTTCAAAAAAATAACATAAATGTTTTGCCTTTTTTCATAGAAGGGAACCCCAAAGCATGAGTGAGGCCTATGAGGACACAACATTTATATTTATTTTCTAATAACATCAAAACATGTCTTTTACATCTCTGAGATGTACATAGAGATTGAAAGCGTTACAATTATGTTTTCAAAGTTATGTTGACGTTGACTTTTACAGGTTCCTTAGACTCGCAGGCCTCACCCATTCACTGGAGGGTTAAATCAGATACTGAGCAGTTGCGAACATATGACAACATTAATAAAACGAATAAAATGTTATTCTTTGTATGAATATATATTTAAAATTTTGTGGGATAAAACAAATTAGTTTATGTACATATAAGTTAATTAATTAAGTTAAGATTTATTTAACGTCGTTCACTTACGAAAAGAAAGAAAATAATAATTTATAAAGCGCCAAATATTAATATACAACGTTCATTGTCCTTGTTTAAAACATAAATATAAATAAGATGCAATTTGGGTAAAATAAGAGCTTAGACGTTTAATTATCTAGGGAAATTTTGTGACTTGGTAACGTTTAATTAATTTCGTGATCTAAAGTTGTCAGGCTGTAATAAGGCTCATAATCGAACGAGTGCCGTCGTGGTAGGGACGGTTTTAATATAAAAGAGAGCCAAACGACGTTAAACATAACTTCTCGGTGGAAGTCGGGCAGAATAGATCTTTTCCTGTACTAAAGTAATTATTTAAGGTATGTAATTATTATACAAGTTCTTACTGAATTAAGGTGGGATAATTTATGAAATTAAAAATTATGTACTAAGGGAATAGAATATATCTTTTTATACTTTTTCTAAACCTTATATAAGTTTAATTAATAAAATTATATCTAAACTAATGAAACATGTGATGTGGATGTGCTCAAATAATTGTTGATCAACCAAAAAGAATCCAACTAGAAGAAAAATGATGAGCTAGCTCTATTATAAGAACTGTCTCTGAACAAACGAAATCGAAAAATATTTATTTACTAAAATACTCATTCTGACGATTATCAATATACGCTCACACACACACACACATACCAGGCCAAGGGCACTTCATTCTGAAAAGAGTTACGTACTTACTTTTAGTGCGATGGTAAAAAACTACGCCCTGTAAAATTTCTACGATCCTGGGTTACAATGCAATCAGTAATAATGTGCCGCTGTATCACAACCATTAACTTTGGAACAGCAGATAGCCTTGAACCAACAGAATCACGCAGCTGCATGGACACCAGGTCCATGCAGCTCCACAAAAAAAACAAAGAAATTCTTTCCAGTTACAATCTCACAGTAACTGTCAAATGGTCACCACTGGCGAAACATGTACGTCTCAAACCGACTCAATCCCCCCAAGTCCTCCGCGATCTCTTTTAAAGACGACTCTGAGAAGCGACATGGCCAAGATAGATATAAACCAGAACTTTGAACTCAATCCAAATAGTTTGATTCCGGCTATTGGAAACCAAAAAAGATTGAGTATTACTGGCGATCAAAAATCGATATACCAAAGCAAGCAGGACGGTGCAATGGTAGGTCGATGAAATCCAATGCAACGCTGTCGTGGATCACTACTGCAAGAAAAAGCTCTACATCAGCGTGGAAAGTCAAACAGCGTGTTTCTGAACTGTAGTTGTCCTTTGCAATTTATGTAAAAATGTACTGATCAAAATAATTAGTAGAACACGTTGTATCCTCCCTCATATATTTTTTGATGGAACCAGTATGTACATCTTAGTAGGTCCAGCTCTGTTACATTGACGCAAGATTCGCAAAAAATGTCTCTTATATCCTTAATTCCCCAGTTCCAATGAAGATGATAATGATATCATTAAATTTTTAGAGACCACATTATTATTATTCAACGTACTTTAGTTATTTTGAAAATAATTAAGTACAGATATTTACAAGCATTAGAATTGTCCGCAAATGCCTGCTTCAAGCGCAAACAATATTTATCTCAAAGCGATGTTTATACGCAGTATCTTATAACTACTACCGAAAAAAACTGATTTTTTTACATTTCTGTATTGAATTTCTATGAAATCACAAGTTTAGGAAATCGCTTTTCATGGCCGACAATTTCTAAATTTGGAAAATTGACGCAAAACTGCAGGTTATGTATGTTTATTTCGTGCGAATCGCTTCATCCGAGTTGCGGCGTTGCGTGATCACGTCCATAACACTTTGCACACTCCTCTTCGTCTTAGATAATGTTGACTTATTCCTTAATCTATTATGTCTTATAATGTCTCTGAACACGAACGCGAAATATATGAGTCTCTTCGGATGATTAGCAACTTTATAATTTGTCAGCCCGTAAATTCTACCACGTGTGAAATGACATTAATGGCGTGTGTGTTTTTTTCGCATAAATATTTTAGTAATTTAATTACGCTCGCACTATTAACGTCGTGTTCGCGGTTGTGTAACAGTTAGAAAATCCAGTTGAGAATATTTACGAGATTATGAGCAAATATTACAAAACTCGGTTAATTATCTACCCTGAAAATGTGGCATTCCCTGAAATGCATACGAATTTATTTGTGTCTAATCGGGTTGTGTAGGAGGAGGGGGGCGTATGTCTAAATTATGACATAGGTTCAGAAAAAAGGGCAGAGATGCAACCAACTAGTCGTCAACAGAACGTATATTTTCGACCACGCGGAATTAGGTGGCACCATGTGGTGCCTTTGATATTTGTGTTATGTTGAGAGGCTCGTTGATGGATCCTATTAGTCAGAATCAAATATCATGCTATAAGTCTTGTGCATTTGACCTGTTTCTGAAAGAGTGATAATGATTCTGGTCCAAAAATAACGGTGTGCTAATATCTAAATATGCCTGCGGACCAATGCTCACGTACGAGTCCTGGGAATGGATGCTGACGCCCACTGGTTCTCCTGTAACTCACTAGGAGAGCGATCACGAACGTCAAGTACACACTCTCAGGTACATTACCACGCAAAGATTTGTAGTAAATGGTAAAAGCGTCCAAAGCTGATAACATTTTGATCATATTTTATAATTTACATTTTATTTCTTCCAGTTAAATATATAATTAAATATATCCCACCAATCATCTTATTAAAATTTATTATTAAATTCGTCTCGCTGATAAGAAATTATTTAATCAAGACATAGACATGTAACAACCTGCTTGCAATTCGCGACTCGGCACAAGGAAACGCAGCAAAATTTTAATCACCCGCGACGAGCGCAATATACTACGTGATATTGTTGTTTTATAGCCAGTGTATAATTTTTAATCGTCGTTTATATTATAGGAGCGATTTTTATCGCTGGACGGTAGTGGCAGTTTGATACGATAATAAATCCGCGATAATAGGAATCCTTATAGCGCCGTAAAGTTATGCACGTAACTTTCTCATCGTGCGGACGCGCATCCCTGAAGTACGACGGATTTTCTCAATATAGCGAACTTTTTGATTTACATAATTGGTGATAAAAGTTCGCAAGTAGAATATATTTCGTGTTGGTTTTTCGATAAGTGACGTGGTCGCATTTTCATTTAAGTAGCACTTTGTTATGTCAGGTTTTAATAATAAATCCACAAACATTCTCATTTGTAATTACTAATTAGATATAGATAAACTTAAGTATGCCTCTCGTATTTATTTATATTTTAAATTAGAACGAAAAAGCTCTAATTAGCAACTCAACCGCACAACCTCCAACTTCCGCCGTACAATAATATCCGAGTTTCGACGTTGTTTTGAAATTTATTACTAATCTGATTACACTATGCCACACACGTTCAGCTGAAGCAAGAATAGTAAACTAATTAAGCTCCAACGTCGTTCAATGATCTTTATCATAAGTTTCGAACTTCTTCAACCCCTTAAGGATCTCATTAACCTAGCCTGTTACGCGGCGCGATTAAATAATAACAGAATTTCATCAAGTGTTGATTTCTGTCACGTACGTCTATGCGATTTTATTAAATTAAAATTTACACTGTCAATTTAAGTCCGCTTTAACTACGACGATCGCGGTCGTGGAACATCGAAGAGTCGAACATTGGAATGAATTTGAAATGGCGAAGTAACGTTACATATTTTATGAGCGCGAAATTGCGAACAATTTAATAATGCAGACCTTTAAATATTAGTGAGCGTGGCGCTCTGTTTATTACGAGTTCGATGTGGGTTTTTCTGCAGTTATATGGCGGGTTTATGTTTAATTCATGGAGCTATTTTAATGCACGTGTTTTATTGTTTGGAGCTATAAAACGTAGAAATTGAAACTACGTTTTCAATTCGAGTTGGAAACTTGCTTCTGCTACAGGACAATACGTTGAAGTCGTCTAGTCGTATTGGAGTTTCCAAACAGTCGTTAATTTACGAAGACAGATATTTCATAATGCGCTAACAAACCCGACATTGCATGTACTTTAGTTTTTGGGTTAATGTAGGGTGTGGTTCGTTATTTGAAATTCATCTTCGTTAATTAGCGGCTTAAATAGTAATAACGTTTTTCTTTTTCTCTTTTTTACTCGTGTTGACATGGAATGGAAATCATCGAATATATCAAAATATATATTACATAATTTTTATCAGAACCAAGAGCTCGCACTTCCAAAATAATTTTTGATTCGTTTTCTAAATTCTGTTATATTTCCCCGTTTGAATATACACTGCCTTTCAAATAAAATAGACCACCCTGAACCACTGAACGTAGAACGATGAAAATATCTAGTAGTAGTATCACGTCGAGAAACAAATGATTACATTTTTAAGAAAAACTAATAACATTTAATAAATAAAAAGTTAATAATGAGTTACATCCCCACGTACTCTTATGCACTCAGCAACCCTTCTGGGCATACTGGAAATTAGATTGTTGATATCCTCTTGATGTACCTCATCCCTGGCTATCTGTATCTGTTGACACAACTTCTCTAATGTATTGGGAGGATGGGGTAAACGCCGCAATCTTGTTTCCATCATATCCCAGACATGTTCAATGGGGAATAAGTCTGGTCATCTTGGAGACCAGGGCAACATACTGATGTTGTTTTCTTTTAGGAAGGCTGACGTTACATGAGGCCGTCCATTATCTTGCTGGATCAACTAAACTATGGTCAAACTAAAGGCACAGGCAACTGTTGCTAATCACAATTTCTGTCAGAAGTGACAGATTGGCTTCAAAATTTAATCATTTGTTTTTCTACATGCACTATGATGCCGAAATATCTGTGAAAGTCTATGATTTTTATTGATATCTGATTAATGTTTAAAATTTTTATTTACATTTAAAAGTTATTTAGGATAATATAACCTGGTGTTATAATTAGAGTTCTGTTTTAGCTACGACCCATTACAGAATTGTAATCTACCTGAAAAAAAATACCAAATCACTTTTGCTCTGTCTATACAAACGAGATAGTTGTATAAATTAAATTAAGGCAAATATGATTTTGTGTACAAACTCGAAAAATTCCCTATGGGATCCCATCCTGACAGCCAATAAAATCAATTTTATTCACTCGCATCGCTGTCCACGGCCACAACTTGCATTGCCCATTACCGAGTATAATTATATATTTTTCGCTTTATTAGTTCTCTCTTTCGCGAAAACATCAATCGTAACACCAGGCGCGCGCGCTCTATTGTTTCAACATGGCGAAAATAATAAAGACCTGTCCGACAATAAAACGAAATTATGGTCAATAAATAAGTGAGCTTTTGTGCTTGAAGAGCTTTTGTTTCAGCGCACGACGTTGTTTATTTTCCCTCGCAAAAACTATACATCTTAACCATATTACTTTGATTTATTCGCTCAAACATCTGGATTAGGTGCAATTACGATTTCAGTTTTATCGGCGGCGACCTCAACGGGTTCAACAACTCTCCGTATATATATATATTTTATTGCCGCATGATTGTGAGTGTATCTCGGTGCGGTGGCGGTTCGACAATCAGCGCACTACGGGGGAGCAGTTAATTCTCTGCCGGGGGCATAATATTCCCCCCTTTCGCCCCTGCGGGGATGTTATCCAGGGGGGTAGAGCACTTTAGTGGAGCGTGTCTGGGGTCCGATATCACATGGCCCGGGGCCATTCGACGATGTCCGCAGAGTACCAAGTTTACTGCTCTCGAATGTTAAAAGATACTTTAAAATTTCTACTTTTGTTCTTTTATTTCACCGTCAACACGAAACTTTAGCATTCGGTTTTGCATTACTCGCCCACTTTTTTCGAGGCGCTGAATAATAAAGTATCCTTTTAAACTCGCGAAGGAGCGAAATGTAATTAAATAACGCGAAACGTGAAATTACGAAAACGTATTTACGTTTCGGGGAAAGAATAAAATTTAAGTTGTTCGATTCTGGGCTGCGACAATATCTTAATTATTTAGAAGTGGCTTTGTGTTTTATATCGTTATACGAGGGGAGATCAATATTTAGGGTCCATAACAGAGAAGGAAACAAATTGAAGAAATATCAAACGTTCAAACATGATAACAGTTTGCCACAGCTGACATCGTTCTGTTTAAGCGGACTGCAAAAAAAAAACGTCGACGAATTTTAGGCATTTTGACATAAAGTGACATAAAGCATCAACTTATTGGTGTTCTTTTACTTTTGTCACTCGGTATATTTAAATGCTTTTTAGTACATTTGTACATTAGTGGTGGCTGAACAATATCAACATTTATGTTGCAATTATTTACTAGGGATCAAACGGTATGGGTTTTGTTGAATTGCATGTTATTGAAAAATTTTACGTGTCGAGCCTTAAGAGCGAGCCTCAAAGAAATTGTTTGTATCGGATTTGAATCTCATCTCTATTTAGTAGTCAGTTTTCGAAATTAAAAAAAATATAAGTATTCATGAAATACAATTTTAAAATGAACGTCCTTATTACTTCTCTTTGCTTATGTTCCACATTGTGATTGTGCACCAGTAAAAGAAACACATAGTAATTGTGCCCCAATTTAACACGAACTCAGGTACCCGAGAACCATGTCACTGTTATAAGCGTTCCGCATCAAGCGATAAATCATTAAAATCGTATGATTGTACTTGACGAAGTTGTGCAGCCAGAGGCCCAGGAGTGCCCTTTGAACTTACCCTCATTCCTGCACACGTTCACCGCCCCTCGTGTTATAATAATTATCAATGAGGCCCCGGAGATTAGACGTTATTACCCCTACCAAGGGCTCCTGCAGATGGCTGCAGGCCATATTGTGCACCTCGCATAAAACGGAGCCGAATATATTATTAGTTTGAATTCGCAAGGAACAGGTAAAATTTGGATCGCCACGAGCCAAAATAATTTAGGCGATCGTAATTTTAACCGGGCGACATAATTTTGCCACAACTCGATTTTCGATAATCGGATTTAAATTTAATCTTGATAATTTGTGTAAAGCAACATTACTTTAGTTTTTAGTTATTTAGAGCAAAGCTGTCATAATTATATAAACGATTAAAATTACGAAAAATATCACTGCAAGAAAGTATTTCTGTTGACCCTTCATGGACTTATTATGAAGATGAGTTAAGCCGCTGTGCTACAAGCAAATTTTAAATTGGATCACAGGTTTGGCAAACGATACTATCCCTTCCACTGGTAATTTTTGCCAATTTTCAAATTCCATTTTCTAAATTAACTTTTTTTCTCAATTTTCATTGCTTGTTATATTTTGTCTATTTATATTAATACAGAGTGCTTCTTCTGTCTTATGCTGCCTGCTGTACGATGTTTAGTTTTCTTAGCCAGTTCGGAGTCGAAAAATCTTATAATTCTATATCTATATAATTCTGTATTTATTTCATTGGAAACATCGACAAGGAATTAGAATTTGAACTTGTCCAGCTGTGTGAATTATTTTTAATACTTTCTTCAGTACATTCAAACAAAAGTAGAAATTCTGTAGCCATTGTCAATAAGTCAGTAGTTGCAAAATCTGTTCGTAGCATCTATTGAAATAGGTTGGCAAATAAAAGTAGTTCAATGACCTCAACAGGATAGTTCAATCAAGACCATCAGCTATAAATTATATTTGCAAAACTATTTCATGTATTGCCAGCAAGTTTCTATGTACCCAGCCGAGGTAAATGAGCTTTCTTTGTTTGCCAAGTTTACTAAAGCTCGATGCTGTGCCAGAGCATCAGAGCCTGATCATCTACGAAATGTTTACGTTTGTGATTAAATAAATCTTGATTAAATAATCTCGTTGTTTTATATGGAATTTTTCACCGGAACTAGGTACTCAAATAAAATCAATTTGACTTCTTCAATCCTAAATTATTAAAAATGTTACGTTCATGCATTAACTTCATGCTGTGGAAAGGACCAACAGAGACACAAACTCTCAAAGTGAATCTTTTATATCTCACGTACTTTTTCACATAGTCACTTCTTTCGAGCGCCTAAAATGAAAACGCCGGCCACATCTCGAGTCGGCGCGAGCTACTTCAACAAGCAGAATCCGAAAACCGACATAAATATATAAAAACGCGAAAGCGGAAATTCTTCAGAAGAAATGCGAAGTGACGTTCGGCGGAGCGACCAGAGGTCTCGCGGGACGAGAAACAAACAGACTCGACCACCTCCGACACACAACAAGAGCGATAAAAGGAATTGCCGGCAACGTATATTCATTTACTCGAAGCGAAGTTTCCGCCGGACGGGCGAGATAGACGTAACTGACAAATTCGGAGTTCGCGGCCTTTTTTCGACGCTAAAAATTAATTTACGATACGTGGCCCGAAGAAATTTATTAACATTCATTCAAGTGGAGACGGTTCGAGAGCGTCGCCATTTTTCTGCGAGACTGGGTGGGTAGCGTGAAGTTAAGTCGGGCGCAAAATACATTAGGACGTAAAGTCGATACTAATACCGCGCGATTGGCAGCCCGGAAGACAATGTAAGAGGATAGATAAACACTTTGTAAAAGACGATGTAAAGAGTAGGAGCCTTTAGGGAATATGCGTGTAGTTCATGTCGGGCTGAAATTTAATAAACGGAAATTGTATTCGTGGAAATTCATCAGTTATGAAACGATCGAGATGCGACATTGATGTAGGTCTTTCTGTAACTTTTGAACGATGACCACGAAACAAAGCGCATTGTACGTGCGTGAAAGCCACGGATATACAAAAGATATCTCCTTACTCTGAAAATATAATTTAATTAGTTTATATCGCTTGTTTAAATGGTTTCAGTATAGATTTTGTAGTTCTTAGATATATTTGCTCGTGCTTTAATTTATAACGTGAATGGAAGATAAGATAAACATCCTTCATGACTACCTATTATCACAATTCAGATTTCAGTATCAGATATATAATGTGCATTCAATTATTTTATTAGTGGAACGAAAATTAAAATGCTTTCAATTGCATTTCTGTAACGTGTTACCCACATTAAGGTTATCAAATGAAGATCAGTTGAAGATCTATAAAACATATCATTATGGATTGTGTGCCTCTACTATCTCTACAACTATCTTAGCAGTTTGTGATTGTGTCCTTTAGATGTGTCTTCAAGCTTTTCTTCAAAATTCGTCGGTAAACTTTGCTCACAAGACGAAATATCTATTTGTACACCCGGTTGATAGATTTAAAAAAGATGGTTATTGTAATCCCTCCAATCTGGAGGACTGTATTTCTTCGTCCTTGCAGCATTTATCATTTTGTCCAAAAAATATAGATGCATCTTGTCCACAATGATCTAAGCTTCTGACATCCATTCCAATTCCAATCCAGTCCCCTTAACATTGTGCCAATATCTGCACCACCGTTTCATTCACCGCCCCCTCTATCTTTCTTTGCCACCTCATCATTAAGACTCTCCTAGCTTTCCTTTCATTGTAGAAAGTTAAAATTGTGATTCATCATCCGGTTATTGTCAATCGTCTAGACAGTTAATTTTACCAGTTTTACAGTTGATTTTGACGTGTACAAGTTTTGAACAAACATTTATGAAGGGTTTTAACCAGTCTTTCGTACTTTTGTTGTCATGCCACCCGAATTTGTGCTTAGTGAAAAAAGAAGCAAAAATTAGCTGTCTCAGATCATTTAGTTAATAGGGATGCAGCAGAGGATTTTTGGGTGGGGTTGGGTTGGGTTGGGTTGGTTATTAGATGTTTTTCCAATTTGGCCAAAGTTTGTATCGAAATATTCAAGTTATTGGTCTTTTTATTTAAATCATTCAGCATTGTTTTCATAAAACTGCCAGACATGACCACGACAAAGAAAGTTAAATATGCAACATAAACTGAACGTTTTGAAAATTATGAAATAAATGCAGCTAATGTTTTATACTCTATTTGCAGCTTCGTCAATATCTGAAGTAATTGTATTCATTTAACGATTTTCTTTGTAACTTATTTCACACAGCGTGTCGTATTTTTTCGGCAGATGTATCATCCTAACCAGACGTAACATGGTTCCCAATTTACATACGCGCGTATCAAAACAACCGCATCCCAGCGACGACGATCGCCAGGCTCGTTTATTTTCATTAGGCTTAAAAAACGGCGCACACGGAAATGCGATTTAATTAGTTTTTCTAATCAAGTAAAGTTATTAATTATAATATCACTGGGGAGGAGGTTTGAACCGGCGCGCTGAAATATTAATGATTGATTAAGTCCGTTTAGACGGGTAAGCTCGTAATCCTGACTCCCCGAGTTAGTCCACATGCCAAAAGGGCTTAATCTTCAATTATAACAACCGCTGATGTGTACTGTGCGTTATCCGGATGTGCATTGTTTCCGCGTTTATAACTCGCTGAAGATTGCAAAGCCTTCGGATTATACATTCGGGGAGAAAATATTAAATTTTGACATTTAACTGCGAGGGACGTTGCTGGGAAATTTTGTGAAGGTTTCGCAATATTATGTAAATTAATAATGTTGCCTTTGTTTGTTTTCAACAAGTTGTTTCAAAAGTCTGTTATTGTTATTTAACTAAAAATGTATCCAAGTTAGGCTTGGCGGCGAGATTGCGTCTGATGCAGTGATTATTCTGTTTAAAAAAAAACAATACGTTTCAATATGCTTAGGTTTTATTGTGTTATTGCATTATGTTTTGGAATGTTTATTACTGAAAAAATATGAAAATTAAAACTTCAAACAAACGGATATTATCGACAGTTTCTATTTTAATTGAATGCCAAACGCCCTACTATTGACCAACTTTGACATCGTTTATTCAAGGATAAAATTGATGAAACGTCGCAATGGGAATAAAACGGAGCGGACGTGCAATATCGCAATATGATTGTTTCATACAGATGTACTGCAACCCAGAAATTTTATGAACACAAACCATTCGAGAATTCTGACCTCTCTGCAGGTGGCACGTACAACGCGATAATTAAGTCACTGCAGGGCTGCAGACCGGAAAAAAGAGAGCTACGCTTTCGAAACTTTCGGAGTAGTAAAAAAAACCACCATTTTATATAGCCGTTTTTATACAAAAGAATTTTTGGACACACGACAAAACTTTTTGGCGAACTTCGCAACGTAATTTGTTTAATCTGACCGGGAACATCGGAAAAAAAAGGAAAACCACGCCGATGCGAACTCAGTAAATTATGCCGCGCTCCTAGTTTCAATAAACAAAGAAAAACAGAAACGCAGTCCGCACACGATACACGCCGGCGCTGACAAGCTTTTGCAATAAATAACGTAATCCCGTATAAACCGAATCGATATATATGTATGAATTCGTGAAATACGTTCGAAGTTGAAATAACATCGAGGGCGGGGGGGGGGCGCGATCCCGTGGGTTAAGCGGTCACAAACTTGTTGCCATAATTAGATTTTTAACTTTTTGCGGGCCCCGACCCCCCTCCGGCGCTATCGTTATACGTTTTCGTTTTAACTGCCGTTCTGGGAGAAATTAAAACAATTCCGACCAAGACTTTCCGAATTGAAGTTATTAAAGTGAAAGAGGAGCATCCGGAACCCGTTCCGGTTGTACTAATTCGGTCGGGAGCGCACCGGCTCACGTCAGAACGGGGAAACGGATTATTACCGTTTCATTATGTCTGGCCTCCATATCACTTAACCTACCTTCTCACATTATAAACTCCTCTTTATAATATGCAAGAAATTACGTCTGTACGACAGTTAGATGTAACGATTACAGTTACACAATGTTATCTTCCATGAATCCATTCGAAATTAATTCCATGCTCAAACGGTCTATTGTGGGGTTGTGTAATTACGTTCGTGTTATAAGCGTAATAAACGTCGACATATACGTGTAAGTCATAAATGTAGGATGTATAATTAAATAGCGTTTTATAAATAAGTTAATAAATTAAATAATTTGTAATAATTTGAAATTTACGGCGGTAGGTCTAACATCTAAGGACTAAGGCGGAAGATACTAAAAGAGCCTCTAACTACTTACAATGGAACAATGCCTACTTTGTTATGAACGGGGCACCCCTGTCGATTCGTTCGAGCAAGAAGTTGTGGAATAAGTTCACCAGCTCTTATATGTCTTACTTCCTACCACTACCTATTTGATCACCTTGCATGTTCGTAGTTCTTCTTTCATGCGTTACACCCTTTTAGTCCCTTTCTTTTCTATAGGTAATATTTTTAACCCTGTCTAATTCAGAACTATCTGTTTTATGGATTATTGTTGGCCATTTCGTTGCCAGGGAACTACGAAGAGAAATATCTTTGTACTTAACTGTAAACTATATTACATCAGGTTGTGCAGGAGAGGTTGAGTTAGTCCTCCGAATGAGGATCATATCGTAGCAGTCGTATTTTATTGCAATTTTGGCTTCGAATCAATTTGAAAATTAAGAGCCGTAACAAAATTGTATTAGACCAATATTGCATCAGAATGCTATTGATAGATATAGAAGTGGCATTGTATTAATTAATTTGTTATTATTTTCAATTAAGTAATACTATTTAATTCAGGAAGCCTTGCGAAATAATTAGGTTCCCAATTTCGTCAAAGATATTATGGCTCATTTGCAGTGTAGATGGTAAAAAAGCGAGAAATAATCAAACACAGAACACAGAAGCAATTCAATCTGAACTAAAACTTTCTTAAAGAGTTATATTTAACGTCATTTATGTACTAAATGATGGAGTATGTGAACACAAGAAAATCATTACAAAATTAAAACAAACCATCAACAGTATTGTCTTCCCACGAAGATGTCTGGGCGTGCTGAAAATCAAACTTTTAATTCTTCTTGACTTTTACATGGTTCCTGGCAGTTTCCAACTATATTTGTAACTCATACGGGCTCAATATGTGATAAGACTGGAGTTATGTAGTCGTGGCAAAATATCAATATTGTTGTATTCGAAAAATGTCAAAGATTTATTGAAAGACAATATTATTGTCAACCGATCCCGACCCAGGCCAACATAATATTGATGACAAACCTAAACCGTCGAGTGGGAGATAAATACCAAGCCTTTTGCGAAATGGTCAGGAAAGAACGAGAATATACCCGGAACGATTTGGAAAAGATTAATAGACCTAAAGTAGGTCCTAATTGTATAGAAAAATTACACAAATACCAAGAGCAGAGCCAAGAAGGGGATCAAAACTTATAATTTGTGGTGAACCCAACCCAACCCAACCCAACATTCAATTATTACTAGCTGCAGTCAATAGAGTCTGTAAAGCTGTGTGGTAGCAAAGCTCATTTTGGGGAAACACTAGACGAAGACAACAATCATACCAGCGGGTGTTTGATTTTACACTTCAAGTTATTTATCGCAATAATAACAATCATAATTACATAATAGTTCTGACTCCTAAATTTAATACCAATGCGCACGTTAGACGTACCAGAATTTTTAGCAAGCTCATCTTTCTTCTAAGTAAATGTGCAATTAATTCACAAGTGTTTATTACAAACTTGTCCCCCAAAACTTAACAATGAGGTAATTTTAATGATATTTAGTATTATCGTTATCTACATATAAGGTACGCAACCCGAGGAAATTCTGAACAAGTTGAAGTCCTGATAGTAAAATTGAAGGGACGGTCGAGTTAAGTGTATACGGTCGCAGACATAACGTCGGCAGTGATTTTGAGTAGTCCAATGAGACACTTCGCCACGAGGGTCAATCGTCCCTTATTTTAAGACAAGGGTCAGAAATTGCTGCGTTTAAGCCGCCTCCGCGTTGCCCGCGATCCGGCGAAAACGGGACTGATGGGAAATGGAAAAACCGGAGCAATCGGAAAACCAATGAAATCTATTTAGTGGAACCGAAAAATACAATCGCTTTTCCATAATTCCCCCCGCCGCGCCGCCGTCCCTTTCGGCGCACGGAGCCCGCAAATCGAGAAAATAATTCGGTTTTGTTTCCGGAAATATATCGCCCAGAAATAACGAACGTTGCGTTCGGAGGTACATACGTGTGCGTTTTGTTTGTTCGGCTGTTCGTTTGTAAATTAATTTGTAGTTCGAGCGGCGCGCGGGCAGACGGACAAATGGGGAGCGGAAAACTAAAATAAAGCGCGAGATCAAACGAATTTCCGCGTTAATAATTTATCGCGCGAACTGCAGCAGGTGAGATATCTTTCATTAAATTTTAAAATTCATCAGCGCCAAATCTAAAAAAGTCCACGCGAATTGAAGCGCAGCTCTGCGCTGGATTTCTAACGAATTTTTGATGCAAAATCTGCGGCCAACAGGCCGCAATCGATTTCGAAAATATCGTAAATATTTCCAACTGCGTATCTGTCAATAATTGCGCCGATAAATCTGATTTAACGAAATATATTTGGATTGTCCATGAACTTCATTACAGGTCGGTAATAAATTGTGTTTTATTTGTGTTTATGTGAACACTACATTGGTACTAATAACGGATAGTATGGGGTTTAATGAAGGATTTAATGGGGTATTTCTCGTTATGTATTTCTGATATAGATATGTAAATAAACTATTATCATTAGATGGTAGGAAGAACAGGAAATAATGTATTTTGTCGGTGTAAGAAATATTTATATTTTTTTGTGACAAATTTTGTGATCGCTTTTGTGTCTGTTATACCAAAAGTAATCTAGAAAATTTCGAAACGTGGAATCTTTTTCGCATATTTTCAAAACGACTGATCATAGTAAATTAGAAACATCATCATTTTTTTAAAATTATAATAAACATAACCTTCCCTTGTACACTTGTCATTTCTCTGGTGTACAGGATTAAAGGACTAATTACATTTTTTTTTGGCACAAATAACGATTGCTCGCACAGACAAATTTAACAAATACATGGTAAAGCACCTCTTAAAAATCTTACTTAAAGCGTACAGAAAAGACACCATTGCTCATTTGAAAAGGAATCGTATCACATAATATCACGTAGGGCAAGTACAATAAACAACGTCACAATTAAAAAAGTAACACTTCTAATTACGTATTCATTAGAAGCTGGAAAAGTGTCTGCGAAAAGATGATGAAAACATAAAAAAGTATAAGTGCACGAGCTTTATGTTCGCGAGTTTTAAGAACCGCCCTCGAGGAAACGCTGCAAGCAAAGCGAAAAATAGTACTTAAAATTATAGTCATTTAATTAGCGCGAAGTAATGCAATGAAAATAACTACATTCGCGTCCTTTTCATGGCAATTTTTGCGCCCCGCCCATTTCTAAGGGCATTATTATTACCGTTCGGCTTAAAATTAGTTCGCTCGAAAGTTTTTCACTTATTTGGGGCATAATTAGAAGCGCGATATTGTTGCGAAAGACTGTCACCCGCAGTCAGCGCGCCTTCGTAATTAGTTTCGTCGGCACAATAAAAATTAATGTGGTGCCATTGCGCACATACGTTTCATTGAATATTCATTTGCGTTTTTGCAGCGGTTTTTTTGTCATCCGTTGTGCATTGAAACGTTCGAAATATTTCGGAATTTTCGTAATGGAATTGTTTTGAAAGGTCGCATTTTTTTCGTTTTTGGTGTCGGCATTTCAATAACGTTTAATAAACGGACTTTTCAGTTTTGTTTGAACAACGCGAGTATTTTTTAGTTCAGTACGGACGGTCAATAAGTCACCGGTCGGTAATAGCAAACACAATAAAATCCTCGTAAACTTGGTACTTAATGGCCTTCATAAAAACGGTTTTAATATTTCAGCTGTAAAAGTTTGTAGTGCAATTTACGTATGTAATTGCAATGAGGTAATAAATACCTATGTTAAATAATAATAAAAAAAAACGTTCCTGAACTTGTATCATTATAGTGAGATCTAAATAAATTGCACCAGTAAAAATTTTAATGACAAACACGACACAATTATAATTTTGCACATGTACTTACTCGTACATAACATCTATTTAATGAAAGAGTAGCTTACCTGAAAATAAAAAGATTATTAAGTTTGGAATATAATAATTCGGTCGTTAATAAATATCTCAGAAACGGGTACATCAAGTAAATTTTATGTAATTCCATGTGATGCTTTTATAAAATTTAAATGGTGGATATTCCTTCACGATAAAAGCATCGAACTTACAGAACTGACAAATTATTGTCATTGCAAGTAAAGCAATTAACTGCACGAATCTCTGATTTTTCCATTTTTAGGATTTCTTTAAACTTGTCTACTTAAATTTTAAATTATTTGAACAGGTAACAAGTGACAAAACTACAATTGAACCAACGTAACAACAAACGATTAATACTTTAATGTGTCAAATTGATTCGACATCATTCACTATATCCGGGACGCTAAATAATGATCTCCCCTCGTATGTCACCTTTAGCCCAGTTAAAGCATTCTACAGTAGTCGAAAGTCTAGTGTTTTAGCTACCAAGGTGCGTATGACTTTCAAAAGTCATTACTTGAGGAAAAATAGATTGGAGAGCAAGAATTAACTGAAGTATAAGAAATGATACATATATGGATGGATGAGTTGATACGCAGACGTGCCCAACTCTACCGAACCTAATCTGCGCTTTAGTCGTACATCTAACGCTTGTTGACCAAAATCTAAAGATTTCTAAATGGTACTCATCATCACATTTGCCTAAAACATAACCGTCAAAGTCAAGTTTTGAAGCATTGCGGCGATTTATAGGCTGTGATCGAAGTTGAAATTGTAACACGAACCACGGACATTTTGTACCAAATAAACGAAAAACCTAAATTATCACAACCTAGCCTTGGATATGCGAGAGGCAAAATTAATAAATAGTTTAGAGCGAAATGAAAAACTTCGTCTCCAAAAAACATGCCATGTAAACGCAGGAAATAATCACCGCCTATTCCCAGGCTTGTAAACTGTGTTTCGCGATAGGATTTTGGATCAATGGCTTTCCCAAACCTAACATATAAATGGTGCCAATAATTTAATGTTTAATTTATTGTCGATCGGGTTGAGTCAAGTTGGGTTGGGTTGGGTTAGGTTAGATTGGGTTGGGTAGGATAGGGTTGGGTTGGACTGGATTGGATCAGGTTAAGCTAGAGCTAAAACTGTGTAATTCAAAATAACATAAATGCAACTAATTTAATGGAAACGAAATATTTAAAGGAAATTTAACGAAAACAACTATTAAATTAATGACAGTAAAGTGAACGCAAGGGAAATTAACGATTTGCAATAAAGCATCGAAAAGTGCGTCAAATTATTTTGTTGGAGCCTCCAATAATACATCATTGGATAAATGTAATAATTCATATCCTTTGTTACCAATTTTAATGGATCTACCGCACTATTATAAATCGATAACGTCTTGCTGCCACTTTTCACCACTTCTTCGCCTTTGTCTTTTGATCTTCCACCCATTCAATTCTTTCATATTTATTACACAAATGTTCCCACTTATCATCCACTTCTCCATATACACGTCATAGTTTCATTTTCCTCACTTCCACACCTCTGGCATTCCCCAAAAAATTTGTACCTACTCTCACACACTCTCTTCTGCCTTTGATGTAATTCCTTTTTTCATTCAATGCACCACTTTCTCTTCTATATCCCATTGGCCCCTCTTCAGTTGTTTCACCTCTTCTGCACCCAGTCTTGTATTTTCATATATCCGTCATCTGCTCTTCCCCCACTTCGTAGTTAGCGTGCCAGGTTGCCCCTTTTTCGCAACGACTCCCAGCATCAATCTTGCCACACTCCTTCGTACCCCACTTCTCACTTTCATCTCACATCTTACTAGTTTTCTGTCACTTGTAGCACAATATACCCTGGCGTTGATTCCTCAACACTCCCTTCAAAGTCATTCCTGCAGTCTATCCATCTAGTACTTCTTGTACACACCATACCTCGTCTTCATACAGCAATATATTCCTCACGCATGCATCTAACATAATCGCCTTGGTTCTAAAAGAATCAGACATGAACTTTCCCCATATCTTCCACATTCTTCCCACTAACACATTTTTTACATACATACCTAATATGTATTTTTTCACCTTTTTCAACTCTTTGTCCATACAACTTAAAGACATCCCTCCTTCTTCTTCAATCTACTCTCTTAGACAACACAATCTTCATTGGAACCACATTCACCCTTCTTTCAAACAAACCTCTCCATTTTGTCTATCATTTTTTTCATACCACCTGATGTCTTTGTTAACACTGCCACGTCATCCGCATACGCAAGCACCCATACATTCTCCCCCTCCTACTATGATTGCACATGCTTGTGCTTTTCTTAAGTTTTATTCAATCTCCGATGTATATATGTATATACTGATGAGCAGGCGTGTCATTCAAATTGTTCTGCCGATTTATCGCCTACTCTCACAGTGCAACACGGTTGCTCATACAGTCTCTTCATGTTCCATGTCAATTACTTTGAAATTCCCATTCTCTTCATGCATACCCACAATTTCTTCTCTATCTGCAGAATGAATGCCGCTTCCTGATCTAAAAAAACGCATAGCCTCTCGCCCCTTTTTTCATGACCTGTGCTCCACTTTATAATGTAACACAATAACTTGTTCCGTTGTGCTTCTTACTTTCTGGAACTCTGGTCGCTGCCCCCTCCTACATGATTTTTTCACTTCAGGTTAACAAATGTTTTTTTCACCGCCCACTCTCTGACCATACTCACCTTTCATTTCAGCCTACCTTCCACCCAGCCTACATTCTCGTCCATCTAACAGTTGCACGAACTTTGTTCTCCACTGTTGCATGGGTATCACTCCAATTTGATCCCTCTCTTTTTTCCATTTCCTTTATACATTCCCATACTTCCTTCTCGTGATCTTCATTAACATATCGTCCATTCCTTCTTTCTTTCCCAACATATTCCCTTAAATTATTCCTCGCTTCCTACATGGTTTTGACACTTCTGGCCCCTTTTGTAAATTCTCTTATACATAACACCTCTCGAAAATAATATACATTCAATAATAAATCTACACGTTAATTTTTCATCGACTTGTAAATACAATATACACGTTCTAAAATACTTTAGTTTGACGGCTCTATTTCCATTTCCACGACCGATTGGTCACGTAGCGCCATTTTTCTCAACTCGGGCGTCTCATCTAACTTTGTTCTGAACTGCGAAATTGATTCCCACGACGAACCATTGCGGGGTTTTAAACAAACGTTAAAATTTTTTAAGCACTAATTCATATGGATTGCCGTTTGGGCGGGGAACCGGCGAAATGGGAGATGCAGATCCCCCAATTCAGGTTAATTGCCAGGTCCAATTAGTCACGCGGGTTGCACAGTCTTCTAATGATAGACTCGCTTATATTGTCCCGTACCGATACTTTATGTTAACGACGCCCGCAATTATATAGACGATCGTAAGCGAGTAAATCGTGGGCGATATGGTAATTTCTGTGCCGCTTGACCAAAAATGTAATAATCTTCAACGCGGCAAGTTTTTTGATGCATTTAATTGTTTGTTTGTGATTTCAAATTTTTTGAAGCAAAGATTTTTAAGTCTGGATAAAAACTCGATATTTATTAAAATCTATAAAATCATATAAAATTAAGTATACTCAATATTTTATAATATCTTTAAGTACAAGGCAACTAAATATTTTTTTGAAACTAACGCTAAATTTCAATTCAATTGCAATCGACTGGTGGATGATAATGAAATTTGGGGGGCATGCACGCCCAGAAAGGTAATACAATTCACTGACAGGAGAAATAAAAATTTTCACAATTGTATTTATTTGTAAACTAATTTATAATAATTAAATCAACTATCCCTTAACTTGTTTGAGCACCACAGCAAAATATATTACATAAATATTAAAATAAAGGATAACCCAATAAACCAGTCTTCTTATTTTATCCCCCATTAGGATTAATAATGCAAATTGCTTAATTAAATAATGTTTTATTCCACAGCGCGACGCTTTCCGACTTTTACTTAAAAATTCATAATGCACTAGGCGAGATAACATGAATACCTAATGAACGTTACAATTACGCCGCTTCCTGGAAGCTTCGTTGTTAAATACGAACGTGTCTTGAAAGTGTGTTAAACACGAAATAGGATGCTGCGCGTTTCCATCACTTAACAAATTGAACAAACAGTTGCCTTTTTTTTGCTCGGCGAAAATATGCGAATTAAAACACCGTGAGGGTTTAATGAAAATGTAAGGCCGAAGTTGTACGTATGCGTATAGCTCATCCTGAAAGTTTTTCGACGGCGAACTTTGTGCGGAATTTATGCAGGTAAAACGTATCACGGCGCGCTAATGTATGTGCTTTTAAAATTATTCAGTTAATTCAAATTTAAATGTCCTGGTGTTATGTTACGAAGGTGTGACGTAATTAAGTAATTTTGTGTTAAACTTTGTTGGTGTGTTAATTTTGTCGTATTCCCCTCATAAATAAGAAAAGCTTTTTGAAGTGTTTGTAAGTACTTATGGCCATTCAGTGCATAATTGCATCTCATAATCAGAAACAAGCATCAACAATAAAAAATTAAAAGATTAGGTTAAAGGAAAGACCAATGGTCGTTTTCCATATATATGTATTTTTAATTTGTTTTGCAAAATTTTTATAAATAAATACGTCATTCTTTATACGAAGAGATTTAATTTTATTTTAATTGAATTAAGAAATAATCATTCGTAATTTTAAAATAAAGCTGTCCGTCTGCAATTTCCCTTATTTACTTGAATTAAAATGGAAAAAAAAAAACGTTCAGTCATCACACAATGCGGAGACTCCGGCGAAAAAATTCAATGAGAGACATAATCAATACGGAGATTACAAAGACAAATAGAGAAATTTAATCTGCGTTGAAAGAAACGGCTCGAATAGAAAGGGAAGAGGAAGGTATTTTGTAATCCGCGAACGACGCCGAGTTCATTAGACCTATACAGCAGCGAGACCCACGAGTCGCAGACGTCCGCTGAAAATGAAACAGGACACATCGGGCCCTGAAAACGTAATTCGACGCCCTCGCCGATCGATTCGGACGTACGGAGACCATTTTTGACCCAGATAAGTCGGCAAACGCGATACACGAAAATGCAATTTATCTATTAGCGAAATTAATCCGGGCGCATGCAGGCGTTTTAATTAAAACGAGTTTTAAAATATTAAAATGCTATTTTAGCGGGCCGCGGCGCGCTGCGGCGCTGTCAAAATTGAAAATTTGTTTTTATATCGGCGCGTTTGTTTCGCGTCGAATTTGTTTTGAAATTTCGGTGACGTGTTGATGAATATTTAATTTTGTGGAACGTGCGCGATTCAATAACTTGTTTTCATGTGAATTCCGTGCAAATTGATTTTCTGAACGCTGTATTTTCATTCATATGCATCAATTTTGTAAAGACTTATCTTCTTAACTAACGGGGGACCAGATATTACGACGACATTGAAGTGATAACGGTCGTAAACGACTTGTCGGAAGAGCAACCAAAAGAATTATTTCCAGAGGAATCAAAGCTTTGGTTGGACCAAATGTATCGACTTTCAGGGAGATTATGTAGAAAAATAAACGTTTGGTATTTCTTCAACTTGTTCCCTTCTATGTAAATACTGATCTCCCCTCGTATCTCCAATAATTAAGCATTTAATAGACATAGCAAAAGTTTAGAACAATTATTGCAAAGTGATAAACGTGGGTATTACTTTTGATGTATGCACCGTCATACCAAGCTTACTATTAACACGGCGGCAACGTGAAAATTATTATTTTCATTCGTATTTTCATCTTTTTCACTTGACTCAAACATTCGCCGCCAGTAGTCATCACGTATGCAAAGCAGGAAACGAAATAAGACACGCGTAAACGTGCCCAATTCGAACGAAGATGTATTCATGTATTCCGGAGTCAAAACGGGCCCGACGTGAAACAATAGATCCATTTTTGGCTTTATCGGCGCGAAACACGATTTTCTCCGCACTTTCGGTTTCTCCCGGCACCGCTGAGGTGTCGCGAAATCTGACTTGCAAATATCCAGAGTCGCTGATACCAATCCACGTTTCAATTCCTCTCACTGAATATGTAATGCGGTTACACTACGGAAACTTCGATCGAAACCAGATACGTGATTTTCTGACCGTTTCATCCGCGTACGCGAGGCGGGCGGTTTGTATTAAATTAACTTTTCAAAAAGTCCCGGACTGAAGTTGCCCGGCTACGACGGCTTTATGCGCGGCAGAAGTTTGGTATTGAACGCATACGCTTCGGTTATGGATTCTTTTATTGAGGGAGCGGGTAATGCAATTTGTAGCAAAAATGGAATAGCAGTTAGAATTTATTGTATTACATCGTATGATCAATTGATAAACGTTGGGTTTTTATCAATTTATGGATATTAAATATTACAAGAAATCCATAATTTTACACCTCGACATATAAATAAAATATTTCTAATCGCCTTATGCAATACTTACATGTTAACGAATAAAACAACCCCAGATCAATAACAAATTACGCAACGTGCAATTATCAATTATGATCATCTTATGCTTGCTCTTCAATTTTTCGCCAGCGATATTAAAACCACTGACCAAAGACAATTCAAAATAGATTTTTTCAAATTTATTTTTACGGAAACTAAAAATGTTACAAATCTTCGCTTCGCTTCGAACGACATAAAAATCCCTTTCATAATCATCTCAAGCTGAAATACATAAAACATCAATTTTTCCATTAGCACTTTTTATCGCAAGTACATTGTAAGGAAAAAATCTAATTTAGGTTGAAAATGTCGCAGAGTTCTTTTCGCCGCGAAATCCTCATATATCCCAATAAAGTGAAAAAGTGGCCAAAGTTGACAGGAGCAGCGAGTCTAAATAAGCCAGGGTCCTTTATTGATTGCCAGGTTTTGACGGACAGCCCAGGCGGAAGATAAATAATTGTCGCTCGGATGAAATTATTAGGGCGAAAATTTATCGGATTAGGCGAATAATTTGCAAAGGTATTTTTTATGATTTAGTTTTTATTGTGCGTGATAATTTATTTGCATATTTAAATTTAAACGAAACGATAATATTTATAAATATATTAATATTTTTTTATATTATTTTTTGGTAATATATTTCGATTAAGCGTCAAATATCGTTTCCGAAACATTAAAAGCGAAGAAATAACGAAATAATTACTATTTTCATGTTTAATATATGAACATGAAATAAATCACATTAAATAAAGAACTTGCGAATAACAATGAATAAATTGGTACCCTATACAACAATTGAAATATGAAACAATAAAGTGAAATAGTGTCAAAGTCAATACAAATGAACACAACTCAACGCAATCCAATCCAACCCAGCCCGGCCCGGCCCAACCCAACCCAACCCAATCCAATTTTTCTAACTGTCCACAACGAATTTTTCAGACGATGAATTTTACCACACGTTGGATGTCCTCTCGTATATTTGTTTCCGTGCAGTTGGATATTACGTATTTTATTATCCGTTGGTTTTCATTTTTTCTGGGTTGATGTTCATGTTTGTTCGAGATGTTTAAATCATAATATATATTTTTATGAATCTGTAATTATAGCCCATTGGCCATTGGACGCTATCCTACTTGTGTCTTCATCTTTTTCTTTGCTTTTTTCACTGCTTCATCCATTGGAAATAGTAGGAGGCTCAGCATACATCCTTGATAAGACTTAATCATTTCACTGCCGTTTCATGTTTATTGGTAATATCGTACATTTCAGGTTCGCGTATTGAGTTTTCAGTTAATTGATTTTTCTCTTTTAGAATACAATGTCTTAACTTTATTGTTACTTTAATTCGATTAGGATTTTTTTGTTATTCAATTTTTCTTTAATTCATTCATTTCTTTAGAATTTAATATTTTTTGTTTCATTTCCTTCCCCATATCGTTTGTCTCTCTCATTTGTTTTCATCAATTTATTGTAGTTATGGGGGTTTGGTTGTAGTATTATATATCGTTCCAAAAAGCACACAAATAAAAGGCGATATTGAAAAATCAGAAACCGTATTGAGTTTCGCAAAGAACAAACTCGTTATTACCTGTTCTGTTTGCCCTTGTTGGGCAAACAAGGGAGTTACACACAATCAACCGAAGTAAATGAATCGGAATCCCTTTGTCCATCGGAGCCTAATCCTGTCTATTCGGCGGACTTATCTGTACAAACTTGCGACAATTCGCAAACCTTTGTTGACATTAATTAGTTCGGTCTATCTGCTACTTTACGTGAACGTAATGATGTGTTTTTGAATTTCCGCGCGTATCACACTTGCAGTGTAAGCTTATCGATAGGTATCCGCGTTAGAATTTATTTAATATTAATAAAATATTTAACAGGCTGGACGAGCAGCTTTCAAGTACACTTAAAACGTTACGTCAGAGTAAATTAAATATAGCACAAGGAAACGTAATTTATTAGAAAATATAGAAAAATATTCTCGTTTATCATAAAATTGCAAAATATCACCCGTTTGCATCATTTCTATGAAAACTGCAAGTACAAATAAGTATTGCAGGTGAAATTTTTGTTTATATCATTTGGATAAGATGTTTCTGGTATGTTTTATATGCTTTCAGCACGAGCCGTCACGCATCTCCATTTTATAATGAATCACTTCACACACTCGTCACGTATATAAGATTGATATCGGTGTCGAAAAAGTTTATGAAACGAACGGCGACTATCGACGACGATAAACGTAAAACATAAAGCACTTTGAAACCGATAATATTCATCTAACTTTAAAGTACCTTAATAAAATATCATAAAAAAATAAATATTGAACCGTCCTTTTCCAATTCCACTGAAGTGCCTTCTCGTAATTGTAATTATCGCAAAGTAATTAAATTGTGATAATTTTTTAAATAACCAAACAATAATATATAAATTTCAAAATATATTCGTGCATCCTTCCTTATTTTAATAAACTTGTCATTCGTTGGTTGAGAATACGATTTTTACGTTTTATAAACGTTGAGTTCGTCATGAGATATTGATTTCTCTGCGCACCATCGAAATATATATATATATATATTAATACGGCAGCGATGCTCCGCGATACGAAGTAAGAATAAGACAGAAAAAGCGAAGTTTTCAATTTATCGACGACCGGTCGGATCCCGTGGGGCGTAATATTAGGCTGACCCTTGCGTTTACACCAAAGGTTAAAACTCAATAAACTTCTTTCGCTTTCTCACGTCCTTATCCACAAATTATTGTAACAAACGAGCTTGTGCGCTTCGCCATTCACGTTGCCGGCAGGAATCTCGGTTTTTTTCCGGGCGCTGCGAACGCCGAGAAAAATACCCCCCGAACGAACGTCTGCGTGTGCGTTTTTATTTTATTTCGCCGCGCCGATCGAGACGTCCCTTTAAGATGATCTCTTATTTCTGAAAACGGGAACTTCCAGGATTACAGCTCTGTAAGGGACACGTGTCCTTTGCGTACTGCTCTCTTATCAGATGCACCTCCTCTTGCGTTCCTTTGAACTGGAGGCGTCTTCATTTTCTCGGGCGCAATCGCAAAAAAAACGTATTTGCAAAATAGACGCTCGATTTCCTTAATAATCGAATTTCGAGTCTTTTAATTCAATAATATGGATTGCTAACGTCTTACAAACAATACAAAATTAGCAGTTCTTGAAAAACACGCAGTGAACAATGCAAGACTCTGAACCACTGAAAACTTATTACAATTATATTTATGGTAATTTTAAAATATTGGTGCCTTTTTGAGTTTGATTTTCTTTAATTTTTTATTGGCTCATATTTGTTTCAATTCATATACACTTTTGTAGTCGTTTAAATTTGTGGATTCCTAGTTGGAGAGAACTTGTTCGTTAACATCCCAATGACAAAACCACGATTAAAGTATTACAGAAAATTATGGCTTTATCTTCGAGTTAAAAATGGATTATGAAGTTCGGGTAAGACAAAAACGTCTCATGTACGACTTCGTCGAGGGGAGCTCGTCATACCACAAATGCCACAGTCGTGTGGCTCCTTTCACGTTCGCTCGTTGTGCGACCACAAAGAATAGAATCGCTGCAACCTTGTGGCATTCAAAGGGTTTAAAATTGACTTGGATTATCCGGCTTACGTATAAGTACATAGTTTCGAAGAAGTAAACTTTGCGTGAGTGCAGTATATTTAGCGTTTTTACAGCACAGTTTTTCCAGTCTAATTCCCGCTCGTTTCACAAATGGAATATGTTATTCAGATAAGAATATTTCAACATGTATTAATGTCCCCCTCGAATTCCAGAAATGCCATTCAAGATAGTATCGTCTATCCAGTCAGTTATTATTAGCTACGTGTAACATTAATATGCGACCATATTTTACAATACAATTGTAAGTGTAATTAATAAAACAGCCGGAGGCAGCTAATATATTTTATGATTATTCTAATTGCACATAATTATCGCTGCGCTTTGCATTAACATTAATCTAATCGTAATTAGTTGCGAGTTAAATAACAAATATCCATAACGAACCAATTAAGTTTCAAATAAACAATTCCAGTAGTCGCTAAATCATACGCTGTATTATAACTCGCATTGTTTGGTGGTAATATACAAAATAATTCGTTTAGCAATGATAAATTTGATGTTGCAGTATATGGCCCGATGGATACCGCCATACGAGGATTACAATTAAATAATCGGCGTCGAGTTTTAAAACAACTTTCTTGAAGTAATGCATCATGATCCATTACATCGAATCCTCAAAAGTAGGTATAAATCACAATAATTGTCCGCGAAGAAAAAAACTACTTGCGAAAACTTCGCATAATTCCTTTGTGTATGCAATCTCTCGCAAAGTTTGCCTTCATAGGAATTTCTATATCCTATGAAAGAACGTGGAATAATATATACCCAAGCATACGATCTTTACACAGAAAAAATTGCAATATGAAATTTACAAAAAGCATATCGCGTAATCAACGGACTTTTTAATTTTTCAGCTGCTTTCATATCCCCAGGTATTATGTACCGCGATTACTGGAGCATACGAACGCCGAGTCCCGAAATGCGAATTATGCATCCAAGTTTTTATTAAAAAAAAGGACCGGGACGACGAATAAATTAATTTAATTCCGCATGCAGGGTCGTTATGCTGCTTAAGCCACTTAATTAATTTCTTTGAATAATTCGCAAACGGCGCCAAGCGACGCGGCCCCAAATGCAAGTCGACAAGTCGCAGAAAAATTCGATCATGCACGCTTTTAGCGAAATTGCAGCCTCGGTCATAATTTCGCAGTTATCCACTTTTCTTGCGCGCGTTTTGCAAACACAAGTTGTCAGTAAAAAATGAGGGTCCCGGGGTTGCGGTTATGAATCGCTGGAGCCGAATGTCGTTTTCTGTTATAAACGAGAGACTTTTTTGTCGTTCCGGTGTTGCTTGACATAATGAATCGGGTCGCAAATTTCCAGCATTTCTCGACAATTAATCATTGGCTAGTAAAAAACATTATGGTTATAATTTGAGTAAAAAAGATCCTCCTATTCAATGGGTCGTGACATTCTCAACCACATGTAAACAATCAATATTAAATAATATTTAAATTAAATTTTTGTTAAGAAGTGTTATTTTTTCCTGGCTAATACGTCGAAGATTAAATTTGATGGAATCTGAATTGAATCAGTCCACTAGTTCTATTATTTCACTACATCCCGTTGTTGTTATTTGTTTAAAAATATCTGCAAGTGTGTGAAGAGTCGACCGAGCTAAGTTGGCGAGTGGAATACTTTATGGGGATGTGGTCCTTGATACGAATATTTAAATTACATTTACGAGCTGAAAATGTTATTTATACGTTTACATTGCAAAAGTGTTGGCAATTAACATTAACAATAAAAGTTCGACCAGATACGAACAATAGATCATTATAATTGCTGTCCTCGTTCAAAGATTCGCATTACGCATTATTAATTGGTTAGGTGTCGTTGATGTAGATGAATTCGATTACGACACAATAAACAGGAACGCCATTCTAAGAATAAAATTGAACCTACAGTGAATGATTGAATCAAGTAATTCAAGGCACAATTACTATTAGTCAATTAAAAAAAAAGATATCTAGCAAATTTTACAAACACCTACATATTTCTGATAGATTTACCATCAAAGCATTTTATGCAATACAGAAAAAAAATGTTAAATATTTTGGCGATTTTAACACCAGCAGAATTCTTATAGCTTAACAGGTCGACGTTGATCTATGTTTATCATATCATATTATTTTAATATCAACTCGCTCTAAAAATAGTTGATTTGCATGTCGAAATTTTCACGGCACATCGCGCTCAATACAAATAAGTTGCATACGTACGGCGCGCTATTGTCATCGACCGATCGATTTCGCAAATAAAAATTACAAACATGCCCAATCCAGCGCCGCCGTCCGAAAGCGGAGAAAGCCGAAAACTCCAATATGTATGGACGGGAACGAGTATGAAACACATGGTCAGTTCGCATCAGCTGTGGGTCAGGGGTCGCATATTGGCAATCACGGCGCCCCGGGATCCTTTTTCCTCATCCCGGTCTCGTATCCAATCTGTTTAACTCGCTTCATTGAATCTTGTGCGCCATTGAGTTGGTCGGCTACCTTCGTCGACCAAATTTTTTAGTTTTCTTATTGACTGAGAAAACGCGCTCGTGAAGGATTGTGTCGGATTAGGCGCGGGTAAATCTATTTCGCTTGACTCGTCCAAGTTGAGTCGAAAAATAAATATCTGACTTAAACGCACAAATCATATTATCGCGCGTTCAGTGGTTTAAAACAGAGCCGCGGCGCAGTCTATTATTAACAGAATATGCATATTCGCTCCCGACAAGAACAAGGCGAAGAGAGTCCAATTACCGTTAATTCAGGACGCACAAAAACACGAAATGGGAAAGAAATTCGCATTCTCATCCGAACAATCCTTGGGTCTCATCTGGGCGGCTGTCACTTCTCTCGATTCGTATTCAAGGAGCGAAGTGGAGTCCAATTATTGGGTTCCTCTTTGCTCCTTCGTCCGTTTGCCGTCTTCAGTTGCCCGGCATGCGAACGCGAAGCCTTCGACAACTCGTGATGTGCGTAACATTAACGACATCGACTTCTCTCTCGTCGTCTCTGTCGGTTCCCTTTATACATGAGCTTATATTGGTTATGCATATCTTTCCCGGTCCTACCGAACATTCCTTTGTAGTTTTACATTTTAAACAAGCGTGTATTCGGTGGGAGGTTTTCGAACGTATAAGGCGAAATACAGAATTCAGATGAGACGACGACAAAAACAAATATTTGAAACATTTGGTGAATGTGTAATTGTTGTAGGCAATATCCTGTAATGGACCTGTAAAATATGCCCTATTTTATAGCTTTATGACAATAGTATTTGATCAAGAGAATATTTTATTGAATAAAACATTTTTTATATTATGTGGTAAATAAAAGGATAAAAGGGTATTTTCTGTACGTAAAGGTCCTTCACCAATGAATTAAATATAAAACGAGCAGGAATAAAATAATAATAAATTTTGAAGTAATTTATAAAACCAGGCAGTGGGGGGTGCGGATTGCTACGATAACAAGTTCCGCAGTAAATTACTTAAGCAATATGGGAAATAATGCAACATTATGTTTTAGTAGAAGTTTATATTTTTTCATTCTCAACAGTAGTAGATAATTTTTGTATTTGAATTTGATTATCCCAAAGATTGATTTTTATTCTATTGTACGTTTGTGACATTTGCAGAAAAAGAGAATATATACGAGGGGATCGTTATTTAGCGTCCCCGACGTAGTAGGCGTTGAGTGACGTTGAATCAATTTGACACATTAAAGTGTTAATCATTTGTTGTTACGTTGGTTCAATTGTAGTTGTGTCACTTGTTACCTGTTACAAGTTTACAGAAATTCTAAAAATGGAAAAATCAGAGGTTCGTGCAGTTACAAAATACTTGCAAAAGAAAGGGTTGCCGAAAAAAAAAATGCATGAAGACATGGTAGGTGTATTAGGTGAGGGTGCTGTTTCTTACCAAGTGGTGAAAAATATGTGTCGAGGATTTAAACTGGGAAGACAAATATGTGCACATGCGAAAGGTACTGGACCGGTGACTGTCACTACCCAAGAAATTTTTTTCTTATGGTACTATAAAAAATATTTAACAACTATTTTGGGGCTAAAAAAGTCAACTGTACGTTGGGTCCCACGAATGTTGACATCTGATCAGAAACGTTCTAAATATTGCATTTTGAAGCCAGTTTGGAAAGTTTAAAGCAGATCCGGATGAATTTCTTTCTCGATTCGTAACTGTTGATGAAACGTGGGTTCACCACTTCGATCCTGAGTCAAAGCAATAAAGTAAATACTGATCTCCCCTCGTATATAATAAATAATATTTGGACAGGTTTAAGTTGAGATTTTATTTGGGCAGGTAAGTGATCGCTGGTTGTGAATCGGCATTTTTAAATTCAATTCTGAATATTATTACAACGTTTCACCAGTACCGATACCGTCGCAAGTGAAACACACAAGTTTTGCTTGATATCACATGTGTTGAACGTAAATTTTAGCATGCATTAGTAAAAAAATCATAAATTATCAAAACTGGAAATAAACCAGCATACACCCGACAGAAACAACCGACGCATTCAATTACAGTTCTTATGCGAGGAATCGGTTTTATTGTTGAAAACCGTTAATACCATCCGCCATAGATTATTCGTTCGCGCAAATTTGCAACAAAAAGTATTCCCTCCGGTAATTCGCCGGCTATCGATCACTGTGTTAAAACTTGTATAGGCGAGGACGGCATTTATTATTTAACTCAAACTCGTGGTGCATTGACAGATCGAGTGCCAGTGAATTATAAAGTGACATGTCAACCTCGTCCGGTAGCCAATTAGCCAACAAAAACGAACCGCCCGTGCTGGGGTACAATTCGACCGAAAACGACCAAAAACGACAGTCGGCCATCCTGACCTCTGGGCGCTATCATTTATTCCATTCGAGATGAGCGAGGTTTATTGAGTCAAATAGAGAGACAAGAGGGGGGTAAATATAATAATCAATGATAAAATGTACATAAAATCAAATCCTTCCCCCAATTCTTTATACAACCTTTGATTATTAATATTAATTAATTTAAATAGCGTTATTTAACAATTGTGAAACGAGTTTTTGGGTGTTTTTGATACTAATTTGTCTCTGCTATGCTAAAAATCGTCATTATGTACTTCGTTAAAATTATGAGTCAGCTATAGTAGTTTATTTTATTTCGCCGTAGACGTCGTTATAATTTCTTTCTCGTCCTTAAAATTCTTTATTTTCCTAGTAATCGCAACATTAAACCCACAATATTTTCTCGATAACTGTACTATTTTATGACTCGATCGTCTTTCTTGCAAATCGTAAATTTAATTCGGCAAATTTTCCGTTCCCATTTCTACTCCATAAAATCTCCCTCTCGCACTATATTACGCTGACAGTTAACGTTTCATTTCTGAAATCGGGCGTCCGCCGCACTAAAAGACACTACTTTGTCCGCGCGTCCCCCCGCGCATTAAATCCGGTAATCTAATATATCAAACATTTTTCAACAGCTTAATCGCATCAAGTAAATGATTCGACATAATCTGGAGGACGGGGCCCGGGAGTGAAAGGTTCGTGGACAATGACCAGAAAACTGACCCCCGAGGCTTACGGTCCCGAGATTGAGTAATGCCGGACTCGAGCCCCCGGCTACGTTGCCCAGATGTGCACCGGTCGACTCTGTCCTTTATCTAAGGCAAGCAGTTACATGAAACATTTGTGTTTGTCACGCCGGCCGTGAACTTCGAGCGATAATCGGCCAATTTTTTTGGGGCATTTTCATCAATCAAATGGTTATATTTAAACATTATGGTCCATCAACTAAGTGAGCGCTGGGGTTATTTGATATGTAAGGGAGGGGGTAATAAAAGAATTTATTTTCCGCTGACTTAACCAACTAAAGTTGTTACCTAGGAATCACCTAGCATAAGATTCTCTAAGAGTTAATCTTCCTTTGATATATTCATCAAATTTCCAACAATACAATTCAAAATTAACATCTCAACTAAGTAACACAAACTCACCCTATTAAATATTGGGAACTTCAAGCCTTTAACCAGCGCGAGTGATTACACACAAATTTCAAGGGATTTTAATATTAATCCGTCGGTATTCCATGTAATCGGATCACGTCGATCGTACCTGTACTTTTAAACTTACCGGCGACTTTAAAGGGGTTTGAAAATTCCGGTAAACTTGAATTATGAAAGGCCGTCTTAATTTCAAAGACATCCGTAAATTACCATCAATCACGGTACGCAATGATTATATAGGAAGTTAGTGGGCGCATTGACAGCGGCCCCCGTTCCGGCGCGGCTGCCAATGAAACCCCAATCAGGCTCAATTATCATACTCGCCACAGGCAGGGAGTGTATTTTAGGGGAAATCAGGATTCGAACTGATCCTTTTCCTAACCGCAATCTTCCGGCATGGAGATGTAACCGTACTTTAGGACAAATGTAATTTTCTTTGTTTTTAACATAAGCCCATGTTGCAATCTAACAATTGCAGTTAAATTAATTGTAAACTGTGTGGATTGTAAATGGATTGAAATGATTATTATTGACATTAGTATTAGTAGTAATTTGACGATTAAATAAATTTAATAATTTTCCTTGTAATTCATCAATCATTTCGATTGTCACCAACAGTAGAATTTACACATTTTAAGAAACAATTGATTGACAAATTCAAACGTGATCTAATACATAAAATCAGAAGAATACCAACTTTGAAATTTGAAAATTGTTTATGGTTAAAGTATTTTAACAGAAATAATTGCTTTTTTTACTCATCTAGATGACGATAAAGCTTTGCTGTCTTAAATATATGTTGGAATTATTATTGAGCTTTGCAAAATCTAATCTAAATGTAATTAATCGATTTGTAAAACACCACGAGCTTACTATGTACCTCCAATTGTATCGATACTTTAATGCACGAAACATTAGCACAAACTTTGTAATTAAAACATTAATCTCCGGAGAGGAGCAATTGCCGGCGAGAAAAATGCACAGGAAAAAGCAGCCGTTCCGCGATTTCAGATACGGCCGCTAAAGAAATGCAGAATCTTTTCCGAGTCGAGATTAGTATTATAGATAAGCGTTTCCGCTGAAATTTATGTGTTGCGAAGATCCCGAAGATAAAGGACAAATAAAAAATATCTTACCTTTCCAACCCCTGTGATTTCCTTAACTCCGATCCTTCGGAGGAGGGCGGGCGGCACGGGGGGCGGCGATCTCTGCAAGACTCCGCAAAATCCCGTCGCCTCTGCATCTTCTGAATTATGTCGTTTTCGTCGATGCGGCGACGACGACAAATTCAGTTTCTGGGCGGCCCTGCAAAAAATATTGCGAATAAAGATCTGAAGGTTTGCATTTTTTCCTTAATAAAAGTGCGGATGTTGAAACCTTAGAATATGTATGTGTACGATAACGAGACTAGATTTTAATGGCCCCCATAAACCACAAGGATTAAAATCCAATAATCAAGAACTATATGATTTTACACAATTCATTTAATACGACGTCACCACATTTTTTTTTTCACATTTCCCATGAATGAACAAAGCCATTGCGTATGAAGTTCATACTGCTTAGATTTATTAAAAAAAGTCGCCCCTATTAAAAATTGTAAATAATTCATTAATAAGTTTTATGAACAGAATTTTCTATACAAATATATCCCTTTTTCAAAAATGTTCAGCAAAATTTTAATTTGAACATGATGACTGTTGGAGAACTCTAACGTTTGGATCTGCTACCAACAGTAGTTACGTAATTACAAATAGATTTACGAAGAAAAGCATGTAAAAAGGTCTATGACAAGCTCTGGCTTATTGCTAAGAAAATTTCAAATTATGGTAATTATCATCACTGATCTAAGTTTTCTATGATAAATCATATTTACACTACCTCTACACTAACCTACAACAGTTCTGAATTAGAATAATGCAGCCATGAAATCCTTCTTCTTCTTCTTTGCAAAAAGTATTGTACCTTACGACGTCGACAGGATGTACACAATCCTTCAAAGTCCAACCCAACTCAACCAACCCTGACCCTTTTGTCAACAGTTTCAGTTCCTTTATTGTTTTCCCCATTTTGTGTCAGTTCATCTCTCTTCTTTATTTCATGTTCTTTCGTTTGGTTTCCCTTTCCTTCTTTTCCCATCTCTTTTGGACTCCGTTGCTTTCCTAGTCAGTTTTACTGGTGTCACATGTCCATACTACTTTAGTTGTTTTTCTTCAATTATTTGGTTCCTGTGCTTTAAGACATCTATTATGTCCTGCATTTGTTCCATTTTGTTGTTCCTGCTATTTTTTCATTTTTGACGCTCTTGTCTTCCTTTTTTGTTTAGTTTTCATTACCCAAGCCTCATGTGGAAGTGCATTACATACTCTCCTTTTAATTCGTGCACTCGTCTTTTTCTTCCCAACTATTGTTTTATTTATCTGATAATACATTTTTATTTGGATTTGGGTTTTATTTTTTTTTTTACATTTCACACAGTTTTGTTGCAAATTTCGATATAAAATGTTTTGGTTCCCGTAATTTAAATGTTTTATCGTTTTGAACAAATGTGGCATTTTGAATTTTCTGTATTTAGAACAATTTTAAGTATATTGGTATAATAGGTTGCTTCATTTTCATCAGTTACTTTATTTTCAGTTTTAATGCAGACTTCTCGTTATATATTTAATTTCCTTTTAATTTTATTTTCTCAGTTTTTATTAACAAATTGTAATACATCCATGTAATCCGTTTAGTTACACGAGGATACTAAAATGAAATTTACGACCCCATAAAAGAACACAGATGTACAAATATGATATTCGGTAGATGTATAAGACACATAATTGGACATCAGGTGCAAATGTCAACTTTTGTCAGAGAAAAATAGCCAAAGAGGGGAGAAGTTGGAAAAAGGATCTGTGATTTTATCACTGCAGTCGGACCTATCCATCATGCGTTGTGCCCCGAGGGTGTCACCGAAAGTAATGAATTAACCTCGTAAATGTTATAAACAACGCAGTTGTAGAAAGAACAACAGCGATCCCCGTCACACACAATTATCCTGCTGCAATTAATTAAACGAACAATAAAAAAACGTAATTTTGAACTTTTATATTTCCTTCTGTTATAAAATTAATTGAGTTAACATTTATTTAATGTAAAGGCGAATAGGTAAAATTTAAAATTTGTATAAAGATTTCAGAATTTCAGCAAATCCAATGCGTTCGAATAGCGGGGGTATCTCTAATGTTCCATAAATCGTTTTTCTCCATTTTTGAAAGTAATGAATAACTAATGGGATTAACGAATTACCGAAACGGGAACTTCGCGGAAAACTTCCAAGACAAAAAAAAGAGGTGGTAAAAGTCGGCCTGGATTTCCAATTTCACAGGCCTCCGCTTCCGGAACGAATGCGTCTCGCCACGTGACGAGCAGCGACGCCCGTAGTCAGTGACTGAGAGGATGGGGGAAGAGAGAGAGTGGTCGTGACGACCATACATAATCCGGCTTCGGTGATAATGTTTGGAGAGGATCCTGTCAAAATATTACATTTTCTAAAACGCAGAATGTGTTTTTGCAACGGCTTTGTACTCCATTAACGTCGGGGCGATCAGATGGGCAGCGTTGTTTGCGGAAAATCTCAATGTAGTATTCATATACAAATTAGGGGTTGTCCGTTGAAATGCGGCGAACTAGCCAAAACATAAAGGAACCCCTTTATCATTTATTTCGCAAGTTGGATACTCGAAACGCTAATAGAAAAATATGTCACTTGATTAAAATTGAAAATTGTAAAAATAAATATTTTATTACAGCTAGAGATATTGAGATAAAACAAACATCAAGACAAGGTGTTTTCATAGTCCACGTTTCTGTATTGCGAGAAATTCGACTCTGAAACTAATCCATCTGCACATGGTAGGGCCCAATGTGCACGTTGTTCGCGTGGCCGATCCAATAAAAAAAGGAAACATTCACAAAGTTCGTTTTCTTTCCGTTTCTAATGAGCATTAATATTAGCTTTAGGGGTGTTGAATTAATGAACACGAAAACGGGTTATTAATTTGAATTCTTGCGATTTCACTCGCAGATAAAAAATGTTCGTTTTCAATTAGGGCCCAACATTAGCGTAACCTACATACACCGACCCCAAGGCAGGTACGGCATTCACGTTATTTGTATCGAATTACGACGAAATTTGAATTCGAAATAATATCGTTATTACGGTACTGTATTCATCACATCATTCGGCCTTTGGCGTTTCTGATTAAATCTATATCATCGCGAGCCAATAACCAATAAATATTCAATTGATCAAACGAACGGTCATCACCACAAGATTATACTTTGTACATACCAAAAATGATATAATTTTGCAAATATTTTATAACTACACGAACCTCTGATTTTTTCATTTTTAGAATTTCTCTAAACTTGTCTACTTAAATTCAAAATTATTTGAACAGGTAACAAATGACAAACCTACAATTGAACCAACGTGACAACAAATGATTAATAATTGACGTTGGATCAAATTGATCCAAAGTCATTGAACGCCTACTATGTCAGGGATGCTAAATAATACTATAAATGTATGTGTGGTGACCAGTTAAGCCCATTGAGGGCGAAACGGGTGTCATCACCTGTTACGTTCGTTGAAATTTCTACATTAATGATCAGAGCCACTATGCCATGGCCATGAAAAGTCCATTAGATGATCCGCCGAACTTATTTCTATAATAAAGAATATTTTTATTTCATATGAATTGGAAACAAGAACATTTTTATGCATATTTATTACTAAATGTAATCAGTCGAGGTTTGCACATAGCAAAGTAATCAGTTGAAAACGAAATAAGATTTAAAAATGTCATGCATACTTTAACGTTAATATCCTTATCGTTATCAAATTATTTATTGAGTCATCGAATTTATTTATTACATTAATAAATTTGGGACGATTTAATATATTTGTTAGTTAATAGATCTATGCCTGAGGCACGATTGGGGACAAGAACTTTACCTGTCCCCGTGCGATTCCAAAAGGTACAGATTATTATAATTGCCTCAACCATTCTCTGTTCTTCAGGTACCTTACTAACGAGTAATCTTGCATTTTCCACTATTGACATCACGGTTACATACGAATGAAAAATTCGCTTATGGAATCACCATAGCATGTTTTAATTAAACGCGATGATTATTTTCAAATATTTACGATTTTCAATTCTATGCGCATGCAATTGTTTGGTTTATTTGTGCTACACATTGACCTTTACCACTGAATGGAAATTTAAATTTACAAATTTGTATTCCTCGGTTGTATAAACGGCTTTATGTGGCGTAATATATTCTATTGTTTTAGAATTCGGATTATATTCGTGCGTACTGAAAAAATACAACGCAAATGAAATTTTATTAAGGCATCAGTAATTCTGTACACTTATTGCTATGTACGGGTACGTTTACAAATAGTGATAAACATGGCATGTTGCAGTACTTTTACATACGGGATTTTACCAGTGACGCAACTATTGGGAACTGAGGTGGAACACGGAAAGGAGTGGACTGTTAAACAAGAAAAAAATGTTCTTGGGTCACATTGCATAAACCATTTATTTTCAAAGCGTGCATCGAATTCCGCACATATTTCAACGTAAAGTAACGATTTGTTGTAATTCGAGTAAAATGTCGTCGGTTTCAAATTAATTGAAAAATTGGGGGATATATTTTACACTTTAATCTCTTAATATGGGTTCAATATGGCCTGACTATAGTTAAAATTAACGGATTCACGTCTACGTTCCTAAATCTTACATATGGAGTTCCTTAGGGATCATATCTCACCTCTCCTCTTTTATATATAATTTAATGATATTTCCTTTTGTTTTAGTAATTAGTCGATTCGCTGGTCCTTGCAGAGTATTGGAAGAGTAATAAAATCTCACTAAATCTTACTCACCTGAATAGCAATTCGACAGCAAATATAAAATTTCATATTTCTGAATAAATATTATTGAAGTATTCGTCCTACGTGACTGTTCTCAATTCAACTCTTCAGTGGTAATTAATTCTACTTTTACAATTACGTACACGCAGCTCATTTTATAAGAAATCTAAATAGCTGATCGCTGAATATTATGACAACTTATTGTAACCTTGACTTTTATCAAAGTCGTCGACTTTTGCGTTATCGCGAATATGTCACACAAATGTTGCGTCATAAATTTCTTTGGGTACGCAAGGACATATAGGTACTGGATAAGTTTACTTGGTGTAAAGATTGTTAATTTTATTTCAATTATTTTGTTCGCGGCCTCTTTTTAATGTTTTCGTTCTAAATTCTAAAATAGCAATAGGTCGGTTTATAATTTATCACCATTTACACATTTGTTTCACAAATCCGCGACTTTAAAGAAATAGTTCAATTATTGACGTGCAAATAGGTCATTGCTTATAGAACGATTTTATTAGTTTTTTTTTTACACAAACCGAAAAAGTCAATAAGATCAGTATCACAGGTCTAAATAACAAACAGAATAGTTTCTCAGTTTTGGAATCATTCTCTAGGATCATTAAATTTGTTTTCAATGTAATTGGTAATATCGATATAGTGATATTTTTCCTTATCAAAGCATTATGCTACTCGAAGAACTACTTTTCAATAAAAAAATAATTAGGCAAATTCGTTCGTTCGTACGATACGCGAGTTCGTGACGTTCGTATCCTCACGAGAAATGACAAATCCCTGTTGCGAATGCGTCCTCCGACGCAAATTTTATATTGGAATTTTATTAGACAAACTGCTGGAACGAATACTCGCATCGGAGGCAAATGTGTATCTGTTTTGTGTGACGGCGGAATAACGTGTTACGGTTCACAATTTATTCAGGATATTAATTCGTATAACGTTCGTATCAGATTATCATTCAGTTTCCGATGGAAAATATCCGCGCATATGCGCGATATTTCACGATATCGTTTTTCATATCCGCGGGCCAAAATAAACAACAAACTTTGATGCGCTTGTTGTGCTATCAAATTTCCCATTTTTTGCAATTATCGATTTCCTATCAAGGAAATGTTTGATCTTACACAACGCGGATATTAATTATGAAAACTAATCAAGCGCGTACTTTGTGCGGGCAGAAAATGTACTTTTTTTAAAGTAATCAAATTTTCCACGTATTAATTTACGAATTGTAAAATTTTGTCCACTTTAATTACAATACAATATGCAATTAATTTATTGTTTTTCTTTTGGGTTTGTGTACGCATTTGAATTTGTTTCAGTGTTAAGTCTCTGTCTCGGTATCGTAACAAGTTATTTTTAATTCGTGCTTCAAGTGCGAAAAGTAATACGGGCGGTGTGATCTAATTCTAAGCAAAATTCAAATCCAACCCAATCAAACCCAACCCAAACCCCTAACCCAATCCAAGCCAACCCCACAAAATAATAAAATTCTACTAAAGGTGACCGAAAATGAACAAAGCCAACTCATTTATTGGAACAAACAGAAGAAGAGACGAGAAATTTAATAAAGACATCCTTGAAAGATTAAACTTAAAGCTGTCAACCAAAAACACCACAGCTCTTCAAAATTGTAGCCTGGAAGGCGTTCGAATTTCGTTTGATTTTTACTTTACTAATAGTAGAGTTTAAGTTGCAAATTTAGATTTTTTAGCACTCACAGTATTATTACAAAATAACGACCTTTACTATTAATCTGTATTGTACTGCACAATGTGTATTTCATATCAAAATATTGCATAATACCTCCCTTTGAAATAATAGGGTACATTGTGGTAGGGGATTTCCATTATATTCACCAACAATATGGAAATTTTCGCAGTAATGACATTTTACGTTTACAAATAATTAAAATGGTAATGCACTGGTCCAGTATAGAAAACGTTTTTTTTTTTTTTAATTTAATAACATTTGTTCGTTAGTGTATAGGTGATTAAATTAAAAAATATTTCAATTAAAAAACCGGTCGCATTAAATGTTCTTATTAATATGTTTCATGACCAAAAGCAAATCCTCATTAAGTACATGTAATTATTTCAAACGAACGACCAGTAGTGCGAGCTGAGCAAAATGTTAATACCACCGAACGCACTTAATTAAAATTAATTAATCTAAGCTTAAAAGCATCGAAATTTCTTAAAATGCGCATGTGAACTTGCATGATTAACGGCATTAATTACGGTTCTAATTACGCGACTCAGACCCACACACACACACACTCACGGGCGCCCATACACATAAACATTACTAATTCAGAATGCGAATTTATGTTTGTGCGTAATATTGAATTACGACTTACAGTCGCAACATAACGCTCGATTTTAATAACCGGATTAAAGGAATCAAAAGCGACGGAACAGCCGAAATAGAGCAACGCGAGCATCGTTTCAATGAAGTTATTAAAATTTAATTAAACAACCTTGTGGCGATGAAACGGAGAAAGTAAGCGTGAAAGGAAAACAGGGGGCAAGTGGAGCAAAACCGGCCCGGCCCGGCCCGCAAAAGCGACCGAGTAAACAAAGATCGCGTGCAAACTTTTCGAAAAGTTCATTCATGAAAAATTAATAATAACCGAGGCTCTGTCGGAACGAAATTCGGCGGCCACAGAAAGTTCGCAAGAGTCACCAAGTGGACATCCCCCCGTCGCAATTAATCATGAAAGTACTTTATAGATAATGGGAAAAATGGAAAAATGTCGCCTGAAAAAGCAGAATGCATACGCGAGTTATCCGCTCTTAGACACGCATCGATGCAAAAAGATACCGCCTCGCCGCGAACATGAATAAACGCTATTTCTTAATCGCTCTGCTATGGTAAATTTATGACCTTATATCACTTTTTACACCTGCGTTTTTAGAGATTTCGTGTTCCTTTCGGTGCACGCAAAATGTCACTTAATTTTACAAAGTGATACGCATTCGAACAGCGTATACAAACACTCGCTGATATAATCGATATTCATACTTTTTAAATACAAAATTTATAGCGCCCAGTAAAATGAATTCGTTTTCGTCCGTTCTATTGCTAGAACCAAAATGTTAAAAATTTCAAAACATCCTAGTCACAAAATTACTCAATGGACACAGTAAATTTTGATTTTTTAGCCAAAAATGCTAAAGAAGAGGGGTAGATATGCCAGGAAATCAGATAAGGTGGTGAAAGAAAACTTCTCGAAAAACTCACAATTTATCGTTAGATGTTTAGTAGATGAAAAAAATAATCTTTCGAAAAATATGAAGCCATCTGTGGACAACGTATTCACAGCTGAGGACAATGTTAAATATTAAAAATTTCCACAAGAAAAAAAGCTCCCGATAAAGAGTTTTTGTTTACAAAAGCCTTGGATGCACTTGGTAAGGATTAAAGAAGCTTAAGATAAATCTTCTGACAGATTTGGGAAACGAACTCCAATTAAATGGACGCACACAAAGACAAAAACGGACCGTTCGTTTATAATTCCTGGGATGTTTTACACGCTCTTCAAAGCTTTTCATATCCATATGTGCAGCAAACGTTTTACATGCTATTTCCATGCAATCATCGAAACATAACTCTAACGTATTCATTGTTTCAAAAAAATTGAATACCCATGACAAAAACTTGTTCCTTGTTTTTTTATACTAAATTACTTGTTGTTTTAATTAATTATTTTGTGTTCAATTTTCATGTTTGTTTTCCCATAAATTCCATAGTTAATCTACACGTTATCTAGTTTGGAATTCATTCGTAACTATATACATTAACTGAAATCTCTAGGTAATTGTTAGACTACCTAGATAAAGCTGCCATTAACGGGATTATTTTAACGACTTGTGCTGTATCTGTAATTTATAAATAATAGATGTTTTACATATTGCGATAAAAATCGTTACGAAATACCATTGGTAATGAAAAGGCGAATAAAATTGACTAAAATTGATCGTTTATTCAAAGAAAGTAAAAAAATCCTCAATTATATATTTCAGTTTGCCCATCCATTAACGACCAAGGTAATCTTTTGTAGTTGTTGAAAATAACCCACTCAAAACACAGAGCAATTAATTAGCCATTGCGCGTTTACATCCGCCATTAATTAAAATCGTCTGTACGCAAACCGATAAATAATTTGCTCGAACAGTAAACAGAATCGGCTTGGTGAAGACATACCCGCGAACAGTTGATGTATTACCGCTCACCTGGGGAATTAATATATGTTGATAATTTCGACAGTCATGAGGTTATATAAGAGCATGCAATGTTCTAAATGTTTCACCCCACAACCCACCTCGCCATGAAATCCACGTGCCATGATACAGGTGTTGATAATGTCATTGTAACTGATGGATCACCCAACTCTGCTTTACTTCCACAACTCACACACACACATACAGAACGGGTTTATCCTGCCGTACATTTACCCTAATACTCCACATAATTTCATGCAACACTGCTCGGAATTTTTATGTTATTAAGTAGAATATTAATTGTTCGTTAATCATTATTTAAATTTGAATACACACGAAACGAAAATTTCGATTCATCTGCTGCATTCTTTAACCGGTGCGCCAAACATGCACCGAGTCAGGTTACACGATCGCCAAGTCTGCCGCTAATCTAAATTTTAATGAACGCGCAATTTTCAACTCAATTATGCAAATAGGTTCGGCGAGTCGATGATTTTGTCATTGCATTGACGGTTTTAAAAACCGCGTTTCGCGGATGTTTTAGTGACGTTAATCAGCATAATAGGCCGGCATTATCATAATGAAATGACGTTATAATTAGCATTTATTTTGATTTACTCGCGTAATTAAAACACGCATGTTAATATCGATAATGTAACTGTGTTCATTTAAAATTATGCTAAGTCGAATTAGTTTTTGTTTGAATGAATTTGAAACGGATTTACGGGATTTGCATATAGATTTATGTGCAAGATACGGGGTGTTCCACAATGTTGCATACGTGCGTTAGCATTTAAAATAAATTTTGTAAATAAAGAAAAAGATCGGACTTGCCTTATTAGAGATAATATAATATGTAATTGAATAAAACGGTTAAAAGTTTTATTTTACGGCTGGTAAAATCTTGCAGGAACAGATGCTGTGAACATTAATTAAACAGGTCGTTAAACAAAAACGTAGTTCTACCGTTGGACGACATCGTTTTGCTTAAATATCAAGAACCGTTGTAATCATAAATTTAGGTATAATAATATATCATTCCGTACATCGCTGTAGTAAAAAACGTTAGATATTATTATCAACGAAATTAAGGTTTCACCATCAGTAGAAATAATTTTTAGACATTTCTTCCTTCTCTTAATGAACATAATTGTTATGATATTTTTATTTGCGTCATATGTGCGCGCATTTGTCAGTTGTTGGTTTATGACCACAACTTTATTGTGAAGAAGTTTTTCGTTAAGTGTAATATAAATTTATTTGAACAATTTTATTCTTGGTATTCGAACGAAACGACATCGTTCACGATCCAACCGCGTTCGCAGACCTGCTTAATTAACATCCATATCATATTTTCGTGCAATATACGTGCATATTTCTGGCAATATCGATATGCATTGTAGAAAATATTCCACACATCGCTTTAGACTTGATCGCATCAAAAGAAATATTTTGATGCGAACTAGATTTAAACCAACAAATAATATCATTATAAACCAATGCCAATCAGATTCAATTTGGACATGTTTCATGGGGTCATCGTCAGACATTTAAAAATCTCAAAGCAATAAACACTGAATGTCGAACCGTTACGATTTAACGATGAAACACAAGAGGCTCACGCAAGTACGCTGACATACCGAATAGTAGTTAGTTAGTTAGTTACGCTAAGCGTGCTTCGTATATAAGGAACTTGACGTGTTTACGAGGAAAATAAATTAGAAATGGTTGAGTTACAAGTACATTGGACGTCGCGACAGTCTAAGGATTCAAATACGATGCGCTCCCAGTGGAAATGAGCAGAAAAATTAAATAATTAATTTTACCGTAACAACTCCGACCAGAAACGAGACTATTTAAGTTCGTGAGACGGAAAACATGTTTTGTGGCAATGAAATTAAATACAAGAGATGAGATTTTTCTTGCTACGAGGGGAGATCAATATTTAGAGTCCTTGACATAGTGGCGTTGAATCAATTTGACACATTAAAGTATTAATCGTTTGTTGTTACGTTGGTTCAATTGTAGTTTTGTCACTTGTTACCTGATCAAATAATTTAGAATTTAAGTATACCGTTCAGGAAAATTATGTAGAAAAATACGTTTGATATTTCTTCAACTTGTTAGGGACCATAAATACTGATCTCACCTCGTGAAAGATTTTAAGAAATTGAGCAGCAAATGTGGATTATTTAGATAATTGGTTTTTGTCTAAAGTTATTTTGAGAAGGATTCGCCATTAATATGGCGCGAAAAATCTAATTAAGCGATGTCATTGACACAGGATGATGAAAGATATATAGATCTTAAAAATTAAGATAGACGTCGTACCACCGATTCGTTATCGCAATACGTTACGTGATACCGACGGACGATTAAACGGTTCGATATAAATTTATAATCGCATGCGCGTTTCTGAAGACAATAAACCGTAATTTCGCGGCGATTCGAGTCTCATGCATTTCGCAATTTCCTCATTTTCAGTGTACATACATCAGCCCGAAGATGTAGGTCGTCTCGGACAAGGCAATTATCAGCAACAATCGGCCAATTTGCAAAATACGCTACCAGCAATTTGGCGTCATTAACGTCTTTAATGCATTCATGAAAAAACCGTCCATAAACAACTAATATGAATTTGTGTAATTATCTCGTACGATGTAAAATATTGCCCCGCTCGCATCACCGTTATTTTTCGCGAAGCGTGCGTCGTAAATACGAATTTAATGAACAGATTTAAAGTCGCGGAGCGTTTAATTGTCAAAGTTTTCTTTAAAGATTCGGTAATAACAACTCGCCGGGACTTTATGAACTTTAATTTTTGTTTCGGCGATGTTGATGGGCGCGTTTAAAGTTTAAGGATCACGCAATTTAGAACAAAAACGTATAAATTTGCAATATTTTAATGGAATATTGTGCATGCAGTTTACAACCAGGTGAACGCAGACGTATTGCGCGTTTTATGTAACGAGAAGTCTCCTATCGGAAATTTTACATTTTCGTGCTGTTATTACATCACTCTGTTCATTTCCCTGCGGGCAAGCGTAAATTTGAACTTTAGAAATTCCATTATCCTATGCAAAAGCTTCGTTTATGCCCAAATATGACCCAAACGAAAATAATACGAAAAGGTAGCAAAAATAAATATATTCGAATTATGTATATACAATGTAATCGAAAATTTCAACATTAATGAAATACAATTCTTAATAAATTAATGAAGCTCTAAATGAAAAATGTCTCTCATGTTTAAAATCGCGAATCGTCATCGAATACACGAAAGCTCCATATATTTTTAAATCACACGACAAACACAAATAGAGAATTAAAAAAATCCAATTTCAAAGCTCCTCGCGACGTTAAATATAAAAGTATCAATCGGTACTTACGAAGTACGTCTAAACAAGCCCCGCGGCGTTCTTAATTCCCGTCATGAGTAAGCAAACAGCTTTAAATAAATAACGATTTCTCTGATAGCGAGTTCGATTTGTGAAACCTTCGGCACCGGTTTCAGCTTGTCTAGGCGAGATCAAGTGGTAAAGCAAATAAACGAAGGAACGTGTGTCGCGGCAAGAAAGAGCAAGAAAAGAAAAACAACAAATAATTGTACAAGACAATAATGTATCTACTTTCTTTATTGTTCCGGAGCTCGTGCGCGCGTCTGTCTCGTCTCGACAACTCGCGACGTAAACCAACTGCTTATTTGACCTTACGTCTTGAGAGAGCGCATTTTAAAGGGCAACAATCTACACGGATGCACTTAACCTTTTACGTTTGTGCTTTTTTTTTATTCCTGGATAACACATTTTGCTTTGTTAATTTACATTAAGTTATAATTTTTGAAGAGATTTTCCTATTATCGAAGCCTCACATCAAATAAATCCAGATAATGCAAATTCGTTAAATGTACTTTGTTGCTCCAGTTTCTGGATGGAAAACTAGTTATCACAGTTAGTACTTATGCATGGGCTGAGTTGTTGTTGGAGTTGCGGATTGCAAATTAATGTACTTTGTGAAAATCGGCTGACATTTCGAAATATTATTAAAAAGATCTTCACTTTATCTATAGCCCTCGTTCCCTAATTAATAATCAGTTTTTATTAACATGTCCCGTTATTAATCATATTTAAGTTATAGTAAATTTAATTGAATTCCAATGATTCTACATTGATCTGCTGAAAAAAAACTTTCATTTACGCTGACCCCCTTCACTCCGCGAGCCTCCCCGGACGTATTAAAATAACAATACGCGTTTTCAAAACCTCGTTTCCTTTTCGACGTCACGTACTTCCTAATTTAAGTTTCGCTGAAAAATGTCCCACTTGCGCTTTCCTTTCGGAGCGCGGAGAGGGGGTGCGTCAGCCCGGCGTGCAACCTGGCCCCTTCAATCCTTTTTCAACGCTTTAGCACCAATTTGCCTCGTTTCGCCGTGTTCGAGAAAGTGACTTTGATTTGCACTCTAAATTCGCAGAAACGTACTAAGGACCCACTTGTATTTCCCACGTGCAATGTGCGGACGGAATTTTATTTTCAAACCGTTTTAAGGAAACGAAATTCAATACGTTTTTACGAAATATTGTCAATAATGACAAATAATAAAAATGCACACGATTGAATTCAACGATATCCTTTGAGTCTTCGTTGGGCAAATAACATTAGTAAAAATATAAATTGTATGGTTAACATTAAAGGATTGTCATATTAAACGTGCATCATCTCTGTATTATCGAAAACTTGTTGTACTATAACATTATTATAAAATACTGCAATGCTTTAAAGTTGCAATTTGAAGTAGTTTTCTTACAGATGACAATGCATAAGCCCATTCAAATGACGTCCATGGACAATCTGCTTGTACGACACACACCAAAGAAAGTAATTATTATTAATTATATTTCCATAATTTACAATTAGGGTGCTATTTAAAGGTTTACGATCGCATTCGTATAATACGATAAGACTGTTATCGCATTTATCTGAATAATAAATCGTCCATATGTAGGTCAGGTTCATTGTCCATTTTATCCATAAACGGATTAACCATTTTTTATAATAATTTCAGAATTCGAGTAGTTCAGCATAAACGCCCATGAGCTAGTAATTTCAAAAGCAGTAACGAAATTTGGAATTTAATAGACGTTTGGACATATTCTGAGAAGACCACATACCAACAATATGACCTGGAAATATAATAATGAGAATTAAGGAATGCAGGAATATAAAGAAAACATATCCGCCGAGTTCGCCGCGATAAAACAATCAGATAAATAAAATCGTGGAATCCAGGCCTGCTCGAAAACGCTGAAGCGGTAGCACGAAGTGCGGCATTGCAGGGCCCCGTTGATTTATGGGCAGCAGCGCGCCGCTGTCTCCTTCAACATTATGCAAAGTTCCGCCGATGTTTCTACCACTGCTTCCCGTCTCCCCCAGGCCGACGCTGCTTTGATGCATGGTTCGCACCTACCCCCCTTCAGATATCCCAAGTCGGGTGAGAAATGCTCAAGATTACGCAAGGAAAATATTCATGCTGCTTATGGTGGTGCATTATCGTACGTTTTGATAGCGATAGCTGCGTGGCACTCTATTCCGCAGGAAATAGATTTATTGTGCGGTTTGATTTCACTACCGTTTGTCGCCTCGCGTATCGCGCCGGGTGAAATTTCAATTTCGGTGCGTTATACTTCACTCCGTTTGATTTATTCGCGAACACCTGCATAACTGAACAGAGCAATTTTGCTAAACGAAAATTTTGGTGCGATGCTGTACTGTATATATTTTTTTTATTTGTACTTATACAAATAATATTTCAAAAATAGAAAGGACTAGTAATTTTACTTCTTGACCATTTCGACGTAGTAATTTTTCCTGCTGGTAGCGTCGACGATTTCGTTACAGATTAAATTTCGCTAATAGCATAGAATGATCGTGTAGATGCAGCTTATGGTATCACGTTGCACGTATTACGTTTTACAAATTATAGCATCTTCACCACTAGACGTGTCGCCAAGTTACTATCGGGTCAGCTGCTTGTAATTACCCATGTATTAAACGTATATCGGCCTCGTAGTTAATTATGTATTTAACTCACACGAGCATCAGTCGTTCTTTTGTCAAAATAAAGGTAATGTCTTATTTGTGGTCTTTAATTACCTGTGTGGGTTACGCATATTATTACTGTACTTATGTGGATTTATTTTAGGAAAATATTACGGTAAATTATACTCGTGAAATCATTTATATGTTGATTTTTATTATATGCAGAGTGCAATGTAGTTACTTTAATCTTGTGGATTTAAATTGCAATATAATTATCATTTTTAGAAAACAAAGTATGTAGTCTTGATGTTTTTGATACGAATTCTTGGCAGAACTAAAAATGATTGAATCCACAAAAACTGGCTACATTTACATCGAAGAAAACAATGCACCGCAGTAGCTATGAATGAAAGAGGAGATATTATCATCATGGGGGACGTACAAGAAGGACGTTCCACAGGGTTCTATATCGAGACCACTTCCTAATACCGAAACAGAATTTAAAATTACTATGGAGGACATAGAAGGAATAAATGTTATCGACATTATTAGAAAATATTAATTTTTCGTCCACTATGTCAAATAGCAGATTTTATGTAAAATTTACAAAAGTACAAAAGGGTGGGAATTACCACCATTGGTTTATTATAAAAAAATGTTGAAAAGATTGAACTGACCAATCATCCACTTTAATGGCAGATTCTGAGGACAATCTTTTGAAAATAAAAGAATATGGAGGTTGGAAGTCCAACAGTGTGACGGAAGGTTATGAGCAAAATTAAATTGAAAAGAAAAAAAAAAGATTTCTACTGATATTCTGGGTGAAGCAAGTACGGTACATGATATTATGGAAAATTGAACAAATAAAATTTTATTAGGAGTTAACTTAAACACTGCATACACTATATTGTAATAGTATATTATTCAATGAGAGGTAATATGGGCAATAACTCACGGGATGATTGCAGCGCGAACCGCAGGCGAGCGCTGTAATCATCCAAGTGAGTTATTGCCATTACCTCGAGTTGAATACTATACTATAACATTTCCTATAAACATGAATTATGTGTCGTTTATTTTTCTTTTTGAGACTTGTTTATTTTTCCTAATTGGCGATATAACGAACTTTTTCTCACCAGTTAGGTAAAGTTTATCTATTCATAACGTGATGAAAACTTCGACAAGTTGGACTGCTGTATATTCTAAAAAAAGCTCATCTTAAGTTCTATTTGACAGTCCTGGTAAAAAAATTATAAATATATATAAACGGGGGGGGGGGGACTTGTAGTATCCAAATTAATTTGCCAAATGTTGGTGCCATCTACAACCATTTCATTAATGCTATCAACTAGTCTCTATATTATGATACGAAAACCATAAACTTTTATAAGAGTAACTCTAAAATAAAACAAGTTCTTGGAATTATTAACGATCTTAAGTAAAATTTGTCTGGTGTGGACGATATCAACTTACAACGTGTGTAAATGTGTTGCCCGTTTTTATTACCAATATTCGTTCAAAAATTTAACACATGTCTAACGAGATGATAATTTGAATATTCGTCATAGATATCTTATTAACGTTCCCAGCATGGAATGGCTCTTTGCGAGCGTTAATTTAGTTACAATGTGGAAGACTGTTTTAATAATATTTACATTAAAATTAAAAAATATCATTAAATGTTTTAAAATACTATTAAAACACCTTATGCTTTTCATATGAAAGACTACAGTTGCAATTTCCTTCCAATTATATAATATAAATTATATAATTTCTGCATGTGTGCTTTCGATCTAATAACTACAGTTGCGCTCGTCCAATGTTTCAAATACCCATTACTGGTTAATTGGATGTCGATATGTGCACTTATTATTAGACTTTAAAAGTAATTTAGCCAAATTTGCAACGTTTTCATTGCGCGGATAATTTTTGATTAAAACAATCTCCTAATGGGAACTAAAGCCAAACTAGTAATTTTCATCATGTTCAACTGCATGTAACGCAGAGGGCGGTATTGTTCACTGTTTGCAAGTTGTCTCTAACGATCGCAATTAACTAATATAACGGAACAATACAATACTTAAGGGAAAACGTTATTTCCAAATGCGAAGAACTTAGCAAACTTAGATTAAGTAAATTAAAGTACGGTCGAATCGATTGCCTTATTGTGCAGCGCTGCTCGTTTACTAATTTGTATTATTTCGTAAGTTTTCGGTAGTTCTTTCTCCTGTTTAATCGACGTTGATATTGGATCCTCTAATACGTTCGTTGTCACCGAATTTTATTCCTGTCGCTTTATTGAGTACATCGGAAAATTTACGATTTCCATAATTTCAAATTTGCGAATATAATCAACAACGAAACAATAATGGAACAGACGCGGCGTAATGTATGCCTTGCTGCAAATAATAAACACATTGATGGATTTCGACGCGAAAATTCGAACCAGGTCTCGTTATATCTTGATTATAATTACAACATTGACAGCGACCCTATTTAAACAATCCGATGGTTTACACTGCCGATAACGACCGCGCACACAGACTACCTAAAGTCCACAAACGCACCGCTATTAGAACGAACCATTTATCTCATCAGAGGGCGGTTAATAACGTTTATGCGCCAACTTTTCTGATTTCACGCGCGTTAGACTGAAAGCGAGAGGCGCGGCAAAAAAAAAACCGAAGAGGACATTCGAAGGAAGCAAACAGTATAAATCGCGTGCGTGAAGTGCTTTGCTCTTTTATTTCACGGATTTTAGGGAAGTAAATGGGATATGAAATAAGCGGGAGGCGTGAAGAAGATGCGAACATATAATGGCCTAACTTTTTTTTTGTATGTATATTCGTGTACGCTGTGTTTACCGCGCATTTGAATGGTTGATAAGATAAGGGGGGGACTTTACGACTTTGGCGCCTTCTGCAGCAGGATTTTTATACGCAGATGTTTATTATTAGAGCCAGTGGTGTTTAGTTTTGTAAATGTGCAGGTTAAACGAATTTAAAAATTCACCAGAGTCATGAATAATTATGGACTAAAAGGATGTGTATTTTTAATACCAACACAAAAATGATCAATACTTCAATTTGTTAAATTGATTCACTCAATGCCTGCTAGGCCAGGGACGCTAAATAATGATCTACCCTCGTATTTAAAAGTGGAAATTGCAAAATTATGAACTTTTGTGACTGGTTACAAAGTTGTGGGTAATAAATTATTACATGGAAATAATGGTTTATATTACCAATTAAATGTTAATTAGTGTTATTTCATACGAGTCTAAAGTAATGAACTATGATAATCGCCACCTACTTTCATACAATTCAATCCCGCCAGAAACAATGAGCCATTGCATATTAATAACATTTAAACGCGGACTTAGCCGAGTTAACAGCGTAATTTAACGCACTTTGTATTAAAGTCGCGAGGACTTTAGTATTTATAATCTAATAAAGTGGGTCCACTAGATCATCGACTGCGACCGAGTTGACATCCAGAGCTATTACCGGAGCGCTGGGATTACGTCGCCATCGCGGAGAACTCCAGAAGATATTGTACCCTGCACTTTATTATGGCGTGCGACAATGCTTATTCTGCGATATTACCTCGCATATTGGGCCATTTAACCCGCGATTTATTCAGATGTGGCACCCTCGCCTCGCATTAAACTACCTGGATGGATAGTTACAGTTGATAAATCTCGGGAAATTTAACTCCGCTCACAGATTTACGTTGAAAATTTCACTGGGGGGGCCGGCATTAACTCCGTAACTAATTGTTACCTCCACTTTCACAAATTCGGAACTTCGCAACTCGATTACGGCGCAAAGTTCTGAACTTATCGTGCATTCGCGTAGATGAATGAATTTGGAATTTAATTAAAAAAAGTCATCTTTTGAATTTGTCTCGGGATGCACCATGTCATTGAGGGGATCTTCGTGCCCATGTTGCGATAATTATTTTGCGGTGTATATTTATATATTTGGAAACCAAAGGTATACAAACTACCCTGTAAATAGATCAGAGATAGCGCCAAATATTTTATTTTTTATTTTATTTTATGTAAAAAATATATTTGCTATGAAAATTAATTCATTTACTCTATGTTTTACGTATTTATTTTCGAGAAACTGACAAACCTACCCCCATTAAACTGATACGGATGTAATAAACGTAATAAAAATTTAAGACACGCACCCCCTTAGATTTTGTGACCATTTACTACAAGACGCAGCAGGTGTTCCAACCAAATCTTGCAATAATGAAATCTTTCATTCGCATGACTCATGCTCGTTGAAAAGTTTTCATTGTTTTTTGTGACACAACGTAACGTTAAACGTCGATGGACTTGGCCATTCAAATTCGGAAGCTATTTATCGCGCTCGGACAACGTCCAGCTGTAATTTAAACTAACGCACGAGTAATTTGAATAATCGCGCACAGCGTATATTTTCATTAACTGGCGCGCGTTTGCCGATACCATTACACCATTTCAAATGGATAGACGCTAATTTCGCCTCCGGCAAAAATAATTAAACGCGGACAAAATAACCGCAGATGGGTCGGGGGGCGCGAGGGCGAATCGGAAACAAGATTTCGCCAGAAATAACGGAGCCTAATGAGCGCAGCGTGATTAATTGCCCGTTTCTGTTTGTATCTTCTTTTCTTTGCCAGGCGTTATTAAATCAAACATCCGTACGTCAAAGTGGGTCCTATTGACCGTGCTCCGGGTCCGGGCAGCGCCGGCCGGTCGGCCGTTTGATGTCTTCATTTATTTTATATAATTTCGTTCCTTCTCTTTCGTTTTGTTTTGGGAGGAGCGTGGTCGGTCGGTCGACCTGGCAAAAAGCAATCCTGAGGGAACTGTGTGGTTTTTGCGCCCTCGCCAAAAATTGTTTCTTTTTGCGGATTCGCGCGTCAAAGAATTTAATAACGCGATATTAGCGGGCGTATTTCGTATGGGTTTTGCTTTGTCTCGTTGGAAACATCGAGTGAGATGTCATTAAAGGTCAACAATATATTTTAAAGTATATAAGCTGAAAATTTTATGAATAAAGATGAAACACGTAAACAAATACTTCCTATATGGGTACTCGACGACAAATGCAGTCGTTTATATCACCAGTTTCACTAGAAACAATTCAGCCATAATTGATACCGACAAGACGCCAGGATGAGGCAAAATTAAAATGAAGGATATAAAGGCACATATTAATATTTTCCCGCACGCAATAAAAAACTAATGAACCTCTCAATCGATCAAGGAAAAGGTCCTGAAGGACTAAAAAAATCAGTGGCCACCTGTATATAAGAAACGATCGCACGAGTGGTATACCGATTACAGACCCATCTATGTACTGCAATCGATGGAAAAAATATTGGAAGAATACCTGTCAGGGAAACTGAGAGGTTACCTTCTGAGAAATATTCACATAATTATTCCATTAAATTTAGTTTAAGTAAATAAGAAAATAATCAACTTAGTAACTTTAGTCGCGATAAATTTCAAACGTTCTAAACCTCGCCGTGCGTTTTAATTAATCAGTTTCGTTCGCGAAACACGGCATTAGCACAAGCGAAACAAGACATAACAGTTTTCGAGTATTTATCGTCAAAATAGTGACCGCATAGGCAATTAGTGCCTCCAAGTAGCTGCACTATTTGTATTATTTTATGCCGTTCTGCAGTCGTACATAAACCCGGCTGATTAATGCACTAACAACGTCTCGTGCCTTACAAATTGTAACCGCATTATGCAATAATCTTCGTAATCTGCATTATTTTATCTTTGCACACGACATTTTGCATTATACGTTTCGTATGAAATAATGCTGAATCGTGAGTCCCACGTGTAACGTTAATATTTCGCGTCGCATTTTTATTGTGGCGCATTTATTTCTGATGAAATATATCCTCGCGACTCACAAACACAAACATGATTATTTCAGGAATGCGAAGTTTCAGGTTTGCAACCGTTGCACCGTACGAGACGTTGAAGGAATGTTTCATTCGAAATTCATAAGTGAGGAGTAGAAGATAACGTGATAAATAACTTAAAACAATATACTGGGTAACTATTAGTAAATATAGAGATTATGCGACTATCTTTGAGGGGTCGTTGACAGGGTACCACAATTTTTTTTCATTTATATTTACGTTGTTTTATTAAATCCTTTATTTTTAGTTAGCCTTAAACTTTTATCTTCTATTATTTGTCACCCTTGAGTTTACTTTGTATATGACGTTTATACATAAAATGTTTATTTTTTCCAATTTATTTATAATTGCATATTCATAAAATAGTATTGCTAAATCTTTTAAATTGAACGACCGAGAAACTACGACAAACAAATATAATTTATCTTCAGCAATAAAATAAATTTGCCACGACCGCACATATTCGAGTGCGTGATACGACATCTGTATTTTATCTCCACATAAACACATTGTATATAAATAGTGAACGCATATGAAACACACTATTCAAGACGTATCTGCGCATGATATGTTGTTTCCGCTCCCTTAATTTCAACCCCTGTCACTTTAAATATTACAACTGCGGTCCATAAAAACGCACTTAAGCGCACTTCAAATGACGGGACTTTTAATAAATCATATTTAAGTCAGCTGTTCGGTTTTCGACCCACCGGCGACGCGCTCACCTCGGACGGGTCTAAACGGCAACAGTTTAGCGCATTGACGGCACGGGCGTCGTTCCTTCATTAAATTTCTCCGGACGAGAAGAAACGTGCAACTTTTTATATGTATTTTTTTCATTTCGTTCCTCCGCTCCCGGCCGAAGCGGAGTTTTTGCCGGAATGTAATGGGCAAATATTTCTAAATAGCAATTAACACGTACGCAATGTATATTTAAAATTGCGCTGCCGTTTCGGTTATAAAAGGAACTAATGGACCTTTTGCGCCGCGGAAAAACACATAACTTTTTAAACGGCGTTCGTTTGAATGTGTAACTTCGCGTTCCAGATATAAAGTAGAAAAGTAATTTCGCAGATAATTACTTTCTGAATATAGCAGGCGATATGTTGTTACTTTTAAAGTTAGAATCTCGACGGGAGTTCGCAATGTATACGTAAACTCCGCTAAATAAATATTGTATAAATTTAATTGGAAACTTACCCAACCCAACGCAATGTGTCGCTTTGTATATACAAACGTATATTTTTTTGTATTGCCATTTGATTAAAGACTCCGTTGCACTTCGAGTTAATTCTACAGTCGGTTTGGTCGGTTAGACGTTCGTTTTTTGGGTAAGGCTGTTTAGAATTTAATTATAGTTATAAACCAAGTAACTAAATTTAAAAAAATTAGCTATTCATATACAAATTCAAATTTTGATTTTTTCGACGAGCGATGCTTTCAGTAGGCTGGTATATTTTCGATTGGGCCTGAAGGGTCTAGTCACGATTTAGTAGAACTCATACCATCACAGCTATTAATTGAGCCACTGTACTCTACACTACTATTTCCTAAGCGTGCATAGACTGCTCGAAACTAATGCACCTCTTTTGCACTTCATGGCCCACCCTCTCTACTACACCCTTAGACGATACGTCACACAACCTGTGTAGGTATATTCGTATGAATTTTAGGAAATATAATTAAATATAGGAAATATGTATTTCTATAAAAAAATATCTGCGTTACACTTAAGAATTTAACACTATTACAATAATAACAATAACTCCTTAATTTTTGATGGCTGCATCGACTTATTAATTAGTTTCAGCATCTACGACGTCAACAAAATACCAATACCAAATATTTTTTAACCAAACTTTGCTGCTATAAAACTTTACTGAAAAATTCTCGCAATGTATGAATAATTAATAATTAATTAATAAAATCGCAATAATCTAAAACCTGCAATATAATCGAACCTTTTACGATAAATTCGTAGACAAATCCAAGGAGTACTGAGGCCACGCAGTTCTCCTGAGTGTATTGGTATGCAGATATGAACTTGTAGGTATGTTTGTATTAATATTGTCGGTTTACAGAAGCGCCAATTTTAAGTGCGCCACCCTCGCAATATGTAGGTTAGGGGGACCGTCTGCCGATTCCGGTCTATGTGCACCTCGAGCAGTATAATTTACTGGTACGTGCACGTCCGGAATATTAACCATATCGCAGGTTACATAACGGCGAAATTTGAAACTGTTTGCCAAAAGTAATATTTCACGTTGGCAATTAATGCTATGCGTTGATATTTCCAAAATGCCCGATTGGTAATCACATTTCCCTGATATTTCTTCCCAATAAGTTTGGAGCTTGCGCGGGAATGACTTGCAGAGAAATAATTATAACGTAATTATATTTGATTGCTTACTGAATTAAGTTGCTATTAATTGAACCTGCACATTAAGATATGATGCGTTACACGTAACGTTAATCGATATAAAATCATGTACATACATGTCAAGCCAGCAACAATGCAGGTATTTAAATAGTATACATTTTGTAACGAGGAGTAGAGTTACAAACGAGCTAGCAATGCGTCAAGCCAGACGACCTAACTCATTCTATCGCACGCATACACTACGCTCGAACGATCATGTGTTTAACCAATAATCACATTTTCCCAAATTAGCTACAAAATATCCATTAAATTAGTTTTTATAATTTGAAACGCCATCATTCATATTTGTAACAGAAGTTGTTCCATCGCAGTCTTTTTTATATAATGATTATGTTCGAAAGCTGAATACATGTCCAGAAATTTAATATGCAAGACAGCAAGCCCTTTAACGTGAAGCCAGGACTTCAAATGTATGTCAGTTATGTAATGCACAAGGTGCATTTTTAACTTCACAAACGCCATAGTCCCTTGACTCAATCGTGGTGCTAGTAAATGGGCAACGCTTTGACGATATTAGGTAGAGTGAATGCCGATTACGTGCGCATTAACTGGTATGTTATTGTGAAGCATTGGCATCCCGTCAGTCCAAATCCGTTAAGTCTTCGACGCAAACGGTCCGGAATTGAAACGCAATTATGTGCGAGAAGCCTCTTAATTGAATCGATTGATAATGCATAGTAACGATTTAATCTAATGCGTAATATTTTTACAGCAGCAGCAATATAACAAACTGTGGACAGTGTTTAGAATATAGATATTCCTTTAAGTACTGCTTACATACAAGTATTGATTTAATTGATTGTGCAAAAGTTGTTTTATTATGAACTTTAACTTTCGATTTTGTAAAGAAAAATATGCATTACAATGTGGATTAACAAGAACGTATTGGCCACTTATAGCAATAACGATTATAATGCAATGTATGTTTCTTACTATGGCACAAAGCGATGCACGTTTGTTTTATTTTTAAATTGCACTAAATATTTTTTACTCCAATTTTAATTCTGCTACAATGATATAAAATAAGTGGATGGTTACATTAGAAATGTCCTTGCAATTGAACTTACAATGTCCTTATCATTAAATCACTGTAGTTATTAAGCTGGGATTGCATTGCATTGCATTGGATGCAAGATAACGAAAAATCCGTACTATTATGCACGTAATAATAACTGCATTTGTCGTGGATTAACACAACAATAAGTTGCCAGTCGATGACATCGTTTCCTTCAAAGATGAAAGTAAATAACGTATGTTACAAAAGTTTTGGGAAAATTTTCGAAATATAAGTATTCAAACTATTTTTTTTTTACATTCGTAGAGATTATATTTAATCATTATTTTCCCATAGCATTTGAATCTTCTGATAAATGGAATATTTTGACGCGGGGAAAAAATCCGTTAGATATGACCAATCTGAATATGTCAACGTCAATATACCGTCACTATAGATGACTTGAATGCATGAATGTGTGGAATGCGGTTAAATAGTCCCTGCAATATTCCAAAGGAGTCTAGTTCCTGTAGCCCATCAACTAAAATTTCTTCATTGTCTTTTATTTTGTACACCGTCACGATGCCCTGATGAACAAAATACATGGTGTTGTTGACATCGTAGGAGATTATATGTTCGTCGAAGAAAGTCAACATTTTCAATCGCCGAATCAACATTCTCAGGAAATCGGAATGGCAAGGCATAAAAATTGTATTTTCGTAAATACGATGACCGAATGCAGCATGTTTGATTGACTGTTGGAAAAAATGGGGGCACGAAATGAGATACGCGAAAATTTTAATTCCGTCGTTCTTTTGTCATAGTTCGTGCATATAACCAAGCACGATGTTCACCAATGCGTCAGATATTTTACTGTGCGTCAGGTATTCCTTTCATTTCCGAGTGCTGTGATCGTACCTGACCAACGTTGAAGACACTTTGTGCACAATAGCAGTCATACTGCCAATGAACAATCCCAATATAAATTTGTTGACTATCAGCACCAAAGTGGTTAACACAATTTCAGTTATGATCCTCGGATGAGGAGTCTCGACACCAGTGAACGTTATTAGCGAAGCTGAATAATACATAGCGCTATAACTATTTGAGCAAACCGGTTCACCAGGGCCAAAGATCCATGAATTAATATTACATTCCCTGGATCAGGCTACCAAGAACCAAATACAAGTCTGTATGTGAATTAACAACGTAATCATTGTAAAAATTGCAGATAATTTTATAGCCAAAACGTTTATGATTAAATAGTCGTGCGTTATGCAAAAATAATTATAAACAATTGTAATTCTTAACATCCGATTCAGTCTCAGGAAAGTCAAATTTCGCATGCGAGGTTGTACTGATATCACAAAGTATAAAACATCTGTCGGTATTGATCCGGCCAGTTTGATATAAAATCACTGTGGTTTCAAGTACCTCTTCACAATAGTCTTACGATCGGTCACAATATCTCCCAATGAGTTTCAGAAAGAAGTCACGAAACCCAAGTATATTTTAATGATGTGCATAAAATCGAGGAAATACGAGACACCGAAATGTTTCTAAGCGTAGTTTTGAAATGAAAACTGATAAGTCACACAAAGGAACGACACGAGCGACGTCACCATAAAAAATAATCTTATTTCCCTTGAACTTAATATCTTCATCCTCTTGGACATTTGTGTTTTTTCCCTGCTATGTACACAGGATCATTTGTGTGCAAAATTATGTCTTGATCTTCGCTGAAATACTTGCTCTTGATGTACGACAAAATTTTCAGTAAAATATGCTTCCTTCGTCTGCTTTTAAATAACTATTTCCAGACAGCAGCCCGTGAGTTCGTTGCCAGACGTATTCGAAATAGTCAATTGCCTTCTTTTGGAGGTCCTTATTCACCTTCTCACGTTTCCTGAAGCTCATCAGCTGCTTAATGTGGTTTTGGTGCAAAGTCAAATTTATTTAATGTGGTAGTTCAGAAAACGATACAGTGAAGCTTTAACTATAATTATAATGTATCACATAGTAGCTAAAGGACTTTCGGCTTCAATGGTTCGCAGGTTGGTGTGAGTGCCTCTCATCAGCCTTGCGACGGTAAATGGGTTAAACACTAGAATCTTTAGTATGTAACAAAAGATAGAACATAACACTGATCCATTGAACTTTTGACAGACAAGAGGCAGTAATCGTACTGCAAGAAAATGTGTCCCATCGTAACAAATACAGAACAATCTAAATAGTCTCCGCCTAAATACTGACTTCCTCAAAACTGCGTTATAGCTCAAAAGAATTTTGTAAACAATCGATCGTGATCTTGCAAGTTTTTTCTACATTTTTATCCGGGCAGCTTATGTGTTTATATGACTTTGGACCGATATTTTTCTTAATCCTAAAGTCACACATCACACATTTTGGCCACTTTTTTGACGAAAGCAGCCGGGAATTGATCTAGAATGACTGATTTAACCAATTTTAGCCACTGATTCTGGTTTTCTCCCTGATTTGTTTTGCCAAATTCGATTTCATTGGATTTCGTCCGTCAATAGTTAAAACTATCCGATTACGAAAGCTTTTGGTTATTACAAAGAGACAGACTCTATCTTCAATGCAGCAATTATTTCTGATATAAGCAACACTTGCAGACAAGAAAATCGTAAATTATAGAAAATAAAAACATGCAACGAAGATAATTTTATAAATTCAAAAACAAAAAAAACTTACATCTAATTGCACTCTCATGTCCTCATTTGATCGTGCAAGAAGAGCATCGTAAAATCAATAGGGAACCAGTTGCATGAATTAGTGGTATTTAATAGTTGATTTTATTTGTTTATATAATCTTATTTAAAATACAGTGACCTTTCACTTGTAAACCTTTTTAATTTAGGTCGACAAATTTCATTTTATCAATACTAAAAAAAATGATAAATAAAATCATGGATGAAGAACTGGTGTAACGGAGTAAATCGATTTCAATAATATTATTCATAAACTAAACGACGGTTTATTATTAATATTGGGGTCCATTTAAATTGTTACTTACAAACACGAATTTCTGTATCAACTGAAATCTAAAATCTAACAGAAGTCACATATGCACGTCTACTCGTTCATTGTAAAAAAAATATTTAAAGCAACTTGGAGCCACTTTATTTACAAAAGAAAATTATGCAAATTATAATCACAAATGCTTTTTAAAGCAGACCAAAGGTCAGCAAATAATCGGATCGACAACGGTAAGAATAAGTAATTGAATATACATCAAACGAAACCACGTGAATGCAATGCCCCAACGTTAATGCAATTGATTCATTACTAAGGTTATCGGCGCCGTTAATAAAATTATGTGATTCATGTTTTAAAATCGCGCTACGTTTAAGCAGCGTTTGAAGAAATGTCTTCATTGTTTGTACAAAAAATCACTAGTTAACAATAAAAATTAAAATGTACAAATAAAATACAAGTTTAAGACTCTGAAAGCACAAAAATGTATTATTGATGAATTGGAAGTGTGTATTCAAATATATTTTTAAGTTTCGAATAAAAATGTACTATTTAGTTGAACTAATTTATTTTAAATTAAGATCGTTATAATATTTCAATATTTTGTAACGTCAATAAACGACGTATAGATAAATCAGTACGATTTAAATTTAATCTTTTTAGTATGCGTGTTTTCAATTTGAAATTCGAAGCTGCGGATGCAAATGCTCGAAATTATATTCACGAAATCCATTTCAACTAAATCTCGCCGTGCGCGAGGCATGCAATATCAAATTTAGTTGCTACCAAATGCAACCAGCAGGATTATCTCGTCAGCGCGACTTTGTACAAACACTGTCCCGCAGGATGACGGAAGATTACAAAGGGGGCCCACCGAACGAGCATGTGGGTACTCGCCCAAAATAAATACGTCGACGTTTCCGAAATCTCATCAGAATATGCGGCCACTTAGACGTGCAAAAATACGAACAACAAAATATTAATTACCTTCCGTCTCTTGTCGCACAGTCACTCGGTGCAGACATCGCTTAAGCCGCTTACAACATTAATACTACCGGAAAGTTTCGATCAATTCTAACTGAACGGCGGAGCATCGCGCACGGTTCACGACGAAACGTTCAATTACGAGCGGTAACTTTCGGTTGAACTAGTTTTTTATGAAATAAATCGAGACGGGACGTTTTAAAAAGCGGGCAAAAAGTCCATCGAGTTGTGTAACGAACGAACGCAACAGTTTGCGAATGTTTTAACCTCGGCGAAGATCGTTCGGGCAACTTCTTGTATTGAGTTTTGCGCGCATCAGCGCGAGCTTGGAAGTGGGTACGGCGTCCGAACGATGCCAGCGCTGCGAGCGTCGCGGCGCAACTGGCGCACGCCAACACTAACGGCGCAACAATGTTGCACTGCGCACCGCATCCCACCTGAGATGCATTTAAACGACGTCATGTGCATGTTACGTGCGTATCTTTGATGTCACTCTAATGATGCTTCAGCAAGTTTAGTGTTTTTTTTATTTTATTTTAAATGGATTGTTTACCACAATCGACAATTCTTGTCGTTTTCAGTAAAAGGAATTAATTGCAGCAACAATCACATTAGGACACATTATTTTATCTATCAAAAGGACGAGGAAATCAAATTTTATTTCAATAATTACGGTTTAATTCAAATGTATCTACTTTGTTTGAAACCTTGGATTCGCTTTGCAACATTGTTAAAATTTTATATATAACGTAGTCCAATCAAAAAGTACAGAAGCAATTTAGTAAATTATTTTCGATACTTTCTTCAAACGTTTCTCCATTTTCTTTACGTCAATAGCTACAAATATAGAATGCTTTTAACAGTATTTAAGACTTACAAGTTACAATTTCTAACGTCTCAATGCCTCGTATCGTGTTTATTTGTTCTCGGAAGCCACCCTTATTATTTCTGTTCTCAAAGACAGTGGGTCTGATATAGTTTGCTACAATTCCGGTGTAGCGTTCATGGAACTTACGTTTTGGATCGTAACATACGCGAGTGTTCCCACATAAACTAAACGTCACATAGATGAAATAATTTACAATCTCCGCAGTTGCATTTATCTTTGATTTTCTTTGTTGTTAATTGTATTGCAAATTTGTAAATTTTTCCGCACTGAACATATACTTAATAAATTTCCAGACTAGTACGTTTGTCGAAAGAACTTTTTTCGCGATAATTCATATCGCTTTCTAGACATTGGAGTAAACCACCATTTCCGGTTGAAAGATTGCTTTCAAAATATTTTGATAACAAATCATTGTTTGGAATTCTGGCAGACATGCGCGTTTTTATCTTTTAAGGACTCTCCAGTTAAGGTTTTATAAAAGCAGTCAAAGTCATAATCGAAGACCACCGCAAAATCTGGAAGAATTTTTTCAATGGACAAGGACCACGAAAACCTACATCCTACGAAGATAATTTCTTCACAAATATAAAACAACTGTAATAACTTTTTGTGCATTCACTTGATAATAAATACAATATTTTAAGAAATTGTTTATTAACAACAAAATAGGGTTCGAGCCGCTTGAGAAATCTCCATCCACCACTTTGCCTTACAAGATTGAACTCGTACTGACCTTGATCTTGAATTGATATTTTTGCAGACTTTAAATTGAGACCTGCGATCTGGCGATTTATGGTCGATGTCACTGTATCGAGTTGAATTCCAAGGCTAACAGTTGTTGTGATGTTTTTCAACTGGTTTGAACCCTATAAGCTCGAACTATTGCACTTTGACCGTCACATTTCAGCAAGGCTAGGATTGCATCTAGCTTTTGCTTCAAGGTTTTCACAGTTTGGATGATCCAACACAACCCAACCCAACCCAGCCCAACCCAACCCAACCCACGAATATTATCACATTATAACATAAAAGTAACTATAAATTTTGTGGTGAACCAAAATCTTTTGTTACCCCCAACCTTTCCATTGAAATTTTGGATCACAGTTGTTTCTCCCTCAGCAGCGTAGATTCACATTAACATGTCTTCCGCCGCCGCCCCCTCCAACGTGTGCTCACACGTCCATATGTCTTATCAAAAATCTAATCTCGTGGTGATATTCTTTCCTTTATGTAATTCTTATTTATGTCTTTTGTATCAATCCCAATCTATGCCTAGCTCTTTCCTTCACCTTTACTACACTCCATACATATAAACGATGAACTTTTTTATTTGCTTTCAGTTTTTAATCTAATATTGCTATTTATATGTCTTCCATTTTTGTTTCCTTCCCTGACGAGCATTAACATACAATTATCGCATTAACTCCTCAATTGAGCTCCATCATTTTCTTTTTTGACTGGTGCCTTCTTGCACGTAAAATTTTCTTCCAAATTGTTCTTTTCGTATCTTTTCGTATTTTGAATCGTACTGAGATAAAACATTTTGACTCCAACGGGATCTAAATTGCATCTGAATTAACTGATTTGTTATAACATAGTGCCGGTTACTTTAAGTTGGGTTAATAAAAATTCCATTGGGTTGGGTTGGATTACGAAACCAAATGCAACAAAAAGTATAAAAAAAGTATCGACGTTGAACGCAATCCAATCAGGCTTTGAATTAAGCAAAAATCGCTATCAACATTTATCCCATTTTATACCAAATTACCTGTACATCTTGGCCAAACATTTGTAATATTAGTCTTCATGTAAACGATCGCGAGCTTTACGAACCAAAAGCACCCGCTCTCTTAGCTGAACCTGTAGCGATATCAGTTACTCAACGCCGAATAAACATTGACACAACTTAATTGCGTGTTTTCGACTAATAATAAACAAATGGATAGGAAGTGTATGTTTCTCGAAAAAAAAAACAACTAAATATCGCCTTCCGGTAACGTTTACAGCGCACGGGCGCACAATTTGAAATAATAAACAGTCGCAACAATAGCGCTGGGAAAACAAAGCGGGAATTTTACCGCAAAATCTGCGAATTTGCGCCGCCGTTTCGGGTGCTTGTGCGCGCACAATAACGACGGCGAGGGCTCTGAAGGGCACCGTGACCTCTTGAACTACCGGCGCTTCATTCAATCGTCGTCCAAAGGTCGCAGAATGGGCCCCCGTAATGGACAACGCGGCTCGTGGCGTGAATACAACCGGAGTAATTTCGGTGACACACGTGAGGCGCGTTTGGGCCACTAAAATCGGATCTGACGGAGTGAGTGTCCGCGTTTATTAAAATCATAAGAGGGACTTGCAAATGTTTTTATAAATATTAATAATATTATATTTTATATTTTTTATACACGAAAGTTTTGTAATTCATGTTTGCATGACTACTTGCATTTTTAGCGAATGTCTTTGGTGGTCCGATGAGACCGGAAGGGTCTATCGCTACCTATTGCATTCGCTGAAATTTATTTTCAATAATTTAAATAGTCACAAAAGTGAAAAGTAAAGTCACAGATATTTCCATTTATGTTACTCTGGAATGGAAATAAATATCTCGACACACAAATCATGTCAGACAATAACAATATATACAGGCTGATCCATAACTGTAGCTCAAGGTCTTAAGGGCGTATTATCGATATATCGTTTTATTCCTTTTGGTAAATTTTTTTGGAACATTTTTTTAATTGGTTTATTTCACATCGCATATAAAATTTATGACACTCCACATGACTTGTCGACAAACTCATCCAATTAATTTAATTAATTATCCTGTAAGCGGATGGCAAACAGACGTATTTTACGGCGACCTTGATTACCATCTTTCACAACGCCCTCCAGTGTTGCGGCATTGTTGCAAACATTCGCACGTTTCGCTCCTTCCGCGTCAAGCCTTGCAGTAATTTCTCATAATCACACTCGTCTTAATTGCAACAAACACATAATGAACACAATTAGTGGCCGAGAATAAATGAATCAGGGGAAGACTAAATTTTAATGAACATTTAGACACCCCGCGTGACCTCTGAACCATAATTATGCAAACGTGAGTGCGGTCGCTGTATGGAGTGTCATCTACGGTCCGCGCGTCCCACCGGATACTTTTGTCATAGGCATTGTGCGCCACATCATTTCTTCGTTCACGTGGAGTGGGAAGAGACTTTTGTCCTTGTTTATTGTCATTTATGATAATTATTCGTAAGTAATTAAATCTTTGAGATTAAGAAAATGTATCTGAATTTTTTTTAATAACAGTACAAAAAAATCCCTTTATTACGTCAGTTAAGTGGGCGTATTTATTGAACGAAATAATTCAACCGGAGCTGTCGACTTTTATATTAAGCTCCTCAAATTAAGCCGTTTACGAAGCGGAACTCATCATCGTATTGTATGCGACAAACAAGCACTTGTTTTCTGATCATGTATCTTGCGTCGCTTTGTATTTACAGTGGAACATACGCAAACATCGTTTGTGCGAAGACCCTTGATTGAAGTGTACGTTGGAAATTGTTTACGTTTTTTTTTGCGCTTTTTCGTATCGGGGATCGCCAACAGCGCCGTTAATGACGACTTGGCCTTATGTGCGATACGAGGCCACTCGGTTGGATTACATTAGACCGCAACTTCGCGTCTTTGTTTACCGGACCCCGGCACCTTCGATGTATCTGAAGATCTGGCCGGGAAGACCAAAGACGCGGACCTGATTTAATGACTTGTTAGTGTTCGGGAAGGAGGAGGCATATCCGATCTTTGCATTTGCGTTTCTTTGATCTTGGGGGATATTGGGATCCCTTCCAGTTCTCTGCGGTTTTAATTTTACCCGTCTTAATAATGTTAACAATCAGTTGCAAAACTTATTAGGTTTGTCAATTAGCATCATGTTTAATGACAGTGATACTATATTTCTATAGGAAGTCAACATTGCATACGACATTATTTATTACTTTAACTATTTCGTCAATATGGTAATAGAAAAGGGCTCCCCACCACCTATTACTGAAGTACGATTTTATGCATTTATAAATTGATACATCAACTATTATTATTTTTCTTATATTTGTGTACGTCAACAAAATTCTAAATGCACTGATACTAATATTATTAATAATAATAACAACGACTCTCAATTGCGAATATGTTCAGCGCAGCTTTGTCATACATAAAGGATAAAATTATGCAATATTCCAATTGCTAATTTAATACACAAAATAAAATATATATATTCCACATTGAAACGCGAACACTATACGGATTATAAAGTTCGAAAGCTATCGAATAAACACGTTAATTCCAGGTACGCAGGAATGCCACCCAAACCAACGTTCAATCGGGCGTTCGTTTGAATATTCATTTGGAATATTGTATTTTGTGATTAAATAAAACGATATTTTGCTGTTAAAGTATATTCAAAGAAATCACAATAGAATTTACAGAATTTTTTTAATTTCATATGGGAGGGTAAGGTGCTTCAAATTTGAGCCGAAGAAAATTTGACCGTTGACAAGGAGGTTAGCATTAGTAAAATTGTATTAAGTTCCTACATATTCTAAGCCATTAGCATATGGCGTATTATACTTCTTAAGTCTCAAATGAGAGAAAAATTATATGAAGGCAAAAACCAGGTGCTAAGATGTTACCTCCATAGGTTATCTTCGATACATTTCAACTATTTCCTATTAGTCTGATATTGGTAGTAATATAAGTAACCGTGCAAGAACCTAGCGCGGTTATAAGAACAAGTAATACGAATAAAACAGGGATGAAGAAAGGGAATGCGCAGTCTGCACTTCCATTCACTTAACTGAAATAATTGAAAAGACTATACAGAGCGACTCATTTGACGTGAGGAAATTTGAGTTGGGTTGGGTTCGAAATAGAAATTAAATAAATCAAATTTGCATGATTTTTCTAATAAGGTATCGAAAATTCTAAAGTCTAAAATATTACATTGATGTTATTTTGTTTTAATAAAAAGAAAATGTCGCCAGCGCAAACCGCCCAAAATTGTGAAAATGCTACTGGAGATAAGAAAACACAAAAATAAAGTCAATGCGGGAAGGATCAAACCAGGATAAAAAAGTAAGCACGCTAGTTTAAGAAATCAATATCCAAGTTGTATTCGAAGTGGATATTGGAAATTATAAATAAAAATCTAATGGTTCCCAGAAGACGAGGGATTTTTAATGGATTGTCGGGACACGTGATACGATGCCGTTAGCTGGAAGTAGAAGTTGTATAAAGAGTGCCAACAATTAGCGAAGAGAAAACGAAATATGTGCTGTGAAACAGACGAAATAAAACCGGCAACAAATTTGAAATGTGGAGACCACGCCCTAGACTTAAAAGGAGTTACAAAATGAACATATGGCTTTCCAAAGTAACAAAAGGTTTTTAAAAGACAAGAAGTTGAGTGGGACGATAAAATTAAAACTTAGAGCATAATAAAACCAATAACAATACGTGGAACAAAAAGAAGGAAACATGTATTATGAAAAATAATCGTACTAGAAATGCCCAGGGCGTAATAATCTTATGACTTGACCACGTAGATCAATAAGTCATTTTCTTCTAGCCTTATTTACAACTGGATTGAATTTTTAGTTCAGGTCTTACTTCTCTATGTCTTTATGTGTAGCCACCGCACACTGTTCTGCTTCTGCATTAATTTTCTCTATTAGATCAGTTCAAATGGCTTAATGCTCTTAAGACCTCGCTTCAGAATCGTTCCCTGGTGCCCAGGAGCTGTTTATCCTCGCTGTTCGTAACATCTGGTGATGGAGCAGTCCATAGTGTCCATATTGGCTGATACGTGTTTTTAGTGATTTTTTAAATTACTTGAATAATTTAGAAATTTCTTTAAATGTTCTTTATTAAATCTTCGAATTTTATATGTATACACTCATTCTAAGTTAGGCATACTATTTGTAGGAGTTTATGTATTCCTCCGTTGCACAGTTTTCTGGGTGAGAAATATTGCAGTCGACTGCTTGATTAAACAGTTTGTACTTTTTGTCCTAACGAGTCAATGCCACGTCTTAACTAAGAATGACTCCAATAGTTATATTTTTCATTGGTCACACGAATCAGAGAAATTTACGACTTCAATTTAATCTGCAGAAATTTTATTTAAGTGGAAGGGTAAATAGTATTAGATACTACTGTAAAAGCGAATCACGTGAGAAAGATACATACAGTTAATTATTAAAGTTCTCACCAAAAATAATGGTAAGGAGTATACCATAAATATGTGTTGCATAAACGAACGATTTGTTTCATATTCAGGCGTACGTATTATACTAGCAGTAGTTTAAATTTTCCGTACAATCCACTGCCACTAACACATGTATGCCTTGTTGGCATTTTTCGGTTTATTATTTATTGAAATATAAATATTTCCAATATTACTATTAAATAATAAATTTCCAATTTGAATGTTTGCAAATCCCTCGACATGATTTTTCGACAATTGAAGCCCGAGAATTCTTCTTTTGTTTCTCTGTTTTTATGTAATCTAGATTATAGCAATTTTATATGTACCTATCGGAATCTAAACGGCTTTGCCGAATGAACTCGATTATACTATGGTCAGTTACTGCCTGTTATTTACATTTATATTTCGAGATTCCGGACTGTTTATTGGACTAAATATATTGAGCGAAGCGTCATGACGCCTTGCTTGCCCTTCCTAACCACCCAATATCAATCATTTTTACTATGCCACTTTTCTTATGAATAACTCGTACGTCATTGTTACTTAAAGTGTAATATTTGTTCGCCGCGTGGTTCTTTTAGTTGCCAAATTGTATGTCAAGTATAAGTCCGTAACGGTTTGAAATATTCCAATGGATGCTGTCGTTGTTTCAGGACTATCTCGAAGAAATTCTTATCTTATGAAAATAATAAATCTTGGTGATGGAACTCAATTTAGCATTTAAAAGTAACAAAAATGCCATTAGAAAATAACAGAGCTTTAGCTTTAAAACTTGATTTTTTAATGAGTTGGTGGTATGTATTTTAATTTAATTATCAATGCCACTAATTTCCGATGGGTATAAACAAAACCAACATAATCACAACAATATTACATTTCTAGTTTCAAATCCAATTGAACTACATCGTAATTACGTTTGCAAATGGTTCGTCAAATTATTTTTCCGAGATTTTAATAAATTTAATCAAACAAACAAAAAAAAACCTGAAATTTCGCTACACAACAAAAACATTAAATTCGATTGCGCACGCCATTATTTTTAATTTAAAATACACGATACCGACGCGACGCGTACATATAACATTTTTAATCATTTTATTTTTAACGAACGCGAATGAAACATTGGAGTGCCAAACCGGGGGCCTCAACAATGCTCCACTTAAATAATGTTGCACCTCACATTCGAAATCGCAACGGGCGAAACGATTGGCTTCGTTTACTGTAAATCTGTTCTACTTGCATGCACTAACAATGATCTTATAGCAGGTGATTTCGCCCCGGAAGAAAACGCGGGCACGGCAGCCGTCGGCCTCTCGCTCTGGCAAGGTGCGCGGCGGCGAGAGCGGCTCCCGTCGACGGGGAGACGGGATTAAGATGTAAGGTATCGGGGCGCCATCTCACGAGTAATAATGATGCTATCGTACGGATTCATTTCCTGGGCTTGTTTAAAATCCCGGTCCATTGTGCGAGACTTAAGAGACCTTCTGAGACTTATCTATTTTCTCTTATGAACGCGAAGCGTTACTATGGTGAAGTGGGAGCTTGTTTATTTTTCGAATGCTTATTAAGAAAATATAATAAACTGGATTTCTCAAAGGAGTAGTATCGCACAATTATTTCTTTTTAATTATTTCCGAGGACACGCTTAATGATGTTTTCAGTGGAAATGAAAGATTTATCTTTGTCACCTACTACCGTCAGTTCTCAACAAATATACAATTTTGAAAGATAAAACGAAACTAAATTAATGAGCATTAACAAAGGGAATAAATTATAAACTAACCAGTTGCGCACTCATGACTACATTAAATTGATTAACTGAGCTATTTCCTTGCAAGGCACAAAAATTAATTTCGAATCACCAATACATTTATTAGTTACTTAAAAACATAAGTTCGCACAAAGAAACGAAATTGGTCCACTTCGAAAATTCCGAACAAAGACCCCGAACAATAACGTCCTCTCACAAATTTACGAATACTCTTGTCAAATCTCCCATCAGAATTTTTGCGCAGCAAATTACATGAATCGCACACAGCCAGAAGTACTTATTGTGATTGCGATCTGGGTTCCTGTCGTTTAGCGATGTCTTCCATTTCTTAGGTCGTTATTTTAGCATCCGCTCGTTTAGTGCGCCAATTTGCTGAGTAACTCCACCCCCTTCTGAAACTCACGTCTCAAATCTGCTCTTCATTTCGTTAATACCCCTCCGACAGCATCTTTCGTATTTCGGGTCCGACGTCCTACTTGTTCGTGTCACTTTTCGTCCGCTTCATTTTAGAAATTAATTTCTCCGCAGGCAAGAAAATGTATATATAGTTGAACGAGTTTTATCGGACAATGATATTTAGCACAATTTGTTACGTTTTTAACGAGGCGTGTCGTTTAATTTAAAACTTGTTTGAAGTGATGTCGGAATATTTTCGCAGAGTTAAAAGACTTCATACAAAGAAGATTTATCCTCATAAACGTATTTACACTTATGAAAGATGCACGCAAAGTGCATGGCGGAGTAAATAGCTTGTGTAAGATATTCGCAGAATGAGAAAACAACGGAGGGGACGAATTTCTTTGAGATATTTTCGTCCAAGTTTACTTTATGTAACTGTGATGGATATCTCGCTTCGCACTGAATTTTGCGTGGGATTTAATGTAATTTCGTTTTAAGTTAATAATTAAATTTTCACAATAGAAAAATTAATATTAAGTGAGTTAATTAATTGTAAACGCACGTATCATTTAACGTCAGTACAATGCCATAGGTTTCTATGTTATAGATGTAGTAGCAGTGGCTCGAGAAGATATTTCATCTATCGGTTACTCCATATGGAACATCGCACATTTACCGCATGTAAATATCGGTTTCAAACCCTCCCAGTTTGGTGTAAGAGGTAACCACACGGCAGTTTATCCTGCGGGAACAAGAGCCGCAATTTTTACCAACTACACGTCCTGTTCATGTTTATATAATCAATGTTTGATCGACAAGAGTATAACGAATAAGTCGTCAAATAATTAATGACGTATACTAAAGTTTCGTCATGTGTGGTATTACATTAATAAATCGGGCATTCGAACAGTAAATATAGGTACGGAAAGAACCACGCGCACGCGTACCCATCGCAGGATGAAGTTACCTACATATGAAAAGTATTAAACACTCAAGCTTCTGACTGGCGGTTGCATGTTCCAAACGGCATAAAGCGTAAAAATAGATTACAGCAAAGGAAAGAGTTACAATCCTTTTGTCATTTTTATTTCACTTGAGTTGAAGTCTCTTTTGTTTTGTGACGTTTTATGAGTGGAGTGGTCGAGCGGAACACATTGTCGTGCAAATGCGTGCGTTCAACGTACATACATCATTAATAATTGATAGATGGTGCGGGAACACGACAAATGGCGACGCTAAACATTCCAAATGTTTTAATAACATTAAACTCTTGAACTAAATTAACTCTATATAATATTTGCAATTGTAAAAAATATTTACAATTGTAAAAAACAATAAAAAGTAAATAGGAGATACCCCATAACATTATAACGAATGCGACCTATAGATAAATACGAGGGGAGATCATTATTAGTATTACATAGTCCCTGACATAGTAGGCGTTGAATCAATTGGAGACATTAAAGTATTAATCGTTTGTTGTTACCTTGGTTCAATTGAAGTTTTGTCACTTGTTACCTGTTCAAATAATTTAGAATTTAGGTGGACAAGTTTAGAGAAATTCTAAAAATGGAAAAATCGAAGGTTGGTGCAGTTATAAAATGCTTGCAAAAGAAATTTGAAAAAAAAAACTGAAAACATACTAGGTGTATTAGGTATGTGTGCTGTTTCTTACCTGTGGTGAAAAATATGTCTCGAGGATTTAAACTGGGAAGACAAACATGTGAACATGCGAGGGGTGCTGGACGACCAGTGACTGTCACTACTACCCAAGAAGAAGTATGAAGTGATTACTTTTTATTTCCAAAATTAAAAAATATTATCGGGAGACCAAATATTACGACGATAATGAAGTGTAAACGAAAGATTTTTTTTCCAGAGGAATCAAAGGTTTGGAGTTAGATCAAATGCATCGACGTTCAGGGAGATTGCGTAGAAAAACAAACGTTTGATATTACTTCAATTTTCTTCTATGTTAGGAACCGTAAATACTGATCTCCCCTCGTATATACCTTGGTATACGCTACGAAAGTGAAGATCTGACTCCAGTGCCCAGTGGCTGGTATAACTCTGTGAAATTGATGTGCAATTCTCTACTACTTGTTCTGTTGCCACAATTGCATGATCTATATTAATTAAATAATCAAATTAAATGTTGACCTAACATAGGATTGTCACATCCAACATTAGTTATAAACTAGCTGGAAAAGTAATACGAATATATGTATGTGGTTATGTTAAAGTTTAAACGATCGAAACAAATGTGTTCACTACAATCAACAACGCCGAAACTGAACAATGTATTTTAAGCGCGTCAAATTAGTACTAAGTGTAAACCATCTCCAAAACAATTTACATTGTAATCGTGGCGAACAGTCCCGTTCACGATTTCCTTTCAATTAAGAAAATAAATCATAAAAACGAAGACACTTGCCCGACGACCCGTCCGTGTATTTACGTTTAAGGCCTAAATTTATAAGCGTGAAGGCAAGGCGGCTTTCCGGCCCCACAGAGCCACCACATAAATAAACGGGCGGGATACTTTTGGCACTTATATTTATTGGTTTTTAAAAGCCGTCCGCACACTTTGTGAATTGCGTTTCGGATGCCGCAAATGTACTAGGTGTTACGGCCATATGTTCGCGACGCAAACAGCTGTCAGAAACTCTCAACGCGAACCGGCACCGGCACTTGCGAAACGCGCCGGGGTAGTTCATCTTTGTGTCCGACCGCGCTTGCCAGTGATCTCGTCTCGCGAGCCCCGCGAGAGCCCATCGACTTCGATGTAAACACGTCCAAATTATTTAGACTTGGAGCGGAGAGCCGAACGAAAGAGAAGTCGAACCGGGTGTGTGGCGTTACGAAAATAACATGATTTATGTCCGCTCGTGAACGCCCATGTGTCTGTAAGTTTGAAACAAATTGGACAAAAAACCAAATTACGCTCAAACTAAGCGTTCGAATAATTCAAAGCCCGTTGCAATTTTAATCATTTAAGTACGTCGACGAGAGTCAGGAGACGTGACGCAATGGGATGATTCATTACCAGGTGTATATAAAATATTTATTATTATTATGTTAAAGTTTAAACAATTTGTTTTAAAGCATACATGTAGCAGAGATATGAACCTAAATAAAATGTGGAAAATATAAACAAGTTCAAGTTCGTTCCTTACCCATTAACACATTTTTGGCTTAATAAACGATAAATTCTTATGAAACGTCGAAATATATATAGCCCGTGGTTTTGTGGGTAAATCAGGTAATGAGCTGCAAGACTTGGATAGAAAATAACAGGCCGGGGGGGGGGGGGCTCTAATGTAAGTCAGCAATAATTATGTCTACTTAACGTAAGAGCTTGTTATCGTCCATAGAATTTCCGACGGCCAAAGAGAAAATATATGAATGGACATAATGATCAAGTCCAATCACGAATGGAACGTAAACAAACGCAAATGAACCTAACTGTAATAAATGATTGCCAGAAGATTTAATTCGACTTCGGCGGTCTTATTTGTAAACAAGCGGCTTGCTGTTCGGAAGGCGCAGTAAACAATCTATTAATTTGGTAGTTTATCACTTTAGTCGCCTTCTTGTGCGCTAATTTAAATACAACCCTCTCTCGGTGGCTGTGTTCCTGCACAGCGCCGTTCGAAACTCCGCAGATCCCGCGGAAGGCGTAATCCTACCGAGCCCGCTTTTGTTCGGGAATTCCTTCGTTATTAAGACTATAGTAATTGAGCAAGGACTTCGCCAGAGCGAGTATATTGTCCTCTTAATCTTACAATCTTGGTTTTCAATTCGAGTTTCCTTCGGCGGAAAAAATACGAGCCGAGTTAATTTAAGTAAATGAAGTCGAGTTTCGAAACTTTTATTAGATTTCAGACAAATTTTGCGCGCCGTTGTTTTAAGTAAGTGTCCAACTTACTTTCGCGAACGAGCAAATTTATTTGGAGAACACTTTGTGAATGATTAGGGTAGGAAAAGAAGCCGTGAAATCTGTAAAGTTGCGAAAGAAAAGTCTTTAACTCGCAAAACAATAAAATCTGTTTCACAACTTTGTTAAATTTTTTTAGTGATTATGAGATAGTAAATTGTCAACTAATAGAAAAAATATATAAAGAAACCAACGTACGAGAAACTATTGTGTTACTCATGCATTAAAAACGCATAATAAAATACTATGACATATTTCCAACAACAAACAACCGTAGACGTTATACTTAACTTACAAGAAAACCCACATTGTCGACTGAAGAATAATATGAAAGACAAACAAGGAATTGCCACTATTTCACATTATGAGCTTTTGCAGAATTTGTACTTAAAATGGTATCTGCGACGACCTGAACGCAGTCTGACCCTACGGTACCATCTCGACAAATTTTAGATAAATTTTAAAAACAAATTAATGATCCAATATGATTTTTTTTACAAAAGCTGTCATTTTAGGACTTTTTGAGACATTTTCATATATGCGAGTACACTTCAGATCATTTTACGATTACTATTAATTTGCTAACTGTGTACTAGAACATAAATATAAAATGACACCAACAGATTTTAAAACTTCTTTTATAATAGAAAAATGCAAAGTTCACTAAATCAGAAAGTATAAATGGGTTATTTCAGTCAATTCGATGTTTCGATCGTCACGTATGGACAATCGGTTGGTCCACTCTGTGAAACTTTACCAATTAATGCAGACGACATCCAATTTCCAATGAATACAACTTTTCATGTATACGACACTGCAAGACTACAAGCAATTCTGTAGGATATTACAACATAAATGATCATATGACGATCATATCGATACCATATGAGTGCTCACGTTTCAAATAGCTAATCAATTTCAAACTGAATTCTTTCTTCTAGGCGGAACATGATACGAATTTCAGAGTTGTGTTTAGATTCGGCTCTTCGACCGTTCGGCTCTTCGATATCTTGTTCACATTCTCATAAACCATGCATTTCGAGCAAAAATTTAACTAATATTTTATTATTGCACTTTTTTAATTACTTTCTGCCTCACTGTGTACAAAAATGTAAAAAAATATTACTATATACATAATATATTATTTTTCATCATCATCCTCAAGATGAGGCGCCTGGAGGTCAAATGTATGATGGATTTTGTCATTTACTTCGCGACCTCTAAAATATAACCGCTATTATGGTTGAAAATCAATAATATGATCCTGAATACTACAAAACCACTGACCCATTATCTTAGTTACTTCCACAATTTCAAACTTATATTTTGATAAGTAACTTTCTTGCTTTCTACTACGTAGAAAACGATCCATATGCTCATACCTGATTAAAACTAATATCGTCCAAAACTATAAATCACAAGATCGGTTAAATAACTGCAGTAAAATATCGCAGTAACTTAGGGCAGGCATTTATTTGGTACGGGGACCACCCGTGCATTTATTTGTCTGAAACAACGGCGCGATCATCGATATTCGTTAACAACGTAGAACTGACGATTCGGTCGGTTGGAAATTTGTAGGAACGGCTCATTTGCATTCACGCTCTCGGAGTATGGTGAACGATAAACAGATGCGTGTAAAATTCGCCGAAAATAGAATGGAATATGAACGATAATAAAAGTAAAAAAAAACGTGCGCAAACGGAACTGGTCGCTTCCAGGGCAGGGCTCGTCGTCTGAGTTATCCAGGACGATCGGAAAAGTGACATGTGGTCGTCCCCTTTAAATATTTTTTTAATATTATCATTTTTAATTCTACATTATAACTTAAAATTAGACGAAGAGTTTTTGGCAGCAAACTGCTTCAAACTTACAAAATAATATAGCAACGCATGCCTAAATGTTCGGCCCTGAACGTTGTGGACGAGGGAAGTCGAGCGCTTTAGTTACGGACGATGTGCAATTAGCACATGGGGCACACGAGATGCGTCGCCCCCACGTCACGTAGTTTTGTGCCAATTAGAGAAACGTAAGAAACCGCGTCAGTGTTTCTCGAATAAAATTCGTTAAATGCGCCGTGACCACGGAGGAATGCACAACCGCATTCCGGAATTGTTCCGGATATGAAACATTCTTAGAAAATAATATGCGCTGCACGCCATCTCTTAAACTTTTCAACGGACGAGCAGGTACGCTAGAATTTTCAGTAACATCAAGTTCTTGCATGCGTTTTGTGTATTTTCATGATTCTTAAGTGCCTGCTACAGGAATCAAATTTATTCTGTTTAAAAAAGGTAATAACATAATTATTAAACTACAATCATATACATCTAGTGCACAAAAATTACTACTAATTTACCTTTCTGCGCAAACGAGCATTATTTAGATTCAAACGTTAGTTTAATAAGAGGAATTCAAGTACGAAATCTGCTCGAAACTCGGACAAAAGGATTTTTTAACAAGCGACGACCCATTGAAGTAATACAAAGGTGTACTTAAAATGTAAACTCGCCCGATTATGCACCAGGTAGTAAGCAATTCTCTCAGTAATGTTTTAGCGCCGTCAAAGTTCAATAATGTCAAAGCTGCTTTCAAATTCAACATTTATAATGTAACAGCGCATAATGGAGATTTCCTGTCGCAGAAATGGCTCCATGAATTACAAATTCACTTTGTAAATTATTGATGCCATTTACATTTGCCGGGCTTACTTATATAGGTAAAATATCTGTCACATAGTTTATTAGCGAGGATTGTTCGACTGCGCGAATAATTACTAAAGGTCGCCGAAGTGCGGACGAAATTCTGTAATTCAAGCAACGAGTTCGAAGGTCGACTAAATCGCAAAAGTATTTAAGAAACGAGTATTTACCAATAAATTAGTTTTTAGCACAATTATGAACTATGATTGCTCTAAGGTGGCTCATATTGCAAACAAAAATCGTAGAATAAAACTTATTTAATAAACACCATTGACACTTATAAAAATATCTGACCTTAAAATAGTAAGCGAAATGAATCAAATTTTAACTGCAAATTGCGTTCGCGAATTACGACCGTAATCGCAAGTTATTCGTTTTTTTACTCCTTCATAAACGATGGCTCCGGTAATTTATCTCCCCGTTTAAGTCGCGCCGAGTACAAAAAATTGAACATGCAAAGTTGTGTAATCTTCGATATTTAACCATAATAAGTGCGCCGAATGCGCCGTAATACTCGCGATTTTCATCCCGGTGGTCCCCGAGATCGCGGCAATAAAAAATGAAGAGTTGCATTAATGTCTCCGAGAGCGCGCGGCTCTTTCCAGTCTTGAGGTTAAGTATTTTGACATCGGCGTCATAAATATTCGGGACGCGTTTTGCAAAAGGCGCGATCCCACCGAAACGTTAAGCACATACGGCGAGAACCGCATTATGCAAAAATTGCGCGCTTCATTATCCGCGATGTTTGTGGTGCATCCGCAATCAGCAACACTGGATGTGGAGCTAGTCTCACATTCGGGGTCGTAATTTGATGTCAATGTTGCTAAATGAAAAATTATGTGTTTCATACAAAGTAACATTTAAAGAAGCGCCCACAGTTTGACTTCAATTGGATATTAAATGCGACGGAACGAACTTAATACTAGATATTAAGTTATATATAAGTTTTTAAATAAGAGTTTTTTTTATTTCATTTCGTTGAAAACATAATTTGCTAGGTTTCATTTATACCATCCATGTGTCGTTACCTCGTGTGCGCTTTGTTATTTTTGTTAATAAATTTCCTCACTCTACATAGCGTTTCATCCCGCCACTTAAACTTTCCACCAGTCACTCCTCATTTTTGCTTTCTTCCCCATAGTCTTTTCGTCCAGTATTCTAGCTTCTTCTAATTTCAATTCGCTTTTTTGTGGCACCCTATTGGATTTTTTTTAATATTTTTTACTTTCCTACGAGACGTACAAATGAATTTTCGGACGGACTAATAGAAAATTCTTATATCAGTTTATATTAATCTTTATCTCTGTGAATCCCTATTACTCATCAATTCACCCATTTCTTTGTCATCGAAATGTACACTACAAGAACTTGACATTGGATACAGTTTTTTTTGAAACCAATTCCATTATTTATTTCTCCGTCACTACAATAATCATTCCTTTATCCTTTATACGGCAATAACCATTTGCAATATTAAATATTCGGGATATAAAATATTTAATACCACAACGTGGGGTCGAGCTAATATCGCGGATGACCACCGGAAAAATCAATGCGGCTGTTGTTCATATCGCATCATTTGTATTCGGGGCGCAGCGGCGAAGCGATTATATAAGACGGAAACAATATTCTTCATACGGTGACTCGACTCCCCGCGCCGCCGACCGCAAAAACACGACCTGCAAATCCGAGCGATTTCGACGAATTTCGCGAAAGTTTGTAGGATATAGGAGACCATTTTTCATAAACACACACATGCGGAATTTCATATTGTCCGGATTTATAAGATAAAAGAAAACTGCCGCTGCTTACGAAAACATTTCGCGTGCGGCCGTTCTGATCTGTGCGCGAAATATTTCTCGTGTCGGGCGAAACTTTTCGGCGAAACGAGTGCCGATTTAGCGGGTGCCTAAAAGCTACGAGGTTTTTAACGTTTGGACGTTTCGGGGAATCTTAGGTTGTTGAAAGAAACATTGCCATGTTTTTGGAATATGAACCTAATGGAATTTGCAGTGTTGTAAACTTGCTTCAAAATACAGGTAAACACATTTGTTGTGCAAATGTGTGAAGATATTGATTTTATTCTTACCTAAACGTTCTAGAATTATTGCTGGATAGTGGCTGTTTAATATATGAATGCAAATAGTTCAATGCTTCATACGAAAATACACATTAGTCATTGTATGTACCATCTTGTTCGCATGTAATGCTGCAGGATAATAAAAATTTGAATAAATATCTTTGGAAGTTGGGAGCGTAGACTGGGAGAAGTGTTAATGGTAAAAAATAGCACTAGATGAAGAATTTGGAAACACTAACTGAATGCATTAGGAATTACAGAAAATAAGAAAAAAAGGCAGAGGCTGGATAATTATAAAAAAATGAACACGTATTAATATACAGTAAAGGTAGTTGCAGAAGTAGTTTACTCAGACATAACATTCGGAGGTAGTGAAGACAATAAAAGAGAACAAAGAAGATAATTGCAACAAGTAACGCAGATAACAGAAAATGGAAAAGGAAAATACACGTTATGGGCGGCTAACTAACTCTTGGTTCAAGCACAAGGAAATATACACATATAAAAGAGAAATGACAAGTAGATGTGAACAACGCATAATAGACTATGTAATAGTAAGAAAAACAACATAAAGGATGTAGAGACACGAACGTACTCAGAGGGCCAAAGATTGGGAACAACCATTAACTTCTACCGACCAAACTTGAAGCAGACAAAGACAATAAAGAAGATAAGAAAGTAAAAATTCAATACGAAACCGTCAACAATTTCAGGTTAAAGAACCCAACCCAAACCAACCCAAAGTCAATGTCTATTGCTGGCAGAACCTGTTTTGTTGATCATTCCTCAGTCAACATGGCTAACGAATTAATTGCGTTATTAACCCGTTATATATGGTTCGCTATTTCTTTGTTTAGTCTCATTGTGTCGGTAAACGGTGGTGTATTTTTCCCAACCTTTGTTTTCTTTGAAATATTTCTAACATCTGACCTACGATAACTTGAAGCATTGCTAACTCGTCTGTAACTTTTCTCCTAATTGTAAACTACGCATGCGTTTTAAATACCCGCGTTGTTGCTGACATGACAATGTTTGTGGATGCAATATGTGTGTTGCTTAACATTGCGTAATTAATTACGTTATAGTTATTACTCTACAGTTATTCTTCGCTTCTTTCCATTTGTGTTTACGCTCTATGTATTGAATAACATTTTTATGGTTTCTATTGCCCATTGTTTGCTTTTATGTGTTGCTGCTCATTAATTTGTGTTAATTCTGGTGATACTTTTACTCCCATTCTTTCACCTTTCAGGGGCTCGACGAAATTCCTCATTAGCTGTTTTTTTATTGCATTTGGATTGGATTGGGTTGGGTTGATTTCAGTTCTTCTCCATTTCCTTTATTTGTTTCTCGTTTTACAATCAACTATGCTTATTAGCATGGGCCTTAACTAACTTGAAAAATCAGGACTGTACTGGATATTTTGCCGTGGTTGCTACTCGTGTTTTAAAATCGTTCATTTTAGTCACATTTTTCTTATCAACAAATCTTTCCCTGAACTATATTTTGTATTTTTTAACAATGTGAATAATTAGAGACAAGTCAAATTCCTGACATATAGTGACTATGAGCGAAATGATCCAAACATGCTAGTATTTATTACGTTCCCTGCTACGTCTGCAGCTAATGAATTTGCAAATACGATTTAGAGAGTTTTCCGCTAATTGGTATTACTTTGCATTCAAAAACTTTCTGAACATGCTTTCGGAAAACAACAAACGCCATTACAAACATCCTCAAAGCATGTATGTACTATTTTCGAAAAAAAAAAAACATTTACTTACTAGTTAATATTTAACGAGAATCGCTAACGAGAATTACAAGAAATTTGCTTCAACCCCGCAAAATTGACCTGGCGCAAATTAGATTAAGGATTACATCACGACCACAAAGAATAAAATACTGCATCGAAATATTTCAAAGTTTAAATTAATAAACCGACGCTGATTAAGCCGTGCATAATAAATTAAGAAGTACGAAAGTCTTCTCGTCTACTTTTATTTACAGTTAATCTACGCCGACAGCGCCAAGTCCCTGATTAGGCAACAAATTTACTTCACAAAGTTAAAGATTCAATTCATCATATTGTACGCAACAAGCATTAATATATCTGTAGATATTGAAAAGTATTTACGCCGGACTACGGGCAATAAATATCGGCGGTCGTTTAATATTTAATTGTAGGTGACAATTTAATTATTTATTTTTGCATTTTTTGAATTTTTGAATTTGCAACACTCAAGTTTTTGAGTCGCCTCCGATAAGTGATTCTATTTTGCCTGCTTTGAGTCTCTAAGAAGTGAAGGCTAGCAAGAAAAAGGGAGAGGAAGGGACGCGCGAGGAGGAGGGTAGGATGGCTGAGATTTTCACAAGAAGCAAAAAGATTCAAAGATCACAGGGATGGGGAGACAGGAGTGTGAAGAGGTGGGGTGGAGCAACGAGGAGAAAGAGAGGTAAAGAATGGAGGTTGGGAGAGAAGGGTAGAGGATTTACTGGAAAAACTAACCGAGTAGAGAAAAAAGGGGAGGAAAATGAGGATGAGGGCGGCTAACTAAAATTATGATTGTTGCAGGTTATGAGGAGCTGAGAGAGAGATGGCTGGAGAGAATGAGGCAAGAGGCGGAATGGACTTAGAAGGGAACCAGGAAAAAGAAAAATACAATTACACATACAAGGGGGGAAATGGGAATGGAAATTCAAGGAATATATAATATGTTATTATTAAGTGAAATATGCTAATAAAGGTTTTTTTTATATATTTATCTGAATTAAATGTTGTCTTTTTCAAATCAGCACAATTTAAAGCTAGGAACTTTGAAAGTCAAGAAAGAAGTAATAAACATTTTAAAAGATTAAACATAAGTAATATAAATCAAGAAATCAATATGAAGGGCACACGTGCGCACAATATACGTTTTTAAACTATATGAAAAATCAAAATCGAAGCCAGCGTTGGGAAAATCCATAACAATGCGATCGAAGCAGGACATAGCACCGCAGATGATTCGGTAAGAGGATCAGAAACACAGAGATCAATAAAACACATACACCGCTCCTAGAAATACAAAATTTTTAATAGTGGCTAAAATTAGTTTGAGCGATAAAAAATCACAGTTTCTGGGGGATATTTGAAATAAAAAAAAAATAGTACACAATTTAACTAATTATGCCTACAAACAGAAGACGAGGTAGGTAGTCTACTCAAGGGTTAAGAAATAAGAAAGCAAAAGAAGATCACGATATCAAAATTTAACGAAGGCACCAAAGGAGAAGAACAGCACCAGGAACATAAACAATTATAAATTTCAATTCAAATTACAGCTAAGCAAAATATTAAAATTTAAGATATGCAAATATAACAATAAATCTAAAAAACCGCAGTTCAGCGATGTGTATACATGCAGGTCAAGTCAATTTAAAATTTATCAAAATGAAATTGCATTGTATTCCTGTTCGATTGCGCGTGTCAAAAATTTAACGGCGAGTGGAAAAACGGTGACACTTTGTTTATATGGGGGACAACATAATCCACAAATGACACCGTTACATAATAAAGAATGCAAAGCCCGAGTAGATCATTGCCGGCTGCCATGAACATGACAGGATGCCGTGACAGGTCCCGTGGGTGAACAAATGCAGTCGGGAAATAGGCAGGTAATTTGATTTGCACGTCTCCGTACGGCTCATTGGACGACCTCCACAACACTACCTAATCGCGTTGCGGTCTAACCGGAAAATTCTAGTCCTATTTACTTATGTATGTCTGCCAGAGAAGGGTTGATGTGAGGGACGTACTCGTATATTGATAAGCAAGGCGCCCCGGCGTTCATTTTTACGTTCGGATACAAGGAACATTAATGAATGATTGATTTAATTGGATCTACATGTTAACAAAGAAATTTTAAATATTCTATGCCTCGCGTTGCGTTGCAAAACTTCCAAGATCGAAAATATCGACGAATGTTGTACAAGTAAACACACTAATTTCGTTCAGCTTCGGTAAGTCTCTTACCATTGGCGAGACCGCGGCGCCGATGCGTGACGTGCATCCGATTACAGATCTGCCCTGGCATACAAATGAGCGACTTCGTCCCACAACTTGTTTTCATATGCGGAGAATGAGGAAGCAAACAAAGGGAGGCAAATAATCTCCCGTTCGACAAAGGAGCTCCACGTAATTAATAAAACAAAAAAAAAACGATTTGACGGATCCGAGCATTATCTGGAAATAATGATGAAAACTCATAAGCCCTTTTTCAGACGATGCGCTGTTATATAATATATATATATTTGTCTTGGTGAATGACTTATTTTTATTTTCATTAATTTTAATGAGTCCACTTTAAAATGTTTAACACCTGAATGTACATTTTACGTAGATATTATTTACGTGAGCCATATGTTCAAAATGACGAGAGTTCGCGCAATTTGGCGTCGTTTTCATCGTCGTATCTGAGCTTCGGGCTCGTAAGCTGAAAATACTACCGAAATAAGCTGTAATAAAAGCGCGCCGTATCATAGCTTGTATCATATAAGAAGCCCCATTTTCCTCGTTTTAAATCATACTTAGCCGGATCCGTGTCCGACAATAAACTATTACCGGGGATTTGCTGAAGACGTGTGACGTAATAGAAATGCTACGTTGATTGCACAAGCGTATAGTCTTAATGATCGGTCGGTCTAAACGAAGAAGGAGAATTTAATCTACCTTGAAGTTTTCCATTTGGGAAACACACCGTTCAGATTTATTGAAGGTCTAAGTTTTTGGGTATCGATCAAATTATGTACTTATATAAAATTCAAATTGAATATATGATCTTAGTTGACACAATGATAGCAATTTGTTATTGCTGGAAATATATTTTTCGAAATAATATCTAAATCGTGAGAATTTTGAAAATTTGGTACTGTAACGCAAAACAAAAATTTCCCCATAACTGTAATTTCAAAGTACCGCGTAAATGTAAAACTGCACTTCGACGGTTTAACGAACCGCACACAAGGGGAAAACATCGATAAAGATAATCTAAAATTACGCGCGCGGTTCGTTAATTTTCGGCTGCATATTTAACCGATGTTAGCGGTCAAGTTGAAAAATGGGCGCACTGCGGAAGACAAATGGCCGTGTTTTCGGCGAGTAAAAAGTTCGCGTTGAAATGTTATTTAGCTCGTCGCGCGACGGCTTTTAACAAGCGGGCAACAGTCGGGAGTTTGTTTAATGTGCGCGGACGTTGTCTCGGATGTTTAGGCCGCAAAAAAGCCGGGCACACACCCGTACACTGAAGAATACAAAAGAGCGCCGCACTGAAAAGTGCGCTGGCTGTTTACGCACTCCTGACAGACGGCCGTGCGGGATAAAGACTCGCGAACGACGTGTAATTTCAACGGAACATGAATTATCGTTCTAGTTGCATTCAGGATTTCCATTAACGCATTTTATTTTCGCTTTTGCTTTGTTTTCCGGACGGCTAATATTTGCATTCCCGCCAGACACATGTCAGAGAAGTACATATTTTTTACGGTCAAGTGAATATAATTAATTGAATTTAATGCGTAAAGTAATGCTGCTTGGATGTGTATTTTAGTTTAGAACGTTGCAGGGATCTATTTTGTTTTGTAAATTTATAACAAACATTTGTATTTTTAGAAAGTGCTTGTCTGGATAATCCTGAACGCATTAAAGTATTAAGCATTCGGGAAGACAAACATGTGAACATGATATGGTAATGACAGATAGACAACTGACCATTCGCCGAATAGCTGAAATTACGAATTTTTCTTATGGTACTATAGAAAATATTTTAACAAATATTGTGGGACTAAAAAAGTTGACACCTGATCAGAAACGTTCTAGAATATTGCATTCTGAAGCCAATTTGGCAAAGTTTAAAGCACATCCGGATGAATTTCTTTCTCGATTTAGCACAAGTGTTTATTATTGTATTGCAGACATTGAATTACTTTGATACAATATATTGCAACGACTGCGCCAGCAAGGTCAGGGTACAAAACGCAATTTATTGAAACAACCACCACCGAGCCGACGTTTCTCCAATCCGTCTCTTTCCCTCTGATCCGAATCGTTATCGCCGCTTTAAGCACATAATCACGCAAAGCCAATGACGTCACAATAAACATTTCGGCCGTCACCTGCCCGTTAGTGTGCATTCCGCATTTGTTACTGTCGGCGCGAGAATTCGCAGCAATTCACGAAATTCACTAAATATAGAAGCCCCGAAACGGACGCCCGAAAAGACTCATTCGCGACGCGGAATATTCCGACCGTTTAATTGTTCAAGGTGACGCGTCGTCAGAATTTGCCGTTTCTTCAGCTTCGAGGAGTGCAGCCCGAGACGCCCGTTTTCGAACGGGTGGCGCGTGAAGCTGTCTCCTGTTTTAAATTTCAGTGGTGCACCTATTTAGATTAACTCTGTAACGGGCAGGCTTTTGTCACTGTGCATTATACGCTGTGCTGACTCCACAATGCGGGAGTAGTATTTGGCAAGGAATGCCATCAGCTGACGCGCGGAAACAACGAATTTATTCAACGCATCAAAAAGTAATTTGTTTGTTTTCATAATGCTGTTTATTCAAACAGGGGTCGATATAATCACTGGAAAATAATAATGCATACGTTCGTGTGTTATTAGAATTATCATCCAAGTGTAGAATTCAACAATCTTATCAAATTTATTTTCATTTCCTGCTCGATTTTAAATGTTGTATTTATTTTGTTTCTATTAATTGTTGTTACAAATTTTCGATTACTTTATTATCTTTATTTCCTTTACGACTTGGCGTATGCTCCGGTGGAGCCGAGAACAAAGTACAAATTACCGGATACACGGAGCGAAAGCTCAAATAAAAAACCTAATTAAAGGAACAAGACATTCTTTTAGCATTAACTTTTAACCGACGCAAAGGCGTTAAGCGAAACTAAAGGAATACGATTAGGAGAATAAATCAGGTTCCTGTTAAAAAAAAAAAAAACAAAACGGACACAAATTACGCCTTCGTTGAAAACATGGCCATGCGAGGCAAAGAAATTAAACGAACCTTGCGAACATTCTTAGCTGGAAAGAAAAAACATGGAGAGAAGTTTCGATGACTAGCGGCTTTACATTTAAGAATATGTTGTTTAAAATCATAAACTTACATCGTCTGTATCTTTTCCATCCATGTTATTAGACGCAGATCTCAATTTTACAAAATTACAAACTACCTTCGCGATCAAAGTTTGTGTAAAACTTCGGCGATGCAAGAAATGGCACTTGAGGATTTCCATCTCCTAAACACAAAGCGCTGCAGAGATTTATCTCCAGCCATAAAAATATTCAACGATATTAACGATAAAACGGAAACGTTACGTTTGACGTTCACGGCGGCCAACATGCCTTCATGCACCGTAAATGCAACGAATAAACGTAATATAATGCTGCCTTAATTGTTATGGTGACACCGAAATTATGAATTTATGAACGATAAACAACATTTTCGTCCGTTGTTAAAAATAATAAGTAACCGTTTCGATAATAACTTTCGTACTTTATTGAACAGTTAGTGGACACAACTGAATAATTGAAGCGTTGAATTTGTAGCCAACGTACGCGCGTGAAAATTAGGAAGACGTGAAATAATGAGTCGCCGGTGAATTTAATTTATTTACACTCTTGCACTCATATCTGTTGCTGCTAGATTTAAATTTAAACGATTTTTGTTTGTTTCCATTTTAAGGCACGTATTGTGCAACAATTTCTAAAACCAACCATGCTGCAACTTGTTCCAAACTAAATAATTAAGTGGCCAGTTTACGTCTTACCTCCATCAAGGCACCGTTTTACAAAGGACGTCGAATACTTATGACTTGGTAATTATCTTGTAATACGATTATGTTTCGCCGATGCCTTTGAATTATCGCAAAAGAAGCCCTTTCCTCTGCGGCGCGGTGAATTCATACATTAACAAAGATTTACGTAATCCAATTTCGAGAGCACGCAGATTTTCGTTTCACGAAAAAATAAACGACGGCCAGTGGGGAACCGCTCGCTTGAATGAACGAGTCAAGTTTACCGGTGACGTTTATTCTTAGATGCGAATATAAATCGGGCGAGGAGGCATCCCGAAGAATCGAATAAAACCGAGGAGCGTATCCGCACTTGAAATAATAAATCTAGCATATCTGGGTTTATGTATTCTACATGTGTAGGTATGTAGAGAGGAAGTTGGGAATATATCAAAGTTAGAATTTACATAGCAAAGGAAGGCGCACGGGTCAAAGGTTGCCGGTCTATTGTGACCTCCCGTTTACTCTTCTTCGTCTTATCAATGTCTCCATTAGGCGAGACGGATAATGCTTTATGTGCGACGTACAGTGGCAAAGCGCTATCTTTTTCGTGAGTTTTCAATACGACTCGGATTTTTTAGGTCAAATTTAAATCGAACAAGCCACGCTTGAATTGCAGTATGAAAAATAATAAATACAATTACGACATTCTAATAAAAAATTATCTCGATCGATCGTAAAATGGAAATACATCGTATAAACCAATCATGTTAATTTTATTCCTAATGTAAACATATATTGTCAGTATCTCTTTAGTATCTCATTGGCGTTTATCGCCAGAAATGCATTTTTCAGGAATTAAACATTACGTCAAATTACAATTTCAAAACCACCACTGCATTGCGAATGTAATACGAATATCGCGCAACATTTATTGCAACGTATATACTCTCCGTGTAGACTTTTCCAATAAAAGAAACTTAAATTTTCATCGGGGAAATTCATCCAAACTAAATAAGAGACGTGGTCCATAAAAGTATTACCGGAGCGTCGAGCAAATAGAAGGATAGTTTCTATATTTGCGAGTGAATTTTTCATGCCGGGTAAACTTTCGTGTGGCGTTTCAGGAAAAGTTCGAATTTAGGGAAGTTAGTGACAATTGACGTGTAAATTGAATATATTCGGCATAAAGTGGCGAGTAGGTTTTATTGCGGCAAACGCTCGTTTCCCAGAGCGTCGGGCAAAGTTTTATCGCAGTTGCATCTCCGGATGTTAACAATAATGCACCTGATGTATTACTGGGTTTAACCGACAAGATAAGTGTACTCAGTCGTAATATACGCTAATGTAGACTATCATCATAAGCAGAGTAGATTTTTTATGTTTACAAACATGATGTGGTTTACAGAAGATCAATATTGCATAACAACTCTACCGGATTATTTAAAAAAAATAAAAAAGGTTGTTCACTTAATTAATAGTAACAGAGCCATTCTAAGTCTGTTACACTCATAAAAATAAAAATGAGCAGGGGACTGTGGTTTACGTTAAGCGAGACAGTATAACGAAATACAAAAAAAATCATGCCAGCAACAGCTGCAAGTGTTTAAAATGTATGCTTAGTTTGCAACGAGGAGTAGAGTTACAAACGAACTAGCAATGCGTTGAGGCATAGAATCTGATTAACGGTGCTACGATCGACGGGTTTATAAGACAACCCCAGAAGAAGCGAACGATCTAAAAGCACATCATAATACTATAATTTTTCTACAATCATAATATTGGAAAATTTGAAATTGTTAGGTATGATTGTGAAGTCCAGATTAACTTCAATTAGAATTGTCTAAATAATTATTCTACGTATTAATGAGAGTGTTATTGCATAGTCGTAGATATTAATAGTTATGTTTGAACCAACTCCCTAAAACAAATAAACACATAGTATTTTTCTTCCCGTTACGTTGTTTCCCGATAAGCTTTCCAATATGTGTGGGTTTATTTGTAACGAATGAAATTGAGTGCAGGGTGACCCTCAATCTCGGAAAAAAATCTATCGTATTTACTCGAACGGATGGCTCTGCTATATAGTCTCGGACTTGTTCTCTATTATCTCATTTAAATCCCAAGTCTGAGGACTTTTAGTGTGTTTGCGTTCGTATTTCTGCTATCGAACTACCGCCCGTCGATTTATAAGCCACTTCTGCTGGACAGTGGTTCTCTTGACCCCGCTGTCCGACGAATGACGTTCGATTTACTGGCACGAACGACCTGTCAATGTAAAAATCGAATCTAAAAATAAATCGCATAGTTCATAGCTGAATGCGTGTGATTGTTCGTAAATTCTGAAGAACCGAGATAATTATTCGTAATTAGAAAAAAAAACATTTTTAATTTGCGGGTGTAAGCTGAAAGAAATCCCCCGATTATTCATTTAAATTAATTACCTTTTTTCGCAATAATCCGAGATTCTTAGCGGAGAGATAATGACAGCGAACGGAGCGGTGCGGCTGGATGTTTTAATTGAAGTTGGCGGAGTTTAAATTAAAATGTAGATTCGGCGAAAAGGAATCTGACTAAATGAACCACAGTCGGTGTACTTACATCCCGGGCAATCACAATCATTCCGTGGAGACGCAACCTGTCATTATCCGTTACGTCGACTTCGCCTCGGACGAGACCGACATGGCGACGGAGCGCACGCGGTTGGGCTCTTCGGTCAACGGTACATACAACAGGACGGGCGCCATTGAACTAGTTAATTATCAAAGTTTTCGCCTCGGAAAGGCAACGAACATCAAACGAAAGATGCAGAATTAATTAAGTTACTTTATAATATTTCATAAATTTTAATTACGTCAGAAAATTAATGTTCGTCGTTTGCCGGATGGAAAATCAATATTAATTTAAAGTAGTTATTGCAACGTATCACTTTGGATATCCGTCCGCGGTAAATTTTGTGGGTTATCTCGAGCGTTTGATGGAGTAATTTCAGTCGTGTGGATTTATTTAATGCACGTACATATTGCCCAAGACCAAATTAACCTCGATAAATATTGATTGTTAATTAATGGAAAAATGGGAACATTTATTTTTATGGATATATTTAAGAGTCGTTGGTGTACTAGAAACACAACCTTAGTCGGATATATGAGATTTGATCCCATAATTAAGTGAGTTACTTCAAAACTAACATATTTTCATTATGAGAAAGGTGCAGGTCATTAGTTATGTAAAAGCATGTACGAGGGGAGATTATTTAGTAGTCAGGATTTAAATTGTTTGAACATCCCGCATATTCACCAGACCTGGCTCGTAGTGGATTCTTTTTATTTCCAAAATTAAAAGAATATCTTCGGGGGCTAGATATTACGACGATAATGAAGTCATCAACGACTGGTTGGGAGAACAACCGAAAGAATTTTTTTTCAGAGGGAATCAATGGTAAAATTTGATCCAACGATGCTCCATCGTTGGATCAAATGCTTCGACGTTCAGGGAGATTAATAGAAAAATAAACGTTTGATATTTCTTCATTTGTTTCCTTCTATGTTAGGGATCGCGTAAATACTGATCTCCCCTCGTATTTAGCAATTAGCCATTGACCATAAAACACAAAAATGTTATATTTGCGATCAAACATCGTACCGGCCACCCGTTTATTTACACGTAATAGATAGAAATAACGATAAATACATTTTTCGATTAATTTTTTATACACCTTGTTTCAGTGAAATTATTTGAGTAAATTGAAATGCTCCCTTCAAACGCGCTTTTAATCACCAAATGCAATATTACATATCCCACGTGCAAAATGTAATTTAAAAGCGTCAGCTTTGTGATGTATTATTCGGCGCGACAAATACACACCTCATTTACTAAAAAGTACTTCGCGAAATAGAATAAAAACTACCCGGGAAAGGGTAAAATTACGAAATGGGCTTTGTCAAGCGCGCCACGCTTAAAATAAACGCGCACCGTTTAAAATATTCGTCCGTAGCAAACTTTATGCGGCGGTCGGTATTTCAGTAATCGTTGCGAAATAATTAAAAGATAAATCGATCGATATCGCCGGAGAAAAGAGGGCGAATGAATGCAGCCGAGACTTCTAAATTGTAATAGCAATGATTGCGTCTAAGAATTTCATTATTTCCCACCGACTATAGTGAAGGGGTTTACGAGGCATTCACCGAGTCGAGATTCCTCAACGAGAGCCGTGATTACAGAATCATTCGGCGCACTGAACATAATTACTGGACCTGTTTCTTGTTTTTAGAATACTTAAAAAGCGTAACCCCGCCGCCGAGATTATTGACAAATCCTTACACTCTGTAATTTGTGCGAATTCTTGTTCTTGTACGGTGCATTAGGTGCGTTAAAAGCAGTGGCGTAGTTAATGGAAAAAAATGAGCCATAAAATTTCATGAATACCATTCAAAAAACTTCTAATACGTACCAACTGAATAAATCCTAAATAATATTTTCAACAAAAATTTGTCATTCAAATAAAACGTGTTTGCAGTACTAAATATAAATAAGAAATAAATAATATTTCATGTCACCCTGTACAATTTATAATTTGTGACTGAATTACTGGAAATACTACATTAAATGAACAGAGAAGTAATAGCACTAATTATTGCTTTTACTCAAGAGGCCGGAGTAAGTACAAGTTGACACTAAGATATATGTAGTTGTCGTGTAGACATGATATTAAAATATATTTTTCAGGAAAATATTGTAAAGACAATTTGTGGTTACATTTACTGATACTTACTACACTACATACATACTAACGATAGTTGTAGTTGTAATGATTTATTGTTTTTTTTTGGGGAATTGTTACTATTTGTTGTCGTACCGGTGAATATTTAATTTAATTTTAACAAACCTAATTGTGGCACTGGTGTATGAGTTGGGTGCCATGTATAGTAGTTCATTTTTACACCTAATATGAATTTTGGAAAATTACATTTAAGTAACAACATTATTATGAATTTTACTACATCTCCGAGTTTATCACTAAAGTAATTATTACTTGCAGTACTTAATGCCACAATTGTGGTGTGGTGCACTATTTATTTTTCGTTGTGTATCTGCAAGAGCAATGACCATTAATACTAATTCCATTTTTCTATGACCACAAATTAAAATTAAAACTTCAAAGTTATGACTTCTGAATTTGAAAATATTGTTCATTTCCAACATCACTAATGGCTAATGATTTAAGTGCATGTGATTCATTAATGAACTGAGCAATATATATATACTATTTTGTGGTTGGATATAAACTGTCGAGTACGATTTATTTAACATTGCGTATGTCATTTCATAATTGTTGAACAAACTTATTTTCATAGTTATTGCTCATTTAAAATGAACGATAAATATATTTTAATTAATTTTAAATATTTGTTCATAGCTCATAGGCCAATAGACTTATATTACATAGTTGTTACGAAATAATGAATTGCAGATTATACTTACAAAATTAAAATTTCTGGTTTGGTAGGAATTTAAAATTGGACTTACCTGAAATAAAAAAGAAATATCAGATTAGAAATGGAACATATTAAAAATTCATTTTTGCAATTAAATAGAAATCTATGTAAAATCAATGTCGCCGGTTTAAAGGTAAAAGTCACTACAGTACACGTTTGATGAAAATTTTGTTGAACATCACTTAGTGACAAATTTTGACGTGTTCTTTTCAAAAGTTCAGTAAATTTTGTTTTGCTTTTCAGGAACTCAAAGAAGTCAAAGAAGCGACGAAGAACACTCTAAATAATAGTCACATTAACACAGTTGGATCTTCTAATGACATAACTGTACCTTCGACTTCTGTGTTAGTGACTAAACCTTGTTCGAAAAAAAATCTGAAACGAGTATCTTCGCAACCACTCGTTAGTTATGAGGTGACTTCTGATGATTACGATAGTGATGCTGATCTTGAGTATATGATCTCTGATACAGAATTAATTGACTTTGAAATAAATGCAGATAATTCTAAATCTAAGAAATCGAAAGCTCGATGATAAAGTTAACAGTGAACCCTGGAAATCAACCAAATTGAAAGATGGCAGTGTAAGCCTTACACAACGAAAAGAGGGCTGAAGCCTGCAAAAACTCCGAAGCCAATTGACTGCAGTAATTGTAGGTTCAAGTGTACCCAGACTACTACCCTACAAACCCTACTGTTTTGTAGAAAGATGAATTATGCACCAGAACCACCAGCCGATGAAACTGATTTCGAAGAAGACTAATTTCATTTTGATTTAATTTTTTTCATATTTTTTAATTATAAAATAATTACGAATTTATGTTTTGTTATTTTTCTCAAAAATTAAACGGTTAATTGATGTTTAAAATTGTTTATTCATTTACTATGTTGAAATTCCAGGGGTATTTCAAAGCTAACTTTCACTTTCACTGCCGTTGTATTGAATTTTTTTCATTATTACTAAACGCAATTATAGATTGCAAGTAGTATTCCCATTTATAGTCAAATTCTGGCAATGTACAGATTATTAAAAGGTTATTAACAGGTAAATCGGTGTTTTCTCCCGAAATGAAAAATGATATTCAATGAGTTTTGCCTTCAAATTTCTATCACTAGTTATAAATCGCTAAGTATCATGAATTAAGAAATCGCCACAAACTGTGGCGCATACATGTAATACAATTAAATATCATCAATCGCATTCGATTTTCGTCCAGTGCCAAAGCTTCTCGAGCTTTACACATGCTGCAACCTATCGCCAAGTCCTGCAACTGCGCTCGTTAGAAGTTCTAACGTTGCCCGCCAGGATAGAACCCATCTCAATCAAAGAATCGCCATCTCGCAGCGGCCCTACCCCTACGTTGCGATTTCAAAAACCGAGAAACATAGCCCACCGGCCGGTGTATTTAATCGACTGCGTCGAATCTCCTACGTGCCGGCAACAATATTATGACAAATGCGTTACGTCGGGCGTTCGGATAGGCAAACGTATACGCACACATGTAATGGAAATATTCCGGGTGATAGAGTAGGTGCATGTTCGAATGCTAATGCAACCGGTGACGGGGCTCATTAATTATCGACGCGAATAAAATATGACCGCGTACCCGTAACGTAGTCCCACGATTAATAATAAAAGCGGAGCGCGGAAAATAAAATCACGGTTAAGAAAATTAGCATACAAAACTTTGATTCCACTTTAATCCTAGTAATCGAAGAACAGCGGAATTCAATTAAGTCGGAATTGATCGTTAAGGTCGGAATGAAAATCGAGCTAAATAATGTGGGATATCGGATATTCGGTCGTTCAATTAAGTATAAGCCTTTTTGCGTTGCGATGATCGTCGTTATTTGTTGGGCAATAAAAAAATTTAAGCGATATAAATGTCCAAAAACTGCAATTTGAAATATATGTATAATAGAAAAAACTACACATGAAACTACGATAATTGATTAATCATTTACGTAATTACATCGACGTATTTAATAATATTTACTATTCCCCATTAAAACATTCACAAAAATCCATCGACAAACGACACAGAAAAAAAGTGGTTGCGACCAACCTATTATAAATTATTCACGCACATATGCACAGAACAAAATACAACCGTTTCATTTCACAAAGTATACGTATTACGCCCATAAACGATCACAATAATTTACACGTTTGTATCCAACTGGTAATTTTACAAATGCATTCAGAAATTTCCGATAATGATACGAACCGATGTTAGATGTGAATTATTGTTATTTGCTTAGCTGGATTTACTGGTAACAAATCACGATTCCTCATACAACTATGCCTTTCCAGTGCACGGCATAATTGGACATATAATTAGATTAACTATCCCAACAGGGGGAACCTACTGCTAACGTTTGTTTGCGCAGTAATCGCAGAATGTGCATGCACTTTTGCAACTAATCGCAAATAATTTAAAAAGTACCCAACATACAAATAAAAAAATTTAATTATCCTTGTAATTTAGATTGGGTTTCAATTTAATTAAACATTTGCGTTCCAACTCAATTTCCAAGCTGATCGATAATTGCAATCAAAAAAACGAAAAACTGCACTTCTGACATGTTTATTGCTAATTAGTTCGATGAAAAAATCAGCGACTTTCGACGTCGAAAGCGAATGCAAAATTTTAATCGCGCGATTCGCTTAATGCAGCGGTAATTACAAAAATTGAATTAATCGCGCTACCAAATTGGATTATCGTAGCGATGTTTTCATAAAATTATGCAAAACTGCTTTTGTGCGTCGAGCTGTTCGCTCGCTAGTTAAAAATAAAAGGGGCCTAATTTATGCAAAACGATAATGGTCAGATGTTAATGTAACGCTAAACTGCCGGCCGAGAGCGCTAAGACGCAAGTAATGAGTGTAAAGGAGCGGAGAGTATCCTTTTCTTCGCGATTGGCTTAAGAACGAGTCGCTGTAATTTAGATTGTTGAGGATCCTATATGCGTGCGAGCGAGCTTCTGCAGAAATTCAAGTGCATGATAATTTCGCGTTAAAACATTTTATTGTTGCGGTCTGAGATAATTTTTGCATTTTATGTGACAATCTTTCTGCGCAATTTAAATATTATTAGCAACATAAGTATAAATAGAAATAAACATAAATATATTGCTTCCTTTGAGATTGGATACCCGGTATATAAAAGTATTGGTCTATTTGGAATTATATCAGCTATACTTGTTAACCAACATTTCATATCTGAGGTAGGAATTTAATCATAAAATAATTTTTAAGTCTAAACACATGAACCCTTTACGCACCTTTCCGAGCGGGTTTTAAATTAATCTGATTAAACACTAACCTCATTTCAGTCGCCCCTCCGTCGAAAAATTCGCATAGCTGGCGTGTCGACCGACTGCGGCATCTTTATGCGTGTCCGCCGACGACATGCGTGAGTGTGAACCCCGCGTCTGGATGTCACCTCCGGCCCACAGGTCCCCCATCAATTATTCGCGTTGTGTGCGTAAATGCATTAAAATTAGCCCAAGTACTATTCGGCCGTGTTATCGCCGGAGATAAGACACACGCGTGCGCGTTCCGGATTTCGCAGCAGGACACACCGCAGGAGCCGCACGATGATGGATGGATTGGAATACAGGACAATGCCTATCCGCTATTAGTTATGTGCGAACTAATTGCATTTGTAACTGTCACTGGCTATGCACCAGCGCATCACGAACTTTTCGGCAATGTGAACTGAACGCGCCCCCGGTCGGTTAAACTCAGAGAAATTCGAGGCGGAATGTTCGCTGCAATAGCGACGGCGAGAATTTGCAAAATTCGCGCGATGACAGTCGAAGATGTTTACTTTGAATGCATAAATTTCCATAACTAGCGCAACGGGTGTTAAAATCAGAGTCACATTTTAATATGTGGCGGTTGGATTACTGTAGAGGAGCATATCGAGTTAATATATTTATCGGATGCTCTGCAAAAATATTTATATTCTATATGTGGTTTTGCAATCACGTGCATGGAACGAAAGTTTAAAAGACAAATTGTACGTTTTAATTGTCGAGTGGCATCTAAGTTTTGTCAGTTATCGTTTGCCAAATTTCTTTAAACGAAATAGTAAACAGACTAGAATTGCTGAAGAGCAGTTTTATCTTGGTTAACCAGATTCGTAACAATCGCATACAGTCCCAGTCATCTCTACAAATCAATATATTTCTCGGGCAACAGTGTATCGTGCCATAAAAGATTGACGGGAGGTAATCCATGTGTAAGTCTTCCTAAATCCTGCTTAAAGGCATGAAAATTAAAAAATAACTTCAATTACGACTAAGATTTAAGTCAAGCGAGAGGGAGCGAAAAATGTACATAGGAAAAGACAATAATGTGTAAATATTCAGCTGCACAGTTGTGTAATAATTCCTCAATGTTATAGAGCACGTAGATCAGGCGTACAATTTGCAAGTCTCAATGATCATTTTTGACGACATAAATGAAAGGAAACTATGATATCGAAGCTGGCATTATTACTATTAAAATGAAACAAGCTCGCTTTTCGCCATATTCACTACCTTTATCTGTGGGGCAACTCAGAAGATGGCTTTGGGGATAATCTCTTTAGACCCTCTAAAATTTCATCTTATAGAAAAACAACATGAAAAACATGAGATGAGGCATGAAATGTGACCATTTTCATAAGACGTCATTAACATTAACACATCAGAAATTGCATTCAATGGTTAAAACATTTTGAGCATTGCTGCGATACTAGGTAGTCACTCTAATCATTGCTCGTTGAATGTCTACGACCTGTGCAAACAAGGAGGAAGTATCATGGCGACGATTCCTGCACATGCATCGCACTGAGGTCAACCATTTGACGTTATTTTTTATGGTCCTTTGTGGATATATTGATTACAACCGTTCAACAATACACCTCATCTTATCCCACCGGTATATACATGTGCAGTGTTGTAAATTCTCGACCATGGATTAAAGGTTTAAAATAATTAAGTTACACATCGTCACAAAAAAACATGCACCCAATTGAAACGTAAACGTAAAATGTGCCAATTGAGCTTCGCCCACGAGAAATAAAACACCACTTCAATATCTAACGTAACTTAACGAAAACAAGATAAAACCTCCAAAACGCGCCATCACGGAAACAACGGTACAAACAATAAAACAAGTAATCAGTTTAGTGCGAGTCGTTTTACGACGGCGTTTAATTGCCGAAACGTTGACAAGCCAGCCAGGTAGGAAAACGTGAAAGCGTCATAAAATTGTCGTTTTCCATTTACCACCCCCGGGTGGCGTTCCGATCGTAAACTACTCGCGTAACCTCAATTTCTCCCTCGCCCGCACGAAACGCCGACTCGGAATAAATTTGATTGAGCGATTTATACGGCGGGTCCAAATTCGATTGAAAAGTTCGAAGGGAGCGCCGCCGCCGCCGCCGCGCGTCTCGCGGGTGCCCATCGCCGGCCGTAAACAGTAAAGTTTCCGCGACCGAAACCAAATGACCGCTGCATGTGTGCGAAACTTTGTCCATTTGCAGTAAAACGTTTATGTGGATCGAAATAAATGCCGAAATGAAAGTGTAATACGCGATCATTATTAGATCGTGAACGTTGTGTGGGTTTTGCTACGGGCAAGCGGCGTAAAATGTGGAATCATAATTTTGAACGATATACATTTTAACGATGTTTTGTTTTAGTGCGAGTTTCGATATTGTGGTGGTGTGCGTATGTGTGCAATAATATTAATAATTCACGATTATATAAACGCGTTGAATAAGTCAATAAATATCATCCGCGTCCGGCCGGCTTGTAAATTTAACCAATATGAATTTTAAAAAATATTACGAACAAATATAAATTCTGAGCGACGAGCTGAAAAATATCTGCCAGTATTTAACATCAAATTAAAGAAAAATCATACAAATTAAAAAACCTTACAAAACAATAAAAATTTACGATTTTCGACTTTTTTATTAATAATTTTTAATATAACCATGGTTTCTAAACAACAAAAGTTACCGCAGTAGATTGTGACATCGAGCTGAAAATTAATATCAATGCACACTCTCGTAACGCTAAATGGGCATAAAAACACGTATTGCATTTTAACTTGCTATAAATATCAAGTAGAAGAGCAGCCTCTGGCACCAAGGTGTGAGCGAAATATGCATAAAACATACTTTATGGTGCCCCTTACACCGTTTCATGTCGCACTCATTTCATCGCGCCAACATAATTTTACTACGAAACCCGTTTTATTGGATAATTTGAAAGACGTGGAATCTTTTATGGTATTTTTATTATTAGAAGTGTACGAAAAAACCCAATAAATATCCCTGGCCCATTAAAACCTGACGTAAACACTTAGATCAGGTTTTAACACGTGAAAGAATAAACGAGGTTCGATTGATGTTTTAAGGTTCTCTTGAATATGTGTATCGGATGAAGAGTTTAGAGCTAAGAGACATGGCATGAAAAAAAATGGTTGTCTTCATCCAAATGTTACATTTACAATTATGAATAATGTCGCGAACAAACGACTAACTGTGTAAATAGTTCTTGAAATCGCAATTTTTACGTCTTCGCAACTGTGCAAGTGTACATATACTTTAATGAGATATTAATCTATAGATGGTACTTTATATTGGACTTAGTAGTCTTAACGACATACTAAAAATTCGTTTAGGTAGCCAATGAATTCTGATTACGTTTACATTGCACTTACAGTCATTGTTCTCGTCGGAAAAACAAAGTAATTTCATAAGTTCATAAAAAGCCGCCTTTTAAGCGTCAAATTCTACAACGAATTTCCTGCCAAACAGGAAACGATATGATAATCTTTACATGCTATGAACTTAACGAAAGTTTACCCGCGAACGATTAAAAAAAAAATATCTCGTGAACTACAGCTTGGAAAACATCGTGAGGCGAGTTCGGTTAGTTGTGTTCGACCTCTTGGGCAATTTTGCGCACCCCACTTTCAGGGAGCTAAATTTTAAATTGTGATTTCATCATTCCGAATGGGCGTTTAATAAACAATGTCTTGGCGGTTAGTTAGCCGTGTGGCCCTTTCTAAAAGCCAATTTAAATGTATAGAATTACTTGTATCACTCCCTTGATTGTATTATCCTGTCGGCGGCCCTTTATGTAAACCTCCTGAACGCGTAAAATATTTCCCATTTGGGACTACAAGCATTTATTGAATTAATTTATTCATTGGATGCATCATCCTCTGGAAGGGTTGCGTACATCCTAATTAACTCGCGGTAATAATTTTATCTTATTGTTCGGGAACGTATTTAACTGGAATGTGTTTCAGGTTTACTTGGCAAGACTTTACGGGAAATAGAGGCAAATAAAACAAATTCAAAATTAAAAAAAAAAAATGCACACATCTAACATACAAAAAAAAGTTTCAATGCTCGTAGCGTCCTATTATATTAATAATTTATTTATTTATTTTATTATTTATTATTACCGTGTATATCAAATATCTCGCTCCTTGTAACGACTTTACAAAACCCCATATAATACAAATCAAACAAAACACGTTGATATTGCCGAAATTGCCACGCTTTTTAACCCCGTTGTTCCATTTGCATTATGTCCACGGCCATAGTTCAAATACCGCTGCGAACGCGATAAGATATCACGAAAACAGCGTGGGTCCATCGAACGGGTACCTCGCAGGACCACACACGTGGACACCGGTCGAGCACGCGATTGTCAGGACCATGAACAATTAGTCAACTTTTTAAAACGTTATTTGGAAAGTGCGAGTGTTTTGCGCACGGTTTAGCTAAACTAATGGACATTTTATACTACGCTTTGATGATTATCGCGGTTATTGATCATTAACTTTGAAATAGTAGCCAATTAACATTTCCAACATTAAGTGATACACATTTGCACTCGATTAGTGCATCTTAGTATTTCTGGAAAGCAAAGAGTGGAGGAGTCGGGTAAAATACATAAAAGTCAGAAGGGAGTCAGAGATGGAAAACCAGCATTTTAAAAAATAATATTGAAGCGGATAGAAGAATGAGAGGGAAGAGAATGGGGCGTAAAAGAAAGGTGGAAAATTTAGAGATGTAACGGTTGACTCAAAATACCAGGAATATTTAATACAAAGATTGCATTATACAATCACAAAAGAGTAGAAGAGACGCGGAGAATTTTTTTAAAAACAGTCTATCGGCGGCAGAAAGGGCGTGTGGATCAGCGAGAACGAGTTGGTGAATGATGGGGAATTAGGAAAAGGAGATAAATTAAGTTTAGTAAAAAAAGAAAACAGAAAGCATGGAAGCATACAAGGAAAATCAGAAACTGTGGGCCATAAGAAATACGAGACAAAATAATATTAAAACATTACATAACATGAAACGTGAACATGGAGACATAATAGTAGAAGAGGAAGAGATTATAGAGATTGGAACAGTATTTCCAACTGTTAGAAAGAACTGAGAACAACAGAAACTATAGAAGAGGACGCATCAAATGATAAGAATACGCAAGAACACCAACAAATCAATTATATAGCAACAATCGAGGTACAGGAGGTTGAAGTTTGAAGAAGGACCAAAAGACCAGAGTTTGACAAAATAGTCACGGATATGTTAAAAGCAAGAAACGAGCAAGTGACTGAATACTGACAATATATGATGAATAAAGTGTTAGAGAGAGGAGAAGCACCAGATAACTGGAAAATAGAAATTGTAATTACTATACAAGAATTTCAATGCTCAATATCGTGGCAAAATTATTCGCGAGGATTTTGGATAAAACACTATGATGAATATTAAAACCAAAGTTTAGAGGATTCGTAATATGTTTCAGAACAAGCCAGGGACGAATACCAGATTCATACTGAGATAAATAAAAGAAAAAGCGATATGGAACGGAAAGAAAGTGCATATGTAATTTATTGACTTGGGCTTTGACAGTCAAAACCGAGGTGATATGTGGAAATTCATGGAAGAAAGGAGAGTGGACCCAGAAATCATTGGTGGTATAAAAAGTCTGTATGCGCGATCAGGAAACTTAGAATGAAACAGGAAAGATCGCATTTGTTTAACACAACGAAATAGGTGAGATAGGGATGTTTACTAAGCCCAGTTAGCCTATAGTGCTAGGAAGTTCTAGAATCTAAGATGTACATAGTGGGCTGCAGGAATATGCAGGAGGTATCAATATCGGAATTTGCGCATATACATTCAGATGATGTGTGTGATGTGCGTGGAATATGAATATGAAAATAAACAACACAAAGACAAAGGAATGATAATGACAATAATAATGACAATGATAATGATAAAACTAGTAAGGCTAGTAAGCTCGTAATGTAGAAGAGGTCAGGACCTTTAAATACTTGGGAATGACAAAGGACGAGAAATTAGAAGAAACATGAAGGTGAGAACGTAGCAGCAGGCAGGGTTGGGTTGGGTTGGGTTGGGTTGGCAGACTTTTCAATCAAATAAAAACACGTTCCTAGTGAAGAAAGTAATTCCAAACAGATACAAGTGCAAATTTTCAAGAAGGTAGTCACAACAATTTTTACGTTTGGGTCGGAAAGGTGGACATCAGAGAGGCAAATAAATAAATAAAATACAAAGTGATCAAATGAGATTCGTAAGGAAAATAGGGGATCAAGTCAAAGATATAGAAAATGATAAACACGATAAAGATAGAAAACTTGAATACAAAACCACAGTAGAGGAAGGACAGTTACGGTGGAACGAATAACATAGAATGGACGAGAGGATGGAAAGAGGGTTAGCCAAAGAGACTAAACGACAAATACAACTCCTCAACTCCCCATCCAGCCTTACACCCGTAAGGGTAGAAAGGCAATAAAGATTAAGTAAACTATGAAATCGAGTCACTTTGAATTTACTACTAACGTACGTAACAAAAATTTTGGGAACATTTTTCGTATTACATTAAAAACAAAGCAATCAACTTATCATTGGATATTGAGAATCTGTCAAGTTTCTCCTGCAGTTTGACAACACATTTGTGTTTACAAAGTTTTACAAAATATCCTAGAAAATTATTTTCTGTATAATTGTTTTGTATTTCGTTACCTGATGAAGCCACAGTGTTGGCGAAACATATGTAGTGTTATAAATAAATTTTAAAACGTACAACATTTGATGTTTGAGTATTATTATAAAAAAGAAGTTTCAACAAGTAAGTCCAGAATAAATCAACAAATAAATGAATTATACTGCAGAATACTTCGACCCAAAAGCGTACTTCACGTACATTTCGCATCTTCCTCAAAGACTGCACTTAACTTTAGAGCAAGATAAGAAAGACGTTCTCATACGAAATTAACGAGACAAAGAGAGATAATTACCGTGTCGTGCCGGCGACTAACCGCGATCTTCTAGCAATTCACCTTAAGTAGCAAATCCGGTAAGGTATGCAAATTACGTACGGAGGTCGTGCGGTATGTTCCAGTAATCAACGAAAGTAACTCAAAAAACAGGTTACCGCAACAATTCGCAGCGAACGACGTTGCGTCGCACATTTTCAATTCGCTTAATTATTTCCTTTGGATCTGCCGACGCGGAATAATTTAGCATTAAACGAGCGTAAAACTGTAACATAATTTAGTCCCGCGGGTGATAAAATATCGAAAAATATGGAAGCTCGCAGCGGTGCGTGCTCGGGCGGCATTTGAAAGACATATTTCGCGAGAAATGACAACGGAACGCAAAGAGTAACGCGCTCGAGAGCGGTTTTAATTATTAGAAAAGGCGAGGTGTATCTAGATATGCCATCGCGGTGCGAGCGATATGACCGCGCGAGAAATACGTCGGTTGGGCGAAAAATATAACTTGGTGCGGAGTCGCAGATTTTACGCCGCCACAAATCAATTTGACGTGCACGTGAAAGTTCTGTGTGTGACTTTTGAAATCAATTGTCGATACTTATCCGGGAATAATTATTGGCGTACGAATGTTGTTATGTTCGCCGCGGTTAAAAATTATAGTTAAAAAGACACAAGTGGATGGATCAAATATAAACACACAAAGTATAGCAAACACGTTTCCCTGATCAGATTTCCGAAAATAACAAAAACAGTCGAAATTAAGTTGGTGGGGGAGACTATATTGAAGTTGAAGTGTTAATGTGTACTGGATGCAAGATCCAGGCAAAATAATTAAGGAACATGATCACGGTGACGATACAACCAACATACAAGTTCAAAAAGTTTTCTTAACGTAATGTGGTTTTAAACAAAGAATATTAAATTTAGAAGGAACGGGTGGAGTATGTCGCGCACTCAATTCTCTTCACGGCGTAATTTTCGACAAAATCTCATCAACAAACTCGTCCCTGTGCTCTTAAATTTCGCCGAACATCGATTGCTTGCACGGCTGACCGCACTGCACTGTGCGCTTTGACAGCATTGTAATAAGGTTGCATACAGTCCTGATTTGTGAGACCATCCAGGTGAGATTTTGCATAATTCCACGAAAGCTACTTATTTAGGCGGAAATACAACGTCACGCCCTAATCCACAGTGATTCTACGCGTCAGGTGTTGCGTAGAGTGACCCGGCGAACCGATCAATTCGATTTAGATTCAAATTTCGCCTGACTTTTTCAATTAAATCTGTTTCGTCGTTGTTAATTTTTCGTTTCAGGGTGGGGTAGTTTCAATCTGATTTAGTTTTTGTAACTGGTAAAGGTGAATGAGATGGGAAGAACAAGTACGACGAGCAGCGCAAAAACGAGAAATACAGTGGTGTGAGACAAGGAGCTTAACACAAGACAGGAACTTATGGAAAATGAAAATAAATGACGTGTAATTTATAATTCGAGACTTAAGGATATTCAGTTTAAATTATAGCATCTTTACTGGATTTTCCTTCTAATACGGTCCCTAACATAGAAGGACATACAAACTTTTAAAATCTAAATATTTCTTGATTCACCAACAAATACAAATGCTATTCTAATACTCCGCGATTAAAATAACGAAACTTTCGCTGTGCACGCCACTGATTGCATATCAAACGAGTTTCGCCTTTTTTCCTCGCACAGACAACGAATGGATGTAAATTCATATCGACATGCCAGAGATGGAACACAGCTGTTGAATTGGTAATGTGCACAAATTACTAAACAATTTCCCTTCTAAGCTAATTTGTAACCATCATTTTTTTGTTCGCGTGTCGTACACACCGGATATTAGTAGCGACCATTTTTTACGATCACAAAGCGGACCGGGACATATCGGGACACCGGTGCGCTCGTATATTGACTGCCGAGTTGACTTATTAAAGGCGAGTTTGACACATGGGGTGTCGAAGGGAGCAGACTTTAAAAAATGAGTTTACAAACATGTTATATTACGACTACTATTAGTCCTCGCCCCTCGGCATACATCATCCGCTAACAACTCCAACTGCGCCCGGCTATTTTTAAATCCTTGCGCGCTTATTTAAATCAAATTGATCAATAAAGTAAATAGATTGCCGCCATTAGACAAAACGTCGTTCGCTATGTGTGAGGAATATGTTTGGTTGCGTTCCCTATCTAAGATGAAATACAAATATAGACGCGCTCACATTAGGGAATGTAAGCATGTACTTACTTCAGGAATTACCTTTCTCTTACAATGTTAGACCCAGAAATAAAAGAATAAATTACAGAAAATGCACCGCATAAAAAATCAAATATGAAATACAACTACGATTTTCTGTTTGCAAAGAAAACGAATTTAATTAATTTGTAAGATGAGCAATTTCTAAGTAGTCGCGTTATCAGCATACATGATTTTTTGCACGACGTACACAATTCGATAACTAATTCCATCAGCGTATGAAATTTCCATTTGAGTCTGGGAAAACTACTCGCTTTATAATAAATTAATATTCATGGATTGTATCGTAATAAGAATTTTTAAGACGAGGCGGTATCTTTGCATTCCTGTTATACATTTTATACGCCATTCCATTAATACATATTCATTATTTATTTTCTCACAACTAGGAATATAGAATATACGAATATCATACATAAAACTCAAGGTGCATGTAAAATGTAATAGTCTGAAGAAAAATTATTCAGCTCGGCTTCGTTCCATAACAACCTGAAGACAACATACATTTATGTACACGTCACACTCATGACATTTCTCTCACTACTTGATTAATAATATTCTTGATATTTATGTATTTGACGATCTAAATTAAATTAAAAAAATAAGCTTAAGCCAATGACAGCGTTGTCAAAGTTTACTTGTAATTGGGTTGTATTCTACTCGTATATCATATACTTATTTTTAAGTTCTAAAAAAATAATAATTATCTAAAATACACAAAATTTCATAACGACGTAATGTGTGATCTGTTGCCGCTCAAATATATTCAACCTCGATATTAACACTAGCGCTTTATTCACAATCTACACATCTGATATCTTATTAACTTTAGCTGAAATTATAAGAAAAAGTGCAAGTTAATTAATGTCAGTTACTTCCAACGACCGCATTTTAAATCTTTTGAAAACCCAGTCGCCCATCATTAACAACGAATACGTTAAAGTACTCGGAGCAGCCACGACACCGATCATTATTTTTTCAAAGCGACATCGCACCAACTACAAGAAAAATCGATTAACTCGCCACTTATTGTACGCGCGAACACGTCGTTTATTTAGCTTTTCGGCGAGGGGGCCAAGCTACAATTCACACTTTCCAATGCACCAATAAGGCGCACGTTCCCCACATCAATTCCCATAGAAATCGCCGAAGAATATGGGGCTTAATCTAACGGAACGCATAAAGCGGGATTAGAGATTACGGCGCGCGCGAGAAGATGCGGAAAATTGACAGCGTGTCCCATTATAAATTCGATAATTTTTATTGGAGAGGGCGTCGAACGCAATAAGAATATATTGTTATTATCGAGGCGTCACATGCAGGCGTAGACTATTAATTTATCGATTATAAGCCGGCGTTGTTATCGCTGGAGGTGTGCACGCGTGAGTGATGCGTCAGTTTCGTAACGCAAGCCGCTTATGAAAGTAATTGGGATTATTGTGTGCAATGGAGACGTAAAAGTTTCATTCGGAGATTTAAATAAACACGTCGGTTTACGAGAGCTTAACTGGTTAATATATAGGAATGGAAAGAAGGGAAAAATAATCCTTTAAAAAAATTCTTGACGGGCACATTATATTTGTGATTTAATTTAACGGAAATGGTAACTATACACAAGTAACGTCGTTGACTTTGAACGAACTCACGACAACATAGAGGAACGTCAATTAAAAAGATTGTAAAACCAAATCAAAATTATAACTTATAACACACGCCGTAAAATTGCACCTATTCTCAAACGCTCATAAATATTTCATTGCGGCGATAATTTACGTTTAATATCGATGCCAACTGCAACGAAGTCGTAAATATCACGAAAGTTCATGGCCACCTCGACCACTACAATGACCAAAATTTTAATTATAGGCATTCCGGGTCGATTTAATGAAGTATAAAATGGCTATAAACTGCTCCCCGTGAACGCATATCATAAACGTCTATAAACGGTAGCCGTTGTTGATGGCGGTATTCATTAAATTTCCAGTCACTTTTATGATCGGGCAAAGCTTCGCCTGGATCGCTTAAATATTTTTGAACGGATGCATGCGCCGACGATGGATGCCCTTAAACGGGCTTCGCTCGAACTACGTACAGAATGACGGCGAATTTAAGAAAATGCAAATATAATAGTTTCACGAGTTCAAATTTTCTAAAAAAAATGTTTAAAAATAAATACGTCATGTTAAACGAGTCTTCCAATGAATTTTGAAAACTGTGTAGGATGACATCAGTTTTCGAATAGAGTACACAACAGGAAATGCATAATCGGCGTGTGCGGTAATACAGGTGCTTGGGTCTCCGTAGGACTTACCTACTTACAATTATTTATTGTTCTCTGTATCGTTGGTAAATAGTTAGTTCGAATTAATAGCCGTGGCCAGGTGTAGAGACAACTACGATCACCATATTTTAATACTTGGTACGCATCGAAATAAGACGAGATAACGTTGATGATGAATTTTCAAAAATACATTACTACCCAATTTATTTCATTTTTGTTTTTCTGATAATTTAAAAATAAAATCACTTACACTTCGACTATAACACAAATTGGTGATGTTTGAAATTTACCGTAAATTTATTTAAAAATAGGACAATGTGAATTTTTTTATGAAAAGGAGTTGCGCGTCAATACTTTGTTGGTTGGTTTATTATACATTATACCATGACTTATTTTAAGTGCAACGAATTGTTCGTTTGTAACAGTGGATCTGAGATAATTTGGATAATTTTTCGGCCGAGTTAAAATAATTTAAAATTGTGGTCAACGATTAGTTAACTTATGTAGTATTTGTATATGTTTTACAAAAAAGGGCACGTTTTGGCGATCAGTAAATAATTTTTATATTTAAACATACTTGTTTGGTTCATTCCGAGACATTTTCTTAATTACTTGATTTATTTCAAGTCACGATCAGGAATTTACTAATTACTAAACGTTAGGCAAATCCTTAAGATAATATACCTTGAATTTGGGGATGGGGCTCAAAGTTCCAAACGATGCCAAATTGATGTGCAGGACATACTTGAAAAACATTAAAACTCTTGAATTATTCCGTCGCCGTATTGTGAATATAAACTATTTATTTACCCACCTCCAAATTACAACGTATGAAACTTTTGGCTGTACGTTTGCAAATTTAACAGTTTAATTGGAGACGGGAAATGATTCACCCAAATAAAACTAAAAATAATATCAGAAATTTTGTTCTCCAAGACGTCCATGTCAACATAAATAACGAAACAGATTTCAGAGTAATGGATTTAAGAAAAACATTAACTAAATGACGACACCTTTGGCAATGAGAAATGAAGAATGGCGTGCTGATGAGTTGCGAATTCTGTGCGGAAGGCGAAGATAAATGGGAGCACTGGATGAGAGGGTGTAAACAAGCGAAGATAGAGGAAAGGAGGAGATTGGAGAAGAAGCTTGGGGAAAACGGAGACGTGGTGAGATTCGTGGCAAAGCTAAAGGAATTGAAGTAGAACAGAATGAGGGTGAGGTAAATGCAGGCAGGAGAAGACACCAAAGAAGAGATGAGTAGGGGGAGAAAGAGCCGGGAGACGAAGCAGTAGGCCGGAGAGAGATAAAATGTAAATACAAGTTATGAAACATGCTGTATTGTAAATAGTTATGCCAATAAAGAGTTTTTTTAGAAGGGAGCTTATAAACTATTGAGAATCAATAAGTGTCATTGACGAAGTTTTCCAGGCACATAAAGCGGTTATTAGTTTAAGTTTAGTTAAAGAACGATCTATATGAAAACTGTTCACTCTTGGTGACATAGTGGCCGCTCTTAATATATCTTCTGACACCTTTATTAAAATTAACGAATCTCTTGGTCTATTTTTTTAAATTATTACTGTTTGACCGTTTTTGTTATCTTTGCCATTTATCTGCCGTTTATGTCATCCATTCATTTCCCTATCTCTCGTAATGTCTATGGGTCTTGATTTTCTTACATCGGGTCTCCAATTCGTTATTTGTTTATGTCACCATGTCTATCTGTATTTGTTCCCTTGATATATTACGCCATGTCTTCATTTTTCGTTTTTGTTTTATTTCGTGGTTCATAGGTCTTCTTACGTCACCTTCTTCAGATATTTCCAGTGTTTCCTGTTTTTATTATTTCGGATATTTCCGTTCGATGATTATTTAAATATCTAGCCATATGTATAATAAATTGGGTGCATAATTTAAATATATAATATAAGACATATGAAATTGTTATTGACAAGCATACATTTATTTTGTGTCTGAAGTAAAAGAAGAAAATTTTAATTGTATTAACACGAGGCATATTTAAAGTACAATAATTTATAAATAATATGTGTATAAAACAATTCTATTTTGCAATAATTCGTTGGCTTCCCAGTAAAGAGCTAATAGTATTTCTTACTATCCATATATATCTTTTCAGAATTATCAACTTTTTTATAACATTATAACAAGACAATTACGTTTGAAATAGTTATTACATTGTTATTACAATCGATGCATAAAGATAAAAAAAACACAGCCATAAATTAGGAACATAAAATCTGTCAGAAAAACAACGATAATGATGACATTAATTTGAATGAAAAGACTACATCACAACTACATATTAACGACTTGCTTAAAAATGAATTATGATAACAAATAATAATAAAATTGCCTACTCCCGAATTTAGAAATACAAAAATTGCTTTCACGTGAAACTGTTTGCTTGTCTTTAGTTAATTATTTGGTACAAACACAAAATTTACGTACACTAAAATTCAATCTGATCTCTGGTCTTACTTTAATATGCAACGTAACTCAACCCAATCCCATCCAACCCAACCCAATCGAACCCAACCCAAAAATTGTACTAACTGCAAACGATCTTCGTCGTATAAAATATTTATTATAATGTACGAGGGTATATCAGTGTTTGCGGATGGAACAAATTGAAAAAATATCAAACTATATCACCTATCATGTCTTCATCTGGCACGCTTAAATAATGATCTCCCCTCGTATGTGATTTCGTAATTTTTGTGCTGGATTTTATTGTCTTAACCATCATGCAGAGATACAAACGAAGTAGGCGGACCTTTGGTGCAGTTTAATTGCAGCAACCAATAATATTAATAATATGAAAAGAATTCACGATTTTGACTTTATTGGTCTGACACGAAAAACTTTGTCCAAATCACCAATATATCTGTGGCAAAGTTTACACGACGAAGCGAATCGTTTATACTCGTAATCGACCGCTGTTTTGTTAAAAAAAAAACCAAATGCAGAACAATTTAGCACAGGACGTTTGTTGGCCGTTACATGGTGTTTCTCGCCGTAACACAGCGCGGGTCGTAGGTCGACAGCGCTCTCTCCCGTTCGTGTCCACTAACTCACTCTCTTATTGTCTCAACCTCGCTGGCAATCAGTGAGTGAAGACTCGCCTTTGACCTCAATTATTCAGTGCCCCGCATTCGTTACATGTTACAGAATTACTTGCGGTCTAATGCCGCGACTATTTATTCATAACAGTACTCATGTGCTTTATCACAGCGATTCGTTCTACTCCTCCTAGACATAATCGATCCCATCGTTCCATTCTTTCTCCCAATGTTATTATCGTCGCTAACAATGACGGTGGGTACGGACGGAAATTATTTACGACGTTCATTTCAATAACGACTGCTGGGAATCTCGGCGTTTGGAAAAAAGCGCACGTCGAAAATTTTACATAAAAGCGTTTAATACGGTTAAGTTATGCATTCGTATCTATCTGCTCGTTCACCTTAATAGTTCGCGGGAAACGCATTAAATAATACTGTTATAAGTGCATGTCATCAATAAATTAATACTAAAATAATAATTTTGTGATAAATTATAATTTTTGTTTGTATGAAGTATGAAGTAGGATAAATACATAGTAAGAAACTATTAGACACCTCGTCAAGTTTACTAAGAAAGATTATGGCTAACATCGAGAAAAAACAGAGTGGTGTTGACAATTAATTTGGAAGAATAGAGAAGAAAAGAAGGAATATACCGATGAAGAGATGGATTATAGAATCACAGGAAATGATCTAAGAGAAATGACACTAGCAACTAGCATTGGATCGGGTAGAGGAGAAAATTTGATATAATATTAAGGAGAAAAAAATTCAACAACATTTACCGTAATAAAGATAAAAGATTTATCAAAATATGTATACACCTGATCGTCACAGATGCTAAGCCGTTTCACACAATTTCAATGTAAAGGCTAAAATTGCGCGAATCCACGCCTAATATTACCGCGAAACGAAGGACCTCCGGCGTCCGAGATGAGAAGCTAACAATTTGTTCGTAAACATACCAACGTACCCAGCACTTACCGTCGCCTTTAATTACATGAAAGCAGAAGGTTTGATTTAATTAATGCAAATTTTTGAAACATTCTCAAAAACAACCATTAATTAGCACTCGCTGAATTTCGCCAGCACGACTTACAAACGGTCGTGATTAATAACCTTTCTCGTATTAAAAGGCGATTCATCAAAAGTATGCCACTTATTCCGGTAATTAACTAAAACAAGCAAGAATACCGTCTGAGAATTTGATAATTACTTTGCGATAATTTACGACGGCGAGCGGCGACGACGTTCCCCGTGAAAAAATCACAATGCGGGCGCCATAATTTTTAAAGACGCTAGCCGATTCCGCGAGTCCCGTTGTGTGAGAATTTTTGCTTTTAACGACGCGAGGCAGCCGAGAAATTTATAAACGGCGAGACATTAGTAAATTTCCGGAGGTATGTCGTTGCGATTTATCATAAGAGCGCCGTAAATCATAAACTGATGGTACGAAATGCATGCAAGTGGACCGGCAATTTGCCCTCTAAAAGCGCATTAAAAATGTTTCTGATCGGATGCCAAGGGCGTCACGACGTGAATACTAATTGTGAGAAAAATACTTTGTCGATAGGTCGTCCGTACGTGTGTGAGAAATATACGCACACACGTAAGTGGATACAGATGTTGAGAACCGGTTGAATATCATATTGGCGAGGTGATTATTTCTTCCGACTAATTGAAAATGAAGAAAATTACTGTTATAAAATGCTACGGGACAAGTTTTAATTGCAAAACGACGAATAAAACCGGCAGCAAGGTTGGAATCGTTTACAAACAACGACTGCAGGTTTATTCTAGTGAAATTATCATAATTGCTTAATTCTAAAGACAACAAAATAATCCTTACATGTACATAAGAATATATTAGACGCATTTTTTACAATCAGAAATAAAGAAAAGCGCAATAAAATTAAATATGAAAAATTTTTGAAAAATATTACAAGTGTTTAGTCGCCTCCCTGTGCAAGTAAATCTGTTGACTCAATGAATACCAAATAAACCAACCAGGATATATACGAAATTTTGTCGTAGGTTTCTGGTGACAGGATTATAGTCAATGAGGGATAACCAACCTTGTGAATCACACTTATGATTATACGTCAAAATTACAAGACAATTAATCTGGTACTATCTAAGTAAATCTGTCCACAAAAATTGCTTCGAGTTTCCATTATTTCATTCGCAGAGCTCTCAAAACCATATCCGTCCTAAACAATCAACAAGTTCTATCTGTTTAATGTCACTTTGGAAGTCTTGAACCATTTCTTCCACCACAAGTCTCATTGTCCCAAAACTATTCTCGGTCCAACTCTTAATTGCTCGGATATTCCCTCCATACCCATATAATCTCTTGTAGGGGACAGTTTATGGTCTTTTATTTCCAACCTCCTTCTATCGAAGAAGAGTTGGTACACATCCTGCGTCATGATTTGTTAAATTTATTGTACGCTAAGAGCCTCTCGATAAAATTAAAAAACAGTACAAAATACACTAGCATTGAACCTGTACTGTGATTATATTTTATGTGAGCTCATGTTCAATCTCAGCAATCTCATTTTCAGCTTAAGAAGTGGCGACATTGATCTAAATTATTTATGTCTCAACATTTTGGCAAACATTGCTGAATGAACTGCTCAGATTCGTGTAATTTAAAATATCCCACTTCAAGAGGAAAAAGAATAATACTTTTACATTGTGGCTCTGAAAATGTTTGGGTTTGTGAATTGCTGTTATTAGCAGAAATGTCAAAGCGAGCCACCTTGCTTACAATGATCTGCATCTCTATTTGATGAATTATTTCAAACAAAATTATTTCATGCGTTATTTGGGATTCATTGTCGTTTATTTCGTGATATTTATTGTTTTCGTATTCGATTAATTAATTACCTTTATTACTATTTCGTTTTAGTTATGGACCAAACTCTTGGAAAATAAATAAAAACAAACAAATAGTCGAAAATTAAAATAATAACAAATACGAAATAAAATGCAATCCCGTAGAATTCGCACAAGTTTATGAGTCACTCCGTGCCAGGCAGAGACTGGTGCGCGCTGCCTGACCTAGTCGCTACGCCGATGACCTAATCTCGGCAGTTCCCAATGGGGCACCTCAAATGTGTTTCACGACAAAATACAATGATAACTATGAAAGATGAAGCGAAGCAATAATCACTGATAATTGAATTAAAACTCGACGAGTTCAGAAGGAATATACAATGTACCAGGATAATGCAAACATTAAAAAAAATAAAAATTGACAAAACAAGCGATTTGAGACCTTTAGAAAAACTTAACTCAATAAACAACACAAAGTTTAAAATAGAGCTAATAACATTTTGCGAAGCACTTTTACTTTGAAACCATGAAAGCAGAACAATTATTTTCTTGCGATCGCAGAGAAGTTTTGCAACAGAAATATTTGTATAAGTTAATTTAAAGAACAAAAAGTTAGCAAAAAGGATAAGTTATAGTGGACAGTTAGTGGTGCATAATATTAGAAATTTCATTCTAATGCTTCAGAATCTTCCTCAATGGTTAACGAGTTAAAAGGATAATTAACAGTTGGTCAATTTTCGTTAATCAAATTTTATAAGTGGCTGTGAAGTGGCGTTGATTTCACCTGATTTCATAACTCACCAATGCTTCATGATTCACTAATGATTCACAGCTTCCACTTCCACATCTTTGTTGTTTTTTTCCAAAATTGTTTAATTGGTTTAATTTAATTTTCTAAAAGTAATAATATGCTAGCTATTGCACCATTGACTGGTTTCTGTAATGCAGATGAATTAGCACATTACATGCTTTAATTTTTGCCATGGAATCCACATCAGGGCAAAAATAATTTTTAAACCAGTTCATAGAGTAGTGATCCAGTTTTTTTGTGCATTTTATAGCCCTTAGCTTTTCAGAAGCACATGCAGAAAGTCGCTTGAACTTAAAATCCCAGCAGAATTTGCATCAATGAGCAATGTTAATATTTCTGGACAACTTATATCCAGGTGCAACATTTTCTATCAATTCCAATAAACCTTCATCAATAAATGTATCCAAACTGGATCGATTAGACTTGCATTGTCATCGAGACTACACCTTTTTTTTAATATTGAGCAAATTGTGACGATTTTTCAAACAACACGCTGCTTGCTAGTTAGTTTCATCTGCTCCAGTACCCTTGCCACCACTTTCACTCCTCAATTTTTTCAAAATACTTTTTGCTCTCTCATAGATAGTCATCTGTTTCATTAGCACCCACCGTTGTCTTCATTCCTCAAATGTTATTTTTAAGAAAGATAGATTAAAGCTTCTTTTATTCATATCAACATATACTGTAAACATTAAAAAAAAAATTGACAACTAGCAAAAAATCTGCAAGTGTTTCGTTGTTAAATTACTCTCTACTAATTTTTTTTACAAATAAAGGTCAGCAATGGGTACGACCCTGCAACTTTCACATATTCAGCGACGAAGTTCCCATTTCCCACAACTTTTACACACAGTCGTTCGACCGGCATTTAATTAAAAATCCGGCAACATGTTCGAAACTTTTCTCTCATTATTTACTCTCCATCCCGAAAATCGTAAATACCGAAACTTCGAAATTAATAAATTCCTCGACCTCGAGTTTAATTTTTTCACAATGCGCCGACGCAACCAATTTAAAAATTTTAATTAAAATCTCTTTACGTACTTTCCATCGATCGCGCGGAAGTTGTTCTAACGGTGGGCGCAGCGCGCGAACCCGATCCGCGTGTCGTACAGAACAACTTCCACAAAGAATTAAGACGGCACAAAAGAAAGAGGGGGACTTTTCAATTTCGCCATCGCCGAGAGGAAACATGGCAGCACGTTAATAAATAGAAATAATCAATCAAGGCCGGGCACGAATTTATTACACGTCCGTCCGAGAAAATACGCTTTAATTGCCGTACTTGTTATGTGAGGTATCGGCTGCGGCTGTGCGTCGCATCTTAAGAGAAACTCGAACGTACTTAAGCCAATTTATGAAGTAATGGCGGGGACGTATTCCTAAATATAAATTCGATTTAATTGCCGAGAAGAGCTTTGGGTAATAACGAATAATTTCCAACGGCGGTTAAGGTTGTATCTTATCTGTAAGTTGGATGGATGCATATCCAATCGCTAATTACAAATTCCGCGAAAAATTATGAGGCAAAATCGATGGACCACGACTCGACGGCCACTAAGTGGTTCTATTAGATTAAAATCTTTTAATTAGTGTCGAGTTCATGACATAATAACACTTGGAACTATACTTATCTCTCCTTAAGAGATCAAAATAAAACTCATTCAATAAAAATATTTGTGTGGCACCGCTATTTTTATACAAATACAAATGACTCTTTATTTATATTCTGCTAAATGAATATAATAAAGATAAGAAATAAGGACAGGGTTGCACACCGGTAGTCTTCACCAGAACGCCTACCTACCATTTATTATATTCTTATTAATAATTCTTCCTTATGATCAATGTCACATAATAAATTTTGAATACATTACGGTAACTAAAACAGCAGCCTCGCAATCTTGCGGTTTAATAAATACATATAATTCCATAATAGGAAATGAACCACAAAAGAACATCGACAAAATGAGTGCATGAAACAGTGGGTAGTAAAACTAAATACTAATCCCCATACTCCAATAATTTGATGTTAACTAGCACGCACGTGTAAATATATATTAACACCCCACGTGTATATGAAATTATATTCTTCGTAAATCTGAAATAATTTAACATTAGATTGAGCTATATGAAGGTGATTTAATGGTCGATTAACAGTTATAACAAATTATAATAAGATTTTGTGTGTCTATTTTATAATTATTTATTATAAGTTGTTGGTCATCTCGTTAAGAGAATTATTTAGTTGTACTTCCTTTCGACTTCTGATTCGATAGCAATTATTATATTATTTATGTTATAGTATTTGTGGGGCATTTGAGCGACAGGAAACATAAACCTAAATATTTGCAGCGTGTGAGTAAATTTATACATTTCAACAAAAAAATCGGACGCTATTTATTAAATAACGGTTATGCTATTTGGAATCGATACTGGAATAATAAATGTTTCGTTTGCCGTAACTGATTTATCGCGTTTGGATATTTTTAGAATTCAATTAAAATTTTTCGTCGTTTGTAGTATTTTATTGTGCAATTCGATTTATAAATTTGCTCTTTTTGTTTTTATTGCACGATAAACGCGTCTGTCCAGAGACGGTATAACATTTGCATTAATTTTTTTAATTAAATATTTTGTCAAAACACAAACTGATATATATGTAATACACCAAAACTATTACACGAAGATTAAATTGGTTGTGCGATGGTTTTGTGCATTGGAATCAGTTAATTGATGAACGTATTTTAACAACGCTACCAGAAAACAGACCAAGAAGTTTGAGAAACTGCATCAAAAGAAGACCGAAGCACTACAGGATTGGACCCTAATAAGATTGTCGTGAACCTCACCAACCAACCGTTATCTGAAGAGCAAACTAGGGTGCTATCGAAAGGACTAAATTTCGCTATTGCACCCAGCAGTATACCAAAGGACGAAATAATCACCCAAGTGGAATGTGCAATAACGACTGACTCTACCAGTAGAAGAAGTAGAACAAATAAGAAACGAGACGTTCAAAATTTTCTGCAAAACCAAACTACGAACTCGGAATCTCTTAAGGAGAGGTCGAAAAAGATGAGATGGTAGTCTTGTAAGTTGTCTTTACCTATCTATATATATATACGAGGGTGGATCCCTATGCTCCGCCCCTGACCTATTGTTAGGTGTTAGTTATTAGTTGTCACTGTTCGGTTTGTAAAAATGCTTTTTGAAAGGGGACGAATTATTGGTCTGCACGAAGCTCGGTATCGGGAAATCACCAGAAGATTAGAATCTACTCGTTCAAGCAATCTTGAGAAAATGACGAGGATGGCAGGAAGAACAGCTACAAACACGACGTAGATGCACTGAAGCACTCAGGAACGGGAAGATCGACTGTTGAGAAGAAGTTGTCTTCAAGACCCTTGGGAACCTCGCGCTCAGTTGCAATAAACTGGATAAGAGCAGTTGGTCACAGGGTCTCTATGAGCACGATTTATCGCCGCATTCGCTCATTTGGATTGAGATCATAACGTCCAACCCCTCGTTTTCTTCTAACAGCTCAGCACGAAGTAGCCAGACTTAGTGGTGTCAAGCCAGACAACATTGGCTACGTGAATGAGATGATGTCATTTTCTCTGGTGAGAAGGCCTACAGGGGATTGATACAATTTGCAATTTGTTTGTACAACGAAGACATACTTGCCTAACACCTGGTGTAATGGTTTGGAGTGACATAAAAATAGGATGCCGCTATCCTTTAACGTTTATCCAGGGCAGTTCAAATGCTCGACTTTACATCGATAATGTCTTACAACCAGTTGTTCTTCCTTTGCTTCAAGAACATCCAGGACCTATCTATCAACAAGATAATGCGGCCTCGTCTGGTAGTAATGACACAAAGATTTATGAAGAAAATAGCGTAAATTTGAGACGTTGGCCTGACAGATCGCCTGACTTATCGCCTATAGAACATGTCTGAGAAATGATGGATGAATTGCGACAACGGCTTCAAATAGCCTGGGACTAAATACCTCATGACGATCATCTACTTTCTACTATGCCTAGAAGATTACATTTCTGCATTTAAGCACGTGGTGATGTTACACATTATTGACATTTCTTCAATAAAACGCTGTGTTTTTTTTCCAAATTTGTGCATATGCAAGAGTTTTGCATACAAGTTTTCAGCCCTCTCCGTCTACTCCTTCTATGTGGTGCATTTTATTTGAAACCCAGTGTAATTTGTTGAAAGATCAATACGAGGATGAATACGTCAGCGATGATCAGTGATATACTGAATGACACTAGAGATAAAAACGAAAAAACTGTCAATGACCACAAATGCTAGACCAAAAGACCAGAAGATGAAAAACCTATACACTTAATGTAATCACTTCCTTACGAGTATACTTAACCAAGCCGCAAATAAATCAATACTTGTTTATTACTACTGTTCACACCCCGTTCATTTAAATATCAATTATGCAACTTACTCACTATTAGATTATCTATATGCACGGCGATTAGTCGAGCTACCGCGAATTTTAATTATGCAACAAACTTACTCAATTCCCGCGATAATGTAAAGTTATTGCCCCGTTACACACATAACTTATCTTTTGCACGATACTACGGAGGAAATACCGCGCGTGTATTCGCAACAAGATGTAAATGCGAAATTGTTTTGTAATTTAAATGAATCCGAGTGTTCCTCCTACTTATTAAGGTCTACGTACTTTGCAGTTTCGCACAAGCTGCGAATAATGAGATAGTGCATGTGATATGCAAATTCGAATTATTCACTAGAAAGCCAACACATGATGCTTTTTAGTGCTTCCCTTCGCGGTGGTCAGACTCGCAGCCGACGAGGAACTCCCACTAACCTGTTGCTCCGGCCCGGCGCATCAACTGTTGCCATCGTTAATTTCCCGACGAGTTTAAATGTATTTAATGGCGAGCCGTTGAAAATTGAGTTAGTGCTGTTCAAAACTGCGTTATTTATTCGAAATGTGCTTAACGATGCGTGGTTATGCGAGTTCGAAGTTATTTCGCATTGCAATAGACGTTTATGTGCAGAGTTGTAATTATACATATTCGGTGTTTGAACCAGTCAAAAGAGTTCACCAATAAGCATACATCGGCAGTGATATCTTGTACATTTTAAACATGTATATAAGTGGAGAGTCGAGGTCGAAAGAGAAAATGAAAAATTCGAGACGTCTCCACACAACTTCAAATTCTGAATTTTGACAATTTGTAGACAAGTAATTGGGTGAACTTAACCAGAGAAACTTCAAGCCGGACATTCAAATAATTGCGAATTGAAATTAAGACCCAAATTATTAATTACATTAATATATTGGCTTCGAACGAAGGCGCTTCCTTCCGAGGAAAGTCATGGTTATTACAACTTGATCTACGTCGAAAGATACATAGGTGGATGAGGGGGGGAGGAAAGGCGAAGAGACTGGAGAAGGTGTTGGGGGAAAATGGAAACGGAGTTGAGCTATTAGGTAAATTAAGGAAGAATAGAAAAGAGGGTAGAAAAAGGAAGGAAATGATAATAATATAAAGAAAATTATGTTAGAGGCTAGGTAGCCAAACGAGAAAAGGAGAGGGAGAAATATGGCCAGGAGGGAGGAGGAACGGAAGCGAAGGAAGAAGAGAAGGGGAGGTTAAGAAAGCGGGCAATATACTAATAAAAAATAAAGTTAAATTATAAAGACGTTAATAAATGCCAATAAAGGTTTATATATAATGTAATAACATCCTGCACCTTTCCATTGAGGTCAAGTCTAAGTTCCTGGTGACTCTCAAAATACGATTCGTTTATTGTAGTAGTATTGATATATTGCTATACATTTTTAGGCAATAGTACCAATTGTTCACGGTTTATTTCAAATATATGCGTTACAATATGATTTCTTTATAGTGTTGTTTTTACAGTTGGCCCAGCGTTGGTACTGTATGGTAAACTAAAAATAAATGAGCAGTAATTACAATCGACAAATGTGTGTAATTTTGTCACGCCATTGCAGATGTAATTTCAAGCATATTGAGCACATTATCAACAAAATTTGTTCAGGTGTTATTAATAAAGTGCATTTATTTCTCACAGCGTGATGGAGTGCCCGTAAGTGCAACGATTAATCTTCGGTGCGCTCTAACTTGAAAATCACAAAATTATTGCAATAAATACAGCAATATAGAGACGACACTTTGGCAAGTTAAAATTTGTTTCAGCCACGTGTTCGAAAATTTCACTTCAGGAATCGACGAATCAAAATTTGATTTTTGGGCCTTAAACTGTCATTGTTTGATTCCGTAGTGCAATTGCACTTTCTTCGTATTTGACTTTCCTTCCCTCCAACAGTTAAGAATTGAGCAAGGACGACGATAAAAGATTATATAAATTAATACTTAAACCGCCGCCGCCGGTAATTAAGATTATTTATGCACTCCGAACAAGTTAAATACTGCGAACGAATTAGTGTTCTAACGCGCACTTTATCTTTTATTAATTAAACGAAAGATAACAAGACAACAAAGGTTGGTAAATATTGGGACTAAGTGAAATTTAATAAAGTCGACGACGTAACGTTCCTAATGATATTGCACGGAGCAGTGGCCGTTCGTCACCCAAGGGGTACGATTTAGTTCGAGTTGAGCAGTATTTAATTTACTAATTAATCAATGTCATAAAACAACTTTGTCCACAAGAGCTTGGTCGAAATTGTTCCTAGATAGAGTGAAAATATATACTACTTAGATTATTTTTTTAATGCCCTTACTTTTCTAACAAAATTGTAAACAATGTATCTCAACATATTCAGCAATTTTTCTGAAAGTTTTCATTGCTAACATTTATTGTTATTTCAATGTTAATAGGTTTAGAAGCTTTCCAGATACACACAGCATGTTATTTATCAACATCATGTATGCTTGAATTTTTAGACGCTACTAAAAGTAAAACCATCCATACTAATAATGTACTAATAAAGTTTTTATTAATTACTAATTATTTTTTTTGTTGTTATTTTTTGAATTGTTAATTATGAATAATTGCCCCAATTGCTATATATGCCATATTTAAAGAATGTATTCTGGTTTACAAACCAACATGTTTGATATGATCATCTAGACCAGATACAAAAAATAATAACTATATAAGGAATAGAATTGCAAGTTTACGTTTAGCAATGTGGTTTGCAGTTATGGATTTGTACAATAATTATAATAATTATTGCATTCGTCCAGAAAATAACGGAAACACGGAAAACTTAAACATAATTAATAACGATAACATATAAATGCACCGTTGTTTAAATTATTATTTCTAGGATTGTTTTCCAGTTTACATTACATTTTAAAATATTTCTTGTGAATACATTTGATGAAACAATTTATACGTAACTGTCAAATCTAAAAACATATCCGTAGAAATCTACAACGTCGATTAATCGAAAACTTGTGAAACAGGAAGAGGTGGTAATAACAGTCAGAAGCAAAATATTGTATTTATCAAGCACAGTTGACAAATGAGTTCGCCGGACTTCTATTTCTGACTGAAAACACAACTTAGTGACGCTTGACGCAATGTGAGTGAAACTGAAATGGGGCGACGTCACTATGACGGCAAACAAAACCAAACATCTAACGTGCATTAAATGAGATGGCCACGAATATTTTTGCACTTTTGGTTAAATAAAATAAAATCTAGCACTAGTTTTACTTATATTTGTCAAGGAAATAAATGTCTCATCAATAAACATACAAGAATAGAGAACAATTTTTTTTCTGGAATTAACTGGAACGATATTTTTTATTCCTAAGTTCAATAAATGGTATAATTTTGCGCAATACTAATTAATTGGGTGGTGAAGTTATATTCGCAGTAGTTTATTATAATAGCGTTTGTTAGTTAACTGTTTGATTGCAATAATAAAAATAAAATGAACGGTGTTATGGTTGAAATCAATATTTTTCCTTGATGCCAATGCATCTCGGCGTAAATTAAAGCGCAATAAAAATAATCGAAGATCACTTACCGTGCAAAAAAAGCCGCCGCCGCAGAAGCCTGAGCCGGGTTCGTTGGCAAACCATTAACGGAAAACATATATTTAGTCTCCGAGTACACACCGAAAACACCACTCTCGTGAATAGTCAATCCGCCGCCGAGGTAACACCCCGCCGTCGCACTTTGATAACCAACCCCTTTGATTTTTTCCGGCATCCTTTGTGCGACACTCTTGCTGTGTACGTGCGCGTATTTGTTCTTTGATTGATTCGCGTAGGCCTTCGCCGTCGGTATGCACGTGCGATTGTTCGCGGCGAGCTTTTCCGCGTCCATCGTTTGAAGTCGCGCGCCGTGAGGCTGCTGCGGCGGTTGCTTGGAAATTCTGGGACTCTGTTCCGCAGGGGGTTTACTGGCGGCGTTCGCGGTGCAATCGGGCTGCCGCGTGGTCTTGCGATCCGACTTGTCGCGCTTCGCGTCTGCAGCGGTCTGTGTTAGGGTAGGTACTGCAGAGACTCGCTGTTTCGCACGTCCATTGACTGAAGGCTCCCACTCCCGTTCATGTACTCTTCCTTGCTTCTGGTGCGGGAGATTCTGGTTGTAATGACCATTCATGTTTCTCTCCGATGGCAGTACGTACTCCGACGATCTTACCAACTCCATGTCGATCTGAAAAAAAAAGAATACGGTACAAACAACACTCATAAACCGGTACATACAACTACGTAAATTACTATACACCCTATTACACTAAATCTTCAACGGGCACTTAAACATCATAATTTAAAAGGGATCGTGTACCAGGTTATCGCCAACAAAATATTCGTCACATTTCATTTCTCTGATTTTATTTGCGTGTGGTATATTTCATTGTTTCGGACTTTGTATCAAACATGTTTTTTGTTTATGTTTACTTATATCTTTCGAGGCGTTAGTAAAAGTTTTGTTTCATTTGTTTAACTTATTTTTGAAATCAGGTAGACTTCCAAGTAAGATATTTGTCTATTTTCATGCCTAAGAATAACATAGCATCTAATGAGGTGAGTGAGCTTCTTCCATAAGCAATGTTCAGGTCGTCAGCTTCGCAAAAGATATTGTAGAAGTGTGGACTCGCCAACATTAATTTTTAAACAATATTTCAATATGCGAGTGAGTTCTTAATTTCATGGTCTACTATTTGTAGGTTACATGATTGTACTATCATCAACATTTAATAGCAAGCAAATAATGCTTTGAGATTTGATTAGTTTTTTTTTTAATATCATTTACATTTCTTCTAAAGACCAATTAAAAATAAAGTAGTTGTTGTTCTAATTTTATTTTTATTTTTTAATTGGCCTTTAGAACCACCAACTACAGTTTAGTCGTAGTACAGTACATTTGAATTGACAAATTACATCACAACGTTTAAAAAAATTCACGGTAACAGTCATCGAGTTAGTGCAAATAAATGCCACGGTTTTTACACCGAATTCGCACGCGTTAAAACTGCGAACAAACGACAAAACGTAAATGCTCAATTATTTAACTTCTTGAGTAATATTTACACAGGTTCATTAGCCCGAGGTCCCGGACATTTGTCAAAGGTAACAAGCAAATCTGTTTGATCTGCCTCTGTGAACTAACCCCCGACGGTTGTACGAGCGCGTGTGTGCAAACAGCATTTTTCCCTTCATCTCGCCAGCCCGCAAGAAACGGAATCCGGACGAACCGCGACGTTTCGCGACGAAAACAAATTTGTCAAACCGTCCCGTTTTTATTTGTCTCCATTTCGCCTAATTTACAAAACTTGGATTTTCGTTTCGTTGATTCAATTTGCGGTGATTTATCCAACGTCCGTAATGGGTATTTTCGATGGTCTTTGGACTTTTCACGCTTCGTTAGGCCCGGCGTTTTCTGGCGATTCATCTCGGCGCCGCGTATCACAAAGGGCATTAGATTTGACGTATGGTGACATTTTCTAAGCGGCTCACGGTTTGTCTCTGACAAATTACATCCAACGATTGTGGTTACAAATACTGAGTTTCGACAATGTGTCACTGTTTTTTATCTATAGTTTCTACATTTACATTTATAATGATGATTTATAATAAATGAATTGGGAATGTGATTGATTTTAATAATTTCGTGTTCGTTTTTTACCATCAATTATAATTATCTATCAATGCCTTTACACATTTACAACACACGATGCTCATTATTTTTATAATTAATTATAAGCGACTCCCGGATTTAAATTTAACAATTTTCCCAAACGATATGTAATATTGTGTCGTTTTAATTTATTTAATGAAACATAATAATAATGCGGAAAATTGATTATCCTTTGTCGGTGGCGATTTCACTGAAATATTATTTTCAAACATTCGTAAAATCGGTAAACGAATTACCGGTAATTTTTGTGCTGGGCGTTGTGTAAAGGCAAAATAATACATCTAGAATGAAATGAAATTGGTATTGAGGCATGATAATGTTATTTTGGATTTGTTTCGCTGTCATGTGTACATTGAAAAGTATATTTAAAATTAAGTATTTACTTGTATAAAATAAAACAAAGTATTAAAGCAGAAACAGCGACGAACGACATTGAAAGAAACTCATCATAAATTATGAACAAATAAAATATATGAAAACGATTTTAAACCAAGAACCAAACAAGACAGATTACATACATAAAGAAGAATGTAAGTAAAAATAATTCAACTACTAATAACCGCACCTTGGAAAAACTCTTGCCGGCTCTTGGTGTAATGAAAACTGCATGCTTCAGTAAGGAACTAGCAAATGCTTGAATGAGATCGGGGAACAGAGAAGTCCTACGATGACCACAATTAAAGTAATAGTAATGAAAATTAAGAGGCAATAAACATATCACCAAACAAATTTATTCCTGCTATTTGAAATAAGGAAGATATTATTAGAAAAATAAATCAAAGTAGGTTAAGTTAAATTTAAAATTTAAAAAACTGTTCAAAGACGATCGCTAAATAAAAAATGTAAACAGAACAAAACCAAACTAACAATAAGTCAAACCAACAAATTTAATTAAATATAATAAAAAATTCATAAAGTAAAGAACAACGTAAATTGAAAAAGTAATGACCAACGATGCAATGCATCACGATTGGTAAAGGAGCAAACGAAACTCTATACCAACATTTATTTTTCACCTGTCACCTCACCTCGTCTCTGCCCCATGTATAGTCTAATACGAGAATTTGGCTTTAGATTATTTTAATATATGTGTGGTTATAACAAATACTATATAGGCACCGAGCTTTGTCATTTTTTGTTCAAATGTAAGAAATCTAAGTAATTAATTTAAGTGACCTGGTATAGGGGTGGGAAGGAAAGATAATCATCATTTTTAGTATTTAACAAATCTATGATTAAAATCACCTGAATACAAAGCTCTTGCCTCGGAGAAATTTAGGTGGCTTCTCACTTCCAAGTAACTCGCTACAGGAGTTGAATTTGGTTAATTTGTCCAATATTATTTTTATCTAATGACCTTTCAACCTTATGGGTTGGGTTGGGTTGGGTTACACTCTAAACCCTCTAGGGTTTAGAGGGTAAACCCTAGAGACTTTCAGGTTGATGCGCTCTTTTTATTAGAACATCAGTGTCATGTGACTGTGCTCCTAGTACTCTACAACGAGAGATCAATGCGAGTGGTTGTATATATTTTATCTCTTTTTGGTCTCTCGCACAAAACGCTTAGTGCAACGGATGCACAGTATAAAGTATCTTTTTTCAGAAATGTTTTTATAATATATTGTTTCAATTAGTCATTAGCCATGGATGAGTATGAGATGGAGTATGATGATGGAAAAGGTTCTAATAGACCAAACGTAAGAATAAAATGATAGATCAGATGATGAATAATAGTGTTATGTAGGCAAGAAAGGATGAAGCGATATGTTTCTGACAGAAGATCGATGTGCTTAGTGACGCTAATGAGCTTTCCATGTGAGGGGTAAATCAATAAAAATGTAAAAATAGCAACATATTCACTAACCAAGAGCATTGATTTTTTCAAACATTTTATAAATGACGAGATGATAGATTTAATTGTTCAAAACACTGATTTCTACATAAATTCGATATCTAATAATTTGGAACAAAAAAGAGACAATAAACCAACAAATGCATCTTCTAGATTCACTTTTATATGCTGCGGTTTTAAAATCAAATCATTTGAATGTAGCAGAGATTTGGAAATGAAATGGAACCATTGAAAATTTGAGATTGACAACGTCCATAAACGATTTCGATTTTTATTGCGTTATTTGCTGTTTGATGATACCCATTCGAGCTCTCTTTGATGCATTTGTGAATAATTATAAAAACGGTCACGATCTGTTAAAATATGTAATCATTTATGAAAAGTTTGAATGTTTCAGAAGAAAATGCAATTTCCGTCAAAACATTCCGTCGAAACAGAACAAATATGGGATAAAAATGTTTGCAGTTTGATGCGGAGATGCACTGTACAAGTACTCCTGAAGTTTATGTTGGATAACAGCCAACGACCTTTGCAAGGTTAGCAATAAGGCAAATGAAGTTACAGATAGGCTTTGTGATGTAATAAAATCTTCTGGAAAAACTGGTTTACTAGCACCACTGTTAAAATTACTGAAATACTATAAATTTAATAATGCACCCATTCGCAAGAACTTCAATTATCTAAACCGATGTTTGCATATACAAGAAGCCAAACATGCCGTACGTCGAGAAATTTAATAAGAATATGGTTCTAATACATTCTTTGTATAATGACGATAACGTTGATGAAACTTCTGAAAAATCAGAAATTATTCAAAACCAAAGGTGGAGCTGATATTATTGATTTGAATATGACAAGAATAAATTCCGTGGTGACAATTCAACTTAGAGCTTTTCGAGCAGCAAGCTTTATTCGGTGAATTCAATAGACTTCCGACTTCCTAATGTCTTGAAAACCAGAATAAGGGCATTTTGGACTTTATATATGGCTACATTGGATCTACAAAAAGAGCAACCTGAAATATGGTTGTTGAATGCAGGCTCCCTTGGCCGTTGTCCACTGACAGAATTTCTTCCCTGTTTTGTTCATTATCTACGATTATAACTTGACGTTTCGCTGATCATGCTGCCATCTTTTCAGAAGTTTTCTAAAGACTGTCTTTAGGGAATATTTTGGAAATTCAGTTCCAAATTTTGACGTTTCAATTTTCCAGGTTTCCTGGGAGTGTTAAAGTTTCTTACATGTACTTCCAAAATTGTTATGTTCGGGAACTCCGGTTCCAGCAGAAAAATCGATCAGCTTGTGTAAAATAGGATAAGCTCTTCAATTTAAACAGTCTGTTCGTTTACTTCCGAAAAAGTCAGGTTCAGCTCCTTTAACCAAATTTCCCAGTTAAGGGTTTGGATTCCGTCATCCCTTACGACATGCTGCTCAAAGAAAACACATTTCGTTCAACTCAAATTTGAATGGAATTAATTATGGAAATTCTCCAAAAATAATGAAAATCGATGACTGAAACAGTTTCAATTCTTGGACCTAACATATTTTAATCTTCTATAGATAAAAATGACAAATACAGTGAAGACGCAATATAAAATAGTGCCCTATATGAACGAATATGCAACAACAATACAATTCCAGCAACAAGGATACAATGTAAACCTAAAAATAAAGCCAGACATACAACATTTTTGCTACGTATTTATTGTCAAACTTAGCACACCTCTCAAGCAATGTCTAAATTTCACATAATTAATACACGCATAGAACTTTTGCATTGCTGCCCTTACCGGAAATGGAATTTAGTAAACTAAAGGACCTAAATATTAAAATGTTGTTAGGCGTCAATAAATCATTCGCAAATAAAAGAATTTAAATTCACGTGACATAAGTAGATAAGTAATAAAGCAAATCCTCACATTAACTCTTCATTAACTATCAATACATCTGATTCGCAGACAGAAAATTAATTTTAACTTTAGAAGAAATGCGTTTAAACTGAGTTTCATACAGATTTTTATGAATATATATATATTTTTTAAATAGAAATCCTAAACTTATCTCAAGCTCAATAATCCCACAGATTGTTTCATTATCACATTTATTGCAATATCTTCCGTCAGACTCTTTTAGATTCGCCACACGTTAAGACGGGTAATTTGGTCATTATTGTAATTCTTTTCCTCTCGATCTGTCCCATCAGCGGGCTTCTATCAATCAACCTTAGTGTCAGTTATTCAGGTCCCCAGTACGCCCGCCTTAGTTTACCCAACGTCGTATTAAGGATTAAGCTTCGGGATTTACGAGTGCGCAGCGCTGAAATATAAACCTATCAATCAAGGCTTCAATCGCGTTATTATCGCCGCAATAATGGTTCCCTTGCTCGCTCTATGAAAATTCCCAATCACGTCCTCTTTGCGTAATTGAGTTTGCTCAGGTGTCCGGTGCGCGCGTGAAACGGCAACTTTACCCACGACTCGCACAAAACAACATTTTAAACGCCCATTTATTTTGTAATCGCAGATATCTTTCGTAAATTCGTATTTGCGTCTCCGTGGGTCGGCGATTTGAATAACGACTCGATTAAACACGTTGAACTTCAAACGTTTAACCATTTCAAACTTAGGACAGCACTGCAGTGACGAGAAATAATCAATTTATGCGGGGTAAGCGTTTCAAAGTGCAGCGCTACTGCATTACGAAGGGGACTGGAATATATCAATCAGCATGGCCAGTTGTATCGGGGTGGCTGCGGTTGCGAGCACTTGTTCATTGCGCCAGAGGACCCATTCAGGACACCTTATTTGATTTTCGGTCTTCCCGCACGACGAGATTGAAATATTTATTGGATTATCGGGGGCACCATTGGTGTCAATTTAACTTTCTGCTAAGTTATAGCGCGTACGCGTCGACGGATTTTTTCTTCCACACCAAATTTCATTGTAATCGATTAAGTTCGTGACGCAATGCAATAATTTTATTTCGTAACAATTTCACCTAAATGTATTATTAGTGGCGCAGCAGCGGTCGATAGAGGAACCGAGATGAAAGAAAATGCACCGGTATCGGGGCTTGATTATGGAAGGAATGTGCAGTGTCACCCAATGCGTGCATTCAAAGTTTTTGTTTGAAGCCGTGGAAGATAATTGAAAACGGGACTTCTGATTGATTATTGATTTTTCTGACTTGCTTGTTTTCCTTTTCGGTATTAATTCCTCTTTCCGGTTGTCATTGATTGATACGGATATCATTTCGCCATTATATACTCGTGAATACGTAAGTTGTTTCCTTAAATGGTTTCTTTGTCTATATTACAACACAACTTATAATGATGATATTTCGATAGCGGCTTTCCATCTACGTCGTCACTAATGGAAAGTTATTTCAAAACCCAAATCACTCTTAACATTGTTACAAATAAAACAACAAGAAAAAACAACAAATATTCAATTAACGGCTAAACCGAGAACTCGATCGTTTTTCTCTAGTGTGGGGAACGAGCCACCGCCGTGAAAACTGAGACATTTAAAATTGTATTTATCGACAGAGATTATAGATTAAGGGTCCGGAAGTGAAATAATTTGTTCAGTGCGTTCCACCGCGTCGACAGGATGAACCCCGAGATTACGGGAGATAGGAACAAGTTTGGGGTGGGTTGCCTTCTGCGGGAGGGTGGGGGGTACTTGACTCACTTACGTGCATCCGGTAAATGAGGGTTGGTTGCCCGTGGGGTGGAAATTCTACCGGTTTGTTTGAAAATCCTTTAATCATATTGCTGCACCGAATCCTGCTACACTTCACGTCATTACGCCTTTGAATGACAGCGCGTGAAAATTCGCAGGAAAATGTTCACTAATTAATTGAGAAGTGTGTGTGTGTGTGTGCACGCACGCAATAGTTATCACGAAATTATCTGGGAAGCTTTTTGCTCTATCCTTGCGCAATTACGATAACCGATTTTATCAAGTTAACATTTTATAGAAAAAAAGAGTATAGCAACATTATGACCGTTAAATGAGCTCATGGTCATAATCATAAAATTGTCTACGTTAGACCTAGCTTAAGTAATCAAGAGCTTTGCCAATCATCTCTATTTTCTCTATTCTTTCTAGTACCCTTGCAAACAGACTTGCTATTGTTTCTTTCGAATATTTTGTTGAATTCTATGATTTATTTTTGTATTTCAATCAACTTTAATTCAACATCATACTGAACCTATTTCTGGCCAAGCAATTGGTTCTGTATGGTTATGGCCACTTACGAGGGGAGATTATTTAGCGTCCCTGATATAGTGGGCGTTCAGTGACGTTGAATCAATTTGCCACATTAAAGTATTAATCATTTGTTGTTACGTTGGTTCAATTGTAGTTTTGTCACTTATTACTTGTTCAAAAAAATTTGAATTTAAGTAGACAAGTTTAGAAAAATTCTAAAAATAAAAAAATTAAAGATTTGTGCAGTTATAAAATACTTGCAAAAGAAAGGGTTGTCGCCTAAAGAAATTCATGAAGACATGAGTAGATGTATTAGGTGAGGGTGCCGTTTCTTACCAAATTGCTAGATAGCTACCCAAGATTCTGAATCTGAAGAGAAACCTCATCTAAACCAGCTAATCTCTAATCTGGTTCGTTCCTAAAGTTAACACATAACTAATATTTTCTTCCTCACGTTACCACGTACTGCTCCATAATGCTTGTAACAAAGTACGTTGATAATATTTTTAACGATTTTTTTCCCCATAAATTACAATCAAGTGGCGCAATAAAAATTCAGCTATATCGACACATAAAACTTTATAAAATCAAAGCGTCATAAATAAATCAGCGATTCACCTACGGATCTAAGTTCGCCTCGTAAATTGAGTTGTCCCGAGCGGCACCAAAGCGCCCGAACTATCAAAAGTGGCAACTTTGCGATAGACGAGCTATAAAAACATGTCACCCTTGTCGGGGGGGTCACGTCTGACTTTATACATGAATATTAGATTATGCAAAACATGCCCCGATGCCTTTCCTCGCGGCTCGCCCCGTCGCCGCATTTCCGCCGAGCACACGACGGGCGCGAAAAACCGCACAAAAAAATCAATTATTTCTGTTTGATTACCGACAGCGAGCGCGAGGCGAAGCCGACCTCGAAAATCCGCCTTTTGAAACGCGGACCCTCGATAACCCTCCCCGATATTATTTTCATTCCGAGACATCAATTTCTTCACACTGCGGTATAAAATGTGATTTTATGTACACCCCCGTAGTGGATACCGCGAGGGATCTCGACTTTGTAACAATATTCGCAACGAAAAAATACGACGGCATTAAATGGTTTACGTTTATTTTTCGCGGCGGTGGTGGTATCGAGAGCTTTTTATGCGTCTGTTTGTTTTACTTCTTTTAGTGTTTTCGTTTTATTACGGTGCGCTCTTTAAAGAAAGAAAAATGTACAGTCATCCGGTAATGCTAATATTTTTGTTCGTTATTTTTAACGGGTTTTACGAGGACTTTGTAATCGACCAAATGGCACTCAAGTTTAAATTGCAATTAGTCGCTGCCTCGGCAGCGAGGCAAAATTTTTAGTTATTCAATTTCCCAGTACACTACTACAAGTTGGCTAAGTTACACCAATTAAATACAAGTGATCAATAATTGCAATTAAGTAACGCGTTTCATCATTTGCTCGACAAGTAATCAAAGCGTTCTTTTAATATTTTTATTTGCCTGAATTATAAGGAATCGCTGATTTTATTTATTTATCGTTTGAAATTTAAACTATTTTCGTCACGAATTTCCTTATTTTCTTACGAAACTCTTATTTGCGTTTCTATTCCATTTCTCTAGTCAGTCTTTTACTTCCCTTTTACACGCTTTTCAGTCATATGACATACATTAATGTGCCAAATGGGCGACCAAATTAAAAATGTTAGTTGTGTGCAATTTTGAAGAACAATTTTGGTAAATAACTGACAAACATTAGAAGTTAGGTGACATAGTACAAACAAACAAATAAATAAATAGAAACGATTAAAAAATATTAATGTGGATAATTGAAATAAATTAGAGCAACGTAGAATACAAAACGTGAAGCAGAAGTGAAATGCCTGAAATCAAAGCTTTTCAGTGCTCTCGATGAGAACTAAAACGCTTCCAATAAATAAAAACCCCGCCAATTTGCCCTTGTAAATCGAAATGCCCGTCGCCGATAAAAAGTGAGCCGTTAAAATCCATCGAAAAATACGACAATTTCGGTAATAACGGGGGCCCGGCCAGACACTTCGTTCCGAGACAGTCGGCGAAGCGAGAGAAATGGCCCATTGAGCACTTACCGAAGGAACGCGGACGACAGAAATACGTCATGTCTTGAGAAAAACGGGGCAAAATAGCGGGGTGGTGTGCGCCCCCCCTCACGGTCACTTAATGACGCTTATACTGATCGTTAAGATCACCGTACTTAACCGTGACTCAGATTCCTGCGACGCGTCGGTCCTGCGTCGTCCCCTTTGCGCCACCGCACAATCTGGAAAGTATCTTGGATGGCGCTCTGAATTCCGATACGGATTCGCACGATGTTCGTCTACAATTCCGTGATTCATTGGCGCTCATTTAGCGGCGACTATAAAACTTTCGCTTGCCGCCGCTTATTCGTTAGTGGTTTTTCTTGTCGGGCGGTTTTTTTTTTATTCCGGTTGGTACGACGTACGATAAAATACGTCGCGGAGTTAATGTAGCGTTTCTTTTTAAATACATAATTCGCAATTTAATTAATCGTTGCCCCGTTTGATATTTGCAATTACAAGACGTATCGCTGCAACTGCCGTTGCCAGCTTTCTTCAAGCAGATTCCTTTGCATGTATCATTAATTCTATGAATTCAAATAACACAGATTTCGAAAATATTAAAATTATTAAAACTATCTCTAAGCTATGGCGAAATGAAATAATAGATTTTTCAAATATTTATAGCGTTACTTAATTACAACGTAACAATTTGGTGCCGCAACGTAGTGCATTATTAAACCCCAACTCGTACATACAACCCATAACAATACACACCGTACATTAGTAGTACTATTTCAGTCTTATCCAAAGGTATCACGGAAATTGTGTCATTGTTTGATTTTGTCGGCATTAACTATTCGTTCGATTTAATCTATGCACGTCAGGAATTGAATGCGTTGACCTTTTCGTCGAGATGGAAACGTGATTGCGCGGAACATTGAATGGCCGTACGTACACGTCTGCATATCGAATTCATACGATATCGTAAATTTGCCAAATGTTGCATTATCCGCTTCGAGGAAAATCATAACGTTGCGCAAGTTCACTCGTCGTCGTTCAAAATTCACACCCAATTTATAAAATCATAAAATGAACGACTTCGAGATTAATAAACGTGGCAATTAAGATATCATAGGATGTAATAAATTAATTGCATTCCAATCATGCAAAAGAAAAAAACCGTACCGTCAAAGCTATTGCCGCAATTAATAAAGACACGCCGCGCAATTAATTAAACGGCGAATTAGACCCCGTCGAACGTGTCTTGTAAATATTTATGAAATTTCCCCCGCGAAATTATTCTTTCGTTTTTCAGCGCACAATGAAATTTTAATTAAGGAAAAATCTCCAGCGTGCAATCGTCGAAATGGGACGGGGACGCGCTGCAAAGTAAGACGCGAACGGCCGCGGCGGCGCGCTGTGCGATATGCAACGCGCATTTTAATTCGTCCTTTTAATTTACACCGTGTGATCTAGTTACTGCCGATGGAATGCGGTCCCGCCAGACTAGGTGATGATTTATATCTTAATCAAGTCGGCCTTGATAATGGATTTACGGCCACCCCGCTTTCTCGGCTGCGAATAATCAAGTAATGAGACCGAAATCGTAATCGTCTCGAACGCGAGCGTAGATAACGGTTATTGGGATATTCGGAAATGTAACGTGAACAGAAGCGCATCGATTATGTCGGGACGTTTATGGGAAAACACGTCATAAAATTAAGATAATGACTGCTTGCCAGTCTTGCCGAGTCTCATATAAATTATCAGAATTACTGGCGTTAAAGGCGACGTAGATCTAATTCACTCAATAATTACAGAAAATTAAACTATGATATGACGTGTGCAACAAAAGTTTTGTGGAAATTTTTGAAATATAATTATTCAAACTTTAATTGGAATTGCAAATTGCAATAATTGAAATATACCAAAAAGCTCAATAATAATCCTGGCAGAAAATTTTAATAATGAAATTAATAGAAAATTACAATTACAAATTAAAATTACAAAAGAGCAAAACAGTAACGACAATTAAAATTAGATAACTACTGAGTGACAAAGATCAAAATAATTCGATAAATATATAAAAGGAAAAGAAAAAATAAAATAGAAAAAAATTTAAATAATTTAGGAGAAAATGGGTCAATTCACAATGAATGAGGATTCTGATCCTAGAAAATCTTGATATAATTGCAACTTGAATCCACTGTTGGTTTTATTTTCATTGTTTTAAAGTTGCAAGTTATTGTTTGCAAGTTATTTTGGGAAATATTCGAATTCTTTGATATGTTACTTAATTGTTGAAAAAATGTGAGAAATGCTAATAAATTTGCTTTACCAGCCATTGCAAGTAATATTTGCAACTTCCCCCAAAATGTTTAATTATATAGCTGTATAAATGGACCAAGAAACCGAGCCCGAAAAAGATTATAACGCCAATACAGAAAATAAAACAAATAAAGAAATGCACACTTCATCAATCAATTATCAAATGTCATCATCAAATCAAATGATGAGCAACGACTCGAATCATGGAGAAATTTTTTCACCACATCGACTTGATGGAAAACTATTGAAGACAATGAAGAACTACGAAAAACATCACAAACTAAGAAATATACAATTAAAGTAAAATAACTAGAATACATAATTGATTGAAAAGTGGCAAAAAATTACTTCTATCGTAAATGTGGATTTTAATTATTTAAAAAGTTAGGTTAATAATTTTTTACGATTAGAAAAATTTTCAGGAATTGGTAAATTTTTAGTCGGCAATTTATTTGGAATTATTAAAATAAATAAAAAAAGGTTTGATTATAATAATCCGCATTTACACGCATCAACTTCTCGCACAAGTGAGAATTTCAAATATACTCTCCATGCTTTATTAAATTTTGGTTCAGAGTGGATGAAACTAAAGATAATCTTAACTAAATACTCCAAAAAAAAAATAGTACAATAGCCAGTAATCTAGTGCGAATATGGATAATATTTATTACATTGAATATAGAGCCCCGGCGATTAAATGTTTGAAATTCTTCAAGGTAAAATATATGTAACCAAATACGTTGCGTTTGAATGGACTCGAAACTTGCACCGAGACGGCTATGAATGATCACAATTTGTATCGTTAATTGCAATAAAAACACAGCGAATGAGTCGATTAAATTTTCGCGTCGTCGATACGACGACGTCTTTGAGTCTTTCTTGAAATCGCCCGGTTCCAACAAAGTACTACAAAAAGACTCACCGTCCAGGGACGCCGAGCTCATTACGCACCACCATCGCCGCCCAAGACTCCAAGACCATGCAGAACGCTCATCGACGCACAAACACAACGCGCGCGCTAATAATCACATCAAAAATCGGCCCGAAAAGTCAATTTTTCACGAGAAACGCGACGAATTAACCGAACGTTACCGCGCGTCAAGGACAAGTGGATCACATAATTCGGAACTAATGCTCGCATGCATCGAGATAACGTTGCGGATATAGGCGGGAGCGAAACAAAAAAGATCCGATAAGCTAATCGTCGCATGCAAAAAACGATGCGGCTGACCAAGGTGCAACAATTAGGACGTCGAGCGTCGCATTTTTATTTTCTTATATTTAAGTGCTTTAGTCGTATAACCTAACAATAATTTGATGAAAATGAAATTCCGATATTTTTGTACCAAACGCTATGTGTACGGTAGTCGCCAAAAAAATCGGGTACACGTACATAGATCTAGTGGCAAGATTTTAAGATTTTCGTATTGTGAAAAACGTCCCAGGCATGTTTCGACATTCGATGACAGCGAACAATGTGACAGTTAATTTAAATGCACCCCTTACTAACGTATTATTCTAAAAGTAGAGTTTACATTGGGAAAACATAGGTATACCAGATTTTTTTGACGACAATTGTACACTTGAACTTTCTTTGAAATCACCCGGTTCGAACGAAGTACGATAAAAATGTTTCGTATCCGTTATTAATCGAAGGCTTTTATACAGACAACATTGAGGACATTCATAATGACGTAAGGTATAAGAAAAAACGAAATCTGAGGAAATGGTAACATGCGTTCAAGAAAAATCTTAATTTGGGAGGGCTCTGAAATTCAATTGGTGTTAAAAGTTACTTTAGCCACAACCAAAATGTCAATTTAATTTTAACAACACGTCAAAACTGCAAAATGCTTTACTAATTAAAAATGGTTATCACAACAGAGCAGAAAGCAAAATTATCACAGGGCAAAAAGTTGATGGTGTTTGGCATTATTCCATTCCCGAGAGCTTTACAGATTTCCACGAAGAATACCCAGCTCTAGTTCTTGGTTATAATGATTTGTACAGTATTTTGATGAAATTATTGTCAACGTTCAGAGAGTCTGGCACAGTTGGTAGAAAATCAGGAAGCGGGCTCCGGAAAATATAGACGCAGTCCAACAGATTATCGAAGGTGCACTTAAAACATCTATGAGGAGAATTGCCCAAGACTTGCCCAACAAACCAATTAGTCAGTGGGCACTTGCGACTGCATCCTCAAAAAAAAATATAGGATTACATCCTTATAAAATCCAAGTGTACCATGATCTCTTGCTTGTCTTGCTCTTGAAAACCTCAATAAGGATGAAGCTATGGACAACATTTTCTTTTCGGACGAAGCACGTTTCCACTTCTCAGGTTATATCAATTTCCAGAACATGAGATGGTTATCTGCGGAAAATCCCTATTACTAGGTAGAGAAACCGTTACATCATCTGAAGGTCGGAGTCTGCGTCGCCATTTCCCGCAGAAGATTGATGGTCTAATATTTTTCGATGGCATCTTAATCAGGAGCGTTATCGTACCGAAATCCTTCAAACTTTCATCAAGCAATTGGATTACTACGAATTGCAACACGCATATTTTCAGCAGCACAACACCCGATCGAATAATAAGTCGCAATACGAACCAACCTTTTCCTACACGGTCTTGTCATTTGAATATTTGTGACTTTTTTGTGTGGCCGGACATGAAACTTTCCGTATTCGTCAATCCAATTAACGACTAATGAACGACTGTCACTAACGTTGGATAAATCTAACCTAAAAAATTGGTTTCCATATCCCTTGTGTGCACTTGCCTATCCAATTTGTATGATGCCTAACACGATTTCCATGTCATAAAAAATATACTATAGTGTGGTGCAACATTTCGAAAGCTAGTTTTTCAAGACTTTATGTTGTGCGAGTTAGGGGCGAAGCTGCAAATGCATCAATATTCAAAGATGCCCCCCAAATTAGAGAAGAGAGAAGAACCCAAGATTAGTTAAGGCAACAAAATATCCCATCAGTACCTAAAGAGGATAACCCCCCGTATGTTCCACAGGCACGTCCTATAGAAAAGTTTTGGGCTTTACTGTGTAGAAAAGTTTACGACGGTGGGTGGGAAACCCAAAACGAAGAAGAACCACGACCAAGAATCTACCAAAAGAATCGAGAGTTTAACCCACTTACCGTCCAAACGCTGATTAGAGGCGTTCGCACCAAATTGTGAAACATTGAAACCCATGGCCCTTTCGCAGCTTTGTGATACATTATAATTACAGTTAAAGCTTCACTGAATCGTTTACTGTGCATAGTACCAAATTAAATAAAACATTTCAAATATTTTCCCAAAATTTTTTTTATATACGTTAGTATAAGCACTTTATATTGTAAAAATGTTAATATAAAAGACTAAGCGTCTTATTAGCATTTTACATATCAGACATTGTATGAAACTTCTCGTGCTTTAAAATAAGCAAATGGGCCGAAATATTTCCTTGCAAGCATTTCTGTATACGTCGACGTTACCGAAAGCGGCACAAAAGATATTGTGTACATTTTAAAATATACTCAACAATTAACCTTTCCATTGTTGCGCTGCCCTTTCTAAAATACAAAATAAACACATTACCGTTCGAATGCATTAATTTACAACGAGCTTACTTTTAAGTTCCGCAACGAATCCCGTACAAATTATGCATATCGTATGTACGTTCGAACGGGTCCGTCGCATCGCGTCGCATCCAAACAAAACCAAGATATTCATAATTTCGACGTCGTCGGGTATCCAATTACCGGAGTATCACGTTTTACGGCGGATATAAAATAATAGTAAATCTTTTTTTATGCTTTCCATATGCCCGCCTAAGCGGCTTACACACGATCCGACCAATACGGGGACAAATTATTATTATTAAGTCGTCACTAAATATGTACGGCGAGTGGATATTTCGGCCGCATTAAAACACATTTTTATAATTAGCTTCGCTTTTTTTCCGAGGCACTTTCGTTATGGGCTTCGGGCACAAGTGTTTATTTATTGCCAGGTTGTAAAAAAATGAGTTAAGATGAAGGCATTATGCGTTTGGTGGTGGTAACAATGTATGTGTTGGTCTTGGAAACATATGCACCGAGTGTTGCTTTTTACGATTCACCGTGATTTATTGAACGGTCTTGGCGTCATAAATTCATGTGGACGCGTCGTTTTCATTAAACGAAACAGAATACACTTCATATTTGATAATTAAGGAACATTGTGTTAAGCTGGCTACTGGTCGTTGATGTTCTGCATTAAATGTATGGTAGTTAAATATCGTATATCAAATAACTAATACAGCCACTAGATTTGTAATCAATGCAAAATTACAAAAATGTAATGTTTAACTCGACGATCGCGATAACAAATTATTTATTGATTTTACGTTTGAGATAAATCAACATTTCCATCAAGAAATCAAAATTGATGAAATTTAAGTCAAGTATCAGGAAATTTTTATTACACAACACCTCGTTTCCATTTCACCATTGGCGCCGTTCGTAATTAATTAACCAAGTTTCACGAATTAAATATTTGCAAGGACGAGATAAAAGTAATCGCAACTTCAAATAAACTTCGCGAATGGCATTAAAACGAGCCGCGGCCGCTCGCTCGCCCGGCGTCGGCGTCGCCGCGGCGACAAAAAAGCACAAAACGTAACTTTACCTTCGAGATTAACCTAGGATTGATCCACGCCGTTTTGACATCGTTATCCAGGAGCTTGTAGGCAGCCTTTGAGATAAGCTGCGGCCCGTCAACTCCAACTGACGAGGGATGGATTTTCATGACCTGCTCTCTCGAATGTGAAGATCTGCAAAGATATATTAAATGACTGGAATTAATAGTCTCGACCTCTCGCAGACAAATTCGTCTGGTATCATATTTAAGCTCGCCGGAGACGAAACGGTAAATTTATTTCCAGTTTAATAATGCCATTTATGCGTCTGGATCCAATTCCGCGTCTTGTTTCAGGGACTTTGAGAAATTGTTGGGACGAGACGGACATTTATCTGGTTTACTTTCGCAAAAATGTATTCCGGTTGGAAATGTAACTTATGCTGTGTAATGAGCTCAAATGTCTATATTGATATTTTAATTTATCTCGATCTAGTTCGAAAGAAATTGCTCAATTTTTTTTTCATTTATATACTTGATGCAATATTAAGGAAACCATTTGTTTATTATTGCAAACGATTTATTTATTATTAAGTAAAGTAAACAATGCAAATATTTAAAACATTTTTTTCGAAAAAATACACCGAGTATAAATATTCCTGCTAATATACTATGATCTAAATGATTTTCGGGTATTCGGCTGCATATTCGTTTCGATTTGAGTCTTACTGTTATCACCAAGGCAGTTACATACTATTTCTAATAAACAAATGCAAAAAAGGCAATAATACTATTAAAAATATAATAGCATAATCAAATTATATATAATATTTCCTACAGTATAAGAATTCGAACAAATTATAATGGCACCTAAACCTGGAAAACGAGGAAGTGACCTGATATGGTCACATCAGCGTGCTGTCTACAAACTCAAAAATTTCGAAAAATCTCTTACTGACCAGAATTATAAGACATTGACCGAATTTTCATGAAATTATCTTAATTAAATAGAACATTTACAATAGACAAATTATCATTCCCGAAACATTTCCTCTTAAAGCTAATATTCGCAGAGATACAGAAATGTTTCCGAACTTATAGCCACATTGTGAATTTTTTTTGTTAGACTATTGCTGTATTTTAAACATTTTTTTTCAACATGTGACGACCTATTTAATTAACGTACTTTAAACACAACGATTCAAGTTGATTGCAGCACTACGTAATGTTCCTTAGCTGTCCAGAAATGAATAGCCGTACTGTTCCTTCATAAGTAAAACGAACACCCCCAATTACATATCCATTTAAGTTAGTTATCAATTACCATCCACTTCTCCACTTCTCGCGAAATGGAGCACCGTTTCGAACAAATAAAAATTCACACAATGCACAATCGATTCCAGCGTACCACTTCATCGAGTGGCTATTACGATTCCTCCTGCCCGCGCCCCACAACGTCGTTCCTTTCAAAACCCCGTCGTACTCCGTTTCGCAATTTCGGCGGCGCGCAATTTATCAACGGAGAAGAATTCGCAGATCGAATTACGGGCCCCACGAAATACGGAAAAACAATAAAACAATTTAAAATTTAAGTCACGTTAGGAGAATATGCGCCGGGGAGCCGGCTCCATAAATCATAAGGATCTTTAGCCGCCCCCGCGACGCGGACCCGACGTCTTTTGCATCCCCGACGAAACGGGACCCTCCGTGTGGGGATGGCGAATCGATTGACTGCTTATGAATACAATCTGTAATGGCAAGAGGAGATTCGCCGAATGGGCGAAAGGGCTCACGCACTTTAAAAGGTTAAGGTATTAAAGGTAATGAAGCGTGCGAGGAACTTTTAATTGAAATTTTCGTCGGTGCGTTGGGCGTTTAGCCGATCGAGGTTGATGTCATTTGCAGACGGGATGCTCTGGATAAGTCTACGTGTGCGCAGTGCATATGTTTTATTACTTCCACCCTTAATACATGTTTCTTGATTTTAAACTAAAGTAGCTATAAAATTTTATGTTGGTAAAAAAATAAAAAAGGCCACATTTTGTACGTAACTTAACCGATCGTGATATTTTGAAGGCATTGTAGGTAATAGTAAACAAATTTTTACTTTGAGATATTGTTTATAGACATTCATAAAATTTCAAATGTTCAAAAGTTGATTAAGGACGAATTAAGGACGAATACGATCAGTATTACGGTCCACTTTTAGAATTTTAGAATTTGTCTACTTAAATTCTAAATTATTTGAACAGGTAACAAGAGACAAAACTACAATTGAACCAAAGTAATAAGTGATTAATACTAATAATGTGATAAATTGATTCAACGTCAGTCAACGCCTACTATGTCAGGACGGTTTTCACACCCTATTTTCTTTGCTTTTAAATTATCAGCATATTGTATTGTATTGTCACTGTTTAACGTTGCTCTCTAAAAATGCAACTATCTTTATTTTTTTTTTTCATTTTTAGGCCACAATCTATCTCTTTCCACTATCCAGCGTTGAAGGTAAACTTAATCGATTTTTGTTTAATTTTCTTTTCTTTTTTTTAATTGTTATATTATGTTTTGCCAGTGTTTAACGTTGTCCCCCTAAAAATGCAACTGTCTCCTTATTTTTTCTTCAATGTTAGCCCACAATGTGTCTCTTTCCACTATCCAGCCTTAAAGGACAACTTAACTTTAACTGTTGTGTAATATTTTGTCAGTGTTTAAGGTTGGCCCATAAAAATGCAACTGTCTCCTTATTTTTTCTTCATTTTAGATCACAATCTGTCTCGTACCACTATTCAGCCTTGTAGCTCAACTTTGTCGATTTTTGCTTAATTTTTTTTTTAAATATATTTTAGTAATTTCGGGGGAGGGATAAAAATTTATAATTAGTGCATAAAATTGGTGTTTTTAAATTTGTTTCAATAACAATTTTTACGATTCCTTATTTTCAAAAAAATCAGTTTTTTTTTATATTCCGAAATAATTTTATATTTTTATTAATTATAGTGCGTCACTTTTTTTATTTTTCCATTTCCCTCTCTACTTCATTTTAGTTGACCTTGATACCTGCATTCAATGTTGCGCTTCGTTATTTTCTATAATTTATTTCTATTTTGTGTTTATCTTTCATTTTCACCTGCCTTCTTATTTTCAAAACTTTTTTTTCAACTGAAATTTTTCTATTCCCTAAACTGAACTAACTATTATATGTTTGACTTTTTTGTTCACTGTAACAATTTTATTTTTTTATCTTTAAACAATTTAGATTTTTTAACAATTTTGTCAATTTTGATTTTTTTGGCACGTGCCAGAATGTAATTTTTCAAATTACATATTCTTGCATTTTCTGGAATTTTTGATTTTTTTTCAAAGTCAAATTATGTCCATAACGACCGATATACAAATCTGTAAAATATATTTTATTTATGGTTTTGCAACGAATATGCAAAAATGCAAATGTTGATAATATATAAGTACGAGTCACTTGAACACAATACACGTGTTTCGTTCCTGACACAAACACAACCCAAAAAATTCTACGTAATCAACCTTGATCTTTAAAAATAATTTATTAAGCAGTTCCCAGCAGAAATCGAACTGGTGAGTCACCACATCCAAGCCCGAATGACGCACTGTCAAATAAAAAATATATCCACAATAAATATTGGTAAGAACTGCGCAAATAGGGAATACTGACTAGTTCTTGCATGCGTGCTCTTAGTGAATGAACTTGTTCATTTAAAATTTGCATTTTTTGCATAAATAAAATTATTTTTTAAATACTTTAATTTCATTTTGTTAATTTTAACAAACCAAGCGCAGAATTTTCATAAGGTTTTTGATATACGATTCATTGACATTATGTTTCTGCAAATTAGGCTATTTTGAGTGACAAAGGTACAATATAACTAAGACACAAAAATGTGCTCGTATAATATAAGAGTCGTTTCGGTTATATTTAGGAAATAAATATAACTAATAAAAAAATCTGTTTGTTTCGTGCAATTTTTAACCTGCGCTGGTGTAATATCCGTCCGTTGAGTTCGTTGAGATAATCAAATTTAATTTATATTCACGAGAAAGAAAAGTGGGCTGTGGGCGAAGTGACCCAATTAAATTCTCGTATGAGTAAAAATCCATGTCATATTCAAGGGATTAATATTTAATCGTACTCGCGATAAAATGAAGCAATGGGTTGGGTTAGATTGAGTTGCGTTTGGTTTGGTTTGGTTTGGTTTGGTTTGGTTTGGCTGGGTTGGGTTTGGTTGGGTTTGCATTGGTCGGGTTAGGTTGAGTTTGATTGGGTTGGGTTTGTATTAACTTACTAAATAACAGTTCAATTTACTCCATTGTGAGGGAGCGGAGCTGCTAGGGGAGTTAAAGGGTGGGAGGGAAGAGGGCAGGAGAAGGAGGGAGGCAGAAAGAGTTTATTATGTTGCAGATGAGGTGACCAGGAGGTAGTGCGAGAGACAGAGGTGAGAGGCCAGGAAGGAGAGGCAGAGGGAGGGAGAGAAGAAGCCAAAAGAGGACGGCAAGGAGGAAGGATGATATTTTAATTGAGTTGTTCGGAAATGTGTAGCGAGTTCTTATATTATTTTAATTATTGTTATGGAATTATAGGTTTATTTATTTATTTACTCCATTGTGTCTGTAATAAATTTTCATAAATCAACTTGGCGTAATTTTCCAACTTGGCGCCCTTTTCTATCATAAAGCCTTCGGCCTATATTGAAAATTTCCGACGATTGGCTAAGAACAATTAAATGAATTTTCAAACATATAGATATTTAATACTACGTCAGTAAACCCGAACATATATTATTTTAACAAAACCACTCCAACAAGTGTCCAATTACACTCTTCTCGTACATTAGATACGTTAACCTTTACATGGACATCGAACGATCGCTTCAGTTTAAACTAACGATAAATATTAGCTCTAAACATGCAGTAGAAAACAAAATGCCCCGAGTCGATCCGCACCTACGACAGAGCCGTTATTATTGTACTCGGAGAATTTCTCAAATACATTCACGTTTCGAGTCATTCGCAGAAACCCAATGAGAACGTTCGCTGCATCCGATAATTTATTTTATTCGCTAAATGTTTTAGCGGTCGCCGCGCCGCATTATAATGTCGCCCCGTAATTTGTATACAAATCATCGCTTGTTGTCTACCATCCGTCTGCTTTTACACTTTGGACGCACGCCATCGGCTTACGTTAAACTCGACGCCGCCGTTCGATTGTGATTTTCTAACGAGCCCGTTAAACCTGCCTCCGCAATGGCCAATTTAATTTATGAATAAAAACCGTGCACGTCGATGGGCACGTAATGAAATTTTGCGGTTTACGATTGGATGTCGTAAAATGCTCATGTTTCAGGACGTGTTATTTACGATCGCGTGTCATATCTCCTGTTAAATGCGAGGCTTCGGTAACCGGGTAACCTATTAAATGTAAGTGCGGACACTAACCACGGTGGGTATTACAGGGTTGATAAGATTTGATATTTTGTTTGGATCTGCTTTCGCAAATCCATGGGTGCTCAATGGTTTGGTTAATTTCATATTTGTCTAATTAACGATTTTTTTCGATAGATTCTCAAATATTATTCATAAATTTTTTCTCCAAATTTTTAACTAGTGTTTCTATTTAAAAAAAAATCCATCCCTGCCAAACGATAATATGTTGTCTTCCTTGTTTGTCTTTTGTCTTTCCACGGAACAACAGTTGAGGTTTTGCTTCTGCCTACGAGGCTTACTTGTACACTCTAACTTTTTACTTCTTCTGTTTCAAATTGCTGAAATTTATTTGAATTATGTTGTTTAGATATTTTTGCCATCTATAGCTTTTCATCTTTTACTAGTCTTTGTGTTTGCTACACGACAGCTCGATCTTGCCGCTACTTGTCTTCAGTTTTTTAAATTTTACTGCCTCACATCTAAGTACATGTAAATATTTTTTGTCAATTATGTTTGGTTCTATTTGTCTATGCCCATTTTTGCCAACCAAAGGGATTCATTTGTACTTCCGCTTTAAATAAGTTCTTTGAATTCTTGAATATTTTTACCACATCAAATTTGGTGATTGCAACTGGCACTTAATAAAAAGCAGTCTATCGATTACGCCACTTAAAAAAAAATACTTCGTTATCTCGCCCAATTAACAGCCGATAGCCCTAATTATGTTGTCACTTATAATTGGGCAGCGGCCGTCGAGATGAAGATGTATTGCAAAATTAGCGATGTAAATTATAGGGCGTACGGTGTAATTGGGGAAAGTGGCACACCCTTCAGCGTAAGCGGATTTATTTTAAGCCGCTAATTGAACATATGCGACGTTATCTTATTCTCGCGCCGATAAATATTGTTTAACCGTAAACGAAATTTCACCGTTCCGTTCGGTGCACTTCGTGCACGTGCAGTAAGACACCGTTCCGTTCTTTATCGCGTGATTAATTCGGCGTCGCCGTAAATTTTGAACTCGCAACATGTATCCCCGGAGCGTCTTCGCTGACCCAGCCGTTGTTCGAAGCCACGGATTTAAACGAGAAAATCAATTTCTTTCGATATTTTTGGAAACTAATCCAGTAAATTGATTCGATTACATTCGTAAACGTTGAATTAAATTACCAGTAAATAAGTAAGTAACGTGAACGAGGTGAACTTTGCCAAATCTAAATTTATGGTGAACTTGGTCGTGAACGGCGACAGCGCGTGGAAAAAAAATGGAGCTAGTGGCGCCACCTAAACAACCGCGAGTGAATTTTTTGGAACGTGGCCAGCGTCGCGACGGTGCGGTGGGATTATATCGCGCGAGATGTCGCTGCCATATAGTTTTTCGTAAAAGTGATTTATAAACATAACTTTTTTAAAGTGCGCAAGTCAAGCACTTGCAGGGAAATAAATTTACAGATAAACTTTACTTGGTGTAACCAAGTAATAATTTATATTGTTATAGTAATTTATAATAATTTTTAACTAAAATTTTAATTAAATACAACTCGGAAACAAATTTTTGTTTAGTCGATTTTATTTCTACGTTGGTCTTTCATAGTTCATAGTAGATGTTGTAGTACAGCGTCCATTTATGTTTTTGCGATAATTACAAGTTACTTTGCTTCGCCTCCAAATTATAATTTTCAAGCCGTTTGTAATTTTTTCGTTATTTGTTTTCCATTGTTTTTATATTAATTCCAGGTGTATTGTTTTATTAGTCAGTCATAGATAATGTCTGCTTAAAATATCATTTGCAATTAAAAACTCCACATACAGTGAAACTAGTAAAACCACATGTTCTAATCCCCAGTATGTCCTATCTCCTGTAAATGTAGACTTGAAACTAACACTAGTACATGTCCAGCTTTTAGAAAACATATACTAGTTACTTAATTTTTGCATTATTGCAGCACCAGACTTTTTATTCCGAGTATTCAAGATATCATTAATGTACATGTAAGACATCAATGCCTGCTATAAAGAAGTAGCGACTATCAAAGTACGTGTGGGTGGCAACTGACAACGCAGCGCTCATAAAGATGGATCGTAAATGGCCGTTCAATCGTAACATATAGTGGTAACCTGCAGGTCGAACCTTTTGCTGGCAGTTATGATATTTGGTGGCACATCTTTTCACTGTTTCCAGTACCGTCTTGATAGTTTTTGATTGTAAATAGGATTTTGCGTCTAATTACAGACGCTGAATTGATCGTGAACACCGTAACATCGGCTTTGATAATTGGAATGAATTTGATTGAAAATATATGTCAGCGAATATAATAAGTGAAGATGGACTTATCAGACTACACATACATTCGCTGAAAGTGCACCAGTGTGGCTATACAAGTACAGAGGCCTGGTTCGACCAATTAATTCAATTCTGTCAATCGCAGTGGTATAATTAACGAACATTCTTTCGAACAAAAATTTATGTCGGAATGCAATTTTTATTACACATTGAAATTGAAAATCCAGTCAAAGGAAAATTCGTCAAGTGGACCAATCACTAAAAACTCACTAATCCCCCCCCCCCCCCCCCCTTTATTATTCTATATTAACACATCTAGTGTCAAATGTAAAAAAAATCACCAGGGGCCAAGGAGTGTTTGTGGTTTAAATTTTAGTTTTTTATTTATTTTGTGGAAATTTTTTGGTGTCATACATTTATGAATGATGTGTTCTATCGAGAAAGTTTTCCGTTCGCAACCATGTCATTCAATAAGTATGACATATTTTACACTTTTTTATCTATTCTTGCAGATTTTGAAGAGTGAAGTTTCATCATTCGAAACGTTTACACCTTAAAACGTCAAAACGTCTCAAAAAATTTACAGAATCCGAGCTGTAAAAAATTGCTGAAGAAATCGACATAGAAACTTATAGCGCTGACGCCAACGACTATGATTGTGATGATTCTTTCCTAGATCCAGGATGGGAGCCTGTTGATTCCCCACCAGTCTCACAAGAATTATATGACAATGAAATCAATTGATAATGACAACAGAGAGATCTACCAGAGGACATCGCCCCATAAGCTTTTTCATAATCGTGAATGATGAAGTTATAGATTTCATTGCCATTGAAACTAGACGCATCACAAAGGAAAAGAAAATATGCTCGCATGAGTAAGTGGCAGAAATAAGGATATTTTTAGGATTGACACTACGGATGGATAAGTGCTAAACATTTACATTTTACCGATTTGTACGACTTTCTTAATTTTGAAATGTGCAAATGCCCGTAATGAATTTTTCCGGAAATCGTCTCGAAAACAACAGTTTCCTGCTTATCTACGCCCAGGATTTTTCCGGACTGTACTGTAAAGACTTTACAAGACGCAAAATACTATGTAACTATAGTTGCTAACAAAATTGACAAACTTGATTTTTGTGGAATTTGTCAAAATGATTTCTAAAATTTGTAAATTCGCCTTTTTGACGATTTCCGGAAAAATTTAATACAAAACACGTCAGTAAAATCTCCTACTTAACTCGGAGCTTTAAAATAGTGCATCGAATTTTAATTTAGTCCCTCTTCAGTAATGTGACATTTTCCTGACTTTTATGTAAATAACTATTACAGAAACCAGTTAATGTGAAACTTCATATTATCAATTATGCACCAACCCCTTCATCTGTAATAGTCTTCATCGAACAAAAATGATATTATTATATTAAGTTACGAAAATTTAATAGTTTATTTTAAACTCTACGAACACATGACTGCTTAAAATATAAACTTTAGCTAAAAACAACGTCTAAACATAGATTGACTAGGGGAACTGTTGGGCAATTATATCACGAGTCTTCAAGAAATGATAATAAAATCAACATTGCTGTTATTGTGAACAGTTTAACAAATCGAGTAACATCAACAGATGCAATCTGAAATAAGAAAGTGTTTTATTTTTATTAAGAAACACCAGCGGCGACGAAAAATATTACATTTAAGTGACAACTGATACAGCAGACCTCGTATACTAGATAACGACACGATTATAATATCGGTGCCTTTAATTTAGTGTAGTAATAATCATTTTCATTTTATGCTTCGTGTAGATACGCTTAAAGAAAATTTTATATCCAAAGTGCAAATTCAATGTTTTTATAATAATTGCCCATTACCTAGCAATACGAAATCAGTGCAATTTATCATTGCATATTGTTGTTTAAAAAAATCTGAAAAGGAACTCGGATAGAACACACAATGCGTTGATTTCCATTAGGTTTGACTCGTTTCCTTTTCATTGGTTCGTTGTACTCGTATTGCCTTTTCCGACGATTATTCCTTTCCTTAAAATTTATCGTTGTTGCCAGTTTCATAATTTTTGTGAACTTGAATTGCTTCATTTTCCTTAAAAATATTCCCGTCTTAAAAAATCACTTTTAAACCGATTTTGCCACATTACGACGAGGTGTTATGTGTACAGTAAACTCGTGAATAATTACAAGGCAAATATTCCCTGTCAACGACGCACATGGCATCTTAGGACGTCTCTGTGAACTGCATAATTATTGTATTCGTGTTGCTATGGAACAGTGCCAACTATCTCGTAAGGCTGTCATCGCAAACACGCCGAGCTTGTTACACATTAGCTAAATTGTATATTAACTAGGTGTTAACTGCAATATTTGCTCTTCACGCCTTCGTGTCGTTGATAAATTCATTTTTGCGTGTGACATGAAAACGAACAGTTTCATGGCGTCGTTTAATGGAAATCGTTTGTGAATATTGGATGTAATTTTATCAAGTGTGCATTTCCGGTATTGCCAGGAAACGTATAAACGGGCAGCCATAACGTCGCCTATTTTATTGCTCGCGTTGCCGTTGGTAATATTTGCCAGAACTATAGTTATTTTATTGCTTGGAACGGAGCGAATGTGTTTTCTTTAATATTTTATCTGCCGTGCTTACTAATTAAATTCTGGGCTAAAATCTACGACTTTGTGATTTAAGTTAGGACAATGTGATGTGATGTGATGGTGCAGTAAATTAAAAATATCGATCGTCCAACTGATTCTGAGCCAAACCATCGAAAGTTTGTTTCTCTAATCACGTGTGGTCCCATCTACACACAAAAAATATTTATAGTTTCGTTCTTCCAGGAATCCCACTCAGACCGAACGATCGCAGAAAAAACTTGTTGCGCGACGACTCCATCAGAATTTTCGTACCCCGGTAGGTAGCTGCCGCCCCACAACGTCGTTTCGTCTGATCCCATTGCATCGCGATTGCTCCAGAATCGGCTCGCCCTCTTTCTTCACACCGTCACAAACTTTTCTGATGTATAGGCCTCGAGCACCTGCTGTTTATAAGTTTGCATTTAGCACCGGCAGCGGCGAGCGTCTAAACCGGAAAAATGACGTTACTTACGACGCGCGCTCGGCCGCCGCTGGAAGTTTATGATGTGTGCCGTCAAATAAATTTACATCTTAAACAAGTAAACAGGACTCGTTCTGCCGCGGACGCATTTTTCGCGGCCGTTAATTCCGGCGGGATTATCCCCGACGTGAATCTTTAACGCGGCGTTAATTTCGACGAGGGCCTAAGACCGGAGAAATTTATGATGTTAGGTGTCGGGGCCATTTGTTCTTTGTAACGATGCGAGATGTTCTTAAGCTGTCGAGATAAGAACTTCGAAAAATACGGATGGGGTTAAAAGTTGACGAGATATCGGCTTAGAGGCGACGCTTAATGTTCTTTTACTTAAGCGAGACGCGTGACGTTCGAGTCGTTGGTTTACGAAAAGAAAAACGAAAACTGCGAGAAAAGCGTAAATCATATCGATAATGGGTGAAATTGCGATTCAAGCAACCATTTTGAAGATTTAAAAGAAAGCGTGCTAAACGTGCAAATATTAAACTAAAACAGAATTCCATATACGTGTAATGTTGGTGTTTTAAATTTAAAAAATATAAAGACTGAATTTTGTTCAATCAAACTCAAACTGACAATCTTAATAGTAGTACTTGCATCGACAAGGCTTTTACGCGCTGCTGACTCTGCTTGTACTCCTGTCTCACGATATGCTTTCGCCGTCTGCATTATGAATTATCAACATTGGATTATTTTCGTTTTTTCCTTTTAATTTAAAAAAAATATGTAACATATATGTCGCAAACATTTTCGATTCCACTATAGCGACATGCAGACATTTTTGCTACCCAATTCAATTAATTTCGAAACAAAAAAGCGGAGAATGTAAACGACACGAAATTTTAGTTTCGTTAATTAGCAACACAATCATTTCGACGTAATTAAATTTTTCGTTCCTACTGTTCCGTCTGAATAAATTGGACGTCAAAGACATATCGAAATTAAATTTTCATTCACACGCGTCCGACTTGATTTATTCGATCGTAGATCCAATTAAAATATCCGAAGTCGTCAATTAAATCACTATTATTAACACGATGTTTTTCCCCCGCTATCAATGACCAATTCATTAGTACAATCTAAAGTAGCACCGAATAAAAAAGCGTATGTCGTAAGTAGGTTATGAGTTGTTAGACGTGTGTACCGTTCGTGGTGCTTTGGACAAAAGGCAAAACATTTCAGTCGTGATTAACGATTTCGTATTTACGTCCAGACGAACGATATTTATTATGTGGTCTGCGTATCAATTAAACGATTATTTTTCTCAATTATCTTATCATTAACGTCCGGCTGGAATCATTAAGAAAACAAATGTGAATAATGATTATTTGTGTTAGTTACAGCTCCTAAAAAATTTAATCTTTTCATATCAACAATAAATATGTCTTTATAAGGTAGTACATAAAACCCGTGGTCGTTCATTTTTAAATCGTTAGCGTTTTTTGGCAATTCGTAACAAAACATAATAGAAAATCGTTGATAAATGTTTAGACAAAATGTGCTTTTTCAATGGGCAACACCCTAATTATATCAAGCGTTAATGCCTAAAGTTATTAAAGTATCAGAATGTTTGCAATTTCAGTTTCATGTGGTTGGGATTTTTACAATTTGTGATACAGATTCAATAGGTTTTTTTTTTCAATAGAAGAACGTTATTATACGATATTTTTTCTTTCTATCTGACTTTCTCTTATATGACCCAACCCAACTCAACCCATCCTAACACGACCCAACCCAACCCAAGCCAACCCAAACCCAAATTATGTCGATTTTTGCTTTGTCTCAAAAATCAAAACTACAAAATCCCCAAAAAGCACATGCAACAAATCGTTAAATTTTGTTAAAGAAAAAGCAAATCGTAAAAAATTATACAAAACGACAAAATCTGCGTTGGAAAAATTTACAAAAATTACAAAATTGTGAAATATCGAAAAAATATTATAAATTGATATAATTATAAACATTGTAATACAAAAAAATAAAATTAAAATTACATTTGACGTTAGGAGAATGAATGAGTTGGTAGCATTGGAACTAATTGATATGAATTTTTATTATATGTTGTTATAACGGAATTGTATAGAATCGTAGCTATTTGCATATCGCGCAGAACTGAATTTATTGACTGTCTACATGTGGGAATTTTTCAATCACTGGCCAGTCTTGTTGAACAACAAGTGCAGCAGATATGTTTATTAGTTTGAGAGATCAAGAGATGGTTAATTATTTCATTATTATTCCTCAAGAAGATTTTCATACCCACACAACATGGCATGACAAGAAAAGCAAGAGCAATAATTATAATTATAATTATTTATAAATTACTAGAAACCTGTAAGAGGCAAACGATGGTGTCGATTTTATTAAATTAACGAAAAATGTTGAAGAGAAACAATATATTAGAGTAAAAATATATATCTTTCTCTCTCTCTCCTCGCCCCCTTATTTCTTATCCGCCTGCTAAGTACTTCCATGAACTTTTTTTTCTCATCGTTGTTCGCACACAGTTTTAACTAATAGTATATTATTATACAAGGTTAAGGCCTTATTGTAGCATGCGTGGGTTTGGGGCACGACGAGCGAAGCGAGGAGCACTTCAATGGAACAAGTGCGTTGTAGCACTTGTTCAATTTTTTTAAGTTTTTTGACTTTTTCAGGCCATAAGCCTTTCTCCATTTACTGCATTGGTGATTTTTTACGTTTTTTGCAAATGTTTGACGATTTTCACAATTTACACAATTATTACGATTTTTTTAAATTTATTGTTCCACTTTTGTTTTTCATTGTGCTCGGTTTTTTAAATTTGTATATTTTTCAACTTAAATTTTTATTTTATTCTTTTTTAATTTATTTGGCTTTACTTCTTAGTCATTTTGAGCATTCTTTCTCGTTGATTGCTACAATTTTTGGATTTTGATAAATGGAGCGGTACAAATTACAAATAACCGAACAAATAGAAAAATATAAGAAAAGGTGAAAGAACGAAAGAACCTAACGATGATTATTTTTAGTTGTTTCCAAAATGTCTACGATTTCTCAAAATTTTATAGTTTTTTAAAATTTTTCTCGCTTTTATTTGTAGGATATTATTTTGCACACACTTTATCTAATTTCCCACGCCAGGCTTAATTTGGCTCACTTACAAAAATTGAATATCCACAGAAGTATCAAAATTGACGATGTAAAAAAATGTTGGCATTTTCAAAATCTAAAAGTCTAAATTGAAAGAAAAATCTAAACAGTGAAAACTAGACATTTTCACTGTTTGGATTTTTTTTTGTTTTTAATTTTCTAAAATGTTCATTTTCGACTTGCTCAGCTACAACCCAACCAAATCCAACCCAAAAACTGTAATGTATTTAATTTTTTAAAGTTTTATATTATTTTCATTTTTGCATATTTTCAAATTTTTTGTTGTTTTTTTAAATAAACGGATTTTGGATGTTTCCTCAATAACTTGACATTTCAAAAATTTAATTTGTTTATTTTTATCATCATTTAATTTTTCAAATTTGATATTATTTTCATTTTGCATATTTTAACATTTTTGGTTGTGTCAATAAATTGATAATTTTTAATATTTAAATTGTTAATTTTTTCATTTATTTAATTTCTTTACATTTTCCAATTTTTCCTATTCAATCAATTTTTTATTGTATTTGAATATATTTATTGGTTTTTTAAATGTTCTATTCTATTAAAATTTGTCGCCCTTACGTTTTACAATTGAACTTCAGCATCGACATTTTATAAAAGTTTACGTCTATTTGCAATTTTAATTTCTTGAATTTTTAGATTATTAACAATTAAAGCAAATTACCAAACGTTTTATATATTTTATTATTTTTGCTTCTTTAACTAACGACCCAACCCAACACAAAAATTTTGTTGTCGTTTTTGTAAAAAATCAAATAATCGTAAGACTTCTTTTTTCAATAAACATTTGTTTACTTTTTCCAACCCAACCCAATCTAATCCACACAACTTTGTCATCTTATTTTACATTTTGTAAAGTTTTTAAAGTTGTTTTTCAATAATTTTAGTTATTTAGCTCTTTTTGCATTTTTAAATTTTCTTTTTTTCCAATGTTTCTTATTTGTTGTCAAGTCATATTTGACATGGGGCCCATTTCAGTATCCTAATGAACCTATTGTTAACGCAAAGTAGATAAATACAATTTATCGTCTCATATTCTCCCCACTACAAACATTTGCTCTTGAGTTAATTCGACCTATGGCGGTACATAAGGAGAATAGGTACGGAAATAAAAAAAATGAATGCATGTGATTTTTTTATGACGGGCACAGCGCCAATGAATATAAAAATAAATCTATTGCATCCTCCTCAAAAAATATCTGTCGTTACGGCTCGTAGTGTTGCAATTAAAAAAAAATGCAACTTTATCAATGTTCATCCGAATGAACAATGCCATAAAATTAAATTCATGGGAGTAGAAAGAAACAGCTCTTCCTAGACGTCCTAATGACAAAGACAGAAGACAATCGCCCGAGGTTCACTGTATATGGAAAAAATACCAAGACCAGCCGTTATTTCCCTCAGTATTAAAGACTTATCGCAAAACTAAAAATGGTAGATCAAAACTGAAGAAATGAAGAAGACACATGAAAAAGTAGCCACGTTTAGAACCACAAACACGAAAAGCATATGAAATGACATACAGGGATAAAATGAAAAGATACGAAAATGAAAAAGAGACAAAAAATCTGAATAAACGCTCGAGGCCCCTGAACGTGGAGACCAGCACCTGTTTTACACCTTTACACATAAATGCTGCACACCAGTACTTCAAAAACCGTGCACTGAACAGCAAGAAAGGCGAGATCAATTGACAAGAACGCAGTAAAATATAAAAGCGATCCAGTAATTTCGAAGAAAAATTTAGATCAATCCGACTGACAAGGTAAATGTGAATTTGTAGAAAAGTTGATCATATAAAGGATCATTGATTGATCATATAAAGCAATCACAATTAAATCTTCTACAGGTACAGAGAATATATACATTTATTAGCATGCAGAATGAAAAACACTAACAATTATTATGAATATATAATAATGTGGGCCATGTGGCCCAGCATTATATCGACACATACTGATTAATTACCGGACTCGCTATGCGTTCATTGGACATATTAAATTAATATTTAATATTTGATCAATGGACGCCGAGCGTACCACGCATTTAAAATCAAAACGACGCTTTTAATTTCAAACGCGCACACTCTTATGGCGTCATATATTTCGCATTGACGCGGTTATTAATTGAGATAATTTTGCTAATTGCACGTTTCATCACACGTGAATGGCCATTCATCGCAGACCGTTTTATTAGCGTAATGACTTATTAAATTGTTCACTTCATTAAGTGAAATTAGGTGGCATACATTGCTAATGAAACCCATAGATGGCGCGAAATGAAGCGGGCGACAATTAAAAATGCAGATCTGTGCAGTTGTAAAGAATATACGGGAATACACAATGTGACACATTTACATATTTTTCATTTAAATGCTAAATGCAAGCAAAAGCTCCGGCAGGCGTCATCGATGTCAGTTTGGAATTATGTAACTTGAAATTCGGTAGCAATTTATTTATCGATTGTATTGAATGGGATTGGAGAAAATGTTTAAGAAACTCTTCCTTACAAAAAAATGTAAAAATAATAAAATATATAAATTGTGGGAAATAAATTAGGATTTTAGTAAAATGTGTAAATATTGGAAAAATTGGCATTTAGTACAATGGCTTCTTTTCATGACATCAGAAACGTCGAACAGTCTTTGACGTTGTTACCTTAAGTATCATCGTAAATTAAATTAATGAAAATATTTCGTAGTTCGTACACCTGAGACAAACTTAAATTGATAGGTTTTTTAATAATCAACAACTTTGGATAATTAACGCGGCCTCGTTGATCCACACTTGTTTAATTCCATAAAAAGCACCAATTAACAAAGAAAACGTCCAATTTAATATCTGCTTTACAACAAAAAAGATTTACTCATTGTGTCGAGACGTCAGCTTTTTGCTACGAAATGTATTCAGTTTCAAAGCTGCTGCGAGCAACTATCCTCGGAATGTTTTTGTTCAACGATATCTATTATTATTCGTCGCTGTCAAAGGAACCGTAAAAAAGTTAAATTTATGCTAACGACTGAGGTAAATTGTATTTCGTTAAAATTTCCTTAATTTTATTACAGTTTATAAACCGAACGGAGGACCGCAAAGCCGCTTAGGAAGTTTTAATTAAAGAATCAAAGAACCAAAAACAATGTAATAAAACTCGCGCACGGCTTTGTTGCGAACGCGCGTTTGCGAAATTTTGCGTTGCGCGCCCGCATAACTTGATTGGGAGCTTCGTGTGCGAGCGAATTAAATTTTAATTAAAAAAATACCCGACATACTTACTTTGAAAGATTGTTGTTGTTCGCAGTCGGCATGGGGGTTGGTATACGGGGTGGCAGAACTGGCACCGGGGCTCTTCTTTTGCCGCCGCTGACGCGATTAGTCTCCATATCTGAAAAACGTGAAATATGTTACTCGTTTGCATGACAGTTTGTCTAATGTTCTTTTTATACGCGAGAGTCTTTAAATCAATCTTTTAGGCAATGATTTATATTATAATTGCGCAGGATATTTTTTACTTCATACATGAAATAAAATCCACAACAAAAAAAATTCATTTTCCACGCATTTATTTGTATTAACTACACACATAGGCAATATGCAGATAAAATGTTGTTAATGTAGTGATCTACAAATTAAAGCAAATATACTCAGTGACAAATAAACTGCACCACCTAGAAGGGGTGGGAATTTTTGGACCAAATTTTGCAGGAATAGTGGACTAGGTCAGGGAAATATTTGATTAAAATTTGAAACCCAATCATCAAGTAGTCATGGGATTTTTGCCGTTTGTGTCATTTTTTAGAGGTGGTGATAGACAAGCAATTATCGAGTCATTTTTTGAATTTGTTCCACTTTTTCGGATCCCGTTCTTTAGTTTAAAGTGTTTCAAGTGTTTAACGATGCCTAGAGGAAGGAGACCTCAAGTTCACCAGCAGTTGAGTGACTTTGACCGAGGGCGGATTGTTGGTTTACGAGAAGCAGGTTTTTCGTTTAGAGAAATCGGCAACCGTTTGGGACGGCACCACTCAACAATAATGCGTTTTTATCAAGCGTGGTCTGAACATGGGGTTGAACGTCGGAGAAGAGGCACTGGGGCTCAAAGACGAACCAATGAACGTCGAGATCGCCGCTTAAGACTAATGGCCTTGAGAGACTGATTCTCTACAACTAGATCAATAGCTGATCAATGGTTAGGTGAACAAGGTCGTCCGATAGGCTTGCGAACAGTTTATCGTCGAATAAGAACCTTGGGCGTGGTGTCTTACCGCCCACATCTTGTGCTACCCCTCAATGCTCAACATCGCCAGGAACGTTTGGCCTGGTGCACGGAAAGACTTCAATGGAACTTGGAGTGGCATCGAGTTGTCTTTAGTGACGAATCGCGATTTTGTTTAGGAATGCATGATGGTCGGATGACTGTTAGACGAAGACGTGGAGAAAGGCGCAATCTTGATTTTTCGATTGCAAGGCATGTTCACCGAACTGTGGGGTTGATGGTTGTAGGTCACCCTTGCTCTTCATTCGGGGTAGTATGACCGCCCGACGCTACATTGACGAAGTGGTAGAACCACATGTTCTTTCATATCTTCGAGGGCTGAAAGACCCACTTTTCCAGCAAGATAATGCACTACCTCACGTAGCAAGGGTTTCTCTCGACTTCTTTGAAGAGGCAAATGTTAATCTTTTGCCTTGGCCGCCAAGATCTCCCGATTTGTCGCCCATTGAGCACGTGTGGGACATGATGGGTAGAAGATTGAGGAATCTACCGAACCCACCGTTGACAATAGAAGCTTTACGGCATGAAGTACAGGCTGCTTGTGATGCCATACCCCAAGAAGACATTGATCACCTGCTGGAATCAATGCCAAGGCGAGTCAATGAGTGTATCAGAAATAGGGGCGGACCAACACATTATTAAAGAAAAATCAAAAAGATGAAGTGTTTTCTTTATCAAATTTTAATCAATTGTTACCTTAGACTAGTCCAATGTTTCTGTCAAATTTGGTGCAAAAATTCCCACCCCTTCTAGGTGGTGCAGTTTATATGTCACTGAGTATATTTGTATTAACTATACACATAGGCAATATGCAGATAAAATGTTGTTAATGTAGTGATGGCAAAAAATTAGCAAAACGATGTGTGATGGCAAACATTTTTTCCTCTGGTCATTATCATCAATGCAATTTAAAGTATTTTGCAGCACTTCACAATTTTTTATCCTGCATGCTAAATATAAAAATTTTTCACAATCTATAATTTGCTACTACATCTATCTACTAATATAGAAGGATTTTCCATTTTCAGTATCTACTTAAATTCTAAATTATTTGAACACGTAGCACGTGACAAAACTATGTATAACAATAATGATCTCCCCTCGTATCTATTAAACTAGACAATTATTGACCAAACCCTGTCAAATTCATGAATTTTTAATCAATAATGTGCATTTATTGCAATCGTATTATTGCAATAAATACCACCCAATAGCTAAATTACACACATTTACATTAATTGCGTCGCAATTTAATAATTTCATTGTGATGTTAATATTGCGTGTAAATAAATTTCCATTATTCCGCCGTTATTTACTTTAATCAATTCAGAATAACATAATGAGCTTTATTTCAATTTAAATGTTAAATAATTCAGTTCCATCAAAAACGACGAGAGGGCGGCGGCGGCCTTTTCAACCGTTGGCAATAAATACGTGGAAAATTCATCATCGTTCGCTCCCGCGCCGAAGAGAAAGACGACGGAACGGTCAAACGTCGTGTTTTATAGCGAAATGAAATTTCCTGCCATCCGAGTCGATCGTGAGGCAATTTTAGAGTCGCTTGCTCGTGTGTAATTAGGGAGTGATTTTTCAAACGAAACTTTCTACAATCAGTTTGTTTCTTTGCGAGCGCACAGTTAATAAAACACAGGGCAGCAGACGTTTCTCAGAAGTTTTACCGAGTGAAAAGAAATATGAACTCGGTGTACAAATAAAGAACGACCGACTGACTGCCAGAGGAGTTTGAACAAATAAACTGAAATCTTCGTACGTTCCTTAAAGTTCCAGCTAGCTGCTACACATATCTCGCACTAGGGTATCGACATTCCTTCGCGTGAAAATCTTTGTATCTGTTTTGCATATTAATAATTAATTCTTTAAATGTACCTGAACTACTTAAACTGTTCAAGTAATTTATTCTAACATATTTTTTAACGTTAAAATATTTAACAACATTCGTTACGTCTCCTATTTATTTTCAACTTTATTCAACTTTTGCAACAGAAAACGAAAAACATACACAACGCAATTTTATTTACAAACGTTAACGTCGACAACAATTCAAACTCATTCCTTGCACTTATGTTTAATTCCATATAATTTACGTTATATTGACACAGTCCAGAAACGTAAAAAATGCATTCAACGACGCTAGGTAAACACACCAGCTACACTTCGCCTTGTATAAGTGATTTTATGTCGCATGAAAGGCTTATCAAATAGAATGATGAATCGTGTATGGTGTCGCCATTGCACTTAGCGATAAGGGTTAATTTTACGTAAATCGGCTTAACGTTTGATGGATCATCGTGTTAATTCTATTTTTGTAGTCCCCCTGTTGTTCGAGGTTATCACGAAAAACTGGCTACCTATTGTTATTGTGGTCCTGTAAAGGACGAATTTACAGCGCCAAATTCTGCGGTTGTTACATTGCGGCGCAAAATTGTAAATTATTAATTAAAATATTTCATATTGATTTGATTTGAAAACATTTTAATGAACTTTATTTGTGTGTTTTGCTTGGAACGGTGACTGTAATTAACCCCTTGATTATTAATATTAATTAATTAAACCAAATAACGTCCACCTGACATACGTCCTTATAATGCGACGACCATTTTAATAAAATATGGACTTGTTGAAATTTATCTCGTCAAAGCACAAACACAAAAAGAGAAAATCAATATTTATTTTCGAAATGCCACCGCTAGCTTACAACAATATTATCGTAGAATAACCAGCGCTCGAACGTCTACTTCAATTGCGTTATTGTTTGTGCTTACTCACGCACAGATTGAGACGCGCTAACAATGGCAAACACACATTAACTGACAGGTGTCGTTTATGTTAATTAACGCCAAATTCGATTAAGTTAATCGATCAGAACTGTCCTTTAAAGCTGATTGTCGCCCGATTGAATCGCCGTCATAATGAACAGGCCGGCGCGCGGTCTGTTAATAAATTCGAGTGCGACGTGCTATTAATACTTCAACGCCGCCGCGCAAACGGACCGAAATCGAATAGCTTGAAATCAGACACACACACACACACATCTGCAAGGTATCTAGGACAACAAATATCATCTGGAATAGGTTTATGTTAGTAGGTAATGAAACGAGTCGCGGTTATATTTAGACCGTTTGTTTTCGCTGGTACTGAGATTTGGATTTATGTCGGTGTTTCCTCTTGTGTTTGTAATTAAGCGAGTTATACTGTACTCGTTCACCAATAACGACTTACGAAGCCGTTGGTTAATAAGTTAAAAAATTAATTATTACTACAAGTTAAAAACCATTAGCAATTATTTATGTTGGTCATACATTAGTAACACAGTTTGGACAATTGGACGACCGTTGGTTTTATTATGGTCTCCTCAACCAGAAATTGGGAAAAGACAGAACAGTTGACACGCAATGTGAGGTTGAGCTAATCGAACATAGGTTAATTTAATAATTAAATTAATTAATTATTTAATCCCAAATAATAACATAGCGTACATATCGAAATTGGGTAGGTCATAACATGCAGAATTAAATGACAATTTTAAACTTCAATTTGCCGAAAGCTGAATTGATCGGAAACTTTCTTCGAAGGACTTCACACAAACTCCTATTAAAATAAATCCGAAAATGAACCAGGACAATTTAGAAAAGACCCAGAAACGACCGCACAAATTACAATCCATGAAACGCAAAAGATCTTCGTTGGTGGTCACTACGAGAACTCGACAAACATCCCGATGAACGTAAGCGTAACGCAAACGGCGATGCATAAAGCCGGCCGTCAAATTACATCCAATGTCATAAAATGCATCCGACAATAGACGAAGCAGTCATCCCATTTGTCTTTTCATTTTCCCTTTCAATGACTTTTATAGACGCCCACCTCGACCGGCAACGAAAACAAAGACGTTCTTCAAAAACTTATCGTCGGAAAACAATTCGAGGAGCCAATTCCATGCAGGTAATAAAATTCCCGATAAACAATCGACGCAATAAACCCTGCACTTTTACCGCGAGTGATGCATCATTTATGTCCTTTGCTTCATTACCAACTTGCGTGGCGTTATCGCGAATGCATTCGTTGATGAATGGAATTTTTTGTAGTTTTAATTATGAACGTGATAAATTGCCCATTAATTCCATCGATAGTGTGGTATCGTCGAGATGTCAAGGTTTCACGAGGATGCGGTGTAATTAATATTTGAAGCGACGTTCGGTTTGATCGAACGAGTTTAATAAACAATATGCATGTAAATAGTTTTTTCCTTATACATGGAGACAGATTAATTAACATATAAATAGCGCCTGGTTCAATAAATACACGACTTGCATTAATCAGACGTTAAAAACAAATGGAAGGATATTCTGCCTTGAACTAGCGATTGGGTGGTACAGGTTGTGGTGGCGTTCACAGATGGCGATGCGATGTGAAAATATTGCTATATCAACATTTTCACACAAGCAATCTCAAATTCCTGATTCTGCAGGATGTTGATGAAACAGTGAAACAAAAAACGTAATAGGTATCATACCTCTTATGAAGCTTCATTGATTATGATTAATTAATCAGAAATCAAACATAAACAATCATCAAGGGGTTATAACGCTTTGCATACCATTTTTCGCAGGTGTGTCGGGTGTAATATATTAAAATAAAAGTCAGTATGCTATATTTCATTATGTGAGCGCTATTCGGTTGCAGGCATATTGCGTGCACGTTAGATTTATTTCAAGACCGTCGACTGTCGATGAACAAGTCGAACCAATGAAGCTATTAATTCGATTTAATTTAACCAGCATGCATGTAAATAAACAATTTCTTACTGCAATGAATTAATGATTATTTATATTTTGCAATCAGGTTCCCACACAAAGGAGTTGTACTTTGTGATACTAAAGTAAAAATAAAATATTTTATATGACTTGTGCCAGTTTTAGTTTACTCAATTTTCTGCCACTGAATAGCTGGACGCTCGATTATTATTATTACGACAATTATTATTAATATACTCAGTGACATATAAACTGCACCACCTAGAAGGGGTGGGAATTTTTGGACTAGTCTAAGGTAACAATTGATTAAAATTTGATAAAGAAAACACTTCATCTTTTTTATTTTTCTTTAATAATGTGTTGGTCCGCCCATATTTCTGATACACTCTCATTGACCTGCCTTGGCATTGATTCCAGAAGGTGATCAATGTCTTCTTGGGGTATGGCATCCCAAGCAGCCTGTACTTCATGCCGTAGAGCTTCTATTGTCAACGGTGGGTTCGGTAGATTCCTCAATCTTCTACCCATCATGTCCCACACGTGCTCAATGAGCGACAAATCGGGAGATCTTGGCGGCCAAGGCAAAAGATTAACATTGGCCTCTTCAAAGAAGTCAAGAGAACCCCTTGCTACGTGAGGTCGTGCATTATCTTGCTGGAAAAGTGGGTCTTCCAGCCCTCGAAAATATGGAAGAACATGTGGTTCTACCACTTCGTCAATGTAGCGTCGGGCGGTCATACTGCCCCGAATAAAGAGCAAGGGTGACCTACTGCCGTAAGCAATAGCACCCCACACCATCAACCCCACAGTTCGGTGAACATGCCTCGCAATCGAAAAATCAAGATTGCGCCTTTCTCCACGTCTTCGTCTAACAGTCATCCGACCATCATGCATTCCTAAACAAAATCGCGATTCGTCACTAAAGACAACTCGATGCCACTCCAAGTTCCATTGAAGTCTTTCCGTGCACCAGGCCAAACGTTCCTGGCGATGTTGAGCAGTGAGGGGTAGCACAAGATGTGGGCGGTGAGACAGCAAGCCAAAGGTTCTTATTCGACGATAAACTGTTCGCAAGCCTATCGGACGACCTTGTTCACCTAACTATTGATCAGCTATTGATCTAGTTGTAGAGAATCAGTCTCTCAAAGCCATTAGTCTTAAGCGACGATCTTGACATTCATTGGTTCGTCTTTGAGCCGCAGTGCCTCTTATCCGACGTTCAACCCCATGTTCAGACCACGCTTGATAAACACGCATTATTGTTGAGTGGTGTCGTCCCAAACGGTTGCCGATTTCTCTAAACGAAAAACCTGCTTCTCGTAAACCAACAATCCGCCCTCGGTCAAAGTCACTCAACTGCTGGTAAACTTGAGGTCTCCTTCCTCTAGGCATCGTCAAACACTTGAAACACTTTAAACTAAAAAACGGGATCCGAAAATGTGGAACAAATTCAAAAAATGACACGACAATTGCTTGTCTATCACCACCTCTAAAAAATGACACAACACGTCAAAAATCCCATGACTACTTGATGATTGGGTTTCAAATTTTAATCAACTATTTACCTGGACTAGTCCACTATTCCTGCCAAATTTGGTCCAAAAATTCCCACCCCTTCTAGGTGGTGCAGTTTATATGTCACCGAGTATATTAATTACATAATAAAATTACACGCCTACCACACAAATTTCTTATAATTTACATAAAAAAGTAAAAAATTTGGCTATAAATGAGTAACCACTACGTCTCATAAATTTAAATGAAAATTAATCAATTCCCAAGTGTAAAAACCAAATTAGTAACACTGACTTTTATTTTCGTCCCCGGACACCACTCGAACGAACTGACGACAACAACGTCGTGTGTAACATTATCCCCGAATCAATCGCCAAAAATGTTATCTATTGACTTAATCGAATAATTTATGTGACTCTCGGCCATGCGACAGTGGAACCCTCTCCGGGCTTTGAAAGGTCGTCATAAATTCCACACTTTACTTAATTCACCGAGCGGCGGACGCATCGGGGACAAATCACATCACCCCCCTTCTGTGTCTCCGGTATCGTCGCATACATTACCGACACTTTAATGCGATCAGAGTTCAAGGCAGGAGCCTATAAATTCTGTTGGTGGCCACAATGAGTCATTCCCTATAACGAGATGCATCACTGACGCGGGCCGGCGGGCGGGCGGGCAAAACGTTAGGGGCTGTAATGGATACCGAGATATTTATAACGGGCATTCATACGGCGAAAGACTCTAAAAGCAGTTGTTCGAAACACAAAGGGTTATTTACAACATCGTCTGCAGATTATGACAGCCAACACGGTTGCCGGATTGCTTTGAGGAAACTGTTCGCTACGCGAAACTTTGCCAAGTAAATATGTTACTACGTACTCGGATTAATTGTTAACTAACTGTCTATCCTACTGTAGGAGACAGTTTAATTATTGCACGTTACAATTATTCATCGAGTACTGCGCGAAATTGACCAAATACAATGGAGCAATGACGATTTGCAAGCAATATTGTTAATGAGTCTATTTTACAAAATGGATGCGATTGTATAAGTCCCACAGATCTACAGAGATTATTGCTCGAATTATGGTACCCAAAACAATTTATCGCACACAGCTACATTCATTCATTCTGAAAAAATATCTTGAGTTAATTTCATTGTTTGATTTAAATATCACCGTAGAAATAAACGAATTACGAATTATTTACGAATCATGAATAAATGAATTTAAAATTATTGCAATTACATAATACACATTTTTTTTGTACGATTTTAAGACCAAGATTTTAAGACCAGCAATGAGCGGTAATAATCGAGATATAACTAAGTACAAACTCATGTCATTGCATTAAGCTCATCGCTAATCAGATCGGGACAGAAAATTTAAAGGTAATAAAAATCCAAAACATGAAATGATTCTTTGATAAAGATAACGCGTCTTAATAAAATGAAACTATAAAAGATTCATTGCCTAAAACACAAATGTGAAATGTATACACTATACAATGGATTACTCCATCAATCTGTCAATGAAATATAACCATTTAACAATATTGTTCAAAAAAATCGCGCAAGTCGAAATAAATCGAAAATGATTGAGCTACGACTTCTGATGTTAACCACAGAAACCCAAAAAAAAACTATGAAATGAACTCATTTTATTTTTATAACAAGTTCTTATGCCATAGTTAACGTTATTTCCGATTTATACCATAAACCGTTATTTACGATCTTATTCCAAAAAATTACACTTGGAAAATCAACCAAATTAACATTGCAACAGGTGTGAGCGCTCCATGAGCTTTTTCTAAAAACACTGCATTTTCATTCCTGTTCCTTCATGCAATTTAAACGTAAACTAAAACAAATCATAAATTTTGGTCTCCACATCTCGTATGTTAAACACGGGTCGAGCAGTTGCAACAGTGGACAATTGGTAAGAGAATGTAGCTAAAGTTTCGGGTATCAATTAAGCAAAGCACCGCGATGAGTAACATTTTTGTTTCATACATCAATCGGAACAATAGACACAAATTGACATATCCTGATCTAGATTCGGCAAAGCGACGTGAACTGCATTCACAAGAGATACGTATTTCATCATTCAGCAGTCTGTCTAGGGTCCGGAAGATGGTGTGGATTATCTCATAAGATTTCTGAACCTCTCAAAGGAGTTTGAAAAATTACTGGCCTCCAAATTAAACGATCCAGGTGCTAATAATATTTTGTCGTAATAAAAAATAAACGTAATCGACGAACCTGAACAAGGGTTATGTTATATCGTCTTAAGCAACTAACCAAAAATTTGGAAAAATATTATCATCAATATGTCCTATTAGCCACCACCGCGACTGTTGCAAATTATTTCAGGATTCACTCATATCTAACTAATAAGTCTGGTTTCATCGACTAAAGTAAACAAACAAATTAACATAAATTATTGCATTTGCTGTTTGCGCTAAGCTCGAAGCTCATTAGAATAACGCACAACGTAAACCCACCGACCAGAAAATCGCGTAATTATAACGACTGAAAATTGTTTGCCCGAGGCGCTTTGGAGAAAAATAGGTCGTGCAAACCGACGTGAGATTTAGAGAGCCTGTCCAAACACCATGTTCTGATCCGCGCGGGTAAATTGGATTAGTCCCAGTTGTTTTGCAACCGTCCGAGGCGAACGATATCTATTATTTTTGCAACCGGACCAGTCAAACAATTCTCATGGAAACGGACGCGACACGTGCACGCCACGTGACCGACATCGGTGCTCTTTCAGCGTTCGATCTGGGAACCGTGTGTAATTGTCGGCGCCCGTCGCGGCTCGTGCGTAATGCATTATCAATTTGGAAACTGCATTGAGTTATATCAGCGCCGACGTTTTATTTATTTACCAACACACGGTTCCTGCGCCTCTATTTGGGCGGCGGGCAGGAACGAGTTCACTAAGCCCCCGAGTAGCCGCGAACACGTTTTAATAAATGATTCGTTAACGATGGAGATGTTTTCATTAAAATCGTTTTGCTCGCATTGCCTTTTTTTCTTTCCGGTGTGCTTCGGCGTCTAACGCTGCGTGTTCGAGTAGGCATGCATTATTCATGTCGTGGAGGTGCTTCGGGTCAGGTGGAATGAAGTAGGTCCGCGATGAATTTTTAATGTGATAATTTACCGAAGAATGTTACTCGTGAATTTGCTTGAAATTACAATGTGGAGTTAAAAGCGGATCTGTAGTCCTGCAGGAAAACATATTTTTGTACTACTTATTGTGTGCAGTGGATACATAAAACGTCGACCCACGACGTCGACATTTCCGTTTCATAAAATATATCTAGTTCCTTGCGCGTTCTTCTGCAGTATTGTTTCAAAATTTTTTAGTTAATTTATATTTCGATTCGTTTCGATATAAGCAGAACTCCATTGTGCAAGAACCAATCAGTAAACTTCATGGTAACCCATTACCCAACATGAATCAATTATAGCACAATGTATTCCTTTAACATCGAAATTGAATGCACAGAATGGGCGGGTTCACTGATGGCGTCATTACTAGACAGAAACGCTAGTGTTTGAACATTCACACCTAATTTTTTAAGGACGATAAATTCTTTCATTTTATAATTGGAAATAAACTACATTGTAAAAAATTCAACGTTATTATAATTTCATTCATGGATGCATTAGGAAAAAGAGAAATGTTATCCAAAGATATTAACTTGAATTATTTAAAACAAATGGCTGCAAGGGCCACGTAGCAAAATTATTCTAAGAGGTAACATTTCTAAATTTTATTGTCAAAGCCAAGATGATAATCATTGATAAAATATCTATCGTATTAAAAATGAGAAAATATTTAAAATAACAAGATATATCAAAATTCAAAAATTAATCAAAAAGTTGAGATGTCGATGTCCAAATTTTAAAAATATTCTCTAAAATGACAATTGGCATAAATATTAAAAATTTAAAACGAGTGATTCAAAAATGTAAAAAAATATCTCATTTATATAAAAACCACAACAAAATATATACGAGGGGAGATCATTATTTAACGTCCGTGACATAGTAGGCGTTGAGTGACGTTGAATCAATTTGATCTAACTTAAGTACATAGACAGGTTGTCGCCTAAAAGAAATTCATGAAGACATGGTAGGTGTATTAGGTGAGGGTGCCGTTTCTTACCAAGTGGTGTAAGATATGCCTCGAGAATTTAATTTGGGGCGACAAACATGTGAACATGCGAATGGTGCTGGACGATCAGTGACTATCACTGCAATTTTTTTCCAGAGGAATCAAAGGTTTGGAGCATCGTTCGATCAAATGCATCGACATTCAGGGAGATTATGTAGAAAAATAAACGTTCGATATTTTTTCAATTTGTTTCCTCCTATGTTGGGGACCGTAACTACTGATCTACCCTCGTATATGAGAAATACAAAAATTTTTAAGATGATCGAGATTTTAAATTAAAATAAAAATAAGCGCAACATAATACACTAGTAAATCATTTACGTATGAAAAGCATATTGATTAGTTCATAATTACAAGGTAACGTAATACGCGATACTCGCAAACGCCCCGAATGGAAGTGCTGACTTATACCCGCGAAGCTAAAACGTTAATTATTCATGAGGAAAATGCGACTTTGTTCTTAAATGAAATCTAATGTCCCCGGTCACGTAATAAATCGTTCGGCATGCAAGCCGAGTAAAAATGGCAATCTTTTCGAGAGAACGTAAAAGTCATGTACGCAACATTCATATCTGTATTTTATCTAAGTGTGCTGCATACTTTCACAAAATACCTCACGTGTCGCCATTTATTCATTCCGTTCCGAATCTGGTCGGACGCAAGACCGCGGAAGAATATTTTCGTCGAACGTATCGCTGAATCGCGGCCGTAAATCTTTCCGATTTGTTTCGGCGAAGTCGGTTGCATATATATTGAATTTTAAAACGATAACTCATCATAAACTATAATTGTATTTTAATGCGGGGAAACACTATATTAATAGAGAACTTTTCACGGCTTCTTAAGATTTAATTTCATTTAAGAAAATAATTACTTACAAACTCTTCAAGGGCATAGAACTATTAAAATTTCCAACGCATCGTCATACAAACATCTTAATGATTACACCAAGGAGTTCATTTGTGTATGCTGTACGTTTCATGGTTATCATCCATCAACAAACCACCGGGGTAAAAATGCAACGGTTACGGGCCACACGTCAATAAATATTTACGTGTTTTGAGTCGGTGTTTCGTTTTCACCATTTTTTATACTATCGACGCGTATCCAGCCGTTCATGAAATGGACTCGTCGATGAAAGAGAGAAACGTGGACGTGCTTCATGCACGATGTGTAATAAAGATAATTCCGGTTAGGTAATCGTTCATTGCTTTCGATATAACCTTTCAAAGTTTATGTTATTACGTATGATTCACGTCGGAATAAATTTTATTGTCGCGGTAACTCGCTCCCCGGCTACAATAAAAACGTCCGCGTACGGCGCGGAATTTAATATTCCCGCGAGTCGGCATTAAATTTATTAATTTGTCGAAAAAATGGCAAGTCGAGGCAGGACGATCAAGGTATAAAAATACACTTAATATTTCATCTCGCGTTTCAACTTGTGCTTGTTCCGAACAAACATGTTGTTTAGTTCGCTTTTTAGCGCAGCACTGCCGCTCGAAGTTCCTTTAAAATATAATCGCATAACGAAGTTTACGACGTCGAGGATCAAGACGTGAATTACGTGGAATTGTTACCGTTTAGGTCTATCCGCAATGGAAAGATTTTAGATGATAATAATAATAATAAAAAACGTCTCTATTTCATCGGCATATATTATTCGAAACAGTTGCACAAGTGCTACAACCTGGTCTTCCAATCATTCTTTTAAATGTAATTCCAGTACTAAGCACACTGGCTTAACCTGTGTGTTTATGATCACGGCTTCGCACAATTGACAATGTCAATCCTATATGAACGATCGCGACCCCCCTCCCCAAACGTTCTACCTACTAAATAATTTTCTTTGACTCAATACTATCGCCATTATATACTAAGTGACAAAAGTAAAAGAACACCAAGAAGTAGTCATTCAATTGAATTGATTTTTATATATTACTAGATGACTAGGTGTCAACCGATTTGTAAGCAAACAACTCTCTTGGAAGAAAATTCTGAGATCATCGACATCTTTGTTTTTGGTTGCCAATATTGCTCGCTCACTCAGCAAATTATGGTTTCTGAATTGTTGCTTTTTGTCCCTAAAGCACGATAAATAAGCTACTCTTTTGAGTCGACGAAGTGACAAAAATTCGCCAGTAGTGTAATTAATCCGGTCGAGGTGTCAACTGCGATCTTACCATTTCCAATATCTAACAACTGCTTCGAAAACATAATCGCAGTTTGATCTTGTTGCAAAAGCACTCGCATGTTAGCTGTTAATTGGAGTATCTTTACGTGCCGCCACAAATTAGATGATTTTAAGTAGGCGTTTAGTTCGCCAGCAACAGTTGATCGGGAAATAATTGGAAGAGTCTAACGAAAATCACTCGACAACAGAATCATGGCTCAATCAAAAATGTTTTGCTTGTCACGGAGATCTTTTAAAGTTCTGTTCAGAGCCTCCAATGTCCTCTTGTGGGTGATCGTACATTCATCCCAAACGATCAATTTGCATATCTGCAGAATCTTCGCCATTGCGCGATGTTGCAAACTGGTGCTTCGTTGATTTGCATGTTTAGTGGTAATTTCAAGGCAGAATGTGCAGTTCGTCCACCTTCTAATAATGTTGCAGAAATTCCAGACGAAGCCAACGCTAGGGTTACTTCATTTTGGGATTTGATCTTTGCCAACAGCAGTGAAATTAGGAACGTTTTTTCAGTTGGTGTCGGAGCTTTTCCAGAGTCTGTGGAGGACGAAGTAACTGGCCCAGTCGTCTGCCGATAATATCCCAAATATGTTCGACATGGTATAGGTCAGGAGATCTTGGAGGCCAAGGAAGTAGGGTTACTTCAACTTCTTCAAAAGAAGCCACAGTAACTCTGGCAATATGCGATCGGGTTTTAGTAAGGTGTGAAGATACGGAAGAAGATGAGGCTCTATAATATCCGCAACGTATCGTTGAGCATTCATTGTAGTACCCCTAACGAACACTAAGGGTTATCTACTACCATACCCAATTGCCCCCCACACCATAACTCCAATAATTTGGTTTACAAGCCATTAAAACTGTGGATGTCGCCATTCCTCACGTCGTCTCCTAACCCTTATCCGACCATCGTTCATCCCAAGCAAAATCGGAATTCGTCACTAAAGACCACCTGGTGCCATTCTTCATGCTCCCAAAAGATCTTATTCGTTTGTCGATGGTTCTAGTGGTTGTTACCTTTCTACCTTCTTATTCAAACCATTGGCCCAGAATCGATCGGGTGGTCGAACGATCCCTCACAGCCAGAAATCTTAAGCGGCGGTCTTGACGTGCTGTTATTTGTCGGGGACGCTCTGAACGACTGGATCGTTGTCCTCGTTCATCCTCAGACCAAAGATGATTACAGTTTGCCACAGCTGACACCGTTCTGTTTAAACGGGTTACAATTTGTCGAAAAGATACCATTTTCTCGACCTCGCTCAAAATCACTTAATTACCTAAAATTAGGACCACATTCGTGGTACAAAAAAATCCAACGGTATTTTTTTTCTATAAGTTTTGTAACATATAAGCAATTTTATTCGTCAAAACAACTTCAATGGAAAAATGAGATGCACATCTATAATAACATTTTTTATAGAGTTGCACATTGGACGCATATGCTTCATTGAATATGTATAAATACAATTAATGCAAATTATCACCAGGTGCACGTTTCCTGCTTTTACGTAAATTCCATTCGAAAAAGCGCAACTCACGACAATCAATGTTTATTGCCGTTAGAAATCCCCAAGTGACATTTTCGTCCTTTTGAAGACCTCGTCGCATTTAAAACTGAAACGCCGCACCATAAAGTATTTAAATAGCCGGCGCACTAGCATTAAATAAATTTAAAAAAATGCACAACAATGGTGTAAACGCGCAAGATAAGCAGGCGCCATAAATTCGGAAGGCGCATTGTGCGGTGTTAAAAGTATTACATCACTGCTCAAAATTTTCAGTTAATTTGGTAAGAATGCGAAATTTCCCGACTGCGCGGGGCGATAAACCTCGTTTGTACGAACGATTAATTTTGTCAAACTGCTCCGGCTATTTTCCTAGTTTATGTTGTGTCATAAATTCGTTGCTTCCCAGTTATATATTTCACACGCCATTTTAGAAAACCTTTGTAAATAAATTGCGTTACAAAAATAGTTTCGATCTACCTTATTAAAAGAACATTGATCGCTAACCAATTCATCACGCCATCAATTATTATTTCACTGCATCATTAGATTCGTTCTCATTGCGATCGACGTAACACAAAAGGCACATCGAAACCACCTACGGATATTAATTAAAAGTCGATAAACTTGACCCCGGGCGTTGCGACGGACGTTCTGGTCTCCGATATTTATCTGTAACCATTTGTAGTTGTATTGTGCGCGTATCGCGTTGTCGATCAGACGATTTGTAACAATTATAACGGTACGTACCGCTTCGATTTTATTGACGCCGGTATTGCACAATGGTATTTATGGTAGGAATGCCGGCGGACATAATAACTAATTGTGCCCCTTGTGAGATAACGTTTATCCATGTTGTGCGTTGAACAAACTGCTCGTATTAATATCGATAATCATCAATAACTGTCTTTTTTGTGGTGGTCGCGTTATCTCTCCCATTGATGTTACGCTGAGATTAATTGTTACTTTAAAGCATTGCTTTTATTTTGTTATTTTTGACGTGGAATTATAAATCGACAGATATGGTAATTTAAATGCAAAGCTTCACGTTACTAATTTTTATATGCTCAGTGACATATAAACTGCACCACCTAGAAGGGGTGGGAATTTTCAAACCAAATTTGGCAGAAACATTGGCATAGTCTAAGGTAACATTTGATTAAAATTTCATAAAGAAAACACTTCATCTTTTTGATTTTTCTTTAATAATGTGTTGGCCCGCCCCTATTTCTGATACACTCATTGACCCGCCTTGGCATTGATTCCAGCAGGTGATCAATGTCTTCTTGGGGTATGGCATCCCAAGCAGCCTGTACTTCACGCCGTACAGCTTCTATTGTCAACAGTGGGTTCGGTAGATTCCTCAATCTTCTACCCATCATGTCCCACACGTGCTCAATGGGCGACAAATCGGGAGATCTTGGCGGCCAAGGCAAAAGATTAACATTGGCCTCTTCAAAGAAGTCAAGAGAAACCCTTGCTACGTGAGGTCGTGCATTATCTTGCTGGAAAAGTGGGTTTTCTAGTCCTCGAAGATATGGAAGAACATGTGGTTCTACCACTTCGTCAATGTAGCGTCGGGCGGTCATACTGCCCCGAATGAAGAGCAAGGGTGACCTACTGCCGTAAGCAATAGCACCCCACACCATCAACCCCACAGTTCGGTGAACATGCCTCGCAATCGAAAAATCAGGATTTCGCCTTTCTCCACGCCTTCGTCTAACAGTCATCCGAACATAATGCATTCCTAAACAAAATCGCGATTCGTCACTAAAGACAACTCGATGCCACTCCAAGTTCCATTGAAGTCTTTCCGTGCACCAGGGCAAACGTTCCTGGCGATGTTGAGCAGTAAGGGGTAGCACAAGATGTGGGCGGTAAGACAGCAAGCCACAGGTTCTTATTCGACGATAAACTGTTCGCAAGCCTATCGGACGACCTTGTTCACCTAACCATTGATCAGCTACTGATCTAGTTGTAGAGAATCGGTCTCTCAAGGCCATTAGTCTTAAGCGGCGATCTCGACGTTCATTGGTTCGTCTTTGAGCCCCAGTGCCTCTTCTCCGACGTTCAACCCCATGTTCAGACCACGCTTGATAAACACGCATTATTGTTGAGTGGTGCCGTCCCAAACGGTTGCCGATTTCTCTAAACGAAAAACCTGCTTCTCGTAAACCAACAATCCGCCCTCGGTCAAAGTCACTCAACTGCTGGTAAACTTGAGGTCTCCTTCCTCTAGGCATCGTTAAACACTTGAAACACTTTAAACTAAAGAACGGGATCCGAAAAAGTGGAACAAATTCAAAAAATGACTCGATAATTGCTTGTCTATCACCACCTCTAAAAAATGACACAAACGTCAAAAATCCCATGACTACTTGATGATTGGGTTTCAAATTTTAATCAACTATTTCCCTGGACTAGTCCACTATTTCTGCCAAATTTGGTCCAAAAATTTCCACCCCTTCTAGGTGGTACAGTTTATGTGTCACTGAGTATATATAAAATATTGGTCACGGCAAAAAATGTCGGAAGATGAATCAATAATTCGATAATTTCAAAATTAAAATAATAATTTTGAAACTGCCTTGTACGACAATTAAAGTTTAATTGACAAAAGTAAATCACAGCTGACCGTTAAATTAAAATACGAATTAAAGAGTACTTTCAGTTAGTCCCATTTGAAACCGTTACTTGCAAACGTATCCCATAATTGATAATTCGAATAAATTGTAATGACGAAGTTACATAACTGCGGTCACGGTTGTCTTTCGAGCAATTGTGATTTAGAGTTACGCTCGGTAAAGCGAATCAGTGTAGTAAAGTGTGCAGAAAAGCGGGAGTTTTGATTTATGAATTAATTAGTTCTGGAAAAAGCGGACAGGCGCCTCCGCAATCACACAAACGCGCCACGCCGTTCATCAAATTTATATTAACTTGTCGCCTTTTTCTTCTCTCTTCACAAAGATCGCCGTAGAGAAAGGAACCCGACGGATCCACACCGTTTCCGTGAGGAAGAGAGAGAAAAAAAAACGGGGAAAAGCGACCGCTGTGCACGTAGCGAGACAGATGCGTCTATTAGCGGCAATAAAAAATCACCGGTGACTGACGGCTATTGAAATTATTGTCTATCCAACAAAAGCAGCGCTCTAGGCCATGAAAAACGCACGCTGCTGCTCCACTATGTAATTTACACATGTTACAATGAAGACCTTCGATCCACTAAAGCCGGATTAAATATGCCACGGTCCGACGGGTAAAATGCACTGCAACGTTCATCCGTACGATGACTATCAAAAGAAATTCAATTCGAACAGTCAAGTGCAATTGCCGCCGTAGTTCGACAGCGATCTTCCTTTGTTCGTCTGAAGGGGGGGGGGGGGGGGGGGGGCGGAACGAAGACGCCCATCCTAAAATCAACATTACCTCAACGGAAATTGCATTCGTTTTTAATGGAGTCGTTTAAGAGCTTGTTCGACGAAAGTAACACATTTTCAAAATTACGCATTTTAATTAAACGCCGTTACGTATATTTACGACCAAAAATGGCGGTTTTGTATAATTATCTACGATTCTGAATCACATTCTGTATTCAATTCATAGATACAGTACCTCACCAAATTGTAAAATAATGCAATACGAGTATCTGCAGTCAATGTTGCAGTCAAAGTTTGATAAGTTGGATTTTTAACCAAGTCAAAAAATTGGCTACGACCAAAATTGACAAATTAAAATAATACCATGAAAATGTGAGCGACATTCATACTAACGCCTAGAGCAAGGCAAACGCACGGCCCATTTTCAAGCGAAGCAACCGATCGTTACAAAAACAAAACGAAAACCGCCAGCGAGCGAGAACGCGAAACTTTGTATGGGAACTGATTTTTTCGTGCCGCGTCGCGGACCGGATTTTAAGATTCAGTAATTCCAGCGCCCGATTTGGAAATGCGAAAGAAGCCCATAAATTTCGAACGTCGCCGTCTCCAAAAACAGGTTACCTTATACGGCGTAAATCTATACGCATACGTGAGCCGGGGGACTCGCCGCCTAATCTTTTATAAATCGGCTCGTAAAGTGCTCCACAATAAATTTGATCGATTCTAACCGTCGTGAATAAAACATTTTTTCCGGCCGCATGCGTTTAATTAACGTCGACGATCTCGGTCGCGATACGGCGCGGGCTAATTAACGTGAAAGGACGTTGCGAGTTGAAAATTCGAGAGGCACGCGGGCGCCTCGGACGGTAACGCGTGAATCGAAAGCTCATTCGGAACTCCATAGGTAGCGGAGGATTGATGTTCCGCTTTGCAAGATAATTGATAACCGGATTCGGTTTTAAGTTCTTCATTGATATTGATACTGCGACAGAAAATATTCAGTTACAAAATTCTTTCCAAATAGGCATTACAAACACATAAAAATAAAAGTGACACATACGCGTAGGATGTGAGTTATGTAACAGATAAGTTAACACACCACAACATTTTCAGTTTTAGTTTTAAGTCAATTAAAGGTTGTTTTAAATATCCAATACGTCAGGTTTAGAGCCACGTACGTACGGTACTTACATGTACTTTAAAGTCGTTATATTAAATAAATGGCCAGCAGCACACATTTTATCCGTTTTTATCAGATCAATATTTTTTGACGTTATGATATGTCAGGGATTTTGCGCAGTTTTGACAATTTTATGAAAATCTTGTTTCTATTTTCGATTTGTTAACTCTCTGCTCTAAACGAAAGGTCTATTATGTGTAAGTGTTGAAGTTTTACATTGGAGTCCTATAGCTGTTCCACCAACTTTGAATTTTAAGCGGGGCTAGTGAAGTAAAGAATAATGTTTAATTATCTACAACTTGAAAACGATACACTTGTTTCTTGTTGGCAGATGTACATGAACACCAATCGATCTTCGCAAAATGGACCTAGAAAAGTTTTTTGGTTATTTTGACATTTTTGATTGTCGATTGTGTTTTCTCAATATTTTCTGTTTGGAATTTTATGCAGTTTTACAATTTTATAGCACTTTATAAAAAAAATATATTTATAAATTTCAATGTTGTCAATTTTTGTAAACAGTGTATGGTTTGCCGGATGGGAATCTAAAAATGTGTGACATTTTTGTACCACTCACTCGATACATTAAAAACTTAGAATCTAATTTATTTTGTCGTTGAGAGTTGAAATGCAATGCCATAACAGAATAATAATTTTTAACCCTGAGGTTTCACATCCATAAGTTTGGTATCAATGAAATTCTACACGATTAATTGTTTCACAAAGAATGAAATCATAGCCCACAATCTTTTCCAATGTTACATTGCACAATTAAAGCGGCAAGCAAAGACATAAATCTCATACATTAACATTCTTTAATCTCTGACAGTGAAATTAAATATTGCAAAATAAAAAGAGAACTTTGATCTTGCAATTGCAAGCATAGCAACGAAGACATTGAAGATATTTATTGGAACTGGAGTAACAATGTTAATCATTTTTTTTTAAGTTTCTATAACGGATTGGCTTTTGTCATTGACGTGTGTAATATTTTATTAAATAATGTTTAGTGTAATACGTTGTGTATTTCTTGTGAAATTTGTGTGTAACTTAATTAAATTAGTAAAATTTCAAGCACACTTTGTCCTAAAAATTAGCTCATTTTTAAAAAATATTTTGACATTATTTTTATCGTTTGGTCTTAATGTTCTCTACAATCCTTTCACATTATCCATTACTAACGTTATCCATTACGAATCTACAAGTAAATTATAATCGACTTTATTTTATGATCCGCAAACTAATCTTTTTCACTTTTCAGTCAGTCTATACTTTCACTACTTATCGTTATGTATCCTCCTTGCCAATTCTATCTTATAACCTGTTGGACTAATCCCCTCATTTGATGTTCTCATCTTCTAAAATTTGGGCCATTTATTTATCCCACGTTATTCTCGGTCGTCCTCTTAATCTTTTCTGTTGTGTTCTGGCACTTTTCTAACAATTCTCCCATTCTTACCATGTGCCCAAACCATCTTAATTTTTTAAGGATTATATCTGTTTTTTTTAGTTCTGATCTCAACTCTTCTCTTATTTTATTATTGTTGCTCTTTGATACCTCTTAAGAGCAATTTTCATTGCCTCTACTTAATTTTCCATTCTGTCAGTAATTGTCCAGCTTTCACTGCCATAAAATAATATAGGTTTGGATATAGTTTTGTATACGATGCACTTGGTGTTCCTTGAGATTTCCTTTTTTCATATGAACACATGGTTTAGAGCATAGTACACTTTTATGGCTATTTCTAATTTGTCATTTAATTCCATATTTCCCGATTTTTCTATTTCAATTCCTAAGTATTTAAACGAATTCATTTGTTATAACACCTTGCCTTCCAATTTGAGCTCTATTTTTAATTTAATCTTTTCAGGGCCTCCATCACCTCGTCTATTGTTATATCTTCTTCTTGTTCAGTTTTTGCAATTTTTCTTTGTTACTTGCAGCTTTTTGGTCGTCTTCTCATGGCTGTTTTTAATAATTCGTCGAAGTATTCGTTCCATCTTTTTATAATTCATCCTCTTCACCCCTCATTATTTTTAAAGTGTTTTGCCGTCTGTTTTTTCCTTGCCTAAGTGTTTTTAGTATTTTTTAAAACAGTTTTAGGTTTCTTAAGTGGTCCCTCTCTAATTTAATTCCCATGCTTGTCGTTTAGTCATTTTCACCATCATCTTAACTTTTGTTCTCTGTTCCTTGTAGTTATCGTACTAATCATTATTTTTACTATCCCACACGTAGCTGTTCTAAAAAAACGTCTTGTAAAATTAACCATGTCTTCTACATTTAGTCCATCTATTACCCTTACCATATTGTCAATCTAATTTTCAACACATTCCGTGTCCATCATCTATGTCAGGGACGCTAAATAATGATCTCCCCTCGTATTATTAAAGTGACTTGAGTATGGCGAATGAATTCAATAAATTGGTCGATCTGCACCACCAACCGGATGGTAGACTGATATAGATAAATAAATGGATAGGAAACTTTGCCCACAATAATCAATTCGTAGATAACAAATTTATGCAAATAATTCTCGCAGATAACGCATCGCATTAAATTGCACCAATTGCACACAAAGTAATCAACACGTCTTTTCATCCAATTACCTTCCCTACACGACATATCTTAATGCTCCACCAGTATAAATCCCACTTCAATTTAAACTTTGTAACGTGCCGTCAAATTGCACTCCGGGAAATTTGGACTGGCCATTGTTTCGTCCCGATGTACCGTGACATGAGCGTTTAAAGCAGCGTCATCCGATATCTCCCTGCGCCGGTTCAACGACAACATTCGCCGGTGACTTTTCGTCGCGAATGGCTCAACCACGTGTCGTGATTTTCTTTCGCTCCAGCCACCCACCTCGCCCGTCAGAAAACCGCGGACGTTTAATCCGCCATTTGTGGCGTTCGGTTCGAGCTTTCATGAAGTGGGTTTATTTCGAGTGCGAGGATCTCGCTTCCTCCTTTAAATAATTATTTTGTTTTGTTTAGTCACGTACGCCGTAAAAATGCCGGGGCTTATCTGCCCGATTCGTCGTGTTACTACCACTCAAATGAATGTGAAGTCACGATTCGAGATAGTTGCGCCGGTAGACGGTTTACATCGACATTGTTTACCGATTGCTTAATTAATCGGGGCTTTAAAACGTTCGAGCTCGCTTGCCTGATATATAAATTAAAAATAAATTACACGAATTATTTATCCGGGGCTTATCTAGCAGAGGAACGAAGAACGTTCAAAGCTTTGATGCCTTTATGTATTATTAAATAGTACGTCGTAGGAAGCGCGACGTACAAATAGCGACTGTATTTGCATATAGCATACAAATGATGAAATGTATAATAAATAGTAGGAATAGAGCTCGTAAATTTCATACAAAAGCGTTTCTGTTATTTTAATTATTTCATTTTTTATTTATTATTAATTATTTTAAAATAAACTTCTAAAATTCTTACTGGTAATATAATTTTTATATATTATTATTTACTGAATTCCTATGTGGCATTTTGGTGCATACGTCACAAATGTAAATTTGTGACGTAATCTTACAAGAATTATTTACAGTTCGCAAATGAAATGTTCAATAAGTAGATAGTTATAGACATTTATGTAACGAAGAATCGGCTAAACAAGTTGTACGATAAACAAAATTTCACTTTGTAAATAAAATTATCGTAAATCTTAAAATATATCTGTGTGGACGATTCAAATCAAATCGAGTGCAATGGCACTGTTTAGAGGTTGGTTGACTGTACAACACCCACCTCAAAGCCTATGTCATAATTCCTAAGGTAGAGGAAAGAAATAGTTGCGTCAACCTTAGGGGTAAAATATATTAATCCACCCAAACTAATTTGCTACTGATAAATTGCAATTATGTAACAATAAGAGTGTGTGTGGGTATTCACGTCTAGTGGTCTGATGAGCCCTTAGAGGGCGAAACAACTACCGTCACCCTAATACATTCGCTAAAATTTATTTTGATATAATAATATTGCCAAAAATATTTTTTTTCTTAATTTTTCTCTTTTTTTTATTCTCAGGAATAAAAAACTGCGAGGTGTAAGACAATGAAGTTAAGTCTCTTTGATTTATTCCTCTCTCGGGCTACGTTCTTGACTTCATTTCATTTACTCCGCCCTGCCGTGTTCTTCTAGGTCTTCCTCTTTCATTGACTTGGTATTTTTGCTCCGTACATATTTTTTGTAACTCTTTCTGTGGACGTTTCTTTGTTTTCGATTTTTGTCAGTGTTGGTTTTATTTTTAGGTTATTTTTAAATACCTCATTTCCACTCCCATCTCTCTTAGTTTTTCTCTGTATTTTTCTTAAAAATCACATTTGTGTTGCATGTATCTTGCTCTCGTCTATGTGACTAGGAATCCATGTTTCATCATACAGTCGTGATGGGCTTGTTATGTTTTGACAACTTCATCATTGTCTTCTATTTAAATTTTCGTTCTCTATTTGTGCTACTCCACGAGTTTCTTCCGCCACCAGTAGTATAGCTAGTTTAAATTTTATCTACTGATCTTCGATTATTTTCTTGGTCTTCTACGTTTCTCTTGTGGGAGGATTCTTTTGGTGTTTTATCCTTTGTGTCGTTTCTTTGAATTTGTAGCTTTTTATCTTCTTTCTTATTTCTCGTTTCAATTGTAATTTCGTCTATTCCTGTCGCTCATTATTTTTATCTATCCGATGGCTTTGTTGACTTCATGAATGTGGTTATTTCCCCCAGTCCAGTGGGATAGCTATATCGGGTTCTTAGATTTCCCCGCCCTATTTGGTTTGAAGACACTAAGCTTTTCACCTGAATAATTACACGTATCCATAATTTATTTTCAGATTTAAATTTGTGATTTAAAATGTTAACTTAAACTTTATATTTTAGGCAAAGGGTTTTAAAGTCGAATATAATACATTGATGACTTTTGTTTACATATATAATTACCAATTATTGTTACATCAGTGATGAAAACAGAACACAAACTATACGACCCGTTGTTAAGAAATATTCCACAGACACGCCTGCAATACGAATATCCGAAATCCAGACCAAATGAAAATTTATTATCCCGAACCGTGTTACGTAAAAAAGACACGGAAGAGCTTTAAAGCTAAAACACTGACCACCACGAAGATAACAACCACATTAACATGACATCGTGACCATAAATAACGGGCGACGCGCGTTTCTTTTTTGGAGAACCGGGGCGCTCGTTCGACTCGTCTCCTTCGAATTCCGACGGTGTTTTTAACGCGTCCTGCGACCCCTCGCGCACCCCCCCAATAAACGGCGTGTTTACCTTTCGAACGTGTGGAAATATAAACAACCGGGGGTAGTAAATTGGACGAATTAGGCTTCGTGACGTAATGGGACGGTACGACACAATAACATTTACGACCGAAAATAGTAGTGAAGGCATGAATTGTAATTTCGTTTTATCGCTTAATTTAGTACCGCCGTTCGAGGAACAACACGAAATAAAAGAATCCGACCCGGAGGAGATCCAATGAAATTTTCGTGAAAATTACGAGCTGATTTTAACGGCCGTGTTTTGCGTTTTACGTCCGGAGATAATTAAAACGTGGAATTTAAATGAGCCAAATTGAATTTCTGCGGTGGAAATAAACGTCGGGCGAAATTTCATGTGGGGTGTTGTATCGTTGAGCAATAGTTGCAATTTTAAATTTGCTGTCTTAAGCTTAAATAACTTCGTGTAATTATCCTATTAGTTGAATAAATTTCCTCCGCAGATTTCGTGACGTCCACAAATTTGACGAATAGTTGAATCACAGATTTAACCCTCGCACTTCGAACAACCCTTTTAATTTATTAGGAGCGGTCCCCGGGACCGGACACCTACATAAAACGAGGCATATATTTTAGTTAGCACGATCTGTGCCGTTAGTGCGCAGATAAATTAGTGCAAAGTGCAATGGGAGCTGCACTGTGCGGGGTGGTCGTTCGAATGAACCGTAACGCACACATCAAATCATCTGGTGTGCGTATGACAGCGAGGGTTGTGATTAGGTTACACATGCAGCGCAAATAAACCGCTCTCGCAGTGGCTGTGGCAGTCGCTTCTAAATTTGGCAAAGTCAACACTGAACACAGTCTAGTAGCGAGAATAATCGAATCAATCAATTACTCGACGTCCCAGCAAAAAATATATATATTTATACCAATAGGGGGGAGAGCGCAGACTATTAGGGTTTGTTGACAGTTGGCACTGCGCCGCGGAATTAAATACAATCAAAGTAAATACGACGAACGAAATTTAAGAAACGCGGTATAGGTGGAAAGTTTGCGAAAAGAATACTAACGTATTTAACAAAATTAGAAAATTTTAGAGAAATTCTAAAAATGGAAAAATCAGAGGTTCGTGCAGTTATAAAATATTTTTAAAAGAAAGGGTTGCCGCCAAAAGAAAACCATGAAGACATGGTAGGTGAGGCTCTTCCAACAGGTCGTTTACGAGCAACCGAAAGAATTTTTCGTTGGAGCAAATGCATCGACGTTCAGGGAGATTATGTAGAAATATAAACGTTTGACATTTCTTCAATTTGATTCCTTCTATGTAAGGGACCGTAAATACTGATCTCCCCTCGTAATTAAAAAAAAATGACAAGAACTCATGAATTGTTGCAAATATTTTAGAAAAATGCATTCCGAAATAAATGGTGCAACGAAGTGTGAAATATAAAGTTAACGTGAAGGTTGGACTGAATAATTTCACTCCGTACTTACACCTACGAGTAATTTAATTATTAATATGAATTTTAAATATGGTCAGTGACATATAAACTGCACCACCTAGAAGGGGCGGGAATTTTTGGACCAAATTTGGCAGAAACATTGGACTAGTCTAAGGTAACAATTGATTAAAATTTGATAAAGAAACCACTTCATCTTTTTGATTTTTCTTTAATAATGTGTTGGTCCGCCCATATTTCTGATACACTCATTGACCCGCCTTGGCATTGATTCCAGCAGGTGATCAATGTCTTCTTGGGATATGGCATCCCAGGCAGCCTGTACTTCATGCCGTAGAGCTTCTATTGTCAATGGTGGGTTCGGTAGATTCCTCAATGTTCCACCCATCATGTCCCACACGTGCTCAATGGGCGACAAATCGGGAGATCTTGGCGGCCAGGGCAAAAGATTAACATTGGCCTCTACAAAGAAGTCAAGAGAAACCCTTGCTACGTGAGGTCGTGCATTATCTTGCTGGAAAAGTGGGTCTTCCAGCCCTCGAAGATATGGAAGAACATGTGGTTCTACCACTTCGTCAATGTAGCGTCGGGCGGTCATACTGCCCCGAATGAAGAGCAAGGGTGACCTACTGCCGTAAGCAATAGCACCCAACACCATCAACCCCACAGTCCGGTGAACATGCCTCGCAATCGAAAAATCAGGATTGCGCCTTTCTCCACGTCTTCGTCTAACAGTCATCCGACCATCATGCATTCCTAAACAAAATCGCGATTCGTCACTAAAGACAACTCGATGCCATTCCAAGTTCCATTGAAGTCTTTCCATGCACCAGGCCAAGCGTTCCTGGCGATGTTGAGCAGTAAGGGGTAGCACAAGATGTGGGCGGTAAGACAGCAAGGTAAAGGTTCTTATTCGACGATAAACTGTTCGCAAGCCTATCGGGCGACCTTGTTCACCTAACCATTGATCAGCTATTGATCTAGTTGTACAGAATCGGTCTCTCAAGGCCATTAGTCTTAAGCGGCGATCTTGACGTTCATTGATTCGTCTTTGAGCCGCAGTGCCTCTTCTCCGACGTTCAACCCCATGTTCAGACCACACTTGATAAACACACATTATTGTTGAGTGGTGCCGTCCCAAACGGTTGCCGATTTCTCTAAACGAAAAACCTGCTTCTCGTAAACCAACAATCCGCCCTCGGTCAAAGTCACTCAACTGCTGGTAAACTTGAGGTCTCCTTCCTCTAGGCATCATTAAACACTTGAAACACTTTAAACTAAAGAACGGGATCCGAAAAAGTGGAACAAATTCAAAAAATTACTCGATAATTGCTTGTCTATCACCACCTCTAAAAAATAACACAAACGTCAAAAATCCCATGACTACTTGATGATTGGGTTTCAAATTTTAATCAACTATTTCCCTGGACTAGTCCACTATTCCTGCCAAATTTGGTCCAAAAATTCCCACCCCTTCTAGGTGATGCAGTTTATATGTCACTGAGTATATATAATACATACGATAAGAAATAAAACGATACTTCAGAATACCAAGCAATTTAAGGGATTTTTTAAAATCTGCTAATATTAGAACAATAAGGGAGCTAACCATTCCATGCGCATATGAAATTCATATTAATCTACAATATGAATAATGACGAAATTCAATCTCCAACACAAAATAGTTTTAATAAACCCGCGCAGACGAGAAATCGGCGACAAGAACATCACAATATCGAAAGTTTAATTTGCGTCCCGAGGCATCGCATCCACTCTCTTTGCATGCTTCCATATACTTTGCCTTAAAGTTACGCGAACGCAGACACGCCCCCATGATATTGCGACATCTGAACCCGCGTTATTCTTTGATGTTTAATGGCAACGACAATTTCAGCGTGTACAATACTTATTAATCTCGGATCCGTTATAAAAGTCCATACAGCTGCCAAAGTCACATGTTTCGAGTAACGCATGACAAGACTCTGCACAGAGATACCGGGAATTGCGTGGGAGAACGTTATCTGTTCGATATTGCGAAGAATGCATTCGCATTTGTGGCGCGCATTTCACATTTGCAGAAAGAAAGCTGGCGCACAATGGCAACGCCACGGATAAAAGCAAACTTTGTTTTTGTGCGAGATTTTCGCTCCGCGACTGAACAACGTACGACTGCTTTTCGATACTAGATTAAGGAAATTATGAAAAACTGAGGATTTACTCATTCAATCGACAATACTAGTTCTGAAATAAACGTATTGTACTATTTATTAAAGGAAAAATATTACGTAGTCATATTTAAAGGCGTTGGGGATAACTTGATGAACGTACAATCAACATCAAAAGAAATGACATGGTGCTAATAAAATGGTGGTACGAGGGGAGATCAGTATTTAAGGTCCCTACTATAGAAGTGAAAATATTTCGTCTAGCGTCACTCCTAGAAATATGACTTCAAGCGCTCATTTGCATATTTGTTGCTCTGAAGGTAACCTATTGGTTTTTACCACTATCCATTTCCAGTGAATTCCGGGTAAGCTACTCTTTAGCTGCTTCTATGGCCTGATTTCTAGGCAGTTTAGAATTCTCACTTAGCAAGAATTGTATCATCGGCAAATTGTATGGTCTTAATGCATGGTGGTATATGTAGTACCAGATCATTCACATATATAATGAACAGAATTGGTCCTAGTGTGTTATCTGTGGAACTCCAACAGTTATTTTAGCCAATGTTGAATGTAGATCGCCGATGGACGCTTGTTGATAGCGATTTAGAAGATACGATTTAATTCATTCTAAGGTATGGCCAAGAACGCTATACCTGTGCAGCTTATTTAAGAATATCTGTCCATATCTTCCAAGATTTTATTTAGCGCCATCAGAATCAGTTTGTTGGTGAAGAGACATACACGACAAAGTTTCCCCACATTCCTTAATGACCTAGTAAATTGTTTTCTTATGCCCGGTTTCACAAACGCTAATCGGTCGTTAACGGCTTGTTAACGAATCTTCAAAAGTTTGACGATTCGTTAACGAGTCTTTAATCAATCGTCAAACATTCGACGATGGATTACCTTGAGGAACCGTTAAAAGAAAAATTACCATTGTTTTGGATTCCACACGCAATAACGAGTCGTTAAAGGCTTGTTAACTAATTCACCATTTGACAATCGTTTGTGAAACCGGGCAATAGACTATTTTGGTTTCTTTAAATGGCGACAATGTCACGTTAGGGCATTTGGCCAACCAAATGGTAAATAACTTATTGGACATTTTTTGAAACGTTGTAAACATAAGTATTGTCAAACAACTACAGGAGAAACTTGACAGATTCTCAATATCCAATGTAAGTTGATTGCTTTATTTTTAATAGGAAAAATTATTATACGAACAATTTTCCCAAAACTTTTTTTTACATACACTTTTTGAATTATTACATTGAAGTAAATTTGAATAATTTCGCGTAGCAGCATTAACAACAAAATTTCGGCACAATAGACGCACACTCGAATTTAACAGGCCGGGCCCATCCAATCACAAATAAAATTAATATATTTCAAGCCGAATCGAATATTGAAAATTTGTATGCACGCATGCACGTCGGCGTCATCAGCTTTTTTTACCCACCCCACTTAGTCACTACAAAGCACCAACAGAAACGAATATAATCAGCTTTAAAGCGCAAAACGGATTAGTTGTAATTAAAATTAACGAACTTATTTTCCGTTCGCGCCGAGCGACGTATCGGCCCGACGGGCACGAACCGTAAATAAATGCGTTTTTAAACGACGGGCGCGCAAAAACGGCGGAGGATGTCGGCAATAAGACGCTGGCCGCGGAGAGACCTCGACTGCAAGAAACCCTTTATTTAGTCCGTCACCGGAAACTGGCGGAATGATCTTCTTTTTACGAAATCTGCGGCAAACATTCCGAAGTTTACGAGGTGGTCTGGTTGCGTGTGAGTGTGTGTGTGTGTTTGGTCGAGAGGTAGCCGGCGGCGGGGGCGCGGCCGCGGGGGGAGAAGTATTCCGAGTTGAGTGAGTGAGTGAATGGGTCCACTCATAGCACAACCCCGTTGCAGTCAGTCATCGTTGAATGATCTTCAATACTGATGTTATCAATAAATGTGCTCTCTGGCTCGACATGCGGCGATGTGCACGATTCTGTACGTCTAGATTCAAAGTTGCACTTATTTAACCAAGAAACAGTAGCGGAGCTGGTCCATTCTTTACAATTAAAAGGCACACAAATGTATTGCTTTAACGCGATGAAATAATAATCAAATAGATATTTATTGCCACAACTGAATTTTTTTTATTTTTCAGTTGTTAGTGCAGCTGAGGAATTAAAACAAATAATTCATCTAGTCAACAAAATTGTTTTTTTATCGCAATTCATGAATCAAAAACGAATCAAAACAAATCTCCAACGAAGCTGGGATTTATTTTCATTCATTTACTTTTTAATGGCTCGCATATACAGTAACTTACAAAAAAAAGTGGCGCACTCCAGTTTTTCCCCATTGTGTTGATTTTCTTTGCTTCTAAAGCCAAATACTAATAATAAATAAAAGTCAATAAAGTCAATGACTTATTTTCGTTTAAGATGTTATTTTTCTTTTCCTATTAAACCATTATTTTCATCGAGAGCATATTTAAGTTCAAGTTTTTTAAGCGCTGCTCTTTATGGTAGTTGCTTATTGCTGTCAAACATTTTTCTTTTAAAAAGTGGAAATAACTCAGATGGTCGAAGTGTTCGATATGCTGCTCTTGATATTGAAAATCAGGAGACAACTGTACGTCGAGCACTGCAGAGGTACCGCGAGACACAGAGTACACCCGACGTCCTAGTTCAGGACGTCCGCGGTCCACATCTACAAGAGATGATAGGTTTCTGACGCTGCAGTGTCTCCGAGATCGTCATCAAAGCGCAGTTGAACTGACTCAGAAATGTGCATGGGACAACTGTATGCGCGCAAACAGTTAGACGAAGATTGGTAGCGACTGGTTTGAAAATGCATATAAGCCGAATCGAGTACCTAGACTTACACGACAGCACAAGCAACGCAGATTGGAGTTTAGTAGAAGACGTCAAAATTGGGAAGAACATGACACGGGTTCTGTTTCTGGATGAATTACGATTTTCTTTGAGATCACCAGATGGACGCCGTAGAGTTTGGGGAAGACAAGGGGAGATATATTCTTCAGCCACCGTCGTTCAACATGAAAATGTTGGGGAGGGGGGTCTATTATGGTTTGGGGGGCATTTCGTTAGAAGCACGAGGGTGAATATCGTTCAAGAACGATCGTTAAATACGAATAATTACATTAGGGATATTCTTGGAGATTATGTTGTTCGTTTTGCATCATTTGGCAAGAGTTCTCGTTAATGCAGGATAATGCAAAACCCCACACCGCTAGGTGCGTCATGCGGTATCTACAGGAAATAGGACATAGAATTTTTGAATTATAGAAGAATTAATTCAAAGTACGCCTCGACGAATTCAGGCATTGGTGGATGTTCGTGGAGGTAACACTCGTTACTGATACCAAGGTGATACCAGAAACCTTAGTTAATTTAAGATAATCTCTTTTTGCGTTTTTCATTTAATGTTCTTTTTTCCTGTATTCTGTGTTTGTCTGATTTCTACTTGTTATTAAAACCTTTTCTTTTTCGGGACAGTTAATAATTTGTTGACGAATTAAACCGATTAAGTAAAGAAATAATTGTTTTCAATAAATTAAAGAGGTAATAATTCCGATTTACTCATTTGTATTTTAAGATGTTGGGGAAATCTAAATACTGATTAACTACACTAACATAAAATATAACAATGTTTTTACATTTTTTTTTAATAAATGGAAAACCCCGCTTGCTTTAAAAATAAACAAATAACATATGCCTGCAGAAACAGATGCATCATTTTTGTTTTCAAAATTGTGTCGTCAAAATTTTTTATATTTGAGTAAATTTCACAATTCCGAAAAAAATTGTTTTTTTTTTTTAAGACTCGACACTTGTGATTGGTACATTTACTTGTTGTACTCGAAATCAAATATTTTTGAATGAATTTATCCTCGCAACATTGGACGACATGCAATGCGACTGTAGTGGGGCAAATATAAGTAAATATAATAAAATTAATCCAGACGTGGAGTCAAACTAAAACTGTTTGGCGAGCGTAATCGTAAAAATGAATCATTCGATGGCCCGACACGGTTCAATGTAAATACAGTCTCCCTTTTATGTTAACACAGCAGACCTTGTAATTTGTAATGGTCGCCCTTAATTTAGCCAATGTGTAACGCAAATTGGTCATTTGCATATCTCCACATTAATTAGAACAAAAACTGCGCGACGAGATTGATCGTTGCAATTTAATCTTTGTCGTTGGCGTTTAAGCGGAGAATTTGCCGTATGTTGTGCATGTTGCAGGTCCGGATTTTAAAATTTATACACACACGCCATGCTCAAAATGGCAGCTGGACGAATCTTACACCTCAAACGTGTTATGGACATTAATTAAACAGGTCCGTAGACGCAAAATGTTGGATTGCTATACGAAATTATTTCACCTCCAAGAACTTGATATGTAGCGTCAATCAACATTTCTTGTTGTATTATTTACAACAAATCATCTCATGTATTATAACATTTTAAATTTCCAATTAGTAATTTAATTACAAAAACGAGTTTAAATACAGATCGTAAATTATCATAACTCATACGTGAAATACATGCAAGGCAACTAGAAACTTGAATATCTGCATTTAATCATGCGCAACGTTAGGTATGTTAATGAACTACATTTTCTGCGTTGCATTTAGTGTAAGTGATAACATTTTTATCGCAGACGCTAGTCGTGTTTATGCAATAAAACATTCATGGACTCCTAATGGAACTTCTGCTTCCGCGAGAGCTGCTGCGCCTTCGCGCAATAATTACCATGCACGCCGACGTTAAAATAGAATCATATAATTATGTTAAAATCGGTAATACAAACCCCAATTTGCATATATAACATTTCGCCTCGCTTATTATCATTTTTTTAATGCAGTCGCAAGATTCGTAACTGTTCACTCGCATATAATCGAACGCGGAATGACCAATTAGAATGCGAATAAATGAAAAAGCGTTTGGAATTTTATCAACACATTCATGCGATTATCTCCGAACAAATAAATAGCATTGCGAACGTGCCTCTGAATTTGAAAACATTTATTAATTATATTGCGTGATTTATTATTTAAATTAATATTAATATAATGATGCTAACGAGCGATGTTTGTTTATGCGTTGCAGCGTGAGAATTTTCGATATTTCATTTTATTTGTTTGTGCTTTTGAAGCAACTGTGAAATTAAAACAAAATATCATTAACTGACTGGTATTTATAACAAGTTTTAACGAAATTCAGAATTATAAATATTTTAGACCAATCGAAATTAACATCATATCAAAGTTGCATCTGCACATACATTCCATTGCCACGAACGTGGTGGCATTCAAGAACGACCAACCCTAAATAATATTCCTCATTTCGCCGTAACGATTCATAATCACCGCGAGACGCATTCGGATTTTCTTATTAATGGCGTCTCGTCACGTGAGCGACGTTTTAAAAACAATTTTGTGTTTTGTGTCCACAAAACCTTATCGAACGCGCGCTCCATTTTATATGCAAAGCGACAATAAATTACGTCCGTGTATATATGTTAAAAATTTGCATCGCGGGTGAGTTAAAAAGAAACAAACAGCCATTACAATTACAGATTTGTATCGCGATCGTTACAAGTGCTTTCCAGGTGGACGTGTTTTGTAGCCATATTTCACTCTTATTATGGGAGCAGATTATGCGGTTTATTAATTATTTTTGTGCGGGAGCTAAACGCTTGTTCGGTGCACGGCAACTGTACCTGATTAATTTGTCCCGATGATAACTTTTAATTGATGTTTCGAGCATGGAGAATTAACACTTCATTTAAAATTAGATTAGCATGATTGCCGCTGAAATGTTAAGGTTCGTGGCGCCCGTACAACTAAAAAAGTTTTATCGTCTTGGACATCTTTGAAAATCATTCAAATCATCACTAACTGATCCTAGTAGTAAACCGTAATATATGGCTGAGTACCCTCACAGGTTTTAAAATTGTTAGGTTGGGTTTTGAAATAGTTTCATGACAATCATGTCAGTTAAACTGCCACTCAGTGTACCTCTCCCAATAAAATACGTTAGTGTTGCAAGTAGGAAATTTAGTACTAAACTATTTATTGAACTGCTATTATTGCATCTTCTTGAACAAGGAAACAATAAAAATTATATTGTGATATTGTCCGTCACCGAAAAGGTTACGTAACGAGGACGATATTTATTATTTAAAATTCCTTATGCAACATAGTTGGAATTCACCAAATAAGTGTCGCACGGTGCATAAAAGAGAAGATGCACATTAACATGTGTACAACGTAAATTATGCAGTATTGCACAAGCATTATATGAACTGGAGCTAACATTATTTTGTCCTCGGTGCACATTCCGGAATCGTTGTACATCGTATAATACGAGCGATACAATGCGAATTTTATTTACGTATAATAACTTTTTATCACAAAATGATGGCGGAAAATCGTCGTTCACATTTTCGTTTCCAGTACAAGTAACAACGGGGTCAATGGTTTAAATTTATAAAATGAAGAACAAGTCGTACATACATTTATTGTATAATATAAAACGACATATATCGGTCAAGAAAATTAAAAAAATGTTAGATTGGCTATCCAGGATATGGAACATAAATGGCAAAATAAGCCAGGGCTATGTCTTGGGTTGGGTTGGGTAGTTTTTTTAGAATATGGGATTTTATAGATGAGTACAACCACAAGGAAAGGACGAAACTGGCTCAAAGAAACATATGAAGGACTTGCCAAAAGTAAGGCAACAGCGAAAACATATTAGGAAAGAAAAACAAGAAAAGAGAGGAAGGAACAATAAACGAAAAATACCATGGAATTGTTGCACTATGATGGACACCACACCGCAAGGTATGGATGTACACAAAGAGAAAATCAGAAGAGGAAGTAGATGAAGTAGAGGACGACATTATAGGGGCATAAATAGGACAAGAAAATAAAAAATATATACTCAGTGACATATAAACTGCACCACCTAGAAGGGGTGGGAATTTTTGGACCAAATTTGGCAGAAACATTGGACTAGTCTAAGGTAACAATTGATTGAAATTTGATAAAGAAAACACTTCATCTCTTTGATTTTTCTTTAATAATGTGTTGGTCCGCCCCTATTTCCGATACACTCATTGACCCGCCCGCCCGCTCAATGGGCGACAAATCGGGAGATCTTGGCGGCCAAGGCAAAAGATTAACATTGGCCTCTTCAAAGAAGTCAAGAGAAACCCTTGCTACGTGAGGTCGTGCATTATCTTGCTGGAAAAGTGGGTCTCCCAGCCCTCAAAGATATGGAAGAACATGTGGTTCTACCACTTCGTCAATGTAGCGTCGGGCGGTCATACTGCCCCGAATGAAGAGCAAGAGTGACCTACTGCCGTAAGCAATAGCACCCCATACCATCAACCCCACAGTTCGGCGAACATGCCTCGCAATCGAAAAATCAGGATTGCGCCTTTCTCCACGTCTTCGTCTAACAGTCATCCGATCATCATGCGTTCCTAAACAAAATCGAGATTCGTCACTAAAGACAACTCGATGCCACTCCAAGTTCCATTGAAGTCTTTCCGTGCACCAGGCCAAACGTTCCTGGCGATGTTGAGCAGTGAGGGGTAACACAAGATGTGGGCGGTAAGACAGCAAGCCAAAGGTTCTTATTCGACGATGAACTGTTCGCAAGCCTATCGGACGACCTTGTTCATCTAACCATTGATCAGCTATTGATCTAGTTGTAGAGAATCGGTCTCTCAACGCCATTAGTCTTAAGCGACGATCTTGACGTTCATTGATTCGTCTTTGAGCCCCAGTGCCTCTTCTCCGACGTTCAACCCCATGTTCAGACCACGTTTGATAAACACGCATTATTGTTGAGTGGTGCCGTCCCAAACGGTCGCCGATTTCTCTAAACGAAAAACCTGCTTCTCGTAAACCAACAATCCGCCCACGGCCAAAGTCACTCAACTGCTACTAAACTTGAGGTCTCCTTCCTCTAGGCATCGTTAAACACTTGAAACACTTTAAACTAAAGAACGGGATCCGAAAAAGTGGAACAAATTCAAAAAATGATTCGATAATTGCTCGTCTATCACCACCTCTAAAAAATGACGCAAACGTCAAAAATCCCATGACTACTTGATGATTGGGTTTCAAATTTTAATCAACTATTTCCCTGGACTAGTCCACTATTCCTGTCAAATTTGGTCAAAAAATTCCCACCCCTTCTAGGTGGTGCAGTTGATATGTAACTGAGTATATATAAGAGAAAAGGATAAAGAGCGAAGGATCTTTCGAGTGGAGAACACGATATGGTAATTAGCGCAACTTAAATAAAGTGTGAACATTAGACAAGAAATAAATAAATGTTGTAATAGTGTGGAGTGGATCAAGAGGAACTGGGGGACTCCGAAGACTAATCAAAAAGATTTTAAAGTAAATATCTAACTGGAAAGCGATGGATTAAAAAGTTGCATATTAGTTGAATATGGAGACAGAAGAAAAATAACACATATGAGGGGAGATCAGTATTAACGGTCTCTGACATGAAAGAAATTGAAGAAATATCAAACCTAAATTTTTCTAAATAATCTCCTTGAACGTCGAACATTGTCACATTATATTTTTCCAATGTGTCGGTCCATTTCCATATTTTTCTAGCTCCTATTCATCTGTCATCTAGTCATCTGCAAATGCCCATTCGGACATTTTCACCAAGCCGTTCTTATTGCAGATTGAAACTGCTTAATTTGTACATCACTATAATATTTTAAAGATTTTCTAAATATCTTAATTTATCGAAATGTTTATTTCAAATCTTTTATTACACAACAGTCTGTCCCCGTGAAATTGAGTCGTAAATAACCAGCGCCATCTGAACGCTCCGTTGCAGTATTGGATTCTTTAATAATGAAGATAATAATCGAACACCCCACCGTTTCGTACCCTTTACACCCCAATATATCTTTACACGTACAATAAACCTCTGTTTAAACGCAGTCTAGCAACCCCTAATTTATGTATTTAAAGTGTGTTCGTATGTGCAGTCTGACGTGAATCGATTTTTTTTCCTTGCGCGGGGTTACCAACGCAATAAAACGTACAACTTAAAATCTACGGTGATTTATCGCGGGCGGCGATTCTTCGCGATTGATTCAAATTGGATTAATTTGTTTGGCGTGGGTTTTAAACGCGCGCAGAAAAACGGGCCGCGCGCAGAAGCAGCCGAAACATTTTTCATTATAAGTTTAACATTGTTAGCAACTTTATAATTAAACAGACTCGTAAATGCTGATCTATATTTACGGTTCGCGTACTTTTAACAAGCTTCTGATAAAAAAAGCTCTGCACAACGCGAACGTGAAAGTACTTGCACTTGAATTGTTTTAACGGGAAATTTGTTTTGCGATTTTAGTTCGTAATTAAAACACTGGAGTAAACGTGAAGAAAATTGATTAAAATGAACTTTTATAACTATAATAGTGGTAATAAAATTTTGACTTTGATTCTATTGATTCAGCACCGGAGGCAAATATAAATTTCGTAGCTTTTTCAAAAAGTGTTAACTGTTCTTACGAATTCTTTCAACAAACAACTATTTTTAAGATACTTTAATTAAAGTTATGTGCACTAAGTACATATAGTTTTTATAGCGATGTTATGTATGAACACCAACCCACTGGGAAATTCTAACAAGTTTCTAGGGGAAGTTATTCCGTCGACCACGTTAATGAATGATATAAATTGCACAACATAGTTTCAAATTACACAAACACTGCAGCGCTTATTTCTCATTTCTCGGAACGTCTTGAATGGTTTGCTTAACAAATTTTCATTTAAACACGAATTGACCGACGCTGCGCGACATAAAGCGACCCTTTTCGTGTTTGACGTCACTGACGTTAGGTCAGTAAAGTTTGATCAGCTGATGCCCGTGACAGGTGTTCGCCATGGACGCAGTTTGGGGAAAGCAAATTGTGTGTAAATACGATTAACAAATGACGCGTAAACAAGACCAGATGACGAACGAACCAAGAGAAAATTTTATTAGATTTTTTTACATAATTTCATACAACTATTAAAATTATTGCAACGTTTTATGTGGATTTGGTGCAATGGTGGTCAATAGAAAAGTGGTCTGCGTTTTTATGGATAATTGAATTTAGAACTGTCGATCCGTTTGTTAATTAAACGTTTGCGCTAACAACAAATCAATTACACAACAATGCGTATTTAATTTCCATCAGTTGCATGCAGTCCCGTCGTATTAATTTTTGCTGATTAATTTCGCCAATATGAGGTTGCTTTTGCATTCGATAACCATATCAAACCGAAACTAGTAATTTAATACCGACCGTAATACGTTTGTCACAAACATTTCCAGTAACTGAAAGTTATCTCGATGGCCTCATCACCTATTTTTGCTCACGTTTGTTGATGCATTACGAATATGAGTATGGAGCATTTGTACGCTGCAATTTTTATTCGAATGGATGTTAATTAAAAAAATAACGACGGAAAGATAACGCGTTGGTGATGAATTCGTTGTGTACTCTATAGGTTAATTTGAAATGTTTTATGCGCCTTTAAATTTAAACTAGTGACGCACGAAAACATGCCATGTGAGAGATGGCTGCAAAATATTTCGTTAATTAAATGAAGAGTCGATGTAAAGTACTATTCAACCAGGTATTATATTGTGCAGTAATATATAATAAATTTATATTATTGGAGCTTAATAAATTTTTATAATTACTCTAATTAAGTTCGCAAGATTAAGCGCGCGAAAAATCGACAGGAAACTCATAGCTCATTTACGGACAATCCGAGTTGACCATCTATGCTATTTGTCTACCGTTTATTTCGTTTGGTCTGGAAAGGAAACTCAACAAACACTGACCCTAGTTATTTTACGCTCTTGACAGTGACTGCTTTTAATGAGTTTACATTAGACTTCCTTTAGTCAAATAAGTCGTGCACACATGTTCCATTTTATGTACTACTATGCATGAATATTTTATTTGTATATGTGTACTAGAGCGGCTATTAAAAGTTATCGGTAGTATTTTTAGTTTGGTTTTCTATTAAGGCTATTTTCATACACAATGTGAGCAAAGTTGATAGACAATGGGGAGCACATTTAATCAATTTCAATTTCAAAATTACACAATTATGACATAAACAAAGGTAAATGAGCATATTAGCCTTGTGAGACGGGCTTTACAAACATTTTCAGCTCCACATATATAAGTTCAATAAAATGATTTAAATTACTTAATTATTAATGTTCGACAACTTTAAATGCAATTCCGATGGACGCGTTACGTGCGTAACTAACAGCGGCGCGAGGATAGTGGGCACTTATCTACCTTCATTATTATTAAAACAGGAATCCAACCTGCCCCGATCTTAATCTCGCATCGATTCGTTTTAGTTTTAGTGCGAATTAGTGGTCATCCGTGAAAGTTTACAGCGCGACTCGCTGGCATCTACTGGAATTATAACCGGTGCTGAACGAGGTTCTAAATCAGACTCGGTTCTGATTTAGAAATACACAATTGGCCATTATGCGATATAGCGTTACACGATAACGTCGAAGAATAGCAATTATTGTTCCGGCTGACGTGTTGGAAATTATTTCTGGAATTCGTAAAATTCCCAATAAAGCTATCGTTGTTTGACGATATGGATTTTATAAATCACATTTATTAATTTTTGTCGTCGAATAATAAATGTATTTATAATATATGTTGTATGTGTGTGTATTATACAGGTTGTTAGTGAAATAGTGACCGCAGATAAAACAACTTGTAATGCAACTACAATTACACTCAGTGTTGTTTTAAGATTTAGCCAATACACTCACATACATGCAACTCAGCGGGTGTATGATCTGATAAGTCCTGAAGGACGAAATAGCTGTCATCACCTGAAATTCGCTGAAATTTCTTTTCAACAAAGGTCTTACGTGCCAACGGTTGCGGGGTCGTTACAAGTCTCGGCAGTACCGACTTATTCGGTCAAAGTAGACACCTGTAACAACATAGCAGCACGAATATGATAGTACTGACGTCTATTGACGTTCATTTGCACTTTCGCTCATCTTGGTTGTCTTCAACAACATATATCAACAAGTGCATACTAAACCAAATATATTCAAAAATGTTGGTAGGTAGCCAACGAGTTATAGTTTAAAAAATTTATGTATTATTACATGTAAAACGTTGCTAACTGTAAAAACGATCCAGTATCCAAAATTAATCCAGCAAATTGAAAATAATTGAACTGGATAGTAAAGAGCATTACAAACAAAAATTCAAGTGGGGATGACTGGACGAGCCACGGAAGAGCTGATGATCTGAAAGATGATCTAATGACTATGAGACTAAGACAAGGTGTAGAAAGGTACAATGACAAAGCGGAAATAAACAAACCACGAAAAAATATAAAGATCTTTCCAATCTAACAAATTTGAATGATAAAACCAACGTTAATGAGAATATTAAATTGCTCCATATTCCACTCACATTACATAAACAATTCCATTCAAATGATTCACTTACGAATATAGCATAACCAAAATTAGAAATCTTAGTCACGAGCGTAACGAAACATGCTCCGAGTGGCATTAATTAATATAAATCGACCATTAATGAGCCTGCACTTGAAATTCAAACACATGGAAATGGAACTCGCGTCGCTGATGGCCGTCGAAGTGGAGAGACGGAGAACCAAAACTTCTCCGTAAATATTCGCGCGTAATTGAATATTTCCAATTAGCCGGGTGTTAAATCGATTACCGGGTTAATTACGCCGCAACTAACGAAACGAAATTAATTCATTTCGTCGGTGTGAATGAATAAATGCATCAATTAGGCGTAGTTTACGTTATTTGCATTTCAAAAGTTCGCGTGCGGAGCGGAGCGCAGCGGCAGCGACTTCCCGGTCGGAAAACTTTTTCGCGCCGGACGGGGATTAATGTTGCGGTCTTTCTTTTCGCCTCTATTATTTCCAATCTTGGAAGTTTAACGTTATAATGCTAGTCACTGATCAGTAATCTCGTTACGAAATGGAGTCGACTCATAATAATTAGGCGGCCTTTAATCCCCCTAGACGTAGATTATATGTACCAATTATTTGTTACGTTTAATTACGTACTATTAAATTAATGGATATTCTAACGCAACAGTTATTTCTGGTTTCTGAATTGAATATAAGTAAAGGAAAATCACATTTTGTTTATTAGGGTTCTAGTCATAGATTTTTGAAAAAAAAAAATATTTAAGAACAGAGCCAAGTTCGCGCACTAATCAATATTCTATGATTTGTTGACGCACAATTAAATTGTTAGGAAAGGACCCATTAATTTTTTTTACTAACGTGTGGAATGAACTTCATTTATATCTTTTCTGGCAGAATTATTTTTATCAGTTCTTTTAAGAGGATTGTCTCTAATTTTGCATACAGCCTCATAGTGGGAGCCACTAATTAAATTTCAATATTAAGAATTAACTACAATCTTTCGTTAAAAAGTAATTTAGCCAGAGGGGATTTAAAAAACTGAAATTTTTTTACAACTTTCGACGTGGATTGAGCCAACATCGTCTTGCTGAGTTGCTTTCTATTTTTGGCGATAAAGTACCGCGTCAGTCGACAATTTCACGCTGGTAACTGTGAACTCAAATATCGACGCAGCTAGGACAGGACTTAACCAGAAAAACATCCATGCTATGCACTAGCTGATCAAAGGAAGCTCGACATGTGACTGAACTAAATTTTCTTACGCTCCAAAAATTATGAATGGACTACGTGTTCAACAATTCCGGTCGTCGCAAAAATCAGTCTATGCCTTCAAAATTGCACGTTTGCCTGTCTTAACTGAAAACTGGAGCAACTGCCGTAACAATTGGTTTGAAAGCAAAATATATTTATTTTTGTGAAAAAGACTTTAAATCGATTTAATGCTGATTTTATGCCAACATGTAAAACTAAAGAAACAACCCTCGTATATTCCCAATTGGACTTTTTCTATTGTTTGGTCCTTTCTGAATTAAGGCTTATTTATGTGGTCATAAAAGTATTCACTTATTTACCCTCCTCATTGCTTAACCTAATTTTGTGTTTTTAAGAACTGACTACATTATTGAAAACCTTAGCATTTCGCATCAGATGATCCGGAAGAGGATTATTTCTAATAAATCATATCATATACATTGAGAAAAGATCAATATCTCTAATTGAAAATTGCTTAATGAAATGGTATTGAAACAAAATGTTACTATTTTTGCGAAAATAATTACTATAATAACAAACAAATGACTGGTAATTACACCAAATGAAAAGTAACGTCAATCATCTCTTTAACTTTATAAATCTCCATGCTGACATCACTTCTCCATAATTATTTAAATTGAAAACATCAATATGATATGTTTGCTTAAAACTTAAAACTTATTGCTATACTATCCATCTAAAGATCTTTTATTTTTTTTAAATTCCCCTCATTTTAAGCGAATATTTTTTAAAGCATCCATCGACATACATTTAAAGCAACATTGTTAAAGAATTGTTAAGAAATATGTTATGGAATGCGATGATTAATACTATATTTAGTATAATTGTGTAATGAATATATTTATGAATAACTTTAATGAATATCATGATGTACGAGGTTGACGAGTGGCGAGTGGATATTAGAAAAAAATGCTGCAGTTAAGAAAATGTTAGAATACGGAGAAGACAAGACGTATGAGACGAAGCTCAGAGGAGTGAATGAGGTGGTTTAATAAGTGTGGTGTTAGGGTAAGTAATAAGTAACAAGTCCTGGGTGGGGGGAAATATCGATGATATGTGCAACTCGGTGGGATCAATGGGAACTCCGAACAGAGGATTGCAATAGCAATCAATAGGAACTAAGATAATTAGGGAAAAGGTGGAGAAAATTTCCTTTAAAGAATTACAACAAAAATTACCGCTACCTGGTGTAACAGAAACGTATCTTAAGTCAACGTTGTTCAACGTTGACTTAAGGATTTTTATTTCTCTCAAAATGAATAAATTATAGTTTATTTCCTGACATTTCCCATTTTATTAATGACCTTACATATTATTTTGTGGTAAGAAAGTTTTCAGTAGCTATCTGTAACCCAACCCAACCCAACCGAACGCAATCCAACCCAACCGAACCCAATCCAACCCAACCATAAATTGATATAAATTTCAAAACTCGAGGACATGGGCCAAATATTTTAGCCTGCTCTGCTAAATACTGCAATTGTTAATTACCATAAGATTTACCTATAACGTCAAAATAAAGATGAACCATTCGCATTTAAAATAACCTGCCACTAATAAATTGCAAAGAAAATACGTGACCATAAATTGCAACCATTAAAAAAACACTTGCTTTTGTAGAAGATATTTCAGGAAATTTTCACAATTTCTCTTTTTTGTAAATCGGTTACCTAAATTACTCAAAGCAAAATTGCTCAAAGCAAGGAATTCAAATTTCCATAGACAACCATTTCCACAAACTAAGAAGTTGTTAGAAGTGGAAATTAGATATTCAAATTTAACGTCCATACTTCGAACGGAAGCACCTGGTGAATGTTAATTAAGAATAATCAGTGGTCAACAATTAATAAAAACATAAATACGATTAAGCTACTAGTACGTTATCGTTATTGGACAAAAAAGCAAGTCGATTAGGATTAGGAAAATACCTAAAAAATACGATTCCTTATTAGAACAAATATATTTGCATATGTCGACGCCGGTTTTGTTTAACGTAAACATAAATACTTTTAAATTTAGATCTAGTTGTATGGGTAATTCAGAATTAAACAAACTTATATACGATAGGTTTGTGAATCTTATTAGACATTAAAATAAATAATCCAATTGATTCAACCCAACGTCGAAGATATTAAATCGAGTGAAAATCTCATACTACCAACAAATTCGATGAATAAAAAAAAACTTATAAATCACTTACTTTCGAATCAATTAAAATCCAATACAACAACAACGACGCACAAACGGAACACTAAACACACCGAACCGAAATCATTGTTCGTCGCCGTCGTCGAAGACGCGCGTCATCGTCGATGCAGATTACCTAACGCACTCTAATGAACCGCGGAGGGCCAACTAACGCACGCTCGGGCAGGTGAAAATTCAAACTCGCGCCCAAAACAAAACCGGCACGCCGGTGCATCGCAGCCAACGCGTCGGTGCCTACGTTCCGTCGTATTGTTGTCGGACTCTTGCATGTAGCCAGACTCCGGCAGCGCGTCGACGACTGCCGGCAACTCTCGAAGGCAACCCCCTTTCATTTACTCTTTTGTTCGCAACGTGCTCCAGTTTTGTGCCTCTCTCCAAGTGCATTTGTTTTACTCCTTTTCACCGATGCTATTCAATCAGATTCGTACGGACGACGACGTATTAAGGATTTTAAGGCCTTGAATAACCGATGGTGCCTCGTGTTTCGAATTCCGCTAAATAACGATCATGAATTCGCGTGCGGAGAGCCCATTTCGAACGTCGTTCGGAACGTATGGAAATTGCTCCCATTTTAGCGCATTGTTTTTGCTAAGTGCATATATCATCGCGTTTTTGAGACACAAGAAGAGCTCGTGGCGCCAATGCTTTTCACAGTGCGATATATTGACAACAATACTTGATGTATATCACAATAAAAAGGCACGTGAATGAAAGAAACGAAGTACAGCTGACGCGAGTTGAACAAATAAAATTCAAATGGAAAAAGAAGCAAATCACCGAAATAAAAATAAAAAATGACACCAATGCAAGTAACACTAATGATGTAATAAGGACTCCCCCTACCAGAAGGTACCATAACGTGGTTGCTCCTTTTCTAACATCTGTAGTTAAAGTCACAGATATCCATGAAATGATCATTGAAACGAGTTAAAAATGAAATGTAAAATAAATACCTAGTTGAAATAAATCAAAATAAAGGTTGGGTTCAACCAAAATATATAAATGCATACAATATGGACCCGGGATACCTGTTTCCTGTGTCTTAAATGTCGTCAGCAGGCCACATCTTGTCTATGTAATTACTCTCACGAAACAAAGACCCAACAAATGCGTAAGAAGAAAAACCAACCCTGGCTCAGATATGTCGATGATGTCCTAGGTATCACAGAACACCACAATACTTAAGACACTAAGAAGAAATCGACAACAAAATTATTTACTAAGACGTCACTATCGGAAGACAAAAGCAGGAATTAAAATACACGCAAACACGCAGGTTCCAGAACTTTACTACACAGATTACAAACACCAACGAACAGGAAAAAATTCAAAAAGTACAACCTTTGTGACAATAAAAAAATATATTTATGCTAAGGTAATTTATGATCATGAACGTCATGGAACAATTGTCATACAGGTATATTCAATTTGGTACACCTCGTCCTTTCTGTCTCGCCATTGCAATTGTACATATTGCTATTCTTTTCTAAATTGAGCATGGTAACCAATACAGGACCTTTTACATATTTTATTAGAATAAGTACGCTTACTTAGATTTAATCAACAGAACATTATTCGGTGATCGTGATCATGGCGATACGACAGTTTTTATTAGAAATGATTGAAATAAAATAAAATGGTGCAAAAGTTTAAAAACATGACAGCCCATGAAATGGTAGGATATGGGCTCTAATTTTTGGTTTCTAGTTATTATTGGTTATGATTGTGAGTTTTTCTTTACTTATTTATATTTTTTCTATTTTTCTATAATTATGTATAATTATGTATTAAGTATACCTAAAGATATGTACTCAAAAATATAAATAATATGCACTTACTCACGTTCATGTGCAATATTTTTGTAAAGTAATTAACAAAACAAAGTCCTTTCAAACTTTTGCTTAACACATTTTACCAATGGTGCGAATATTTACTTTTGTCAACACATATTCATTTACAAATCAATGTTTCACACTGCTTTGGGGAAAACATCTGGACCAACGACAAAGAAAAAGCTGAGGTCTTCTCGAAACATCTAGAAAATCTATCCAAACCCTTCCCCTCAGAGATATCTACCAAAGGGGAAAACGAATTAACCGATTTCCAAGACGTCAAATTTCAAATTGAATTTGCTTTTGTGCAACGTCAAAATGAAAGAAGTAAAACAAGTCATGACGAACGAAATAAACATCAAAAATGCACCAGGATTTGATTTAATTGCAAAATATCGCAAGAAATGTCTAAAAAATGCAACAAACTAATAGTTTTCATGTTCAATGCAACTTCCACAGCACATGGAAACTCGGCCAAATAATCATGAACGTGGGGAAAAGACAGATGATCGACATCTTGCTTGCTTTCCTAAGTTTTTGAGAGAAGATGTAAGTCAAAAAGCACAAAATGACAATAGAAGAAAAAATCTCCAGATCATCAGTTTGTATTTGGTTATAACCACGGTACAATAGAACAAGTTATAGACTAGTTAACCAAATAGTCAAGGATTTAAACACCAAGAGATATTACTCTGCAGCATTTCTCGACGTATCACAATCCTGCGATAAAGTGTTTCACAACCGGTTGCAAATCAAACTAAAGAAACTGTTTCCTCACCCTCACTGTCAACTATTCAAATCACAGACAAACCTATCTTGTGAAACATGGCAGTAAATGGCACTCAAGGATCACTCAAGGGGTCAAGTAATCAAGTAGTCAACCCAACCCAACCCATCGGACTTATGTTTGAAGTTTATTTTTTAGCAACCTTTACAACTTTGTTTACATATTTTACATTTTTGACAATTCAACAACCATATTTTTTTAACATTGTTGACAGCTGGCGATAATTGATGATAATTTGTTAATATTGTCATTTTTAACAATTTTCTCAATTTTAATTCGACATTTATTAATATCCCAAGTGTCGAACATTCAAGTATCAAAAATGTTTTTTTTTCACGTGATAACATTTTCGAAAATACGTAAACAAATGAAAAAAGTGAAAACTAAAATAATAGAAGAGATTATCAAATTTGCATGTGTTGTGAATGTACAGTTGAAATATTTTTGATTTTTTGTCAAAATTGTCAATTTAACATGTTTTGTCTCGTTTTAGGACACATTTGATTTTTATAATTTTAAATATATATTGATTAATATTTTAAAATTGTCTAAATGCAAAAATGGTCTAATTGACATAATTTTCAAACAGTTGGGGATAAAAAATGTCAAATTAGTTTACTAGAAACATTTTTAAAATTGAGATAAGTAAGATGTGAAAATTTCACAATATGCCAACATTCAAAATTGTCAAGAACATATATTTCTGTCATGTTTGATGTTCACAGTTTCGATATTTTTATGCTTTTCGGCAAATTTAGCCAACCTGGGCACTTTTTCTGTTGTTTTTTGACAAAATTGGTTTATTACAATATCTTAACTGTCTGAAAATTGTCAACAATTTTATTTTACCACTTAGTTATTTTGTAATAATTTAGTAACAGTAAAGAACAGTAAAGAAGAGAAGGCTAGCTCGCAGCATTGTACACCAAAGTAGACCAGAATTAAGAAAAGAAGGAGATTTACGTTGGTGATTCTGCAGAGGATAGATTTGAAAAAAAAAACAAGTGGGACATACTATTTATTGAAATAAGCAAGCTCTTTAGTTGTTAATGTACTCTACATAGAATACATTGTGAAGTCATATTCATCTATCGCAACAAATCAGGGAAGGCAACTAAACAACTTAAATGGAGACTTTTGGAGATTTTTTTTATTTTGGTGCAAATATATTTTGTTGCAAATTTGGTTTTAAAAATCACCAAACAATACTTATCTGGTTTCTTACAAAACTTTCCTACAATAATCAAATTTCTTATTTTTATATTATTGTTTATAGATTTACGAAAATTACTTCATAGCTAGAGCGTGCATTTAATAAATAAAGTGTTATTGCAAAGAATTTCAATTGCTTTTACAAATTTTACTTATTTTCATGTTATTGTTTTATTGTTTTACAAAAAAAATCTTTAACTTGTCCGTTCAAAATAATCTAATAATTTCATTTAACGTTAATATGCCATCATTTAACCTAACAAAAAAATTGAATTTTTAGTAATAAAGATTTAAGAAGAATCAAGAAGTAGACTACAGAGACCAGGCCCACAGGACAATCTCACTTTAGAGCAATGGTAAATGTTGAGTATGAGTGACGATCATTTGCTTAAAATCTTTGGTATTAACATCATACCACTTGACTCTTTAGATAGCGCGAGCATTCGTTGTCACCACAAATACTTAACATTGAACAATGTGATAATATTGATAATACAACCCAAGCAAATCCATTTTTGTGTGCGTGTGTAATAAAAATTTATAGTAGCGCATTCTCCAATAAAGATCTCTAATTCCACTAACCCATGCACGAAAATAATCGTAAAATCACAGCAATCATACAGAATAAATTCCCCATCCCAACGTTACAAGAGGAGATGCATTAATCAAAGTCACCCATCGATTATACAAACGCCAATCAAACCCGATAAGTCTATACGCTCGATTTCCCAACACAGTTTCTAAGATTGCAACGTTAAGGGGCAGCAATAAACTCAAATGAGGGCCGTGAGCTCGCACGTCAATAATAAACGAACGAAAATTTGAATCGCCGATGACCGGGGCGATTTAACAGCGGACGTCGCGAGAAAATTAACACATTACATCAATCTTACGACTCCGCTTCGTGGCTCACGCGACTACAATGCGCTTTAAAGCGTCGCGTACCCGCGCGCCTCTCTTCGCATTTGCAGGTTTAAGTGCACATGCAGTTAATTTCGACGTGTGATTCGCTTAAAACCTGTCCGAACGTCAGTAGTTTTGTTGGCGAAACGGTCTGCGGAATTAATTCACTCCCGTCGACCGTTAAAATCCCTTTTAGCGTTTCGGTGATATGTTTATTTTTGGTCTAAAATTGCTGGGCAAATATTTTCAATGTTGTGTTAAAGATATTAAGAAGAACAGAAAAAAAATTAAACATGAAAAGAAAACAGAAATTAGTTAAGATGCAAAGAAATTAATTGAATTGGAAAATAAATAAAAATCAGAAAAAAAAACAATCAAGAGGAATGACGTAAATAAACAAATTAAAGGAAAAGGGATCTGTGATAAATAGGCTATGCTTAACATAATCATACGTAGTGAAATGCAACGCAATTTAAATTGTAAAGCATTTTTTTACATTGTGGGAAATTTTAATCCTGTACATTTAACCTAATCGATATTTTTGTGATGCTGTTTAATTTGTTTGTTCAATATCTATAGTCTCTTATAATCAGCAACATGTGAATAGGAATTTTTTTTAAATTTATTTATTTTTCTTGCATTTATCCCGCATGAATATTTTGTATGCGAATTGTCCGGTGACAAAAACATTCGTCGCCGATGAATCACTCGCAATTGTATATAAATCGAGGCATTATCGCTTTCAAAGCAAAGTTTGTTTATCGAGCGCGTATTCCCTCGTTCGTACTTTGGTCCTCATGCATCGCTAATTACCGGAGTTTAAAGTTTGCCGTAGGTGCCGTGATGTTTATGAACAAACATGACAGGTTGGCCGGTTATTTGGATTTAAGTACACGGACACGTGCTTGGAGAAACATTCGGGGTATTCGCGTTGTGTATTTATCGACATTTTGTTTACCTTCCCTGGGAAAATTGCTCGAGGCAATTAAGATCAATCAAGTAGTGATTGTAAAAAATTCCTTGATGTTTAAAAAAAATGTTTTTCAAATTTTTCATCATTGAACTTAAGAACTAGAGCTAGAGCACAGATAGTTGCTATAGAAATTGTAAAATATTAGAAACCCAATGGAATGTAATTAAAAAAAAAATCACGATGACCTCAAAAGTGCCTCGATATTCATGTCGGAATTTTTTTACCGAGTTAGGAATTCTCACTGCACTCTCGTTGTACGAGTATATCATTAACTCTGTATCTGCATCTAAACTCAGGGTCACGTTTTGTGAATTAAAGAAGTGACATCAAAAATTATTCACTGAGACCAAAGCTATCCCTGATCATAAAATGGACTTACGGTCATGCCAATAAAATTATATAACAAACTCGCAGTTCCAATAAACAAGCTGTCAAATTTAGAAATAAAGTCACAGCATTCTTGTTGATGAACAATTTTTATTCAGTGTTGGAATATTTAAACTGCAATGGTGCAGTCGAGTGATATTTTTTATTGTTGGTATTTCTCGTATTGCTATAAATTATTTTTATACCTTTTTTAATTTTACACCTTTTAATGAATTTTATAATTATTATACTATAGTATTATTTGTCATTATTGTGCCCCCTGATGTATAATTTGTACGATTTTTAATACTTGTACTGCAAGTCTGATGAAAATAAAGTTTATTATTATTATTATTTTTATTATTATTATTATTAAAGAATATCCAAAATTGTCGAAAACATAATAAACTCACATTGCCAGCTGTTGTGACAAAATCCCCATGCCGAGAATCATAATTTACACGCCTTCCATGACAAACTATTACGTTTGTGACTTCGTACATTCCCGGTGCAAAGAAATCGCAATATTTAGTCAAGAGGCCCGTGAATAAAGACGCAACAATACCGCAGTAAAGGTGGGGGATTCAACTTTGACTCCACCATCTTCTTACGTAACCTACATTCCCAACTTATTAGCTATGAAAATTTTCGATATTTTTATAGCACCAGCGCATCTAATATGCACTTCGTTACCGGTCACCACCATTGGTGCTAATACAAGTGTAATTGGAGTCGTCGGATTAAATAAAAGCCACAAAAAATTCACTTACCGGCAACGGCGATTTCATTTCGTAATACCATCGACGATCCACAGCTCCAAAATTAAACGAAACAATAGTCCGTACACTTAATTTCCCGAACGCCCTTGCAAAGTTCGCGAAAATCGTCACGAAAGGTAAAATTTTTCGCGAGAAATGCGAGAAACGAACCGCGCGGTTGACAGCAGCGTCCATGACGCACGACAAAACTGACTTGATTTTTTGCCGTGACGTCGCATCATCGCCAAAGGCACGTCGATCGTTGTAATTGTTATCGGGATCATGTTAGGTAGGTAGGGATTTAAAGACGATCGGATGCAAGAAACGATACGGACCAAGGAGGTGCACTTTTTTGTGAAACGTCGTTCGAGTTGTGATAATATTGATGCCGATACTACGATAAATATAAATATGAAATTTTTATAGTAGGTTTCCAATTTAGAATTTAGGTTTAGAATAAAATGAAAATTGAATATTGAGACGACAAAGCATCTGCCAACCTGGCCCAACCCAACCAAACATGTCAAATTGTAAATATTTTATTATTAATTGTATTAATTTAATTTTTAATGGTTTTGCCATTTTTTCGAAATTTTTAACTAAGTTTGCGATTATATAATATTTTCAACTATTTTTGAGATTTTAAAGAATTCGAGATTTTCTTATTTCTTAGCGATTGTTTTTTGGCGGTTTCGCGATATTTTGACGATTTTCTTAAAAATGTCATAGGATTCTGGCACTTTTTATGAATTCCATTTTCGTTTTAGTTTCGCGCAATTCATTTCTGTGTGCGCGTAGCAAAAAATTCTAAAAATGTCAAAATCGACGATATTGCAAAAATCCAGATATTATAAAAAATGGTTGGGATGAATTAAACTGACAAAATTGCAATAATTATAAAAATTTTGAAATTGCAAAGACGTCAAAATTTCTACCAACCTACTCCGACCCAACCCAATGCGTAAAATTGTAACATTTTGTTATTAATAGCACTAATTTAATTTCTAATGGTTTAGCTTTTTTTGAAATTTTTGACTAACTGCGATTTTAATTTTTAACTATTTTTGAGATATTGGAGTTTTCGAGATTTTTTAATTTTTTTGTAATTGTTTTTTGTCTGTTTCACGATTGTTTTACGATTTTCTTGAAAATGCGATTCTGGCATGTTTTATGAATTTCGTGTTCGTTTTAATTTCGACCAATTCGTTTGTGAGTAGTTGCAAAAAATTCTAAAAATGTAAAAATCGACGAAATTGCCGAAAATTGCAAAAATGCAAAATATTATAAAAAATAGGAATAATTCGGATGAATTGAATTGACTAAATTGTAACAATTATAAAAGATATTGTAACTGTTAAGACGTCAAACATCTACCAACCTAACCCACCACAACCCAACCTAACCTGCCCTAACCCACCACAACCCAACCTAACCTGGCCTAACCCAACCCAATATACCTGCAAAATTATAAATGTATTATTATTAATTGTAGTAATTTAATTTTTATTGCTTTAGCGATTTTTTTCGAAATTTTTGACTAACTTTGCAATTATAATTTTTGTGATTGTAATGACTGTATACATGTTTTTACTTTTTCCACGTTTTTTGTCGATTTCATGACTTTTGTCGATTTTCTTAAAGATATCACAGGATTCTGGCACTTTATGTATTTTATGTTCTTTTTAATTTAAACCATTTTTTGTCATTTTTACAATTTTGAACGATCCTTAAATATTTTGACTAACTTTATGGTTATGATTTTTTAACGATTTTTGTGATTTTGAAGATTGCAATTGTTTACATTTTTGACAAATTTATTAGGTTTTTTTACTATTTTCACAATTTTTGACGATGTCAATAATTTTTTTCGATTTTTAAGGTTTTGTGTGATTTTTTGGTATTTTTGATATTAATTTTAGAATTTCTAGGCTTTTATTTAATTTCTGCCGATGTAATTTTTTTGAACTTTTACAAATTTTTTCAATCTTCTAATTAATTTTATGAATATTAGCTTTTTAACTATTTTGTTAAATTTAGCGATTTTTTTAATGTTTTTATTATTGTTAAAGTTTTCTAAAGATTTTGTGGAATGTTTGCCTATTTTCACGATTTTTGTTGATGTTTTTGAAAATTTTATCAGATTTTGGCAATTTTAGATTATTTTTAGAAGTTTCTTGTTTTTTTTTTTAATTTCTGATGATTTTGCTGAGTTTGTACGCCACCTACGAATCTGGAATTTGCTGACTAATGTTACTACGATTTTTAATTACTTTTGTTATTTAAGAGACAACGATTCTTGTCGATTGTTTTATTATTTCAATGTTTAACCATTTTGGTCCATTTTTACTATTTTTGAGGATTTTCAAGACGTTTTGTCGATTTTTCGACCAATAAATGTCAACTGATTTCTGTAACAAATTTAAAAACGCGAGTTGTTTCGAATTTCATTATTTTTATAAGAACCACTTTTTGATAAGCCGTAGCATTTTCGAAATGTGGAAAAACCACTTCCAGACCCATAACAAATCTTAAGCTTAAAGTTTCATAATTTTTACCTACTGCACACAAACACACAGCTAATTGTTTGATGATAATTTTCCTATTAATGTGATTTTGGTGGACATACAAACACAAGACTCAATATCGCCATCATATTCATATGAAATTCTACCGCGCCTCGCGACGTAATGAAGAAATTAATTTGAATTTATTGGCGCATTTGTAACGTTTTTTCAAAGCCGATCGGAGAATTTAATTACGGCATTTAATTACACGAAACGATTGTTTACATTTTACCAAACTGTTGGTGTTTTATTCAGGCATAAATTGAAAAATTAATTGATTCGCGAACGGCCCCGTTTTTTCATGCGAATACGATGGAATAATTTAAACGCAATTCCCCGCGAAATACGCTTTGGAGGAACGAGATATGCAAATATCCTTCCTATTGGAAATATTTGCATACGCACTGACACGTTGTTTGAATCATTCGCGAAAATTATTAATGAACTTATTTAAGATTTTTCATAGACGTATACAATTTGAAACGTCGTTTCTTGTTTAAATTAAAATGCACCTTAGCTTACTGACGTCTTCTGTTTATGTGACATAAAGGGGCACTAAAAATAGACCGATGTAATGTAATAATCACCGTAGGTAATTAACTTCACAGAATTAAAGCGACATGAGTTTTACCCCTCATTTTAGGGGTTTGTTGCGAGTATAACATGTCATAGGTTTGTAAACATTTCTAGGTCTTCCGATATAAGTTCCTGGTGTCGATTTACAATGTAAACAACGTGGACCGTTATTTTCAAAGTTGACGTTAAACAATAACGCATTTTAAACTACATATTATAATAAAAATAAACAACAATGTTAATTCTGATAAGAGTACAACAAGCATAGCCGCATGTTAATTAAATTGAATTCGCCCACTGACCTAAAACGGGACACAAACGTAATATAAATTCATGTCCCTTGAATATGAAATTAAAGTCTCAACTCTACACGCGGAATAAATAACCCCTTGGGGCACGCAGAGACAAAATCTCAACGAAAACCAGGTACAAAACCAGCGGTTGGCAAACAAGTAAATGTGTACATCAAAAGATGTCGCATATTTTTTTCGACGTGTGTTTCTCCCTCACGATATAATTCATTAGTATTCCGCTAAAATTAACCACGCATCTTGAATTTAATCAGCGCTAACAATCTATTAGAGTGTCGTGCTTCGCCATCCCTTTACCTACGTTTCCATTCGAATCGTACCCTCAAGTGCGTACATCGGTGTCTTTCTCTATGCGTTGAAAAAGAGATGAGGGAATGCGATATACTGTTCGCACTTTATATATTGCATGACCTCTTCATCGACGTTCTTCCGACCCCAGTGTGTTTCCATTGTACGGTATGAATAAGTTTAGAGCCGATTTCACCGGATTTGATTTGAATTAAATAAAACGATACATTTATTTAAGTGGAATCAAACGTGGTTTGAGATTGAGTCTTAATCGCAAAATACTTGAGTGTAGGTAACTTTTTTAATATTCAATATCTACACTGATTTGTATAATCTCGTTTTTTATTATACTCAGTGACATATAAACTGCACCACCTAGAAGGGGTGGGAATTTTTGGACCAAATTTGGCAGAAACATTGGACTAGTCTAAGGTAACAATTGATTAAAATTTGATAAAGAAAACACGTCATCTTTTTGCTTTTTCTTTAATAATGTGTTGGTCCGCCCCTATTTCTGATACACTCATTGACCCGCCTTGGCATTGATTGCAGCAGGTGATCAATGTCTTCTTGGGGTGTGGCATCCCAAGCAGCCTGTACTTCATGCCGTAGAGCTTCTATTGTCAACGGTGGGTTCGGTAGATTCTTCAATCTTCTACCCATTATGTCTCACACGTGCTCAATGGGCGACAAATCGGGAGATCTTGGCGGCCACGGCAAAAGATTAACATTGGCCTCTTCAAAGAAGTCAAGAGAAACCCTTGCTACGTGAGGTCGTGCATTATCTTGCTGGAAAAATGGGTCTTCCAGCCCTCGAAGATATGGAAGAACATGTGGTTCTACCACTTCGTCAATGTAGCGTCGGGCGGTCATACTGCCCCGAATGAAGAGCAAGGGTGACCTACTGCCGTAAGCAATAGCACCCCACACCATCAACCCCACAGTTCGGTGAACATGCCTCGCAATCGAAAAATCAGGATTGCGCCTTTCTCCACGTCTTCGTCTAACAGTCATCCGATCATCATGCATTCCTAAACAAAATCGCGATTCGTCACTAAAGACATCTCGATGCCACTCCAAGTTCCATTGAAGTCTTTCCGTGCACCAGGCCAAACGTTCCTGGCGATGTTGAGCAGTGAGGGGTAGCACAAGATGTGGGCGGTAAGACAGCAAGCCAAAGGTTCTTATTCGACGATAAATGTTCGCAAGCCTATCGGACGACCTTGCTCACCTAACCTTTGATCAGCTATTGATCTAGTTGTAGAGAATCGGTCCCTCAAGGTCATTAGTCTTAAGCGGCGATCTTGACGTTCATTGGTTCGCCTTTGAGCCCCAGTGCCCCTTCTCCGACGTTCAACCCCATGTTCAGACCACGCTTGATAAACACGCATTATTGTTGAGTGGTGTCGTCCCAAACGGTTGTCGATTTCTCTGAACGAAAAACCTGCTTCTCGTAAACCAACAATCCGCCCCCGGTCAAAGTCACTCAACTGCTGGTAAACTTGAGGTCTCCTTCCTCTAGGCATCATTAAACACTTGAAACACTTTAAACTAAAGAACGGGATACGAAAAAGTGGAACAAATTCAAAAAATGACTCGATAATTGCTTGTCTATCGCCACCTCTAACAAATGACACAAATGTCAAAAATCCCATGACTACTTGATGAGTGGTTTTCAAATTTTAATCAACTATTTCCCTGGACTAGTCCAATGTTTCTGCAAAATTTGGTCCAAAAATTCCCACCCCTTCTAGGTGGTGCAGTTTATATGTCACTGAGTATATCAATGCTTACATTTTAACTAAATGAACATTAATTATGAATATTAAAATGCATAATAATGCTACTCTATATCATTACATAATGTACATGGTTAAAAACTGTAAATTACCACCAGCTCCAAAATGATCAAAAATCGCATTAAACGACGCAATAAATCAGCTCTAGGGGAAAAATAAAAAAATCCAACTTCCATACATCACGTCACTTTAAATACCGTCAAGTTCAACGGAAGTTTGGCCGCCGTCAGATTTTCAATAAGCGGCTTTGCAGCGACTACACATGCTCGTGCGACGTTAGTCGACGCTAAGCTGTTTCTCCTAGACGTAATATTTTCTTGTCGAGGAACTGCGCGTAACGGAACGGAGCGAAATTAATGAACGTCTTAATGGGTTATGTAGGTATTTGAATTTTTAATTCGGAAAGTTCGCGTTCAATTTTGCACGTTTCAGCTGGCTTGCGGGTGAATTAATTAGACAAAGCGGCCATTGCGCCTGTTCGGAAATTCAACGAAAAAATCGAACCAATCGATTTTACGGAGGAATTGTGTAAGTAATGGTTGACCTATATTTCAGGGCGTGCTTTCATGTAAGTGCACGGAACTATTTATAATGTAGAAAAATGCCTTGGACTGTAATTAGCCAGTGAGTTATTGTTGAAGCCTTAGAACTTTCGTCTCTCACATTTTGATCTTGAACTGTGGTCGTTGATGGAATAATGCGAGTTTTGTATATTTCGATAGTCTGTCAAGTAGGGTGGTAACATGCACATTTAAAATGTTGGTGAAGAGTTGATTCGAATATTAAATAAAAAAAAATTGTAATTCTTCAACCCCCCTGGTGGTATGGTATAAGGAAGGGCGCCATACTGTTTGTACTATTAATGCTTGTCTCAGCATTTCTTCAGTTCATCAGGCTCGCAAGAGGTATTGGTGCTTAAAGTGTTAAAATATACAATAACATAGAAAACCGTCTTAATAATATTTTCGTTGAATAAGCAACATCGTGAACCAACACAAGAATTACAAATTTTAATAAAATATGAAAAAATAAAGGGAATATGTTTATGAATATTTCTTGTCTCTAGATCTGTTCTAGAGACAAGCAATATTATTAAATGCAAACGAATACATATTTGCGTTTATCAAAAAATCAATAAACGACTATTTATTTTTTTTATTTTTAACTACAAACACATTTTACATTTTATGGTGGGGCCGATCTATCTAAAAAAGAAAGATCGAAATGTCCAGTGTTTTTTAACTAGGCATTCAATTTCGATGGCATCTACACTGTGGTTACGATCGAAGTATTAGTATTTGGCGAGGCAGATGATCACCAGGCGCATTAAACGCAAAAGGTGTCTCCATAGTTTGCAAAGTTTGTGGACCGTGCTGCAAGGGATTATCTTGTGAGTGCCTTGCGGGATTACGAATTATTTTAGAAAACTGTGATGTAACAGTTTCTGAAATCTTTGCTAAGCATTACATTTATGTTCAAATATTTATTATTAATTAGTATTCTAGAGTTAAAAAATCGAACATAAAATTAATTTCTATTAATTAATATATGGGAATTTGATTTAGAACAAAGTGTGGAACTTCATTTTGGAGTTAAAATATTAATTATCTATATCTAGATCTGTTTATGAAAAGTAATCCAGGAGGAGAAATTAACTTTTAACTCTATGGGATTAATTATCATTAATGAGCGAGGCATTATTTCATTGGAAGTTGTTTAACACCCGATAAAAACAATAAATAATTGGGTAATAATTATTGACCGACGTATAACTTCATGGGATGTATTCAACACCCGAGGCATAAAAGTTATAAAAAATTATATAAAAGTTAGGTAAATTGGTTAAATAAATTCACAGGTCATTAGATTTGGTTAAATATATTTTGTAGAATTTATCTATTTGGGACAAACTACCGAAATACTCACCGGTAGCTAAAAAAAAAAACCAGGATGGAAGATTGGTGAGGTAAACCTTGGTTTTGTATAACAAGCAATATCAATTTTTAGAGAAGCAGCAAAACCACTGTTTATGCAGCTCAACGCACAATGCCATTTTGTATTCCGTTGGTAGAACGAAACACCTAGTGATAACAATATTGGTCATAAATAGTAGATTTATTTTTATCTTTGACACTATCTAAGTTTACTGATGGACTGATCTTACACCTGACAGGTACTGCAGGCATGATTTAATCAGATCTACAACGAAAAGGGGATGTTACTATACTATATAAAATATTGTTTCTGTGTTGTTTTACATTATTATTATTATTATTATTATTATTATTTCTATTACGGTATTTCATCTATGGCCCTGGATTATTACTAACACAGATGGTAATGGAATTATTGTGCGATTCGAACTTCGGTTGGCGAACACATGAACCGTAGCTTTGACTATCGGGCTACGGACCATTTGGTATTTCAATATGCAAAATGCGTCGAATAAACGTTGGGTGCACAAGTTATAAAGGAGCCAACAAGGCACTTCGTAGCGAATATTACGTTTTTTATTGGTCTTATTGTAAGAGAGATGTAATGTTGGTTGCTCGGGTGACATAGTCATCTCAGCCGCCTCCACTTCTGAGATTCCTTATGGAAATGCTCGAGGGATTTCCGTGCGAAAAGAGGAGACGGAAACACCCCTGGCCTCCGTTATCGGAGTCACAGAAGGTCACGCCCCCTTATTTCGAGGATAAGTGAGCTAAAACATCTTACCTATCGTTTTCTTGAGAATTTGTTGTCCCCACGTTGAATATGAAAAGTTGCCCTCTTCGACTGTCCTTGTAAGCGTGATGGAAAAGGAGCCAGCTTTATTCATCGACTTTAGGATTACGACCTGCGTGGCACCCGATGACATCTTTCTTTCTCTCTATGATAGGAAAATCTTCCTCAAGAATACAGAGGGTGACCTTGGAAATCTTCGAAAACTCGTCGACTCTTGTTACGCCCAACTTGATATTTGCCCTACGCCTCAATCGGTATCTTTCAGCTACCGGACAATGTCCTGGTGTTTGCAGTGTATCCTAAGGAGCCCTCCTACGCATGATTAAGACTTAAACCTGGGTGGATTCATAACTGGCACAATTGGTGTCAATACCGCCCCGTCCAGCTCCTCAGAGAAATCGAGACCCTTTCCTCAGAGAGTTTCCATAAGGGATTATGGAAATACTGGAATAGTACTATAGACGTCCATCCTTGGCTCTCTTTCGATCTTTCTCCAGCCTTCCCCTGTTGCGACTGTTGGTGCTTTACGGCAGGCTCAGAGGAGGTCGTGGATCACCCTTTCTTTTTACGACCGTGGTATTTTTTCTCCTCCTTCTATTGGGTTATGAGGTGCTCTCTGCCTATGCTTTCATCAAAACGAATTTAAACTCAACTATTTTTGGTGGCTATCCAACATGGGATTTTAATAGTTTCAGAATAGGTCATTGGTCCTTCCTCTATGAATGTCCTTATAGTAGTAATTTTTCGATTACATACCCCATCTCCAAGACTTCTACCACTTCCTCTACCTCCCAGATATCTTTCTTGGCTCTTTGATGTGGTTTCGTGCAAAGGGTCCTTTCTTTAATAGTGACGCAAGATCAAGGAAAGATCATTGAATGTACATAATTTTGTTTCCAATCAGAAGCAAACATTGTTTATAAAACTTTCAATTAATTTTTACTCTTTTATATTTCTTTGCGTCCACATTCTTGGCAAAGATTACTTACGCCACAGCACAACAGTACCACCTAAATCTTATGTAGAAGTTCGATTAATAAATCATATTCTTGTAATCGAGGCAGGTGGCTACACTACCAAGGAATGTGAAGACAAATTGTCGTCGCAATTCTAACAAACACAACGATGGTGAGGGTTCCCCCAGCCATACTTTTCTTCAATCTCCATTTCTAAACTAAGTGCCACATTAGATATCTCTGATTCAGTATGCGTTTATTTAGAATATTAGTATAGTTTTAAAATTTTAAAATTGTGTAAAAGGGTACCCTTTGCACAAAGGAAGTGATTTTTTCATTTTTTTTATAGAAATCGCGAAATATTTTACAATTAGCGTTGCAGGGACTAAAATATTAGACTATTAGAAGTAAGAAAAAAATATCATCTTCACATGTTTAGAATATTAATCAATGCATAATAGGAATAAAATAAAAATGCAATATAAATTAAAAAGACAAATCATGTATCGAAAATGCTTCGAATGTTAATCAGGTCTGCAAAACGTGTTGGTTCTTGGCGTGCGGTGTTGAGAAGCTCAAAGTTGAGCCAAACGTCGTCGCCCAGAATACAAAGTCTTGACTTTGCAGATCCATTTCATTCTTGGCGTATTTGATTGCAGTACAGTACAGTAATGTTAATTTTTAGTAAGGAAAATATTGAAGCAGATATGCAGAGTTCGGAAAGTAAGTTCAGGGAACTAGAAATACAAAACAAAAATACAAAAATTCTAAAGAAAATTATAAATGAAATTATGTGAAAAACACAATCAAGGAAGAGCAATGTTATAAAGATAAAAAAGAGAAAGTGGAAGAAATATGCCAGAGGTTTAAACAAAGTTTTGAATTGCTGATGGTTTCGGTGATGGCAAATGTGTGTCTAGAAGGAAATCTTAGATCCAACGACAAAAGAAATAGAAGACATTTGAAATGCAATGAGAAACAAACAAAGTTGAAAACTTAAAATAAAATATATTCCTTGAAACGAAATCAATGCCCCCCCCGCATAATGGCATAAAATTATCTCAATATACAAAGAAGAGATATTAACGAAACAAATACTAGACAAATAGATATAAAAAAACGACTAAAATAGAGAAGCAATAACTTAATTGGTGTGGGCAGCTCGTTAGTTTGAAATATTTTTTTTGCATTTCTAATTTCCATATAAATCAATATCAATTATTTAATTTAACTCTTAATATATAATATAATATAAATATATTTATATATAATATAAATAAACACTAATTATCAAAGATAATGACAAAAAAAATACTCCCACAAATGGCAAATTACGAGGGACGATTTATTCCATTCATAAACGAGTGTCGTGCGTCATTCAAGATAAATGAAATAAATGTCCACAATTTCTTAGTAAAAAAGAACGACCTTGACCGTGTAACTGTATTTGCAGTGAAAACGTTGAAGCTATTAATAGAACCCATTGCGAACGTAAAAACATGAATGAAATTACTCTCGACGATTCGAAGAATAGTTTTTTGTTAGTAAAAAAATGACCTTGAAAGGCCACTATATCTGTACATTCGACGAGGGATCCCTCGTTGCCGGCCGACCTACCAATAGGACTTATTTTATACGTGCGAACATAAAACATGAATGAAATTAAACTCGACGATTCGCAGTATAGTTTTTTTCTTGGTAAAAAATCGACCTTCACTGGCTACTATATTTGTAGTAAACATTCAACGAGGAATTACCCATTGCCGGCCGACCTACTAGTAGGACTTATTTTATTCGTGTGAATATAAAACATGAATGAATTAATTTCGACACTTCTTGAATTAAGAAGTTATGAAATTGTAATTTGTTTAATTGTATGTGTTGCGTCGCTAGTTTGTAAGTGTGACAGGTTCAAATATAATAATTACACGTTGATCACATTTTATTAAATAAACGTATTAAAGTCGTACAGCTCATATAAATATACACTTTGGTTGTTAAAAAAAATCAATCGTTATTAACTAACTGGTAAAAATGCGAATTGGAATCCTCTAGCAGAACGTCGGGATTATCAAATTCAAGGACCACGCCGTCGCCCATCACAAGTACCCTATCGCAATCTAATACAGTCTGTACCCGGTGCGCTATCGTTATAACGGTGCTTTTACGGAAGGCTGAGCGCAAAGTACACTGAATCTGGCGGTCCGTGCTGTGATCAACGTTCGCCGTGGCCTCGTCAATACACAAAATCTGCACACAAAAAAATAATCTGGATATGTCGACATAAACATGCAAAAACAACGAAGCTGTTTGTTATATGAAGCAACGATTTTCGCAAAACAATACACAAAACAACGTCGCTATCTATAACTAAATATTTCAATTAAAAATAGATTTATTCAATTCTGCACACTCGCCTGACAAAAGCTCCCATCAATTAATTACCTTAGCGTTGCGTAAGATGGCCCTGGCCAAGCAAATCAGTTGCTTCTGCCCAACGGAAAAGTTCAAACCGCCGGTCGCTATGTTATAATCCAGTCCGCCCAACCTCTTTATCGTCGGCGTCAAGTCCACTCTGCTCAAAGCGGACCACAGTTCAGAATCCCGGTGCTCCTTCAACGGGTCCAGATTTTCTCGCACGCTTCCCGAAAATAAGAACGGATCCTGCGGTATGCACGACAATCGGGATCTGCGAAATCATTTTTAGCGAATTGCGTTCGATGCGGAATCCGTTACCTTAGCGCGCTTATCGAAATGTGGGAGATGCTGACCGAATCCACGTAGATGGCCCCGGAGGTGACCTCGCAGAGGCGAAACAGCGACACTAAAAGGGAACTTTTACCTGCACCCGTCCTTCCCACGATGCCGATCTTTTCCGCGGGTCGCGTTTCGAAGTTGATTCCTTTGAGCGACGGAGCCAAATGTTCCCTATAGAAATATGTAAATCAGATATATGGATTCACACATACGCATATAAAATTAGGTTCACCAAGCTGGACTGAGGTGGTTGCGGAACGAGGAGGAGATTAATGATTGCGTGATCCGATCAAATTGAATCTTAGTGTACACCAATCGCATTCAAATCCTCGACAGGATGTAATTGCGATATTGAAAACGATATGCAAATCATTCCAACAACAAAATGTGTAATATTAATGCAGAAACGATTGACCTACCCCCGACATTAACGCCACTTATTTTGAAGTCCGGCAATAAACAACATATTCTCGCATTGTCATTTTTAACAATTTTTCAGTAACAATCGCCAACTCAATTTACTTTCATTATTAATGCGATAAATTTAAATTTATGTATAGATTTAATGGTTATGCTGCTTTGTTTCATAAAATTCCTTCGGTCACGAATAATATTATTGATAAAGAACATTGCTGCAGAATAAATAGTCATTAACATTAAATTTACGATACCAATAAACCAAATAAATAGTAATAAAGTGGCACGTAAGTATTTTGAAATAATCGATATACATATATGGGCGATATGATTCAGTGGCTCTCGAAGATAATTGCTGTAAAAAAAATTTCAATAAATATTAATCATAACATATTTTTGTCGCTTGATTTATATTATTCATTATATTTTTGCATTGTATTGATTTATTTAAATTTGTATAACACCATCTTTGTGTATAAAATCATTTAGTTGTAAATGCAGTTTAATCGATTATGTATATGATGACCTTCTTCCATCTTTCTGGTAGCTGAAGGATTCCTCGCTTGTCGAATTCGTGGGACATGGTACAGAAAACTGATCAAAGAGGTTTTGGGACAAGTTCAAAACTGGTAAATTTACACCATTAAGACAGCAACGCCAGCAACAGCAACAACATAACAGCCAAGTCTCTAAATATGGAAATATCACCGACCAAAACAAAGTGCTTAACAACATCAAGAATCCGTCTAAGATGCAAACTTGAACTCGACGGTAAAGTGATCGAGCAAAAAATTAAATTTAAATACTTCGGCATAGAACTCTCCGACTTTGGTGATATTGAAGCAGAGGTGAGAGGCTAAACAACAAATTAGAATAGCTGGCTGACTGTATATATGGTGCAATAAAAGTATGGGAACAGACATTAAATCGAGGATCCTAGATACAGCTTAGATGAAGGTATTCCGCGGAATTACTGGAAAGATACTGTTGGATAGAGAGAGAAACGAGTCTATCAGAACAATCTGTAACGTCAAGAACATCAATAACTGGGTGTAGCAGACAGGAAGAATGGATGGAACGAACACATAAGCAGGATGGATAATTGCAGACTTGTGAAGTTAGGTGGTTAGATGAAAGAAATATGTGTCGACACGATACGAAGACGGCTTAAGCTAAGGTGCTAGAGGCACCAGGTACGTTAATATTAAAAGGCCACTAGTTACTGCCTCGACGGAGATATTTGATAACAAATTAAAACTCGGAAAGTGAAAGCAATTCTTATCAATCACCACTTGTCAACGGTATAATAATTTACTGCGGAACAAATAATTGCGAATTACTAACAAATTCAACTTTTGCAATTTTGATCGATTAACAAATAATTTTTGCACCCACCTGTATTTCAAAACAACGTTATCGAACGTAATGACACCCTGCGACGGCCATGCATAAGGAGGATCCATGATGCAAGTGGAACTCTCCGACTCCACTTCCTGTATGTACTGGTTGACCCGCTCGACGGCGATCATCTCCCTTTCGGTTTCCGTGAAGGCGTTGACGACGCCGTTGAGCAGCCCGGTGACGGAGAGGGCGTACGTTATCGCCAGCCCGACCAAACCTGTAATTAAATCGAGATCACCGCGTATTGAAAGGCCGCGTTTATTCGTGAATTATACCGGGATCGGCGACGTCGAACTGATGCTGAATAACAGCTATTAATACGACCCCAGTGACCATGGCGACGCCCATAAATTGCAACCTCAATCCCAGCCATTGAGCGGCCGCCTGACTGGCTAATTGCGCCTTTTGATTTACCTCGACGCAGTCTTCGTTATCTCTCTTGAAGCGCTGCGTCGTCCGGAATGCCCTAATTATCACTAAGCCTGCACACAACAAGCGGTCGGATTATTAGTACCGCATGGGAACAAATGAGCAAAAGATAGTTTCGAAATTTAAAGGATTAAGTTGGGATAAGTACACGTTTTCGTTTTTCAATGTGAAATATTTTAACTAATCTTACTAAACAACATAAATGCAAGAGTACAATTTCAGAGTTCACCAGTGGACTATGTCAAAGAAATCAAGGGGAAATATTGCGTGTTTACTCTACCACTCAGCTTCGAAAAACAAAGATTTTAATCTAAAACTCATTTAAAATCCTATCAGGAAAGGCCAATGATAAAATTGAGATAGACATCTAGAATAAATAAAATAAATTGTGTGAACCTTCAAGTGTGAACCTTTATTTTAGAAACAGGCCATGCATTACTAACGCATTGTGTTAAATTATTTAATGATTTGCAAAATTGTACTAATCCACAACCGAACAAACTAAAAAATATTTGCAACACAAACTATTATCATAATTATTATACCTTGCAATGATTCATTGAAATGGTTGTATATCGGGGAAAGTGTAACACTGGACAATCTCTTCAATTCCCTTGATGTCAGCCTGTAATGATTCTGCAGCCAATGGTAGACGGGTATTAACGGCACCAACACCAAACATAACCAAGGAAGTCCATAAATGGTAATCACGATGGAACCTAAACATCGCTACCGCTAAACTTTGCAATTATTTCTACGCGCACATACCTACCAATAAGTCCAAAAAATTGGGCAAGTAATATGTTCATAATAAAAGGCAATGAATCGTCGACGGTGTACGTATCACTGGAAAACCTGTTCAAAATTCTGCCCAAGGGTGATACGTCGAAGAATGTCATTTTAGCCTAAAATCTAGCAATTAGAAATGTGACCACGTCACACTGCTTGTCTTTACCATTATGATGGATTTCAACACAGATTTGTGAATTTTCGTAGCAGCCGTTAGACCACCAAACGCAAACGCGAACGCTCGAAACAACGTAAACACTGAATTTAAAACGGCGAGAACGATGTATATGACCATGTAGTACATCAGCGAATTTTGCTCGAAGGTGACGCTCGAAGCGTACAACATCGGTTCGTCAATGGACGTTGAGAAGTACTTCGGTAAGACGGTGGCGTTCGATTCCGAGTTGGTAACCCAATACGACAACCACCAATCCGTTAGATTTCTTGAGGATTGCATAAGAATTATGGATAAAAAAATTGAAATGGCGAGCAAGTGACCGATCGCTTTCCAATAGGACGCGTACACGTTGAATTCGACGGTACCAGTCTCACGGTACTCTTCATTTAGGATGCTGTCGTCTTCGTCTTCTTCGTCGTTGTCTAATCTTATACTTTCGTAAAGTGCATTTGACGCGAGACTGTCGCCGAGTTCCAAATCGACGGGAAGCAAGTCGTCGATGTTCTGCAGCACGTCACCTGGTTGTCCTGTAATAAAAATAATTATTTCAAAAGATTTTGAAATAATTAAGAAATTTGAAGATGAAGCCCTTTTCACCAATTCCACAACAAATTACATGTTTAATTGTACTCAGACCAAAAGGTATCAAAGCCAACGAAAATGTGTGCAACTACTGAAAAAAAAATAATTACCTTGTTGCTTAATGGTACCATTTTCCATCAAAATAATACGATCGGCATGCGTCAAATACTGAACATGGTGCGTGCACAAAATCCTAGTTTTATTGCGCAGAAGACCCATGACGCAATTTTGAAAAATATACCTAGCCACTTTCCTGTCGACCGCCGAAATTATGTCGTCGAACAGATAAATTTGCATGTCTTGGTAGGCAGCCCTGGCCAACGCAATGCGGGCCTTTTGGCCCCCGGACAAGGTCATGCCGCCTTCTCCAATTCCGGTCAAGTCGCCGCCCGGAAGCAGCGCGAAATCCTCGAACAGACAGCACGCGTTCACCACTTCGTTGTACTTAGTTTCGTCGAAGGTTTTCCCGAACAAAATGTTATCCCTTATGGTCCCCCTCTGCAACCAGGGCTGTTGGGTGACTAAAGCGCAGCCTAAAAATCCACTTTAGAAATTTCAGACGCGCGTTAATCTACGAAAAACAAACCATTGGTGGGATCGGATATTGCGACGCGACCGTTTTGCTTCGTTAATTCGGCCAGGATGGCGGAAAATATCGAGCTTTTTCCGGTGCCCACGCTTCCTATTATTCCAACAAGTTCACCCTGAAAAATACATTTTAGATATGGTGTACTGGTATTTATAACGTTACAAGAATAATGTTGTTTAATTCTTGAAATGTTAAACAATCAGTTTTCTGATGAGTTTGTGGTTAAAAAACATAACATAAATTACTTTCGTTCCACAATTCTATAACTGGAGTCTAATTAACAAAGTGTTAACAACTAGATCTTTACTTCTTAAATACTTCTTGAACACCAATCCGCGTATTATGTAATTGTTTTTATGTGGGTGCTAATCGACCGTAAATAAAAAAAATCCAAACCCTTTTAACGTTCAAATTTATCCCAGTCAAGTAGAACTCCCGAAACGTTTCGTTCGAGTTCTCCTCGGGCGAACCTTCAAAAGAAACATTTCTCGACTTTTTCCCCTTTCCTTTGTCCTTCACGGGTTTCGTCCTGTGGACGTGCAGCTTGGCGCGTTCTTCTGCCGACAGCACCCGCCCCCAACTGAACTCGCCGTCGATGATCACCACGTCGGATTGCGGGTTCTCGTCGGCGACGGCGCTGTCGTAATACTCGTCCAAATCCAAATCCGGCAACTGAAACGTCCGCCCGTTACTTTCCCGTCGCCGGAGACAATTGCACTTACGTCGAGCAGTCGTTGGATCCTTTTCAGCGACACCCAGGCTTCGGTGATGCCGTTCAGCACCCACGGGAAGCTGTTCAGTGGTCCGATTAGCATGTTCAGGAGAGCTATGCTGGTGAAAACGGTCGCCGCGGTTAATTTGTTTCCCAGCAGGACGAACGTGACGAAAGTTAGGATTGATATTAGGACTGGTGTCGTGGCCCAGAAGTACACGCAGAGGGCGTCTAAGTATTTGCGACCTTTCAGGTACTTCATTTCCGAATCACGGTACTCTGATAAAAATTAAATTCTATAAGTACACATTTACTTCAAAGTCGCAGATCAAAATGCGTCGAGTATTATATTTATTATTAAATAAAAAGTGAGTGCTAGCACATGGTACACATAATATTGCTCAGACTTTGGTGCATAACGAAAATTACATTAAAAATAATTAAAAATATATGAAGAATAATATAGAGAAGAACAGAACAGAAAGGTAAAGCAGAAACATCAAAATGTGAGGTGTATATGAAGAACCTTTAAGAAAAGGCAGGGTTAGCGTAGCAGGAAGCACTATGGTTTAAGGGAAGAAACTGGAGAAAGAAATCTTGGAAAGATGGAAAAAGGTAGAAGCCCAAAGAAGAGAAGGAAACATGAGGAGAAGCAACAAATTAGAGGGTTGCGAATTTATGCAGGTCTTATCCCCCCACCCCCTACCTTTAATTGGGCTGGGTTGACAATCGTATGGAGGTAATCTAAGAACCTAATGTCCGTGTTGTCTCAATGTCTCATCTGTTGCATATCGTGGATTATTAACAATTTTGAAAGGTTTCACCAAATTTTAGAGTTGCTTTGTCGTAAATTTTTTCTCGAATTCTACTTCAAGTGCGATCAGCCATTTCCGAATTTATTATGGCTTGAGTCTATTTAAAAATGTACTCCAGAAACGCAGCAACATTTTATAGAATTGTGAGGAAGTTATTTCGAAAGATTGGGCAAAATTAATGGGAACTCTTTCATTTTGGGAACGTTCCTCTTTTAATAATTTCATTGGGAGAATCTGACTCAGAATCTGATTGGGATTCTCAGATAATGATAATAAATTTTCAAATGGAATTATGGAAGTTGAATAGTTTTGATCTTGTTTTGTAAACGATAATGGGTGTGGAAAAATTTACAAGAAAGATTCGCAGATTGGCACAAGATTTTAAAAAATTTACTTTTAGACTTGTTTTGGTTAAAATCTCTTTGGTAAAGACATTGTATAGATGGGTGACCGAGTGGTGCATACACTAATTGCTAATTGCAGCCATCTCGTCTTTCAATCTCTGCGCCTATTATTTTGTAATCGATGCAAGTTAGACGTGAAAAGAGCATCATCAGCGTTAAGAGCTTTTATGGTAGTTTTTTTTTTTAATTAACACTTTTAGATAAATATTCACATTTTCTTTAAATAATTGAAGCAAGAATTTTATTTTCAGTTATATGTACCAATTATAAGCAAATTATGGTTAAAATTATGGAAAGATTTAATGTTAAAAGTCTTTTTCTATACCTACTTAAATTTAAAAACATCGTAATTATCATAAAATAGACAAATAAAAAATATCCAATATTTGGTGATTCATCGGGTTATTCCTGCTTGTGTTGAATTAGATTTGTGCAGTGTTATTGAAGGAAAAAGATTGGGTTGGGTTGGGTTCGGATGAATAAAAAGTTAAGCAATAAGGATTTTTGTTGTACGTACTTCCAACGAGTCTAATAAAATGTCCCTCCCAGACGTGCAGCTTGATGCTGCGTATGCCTCGCAGGATTTCCGTCATTATTTTGACCCTGGTGTCTTTCTGCTCCATCATCTTGGTGCTCAGCTTTCCGATCTTTCCCGCTATCGCCCTGTTTATCGGTATCAGGATGATCGTGAAACCGACGCCGGCGAGGAACGCCAATCCCAACTGGCTATAAAGCAAATACAACGTGACCGAGATCTGCAAAAATGGCGCATTGGTGCGGTCGAATTGGTCAGTTCTGAGGCAAACCTGCAGCGGGATGCTCCACATAGCGTGGAAGCTCGGGCAGGAGTTCACCACGCGGTCGGTGTCCGTCGACATGAAGTTGACTATTTCGCCCGTGGAAAAGGCCCCGCTCAGGACGGTGCCGCCCACCGATAAAGTTTTCTTGTAGATCGTCGTCACCATGGCGGCGCGGATCTTCAATCCGACCATCGCCATCAAGAAATTGAAATGTGTGTTGCAGAAAGCGGCTGAAAGCAAAAGGTAAAGTACCTGTGCGAAGGAAAATAATCCCAACGTAAAATTAGGTGCAGTGTGAGGTAACCCCGCGATGTTGTTTGTCAAAGAAATCGGTTGCCAAAGACAATGCTAAGGCAAAACAAATATTGTTTCATCGACACATTAATTGTAAAAAAGACAAATACTATTTCACCTAGAATTCATCGCCAAAGACGTTGTTAAAGTAAAAACACAAATGTTGTTTATCGAAAAGATCGATTGACAAAGACAATGCTAAGACAAAACAAATATTGTTTCATCGAGACGTTCATTGTCAAAGAGGATGTTAAAGTAAAAAAGGCAAATACTATTTCATCTAAAATTCATGATCATGGCAATGCTGTTGCAATTTAGTTTCAGAAGAATTCATTTGATTTGTTTTCATTAAAATATTCGCAAGCATTGTATTTCAATTCCTCATTTATTTCACTAATTTTAATCTAATTTAAAATTTATTTATATTTATGTTGCTAGTTCGAATGCTGCCTGTAAACATCAGTAGTATAGTTGGTTACCTTCCCAAAAATAATTAAGTGTAGTCACCCCGTTCCGCATTCGTGTTCTCGAACGTATAACGCTCCCTCGTATAAATAAAAAAAAAAAAAAACGGGGTCAGCAAAGAAGTAACATAATGTGAGTGCTCCGCATTTTAACACAACGAGATATACGGACCTCGCCGAACACACAGCCCACTAAAATATTAATCCCCCTTTACCTATGAGCGTTATTGAAAAAAGACCGGCGGCGTAAGCGTATCCCAGCCGCATCTCCTCCGATTTATCCTCGATGAATCCCACTAATTTATTTAAAAGCATCGGTCCGGCGAAGCCGGAACAATCCGCGGTGAGCTTCAGAATCCCGACGCTGTAGAACTGCAGCCCGAAGCACTTGTGCAGGGCGCGCAGCAGGGAGACGTTGACGTGCCTGAAAGAATCGCTGAAAGAAACGTCGGGAACAGCCGAGGCGTATCCACTAGAAGAAGGAAAAGTCGAACCGTGCCCTGCAATCATACAACACAGTCTTAGAGAGGAGAGTGCTCTCGTGCCCCGCCACACTCGGCGTACCGTAATTGCGCCCTGATATTTTCCTCTGCGCTTCGTCTATGTTGCCAATTAAAGCTCTTTCGAGCTTTCTGCTTAATGTATCGCTCCTAAGTGAATCGGGAACGTCGTACAAGTCGTCGGGGTACGCCAATTTGCCTTCGACCCCTTTTTGCATTAGCGGATTCACCCAGTAGAAGAGTAATTTAGACAGCCACGTCGATTCTTCCATCGCTACGCCCAGATAGTTTGGGTCGCGCTCCTCCACGAAGCGCAAGTAGGCATTTCCGGCCAACAGCGGTTGCGACTCACCAAACTAAAATGCAAAGACGTCATTGACAAATAATCGATAACCCGAACAATTTCTAATTAATTACTTAATCATAATTACAAACAAAAAATGAAACAACCAAAACCATTACAAAAAACACAACAAACAGAAATTAAAATAAAAATAGTACACACATACTTGTGTAACAAAAATATGTGTGTTGTAAAATATTCTCTAATTCTTCCCCAATGATGAACCATGTTTGCTAACTACAAAAAATCAATAGTTTCAAAAGTACGATACGTTCTTCAAGTGTTGAGTAGAACATTAAAAAATTATAAACAGGAAAATGACCAGGGTGTTGTATGTTCCCAGTTCCAAACATTAGTTTTCCAACTCATCCATTAACAAATATTTAAAATATTTATCATTGCAATATTTTTTTATCGCACGGGGAAAGATAAAGTTAAATCATTTCCTTTAAATAAATCCTTGCACACATCAATACCGATTACATTAAAATCCCATTACACAGTCGTCGATTTTACCGCCTTGCGGTTAGAACAAAACGCAAAATACATATCTGATGAGAGACACGAAAACGCCATCAAGTACGCAGACAGCAATTATGTAAAATAGAAAGAATTCGAATTCAAGGCATATTGCGATAGCTCTCGGGCCCGGCGCAACGCGAAACCCCCGAAGACCGAAGAAATTGCAACTTGGAATAAATATTGGATAGATTACTATCATCGTACGAGGACAGTATATATTTTCGTGATCAAGCAATAAAGTAGATGTTCAGGACCGTTTAACAACGAAGGCACGTACCGAGCTCTTAAATCAGCATGTCTAGTATGCGCGCAGATGGATACACTATTTGAATAGTTCGAATGTAATTACGTAAAAATTTTAATATATCGACCGCTTCGATTCTAAATGCATTGATCAATATTTCAACACCAATTATGTGAATTAACTGGATTGAAAATATGGTGCTGTTTTTTTTATAGTGTTGCCTTATATTAGGTTTGGTCCTCTTGTCTCCGATGGGGACGGAGACAAGAGGATAAAACAAAAAGTATTTACTTTTACAACTAACAAAGTAGCTAACAAACAAGGATATTTCTTTTGATTCAATTTTTCACGATTGCAATAGTTACTTTATTATGGGAGCTTCATGGGATTTCAGGTGGTGAGAGTATGACTAACATCATTTCAATATCATGTTTATCCACTTAATATCATACCATCGCAGCAATGTATGCTATCTATCATCGGTATGAAGAACAATTTTAGTAATTTATTTCATCATACTTCCGTACATGTTCATCCAGGTGCAACTTTACGATATTGATAAACAAAATTATATTGAAGAATTCGATACACCAATTAAATTATAGAAAAAAAGTTGTTGACATGATATTTCATCAACACGGTGAAATTTTTCATTAAAATGCTACTCCTTTCGTCCGGTGCACGGCTATAATTTTGAAGGTGGAGTTTTCTAATTCAAAGTAATTTTTACACGAATCGATTCTTCATTAGTAGAAGTAAACGTAGATATATTATTTCTGCAATTGAGAGCAAGCTTTTAATGCAACGACATATTTTAGCGAGCCCTGAAGGGAATTGTTTCCGTTATATTATTTACTAGATAACATTTTTAATCAATTACATTATCCCAGCTTTTCAGTTTCGAATTTCACACATTTTTTCAGCCTTTGGATGTTGATTTCTTTATGCGAAATTTCAGTGAACTGAGGAAATAAAACTTAAATCTAAACAAGTTTGGAATAGTGGCATTCAACAAGGAACAAGTCGTGAGCAATATGGTAACGTATATGATGTAAATGAAATTAATTTTAATTAGTTTGTTGAAAATCGTGAGATTTGAAAATTCATAGCCAAAAAAAGTCATTGCCAAAGAAAACGAAGAAGTCCATAGGTCCTGGTAATGATGTACGAGGTGTAGATTTTGAAAAAACTGGTGCAGATGAAGAACTACTCGAAGGACCAAATCGTGAAGAAGATATCATTTGGAGAGGAGAGTGAAGATGATACGGACAAAGGAATCGACTTTGACTCGAACGATGAAAATCTAAAAAAAACGGACATACGACACAACGACATATGTCTCCATAACGTATATATGAGTCATCCCCTGAACTCGTCGCTGAAATCATTTTAAGATGGTTTCCACATCAAACAAAAATCATTAAAATGATGAAATATAAAAATTCTATTGCAGCCGTTGCCAAAATATACAATAAAAATGAATCTTCGATATGGCAAGTGTTGAAAAACAAAGATGAAATTCGAGCTAGTTTTTCTAATGCACCCCAAACATGAAAAATTACAGCAACAATATGTAATAAACTGCTAGTTAAGGTAGAAAATGCCTTAAATTTATGGCTGGAAGATATGACAAGAAAAAATATTCCACACTCACCTTGGCATTTTGTGCAAATGCAGCTGGTCATGTTATTAAACCTGGACTTGCTTACCGATCACAGAGTCGACGTGCTCTTAAAAACAATAATAAAGCTTGCCTACCTGGGTTTTGGCTATCAAAACGAAAGGCGGAAGTGATATTTGGAAGCAGAAGGATTACAATTTAAAGTCCTGCTGATACTGGACAATGCCCCTGGGCATCCTAGCCACAACATACGAAAATGGTTTTCTTACCACCTAACACGACCCCGTTGCTTCAGCCAATTGATCAAGGTATCATTAGATGCTTTAAAGCCATATATGTATATTCCATATGTTTTCGAAATGCTTTACACTATGATTGACGAATGGTCTGATATCGGAATCGTGGATTGTTGGAAGTCGTTTACAATTGCTGTTGCAAATCAAAGGAGCAAATTAATTAAAACCAGAAACGATACTTAATAGCATGTTGGAAAAAGTTGTGGAATGAATCGTTTTTAATTCTGAAGACACATGATACTAACCCACAACTATCATCTATATTTAACATAGCGGAGCAAATAGGTTTGGCGAAGGATTTAGCGAAATAACCAAAGGGGGACTCAGTGATTACATAAGCGAAGAGCATCAGGTCTTCACCAACGAGGAATTTGAAGACATTGTCAAATCTTCTCCTGGCACTCTCTTGCGGAGAAGATTTGACGATGGGAATGAAAGTCAACAAGAACCGCTAGCATGGATGCTTGAATCATTTTCTACAATATTTCGAAGTGACCAAACATTAAAAAAAAACATATAGTAGATTATGATCTAATAATGGAACGCAGTATAAAAATTACTAGTGGTATAACAGAAGCCCTGACGCCTTTGGGGGATCTGTTTACTCAAACGAAAAAGACTAAAGTGGCAACTTCCAATAACAACGTTTGAAAAAGTCGACATCCACGTCGTTTGCTTCACAGCAAACAAGCAAATTAAGCAAATAATCCACTGCTAAAGACTTGGAAGATAAATAAATATGTAACTTAAGATGACAAAGTTTCTTCCATCTGATGAAAATGAAAATGTAAAATTTTTCTAATTATTTACTTTTATTTTCTTGTTGTGCATCTACATACATATGTATTATATGTATATTGATGTAAGAACTAAATTAAATTTATCGGCGTTGCGACGTTCTCAACAACTGGGACTCTCACCAAAGACCTTGCACAATGATTTGGCTCTAAAGCCTTCTAAGATCCATCTCGTTGGGTTGGATTGGGTTGGGTTGGGTTGCGTCGAGTTGGGTTGGGTTGAGTTGGTTTGGATTGAGTTGAGTTGGTTTGGATTCATTGAGCTAGACTAAAGACTTAGAGCTACCACAACACACACAACGTCTAAATTTCGCTGATTAGATCATTAGATTTTTACAAAAAGTAATCTTTTAGGACGAAGCACATTTTCACTTAAACAGGTATGTAACATAAGTAAGCAAAATTGTAATATTTGGGCACCTGAATATCGGAGAGTACTTATCGACAAATCATTACATACATCTCTTGTCACTGTATAATGTTTATTTGGGTAGGAGATATTAGTTGGAGCAATTAGTGTCAAGAATGCGCGCTACATAGACATGGTAACCAATTTTTTATGGTATTATTTCTGATAATATGGATGTCCACGACCTTTCAACCTAACCCAATCTAACTCAACCCAACCTAACCTAATCCAACCTAAGCCAAACCAACCCAACCCAACGAAACCCAGCCCAACCAATGATTGATTTATTGAAAACCAAATTTAATGAGCGTCTAATTTTCCAAAGAAGTCATGTCAATTGACCAATAAAAAAAGAACTCAAACCCAACATCGATCACATAATTCGTGAGATACAAATACAGTTATGCAGAAATATATACAACAATATTTTTTAAAGGATCACCATCTGCAAACCTAGTCGTGGTGGACATTTCTGTAATATTATTCTTCATTTGTAAATGGTAAAAATGTTCACTAAAGAATGACAGAAATTTAATAAAAATTTTATTTAAATTGCAAAAAAATGTATTATTGGTAGACCCTGCATATTCCATAATGATGATTGAGTCTGAAAAATAAAATTGTTTTTGAACCCAACCCTTCAAAATAGGGAAAGATCATTACTACTATCCCTGATATATATAATTTGGAACAAATCGTTTGTAAATTATTAATTCCTTCAGTTAGAAGTGATTTATAAATTCAGTCGATGTTAATTGCATATATTGATTTGCAAGAATAAAACTTGATTTTGGTATTAAATCGAGTTATAGAATTGAAAACGATGTGTCTCCATTAACACACAGTAATTCTAAATAAAAATCGGTGTCTTCATTCAGCCCCTATACCGGGTGAATAGCAACATAACCTTTTTTAAATACCTAGAGATATTTTGGTATTAGTGTTGAAAGGGTGCTTTCTTTAGATAAAATAAGACTTTTTCAGTGATAACAACATTCAATTTTCTTCTTGTTAAAAAAATGATTTTCCGCCATGATATCCACCCCAGGTTAGGACAAAAGGGTAGATGTGTAAACGAAAAAATACGTATTTGCCATATGGAAATATTACAATGAATATAATCAGAAATAGACTGTCTTCCTATTGGTAGGATTGGTAAATTGGTCAAACTGATAAATTTCATTACGCAAGTCGTTGCAGTTGTTAATTGGTCTCAGAGTCAACGCTCATGTTATAATTTAGGTTCTAGATTACAAGAAAGTTATCTGCAATTATATGTTCACTCAAAGCCCAATTCAGAACCAACGTTCGAACAAAATTATAGCCAGGATCAAAACCAGATATTAAACCAAAAACTGAAGCAAAACCGTTCGTCTAAACTAGAACCATAATAAAACCCAAACGACCTGAACAAATCCAAAATCCAAAACAGTAGTCTTTCTGGTTATCAATTGTATTTGAGCTGGACACTCAGGTTGTGATTTGGGTTCAGTTCAGTTTCGTAAATTGGTATTGTTTAAGTGGTAGATTATATAAAAAAATTTATTACGTAATGTGAAATCAATTCATAACCAGAGATAAAATTACCGCCTGGACGAAGAGAAGAAACTCCAGACGTAAATACATAACTTCTAATAGAACTTAAAATTCGTCTCGTCGATATCTCTCAATTGATGACCAGAACAAAACCGAAAATAAATTACTGCGCGTTGTGGTTGGGGTTGTGAATTATGTTGAGTCAATTGTTGACGTAAGAACTGTTGATATATAAAATAAAAACTGGTTGATTATAAACAACTCATTTAATTGGTCACTTTATTTTCAGTGTCGTTGTAACAACCCCAACTACGTTATTCTAATTTAAACAAACAAAATGAATAAAACACACCAATAAACCAGAAAATAATTGTAAAACTGCTCACCCTAGAGTACCCGCCAGTTCGATTCAAATACGCAGTGTCGCCCTCGTTCGGAATCAACGTCAACCCGTACAAAATCTGCAGCACGAAGGCGGCGATCGCAAACCCGTAGTTCAAACGCACACCAAAATCCGGCGAGCCGTTGGCAGCCCTGTAAATAATAACGCGCGATCTGAAGTCTATCGCGTTCAACACGGCGATTATCGTCCAGAGGAAGTTCACTAAAACCGGACCCCGCGCGCTCAAACCCAACCTATTCCGCAACACCAGCGTGTACCCCAAATGTGTGATCCACGCGAGGCACTGCACGGCCGACAGAAAGTAGAAAATCGTCGTTTTATCACCGCCGTCGTTGGTTAGATCGATGTAAACTTGGAGCATCGGCAGGACCGTCAGCATCGCCACCACCGCGCAACGAAAATTAACGGCTCTAATCTGATTGGTGCCCCTTCGCACCAAATCAGTTTGGTTCCCCAGGTAATAGGCGGACGTCATCGCCAGGACGACCAGAGCGGGCACTTGCAGGCACAATTCTTGAAAACATAGACCCAAGTCGTGCGTTTTCGTCGACCAAATTTGAAAACCGTCCGGGCCGCACATATCCTCCCATCTCCAGCGCCACGGCGGCGATACGGTGTAATTACGGACGTCCATGTCGAATAAACAGTACACTGTAACAAAATAGCCATCTTAGAGTTGTTTCCATAAATATAATTGAGTCCCACGAAACAAGATAAAGCTTAAATTAATCATTACGGCGCGTGACTCACGAAACGAATAACTAACCTTAATCGATTAAGAAGAGACTACATTCGGCGATTGTTGACACATAAATTGTACATGTTGCGTCTCGTACTTCACCCCCGACGCGAAACTATAACTCTTTCGAGGTGAGTTCTTTTAAAACGATTAACGAAAACTAAATTGCACCATCAACACAAAGACTATTACCAGGTATTAATTTTAGGTTATGTTAGTGTACTGTCAGCTGCTCGACGCGGTTGGTCCACAGACTTTACGCGCTTGATGCACCTCGCCGACAGAGGGCTCCACCGTCATGGAAGTGGAAATGAATCCGGAATTCGACGCCCAAATCGGAGAAATATTCGAGCATTTGGTCAACAACGAGGACGTCTACTTCAAAAACCAACAAAGAAACGAAAGCGACTTGAACGCCGACGATAAAAGGAAAATCGCCGGCGACGTATTTCGTCGCAGCAAGTCGGTCTTTTTGGCGCGCTACGGCAAACATTTAAAGCGCGACCACCTCGAATATTTCAAGAGTTACGCGCAAGGCGGCGAAAACGGCGACGAAATAGCGCTGATTTTGAATAATTTAATTGGGTGTCATTCGGCGAACTTGCGGACGAAAAACCGCCGATACGAAGCGCTGAAACGACTGATCTCTGAAAATAGTTACTTCAACGACGTCGAAATGATGAAACGAAATCCGCTGCTGTACGAGCAGCTAGTCGGGCAATATTTATCGGAGGACGAAAGGCGACAGCGCGACAGGGACGAAGGAAACAACACCCTCGTTAAGATTCTAATGGAGGGCATTGAACGAGATCAGGCGCACGTCAAAATGAAAATTCAGGAAGAGGAAGAGGACAACGCGATGGAAGAAGAAGAAGAAGAAGAAGAAGAATCGGACGGCGACGGCAGCGAAAACGATAATTGGGGGGAAGCGGAGGCGAAACCGTCGACTTCTCGTTGGGGCGAGTTCAGCGACATGAAAGACGAGACGATAAGGAAGAACGTGCTTCACGTGAAGAAGGAAACTTTCATAACGGCCCAAGAACGGCAACTTTTCAGGGCGGAGTTCACAAGTTTGATGTACCAGAGTTTTCTAGACGGCCTGGACGATTTCGATTACACGACGGTGGATAACAACGAAGAGTACGACAACATTGAGCTGCTCGAGCACGACGAGGAAGATAAATATTTCGATTCGGAAGAACCGGAAGATGAAGAGATGGGCGGCACTGACAAAAAGGAGGAAAGTTCGGAAGACGAGCTGGACATTTACATGAACGCTTTGAATCAGCACCCCGCCGTTTGTAAACTGTCGAAAGAGTTGGAGAAACTTTAATTATTTAATATATTTTGATATAAAAGGCGTTTCAGTTGGTATTTTGTATTACTTGTTGTTGCATTCTAGCTACGAAAATGTGAAAAAATAAAACGATAATCAAATATGCGTTGTAGTATTTAGATTACTGGTGTTATTTGACCTGTCACCGTTTTAAAACTTATTTATTACCTTCTCATATCACATTTCCATGCATAACGATTTGACAACATCTAACCCATCTGGAGTGTATTTGTGAACACCGGCCCGATTCCGAAACGCTCGTGAATCAGAATACGGGCTAATCAAAAATAAAATAAAATATAAAACCAAAAGCACCAAAAGTCATGATTGTAAAAATAAAAGTTAACGACACATAATTATAATTAGGGACAATTGGAGGGTTCACATACTTCACATTAATTTAGTGACAGAGGATATGCGACATAAACGATCAAAATAAATAGTTTGCTAAATTTGTCCCCCGAGCTTTTAGTTATAAAATTCCAATTAAACTACTAAATAGATAAAAATAATACATGGCTAAAGTTAAAAAAAAAATCACGCAAGGATTTTAATTAAATTCTTAGCCCATGTTGGAATCTCCTTGTAGTCGGATTGTGAGGCAAACACATAAATAACCAAATTAATCAACGTAATGTCATAGCTAGTAGCGAAACAGGTGAGATCATATTTGTTAAAAAAAATCTTGTTTACATGCATGTGGTACAAAAATATGAGTGTACTAAGTATATTAAAGATATACAAAACACAATGCATATGAAGTTTCGTCGCAAGATAAAATTATTACATCGCAATCTAACGGATACCGTTCGTGGAGTCTCGATAACGCGCACGATTTGCGACTTCTCAGCCGTCGCTTATTTCCCATAGTGCACGCCAAGTGAAACTGTCCGTCAAATAGTCCGCAATCAGGTTAATGGGTAATCAGAGTAAGTGCCAGCAATAGCTACATACGTATATTTAGGGGACAATTACGAGTTTCACGCCGGGACTGTTTATGGGATACGGAGGAATCGAACAAAGCTAGAAGTGAAATTATGAAAGTTTGTGGCCTACCGCCGTCGCTGTGACGCTGGGAACGTGACTTATTTCGAAGTTACGATCGGTGTACGTTGAAAACCATTGTGGCTTAGAATTATGCACGAAAATGTAAACGTTTGCGATGTGGTGTGCTTTCTAAAATGAATCATCGAGTGGACACATTGGTCACAAGTAAATTTATTTGAGTAAAAAGTAATAGGTATGCATATTGAGAATTGGTCAAAATTTATTTTACATAATTGTAAAAAAATTACTGAATTTTCTAAAATATCGCCTAATGTGTACCCCCTGTTAATACAAAATATATAATGACATCCTCAAAGCATCCATTTCGTTGGGGTGAATTTTTTTGTGGTGAAAAACGACAAAGTTTCTTCGAGCAAAGTATTTTCGTTAGAATTAAGAGCATTATGAATCATAGGACGTTTCGTATACAACGTTAATATTTATTATTCTGTTGGTTCAAAATATAGCAAAGCTCTTATGAAATAATAATAGGAGAGACTTTATGACTGAATTCCTTCGACAGGACTTTTATTTACTATTTTTTTTATTATTATGTACAATAAAACTGAGCTACTTAAATGAAAATGTGTAACGATGTACTTTTCGATACTTTGATAGTCGACTGAGTTCCCTTTCCCACCACCAATTTAATTTTATTGCAATTTATTCAGTTTCTAATTATTCGCTTTGATTTAAATAATTTAAAGTTGCATTTTATGAAACTGGCGTCATTTGCAAATTTCGATTTACATGATTTTCATATTCGAATACAAATATTTTTAGATTTAAGACGTTTCAGATCGTAAAACTATGCAAATTGTGTCAATTAAATAGAGAAATACATTTCCTATTTGGTTCGTCTTATGTATAATTTAGCTCGTCTAACCTAGGATAATCTTTTCTACCATTTTCAAATTTTCAAAAGTCCAATTTGTTGCTACACTAATTACTAGTCGGTTTCGTAACTTTGTCATTTTTTCATACTATTCAGCTCTATTTACTACATTTATTTTTTTTATTTATCACCACTTTTTCAAACTAAATGTCATTTTATTAATAAAATTTCATAGTCAATAAGTCATAAATTATGTACTAGAGCTTTATTATTGTGCTAATTTCCATCTGATGGTAATTTCGCTATATTTCAAGCATTGTGTCTTTGTAATGTCGTTTGTTATTAACAAATTCAAGTATGATCAGCGTTCATTCAAGCGTCCATTGAAGAAATGAAAAAAAGGAGACGAATAATATTCCACGACCAGTTGCATTGATTACTGGATCAACATCCCAAAATATGGGATGTGTGGAAGCAATGACTAAGGAAAATCGTCGAATTTCAATAAAAGCAATTTCAGAAAATGTTGCAGTCATCTGTTCCCAGTGTACGTAATGAAATCCTCATTTTCTTCTGTTGTCCAAAATTGCTTGCGAATGGACTTGTTTTTGAAACAGCCAACATGGTAATGAGTTTCTCTTGTTAATGCTTGCCAGCGACGAAACTTAGTGTTATTATTTTCCACTAAGCCGTAAGTTGTCATCGATGCAATGTCAATACTAAATTCACCAAAGAAGTTTAAAGCAAATCATCTGCAGGCAATTTTTCCACCAATGATCATTGCTGATAAAGTTCAAAGGACAAAGAATATCAATGCATCGCTGTATAATACAACTCTGAACAAGAGGAGTAATGAGACAAAAACGTCTAAGGAAGCTTTCACGCGGGATCATTCTACTTCACTACAATACAAGTCGCCAATGTGAAAGAAAATAAGAAGAATTGCCCGATTTACATCAACCACCATTTATCGTTTTACGATATCAATATCTTGGGTCGCTGAAAAAAGGCAACTTACAATCAAACGAAGAAACACAAAATTTGTGAAAGAATTCTTTGATCAGGAACCACAATCGTTCTATGAGTAGGATTGGTGAAACAATTAAATATGTACCTTGGTGGTAATTATTTGTAAGTACATTTCTTTATATTTTTTATGGAGCAAAGATGGGTTGGGTTGGGTTGGATTGGGTTGGGTTGGGTTGGGTTGGATCGTGCTGGGTTGGGTTGGTTTGGTTCGACGTATAAAATATGTTGCTGCATATCAAACTTAGCTATGGTGTCGGCAGTGCTATGTGCCAACTCTTGTGAGAATGCTATTTTCTCAAATCATAAACATAATTTCATTTATTTTATAATAATTTAACCTTCAGAAAAGTCAAAATTTTAATATAACAATAAATTTTCAATTTTCTCAGTTGATTCTTTCTAGATCTTTGATTAAAACTGCACGGAGGCATCAAATTATCGACCCATATCTATTCTACCGGCGGTGTCAAAAATCATTGAAAAGTGCATGCACGATAGACTATTGAACTATTTTATTTAATATAACTTTTTTGCCTGCTGCCCAATTCGGTTTTGTGCCAGGAAGATCAACAAATATGGCAATTTTCGATTTTTTAAAGGATATCTACGATAGCCTCGACAATTCTAAAGTAGCGATAGGTTTATTCTCCGACAATAGCAACGCGTTTGATACCATAAGGCATAGTAAGTTGTTACAAAAATTATTCAATTATGGTATCGGTGGACCAGCCCATAAACGGATTGAATCATATCTGACAGGTAGATCACAAGTAGTGTGTGTTGAATCTTGTAAATCCCAGTACATCCCTATAATTTGCGGCGTTCCACAGGGATCCATTGTGGGGCCGCTTCTATATGTAATTTACGCAGCCGACTTGCCTTTGCATATTAGTAAGGGGCTTGTTTCTCAATTTGCTGATGATACTTCTGTCGCCTTATCTGCTACGTGTTTGCCATTACTTGTTTATCATGTAGTGGACTGTACAACTGAGATGTCTATTTATTGCCATAGAAACAACTTATCTCTCAAAACTGTTTTAAATAGTTTAAACTTTTTGCAATTTAGAGCTTCCTATAGCACCTCTAGCAGTTTATTAATTCGCTACCAAGTAACACGCATCAAACAGGTTCAATCTATAAAATTCTTAGAGTTTTTATTGAATGAAAACCTTAAATGAAAAACTCATATTGATGAATTATGTAACAAGCTATGTACAGCGAATTTTTTTAATTCTCACACTTCGATCGTTTATTAATATAAATAATTTAAGATTCTTTTATTTTGGTAATGTTTAATCACATCTCAGATACGGCATAATGTTCTGGGGTACCTCAACTTACATATTGAGAGTATTGATGCTACAAAAAAAGGTATTACGCACTTTACTTAACCGTCTTTCCCTCTCTTCCAGCGTAATAAAATTCTTACTGTAACCTCTTTCATTATACTGGAGTGTGCTCTTTATGTCAGGAAAAATCGAAATTCGTTTTTGAGAAATAGTGATATTCAGAAACGCTACGAAACACGCAATGCACAGGACTTTAATTATCCTCGGCATAATCTTGCACTATTCGAAAAATCACCAATGTATAATTGTATGTGGATCTATAATCACCTTCCTTTGAAACAGCCTGAAAAATTAAGCAGGCATTTGGCGATGATAGTGTTAATGAACACACTGTTCGACGTTGGTTTGCGAAATTTCATTCCGGAGATTTTAGCCTCGAAGATGAGCCTCGTAGTTGTCGACCTACAGTAACCCAAGACGAGGATTTGAAGACCCTGGTTGAGACTGACCCATCACAAACGGTGCGTGGGATGGCGGAAGAATTGGGCGCCAGCTCCCATGCGATGGTTTAAAACGTATTGTAAAGGTCAAAAAGCACGGAAAGTGTGATGAAAAGTTGATCTTCTACGACTACAGGAGACGTTCAGGACAGTGGTTGAACACCGATGAGCCACCCAAAGACAAAACTCACCATGGTTAACTGTATGGTGGTCAGCGGCTGGTGTGATCCACTATAACTTTCTGCAACCGACGAAATGTATCAAAAATTGCAACAGCCAGCACTGGTCAACAGAAGATGTTCGATCCTGCTCCACGACAACGCCCGTCCGCACGTTCCACAAATCACAGTCCGAAAATTAAAAAAATTGAACGTCGAAGTTCTGCCTCACCCACCATACTCCCCAGACCTTTCGCCAACCGACTACCATCTTTTCAAGCACTTCGATAACTTTCTCACCGGTAGAACATTCGCCAATCAGAACCAGGCAAAAACGGCCTTCGTCGACTTCATCGAATCCCAATTTTTATGCCGACGGAATTAAATTGAAAGAACGTGTACATTCTTTTGAGAAATTACCAGCAACATTGAAGAAAACATGTAAGTTTTTTTTAATGGTGGCGTTGATTAAAAAGGAGCTGCTGCGATAATTGTAAAACAGTGATCCATGTCCCAGATTATTTTCTAAGTTATCAATCATATATTGAATTTCCGTGTGGAATTATTCTTAGGATTTAGAAGATTCATTTTTCGATGAGTCATTGATTTTCCACCAAAGCCGGAATTTTGAATTTTGAATATTGGTACTGGTGGCAATACGTTAAACACTTTTGTATTGTAAATTTAATGTTATGTACTAAATATATTCATCACATTTTATTGTACAAATTATTGCATTTAAATTTGGCAAGTTCGAATTTTGGATATTTGAAGCTTTATTCAGATATGAAAAATATTTTCATAGCCCAAATCTAATTCGATAATTTTCTGAACTTTAGTGCCTTAACGATTTTTATTTTTAAGGGTCTTCCCATGTTGCATTATTGACTTGACTTGATTTGAAATATACTGTGTGATATCTCGATATTTGGTTCAAATATATTTACTTTGCATACCTTCATTTAATCATAAAATATTTTGGTACAAAGTTATGGTAAATATTTTTATTCAATGGTCCTCAATTCATCCACAAAATATTATATCGAATATTTTCATACAGAAAAAATGGCTTCCACTTCTATTTTTGTGGCAGAGATTGGATTTTTGTACGAAAACTATACGAAACTACAAAACCCATACATCCTTCGCCGAAATTATTTCCACGACCACTTCAAATATTCCAACGTCACACGTACATACCTCGACCTCTCCCGCCGTTTTTATTATTCCACGCGCGTCCATCTAATTGTTATCCGCGCCGTCCACCTTTTGCCTACTTTCTCCCGACATTAAACAGTCTCCGTAACTGCAAAACGCCTAACTTATTGAAAATCGGTTTCGTTTTTGCCAGCGTCGAGTTCGCGAACGCCCGGCATTTCCGTTCGTAGCAACTGACTCGGGCCGACGATGCCGCAGCCTCTTTTCGACTTTTTTACTCGGACGTGGCGTATCGTATCGATGGGAATTAATATCATAATAACTCATTTATTTTCTCCAATTAATACGTTCGATGGGAATTGTAAAGCAATATTTAGACTTTCTATGCGTAATAAATCAATGGGCCTTGTCATTAGAAAGCAACGGCGATAATTGACTTATTTTCGTAGTTGATTTGCTATATGTTTTCATAACTTAACTAGTAGATAGTAGAAAGAATAGAAAGAATGGCGACATGTCAAGAACTACTGGAATCTTACCCCATGGAATATTCAGGTTATCACATACAGATTTATTTAATTAATAATTTATTTTAGAGTAATTACATTTGAATCCATTGTTTGATAAAATTGCTTTATCTGCAGAGAGTTTACCAGATGAATACCAATGGGGTTTCAGAAAGGGCAATCAAAATTATTTTCATTGTAAAAGAGATTATAGGTGTTTTTTTATACATTTTAAAGTTGCACAATGTGAATAGATTTAAGCCGATTAATGCCATAACTAATTAAAAAAATAACAATTAATTAGTATAATAAATATAACAATACGAAATACAACGACGTCAGAATGAAGTTCTAAGTCTTTCCGTAATCGAGTCCTGCTCGTAATTGTAATTTATTTCAAAATTACAAAGGTAATATTTTTTTTATTTCGACGAATATTGTGTGATATTTATTTGTGTTATCTGACTGAATTGTTATTGATTGTATCATAAAAAATAAACGATGGCATGGACGGAGTATCTGCGTCCATAAATTTGCAGCAATTTATTTATGCGCACATTTCGTCATTTCCTATCAAAAAAAATCACAAGTGAAAACGTAATAGAGCACCGCCTTGCATAACAATCCATCGGCGATTTTCTCCCGGCTCCTATATATGGGGTTGCAGCGAACTTCTGCACGTACGAAAATTTCATCGGCCAAAAGTAGTGTAGTTCCTTCCGCATAAATGGGGAGAGCGGAGAAAATAAAGAATTGGAGGGGGTCATGTCGACAATCCGCCTCTTCACATGAACAGTCTACACATAGTCTGTATATGAAGTGGACATAATCGAATAATTAACAGTTTAACGAGTGTCGTCATCGGCGCACACTCTCTGAAAGCGATCCTCCTCGTTTCAGACGATCGGTGTTTTTCAGTGTCGTTTCGGCGACGATGAAAATGTGCTTCGAGTCGTCGACTTTCCACTCCGCCAGCCGATAACCGACCTTCGGATTATCGTAGCTTCATTTTTAAGACGAATCTGTTGGTTGATTTAGAAAAAAATACGCTCGCGGTGAGTATCTTATGTAAAATATGTAAACCCTGCACAATTTGAAAAATAAAAAGTCCATTTTTTCATTTGACACGTTGATTTAATTGTTGATTTATAAAATTGGTTCATGTATTGGTATAAATATTCAAATATGTAAAAAAATTAAATGTTTATCTTAAAAATAAATCTTGTTGATTCGTAAGTTACAAGCAATATGCAAATTGTTTAAATCATTTGAATTAGTTAAATGGCGAAGTGGAGTAAAATCAAGTGATGATGTTATGTAATAATATTTTATATTAAATTTGCACTGAAATCATTTAAGAATGTGTATGAAGTGTTGATAGTCAAAGTTCACTGCAATTGATTTATTCCAATGTTTAATTTTTCATTAAATTATTGTATTTTATTAATAATTTTTATTTAAATAATTAAATTCTCAGATTAATTAATTATTTATTATTTTATTAATTTTAAATTCGGTCTCTATTGTATGTTCTATTGCAAAAAAATTTAACACACTAAACTTATTGTTAACTAAATTGCATAAATTATAGTTTAATTACAGATCAAAGTATCAGATTCATAAACAAATTATTCAGGTTGCAACTCCAAATGCAACCCTTCCAGAAGTAACCAATCATATGCTACACTAGATGGTGTAATGCTTTCTTTGATATAGAACAATAATGTGCAATAGTAAATTTGAGAATTAAAATTATGTTGTGAAGTCAAAATGAAATTAATCCTCCGCTTCACTGTTCAAAAAGTTTTAGAAAATATAGTTGCAATTAAACTAAACCGTAAATTGTTTGTGAAATATATATATAATGACCGATGACAAACTGAAGTTAAAAATATTCTGTTTGCAGTCACAGCAACAGGGGGAAGGTCTGCTGTTGGCATAACTAGACTTTGCATAGTTGAATTAAAATAATACGTTTTATGCCCTGTACATGCGTCTGTTAATAATGTCTGTTGTATGTAACGTAATGGAAAATTTGGTTTAATAATTGTGAATTCGTGCGATCAGTTTTGACCAATGAGAATGAAGAATTTTGTTAAAAGTCGATATTATATTGCTATTATCGCAATCACCGAGCCTGCTGTGCTCGTCTCGTGAACGCAGATGGTTTAGATATTGATTTTCATGTAAATGGAATTCTGACATAAAAAAAAATCGCTTTAAGGATATGAGGATATATGTCAGCAGATGAAACGTTAGAAGTTAATTTTGGAAATGCTATCACTTCTGCGTTAAATTCAAATAGAACGCTCCACGTGTATTCATTAGGATTTCCAACAGTCCTCTTTATATATTTTTGTAGAAGTACAGTTTCGTACATTTTAAGAAAGAACCTAAAAATATTGATTCAAAACAAAAAATTTGAAAATTACAGCTATCTATAACTTTTATTAAACCCCCCTCCTGTAACCCAAAAATAAGAATATACTAATAATAACAAAATGCAAATTAATAAAAGAAAACATGAGAAGAAAAGTAATACGAAAACAACTTGGGACAATACGACAGAATTTTACGTAATATTTTTGCTCTAAACGAAGAAGGGTTAATCTATGTCTTTATAGAATTTTAAACATTGGTTTTTATCTAAGAGAATTAGTTTTATAAAATTTCGGGGAGGCTTAATGTAATCGAGGCTTTAAAGGACAACGATTCTGCGCTCTTATTAATCAAAACGAATCACATGATTTCGCAATTATTGACCCAAAGTTTCTATCACATACAATTACAAACATTATTAGTTAACATACGGGTTTATGGGTTGGGTTCAGTTGGGTTGGGTTGGGTTGGGTTTTTTCTATCAAAATTATATTTCCAATACTTCCCATTCTATGCAAATTATTTTGAACACGAACTTAATTTTTCAATTTATTTCATAGCTTTCTAGATTTATATTTATTTATGGAATAAATATGTGGAATGTACCCCAAATGTATTTTATTTTATTTGATACTTTGCGTTCTAAGTCTTATATTCAAGTTTATGTGTCGATGTATGCAGGCAGGTGAACTTGGTCCTTATTTTAAAATATTAAAAGTTCGAAACAGAATGAAAGTTATACAAGAAATCTCTAAAATATTAAGGAAAAGTAAAATAAAAACGAATAACGCACAAAATTCAATCCAATCGCAAAAAGACTAGAAACTACGAACTGAAAATAAAAAAACTTATTTGTTGAAACGTTAGATTATCAAAAATACATAATAGCAACACTTTGCAACGAATAAAATTAATTAAAACGCTTAATTCGTGACAATGCTAAATTAATGGAATTAAAAAATAATAAATCGAAGTTTGTGTTTCATAAAAAATCCTTACCTGTGGATTGAATTTGACACCAAACGTGTCTCTATTTTATTAAGGATTATCACCACGAGCAACGCCATTATTGTGTTTTTTTACAGAAAATGCATTGATCAAAACTAAAACTAAGCGAATGCATAATAAATTACACAAAATTAATAAATATAACGCAACAGCCATACGTAAATAAATAAAACTGAAATGAAAACTAGAAAACTAAAAACAAGATCGATTGCAATAAAGAAAGAAAGATATTCAAAATAAGACAAAATTATTTTAGAAATAAACAAATAATGCAGAAATTAAAAAATGCTGCACGTTTGGGCAAATATTAAAATTAATTATCAAACAAGTAAATAGACTTAACCTAATCAAACACAATCCAACCCAACCCAACTCAACTCAAATCAACCCAACCCAACCCAACCCAATTCAATCCACCCCAACACAACCAAAACGAACAATTAAATAAATGAAGAGCTTATAGAAATTTCAAAGTTGAAGTTAAACAAAACGAACAAAGAGAAATTGGAACATGAGAACCTGGCATCAATCACAAATGGACAAAAAATCAAACTGAACAAAAATAAACAGTACAACCAAATACACTAATTCAAAAATCAACAAAAAAATAACCCTAATAAAATCAAAACGTAACAAATTACTACAGAAATATGAACTGGATGAATTAAAATAAAACTAGAACACAAGTCGAGATTTAAGCAAATCAAAACTTCGAACAAAAATGTAAAAACTAAAATAAAAATAAGGAGATATTCAACAAAAAACAACAATTAAAATTTATTTATATTAATTTTAGTAATAATGGTAGCATTTTAAATAAATATAGATTGAAACAAAACAAATTATCACAAGTAGAAAATTAATAAACAAAATGAATGCAGTTGAAATTAATGAAATAGTACCAACGAAAATTAGCCAATCGAACAATAATTACAACTTTGTTTACACAAACTTGTAATTGATACACCGTGGTCGTTGCAGATTATTATGATGTGTTCAGTCGGGTTGGGTTGGGTAGAGTAGGGTTGGGTTAGGTAGGGTTGGGCATAAAAATTCCATAGTTTGTCGCGGATTTAACTTTTTACAATTAGTGTTAAAAATCATCCTGAAAACCCAGGGATAACACATCCTTTTATTCCCCTCAGCTCTAGTAAAACTGACATGTTTTAAAAGTTTACACTGCCAAAATATTTGAATTTTGATGTTGGTGTCTCATCAGTCATCATGGCAATGGTGATTTTCAATTTAAGTTACGTCTTTCTCTGAACCCATACCTCATTGTAACCCTTGTTCATAATTTAAATTATTTTGCACAATTTTCCCCAATTTATACGCATTTTCGTTAAAATTTTAGACCAACAATTAAAAAAACAACAAATGTGACAGCTGTTTCGCTTTAACTGAGCTCATCACCGTACATATTTGCGCTAAAGGTACATCGAGTCATGCAAGGATGAGTGACAAAAAGTTTGATGATGGTTTCATGACAGTTTCATCAAACCTTTCATCTTTATTTATCGCTTGATGCACCTTCAGCTAATGTGTGTGTGTGTATGTGTGTGTGGTGGTCTGATAAGATCAGATAGAGCGAAACAGCGGTCACCAAATGATCAATTCATTGAAAGATATTTATTTTTAATAAAAGGGTATCTAGTGTCGACAGCTGCGGAGTAGTTGCAAGTTTGGACAGTACCTGCTTAGTCTGTCGATACATGTCTACAGTTTCGTAACAACACCAGTGTGTAGTTATTGACGTTCAGATGGCGCACACAAACCATTTGTCACGTAAACGTATAAGAAATTGAATTGAGGGAAACGAAGTTAAAATTAAGATTAGAGTAGCATATGTGCGAATTCGTGAATCGTGAATTTTCATGGGTTACCTTTTTTATTCTAATTATTAGTTTACTTTGCATTTTTTATTTATATTTATTTATACTTTTCGTTTATTTGAAATAAGTGTCTGATCCAATTATTTCGTTTGAGGTACGTTTCTAAATTATTGTGTGACTAATAAATTCTATGGAACTAATTCAAAAAATGACTAATATTTTTTCAAACTATTTCAATTAAGTTACCTCCGAAAAATAAACTTTTGTCCTATCCGTGCCGACAAGACCAGCGTGTGTGAAAGTTTTGTTTAAAAACTCGTACTTAATCATCTCGTTATTCACGACACGATTTCGCAGTGTTCATCATTTAAAAGATAAGTCACTTGTAACGACACCGCCCTGTAATTCCTCCGACTCGAGGTCCCCGCGCTCGGTAATGGTAAGTGCTCGGCGATACCCGACATTATAATTTTATATCGTTTATTTATGCCGGGTTCGCGAAATTCGTATCTGTCACTCAACCGATTAAACACTTTTCGGTTACTTTGTTGCACGATAAACTGCCGGCGTCCACTTGTTGCCCGCGACGAGAAAGGCCGGTCGGTCTTTCTCCTCTGGTAAGGCATTAACTGGACCCGGGCAAATTAAAAATGCCTGTCGAGTAATTGGATCCGAACTGATGGGAAGGTAGAGCAAATTTTAATGTTCTTAAAAAGTGGATGGTAGTAAAACAAGGCAATGTTGTTAAGTTGATTGCTTTAATATTTTGTCTCCTATTGTAGTATTAGTCGGGCAATCAGTAGCTGTTGTTTAAAATGAAATCATAACTATATGTTCATAAATTTGTGAACATGTCATACATCGGCAGTTTCCTGAAAAGGCTTATTATGGAATGATATGTTGTTTTGCATTTTTGATTCACTGCAACTTTTAAAAGGAATTATTTCGCAACATAAACTTGTTAATATGACAATTTATTTCGTTAAGTACTTCCCTTGTACATGGAGATTAATTATAATAATAAGCTCAATAGTCAAACAATGAAAAATTCGTTACGGAAGTCATAAGAAAACAAATATTCCCAAAAGCAATTTACAGTCTACACGTCTACATACATCTGGCATAAGACATTTAAATTTCTCGCAATAATATTTACGTCCAATCTAATTAAATAAAACCGATCGGCGAACTGGACGAATAAATAAAATCTAGTTTCGATTGTAACGCAACACGAGACGAGATAAATCGGCGCGAGAAAACGCGGAACATTTTCAAAGCATAAACTCGCCGGTCACGAAGTCGTGACACCGTACCCGATGCCAGACTGTTAGAGGCCCACGTGGGTCCACACAATCTATCTGATAGCGTCTAGGAAAAAAACGCCGATCTTAATGTAGTCGTTCGATTTCGCATCGGGCGCAGTGCCAGCCGTTAGTTGTTGACGTTGAAAATTATGTTCTACAAAAAAAAAAAAAACTACAATCGATCGAAGCGATTGTTAACAGAGTCAAACATCGCGTCGTTTTTTTTTTCTATTGTTGTTAGTTTCGGTGTAGTAACAATCGGACGGTAAGTTTCCTAAATATTGAAAGCAATGGGAATAAAACTTAATATTAGATATTTCGAATTGCATTTAATTTTGATGTTAGTTAGGTATGTTATTTAATTAATATTAATGTAGCAGAATAATTGTTAACTCAACAGCGTTGGCGTTATGTAGACATAAGAATTGACATGGGCGTACTTAACAGGCAACCTTTGATATTAACATACCATGCATTTCTGGAAGTAAGCTTCCGGAATCATTATCACCCATTCAGGGATAGGTCGAGCATTGCTAATGACCACGCTTGTTATTGGTCCACCAAGAACAATAGCATGCTATTCGATTTAGACTCGCAAGCTGCAACGCGGAGCTATCTATTTGCTACAGATCCCACTACGGTGGCTGCCTATCAAGAACATATAATATGTACTATATAATACATTAACAACAGATAGTCAACACTATCTTACTACTCATAATAATCTCGACGAAGCTCAACATATTTGGTACAATGTTTCTCCAACATCTCATGACATCTTCAAGGTCTTCGATTTTTATTTACAGCTTCGATTGTCCCTTCATTCGATCGAAATCTCTTGAATTGCTGCTTTCAGTCCAATAGTGTATAATATTGACCAACAATATTTTAGCAAATTTTGACATCCAAAAAAATTAGTACGATCATTTTTCCACCCGATTTAATAGTATTTACCTTTGCATTTAATTGCAAGATTATGTAGTGCCAAATCCAAGTGTCATTGTCATGAATCGTCTTGAAATTCATCGGAAATACTTCCGAAATACTGCACCATAGCCATTGTAGTGATTCTTACAAATTTTCCAAATTTTTTAAGTTCACTCGTTTGCCTTGATTTATAACCTACTTGATCATTTTCATTTTTACATGTTTAAATAAACGTGTAATATTTAAACGCTGCCATTTTCAATCTATTTCTTACTTTCAACGCTTCACATCGAAACTTTCATTTAAAGAGATTAGTATTCGAAAGGGCAAAGAAATAATTAATGTTTTTTATTAAAAACGGATAATAACTTAATAGGTGCGTGAAAAAAACAAACCATAGGAGTTTTTCAGAACTCGATACGTTGGGGACCGCGCGCTGGCCCAGATGAATTAACATCTTTTAATTAATAAAATTGGGCGGCTCGCGACTTGAACCGGTTCTGTCATGCGATCGTTCGCAGTCGGTTACGTCAAAGATTACACCTACTTTCTCCTATACTAATTACAACAACGGTTTCAGACCCATTGACGTCGTCTCATAATTGAACTATTTCATTTTTTAATTCGTGAATAACGCGATCCGCGAGCGACTTCGAATTTGGTTTTTGAGATTTATTCTCTGATGTGAAGATGAAGAAAGAAGTCGTGACTATTTATAACTCTCGTTTCTTATTACTTACAGAATTCGTTTGAAATATCCAAAATTTATGAACTATTAAACTTTTATTATCGAATCGCCCAAGAAACCAATTGCAAATAGGTAAAAAAAGAGCACAGGGAACATCGACATGTTTTGAAAATGATACAAAATGAAAACACAAGGGTGTAAAATACCACAGAAATAAATTAAATTCAAAACTCAAAAATCTCTCAAAGAATATGTATTGCATGGAATTATCGAAAGCGAGATTAAATGAAAAACTAGGAAGTTAAGGGAAACAAATATAAGGATGAAGGAAAGTAGTGAAATGAATTTGCAGCAAAAATGGGATATATAACAAGAACAAAGTAAACGACAATAGAAGCGAAATATGAAACATGCAAAAATGCTATAATACTGTAAACAAAATCAATTTTCAGAGCGAAGATGTTGAATTGATTCTGGAAAAACTTCTAAATCAAAACGAAGGAGAAACTATAGTTCAGGAAGAAGATAATCAATGAGGTCTAAAATGAAATAGTGGACGAATCAATCGCTGAAAAAAATTATTAAATGTGAGAACGACAACCAACATCAACCCATTTACACTAAAGCATAGTCAGTCAAAACTACAAATTTTTTTTCCATAAGACTAAGATGGAGATTCATCTATCAATCAAAAGTATTTATAAAAAACAAAGTTTGGAAATATTATCTAGGGGTAATCATTAAAGTAACCATAGCACTTAAAATAAACAGAAACAACTGTCTGAAAATTTTGAGCCTGGTAGACCCATTGTCGATGGTATTATTTGAGCCGTTGAAAAATAATAAGTGCAGCGATATGCAGCCAAAATCATCAACGTACAGATGTGACTACAGATAAATGAATAAAATGGAAAATATATGGAAATGGGAACGAATGTAAGGTACCAGGGAAGGAGTGTAGATTTGTAAACGTCGACTACTTTAGAAATTACGGCAAATAAAAGGAAAGGTAAACAAACGTAAGCATCTACGACCAGTTATGATATCGAAGTTTCTCTAAAGTACGACAAAAATGGAAAGACCAAAACTGGTTTACTATGGTAAACGAAGACTTGAAACACATAGGTGTAGGAAATTGTAACGAAGTTGCAAAGAATAAAGATAGTCGACAGAGACTGAAAGAGAGAGAGATAGGGACGATTTTGTAGATTACATCAGGACACCTGGCAAAAATCAATAGTAGACCAAATAATGTATGTGTACAAATTTACTCACATGCATAAAAAAATATTTTCAGTTCATTTCAATTCTTATAAATTCTCCAGCTTTCAGTTTTAAGTCATTTTTCTTTGTTGCAACAGATCTTTATTTATTGTTCACCACACAGTAAGAGATTCATCGTGGGAACAAAAAAATTTAACCCAACCCAACTAAACCCAATCCAATTGCAATTCTACTTCACGATGAATTTTCCACGAAGAACTTTCAACGACGAATTTTTCGCATATCCGATATACAAGACTATAGCATCTATAGATGTTACCGATATTGGTCTGCAATTTGTGTATTAAAGTTTGTCTTTATTTTAGTGTAAACATTTAAATTTAAGGACTCGTCAGAGAGCCAAAAACATCTACAGAAGAGAGCTCCGAATTAGTAAATTTGTCATCTAAGACAATTTGTATCTAGTCGGGGTCTTTATTCTTCCAAATGGCCCAAAATTATTGAAGAAATCTTATAAAATGAGTCATGACTCTTCATCATTGTTCTTAAGATTCTTTTTAAATTTAAGATTCAGTCACCTGCAACTAAGACGTTAAGTTTAACAAAATTTAGTTTGCCAGGTAGTTCAGTTAACACCTTCATAAAATGCATTTATTTTTTATCAGGTTTTAAAATCAGGTGGTCACAAAATTCATGATTATTCTGCAGGATCTACGAAAGTTAATCACACGAAACTAAATTGGTTTCTACTGTAAAACACTTTACAATAAACTTAAAAAAACCATTTCCCTACTTTTCGTGAATTCGTAACATTGAATTGATTAAGATTATAACTACTTCGTTATCGTTGGATATTTCATACAAGACATCGAAATGTGCAAACTTGTCAATTTGACAGCAGAAATTAAATTTTCGTTGCTCATGCAAAAACTTTTCAACTAAAAGATGAACTTCTGCACTGCACAAACTGCATCACTCAAGCAAGCCAAATTATTTGAACCATGTTCGTTGTCAACGAGAAGAAGAAGTAGAAAGTTATCCTGTGGGAAAATAATAAATAACCAAAATGGTGTATGTTAAGAAATAATTTTTCATTTAACCATTTTTGATAATAAATAATACTTCAGTAGCACGTTTGGCACAAACATCCTTATCAGCCTGCCTTCTTTAGACGAATGTTTCATCGTGACCCCTTTAACTGTTTTCTGATGTTCCCTACAACTCTCACTAACACGAGTATTAAATGTCGTTTAATTTTCACCCGGAAATATTTATGCATATTATACAAGTGCTGTATAAAAAGTGTCAGGCATGGCTGAATTTTTTTTCCACCAAACGAAATATTTCACAAAACAAAGTCTGGTGACTTTGAGACTATTATTGAAATTTCGCTACCAAATACTGGCAAAGTTATTATAGATATAAGATTTTTTTAATCATTATTTTTTTATCACATGCTTCAGAAAATTAAAAAATACCAAATTTTTCTTGATTTGAAAAAATTAGTACCTGATTGAACTATATTCATTTAAAGGCTGTTCATGATTTACTTCACATCTCTTTTCAAATTCTATTATAAACTAAAGTTAGTGAAATATATAGCTCAGGACATGTGCGTATCCAAGAGTTTTTCCTCTAAATTTGAGTAATAAATACACTAGTTGGGACAATTTTAGTAAAATCATTGAAATTAACGTAATATTCACTTAAAACTGAAACAGATATTGTTAACGTTGACGAACTAATTAGAAGTAAATATAAGTAGACCAATGAATAGGTGACCAACAACTATAGCACTAGAAGATAAAATAATGCTCAGCATCAAGATATCAAGATAGTAACTATGAAAATTACGTATAATAACCCTTGAAGAAAGTTATAGTGTCACAAGTCGAGGAAGCGATTAGGCATCTGAACTATTACCTCAATGATGTAATTGGAAGAACCCAGATATAATTCATAGATTTGTTGACTATAGTTATTAAATATTAATGATGGGTATTAAAATTTTATTCAGCTGCGACTGAAAACCATCGCTTTAATTTTAGTCATTACTTTTAAAATTACAAAATTTTAACGGATTTTTTTTTGTTTTCCAGATCATGAAGAGCAAAAACAGAAAATGGATTTTTGCTTGGGCCGTATTTTTGTCACTCCTGCAGCTGATCCTCTGCGAGATCATATATCCGATGGAAGCGAATAATTCATCGCAGCCTAATACCGGTAATGTTCACGTTTATAACACCATTTCAGCTCAATGATATTTTGGAACTTTTCTACTTCAACAACCGTCCGACGTGAATTTTCCCACAGCTAGTCAATATTCGATTCCGGTGTATGGGTCAGTGTGTCAACTCCACATTGTTACGCCGCACTTGACACCGACCATTACCGTCGCATTGTTTGCTACAATTCCTCAAGTTCTAATCGACACGTTGAGCGCGCCGTACTTTGAATGACGACCAATAGATTCACTTTTAGTAAATTACGTGGAACGAACCGCGTGTAATGGAACAGATACCGCGGCGCAGAGAGACATGTTTACCTATCAAATATTTGTGGTCCAAAAAAGCCCATGCACAAGGCGGTGTTAATTGTTGAGCAAATACGAAAACGAGTTCCGCTTTTCTGACTTGCTTTATTATTCAAATTATAGAGAACGCCCGATAGGTTAACTGACTCTAAAAAAAAGAACAACTCACGAAGGCAAGGTAAGACAAACAAAGTTGTATAAATACAACTGCCGATAATGCTGCGGTTTCACTGCTCTTGCACGATGGCCAGTTTTTTTTTGTCGATGAAATCGTGTCCGCGTCTCAAACATAAAATTGGTAAAAAGTAATTTGTCGGCAAAATCAGGACACGAAAAAGCCACAATAGATTTTTAAATTAAATGAAGTTAAAAATTGGCCACTTGGGGTAACATTCACAATAAATAAACACGATACAGTTATGCATTTAAATAAATATATGAAATGTGTTTTTTTTCATACGAATCTGTAGCTTGTAATACATTTAGATATTGAGATGGTGGTCTTGAGTTAAAGAATGAATTGCTATGGAATAATTGTGATGTTTTCTGAACCATTTTTAGTTAGAACAAAATCTTTCTTGGAAAATATGAGTGGGAGGAGATACTGATATGATTGGTATATGGTTATGTAGATGAATCTGAGTTGAATCTGAGCAAAGTGACTACGTTGCATAAATTACCAAGATCTGACTGATTGTTATTTGAACAGATTATAATAACATTTTTGTTTATTTCTTGCACCATGCAAACGTAGTTTGTAAATATAAGCAGCTTAGTGCCTATAGATAGACATAGCTCACATTGCACTTCCTGCGTTGTATAGGAAGAGTGAACAATAAAGTAAAACTAAAATTTTGTTTCTTATTGCCCACTAAGGTACTAAACTAACAAAAATGTTTTTGCAGACACCGTCCCAAACACCACCGAATTACGCGGCCTAATCTCACCGCGCATGGACTACGACGAGTGGACTCCACTAGGGGAAGCAAATCCCCTAAACAACGAACCGACCTACATGTACGCACCGCCGCTTTTAGACCGCGTCAATTACTGGATCCCCACCGAGTTCAGAAAACCCGATCCGCCGATCGCCACAGAGAAAGACGTGTCCGTCCTCGCGAATTCCTCGTACAAATCGCCGTCGGATCCCACCGAGCAGAAATCGCAAAATCGCTACATCGACTTCGACGACAACCAGCAGTTCATCAACTCGAACAACAACCAAAGAATTTTCGAAACTGCCTATCCGATAGCGGCGTCGTACTTTTCGTCGTTCTACCGTCCGAGATTTTCGAGCAAAAACGAGCAGAACGTGCCCAACACGATGCTGCTGCCGCCGCCGATGCCGTCCAAGAAACCGCCGACAACGATCTCCGTTGGAATCACCAAGCGTCCGGTTTCCGCGTCGTCGGTGTCGATCGAGCAATCGAATTTGATCTATCAATCGAGTAGTGTTCTACCAAACGGGTGGGATGGGGATAAGTACGCGACGTCGGCCGATGCCAGCAGCTTGGTGACGTGGAAGACGCCTCTGCCGACCGGCGATGGTGCCAATTATAAAAAAGCAAATCATAATTCGGATGTTGTGGAAAAAACTATGAACGCGTCGTATAATCAAATAAATAATGTCGATCCGAAACAAAGTTTCGACGCTGGGGTGGTGGGTGGTAAAAATGCAATGCCCGAAGGCAACGGTATGCATAAAGGACTCGTGAGCAACGTCGATATGGACATTTCCAGTTCTTACGTCAACATAATCAAATCGAACGCGCAAGTCGACTTGCCTTCCGGTATGGGTATATCAGGGGTGACGATCACGCCGCCGAAATTGGCGAAAATACCGCCTTACGCGATGGACAACGTTAATTTGGTCGAAATGAACAGGCCGATGGGGGCGACCACGTTGCAGATGTTGCAAACGATGCAGACCATGCAACCGCCGCCAGTTTCGGTGTCACCGATTTTCACAAAACCGAGCGTTTTACATTCCATTCTATCGAAGGAGAAGAACATGCAGCTTCCACCGATTAAAATGCCTTCGAGTATGCTCTCGATGGTGGTGACCTCGACTACTTCGACGACCCCCTCACCTACTACGACCACGACGTCTTCCCTGACGACCGATCCACTATTTAAACACTACAAACAACAGCAGATCCACGGGCCCATGTACATGATAATACAGGGCCACTCGAAAGTCATAACGTACGGGCCCGCCAAGCAGATTCACGGACTTATGGTGCAAGACACGAACGAGATACCAACGTCGGACGAGTATTCCGTGAAACACTTGCACAATTACAGGAAAGAAGGCAACGATTTGGTCCGAGCGAGAGAGGGGCGATCGAGCGACTTGCAGACTTTAAGTCATGTCGTTCAGACTGGTCTGGGTGCCATAGACTTCGCGGAAATCCCCGCGAATCGCAGAAACGGCGACGTGCAAGAGACCGAGTTGGAAGTCGGATATGACGTGTCCGCTAGAAAGGAAACTGGCGAAAAATATTACAAGGGGACGGTTGAAGCCGGTGTTTTGGCCAGGAAAATGCACGATTATAAGCAGTGATGTGATTGTCGTTTGTTCGTTCGTTCGTATAGTAATTATAAATATTTATTTATTTCATGTAGTCTTACTTTGTTGTCGATAACTTTTGTAATATAATAAAAAAAAATTAAACAGGTACTTTGTTTGAATTGCATGCAAATCACTGTAAAGCAATAAGAAATTGAATTGCGAGCATGTACAATATTTTAACAAGTGCGCAAGGATCGTATCTAGGATTTTGAGCTGATCGAGGAAAATTAAATTAACCGGTTCTTACAGACCGGACGAGTTCCTTAACAATCAACAACTAGGATATGGCCTACAAACTTCATCTTCACTATGATAAAGTTTAACTCGCAAAAATTTTCATTTAATTTCCAGTATTTAGGGTTTTAAAGTTTTAATGACAGAATATGAAAATCCTGTAAGAAAAATGTGGCTCTGGGTATGAAATCCTATAAATCAGAACCATCAATTATTTTTCATTATAATTTCATGAAAATATTTTTTTGTAACATGTTAATTTATTTTTATTCGTTTACGTTTCAATTTTCAATTTTTTAATACTCATACATTTAATTTTTACAGGTTCTATTGACGTTCTCGTCAAGAATACAAGTTATTTATTGTGTTTTGTTGACATTGACGTTAATTTCTTTTAGGGGAATAAACATATTCAAAAATATGCGGGGAGTATTATTTAACCAGGCCAGAGAAGCGCACGTGTTGGATTTCTGGGCAATATTAACAACTGAGGTTCTTGGTTTTCTATGTTTATAAGCCCATTAACTTAATTACGGGATATTTGGGGTTCATAGATACGAAAAAAAAAACACAAAAGTACTATTACTATTTAAGAAGAACCTAACAGAAATGTTTGTTCAAATAGTGTGTTAGTGAATTGTGTCGGTGAAATAATCACCAAAAATTCGTAATAAATATTAAATAATTCCACAATGGTCCATTTATGTTAATAAAATACCGACGATTTTTAAACATCGCCGTTCAAGTAACATGCGCACGATGCCGTCCGTCATTTTTCTCATTTTGGCGAGAAAAACGCGCACACCTGGCCTGAAGTTGTTAACAGATGACTACAAATACACTTACGGATTACTAAATATCTCTCTGAATTATACATAAATTTAATTAGCGCGAGCGAGATAAGATACGCGAAGATTGAAATTAATGCGGGCGAAAAAATCGTCGCCGTCTCGTCGCCGGTGCGTTTTGCAGTATCTGCTGAATAAGATTCCAGATCAATTAACGCAGGATTCCAGTTCCTAATAATTCTAAAAACCTTACAAAGAAAACATCACGTCAATCATAAATTCCTGGAATTAATTTCTAGTGTAAAACACGACAAAGTATCGGATATAGTCGATGACGTCGCCGCTGCCATATAAGAGCTTTCTATCGCAAGACGGAAACTGGATTGTCATATCAGTTTTCTTCATCTTCGGCGACGGGGTTGCTCTCGAATTGCGAACCGCATACGCTCGTGCAATGTATTTATAATAAATTTCATCGCGTTAGACATTAATTTCTAAGAGACCAATAAATTTTTATAATATTATCAAATTTAGTTGATAGCAAAAAAGGCAAGTGCTTCATTTGTATTTATTTTATTTTACTAAACTTATTTTACTATTTTATTTATTTTAATGCACGTTTTCTTTCACATATACAAACATTTGTGTATATATTTTTTATTTTTGAATATATTTTTTTTTCATTTCGTGTTATTTTTGATTTATAAAATTTTTGTTTTTATTTATTTGGTACATTTCTAGAAATCCACGTTTGTTGTATTTTTTATCAACATTTCGAAATCTTGACTCCTTGACTCCAAAATTTATGCATTAGTCTAATTAAAAGAAAATTTACTTAAGTCAGCTTTAATCATTTTATCGCTATATTGTTTTTCTTTTTATCTGGTATTTTTACATACATTCCATTTCTTGTGCCACTGCTTACAGCTTCATTTTTTTATTTTTATTTCCTTTTCTCTATATTCCATCCTGACATATTTGATCCTTTTTACCATTTCGCTCATCATCGTTTTAATTTTTGAGTTCTTTGTGTTTTTCTTAGTCTGCTTTAATATCTTCTTCGTCATTTCTCTTAAATTATCTTCGCCGCTTTTTCCGTCCATCTGCTTCGGTTAGGGTTCTCTGCACTTTGTTACATTCTTCAATTTTATTCTGTATCACATCCTTTGCTTTCTTCGCCATTTATATACATTTCTCTTACTGATACTGATACTGCAGTTTATGATAAAAGTTTTATGGCCACTGTTCCACAGTCCCGCCTATGAATTACATTAGACTCTCACACCAAATGAATACATTAATTACTTACTCATTCAAAAGTGGTTTCCAACATAAGCTACGTTGAAATTAAAATTTTATAACACAATGTAGTTTCAAAGTGTCCAATATTCTTGAAATATTTCACACGCTTTACAACACCTATTTCCATGGCTAGATTTATCAAAATAAGGTTGAAACCATGAATTTGTTGTTAGAAATTTACGTTGTAATCAAAACTAATTTACAACTTGATTTCGTTCATTTACTCTCTGGCTACCTACATCATTTTGAAATTCAAAGATTCGGGTTCTATGATGACTTTAAAAAAAAATGTCGTTAGATTAGATTAGATTAATTAGAATACAATGAGCAAAACTAGAGAGAGTTAAGCGTTAATTCTATGTTTCAAAGAAAATATAGCATTTGGTTGAAATTTCAACTTTTTGGCTACATATTGATTTTATGCAAAAAAATTCGCTTGCGGTAATTATAAAATTACAAACGCAGCAAGAACACTGAATTAATTATTGGTTTAAATAAAATGTACAAATAACTTTTATTTCTACTTGAGCCAACCACGATATTAAAATTGGAAAATGTATGCAGTCAATTACGACAATCCAAATGTGCGTCGAGGCACTAAAACAACGTGTTATATCATGGTTTGAAGAATTCTAGTCGTATAATTGGAAATGATATCTAATATGGAAATGGATTTTTAGAGCCAGTGCTTTGATACCAAATACATATATTTATAGTAAAAGTTATCACAATAAATTATAAATTCATAATTCTTATCGACGTCTTCCAATTAAATTTTAAAATTGCCTTGTCAAGCCATTGCTATTTAACTTAACACCTTATTTATCTTTGAGTGCTTTCATCTGTGGCAGTCGTAAAGTGTAGTTGGTAACTTTTACAATTACAAAAATTTCCCCAATCAAACCAACCAAACCAAACCCAACTAAACACAACCCAACAAGATCCAACCCAAACCAATGCGACCCAACCCAACAAAAGATTTCTTGAATCCAATGTGGATTACTTTGAGACCAACAGCGACGGTTATGCCGATTTCCAGTGCCAGAAAATTAGGGTTAGAGTTAGGCAGTCATAACTTGCGATCGAAATCGTCTTAAGAAAGCTCGTGTTCAATGTCCATGTTATAGGAATGATTTTTTTTTATTGTTCTTTCATATAATATTATGAACACCTGTAAGCTCTTTTATGGAAGTTTCAGGATCTTCTACTGAAATGGCAATATTTTGTCTTAATAAGATTTTAGTTGGCTAAAACACTAATTACATTAAAATATTAATATTTTCTTTTACTTCGAATAACGAATGCCTAAAAATATAATACATACCATGAAGTATTTTGATGGACACCACGTGACTTTCATGGCATCTAGTAGCAAGTTCCAATAGAGAGCATATAACGGTGGCTTAAATATTAAAAATTCTTAAACATGTCTTGGAAAAAGCAAACTGTGCTGGAGAAGAAATTGTTGAAAAAATGATAAGGATATGAAATCGTATTCTTCAAGGACCATGAATACAATAAAACTAGAGAAGGACCTCCCTGCTGGTGTCAAAAATTTATGAATCAATCATCAAACTATTAGCAGCACATATTTAGGAAGAAAGTACTTTAAATTTTCATCTGGATTTATTAAAATGCCAAATGGCGTTAGTTACTCCGTTAGTTAATTAGTCAAAAGTAGATATCATAGAGAACAGGGAATCATAACAATTATGTTGAGTGGCTCTTGAACATAAAAAAACCAAATTGGTGATTCTTTTTAAGAACGAATTTCAGAAAAGACAAACTAAATATAACCTCAAAGTATGTGGAAGTAATAGAAAAAAAAACACACAAGGAAGAATGAAATAACACGATTTTATAATTAATTGTGTTCAGCAGGTTATAAATTAATAAATTAAGAAATGCCTTTAATGCTAAGATATTCAAACGGGAATGTTATCACATGTAAAGATTTAGGATTCTGCCATAGTTAATGGTGTGACATCATTCTGGCAAACACCGATGACGTCAAATCTATAATCTGAAGAATATTACCCACAAGTTTTAAATTGCACATTCAAATTGTAGCACGAGTCGATTTTCCAGCCGGTTATAAATAGATTTTTTTTAATTTATGTGTACATTAAAATCGAAATAGATATGTTGTCATAGTAAAAAAGTTATAGGCCGACAGAAACATAAATTACGTCGAGCAGAATGATGTAAATAAAGTAAAAATATTCATTGAAAGGTAGTGTGTGTTAGTGTGTCAAAGTAGGTTTAATGCTAGACACGCTTATCTCTAATTTATAATCTAGTTCTGCGCGTCACAAAAAATATAACTAATGATTTCCTCGCTCCTCCTCGGGAAACTACGAATTTGGCGATATTCGTTTTTGCCCGCGTATACGTAATCGCCGCGGTGCACTTGAATATATGGAGATAAACGCCAACAATGCAGTCGTAGTCCATAAAGACGGGCATTTTCTTCTCTCTTTCCTGGTATTGTCTTCGCGTTCTCAATTATTTTATTGCGACGCGAGAGTCGCGTCGCGCTCAGGTGTTGAATCACGTCTGGGCTATATTTCATACCCGCGCGTTTCTCGGCGGCCGGCCAATGGGGGCCGACTTTACACTTCCGGTCGTAAAGCCGGCGACGAAAACGTATAATTTAATTTATTTCGACATTAAATTCGTATTAATTTAATGCACGTTTTAGATGAGTATATCTACTAAATTTAAAATTATACCTAATTATAGATACACTGGGTTAATAATTATTAAATGGATTTTAAACGCCGAACGCCTTGCAGCGGATCCAACATTAAGATACGAAATAGAACACAAATCGAATTAGAAAAATGGGTCATAAAATTAATCTACTGATTACAATTAAACCATCAAATGTGTCAAAACCAATCACTTCTTTGCTGTGTTCATTACAGTAGCCACTGGTTTATGAAATGTATTTCCAGTGGTGTAAGTACATCCCTGCACCAAATGTACTTACACCACATAATGTATAACTATGGCGAAGTACTATGGATAACGATAACTGTTTGCCGAACGTCCTCTTCTGAAACCCATTTGATGCTCTCCTGTTACCTCTTCCATCTTCGGTTATTTAAAATCTTGACTGCGAAGTTACGAACCACCAATTCGACGCTTCTATAATTCTCACACATTCCCTTACCCCCCTGTCTTAAATATTGGAAACGTCCGTCTTGTCCGTACAAGTCTATGCATTTTCTTCTCCACTTCGTCGCTTTGAAATATTATCATTTCCATTCAGATATCCTTTCATATGCACTTTTTTGTTTCTCATTTGATTCAATACGTCTTCTACTTTCCGATTTGAAGTTACTATTCCTCTCTGATTGCTCCTATTTATCTCTTCTTGTTCCATATTTCAAGCTGTTTTTTTTTAATATCCTATGAGATTTCCTTATCAATCCTTGCAATATAGTGTTCTTTTGACGATTCATTTTTAAGTTTGCTTTTTATAGTGACTCCCATCTTTCGTTAAGGCCCCTATATCCGCTGATCGCCCTAAGTTATGATACGGTCAATTATTGTTTAACCACATGAACCAATCCTTGGTCATCGCCAAAATTAATAATAGTATAATAATAAACATTTATTGGTATTCTACTCTATTTACAACTTTATAATTACAATTCGTCTTTGTACTCATCTTTCCCGGTTTCCATAGTCACCTTCTCTCTCTTTCGCTCCTCCTCCCTCCTGACCGCACGTCCCCTCTATATCTCCCGCTTGGCTACCTTGTTTGCAACATATATACCTTTATTTCTTTGCATTTTCCTCCTTTTTTAACCCTGTTATCTCCTCCTCATTATCTTCCCTAATAACTCTGATACCTTCTCCTTCACCCCCATATCCTCTCACCAATCTTTTCACATTTAATTTTCCACCCTGAGCTACCCCATTTGCCCACATTCCTCCCACCAATGATTCCAAGCCCCAGATGCAGCTCATTTATATCTTTTTGACTTTTATTATTTGCATTTGTGCACTTGAATTAATCTTGAAACGTGTTTCGGGAACAAAACGTGTTTTTCATTCATCTTTCACTTTTTCTTCGTTCGTGTCCCATTCTTCTTGTTATTTCACAGTTGCTGCCTTATGAATTAGTTAGAATGACGCATTTCCTAACTGGTTACATAAACAACTATTCTGCGATGATTAGAGATTTGCGTTTAAGGGAGCTAACATATTGGTAAGTACTGGTTGGACACAAAAAGCATTAAAGTAAAACCCAATTTTACCAATTTCGCCATCAAATGAGATAAATTACTCGATATTAAGAAAAACATTTCATGAAATTAAATATTTATACTCCGCCGACAGAAATATTAATTATTAATTTATATTACCCACACGGTATCAATATAGTTGATTGCTTCATTGAAATAACTGTTCATGGTTGTTTTTAATTTCACAACATGTGCTGCTTTCAAAAATACCGATTAATCGCCCATTTAATTCATATAATTAAACGAAACGACCATTTTATCATCCCATTATCGCTCAAAACGCTTCCCGAACTACGAAGTCGCGAACGAATTAAACGGAACCGTCGGAATCGCGTCTAACGAACGAAGGCAAAGAGACAATGCGGTTAAGCGCTTATTACGCCGGTGAATAATTAGGTCCGGGACCACAGGTGTCGCCCCGCCACGCAGTCTGGTCCGAGGCGGCTCGTTTCCCAACAAACGAATTCCACCCGCAAGACGAATGATTGGACTACACAGGAATTTTTATGTAAACTGTAGCGCTACTACCGCAAAACTTGCCTCCGCCTCGGCCGCGTATAATTAATACATTAAGTCCGAATAATAAATTGAATTAAATTTTTGCAGGCAAGATAACTGTACAACACGAGGTTGTGCGTGAAAAATATTTTCTGGCCTTAATTTCGCATTAAATAAGGTCAGTGCTATATAATAGGTGAAATTACAAGTGGCTTATTTTACGGTAAATTATTTAAAACGTGACCAGAGATGAACCTGAAATATGAACGGTTGGTAAATAAAATTGGCAACCAATCCTGACGGGGATTGAGAAGTCCTGTTAGCCTTATTTAAAATCGTAATTTCGATTAATTTATTTCTTTTTCGTCATTATCCAGATATCTTTGCTGCATGCGACGTTCATTTTTTAAATACTGATAATCTTATTTATTTATTATAAGTCAGGTCGCATGGCCAACCATAATAAACTCAGCTTCACAAAAAATGCATCTTCCGGACGTCATTGCATATGCATTTTTTTGCACTTGGTGTTGTCACCAAAGTCAATCCACATAAAAAGCATTGGATTCAGTTTGTGATTCATAATTTGAAGTTTCTCATAGTCTGCTGCTTGGCTTTTTATGACTTAGGTTTATAAGAGCAGTAATAAAAAAGTTATGCTAAGAGACTATGAGGAACTTCAATGAAATTATGAAGAGCAAGCTGAACCCATTGGTTTTTTTTATGTGAATTGATTTAGTAGCAAGAAGAGAATTTAACTCTTCTCTGCATATAAATTCAGTTGCAACAATTGCAAAAAATATATAGGTATGTTCACGTAGTACCGTCTACAACCCCAGTGTTATTCACTAGGTAAGAACTATCCCTGGATTAAATCGGCGACGACTATATACAAGCTAGAGAAGAAAGCTCGTTTTTTGAGTCCCGTTACACTGACATACTTCAATATTAAATCAATCAGTATGTATGCCATCCGAAGTGACCCTATCAATTTACATAATAATATGTTTGCTCGGCAAGGTATTAAAAATAACGTACTTTTGAAAATACTCCAATAGAAAGTTCACGAAAACAAAGCTTTCTGCAATTTTATAGTAAATATTTATTAATATTATATTATTGTTCTTGTAACTTTGAATATCTAGTTTAGTATGATACATATTTGGAAAACATTTTAATACAATTTTATAAAGTATGTTATTTTTATGTTATTGTACTGCAATTGTAAAATTTTCTATACTGCTTTGTGTGCTTATATTCAAAGAATTTCCATTGTGAATATCTCTTCGGAGAACACGATTCATTCAAAACATACTTGAAGTGATCGCCTATTCGTGTTATTGAGACTTGACAACACAACCCAACCTAATCCAACCCAAAAATCCCAGCTTATTGCAACGTTTTTGAAAGCAAAATTAATCAATTGCGTCATTTGCGTAGAACACGTGCCAAACGGTAATCAATTACCCAATCAATGTATGCAATTATTGACTGCAAACTGAATTATTGTTATACACTTAACGGGGTACCTTATATCCGAACAAATCAAGTGTACGAGAGGTAAGACATACTTTTCGAAATATATATAATCTGTAATATATATATAATTTTAATAAACAAGACACAAAATTGCTTAAATGTATTATGGGCGTCGTTTAGCATCGTGAAATCACGTAGAAATAATTTACGATTGTCTGACTAACGATTTGATTATGTCGTCCAATCTTAAATAAATTTCGTCGATCGAACGAGATGATTAATTAAATTTAGTTTATGGCTCCATTCAATAGAGGCGTAGCTGACTCACACAATATTAATTATAACATATAGAGTATGTCCATAAAACATGCTCAACGTTTTATACACACAATCACTTATATGTCCAAAAAACAATTACGTCAGGCGGGTTCATAAATTTATTGATAAAAATAGACTTACAAACTATGTTCCATACCTCCTAGTCGTGCAATGCCTAGTCAAATATTCTAGTGTTATAAGTACTTTCCCAATAGCTGTCTAATATATTTACACACAGACCATTCAGGTACTATTTTCGTCTTGCACTGTACGTGTCGTTCTACATGACCTCAAACTTCAACATAAAGTCCATAGGTCCATAAAATTCAATTGCAATAATATTGAAGGCATTTATGTAAATAATAATGTGTGAAAAGACACAGAAACAAAAATAATAAATGAATATACTTTGAAATTTACTTATTTTTAATACACCATATATGCGACTATTAATTATAATAATATGTTGTTAAGTTTCGATAATGGAAATTTTAAATCGAATTTAGTCTTTAGCATATGTACAATAACGGGTTTTATATTCTTCGTTTGATGTTTCAAAAATATCTTGGTTAACCTTACTTTGACGTCTCGTTAAACACTCTGAATTTTGAGGTTTTGATAGAACGAGATAAACTCATACAGATACCAAATATGACTCACATCAATTGATTGCGGTGATAGTTAACAACAACAATTTTTTATGACATTGTGTAACTTATTACATTTGTTCATTGTCTGTACCTAATCGATATACAATTTGTATATTGTTTGGCATCAAAATAAAACGTCGGGCGAGTAGATGTAAATAATATCCGATCAAAGCAAATGTATTTATAGAAATATGATCAAATTCGAAAATGTCGATCATTTGCGGTAAGTACTCGTAGATTTATGACGGTGATCAAAAGAGAAGACATTGGAAGAAGAATTCAAGAAATACCTTGTGCTATACTTTATAACATGACACAAATCATTTTTTAATTATTATTTAGTGTCACTAACGCGGGGTAAATCTAACCTCAAAAATTGGTGTCCATATGCCTTGTGTGCAACTTTCCAAGCTTCGCTGTTAGAACAACAAATAATATCACATTTCAAATATCAGACCCATCATTGGATAGCTCTGAAGACATATATTTTTTTCAATTCGCCAGAAAAAGAACCACCTGTGGATACAAATAAATTCAATTCAATCGCAGACTTATAAAATTCCTATAACAATAATAAAATTAAAAAAATAATAAATATCGCTGCAAAATTTCTCTTAGCAACAGCGCTCGTTGCATCTTCCGTTTGTCGTAGCCGCGCTGTAATTGAGACTACCGCATTCAATGGGGCAATTATTCGAACCAGCAGAAATCGCGACTCGCGTTTAAAAAGTTAATTGTTGCATAACATTTTAGGTGGGCAAAGTAGTCTGACCACCCTGACTCGGAGAAACGCGTCCGTGTTAGACATGCGCGATCTTGATATCTTGATTGGTTCAATTTAAACGGTAAAATGGCCGGCAAAAACGACGCGGATATTTTCGTCATATTCGGGGACTACCGATCATTAATCTGCTGATCGGATTTACTTCCCCAATCAGCCAATCCGCTTTAATAAATCGGAAATACAATTTAACAAATAAATGCCAATTTGTTACTTTAAAGTATTTGTGAATAAATTTTAAAAAGTGGGTTTTTTGTATCCTGGCATAAAAAGTGTACAAAAATTCAGCAATTAGATTGCGGGTTGTGCTCCTTAATTAAAATCCATTTGTAATTCGATGAAAAAATATGGCATTTTGGTAAATAAAATTTCAAAAATCATTTGCAAACACAAAAAACTTATTGTTAGTGGCAATTGGAACAATTGGTTTAATTGAAGGGGAATTTTCCCGTTGGGTTTGGTTGCGTTAGGTTTCATTCACACGAATAGTGTAAAAATTATTTATTTATTTTATAAAACTAACTATTACTTATCAATAAATAACCATAGTCTGCCTAACATAAGAAACCTGAATTTTACCAATTTCATCGTTCCCGGTCGATCGTTCTAACATCATGATATTAAACAATTCCGACAGTTTAACGCGAATTAAATTATGTTTTATAATTAAAGAATTAGCATATAGCATCAAATTGGTCGCGACAAATCGTTACTCAAGTCGCTTTGCGATGTTCATATAAAAGGCAACAGACTCGGCGGATTTAATGCGCCTGTAATAGTGTGGCCTCCTGACCCTGGCGACCACCCAAAGGTCAATTACAAGCTGTCATGGGGACCGACATTTGACCCAATCTTTTATTTAACGATGCGTGTCTTATTCACCGAGACGGCGCACCTCTATTATAATGGTCTTATAAACGCCATTCGAATGAATGACGCGATTATTTTGACGGCGTGGTGCATTTTATGAGACGGTTATAGAAAAAGCAGCTTATTTCGATCAAAGTTCCCATGTGTGTGTGTGTGAAGATTTAGTGGTAAATAAATCTCACGAGAAAGATTAAAAGTTGAAAAATGTAAATGTTAAATTAAAATTCAAATTCAATACGCAGCTTGTATTCTCATTTTTGTTGTCTAGCGAACTTGACTTTTTCCAGATCGCTTCGATCTAGAAGACCTAACTGGAGATGCCAATGTGACTTTGCCGAAACGTCGGAATAATCCGGTCTGGGGCAATTCAAATACGTGGTTCATTACCCGATAACCTGAAAAATATATACTCAGTAACGTATAAACTGCACCACCTAGAAGGGGTGGGAATTTTTGGACCAAATTTGGCAAGAATAGTGGACTAGTCCAGGGTAACAGTTCATTAAAATTTGAAATCCAATCACCAAGTAGTCATGGAATTTTTGACGTCATTTTTTAGAGGTGGTGATAGACAAGCAATTATCGAGTCATTTTTTGAATTTGTTTCACTTTTTCGGATCCCGTTCTTTAGTTTAAAGTGTTTCAAGTGTTTAACGATGCCTAGAGGAAGGAGACCTCAAGTTTACCAGCAGTTGAGTGACTTTGACCGAGGGCGGATTGTTGGTTTACGAGAAGCAGGTTTTTCGTTTAGAGAAATCGGCAACCGTTTGGGACGGCACCACTCAACAATAATGCGTGTTTATCAAGCGTAGTCTGAACATGGGGTTGAACGTCGGAGAAGAGGCACTGGGGCTCAAAGACGAATGAATGAACGTCAAGATCGCCGCTTAAGACTAATGGCCTTAAGAGACCGATTCTCTACAACTAGATCGATAGCTGATCAATGGTTAGGTGAACAAGGTCGTCCGATAGGCTTGCGAACAGTTTATCGTGGAATAAGAACCTTTGGCTTGCTGTCTTACCGCCCACATCTTGTGGTACCCCTCACTGCTCAACATCGCCAGGAATGTTTGGCCTGGTGCACGGAAAGACTTCAATGGAACTTGGAGTGGCATCGAGTTGTCTTTAGTGACGAATCGCGATTTTGTTTAGGAATGCATGATGGTCGGATGACTGTTAGACGAACACGTGGAGAAAGGCACAATCCTGATTTTACGATTGCGAGGCATGTTCACCGAACTGTGGGGTTAATGGTGTGGGGTGCTATTGCTTACGGCAGTAGGTCACCCTTGCTCTTCATTCGGGGCAGTATGACCGCCCGACGCTACATCGATGTAGTTGTAGAACCACATATTCTTCCATATCTTCGAGGGCTGGAAGACCCACTTTTCCAGCAAGATAATGCACGACTTCACGTAGCAAGGGGTTCTCTTGACTTCTTTGAAGAGGCCAATGTTAATCTTTTGCCTTGGCCGCCAAGATCTCCCGATTTGTCGCCCATTGAGCACGTGTGGGACATGATGGGTAGAAGATTGAGGAATCTACCGAACCCACCGTTGACAATAGAAGCTCTACGGCATGAAGTACAGGCTGCTTGGGATGCCATACCCCAAGAAGACATTGATCACCTGCTGGAATTAATGCCAAGGCGGGTCAATGAGTGTATCAGAAATAGGGGCGGACCAACACATTATTAAAGAAAAAGATGAAGTGTTTTCTTTATCAAATTTTAATCAACTGTTACCTTAGACTAGTCCAATGTTTCTGCCAAATTTGGTCCAAAAATTCCCACCCCTTCTAGGTGGTGCAATTTATATGTCACTGAGTATATATTGTGTGCAATAATTATATACTGTCCTCAGATGGTTGGACACCTATATAAACGTAATTGGAAAGTGATGACTATCGAAAATCAAATAAGTTCAAACCAATCCAATTCTTTTTTTTTTGTTTATGGTACAAAACATGGAACAATATTGATCGTTAACCGATGATAAGTTTCAGACTTCAAACGTTCGATTATGCACGGAGTAATATAAATGTAAAACAGTTCCCGAGATAATCGGGTCCACCATGGGAAACGTCAGCGATGATAAAACATCTAATATCGGAACGTATTAAATCTATAAATTAAGCCCGGTATCGGGCCGGTGTGTGACACAAGATTATGTAGCATTTAAAGAAGTAAGATGTCGGCGATATGGTAAGTGGCTCTCAGCGGGTATCTCAATGTTCTCCCGATACTGTTATACAATGAGACTATCAGCCGCGGGCCTATAATTTACTAAATGCACGCACTCGCTGCGAAGAGACTCGGGGTGGCCCGGCCTAAATACTGTGGGAAAACGCTCCGGCCGAGTACGCCGGCTTAATGCAGTTAATTTTTATTACAATAAAAAGGATCCATTTTAATTGAAAGTTTACGATACGAGAAAGGAGGTGTGGGTTTTCGAAATACGTAAATTGAATCGTTTGTGATGTTTTTAATCGGTTTATTGGAAGGTAATCGCAGACGTTTCGATTTGATTAATTAAATATCATGTACGTTTAATTAGTAAATTAGATACCTAACGTGTGTAACAAAAGTTTTGGGAAAATTTTTCAAATATAATTATTCAAACTATAATTGTTTTATTTAATTCGGTGGTACAAAAAAAAACGATTCAGCGAAGCTTTAACTGTATCACAGCAGCTAAAGGGGCATTGGTTTCAATTTGGTGAGAATGCCTCGCATCAGCTTTTGGACGGTAAGTGGGTTAAACTCTCGAATCGTTTGGTAGATTCGTCGTTGTGTTCGTCTTCACTTTGGGCTTGCCACCCACCGTCGTAAACTTTTCTACCGAGTAAAGCCCAAAACTATCCTCTTTATGTGAGATATTTTGTTGCCTTAACCAATCTTGGGTTCTTCTCGCATGGCACGATGCCAGATCCGGTCAGAATATAATATTATCATTAACATAATAATAATAATATTTAATTGGTGATGTCAAAGGAAATTTAGGTTTGCATATCGATTATAATATTGTGATATACATTCCACCTCAATTCTCTGCTGGGGACTTCTTGAACTTGTCATTTTAATATTCCTGAATATCAACGTTACTACAGTGAAACAATCTTAACATATAAATCAAGATTGTTATTGAACTTCTTAAATATTTCAAATTTAACAATAATCACATTTTGAACAGCAACCAGCGAATTTTGGATTTCATAATTGCATCTGACCGGATTAATTGTTTAGCTGAAGAAAGTGATGATTCGCTTGTACCTGAAGACACACATCATCCTGCTCTGGTTGTTGATCATAGCGATTGTACTATTAAACAGACGAAGTTTCAATTTGGCAAAAATTTTTGAAATTTTGCAAACGTGATCTTATTATTGACAAATTATCGCTAGTTTATTGATAGAGAGTTACTTACATAATAGAAGAAATTATGTCGAGATTGACAATGTTAAATCGTCATAGTTTAGAGCGCTAGTGATGTACCGCAAGGTTCAAACCTTGGACCATTACTATTCCAGATATTGATAAATGACGTAACGGACTTTTTGCATGGCTTTAAATTAATTTATGCCGATGACATTGAGATGTTCAGTGTTCTTGGGTGTATTGAAGACTGTATAAAATTGCAAGGCGATGTGAACTAAAAAAAAACGAGCTCACCATAAATATTCAAAAATGTAGATACATGGCATACATGGCATACACCAGAAAACTTGTAATACTACATTATGATTATGTAATTGATAATCGGGTCTTACATCACGTACACACAATGAAATATCTACTATGTATAAACTAGTAAACAATGTAATTGACTCATGAATTATTTTCATATAAAAGTGTAATTTTATATAAATTATTGAAATTCTAGGAAAATAGTGAATTGATGTTTATTTTAAAAATGTGTAGACTAAAAATGTTCTAAAAAACATGTTTATGCTAATTAACTTTTTATATTGTTAAGTTTCGTTTCTTTCTTTAGCTATTTCATTCTCATATGATCTACATGGCTAGTATTTTGCTGCCTTATGCCTTATGCACTACTTCTGCATATTCAAGTATTATAGATTGCCCTTTAGTTTACGATTCAGCAGAAAGCTGACTTGCCTACCAAATTCTACATCTATTACATCGAATAGGTTTTCGTTTTTTAATTTGTTAAAAATTGAAATTAATTACTTAAATATCATTATTATTACCGATCTGTTATCGTTAATAAAATTTCGCGAAATCTGTGAAATGTAAAATTGAATTGGATCACTTACCCCGACATCTATTCGACCCTGACTCAACTAATCCGACTGGTGCTCTCCCTCCTCCTTCAGCGGTTGGTGTTATGGAGCAATCAAACGCTTCCGTTTAACGTCGCCACTGTAACAGAATTTACAGGGAACGTTCAAGAATTATTATAGAACTCTACTGAAAAAATGCTCAAAAGAGAAATGTGTTAATTTGCATTTAAAATTTTATCGTTGGCATGATTCAAATTTTTTATATATTCCACATGTTTACGACGACGTAGAATTGTTAATCAAATTCTCTAGTACTCTATATATTATAAGGGACTAGAAAACTATGGGATTGATCAATGTGACTGAATAAACTTGCAAGATGACAACTTAGTTGTCGAAATGTGCATCTAGTGTTAATAAAAATATTGTGTGGTAAGGGTAAGTTTGTTTCAATTTATACATATTCGCATAAAGGTGTCACTTTTGCTATTTTCAGTGTAGATATTGATCTCCAGTGCAATTCGTGCATCGACACAATCTCTTATTACTCACTTAGCTCTGAATTTTCGACTCTGATTGGCCAAGATCAATACGTGTCCATCTAACAAGACGCTAGAATGCTTTGTAGCTTAGAATACTAGAAACTTAGTTATTCTATTATTATTTATTCATTCTAACTTTACAATTTTGAACTTAAACTTTCGCAACTATCGCAACTTGATGTTGTTCCTTATTTAATTGTTTAGTGCATTGGACCTCTATCACTTAATATCTAGCAAATATTTGTCACATTCATTTCGTCATTGTGTTCATATTTTCGTAATGTCGGCCATGTAAGCACACATAGCTACGAATAGATACTTTGCTATAAATTGATCTCTTAAAAAATACAAAGCAAAACTTAAATTAATGTGACTAATAATCAACTGAAAGGCAGGACTGCTCGAAATTTGCAGAAACATCCGCCTAACCCAAATTAATGAGATACGAAAAACTGACGTGTCGGATGTAACCGTCGATGATCTCCCCTCGTATATACATATACAAGGACATAACTAACCTTATAATAATATAACTATCCATAGCTGATCACGGTTGTTGTGGTGGATCGACGCGGGATCACGTGTCTATTTAGGTTAAGCTTCCAACTTTTTGGTTTGGATATGGGACCCTTCTATATCGTTCCTTCGATGTCGGCGGCAGTTTTAGTCCTCCGGTGGTCTTCTGGAATGTATCCCCTTGGTCCACGTCTAAGATTTTATAATTTCGTAATCGCGATTTAGCAGTTTATTCACTAGGTTTTATTCATCTCATGGTAGGTAGGCTTTTTCATCTCATGGTAGGCAGCTTTTTCATCTCACGGTAGGTAGGCTTTTTATTCTTTTTCTTCTTTAATTACTGATTTTCTTGTTGTTTTTGTAGGCATTTCCGCGAAAATTCACGGATTTTCGCGGAACACACGTTAATGTTACACCATACGCTATCTTCGATTGTTCCTTTTCAAACCTCTTCTTTCGATCCCATGGCATACTGTTTTTGTTCATAAAGCTAAAATATCCACTTGAATGCCTATAATGTATTGCATATCGTTTATTCCCAGAGCTCTGCGTGGCTGTACATATTAATATTTAAAAAGGTATGCTTTGATTCGTTTAAAATTAACTTTTATATATTTTGCCGGTGATTCCAACCTCAATTTCTAATTTATTTTATTTATAATTATTTATTGTTATGTAAACTTAGTATAAACCTATTGGATATATTATTCTCAACATATTAATTTGGTTTATGTAGCATTTATGCTTGAAACGTGTATTTTATGTGTATGTTTTTATGTAAATGCTTCCGAAGCTTGCGGAAAGTTGTTGATTTTGTTGCAAATATGGGTTCTTCGGTTCTTTTATTTTGTTTATTATGTCGATGTTGGTTAATAATATTACAACTTGAATACTGGCAGTAGTGCCAGGGAATGAGACATTCCCTGGTATTGAAAGGCCCATCTGCTGCACGTACCAGGACACTGTTGGGTTTGGGCAGGAGAGACCTGCCCACTCTAACAGCCCTGGTTACTGATCATAGCGGACTAAGACATGACATGCATAGGTTGGGCTGAGGCCACCGAGTGCCGACTGTGCCTTGAAACTGATGAGACAGCAGAGCATGTCATGTGTGCCTTCCTCGCTGGGAACCAAATCAGGTTCACAGTCTTCGGTGAGACAAAACTTGACAAAATCTTACACTCCTCTATCTAAAGAAAATGTGAATGGAGGGTGAACTATAAATAGTTGTGAACCACAATAGACTCTTGTGGTCGCAGTGGAAGGGCGATTGAACGCCCCACTCATTATAACTAACTCTCATTTTTGTAAAATAATTTTTCCTTTGCCATGTCTATCTTTAATATCAACAAAGCGAGCATGTGCCATAAGCTCAATTCAGGAATGCTCACAAGTATATAATATCACACAAAAAAATCGTCTACCCTAAATGTTGGTCGAATGTATTCTCCCACAACAACCAAAAACTGGTGAAACCCCTGTATTGTTGAGCTAAAAAAACATGATGATCGCCAACTATAAAAATCCAATCCATCATTTTTTATTGATTTGAACGCCTGTAGTCAAACCACATTTCACATAAATAAATATAAAAATTTAATCTTACACTTTATTAATAATCTTCGAACGTATATAACACAAACGAACAATACCATTTGATTTTAAGTTCTTTTATACATTTTGTAAAAAAAAAAAAATTAAATTTTACCCATTTGATGATATCACAGATTAAATTTTTAACGCGTTCTTCAAACACTGAAACGGCAATAAGAAAATATAGCAATGTAACGAATATTTATTCACCATCATCAAATTTGTAAGTTAAGAAATTGACGTATACGGTTCGTGTTGTAAAAAACCTTAACTATAAATAATACTCTTAAAACGTACACGCTCACGACATACATAACAGAAAAACATACTTTAGTTTATTAACAACAAGCACTCTATACAAGTTTTATTTAAATTGGACATCGCTTTGTAATCCTTATAAGGTGATAGGGCTGCTCTGATAAAGCCCCCGATAAAGATACGAAACGTCGATTCGATTATATGTTAAGTAAATATTTTTAATTTTAATACTTAATTGAAATGGATTAAAATACTCTTTTATTTACATTTTGGTGGTACAGGAATTCGCTACTTATACAGAATTTTACATTTAACTTAATCCCACATTGTACTCCATGAATTAAATAAGTTTTTTTGTTGTCACGGTTCCGATTTGTTTTATAATAAGACAATAACAATGCGATTTCAAATTAAAAACAAAAATATCTTGTACATCTAAGTGTTTAAATCTATATATCAGTCAAAATAATTGTCCTTTTTGTACAATTTTTCAATTCAAAATTGCTCCGCGTTTAAATGTTGGTTTTTGAACGCCACTTTCGGGACGAACTCTTTCAGCGAGTAGAACCTGGAGTGGTCGTCCTGCTCGACCGAGGTGACGTGTTGGAAACAGCACGGTTGAGATATGTGCGTCTTTGGAGGTAGGGGCGCCGGTTTCGGCGGCTTCTTCTCTTTCCTCTTCTTCTTCTTGCCGGGCAGCGAGAGCTGGATGTTTTCCGGACTGGCGACCAGACGCTCGATGTGTCCCCACATCTCGTGCGCCGCCTGCGCCGTGTCGAAGCTGAAGCCTATCTGCAGAGTGTGGTCCGATGAATAGCACATGGTGTGAAAGGCCTTCCCCGCCACTTTGTAGGAAGTTAAATTGTCGATTGTGTCTCGCCACAGCATGAAACACGTGCCCCTTTCCGCCAGCAGGATCTGAAGTCGCCTTTTGTCCCTGGATCTCGCTTCCCCGACGTCCAAGATAACGACTGGTATTCCGGTGTATTTGAGTTGCCAGTCGGAGTCCACCATTGTTTTCGTGTATAGGTTTGCTAGCGAACCGCTAACAAATACCTGAAATTACGAAAAAAAACTAGTCATGTAAATAATTCTATTTTTTTATATGTGACTAAAGTAAAATAAATTGATGTAGTTAATATTTTTCTACATTGAATTGTCAATAGTGACTGATTTAATTAAAGTGAATACAGAAATTATCGATGTAGGATTAAATATGGAATTCATTGATATCGAATTTACGTTGGAATTTGCGATACGGATTCCTCTATCTGTGCCAATTATTACGAAACCAGCGAAAGATAAAAACGCAGTAATGCAACGTGTAATTCACTGTTTATATTATAAATATATATACTGACAGACATATAAACTGCACCACCTAGAAGGGGTGGGAATTTTTGGACCAAATTTGGCAGGAATAGTGGACTAGTCCAGGGAAATAGTTGATTAAAATTTGAAACCCAATCATCAAGTAGTCATGGGATTTTTGACGTTTGTGTCATTTTTTAGAGGTGGGGATAGACAAGCAATTATCGAGTCATTTTTTGAATTTGTTCCACTTTTTCGGATCCCGTTCCTTAGTTTAAAGTGTTTCAAGTGTTTAACGATGCCTAGAGGAAGGAGACCTCAAGATTACCAGCAGTTGAGTGACTTTGACCGAGGGCGGATTGTTGGTTTACGAGAAGTAGGTTTTTCGTTTAGAGAAATCGGCAATCGTTTGGGACGGCACCACTCAACAATAATGCGTGTTTATCAAGCGTGGTCTGAACATGTGGTTGAACGTCGGAGAAGAGGCACTGGGGCTCAAAGACGAACCAATGAACGTCAAGATCGCCGCTTAAGACCAATGGCCTTGAGAGACCGATTCTCTACAACCAGATCAATAGCTGATCAATGGTTAGGTGAACAAGGTCGTCCGATAGGCTTGCGAACAGTTTATCGTCGCATAAGAACCTTTGGCTTGCTGTCTTACCGCCCACATCTTGTGCTACCCCTCACTGCTCAACATCGCCAGGAACGTTTGGCCTGGTGCACGGAAAGACTTCAATGGAACTTGGAGTGGCATCGAGTTGTCTTTAGTGACGAATCGCGATTTTGTTTAGGAATGCATGATGATCGGATGACTGTTAGACGAAGACGTGGAGAAAGGGGCAATCCTGATTTTTCAATTGCGAGGCATGTTCACCGAACTGTGGGGTTGATGGTGTGGGGTGCTATTGCTTGCGGCAGTAGGTCATCCTTGCTCTTCATTCGGGGCAGTATGACCGCCCGACGCTACATTGACGAAGTGGTAGAACCACATGTTCTTCCATATCTTCGAGGGCTGGAAGACCCACTTTTCCAGCAACATAATGCACGACCTCACGTAGCAAGGGTTTCTCTTGACTTCTTTGAAGAGGCCAATGTTAATCTTTTGCCTTGGCCGCCAAGATCTCGCGATTTGTCGCCCATTGAGCACGTGTGGGACATGATGGGTAGAAGATTGAGGAATCTACCGAACCCACCGTTGACAATAGAAGCTCTACGGCATGAAGTACAGGCTTCTTGGGATGCCATACCCCAAGAAGACATTGATCACCTGCTGGAATCAATGCCAAGGCGGGTCAATGAGTGTATCAGAAATAGGGGCGGACCAACACATTATTAAAGAAAAATAAAAAAGATGAAGTGTTTTCTTTATCAAATTTTAATCAATTGTTACCTTAGGCTAGTCCAAGGTTTCTGCCAAATTTTGTCCAAAAATTCCCACCCCTTCTAGGTGGTGCAGTTTATATGTCACTGAGTATATTTCTCCTAAAAAATGTTTTCTTGTTGACTTATTTCCGTTTATTTGTCAATCGTCTGTATAAACTTGTACTATAAATATTATATTTTATTTAACTTTCATTTCGTATTATTGACATAAGATGTGTTGTTCACACATTGTTCGTTTCGCCTTTACATCCTTTCACGTGCGTTGGTCGGAGAAAACAGCACGACTCACTCTGTCTCTTTATTTCCATAAAATGCATTTTATTTTCGCCATATTTTAGTAATAATTTCTGATTGTGATTCTGAAGTAAATGTGCAATAAATATATAAATAAATATTTAATCAAATAAACGAAAGAAACTGCACGTCCGTTGCCGATAATTTCTATCAAATAGCCTCGTTTTCATCTCTAATTACCACGCAGTCAAGCGCGCACACAAATCAAATAGATTATCCGTCCGGAAGCGACAGTGGAATTTTTAAAATTTCGAATTTATAACAACCACGCCAACTTTGCCTCTCATGCAAATATCTCGAGTATATTTCATCGTTTTAAATGTTTGCCTGCAGTTGACATGACGACTAAGCAAAATTAACGCGAACGTCTCGTTAGCCGCTGAATTATGTACGAGGATGTATTGAAAAATTGATCCGTGACCCTGGTACGCGACGTCGAAACGTAACAGTCCGTAGGTGCAGTGTTGTCGATAGCTCTCGCTAAAACCGACCGACACTCCCGTGTTTGGCAATCCATTATCCGTAATAAGTAATAGTAATATCAATGCCAAATCGTTATTCACAACACTCCCACGTTTCGCCTGCCTGGAAAAATGCGAAACATGAAACGCGAGAGTTTTTGTTTGTTAGGCGTCGATCGAAAAAATGGCAAACGCCGCGAGACCGCGTCGCCTTTGGTTTGGTAAGAAATCGATACCGCAAACAAACGCATCGTCTTAATTATGTTGATGGAAAAATAAAGTTCCTGAACTTGAACTGTAAGTAAAAGTAGGCGGTTTCGGGCGACTCGTGATCTACCAGCGCCTGGCCTTTCGCAAAGTAGTAGATAGATATCGACTAGAAAACGTGAAAAGTCCGTATATGGGAATAACTTCAATTGCACAGCAACGGTTGGAACAAACTTCTTAGTTTTATTTTATGTGGAAATTAATCAAATTCTTAAATAAATTCAATCACATGTACATTTATTTGTAATTAAATACAATAAACCTAACGCGGATTTGTTGTTGGTGTTTTTAATTAATTTTTATCTATGATATTTTTTCATGGTATTTTTTCTTAAAATTCAAAAAGGACCGTGGTCTCAGTTTCCCACCCACCCTTAATGCAAGCATCGATTTCGTCCCATACAACATAAACATGTTTTCATACGTCACACATAACACTTCAAGTTTTAAATTCCGACGTTGTTGTTAAACAAAACGCCAGTACGTGCATTTCCACCATTCCATTGTATACGTTTTGCTGATCACATTATTATCGAAAATAACATGCACAGAGTTCCTTTCACGTCGGTCTGCGCTGGAATTAGCACGTCTTTGTGCCGTCGTTGTTCCCATGCATAGCAGGCAAGGTTATGGGATTTTAGAGCCCCGTCGTAAAACGCGCTTTGTCGTTTCGTTCCCAAGTGTTCGTCCTTTTCGTCCTTCAGACGCTATAAAATCTATTGCGCTATCTTAATGCTCGGGCGTATTAAACGGATGGTTTAGTCTAGCGACGTCGGCGGTTTGATTAATTTAAATGCATCGGCGACTGACTTCGGAGATATCTATAAATTAGTAATTAATGACTGGTGCAAATTGCTAGAGCGAATTCATAATAAGGATATATCGGATAGTGACTCATAGAGGTGCTTACGTGTTTCAAGGATTTCGCGGTCATTATTTCGTCGTTTACGTTTGCAGTTTGGCGTGGGAGTAATTGTTTCTCGTGTATATTGTTTAAATTTTGAGGAATAACATCATCTCGATCGCACATGGTTATTAACGTTCGGGTTCAAAATTTATTTCACACAACACAAGGGCCACAGTAAATATATACAATAGCAAGGAACTAAATTGAAGCAATGTGCATAGACAAGGAACATAAAATAATAAAATAATTCCATATCATGTTCACTAAAGACATATTTTGATAATTTAGTCAGAAAACCCAAAAAATTACATTGACGCAGATGTTCGACTATTTGTCATTACAGCGGAGTGTAAACCAAATGAGTCCCTTAATTAATTTAACTACAACTCATCAGTATGCGTAGTACAACAAGATTTCTATATAAAATGTTTGCAAATAAAAATTTGAAGCAACTTACAAATCATAATGTTTTGTTCATTCACAGGATAATAATCAAACTTTTCCTTTCAAGAATTTTGTTTACGTCACAGCCTTCATAATGACAATATAACATTGAAAGCTACACAAAATAATTCTCATACGATTTAGACACACAAGACTACCCACGAATGTAGCAAATTAAACATTCTTTCACATGCATTCTAAAAAATTTACGTTTTTATGCAGATAATACTTTTTTTAAAAAATATTTGCATCGATAAGGGCGATTTGTCCTTAAGCCGTCTCAAACATCTGTTAATGCTATTACAACATCTATCTGCTGCGATTGCGGAGCTCTTATTCTTCAAGACAAATTTAATGGCAGGTGAAAGTCCTTCTACGTAATGTCGACTATTGTAAATTTTAATTTCCTTTGCCGCACTGGCGCCAATGGTAGAATGGCGAATACGATAAGAACATAAAATCTCTTTAATTGCTTTAGAATATTATAAAATTCTGGTCTTAACAAAACTATTTTTATTTTATGTCATGCCATGTTTCTTGGTAAGTAGTTTTCTCTATTATCTTCTACGAAACAGTAAACTAACATATAACGTAAATTTCATTGCAGGTCTTCGAAAAGATTGTATATAATAAATCAAAACGTCGATTTAAATTTGATTTTCATTAGTTATCCGAATTGTGTTGTATTTTTACCAAAATTCTTACTTCTGAACAAAGGTCATTAACAATAAATTATTGGCTATAAAGTTACCTCAAACACATTTATTTTGCAGGCTCACAGTAAGACGAGAGAGCAGTGTCTATGTATCTTATTTCTGGTGGACCCCAAAACAAAACAGAAAGAACTTAAAACCAATTTTCAGCAGATGCTGATATAAGAGCTGTTTCGTCTTTCAGGACTCAGGTGCATGTAGTTATGCAAACATGAGTGTATACTAGAGAACTTAGAACTTAGTTTAGGGGCAATGTGAAAAATGTGAACAAATTCAAATTACATTCCATAGGTAATTGATAATATTTTTTGTGTATCATGTGCTTTTTGTTTCTTATTTATATTTAACTTTATTGCCCATAAACTATCTTTGCTGGGATGTTAAAGTTGTGTCTATCGTTTTAGCAATTTATCTTCGTCTTCTCTAATGCGAATAGCAGATGTCTTGCATGTTCATAAATAAATAGCAACGGCCCTATTCTAGAGCCTTGCGGAACGATCTCGATTGGAAACCAGTTATTCGGAATCTCTTTCGTTCTTATCTATGTCTACGTCTCTTATTCTGTAGCACATACAATTTTTCAAGCAACAACAGATGCTTAATTATATCTTATGCATGGGACACGTCTACATATACAGCACAAACACGTGCACTGGATGAGTCATGCGGAAGCTTTGTCTAAAAATCATCTGTACTGCGGATAGAGATGGTTTCCAGAGTTTGAAATTGAAACTCGACCTAACATTGAAGTAGGCATAGATAAAATTTACAGTGCCTGTACGAATGAAGACACAACAGATCAGAACAAATAAACGAGGCTTTATTTATAATGCACCTAACCTACGTGCCTAGCTATAAACGAAATATTAATATATTCGACTCGTGTAGAAGGCTTGATTAGAGAAAATCATCAGAGCAATTGCAGAAAACGTTTGGGCGCACTGGATTCCTCGTCTTTTGTCTGAGGCCAGAAATGCTTGCGAATGGGTTTGTTCTTGCAATACCTCACTGAGTACAGCTAAAATGGTAATGGCATTCTCTTGTCAATAATTGCTGGCGACGAAACTTGGTATCATTACTTTGAACCATTTAGTTGTCATCAATGCAGTCAAATTGTCCACAACCAAAGAAGTTTAAAGAACAAGCCTCTGCAGATGAGGACATCTTGACATTTTTCGACCATCAGGGACCGTTGCTGATAGAATTTAAAGAACCTAGAGTTCATATCAATGCAAACATGTACAATGAAACTATGAACAAGCTCCATCAAGCAATAAGACAAAAACGTCCAGTGAAACTTTCCCGTCATTCAGTCTCACGACAAAGCTCGGCCTCATATCGTCAACGTAGTAAAAGATGATTTTAGAGCATCCACCCTATGGGCCAGATTTATCGTCTTGCGATTTTCATGTCTTTGGGTCACTGAAAAAGCCATTAAAAGTAGTACACTGTGAAACTGACAAGAATTCAATGAGGAGGGAATACATCGGTTGATGAAACAACGGGATATGTGCCTTAATTGTGGTGGTAGTTCTTTCTAAATTTATTTGTCAACAATGATTTTATGGACCAAAGGTGGATTTCACTTGATCAAGCCTCGTATATTGGGTTATGGGTATATGGGCTTCCAACAAGCTTATAAAAGAAAAGGATACACACATTTGAAATGAAACGTCTTGATACTGAATTGCGTCAACAAACGAGATTTTGGGCTACATTTTAGTTTAATAAACATACCCGACAAGCTCATTTGATACAATAGGGTAACAAGAAACCCAGTAATAATAAGTGTTATTAAAGTGCTATTAAATTCACTGTAGATTGAAATCATCGTAAAAATTTAAAAAAGATATTAACATCGTTCGTAATCGATTAAAAACTTCTAGTTATCGTCTACGTCAAAATTCGAAATATTAAAAAAAAAATGTACGAACCTCCGTCTTCAATCCCCTGAAAAAAGTCTCGACCTGTTGCTTCTCCGCTTCCGTAACCTGACCGTCGAGTGGCTGCCTCTCTTCCTTTTCCTCCAGCTCATCACTCTCGGCCCGACCCTCGCTCTCATCTTCCCTCTCCCCGTAGCTGCTTCCGGAGGCCGTCGTGCTGGAGTCCCCGCTTCCTTCCCCGGTCGACGACAACCTCCTGCGGTGCTGATCGTTCCGGTACAGCAGGCCGTGATACGAGTCGTACTTCTGCGAGAAGCGGTTGATGGCGTACTCGGGATTTTCGTGCTTCGATGCTATCGTCATCGAGGAAATCCGATGCTCGAGCTGAGACGCGTACATCGAGTAATCCGACTGCATGGACATCGTCTCTGCAAATGCGAACGTTGCGTTAGTCGTTTTGCGGAGGCGGCCGTCATAATTCATTTTCCGAACGACAAATACCCGCATGTCGTGTGGACCTAACGGATTGTGCAAGCAAACTCCCCCTGATGCACGGTAATGAATTAGTCTACGTGGAACGCGATACGCCTTATCTGACGGTATCGACGGACGTATATTGTAACTGTAGCCGCGTGGTATAGAATGAAGTTTCATTTCGTTTTATCGAACGCAAACATTGTGATGTTATGGCGGGGAACTTTATGGATTGATTAGTCCCAGGCAGGGTTTTCATGATTTTTAATTTAATTTGTAATTTTAATTGCATCAGTGTATGCGCCAGCAAAAATAAAGTTTTATTAGTATTTATATTTTTACATTTGTGTTATGTATCTAAAGTATGTATTGAATTAAATAAATATGAGACCAAGACGGAGATTATGTTACCATAGCTTCCGTTCGTTCGGTTCACAAGTTCACTGAGGATCTTCACATAATTTTATGTAACAATTGTTGTTATGGGAGCCGTGGAGTACAGTTTTAACGTACAGTAATGCATATGTATCTACTAGAATACTAATAATATGGTCCACAGTTATCTACACATATAATGGGCGAAGCCATGCTAATGTTGGTGAAGTTTTATTGGATACTCTATATTACATTATTTTTTAATGTCTGTCCAAAGGCATCTCTTACAAGAGCTTGGTAATTCAAATAAATCCTTAGCATATATTTCCTGTGGCTAAGTAAATTGAGATCCTATCCAACAAATTCTGCGAATTGTTCAAATATACTGATCTTACTGTAGGAAATTCTCCGAAGCAAGTTCAGATGCACTATCTGTACGTCTTACAACAACGATGTAAGGTTGGGCTAAGAGGAAACATCACATTTCCAAATGAAATCAATATGTTTGAGCTTTTGGCTTTTGTCGACAAGTGCCACCATAAGAAGAACGAATAGAAGAAATTAATAGATTAATAGAAGTACAACGAACACCTGAACAATAGTCAATGAGGACTGAAAAGGAAAAAATTCGATGAACTGAATAACGGGATTAGTGAAGAAAATAAAGATGAAAGGTTCGTTCGGATATGAGAATGGGAATTTAAAGCCATTGTTGAAGATATAGGCTTCACAATAGTGGAATTAGAAGAGCGGATGGAAATAAGTTCATTGGCAATAACGAGACAAATGAAGAGGACATAGTCAAAATATATGGAGATAGTACATAGAAGGTATAATATGATATCAATAATTCTTAAATGAAATTTTTCGTAGTTTTTTTTTAATTGAGAATTTTATCAGAGCCTACATTTAAAGATATCGTGTACAAGAACCCGGCAGCATATTACTTTAGATAACCGGTTGCATCAGATTGAATATTCATTACATAATCGATTGTTAATTAAACTTTATCTGACAATAGAATTGATACGTCCAAGATACAAAATTACAAGGAGCGTTTTAATAATCCAATTTGTAATTAAACTTTTGCCATTATGATAATTTTTTTTTAATTCATCCTTATCGGTGCTTCGCTACATCCATTTCAGTGGCCAAATGTGAAACATTGCCCACCCAATTTAACACACTCTATACGTGCGACACGTTTCGTTATACACTACCGTTGTTTTAATTGTGATTTATATCGCTCCGAAATAATTGTCGTAACCGGTGCCGTGTAATTCGCAATGTTCTGCGATTAAGAAAATTAATGCGGGGATATTAGAGCGGGCATTGTATGTACCCGATCGGCATATCGTTGTTTAAGTATCGTTCGAATTGTGATCGAAATGAGATACCGATGAATTTATTATCTTGGCCTAGTTTCGCGTATCAGCGGCGTTCGGAAACTACAAATCATCCTCGTTTAGCGCTTTTTTTATTACGCTATGTGTACATGAGACCGCAACCTACATAAAATTAAATTGGCGAGAAGATAAAATGGCTGCTCGAATTAAATCATTATTGCGATGTATTGTATTTTTTTAATGTGCAACATTAATATGAGGATATGAGGAAATTAACAACGGAAAAGAGGAGAGGAAAAAAAATCGATCAGACCAGCAGGAATGATCGAAGAAACACACAGAGTAATGGAAGAATATAAAATAAGATGAATGTTTTATGGAGGTCAAGATAGGCAAAGAAGAAACGTAACGTTTATGATCGAATAAAAGACTTGAAGATTCTATTCAAGATTAAAAAAGTAATGTAGATAACATCACAATCATACGAGGGCGTATTTTTATGTTATCTGCCAAGAAATATTTATGAAAGGATGACTCCTGTGTATGAGGAAGGTCCATGTTATCATCTTATCTTTAAATAAAACTTTGGTTTAAATTCTTTCGTTGGTGTGAAAATCAAAGCACGATAACCCACATTATGGAAAAGTCGAAAATTTGGCACTGTCGCTTTTGAAGCCACTGATATTGTTAATGAAATTATGTACAGACTCAAGGCAAGTCTGTTGAAGATATTTCATGATTATTTGGGTACGATAGGTACCTACAAGTGCTATAGAGACAGGCAGTTTAGTCACGTTGGAGAGGGACTGAAATAAATTATTGCCAAGGATGAGACTAGAACCTTCCCACCAAACATGAATCCATGCAATTCGTCCATAAGGGACCTAAGAGGATACATTTTAAATTTAAATAAATATTGATCGAGTTTCTTTAGGTTGTATTGAGACAATCCTACTTTATGTACTACACCCATCTCAGCCCAACGTAACCCAACGGGTCAGAGTAATGCAATATATAGAGCCAAAATATTCTCCACGAGCATTAGGTTTCATTCCAATGTTTAATTTCTGGATAATTTTGAAATTTTAATATGCATAGATAGACGTTTCTGGCCGTTATTGGATCACGTTAGCGTTAACCAAACCCAACTCATTTGACCCCAGCGTAACAACACCTACCAATCGATAAAATGAATAGTGCTGAAATAATGCATAATGTGTCCTCTTCTTCATTCAAATTGGATAATTTTTAAACTAAATGTATCATAGACGTGCAAGGTTTAATATTAAACTACTAATACCCAGACCAATCCAACAAATCCCTAAGCAACCCAACCGATCTATCAGCCCAATCAATAAAAAATAATGAAGCCAAAATACTTCCTGTTACAGGGGTACATTCTAATGTTTAATATGCATTTTGATAATTTTTAAATTCAATTCTAATCATAAATTATTTATTTAAAGTGGATGACATACAGGAGTTGCATTATCTACGTCATGAACGTGTCCCTTACAAGTTAGTTAGGGATGTGAAGTGGTTCAGAGTTAGAAAATGAGAGAGAAAAATTAACAAATGCGAATAAATTTTAATTTAAAAGAAATTTGATTTAAAAGAAGAAGGGTGGTGTAAGTTTTTTTTTAGGAAAGAAGCAAACAGTTCTTGGTTAGTGTAGTACTCATTATAAAATAAATATTTCAGTTTTACTTAGGATATGAAAGAGAACACGTATTCATTTTATTGGATATTTTTCTTTGATTACACCGTACTTGCAACCTCACAAATATTTTGTTCCATTATAAGTTCCTGCTTTCTGAACATATCCATTGTCCTAAACAAGGTGATGTAGGAGGTGGCAATATATAACACCTTACATCACCCAAAAATGTTTAAAGTTTAAATCACATTCTCGGTGATTTATTTGATGACGATCAAGGTGACGCCATTTTTTCTGCACAATGATCTTCTCCTGAAATACCGACTGAATACGAATATAATGTTGGCACCTCTTTATATTCAAGTGCAGTATCGAACTCGTCGAATGTTATTGTGGACCTTCATCGTTAACATCAATTTTTCTTAATTGGGCTAATTAGGAATTGCAGGAATACAGACAGAAATTTCAAATTTTGGGGCTAAGTTCTATCAGCTAATTTCTTTATAAGATTGCAAAAATAGTTTTTTATTATTTGGTTGAAAAAATTGCATTTTTGAGGGTAGGTTCGAAGCTAACTGCTGTGAAGGTCCCACAAAATATATCTTTGTTATTGGGTTAGGTTGGGTTGGGTTGGGTTGGGATGGATTGTGTTGGGTTGCCATTTTTGGATAGGTTGGGGCAGCAATTTTTTTTAAAGGTTGCGAACATAGCAAGAAATATTTTGTTGAATAATTTGAATTTTTGAGACTTGGTTGTCATTTAATTTTTTAGAAGGTTGAAAAAATAACTGTTTTGTAATTGGGTTGGGTTGTGTTTCATTAAAAAGTTGCATAAAAAAATTTATTTAACATTTAAAAAAATATTAAATATTCAAGAATACAACACGACAAAATGCCAAATTACACAACAATACCCAAATAAAATTTGGGTAAAAAGTAATAGTATTGATTCGTCTAATTTATATCAAATAAACCAATAAAATGTTGCCCGATGTTAAAATTGTTCACTAAAAGGTTGCGATTTTTGCTCATTGAATACATTTACGTAAAAAAAAAAATATCGTCACCTGTGTCTACGTAACTTATGATTCACTAAACCAGAATACGAAAATTTAAAACAAATATTTGAAGTATCGTGTTCGGTGTATGCGTCGAGTTTGCAAACATTAAAATTACACCATGGCACCCAAATAAATACGATACGTCGCCATCCATTGGATGTATTGCAATATTTAATTTCTGTGGTAAGTTGTCGATGTCGGACGATTTCTGGTGGCCAAGCGGCAGGTGATTATGAACCGACGACTAATTTCGACGATTAGTTCGTGTTAATGCAGGTGCGTACTAATTTATCTTTCTATGCGAATTTCGCTTCAAAGTAAGGAAGAAATGCATTTAGGAATTTTTGCTGAAACGACTGACCTTTTCAGAGATATTTTCCAGAGACATCGTTTATTTTAAGCGTTGTGTTTTGTTATGTAAATTATATTTTAGATTGCGTTGAGTTAGGTTGGGTTGGGTTGGGTTGGTGAAATATTAAAATATTAAATTTGCCAAATATTCCAAAATCGTCTCAAAAATATAAAACATGTCAAACAGTTAAATAGGAAAAATTGTCTACGTTCGCTGAAATTTATTTTTATTTCATTTGCTGTCTTTGAATTTTCAAGTCAAAGCGTTTTGTATCTAATGAAGCACTCGAAGAAATTATTGAAGAATATTTTGCAGAATTGTCGAAGTATTTTTTCAGATGCTATGGAATAAGTTTTGAAGGAAGTTACGTAGATGAACAAACGATTTTTATTTATTCGAAGGAAATTGAACGTCGAAGGTGTAAAAATCGTAGATATGCAGAAGCAGAATGTGATATATTAAAGCATAGCATCATTCAGATAGCAACAATAAATCCTCCTATCGTCCGAGAAAAAGAAAAAATACAGAATGGAATGAATAAGAATAACAATTTCATCTTTTAAATTTTTTTATTTTATCTTAATAGTTTTATATTAAATGTTGTAGAATGATTTTCTTAAGTAAGAGCATTAAATAATCAAAAATACACTTTTCGAAAGAATAATGACTGCCCAGTGTTTTCATAATTAGAACAAAATTTTCTGCTGCACAATAATATTAATAATTCTAACGAACTTTATCCAAAATATATTTATTAACCTAGTTAGCTTGAGTCGTGAGCAGTCGTGAATGAAACACTTCAATATTAAGGTTTATTGCAAAAGAGGGTGTGGCAATAAATTTTAATATTGAAAAGTGTTTTATTACCAAATGATTGCTCAAGGCACGAAGATCTTCCTAAGTGTTTTCCAGTCAACAATCCACACAATAATTTATTAAAATACAACGTCGACGAAGATAACACAAAACGTAAGTGTGGGTATTAAAGTTAAAGTGATATCACTAGTCTCCATGGTGTAATTAAACGAATGACAACACTAAAATGAAACTACTCGCAGGTAGATACAACTCAATTCCATTCATTTGACTAAACTTGAATTCAGTATTAAACATTTTCTCACTTAATTAACAAAACGTGTAAAATCGACAATAACGACATTCTCTTCAACATTTAATTGCGCGTACGATATTAATGTTAATTCTCGAAACAAACTAATTAACTAAACACAACGTCAAATTACATTACACGTTTCAAGGCTGCTCGTGAAATCGAGTCATGAAAATTATACATTTTCTTAGAGTTGCGTCAATAGCTGGTTGGTTCGTTTTACATTATTAAAATTCTATCGATTCATCGAGTACGTGCGTGGCGGCTGTGTATCGATTACGTGAATACTAAAAGGGCAGAAATTAAACCCCGTGGCATATCTTAAGAGATTAAATTAAATTGCGACCTAATCGATTTGTGCACCGGCTAATTCCGTGAGTCATTTCAGAGGAAAATAATGACTAAATAATTTAATTATTTCCTATATGTAAATACAGAAATTATTTTAATAAAAGCAGATATGGTGTTATCATTTTGGAAAATTGATACTCGTATATTAACGAAAGATAGTGTTAAATGAATCAACTGTGACCTTGTTTTGCATGTGATAAAATTATAACCACAACGGCTTCGTTGTTATTAATTTATTATCTTAATGATATTTTTATTGTAACTCGCTTTTATGTTCGTGCAGCGACTATTGATGCTATGAGAAGTCTACGTCGCTATCCCCGCCATATCATCAAATCTCGATCCATCTAGAATTATTTTTTTCCACGAAAAATAAACATACATTGTCGCAATTACTAAAGAAAGTTTGCCAATTAAGCGAATTACATTGTACAATTTCCTCCGATGAGTCATTATCGAATAAACGCGTGGATCGACATACCTATTCATTACACTCTGCGAAAAACAACTCGAGTGTTTAAATAGCGGGCATTAGCATCGATAAATATGTATTATTCAAATCCAAAGGGCGACTTTTGCTAATGAAATTAATGCGCGAATGCACGTTTGACTTTTTCCGCACGGTACATTATGGCACTTCATCATCCACGCGAATGCACAATAACCCACGTGTTAAGTCTATAAATTATTCATCACTTGAACTGTACGCATGCTGCTCACATCAGTTAGATGCAATAGGTTAATTTAATGTATTATTGGACATGAGACATGAATGTGCGTTCACGTGGCGAAAGCTGAGGCACAACGATATAAAAAAATTAGTCTGAGTGTGCAGCTCGACTTTTATAAACACCTAACTTACAGAAATAATTATCTTAGATAAGATTTATTTAAAAGGTGAAGTGATACATCCAGTGGATTGAGTCGACTCGGGTTGTATTTAATTTTCAAAATTTTCAAACGGGTTTACGCTTAATTAAATTTAAAGCTATAAATAAAAATTGACAGGTTTCAAAAACAAGGCTTATTGATCACTTTGCACCTTTTACATTTATTCAAATAAGAAATCAAAGTATCTACGTTGAAAATAGTCTTATCTATCATTGCAGCTCGAGTAAAACATGGCTGCTGCTAATAACAAAATATTCAAGCTTGAGGACAAACGTTTTTACGTGAGGCAGTAGATCTTATAAATACTCGTTTGGAAAAAAATGTGTCAAATTGTATCAATTTGACAATATTGCGAAGGAATTTATCATAACAATAACAGTATGGGAGCAAAGATGCCCTCTATAATCATAGAGGGCATATTTGGAACCGATGAAGAGAACAATACAGCTAAAAAAGTTTACATCAGATTATATAATGAGACAGGAGTCAAAGAGAGACAGATTTGGGGGACATGCGGCGAGGAGGGTCGTAAAGTACGAGATAGAAGGGTGTAGAAAACATGTGACTGTCTATAGAGGAAGTAGAAATGAGGAGGAGGGAGGGCAGGTTAGTAGAGAGGGAGATAGTTGAGAGACTGAAACAAGTGGAAGCACAGCAAAGGGACGGAAACATAAAGAATTCGAGATATAATGAAAATATAAGGAAATAAGAGTATTCGAGAAGAGACGGAGGCAGAGGAAAAAATAATAGCAAGGTACAGATGCGGAAGATGAAGAACAAATATTGGATGTGAGAGGAGTGCCGAAGGTGCGAGATTTGTAATAAAGGAATGGATGAGCGGAAATATTGATGAGACCAGTGCGAAGAGACGGGATTGAGCGAGTAGGGGAAATATAGAGGAAGAAAATGGAGGTGTTTGGAGAGAAGTGTATGGGGATGGAGTCACTAGAGAAACGAAAGCATGAGAAATAAGAATTGAGGAAAATGAGGATGAGGGCAATTAATGAAAATCTAATTGTTACAGGTTATGGTGAATACGAGAGGTGGTCGTAGAGGAGGGTGCAGAGAAGTGAATGAGATGGTAGGAGACAAAAAGTAGAAACAGAAGGGAACCAGAAAAAATCACACACATTGACAAGGGAGGAAAGGCAAGGTAAGTACAAAAATGCAAATAAAGTTTTTTTATACAACAACACAATTGAATCTTCATTAGATACATTATCTGACCATAAATTAATGATAGTTAATGATAATAATATAATTAATTAATAATTCTGAGACTTAAATAAAGCCACCATTCCACTAAATAAAAAATGCTGTCAAATATTTAATATAAATATGTGTTTTATGTTAATCTATTGAACGAAATAAAGGGTTTCAGTTTCAGGACAGGTAAGTAATTACTGTTTCCATGTTGGATTTAACATCGAATTTTTTACATAGATTTTTTTATTTTTATTTTTCACTTGTTTTGCGAAAACTATTTCAGGATGATGTCAGATGTTACGTTTTGATTTCTTCATCATTGCAACGGTATTTAACGTTACCTAAAATATCAAACTTTAAAGTTACGTTACGTTATGGATAAAACGTTATTTCATCAACCAGGTCGAATCCAGAAGTGGATCTTATCATTAAGGATCCTTCTTTGTTATTGTTGGTTACACTACGTTATTATACGCTGTTTGGAGTTGTAATTTTCTTTAATTTCTGGAAAAAATATTATTATATAAAGAATTATTATTAACTATTTTTAGACACCATTGTGACTTTGTGATATTGTGAATGGTGCCTTTAATTTTAATTTTGTCGACGATCTTTTTTGTTACATATTTCTCGCATACATGCAATCTAGAGCTGATAAAGGGGCAGAAAAGTACAATAAACGTTGTCAGATACATATTAGCTCTAAATAGAAAGGTGTTTTAAACTCTATGAAGTTAACATGTAATGCTCTAAAATATCTAATAATAATTATTGTAATAAATTATATTGTCTGAAAATGTTTTTTCTCTAAAGCCATATAAATGAATCTATATTATTTGGTAGTATATTTTTCCAGCATTAGAACTGTTTATGTTTCATCCAAGTTTTGTTTATAATAAAATTATTTGTTTAGTTACAGAATATTATGAAGTGCTATGTAAGTAAGTATGTATAGTAGTACTTACGACTAAATCTCAACGATAAACCAAGTTACACATTTCCTATTATTGTTTTCATAATCAGAGCCTGGTAAAATCAATTAAATATAACTAACTTCAAATACTGTCGAACAGCGCGAACGCAAACACCGAATTGGTGTTTGGGGGGGCGTAATTTCAATTCACACGGCACCGGCGGCCGCGCCAGTGGAGCCTTTGAGCAGCAGAACGGTGAACGCAAAATGATATTTTAATAGCGCCGGCCGAAACGGAACGCCATTTAGGAAATTGAACCGCTCTAATTATCGAGCACCACAAGCGTAAAAAATTACAGTCGAAAAATGCAAATCTGTCGAAATAGAAATACGAAAAAATTAACTAAGCGAAACGGAATATGTAGGGAGAATGTGCATGTTTGATTTCAATTATTAGAAAAAGTTTCTAAAATGCGAAGTTTTTTAATGAAATGCGAGATGACGTTAAGCTCGTCATAAAGTTATTGATTGTATTGGTTGTATATGACCAACTCGTTGAAAAAATTAAATAGAGTGAAAGTTTTAACCATGTAATTCGCAAAATGTCTACAAAAAGTACTTCATGTTGTAGGAAACTCAAACAACATATAATCGTTATAACAATTACAAAAATCAATGAAGACCTAAATGTAATAAAAATGCTGGATCCGCTGATAGCTTCAGTGTTCAAATAAATTAGTTGTACCAAATGATCAATATACAATGAAACAAGTGTTCTCAAAGAAAGTCTTGAGAAAATTTTACAGAAACAAAAATAACGTAAAGTTTTAGACTAGCATATGGCAGATTCCTCAGCATATGTGAATTTTTCTTATGCCTGGCATAAGAGGATATGTTCGTTGAAACATGCTATGCTAAATTATTAAATTGAGAAATAGATAAAACGATTACTAAACTTATTTAACATTAGTGGGAAAATCGATACGAAGTTGTAACATAATCAGCAGCGAATGCAATTTAGCTTTAAATGGCACAAAGAGAATGTAACAAATAATTTAAATAAGAAGGAGTATCGATTAATATTTTTTACAGAAATTATTAATATTATTATATTAATATTATGTAATATTTTCTTGGATGAAATCTACAGAAATCAGTTAAAAAAAAAAACTTGCAAAAATAAATTTATTTAGTGACCGAAAAGAAATCAAATGTCGCGTTGTTGCTGCACCATGTCCAAGATCATTTTTAAATCGCCCAATGCACATGCACGTTCGATAAAGCCGATTAAAATTCGCAAAAAAATAATCTAATTACCGCTCGTGTCGTGTCAACGGACCTGCTGTAATGTGCTACGTTTGTGCATTACGCTTAAAAGCATGTCAGCTCATGCGTGCGGGTTTTAGAATTCACGCATGAGTAATAATGAAGCGACGTTAGGTCCGTACGTACATACTACATACATGGTCAAAAACAAGAGAAAATGTGCGAACAATTAATCTGCAGAGTTCAATGGCTCCGACTGCAGTTTAACGCGGCGCAATTTTAGGATTAATTACGGGCAATTAAATTGGGTTTTGGCGCAGCAAAATTTCGAAAGATGCAACGGGTAATGGGAAAACATACGGAAATTATTTTAAGTAGGTGAGATAATGGAATTGACTTAGCTAACAGTAGTTTTCTCACAACTGTCACAGAAATAACATAACCGAAATACAAAATAACCAGGACGGGGCTCCTGGGACCACTTACACTTATATTTTTATTTATTACACATATATTTCTTAATATATGCAAATCCAAAGCGTGTGTATAATTTTTTTTAATCTAAAAACGCACATCAATTATTTGATAATATATTCGCCTTCGTTTTGTTATTTGATGATTAATTATCATCAATTAACGCAGAGCAACTCATCGCACTTTCCTAAAGTTAGTAAACTATGTTTGTGTGGTGCTTTCCCCGTAAGTGCCTTCATCGTAGATTGCACACATGGTTTTTCGGCCTCCCATGCCTTGACTCCTCCATTAAGTTCAAAACAATTCAGCAGCAGAAAAACAGTTCGTCAATTACAAATCACAACAAACTGAGGAGAACAGTTTGAACGGAATAAAAGTGATAAAAAACAAAACTAATCAAACGTAAGTCCAGGGAAAAAGAGGGCATTCAATGCCTAGATGAAACAAATTTTTATCGATGACGTGTTCGAAATGTCTATCTACCACACAGCAACGCCATAAAAAGTAACCAGACAGCCAATATAGTCGAACATAAATAGTTATATAAATATAAATAAAAATATCTAGGGTACAAAGAAAATCATAAATTGCCTTATTTCAAGCATATATCCATTAAATACTAACATTGCCTAGTAAAAGCTGTTCATTTCTTGTCCTTGTTACAGCAGTGTTTTTATCTTCATATCCTCTAAAAAGCTTCTCTTCATTTCCTCCTCGGTCTGCCTCTCTTCCCCTTTTCTTCTGGTATTTTCCAGCCTACATATTTTACAATTATGTCTGCTTCCATTCTTTTAAGATGACGTAACCATTGCAGTCGACGAGATTTAATAAATTTCGTTATGATTGATCCGTGATATACGTCATAGACTTCTTCGTTCGTTCGTTTAAATATTCTTCGTAGAATCCTTCGTACCCAACTGCATTAATTCATTCATTGTCCACATCTCTCTGCCGTATGTCAGAGTTGGCCTTAAGATGGTTGTGCATATCTTTATCTTGTTATCTATGCCCATATAGATATAGTCTAGTTCTTCAATTTCTAATATATCACCGTTCTCTGTTTGTATCCTGATCGTTTTCTTTTTACTATTTCTTTTTTTTTTAGTTTCCATGTATTTGCTTTTATTTGCATTAACTTGAAGACCTCATATATTTGACGGTAGCAAATATATGAGGCCGACTTGCTTCCTATTTCTTGTAGGTATCTTATGATTCGTGCTATCAGGAGTATATCCTCCACATTGCAAGGCATTGGTGGCTCTTGTTAAAGAAAGTGCCTTTTGTATTTCGAACTTTTACTACTTTTCTAGAACATATCAAATAGTGTAGTCGATCGTGGGTCACTTTATCTTACTTCTGATTTCACATTACAACAATTTTTTTTAGCATTCCTGGAATATCTATTTCCTTCATTGCTTCAATTAGTTCATTTCTATTTACTATTATCACACAACGCATCACAAATTAAACCAGCAAATATTGTTTGATACTTTCTGTACCCAACTTAAGAAATTTATCAGTATGATGAAGTCTTCATAAAATGTTTCTTCGTATTTTGTGGCCATGTCATTAATGTTAATAATATTAATGTACATATTTTATAATATTAAATTGTCACGACGCTGTAGAAGAAATGCGGTCTAGGTTCAGTTATATGTTTCAAAAATATTTCTAAAAATGTCGAACATATATATCGAAATATTATCTGAAATGCAAAGTTTTTACGTAAAAGACTGGTAATAATGTAATAATTATAAATATTTATTGCACTTATTTTTTCTTCGTAATTCATTTACGTTTTCGACGGTTTCTTGGATTTCCAATTGCAGAGGAGTAAAGACTGGAGACAATAATAACGTTATCTTTTCCAGGTGATTTTCTTCCTGGCATTTCCAGCACATTTTCGATTGTTTCTTTGCTCCTATTCCAAAATAATAAACGCAGGAAACAATAATCTCTTGCCCCAAATAAAATAGTGTTATTAAGAAGTGGGGCTTTTTCCGCTACGGGAAAGAATACTTGACAAAAAAAAACTCCCCCCAAGCTATGTTGAAAGGGAACGTGACAATAATTTCTAAAAGATTGTCAATTACCATAAGAGCAAGACTCGTTATTGGAAGAAGACGACCGTATCTTCATTAAAAACAATTCAAATTAGTTTGAAGTTGGTTGTGTTGGGTTGGGTTGGGTTGGGTTGGATATACACCACCACCATCCATAATAATCATAGAGGTAAATGTTTTGAAAAAAGTAAATAAATACAAGACAAGAATATTCCAAAAACATCAAGTAAAATCAAAAAGGCAAAAAATGAAAAAGAAAACGTTGATTATTTAGAGATACATAACCGAAATATTTTAAAAATAAACGAAAACCGTTGAAAAACAACGAAGCAAACTTTAAATAACGTGAGCAACACAAACCAATCCAAACATATCATACGTATGCTAATGAACTTGTTTAAAGCAATCACATATTGTCCACAAAAGTAGAATTACTGGATTTATTATCTTACACATTTCGTCGTTATTTTTAAGTTTTATCCCATCCGAGAAAAAAAAAACATTAAATACGTACTAACCGGATATCCAGGAGCTGAAAATCGAGCAATCGATTAATTATTGAATTTACTGACAGTTAACGTCTCAAGTGTGTAGGAATGAAAACAGTGTTTAGCGTTTAGTAGTTTGAAGAAAGCATTTTTATTGTTTATACTGTACTGCTACTATTGCTTAAGTCTACATTACAGTTTTAATGTCGCGTAATTTTCGTTAACGAGTTATTATACTCTATGCAACAGTTAGGCGATTATCTTATTAAAGATAATTGTTATCGCGAGTCGTGAATATATTGTTTTAAATCGATTTTCTTGGAAATTTTAATTTTAATTGTTTCTTACCGCTTAGGTTTTCTTATGTGGTTTTTTACATAACGCGCATCATTGCCTCTATTAACAGTACATGAAATTTCAGACAAATTGTGTACAAAAGTATAATGCGTTTCTATCAGAAACTGATATTTTTTACAAACAATCTGAAAATTTTGAATATCTTGAAAATTATTCACTATGTTTCATTTACTTACAAAACCAGTAATATCTATCAATTATTATAACCAAGTTGGCTTTCACACACAACCTCAGTCAGTAAGCGATTCTGAAATATTTCATATAAATAAATAACTTCTGTTTAATAAATTAATATGAGTTTAATAATATTTTTTGAATTTTTTTGCTGCCATTTTCAATTCACAATGGGTATGCTAAGTATCCCTGTGTTCCTTGTCGATGGGTCAGTTTCACAAAAAGAACAGTGGAGTAGAAAAAACTAGCCTTCGAGAATAAATATGACTGTTCATGGACCATTGACGTATCCTGAAAAAAATCATTGCTCCATCACTTCATAGTAAGCTTGAGCTTATGAAACAGTTTGTGAAAGCTTTGATAAAAATTACTTCAAAAATATTATTATTTCTTGGCCGCAATATGAAAAAATAATGAGACACATGACAGGATGAACTGGAAACATGGACAGCTTAAAAATTTTGAAAAACTGTTTTCTATACAAAAATATATTTTTTTGCTTAAGCATTTGGATAAACAATTTGATTGATTAGAGCGAAGAGTAATGGTAATGGTTACGTCAGGGATAAATAAGGACAGAGATGAAGGCTGACCAGTGATAGTCTGTCATCAAACGGACTATCACTGGACCTTACAAAAGTATCGTCCTGACCAAAAACACAATCAAAAGATTTTCCTAACTTTTCTTAAGCATCGTTGTTTAATATGACTAATTCGAAGTATTTAATTATCATTTTATTTCATTTTATTTTCCATATACGACGATTGCAGTTATCTCAAAAATTAGAATTGTCCAAACTTGTCGACTCCTAAATCACAGAGTCCGCCACATCCATGAATTGAACAAAACTGTTTAGCTATCAATCAAAGCCTGAGAAACAGACGTAGAAGAACCAATAACCATGAAAAGTTTATACGAAACGAAATTAAACGCAGATCGATTATATCACAGCAATAAACGTAAATTGGGTTTGCACAAAACCTCATTTGTAACTAATTTAAACGTCTTTCAAGCGAAGGAAATTGCCTATTTAGCAACTAACATCTTGGACGCAGCAAACGTAAAATTTAAACCTCGGGCAATCACAATGTAAACAAACTTCGTAGAGCATCCATAAAATTCAACTTTCTACCACCACTCTTCTAAGCAAAGTACACTTAAGTGATGCAGGAAGTAAAAAGTGAATTAATTTAAGAAATTAGAAACGCTGGTACATAAGTATATGCTAAATATGCACATTATTATAATATTCATTAAATTATGTAGAATGTAACATAGACACATTTAAATTTCTAAACCAAAGTTGTGTAATGTTGAATGTTTAAATTAATTTATAAAGGCCATTTCATGATTATGATTATCGACTTCTGTATCAATACGATTACATAGGTATATTGAATAATATTTATTACAGAAATTGTATCTGAATCGGGATGTTAACGTCAGAGACATCCTAGTATATTCTATCAGTCTTAAAGTTAAAACGTGCTGTGCCAAATATTACGAACAAACCGAACAAATAACCTAATCCGCAACAGGTGAGATACAGCTTCGTTAAAGAGAACGAACTTTCAGACAGGTCGTTAATGGAAAAGGCGAACGTAACCGCGGTCCTAATTACAACGTTTATTAACCAAACATCAAAAAATCAACATTGAAACCGTAAATCTACGTAATTATCTATAAAATCGATCGACAGAACGGGAATAATTTATTTTCTCGAAGTCGAAAAAGCTCATTTCAATTACCATTCCATCATAGGCAAAAAGCGCTACCGGAATAATTGCGAGGTATGTATCGAATTATCGGGCCCCATCTGCATGTAAATAATTTACGTTCTTTTGCTTTCCGTTTTAGCGATACCGTATCTCGATATAAACAGACCGTAAAGACGGTCGGTCGTAATTCGATGCATTAAGAGTCCGTTAAGTTCGGTTGTCAGCGCGGCGATATTTATCGAGTCGTGTGTTTGCCCGGTTTCCGGTGTAATAAAATCGCGAGGTTTCCATTTTACCGATATTTCATATAGTTCGGCGATAAAATCCCGTTGCGGAATCCACCGCGTCACGGTTGTGACGTATTTGGTGCTTAACAGAGAGCCAGTTTTAAGTACGACAGTTGTTGGAACTACTGGATGGGTGTACAGAAACGCATTTTCAAAGATATGACCAAGATTGACCAATTTTCCCGAGAATTTTTGCCTTGAAAATGCATATGGTGTGATTTTTTTTTTCAAATCCAATTACTATATGTGCTATGTTCAACACCTTCATAGTTGTAATAATATAATATTTGTAACTAGAAATAATTCAATTTTTAGAATGTGTTGGGTTAGGTTAGGTGATTACTTGGAGGACTAGATGTGCAAGACAGAGTTTTATAAATAATTTGGATAAAAATTGCTTAAATGACTGGGGTGACGTTGTGGGATTGGCGTCTGTTGCTGATGAGTTCATAACAACAACGAAACGATACCCATAGGGTCCGCGTGGTTTTTCCCAACCCAATCGAACCCAACTCAATCGAACCCAACTCAATCGAACCCAACCCAATCGAACCCAACCCAACCCAACTTTATAAAGTAGTAGAATTATTGCCCACATTTAAAAACAAAATATGCAAAAATATAGGGTATTCCATTATAAAAAGCACGTTTTAATTAATCATTGATAATTGACTAAGTTTGCACAAGAATTTTAATAACTAGGTTAGCTTTGTGTTCATGACAAGAACGAAACGATGTCCAAAGAGATTTTTTTCAAATTCATGACTTTGCTCTACTCCTTGCCATCTTGCCATCTCTTTAATTTCTTTCATCGATCTGTGTCTTCTCTTCCTGCTTACATTATCCTCGTTACAGTTCTGTTTTACTTGCCCAAACGATCCCAATTATGTCTCTTCTAATTTCTTGTTACTTTATTCCAGTCTTTCGATTAGCAATTTATTTCTCTTCCTATCATTTTTCGTCACACCCAGAATTTTCCTCGTATCTTTCATTTCCATTGCAATAATGTTACCTTCGTGTTCTTTATCCAACGATGACGTGCACTCCACTATAATATTATTCGTATCATTATGGATAAGTACTTAGTTCTATGTTTTTTTTTTCAGTTTATAAGTACGTATTATTTTTCGTTTCTTTAATTTTTTGATGATATTTTCTAATACAATAAGCTCAGGTGTTCATCTCATTTGATATTTTGATTTGCTGGATAAAGGAAGAAGCAGGGCATGGATGATTTATATTGATGGGCTACATGCTATCTACAATTGTCGGTGATAAATAGTACTCTTGAAACACTTTTCAAAAAAAAAAAATAGTAAATCTTTCTTTGAGACCTACTTTGGTAGAGTCTGAAGTGAGTATGCAGGTTTAACATGAAGTCTACGACAAGTCTAATACCGAAATGGTATTAGACCATCTACACCTGCCACTGATGATAGATTTATGTACAATTTCGGTGGAAATAGTGCGACATTCTTAATTAATTTTTCAGACTATGATAATAGATTAGTCTGCTAATCTGTGAAAATTTTGAAAATAATCGTTGAGAATCAAAGTGATTATTGTAGCATAATTGTTTGTGCACATTGTTCTTACTTCAGTTGAAATCACGTTTACGATTCGTCATCGGTTTTGCTGTGGCGTTTTTTTTTCTTTGTTTTTTCTTCTCTTTCCTGTGTGCCATTAAGGCTGGTGATTAACTGGTAGCACCACCGTGTCAACAAACGGTTATTTAGTGAACTAAAATTACATGTTATAGTGTAATAGTATATTATGCAATGGAAGGTAATATAGGCAATAACTCACGGGAGCGCTGTTATCATCCAAGTGAGTTATTGCCATTACCGCGAGTTGAATATTATACTTTATCCACGATTGTAGCACTGGTGTACAAATTTCGGAATCACTGTCTGAACTCGTTTTTTCATTTACCTAGAAAACTTGACCAGACAAAGAACGAGCTAAAGACGACTACAATTTTTAGGACGCAGATGGAATCTTGATGGGACCTGGACATACGATAACAGGCTCCTACTATGCCAACTTAATTTCAAGATTGCGCGATGGTGTCAAGGAAAAAAATTGCCGAAAATCGAGGAATTCTGTTTGATTAAGACAACGTTCCTGTCCACAAAAGCCATATCGCCACGAGCGATATTCTGAACTCTTGAATTGTTAGACAATCAAAAATTTTATAATTTGTGTCGAAATTATTCTGGCGTATATTTCGACCCTATGATTAATTAATTACCTTTGATAGTCTATAAATATTTCGTCCCTTGAACGCAAAGAAAAATATTGTCGATTCTATTAATAAAACTTTACGTACACCCGCCTTTCTAATCCATTCTACATCAGGCGTTGAAATGCACTTTCACTTCGCACCGCAGATTCTAATTTTCTTTCTAAAAATAAAAGTCGCCAAATTTGACATTACAACTGCCGAGCGTGTAACGTTAAACATTTCTCAAAATTTTAAATGCCACGCTAATTTACTGCCATTCATTTATCCATTCGAGGCATAACAATCACAATTACACTGAAGACGCCGAACAAGCGTGTTCGTAATTGTTTATATTTAACTGCCGGAAACGCGTAATTGCTTAAGTGATCAAGTTACCAAATTTAACAAAACAAGTACGTCATTTCTTCATCCTTCACACGATTCCCCGAGTGGACTTAAGTCGACTGTTTTCCATCAAAATTCCTACGATTACAACAGCGGCGGTGTCATAATTTTTATGCGCGTATGTAAGCTTCTTTGTAAATAAATTAAAATCGTTAGAAAGTTGAACTAATAAGCAAACAATGAAATTTACATCCTATTGATGAAGTCGTATTTCATTCATTCGCCGCAGACCTTGATTTATATAATGATAGCTTTGGTTATTTATTTTTTCTCCAATTTGCATTTATCTTAATTACCTAGTTGCATACTAAATACGAATTATAATATCGCGTTTAAAGTTTTATGCTTCCGAGTACGCATTATCCAAAATAAATTACATGCATAACCGAGTAGAAACCAGTTCTCGTTTTTCCGGAAATGCAAACTTTGATTAATTATATTTTTAAAATTTTTTAAAAGTAATCATCGGAGAATCTTGGCATCAATTAAATTTTAAGTATCATGTTTAAACCCAGCAAAATTTCGAAATCGTCGTATTAATTAAACAATCGAAATAAATACCCAGCTCAACTTTTTTGAATAGAATCAAAGAACAAGCTCGCGCAATTAATAAACAAAGCAATCTTGGCCAAGCGCTATTTGATGACCAATTCGCACGCTGCCGCCAATGATAAATGAAACATCGCTAATTTTATTTTAGAAATCGATTATGACACCGCAAATGTAAAACGATGACTTGCATGTGTTAGCTTGAATGAGTTAATCGCCTATTCACACATCAATCTAGTAGTTTCATTAGATCACACCGTGCTGTTTTCTCTGCTAATTTCCGCAAGCTTTTTCCTCCTATTCTCGGCGTCTATTCATCGGCAACAACGAACAAATTTAATTAACAACGCGATTTGTGTATTCGACGTAATTCGCTAGAATGCAATTGCATCAATGCAATTTGTATTTAATTAGTTAAATGTCATTTTTTTATCACAAACAAAATTTAATTAAACGAAATTTGTTAAATGTTTAAATAAACGGTTGGTCACCACGTGCTCGTAAAGAAAATGAAATAATTCTTCACGCAACCGGCTTTTAGTTGCGCTTCCTGTAGGTAGGATGTAAGACATATCCCGTGACATTCTATGCTCTACGACCGGCATGCAGAAAGATATAATTACAAAACTTCCTTGGAACAAAAGCACTACACCTGCATCCTGCGCGTTAGTTGCGCCGCTTTGCGTGTAAATTTATTTGCAAACTGATTTGCGCCGGAGTAATCGTAAATACGCGCAAGAATTCAAATAAAATTATTTTAATTGCAAAGTTGTGTTCGCGCATGGTTATTACATCAAAGGATGAAGTCGACTGTGTTGAAACAAAGGTCTGCAATTAAAATTCGTTTTGCGCGTTTTTCGAACGCGTTCGAGCGTTTGAAATGGAACTGATAATATTATCTATAAAAGACACGATTAACGTTGTAACCTTTAAATAAGCGTTGGAACAAATATGAAAGGTACGACGGAGCAAATAACTGGTTCGTTAAATTCTGTAATTAGCGCTCGAAATAAATACGGATAAAATGAAATGAACGGAAACGAAAGGAGCGAACACAAATCCAATTATGGGAGATATATAAACAACTGGCGCGATGAAGTTGTAAGAAATCGATATACCTGACGCAACGGCTTAATTAATAATCTTTATGTATTTCGGATCAATCGATCCTTAAAATAAAATCTATAGAATAATGTTGATGTGTTTTATACGAAGTCGACGATGTTTGGCGTCAATTGCAATTTAGTTTTGAAATTTTGAAGTAATTAAAAATTTGAGAACATGTGAGTTTTTTTCCAAGCTGTCAAGACTGACGAAAATGGGACACATGCAACTCCAATTTAATCGAATCCATGGCGCAGAAAATGTCAAAATTGTACAAAATTCAAAATTACGTACAGTATACCAAAATGCAAAGAAGAATAAAGTAGTGAACAATGTTAACGTTGTAATTAATGTCAACATTGTCTAAATTGGTTAAAGTTAAAGTTAAAATTATTAATGAATTAAAAGTAAATTTGAGACAATTAAACGAACGATTTTTTTCTAAATAACCCTAACAGAAAAAAAATATTTTGTGAAATTGCTTCCTAAAGAAGAGACTAAAAAGTAAAGTATATGAAAATATCATAGACAAAAATATCAATTAGAAAATTATAAATATTTCAAAATGCCAATACTGAAATGGAAATATATGCAAAGAAATGTCAAATGACATCGTTGTGCAAAATTTTCAAATGTATCCATTACAACAACAAATACAACATATTTTAGAACTGTGCCAAGAATATAAAATGTCAATGTTATCAGCAAACACAAACAATCTAAATAAATGAAATGAATTAAAATGTTGAAAAAATAAAACAATAAGCACAAACTAAGTGAAAACAAAAATAGAAATTCTGAAAATTAACATAAACACCAAAAAATGTAACCAAGGATACTATCTTTGGTTAAATAAAAAAATGGAAATAAAAATTCTAAAATCTATAAAAATGCTTTAAAAATACAAATGGAAGAGCAGCAATACGAGCAATTTTCTATGTTTTCAAAATTATCTCTTGTGTAGAGAAAAAAACTCAAACTGCAAAACCAATTGGGTTGGGTTGGATTGGGTTGGATTAAGTTGGGTTGGGTTGGATTGAGTTGGTTTATGTTGGGTTGGGTTGCAAAGAAATGGCAAACATACGAACAATCAAAGGTTTGACAAAACATTAGCTGGATTATATTCGAAGATGGTGAAAATTACAACAAACCCAATTCAAAATTTTCCAAATGTCGAGATGAAAAAATTTCAAACATAAAAATTACACAAAAAATGCAACATCGTTCCAATGTGAAGGTGTAAACGTAAAGATAATAAAAATGACAAAAAAGGAAAATGCTTGTAAAAAATATTAAAAGATATATAAATTAAATTTTAACCAAATAAACGAAACAGAATATCAAACAAATAAAAATTGGGAAATAAAAAATCTATAATCTATAATAATGCTTTAAAAATTCAAATGGAAGAGCAGCAATACGAGCAATTTTCTATGTTTTCAAAATTATCTCTTGTGTAGAGAAAAAAACTCAAACTGCAAAACCAATTGGGTTGGGTTGAATTGGGTTGGATTAAGTTGGGTTGGGTTGAATTGAGTTGGTTTAGGTTGGGTTGGGTTGCAAAGAAATGGCAAATATACGAACAATCAAAGGTTTGACAAAATATTAGCTGGATCATACACCAAGGTCGCAAAAATTACAACAAACCCAATTCAAAATTTTCCAAATGTCGAGATGAAAAAAATTTCAAACATGAAAATTACACAAAAAATGCAACATCGTTCCGATGTGAAGGTGTAAACGTAAAGATACAAAACCCAAGAAACACTAATTCGCAAAAACCATTTCAAAGAGTTGGGTTAAGTTGGATTGCGTTGGGTTGTAAAAAATGGAAAATATACAAAATTATCGAAGGTTTGCCAAAATATTAGCTGTATCATTTACCAAAATGCAAAAAAATTCATTAAACCTAAGTCAAAGTTTTCCAAATTGAACAAATGTCGAGATACAAAAATGTCAAAATTCCAAAAATATAAAAATGACAAAAACGACGTTGTACGTTCTAATATCAATGTATAAAATGCAAAAAGAATAGAACTGTCAAAAATATTAACGTTATAATTAATGCGATAAGTTACAATATTGTCTAAAATAGCCAAAAAAGAAGAAAATGTAAAATTTTAAACGAAAGAGAATATTAACAAATGACAATTGGGAAATAAAAAATCTAAAATCTATAAATTACTTTAACAAAAAAATACGAGAAACTTTTTCAAAATTTATAGAAAGAAAAAACCGCACCTAAAAAATACTATTTCGTTAAACCCATTTCAAAGGGTTGGGTTGGATTAGGTTGGCTTGGCTTAATTTTCGCCATCGTACACATACTGAAATATTACTCTTTTCATCCTGATCATGATCCTGGCAGGATCGCCATGCGATATTACTAGTGGTCTTGCCGTCCATTCAACATTTTCATGGATCGCCATGAAATATTAATAGTTGGGGCTTGCAGTAATCGCAGGATCGCCATGAAATATTACTTTTTTCGTCCTGATCCTGATCCTGATCCTGGCAGGATTGCCATGAAATATTATTAGAAGGGTCTTGCCGTAAATGATACTCGTCGTTTATTAAAACTCTACATAATTGCGTCGTGTGCAAGGTCGTTCGTTTGCAGCGTCGCCGAGTGGTTACTGACCTACCCTAACGCCGAACCTTGTCGTTACGCGTTGCAAATTATGTACATACTAATAATTGCACTACATATCGACGGAACTCTGTCGGTGATTGTCTATCGACTATCTGTACACCACTATGTATCACTCCTGATCACTTCTATATCACTAATGTTCGAGCCCTGCAAGCGAATATTTATAATTAATCGCGACTGTAAATACAAAGAATTTTATAAAAAAATCAACGTACGACTTAAATGTCAATTTTTTTAGTTACACGTATTTGTTCCTTGTGTTAAATCGCAATTTTGCAAACGATCGTTAGTCTTTAAATCCCTATTTACATTCAGAACGTTATATCATCCATGTTCGTTCGGTAACAATTGCGTAGATCGAGGTGCCGATGCCGATACGACATATCCCAGCAAAAAAACCAAGCAGGTCAGTTTGTTCGCTAATGGCGTCGACCGTGCGGTTCGTTTGTTGCATTTTTCGTGGAAAATTTTAGTTTTCGGGACTTTGCAAGTGGGTGCGTGGATTTTACTATTGGAGGAGTGTTTCCGGGGACAGCGGATAATATCGCGAAATGAAATCGGCCGTCCTCTTAGGTAAGTACAACAAAATTGTACTTTTATACGAACCGGACGCCCCCATCGGATATGCTGCTATTAGTAATAATAGTCCTGAATTATAACTTATCCGAACTGAAAATATTAAAATTTTAATGCAAATATGTAACGTAGGTGGATTAGAAGATGTCTATGTCGAGTCAAACTTCAATCACATGCTTTATTGCAGTATTGTTTCTTGCTCATTCATGGGCTTCTTGACTCAATATTACGTTTGATGTATTCAGTTATAAATTTTATCGCTTATGTCATAGGGGACGGAGTTGGATTGTTACAACTGATCGCTAATTTTTAATTTTTTTCGATTATCATTTCGAACGGTTTTAAGAGATGGTTGATACGTGGCAATTTAGACTTTTATGCAGTTTCGACATTTTTTTTTATAAATATGATAATCCAATCCAACATCCAACACAGTGTTGTGTCTCATATTTTTGATACCACTTAAGTTCTTACGTTTGATATTTAATTGTAATCAAGTGTAGACATCTGTTATGATTTATAGCTTTTGAGATTAAAAAATCTATAAATTATTAACAAATTCGATATTAATCTCTTTGTATTTTTCGCTAATTTTCTTAAATTTATGAATCATTTAACAATACCTCTAATTTTCTACTTCTTCTTGTTAATTGTATGCATATCTACAATGTGGTCTAAGGTGTTTTTGAGTTGAGCTTATTCTTTCTTTCTCTCTTTGATTTTTTCTGTCCTTCGTTTCTCCTCTTATTCATTTCCATTATATTCATCGTTTACTATTTATTTTTTATTCCGTCCTCGCGCGTTTTTCTAGGTCTTCATTTCATCTCTTTTCCTTTTAGTTTGGTTTCATAGAATCTGTAAGTATTTCGTCTGCCACATGTCCACAGCATCGTAATTGGTCCTCTGGTATCGTTGGTTGGTTCCGATTATTTCCTTTCGTAAGTTGCATCGCCTTCTTTCGTTTTGAATCTTCCAGAGGAACCTCATCTCACTCACTCTGGTTGTATTTATTCGAATGTAGGCAAAATCTACATGCTCTTTATTCCTTTTATTTATTCTCTATGAAGCTATATATTTAATACAACCAGGCTCGTTATTTTCACATTTTATTATTCTTTTATTTTTTTTTTCGTTATTCGCCTATCTGTTGCTTTGTTCCTGTCAAAAATATATACAGCTGATATAGACAATTTTAAGTCCTCATAGTGCTGACAATGCTCAGTGCACAGTCTGTGGAAGAGTTGTTGTTTCAATTACGAGATGCTATAAATAAAAATCTGCAGTAGTCTGCGCTGAACTTTCTTATACTAACTCGTACAAAATTTTCCGAAAGAACTTTTCAAATAAAAATTGTATAAGAATAGTTTTAACATTTTTTCCAAAATTCGATTTCGAGATATGGAAAAGGTGAGATCGAGTTCGAAAGTATTCATAGTATTCTTATAGTTTCTTATACATAAACTATAAGAAAGTAAAAAGCATAAATAAATTCAACGATCTTCAGAAATTGCAAAAAATTGACCCCACAAAGATTTCAGCCCATGTTTAAGAACTCTGCCCATAAGCAACATGTACAAGAAAATAATCCAGAATAATATCCACCTACACATACGTGCTAAAAAAAACACTTAAAATCAATGCGTTTTCAATTTATTGTGTCAACCATATACTTCTGTATTAGAGCACAAATTAAAGCAAATATCCCTGGAGAACACTGACATAAGTCATTAAAAGCTTTTATTAATTTGAGCAGCTTTCAGATGATTGCAATTCATATCTGAGATCTTAGATATACATAGGAGTGATTGTCTTTTCCACCTAAATATTTTTGATCTTCGTATTTTTTGCTTTCTCCCCATATTTCTTCTCGGTACTCGACTTCTTGAATATGTCACGTCCATCCCACGAAATCGTCCTTTTCTATTTGTATTATTCTTAGTATATTTGGCTCATAATAAGATTTATTTCCTCGTAGTTTTACCTCACTTAGTATCTTCCTTTCGAACATAAGCAACATTTCCTCGGCTTTCTCCGTAAGAGTCCATATCTCGTGTATTTACGTTCTTTATGCTCCTCATCTTATCTCGCTAGGTAGCTAAATCCTTTGACCACTATGTGGTCATTGTTAAGTGTCGTAAACTATTTTAATCTTTTGTATTTTCTTGGCTTGTCCTTTTAGTCCTTTAAATAAGTTTTTTGTGGACTTCATGAGTAGTATTGGAGCCAACTCATTACCTTGTCATAGTCAATTATACTCTTCGTCGTGCCTTTATTCAATGGCATAGTAATTGAGTACAACCTGTCATCGATGTGGCAGATTAGATAGTCAAATGGTGATGTTTCTGATGTTATAGGAAGATTCAAATACGAAAGCTTTTTTGTTTTTATGTTGTGTGCGTTTTTCATTTCCTCACTATCCTATGTTTCCTTTCCTCACTTGCGTTTTCGTTTTAAGTCCTTCCTGTCATTCTGTAACCCATTCGGCTTCCGCAGTATCTCCATCCATGCTCTTATCCCATTTAAACTTTTTTCAATTTTTTGCCTTCCGTTCTGTTCTTACTTAAACTTATGTTGTCACTCATCCAATTCTTCTATCCGTACGTCCCTTTTGCATCGATCCAATAATTGGTTCCTGTCGCCTCTTAACCTTTGTTCATCGATCCAATAATTGATTCCTGTCACCTCATTGCCCAATTTGGCTTTATAGTATTATTTGCATACATACCTTTAGTAAATGAATTTTTTTCTCAGATAGCAAGAAATTTTGCATCAAATTTATACAAAATATTTTTTTATTGACTCATAACCGACGCTATCAAAGCTAACTGATATTCTACAAAAATATGTGATACGTACATTTTTTTTTGAAATAGCCAGAAATTGAAGTTTTACAAATTAATGTAAACGTCATTTAATTTTCTCTCATATTCTTAAATATTCTTAAATACATGCACTAATTATTACCAAAAATCAATGTCTGCTCCTAATATTTCCAGGAATGCGGGAAAAATCAGATCGCCTTAGGTAATACTTTGTGCAAATAACATCACAACAAGAAAGCACGTTTCACAAGAACATTACGAAACTTCAGACTGGGTCGCGCCGTAAATTCCGCGTCCCATTGTTTCTGTGGCATTTCTTCATTATTTCAATTTTTCTAACCGTCCGGCTCTTCACCAGCAGAAGAAAGTTGCGTAATACGTGCATGTGAAACTTTGATCGCCACGACGACTAACAATACGTTACAGTTCATGTAAAGTAATTATTGTAATTACCGCTAATGTCGCGGTGGTTACATAAGTTAAATGTTTGGAGAATACTAATTCCATCGAAAACAATGCGATGCCGCGTGAGTCATTGGACATTTTTTATGCATAAGCTTATCGCGTGGATGTTTTAACAGTGAGTAATTGTGTGCCCGTCTAGTTTACAAGGCATTTAAACTTTGCGAGTCAAGTTACGATTGAACGCTAATTTTGTGCACAAGCTCGAACGTACTTGCGGTTTTGGGTCACATAAATAAACGTTGTTTGCGAAAACAATTTGCGCAACAAGAAGGAGACGTCGATTGTGATTTATCGAAGTTTCGGTTCTAGTTGGAAAACAATTACGAAAGAAAATTGCATTGTGCAAGTAAAAAATAACAAATGTAATACTGCATTGCATGGTGATAAAGTTTTGATCGGGTGTATTCAATGTGTGTACCAGGAAATATGATTAATAGTTTACAACATGTTTCGAACAAATCGCCATAGCGACGATAAATTAATTACAATGCCATTTTTATTCCGCCGGTACAGTTATCCTTCAATTATGCGATTTTTCCATGTGCAATGGTTCTTAACGAAGCTCGTTAGGTATTATTATCGATTAGTAGGTGAGAGAAATAAGCACGTCAAGCTAACGTACGGGTACTAAAGATCATTTTGCAGCAAGATGTACCATAATTATGGTAAATTTTGTATTCGTTTACATATTTCAACAATTAAGTTGCCAGCGAAGTCGAGAAATGTTGTTATAACTCTATCCAATCACACATACTAGCTGTGTCGAATACTTTCATTGTAAAAAAACTTTAATAACTGCCCGAATAAAAATCAGGATATCTTGTTTCAAATACTAATGTTAGCGTAATATCCGCAAGTTCAATAAAGTAGTTCAAGTAATATAATTAGACTTTTGTAGCAAAATCATTGAGACTTCTAAAAAAGCAACTTTTCTTTTATAAACCTTTGGCAGCCTTCGTAAAGTATCCGAGGACGCGTTTTATATCTGAGCATTTAATATAGGATCAGATACTTATCGCATGTTGAAATAAACAGTGGCTAATGAACAGATGCTTTGTTGGAATTAGAGGCATTTCATATCAGATCAATGGAATCGCTAATTGGGTACGATTTATTATATTAATGTGTTAGTATGTTAAATAACGGATCAAACAACAAAAACTTGTTCTCTTAATCGATTTAATTTCACGTAATTTTGACAGTTTCGTATTTTTTTAATCTATTGTTTAATTTTGTATATTTTACGTGTTATTTATTTTCTTTCTGGACTCTGTGGATTTCACACTCCCACCCAACCCAACCCAGCCGTTAGGGGCATGTGGTACCCCAACAATTTTAATTCCTTTAAAATTTTACAATCTTAATTATTTTTACTTTGTTTTACTTCGTTCTTGATTTTTTGATAAAACTGTTGTTGGTTTCTCGTTTGCATTTTCGTTTATTTTCTACATCAAGTTGTCTTCAGCGACGTGTCTTACTTTTGCTTATTTCTATCTGATGTATCGGATGTGGGTTCGAAGACAGGGAGAGAAAGTGGTAAATTTAAACTTCAGGATTAAGGGGGGATCCTGCTTTAGAAGGCTCAAAAAATCGTTTTTTTATTGCTCAAATCTATGCATAATATATCTAAGAATATGTATAAAAAGTTAAAACGGCTAATTCGCAGTATTTTGAAAGATACAGCACTAAAAACAGTGAGGTGTCGAGCAAAAAATATACGAACGCACGAACGCTCGGACAAACAAAGCGCGCGCCCATCCCCGCAGTCACATAACACCGAACTATGTACTGAAAAAAGTTCAATCGGTCGTTCGAAACAATAATATTTTGAATTCATAAGAGCTATAGTAGGATTATAACGAGATATTCCGTAAGTAATCGAAAGTTAGCATTTTTCCTGATCGTAAACTTTAGAGCGCGTTTTCTCGAGTTTTCGTTTTTACGATTTTTCTAAACTGGTGGGCGTGATTGCGAGAAAACTAGACAAGCAATCAAAACGAAACAAAACTTTTGTTAGCTTCAGTAGCATTCTATTTGATTTGAACTAAAAAATTAATGAAAAAAAAATTCTAAACTTTTTTAGCAAGTTGAAATGATTTTCTTTTCTTGCAAGAAGCACATTTATTTTCAAACCTGAAAAAAATTTTGAATTTCAAAATTTTGGGTTTTATTTTTTTAGTTCACATAGAAGAAAATATATGAGAATTACAATTTTTTGCTTATGGCGGTCGAAGACAGTTAGAGCTAAATTTAAACTTCAGGATTAACTAACTCTTGGAGTGATTTTTGGTTACGCCATGGTAGCCAATCATTTCAATTTTTCGTTCCTGGAAATCTCAACCCAATCTCAACCACATCAACGATATTCCGCAACCTTTATTTAGATATAAATTTGTGCCGTATAATATTTTAGAATAATTTTGTTATAATGTGCATCTTATATTTAATGGCACTTTGAAAGTCTGAGTATTTCTGTGAAACTACCGCAACGGCGAATACAGCGTATATTTTAACCTTTCGTCGGACGGAAATGAAACAGGCGAAACTTCCGTAAATATATTGCAAAATGTAAATATTTATCATACGAAATGCGTTGGGATCGCGATATTTATTTTGATTTGTGTACACTGGTTCATAATAATAAATGACTCATTTCGTGGTACGCAATAGCACAAACGTTGAGTGCGCAACGATACATTATTTAGCAGTTGAAATGCTTTATTGCATATCGTAAAATCATAATTTAATCGTATTTAATTTTCCAACTGTTTTGTTTGTGAACTGTAACAATCCAATCACGATTTTTAAATTTTTTTATTCTCGATTAGTGGTCGAAGAAAATCCTGTCACAGGAATTTTTGAAAGGTACCAAGTAATGAAATTTTAATAATGAAAATGATACAAAACAATCGGAAAATCTTATCTTATAAAAACATAGCACTGCCCCTATTCTCGCTACTCGTTCATTACTCAGACACAATGCCGAGGATCATTACCGCTGTTAAAAAACTCGATTTCATCGCTACTAACACCGAAATATAATTCGTCCTACAATTCGAAAATAAAATGACAATGAATTGTGGGAAAAATTCCCAAACGTCAGAAATAGCACATTAGCCACAATTTGAATATTCATAAGCACGCCCATTTACAAACGTTACTAGACAATAGGTAAACGTTATCCGTCGGAGACACGTAACAGAGCAAGAATCCGCCTCGTCTGAGAACAGGTAAACCTCGACGAGTTTTTGTAGGGCTCCGAATGGGGAAGAATGCCAAAGAGAGACCTCGGGTCACGTCGGACGCGGACATGACGGATGGACCCCCCTAAGGACCAGTTTGTCGGAGAGGCGCGGGAAATTGTGACGTGGCGCAAGATAAGGCCGTGATGTTGCCATACATTAGTAGACATGGATGGAGTTTGCCTTAGTGTGCATTCCTCCAGGCGTTGCAGGTTCGAAACGGTCAGCGACCCACAATAAACGCGCCGTCGATGGGTCTTTTTAAAATCCTTAATAAGACGGAGGAGTGTTGCGTAAAGTGGGCACGTCGAGAGAGAGAGAGAGACACGTGTTTTAAAAACGCCCGAGAGCGATTAATAAAAGAAAATTTTACCGTAACGATAATTAAAATGCCTCAATCGGATTTGCGTTATCTGGGGGGATTTCGATGCGGAACGTTTGAAAGTACGAATTTGTTTCGAGTACGGTTATCGTGGTAATTTCTCGATTAATTGAACAGGTTTGCAAGAAAAATTAATTCTTAATTTATGTTATTTGCGATCGTACTAACCAATCATTACCTAATTACCAAACCTACATTTCAAATCGTAATTACATATTTTGAAGACGTAACCACATTATTTTTATTTTAAATATATTTTCGTTTGATAGTTCCTCAAGTATCAACATTGACGTTTTAATCTTAATTATCTACGATAGAGCTCTACGAACGTTAAAACTTTCTGAACGTAATTAATAACAACACCAGCAACTCGCCAATAAATCATCAGACATCTTGTAGCGAATAAGCCGGTAACGAAATAAATTGTATTTAGACGCGAAATGTGCAAAGTTCGTCCAACACATTACACTTGCAAATGTACACACATCTACATCATTTAAGCGCGATTACCGCGTTAAATTTCGAGCTCATTAATAACTTCATCCGAGGCATTCCAACTTTCGTGAATAATTTAAGCGTTGTCGAAAGTTTCTCGGGGCGGTTCTTCGCCACTGCGAGCTTTAGCAAATTAAAAAAATTCTAAGACATATGATGTCACCCAGAACAAATCTGAATGACTATGAATGAATGTGTCGACAATTTTAATAAATTATTTTTTTAAGGCAGGTGATGTAATCCTTCGTACATTTGGAACAAATCTGAATAAGTATGAATGAATGTAAAACGTGTATCGACAATTCTCTGCTTAACATATAAGACTTAATTAGATTGTCGCGGATAAGTTTTCTATCGACATTTACGCCCACTAAAATATGGGAATTTATTAGAGCGTTTTATTGTAATTCGCTTTGTGTCTCGAATTTGAAATTTAAATTCGAGTTTTCTATTCGTGGAATCTCTTACGTGGAAAATGTGATCCGAGATGGGATGGGTTTGTTATGCATGACGATTTTTTTCTCTAAATTTTGCTGCATGGTTATCTACGTAAATAGTTTTATCGAGAATGGCCGAGGACGTGACATTTAAGGTCGTAAATCGTGGAGATGTTTGGAAAATATTTTAATAATTGGAAGACGTCTTTGTTAAATTTTATAGAAATTTAATTTTATCACCAGGACAAATAATTTAATATAAAAGAACAGGAAACAGCAATGTTTACTGATCCTATTAAAAGAATAAGATTTTAACGAAATGAATATTTTTCTTATTTTGTAAAAAAAATTGGTCTATTCATGTTGGTCATGTTGATGTTGGTTGTATTTTTATTTTCTACTATTCTACTGATTTTTTAATTTTCATTTATTTCTTGAAAATATTTACTTGCCCATTTCTCCTTTATTGACGAAAATCGCATCAGTGGCTCCATAAAACTATTAGGACGATGAGATTTCAATGCTCGCACGTAATCTTCGAATTTCGAAGTAAGAGATGCGAATATTTTTGTTGTATTTTTCATTTTATATTATACTTTATTAATTAAATAATTTTTGTGCACCTCGTTGTCTCAGATTAGATTACACAAACTTTTTATTTCTGATATTCATCTTATTTTAAATTATTCTGGTGTTCATTTGTATATGATTGCTAATTTAGTGCTTCATGCATTTTTGAAGTGTTTGATTGATTGGGGCTGCGTCACAATATTTTTTCACGTCCGCCTTTTATTGTTTTCCATTTGTGTTTATTTTTCATTTCTTATTTGTTACTTTCATTATAGCATTGATTCGTTCTTACATTTTTTGTTTGCATGTAATTTTTGGTCTTTGAATTTTAACCAGTTTTCTGTTCCATTTCTTCACGTTTTCCTTTCGCCTTTCAGTTAGCGATTGCTTTATTTTGTTCTTCATCTATCTGCTCCCACTTGGATTGGGTTGGGTTGGATTGGATTAGATTGGGTTGGATTGGATTGGTTTGGGTTGGGTTGGTTGAATTTCTATTTTAAGATCACCAACGTACCATAGCCATGTCAAAAAATGCCAAAATCGTTCACAAGGCCAACTTGTGCTCATTTTGATGATTCGTGGATATGTACGTTCGGTTTATGTACGTTTACCTCAATTGACCACTCGGAGTAATTCAGATAACACTTTTACTTTGTCGTACCACTCAACGTCTTTGTTTTTATGCAAAATGGGTGTGTAATATAGGGTTGGGTTGGATTGCTTTTGACGAAACCATAGTCGAGTTTATTTTTTACTCCGAAGTTTGTATTACAATTACGGCACACTTTTATACACAAAACACATTAGAAAATCCATAATCTATAAAAAAAATTGAGAATTCGTATTTTGAGCTTACATTTTTTAATTTAATTTTATGCCACAATCGTATATTGTAATATGTGTTGTACACGACATTCGATTGTCACACGCATAGGTTTCAGAGGAACCCAACCCAACCCAACCCAACCCGACAGAATTTTCGTATTGCACGCCGTTACTTTTCAGCGGACGTTTTTTTATTATTTATTTTCAATTGAGAGCTTTTATAATAGCTCAACGTATATATTTTTATTTTGCTTGTGAGTGCACGACTTAGATTGCACAAACTGTTATATCGAAACTGGAACGTATTCCATAGCAAGTTGTGGCTCAATCTTCCCTATTATTTCTTATCTAAAATTCTATATGTATTCAAACTTAACTTCCTTACTATTAAACCAGAAACTAAAACTAAATTAATATGAATTACAGGAAATTAAACGAAATGTATAAAGAAGAACTAAAACAAATTAGGAAGTAACACGAAGAGGGGGAAAAATAAAAAAATAAATAATTCGCAACCTTTTCTTTAATTTTTTGACAAGTTAGGATGGAACAAGTCAAAACAATACGATAATAGATTTTTACAAAAGCAAAAATAATAGAGAAATTAAAAAAAGAAAATAAAGAGAACAAAGTAAATAAAAAACGAACAATGTGAATGAAAGGTTGGCGATATCAACAAAGAGTTTGTGAGAAAGTATTATAAACACCAATACCCTCACGACGTATAAATGGCACCTTGGTGCATCTTCAGCAGATGTACATGAGGTGATCTAGAGAATTCAGACAGAGCGAAACAGTTCGAAGTCGATTTTCTGAAGATTGCAGCAACCTTTTTCAAAGATGACTCATTCCAATATAATAGCAATGGTTTAGATTTATAACGCAGTCAACAGTAAATATGCTTCTTTAAGTTTTGCACCAATAATAAATAAAGGCACAACTTGATGATGTTATGGGCGCACCAATGGTAAATTTTCGGCACAGTCGATTTTTCAAAACCAACCCAATCAGGTACGACACCAATAATAAATTTCAAACGGAATTATGCGTTCGATACAACCAAACCAATTCAAAGCCGATGATGTTCATATTTTCAAAATCTCATTTTAAAAAATTGTTCGTTAAGGACAAGAATAAAAGTCAAAGCTTTTCGTTTCATTTTCAAAACGCGATTTTTGTGGATTAGATTGGAAACCAATCCTAACAATTGCGTTCACAGCAAAGGTAAATTTCCAATACCATCCAATCAACTCGAATGGTTTTGTTTCGAAATGTAATACTTCATGAGATTTCTTCGGTGATCGGTGCCATTAGTCCATTGGCAACTAGTGTCAACAACTACCAACCTCACGGGAAAAGTCACTAAAAGTGATTGCACAAAATTTTATAAACATGAACATTAGCAAACTTACATTTTATTCCATGCAATTGCATCATGTACGTACATTTTATTTGAAATCTTGTTAATCGCCAATTAAATTTACAAATGCAGTGGGCGTTTGATGCGTTCTCTCCAGTTTATAGGTTTTGTATCACTTAGACCGTCCATCACTGACGCGTTTAGATATCTCATTTACTTAACACGACCACTATCGCACCAATTCACTTGAACCAAAAATACGTTATTTTTATTTTATTACGTTTTTAAAAAATTTAACTTGGATATCTATTTTATTATAGATAGCGTGTTCTATTTATATTATTTGATTTATGATAATTCCAAGTATACACAACATGTATTTTTTGCCGAAATGCTGATATGATTACGAATGCGTTCATCAATCAAAACTGTGTAAATGTAATAATTTTACTGACTTACTCAATCTCAATACATTTTCTGTACTTAAGTTACTTATTCAATGCTTTTATGCTTTTATGCTTTTATCTTACTTAAGCAAGCTGATTTTTTATCAGCCCTGACCTGACTATGAAGGAGGCTACGAAAAAAACATTTATGTTAAATTATTATTTTCCTTAAACTATCAGAATATTGTCGCATTGTCATAGTCGCTATTTTTGCGCTTTTATAGAATTTTTTATGCTGTCATAAAGTTTCCCACAAAATATGGAAATAGTCCAATGAAAATAAAAAATCGGATTTCTGTTGTTTATGCTGAACTTTCCCCTTCTTATAAGATAATAAAATTTTAGTCAAAGCAATTTAAATGGGGCCGGGAATCCATCGAAGACGATCCTGGAAGTGGACGACCAAATTTACCAAAGAAAACGTTCGAAAAGTAGACAAATTGATTCTTGAAGATCGATGATTTTAATTCGGCACCATCATCCGTGATAATTTGACTCCATTCGATAAACAACGTCGAGTTGAAACATCTTCAACGATTTTTAGACCCTTGTGAAGGAATAGGAAGAAATAATTGAGAAAAAATGAAACTATGATCCTGAAAGAAAATTCAAGGGGTGGTACCGTCAAAGAAGTTTAAGGTGCAAGGTTCTGCTGACTAGGTTACGACCACTATTTTTTGAGTTATTTTACTAAGACCACTTCCAGTATAAGGCCACGATGAAGGGCTGATATTTTACGCAAATTGCAAGAGGACATAATGGAGAAAGGCAAGAGTAAATTCAAAAATTAAATTTTGCTTTTGTATGTACCAGTGCTGTTGTTGACAAGGATGCTCTGCAGGATTTAGAGTTAAATAATCTGCCCACAGCCTTGACACCCTGTTAATTTTTTCTGTTCAGGCAGTTGAAAACATTTCTAATCGATAATGAACTAAGTTGAGGAGAGTTCTTTGAAGAAGAAAAAATATTTATTTATTATTTATTTTCGTTAATGCAAAAAATGCATAGTACAAGGAAATTATGTTGAAAAACGACCAAAGACTTTTATTGCATTTTAATTTAATTTGTTAATTCAATTTTGGTTTTACACTGAAATTCTTCGAAATTATTTTATTTCCCATTTGCTTTTATTATATAATCCTTTTCGTGTGTTTACTTCGACCTATGATTTTTGTATCGTTTTCGTTCAACTACCAGAAACCATACAACTTAACAGACGTGCCGCGTTTCTTCTTCTCCGCAAATTCCTTCGGCCGTTGCGCAATCACGTCGCCGTCAGTTAATTACCAACATTGTTCCACCGACCGGCCAACGTGCTCCGCGATGCGTGCCCACACGGAGAACCGCAAAAATAATTCTTACAGGCAATTCTATCGGGCATCGATTGGCGAACGAATTCTATTACAAAAACTCCGCGTTCCGGAGTGAAATATGAATCTACAATCGACCAGATTCAATTCACGCAATATTGGATTCAAACCGCGCCAGCCGAAAATTCATTTTATTTAATATCGCGAATTTATTTTGTAACGCGCGGACGACTCTAATAACAAGTTGCGATCCTAAATAAATTTTTAAAATAATGCGATCAATATTATTTTGCAACGATGCGTTATTTTCAAGTTTGAGGACAAATGGATCGCCTGATTCAGGTGCAGTAAGTTTGGAAGAGGATATGACATGTTGATAATGTTTTTAGTAAAATCTCTTACAGACCGCCATTTGGTCAATAAGTCGACCAATCCTGCCAAACGAATATCAAGGTGGTGTGATGAACTGTCTATGTCTCAACCCAAACAATAACCAAATCGAGCAGTTGTAAAATTTTATTAGAAACTCAAAAACTAACCAGCAGGCCAAAAATTACTGATACTTGAAAGATCACCAAATTCCAGTGGTGGACTGAGTAGTTCTGAACCCAAACAACAACACAACTGAGCAATTTTTGAATTCTTCAGAAATCAGATGTTATTGGTCATTTAATGGCAACTTTTTTAACGGACCATTGACTCATTTCTAGTTAAGAACTTTAAATTTAGATTATTGAAACCAATATAGAACCCCACAAAATGTAATGGACTACTGGACCCTTGACCGTTCTCTGGCAAATTTTACTCGATCTAGATGCATAGTTGAGCACGAAATTCCAATGATTAACTTGCTTTATCTATCGTGAATAACAATAATTGCTGCATTTGTAGAAATCCAAATAGTAACAGTTTTTTTATTTTTTTCTAATCGATTGACGTATTTGCGAAAACTTTTAAATTATCAGCGTCACACCATTCGAACGATAACGCGGAATAATCAGCGAATATGATAAATTCAAACAATTCCAACATTATTTGCGCCACACGATTCAATTTTAAAACACCATCGTAATGCGTATGTGCAATGTGCTCGGTTGACTAATCACGATTAATTAACAGTCAGCACATGCTGAAATAATCGTTCGTTAAAATATCGCCGCATTCTTCGTCGAACTTTTGCGCCAATTTAAGCGAACGCGCGCGCCGCCCGCTAACGGGAAAAAGAAAGTAACTTTGATTATTATTAATAATTGTAAATATTTACACGCGCATATAAATTACGAGGTTATGCTCCAGGTGTCGTTGATCTTGCGCACTAAATTAGAATACCACACCTAACGACGCGATTAATAACCAGGAAATTGTAAAATAATAATTATAATAATAAATGCAGACGGCGACGATTTAAATTGAAATAATTTCATCGGATCGAAAATTGATTCTGACCAGGCGACGTTAAATTGTATAATGGATGCACTGTGTGCACAATAATTAAAACAGGCGGCCAAATTGTTCTCAAATATCGTTTGATTAAACATTATTCTGTTTCAGCGGGTAATTAGTAATTTATGCTATTAGTTTCATTTATTACTAAAAAGTGGAGCAATTAAATAATGCACCCATAACAATACTCATAGAAAAATGTTAACATTTATTGATTAGTTTCTTCATAGAAAAGTCATAAACACTTCTCCATTTCTACAACTGGTTAAGATGAAAAAAGAAACGCCAGTTTTAAAATTTTGAATGGTGTTGAATCAACAAACTACCCCCACTACAATTATATTTTATTGTAAGATTTAATTTGCACCACCTTCTAGATTTTACAATTAAAAGTATTGAATAAAACCGACGACGACGAATACAAAACGAATATGAGAATTACTAAAAATTCAACCAAAAGAAACCCAATTAGAGAAGAAATGAAAAACGATGATGAAGAACTCAAAAAGAAATAAATGCAAATTTAATTAAGAGACACTAAACATATTTTACTTAGACAGACGTACACCATTAGACCATGCGATCGTGACTCCTAAAGCAGAAACCTCATCGACGGTGTTAAACGGCAGTTACAACTTTTTGCAGTTACGAAGAAGTATAGCCTCACCGTGAGTGCACAAACTAGAAGCGGATGTTAACTTAGCATTAAGAGCTTGCTTGCAGTAGCGTTGTTATGGCACGAATCGATTATTTATAATTTCCAATTTCGAAAATCATCACGCAGTTACTTTTCATTTTCATTGAGTTTAAAAATATATCATCGTTACTCTGTAGATTCCTACGAATTGCTGCAATTATTTCTCCATTGATTTCCAATGATTTACCAAGCCCTTATTTATTTTGTTTTATATTGCTATATTTGCTTTCAAATATTGCAATTTCTTATCTGCTAAATAAATTTGCTAACATACGATTTAAAATGGCCTTTTTAGAATCAATTCATTAATAAATCAAAGTAAATTAGAACCAAATACAATTGTGAAAACTATCGACAAAACGAAAAACAAAAAACACATGAAAATATCAAAAAGGACAACAAATCGAATTAATGATGAATGATTAAATAGCTACAAGGAACACATTCAAATTTCTGCTTTATTTATTATTCATCCAATTCCAATTCATCCAATTATTTCCGATTGTTAGTTAACTTTAATTTTTTGCCTTGGTTTCATTTATTGGCTTATATGTAAAGTAATCTCAGTTTGAAAAGTATCTGAAATTATTTTTACTTATCAATAGTCCTTCCTGTTTCTTAAGCGGCATATCTAGTACCATGAAATTTTGCTATCATTTTTTATTTCATAAAAATGATTGGAATGAATATATATGCACCACTAGTTTCTTCTTACAAAATTAAAAAATCAGTCAACTCAATTGCACCAGCTGCACTGGCGACCTTTAAAAACAACAAACATATGGATTTCATTATCTCCATAAACTGTCTATGTTTATTTCAGACTGAAACGTAAAAAATTCGTGAAACTATCGAGCTTTTAGAAATGACTTAATGACTTGTAAAGTCACAAATATATATCATTAAATTTAAAATAGTGTAAATTGCAATTACGTCTTGTAAAACGAAACTTTGCTTGCTATAAATAGAATGTTATCACAAAACTCAAATCTAATTAATGGGGGTTATCATTTTAATTTAAATGACGCGGTCGTCTCTGTTGCAACATTTTCGATGAAACGTCAAATGGAATCGTCCTCGTCCGGTACAACTTTCCCTACGTTTTCACTTTGTTCCCGTGTAAGAGAATTGAAGATATAATTATAGATAAACATTAATTTTTAATTGTTGCACAAAATGTGTCCTTTCATGGATGTTAATGGTATTATTTGTCGGCATCAACCACAATTGATTGTAAATTTCGTTGTGGATGGCAAAGACGATATTATTAATGAATAATTTTTGTAAATACTGAGATATATGCAATTGTGATTTTTTTTTACTAAAAACACGATTTTATTGTAACTATAATAAGAACGTAACGACTTAGTTATAAAGCTCAAAAATAACAATGTAGTAGTTATTTTTTGATTTTAGGGCCGATTTTAAAATTTCATGTTCTGTAATTATGTTAGGTTTATTAAAAAAATATAAAAAAAAATAAGAAAACTGGCAGAAGAGACAACCAAAATGGAGTTGAAAATAAATGCAGACAAAGCAAAATATATCCACATAAAAAATAACAAAGTACAAGAAAAATTTTAAATTGATCTGGAGGGTAAGACGAAACATAGCCAGTTAAAATTCTACTTAGCTAAGAATGTTGACATGTGATGGAAATAATTCTGGAGAAAAAAACTAGAATCGTAATGTGCTGCTGAATCCCTAAGAAATTTTTTGTGGTCAAAGAATATATTGAGGGCTATAAAAACATAGTTATATATAAAACGATTTTAAGGCCAACAGAGACAAATGGATGCGAGGGTGGACTATGAATTGTGCAGATACGAAAAAGTTAAAGATATGAGAGAGGAAGATGTTGAGAAGGATTTTTGGAAGAAGAAAAGCAGGAAGTATGAAAACGAAGAAAAAATGAAGACAGATATCTATATGAAAACGTCACCATTACACAGTTCATAAGATCACAAGATGGATAGCAAAACAGTAATAAGGATGGTAGGCAATTTAAGACCAATAATAACTAGAAGACAATGCCAGTGGAGAAGAAGCACAAGGAATAATGTGGGGGAAACATACAGAAAGAGGGGAGCAAAACTGGTAAAAATTGTGGAAAACTCAAGGCCAGTGACAACAAGAAAACAAGGTCAGTTGAGGACAAGGTACCCCCTGCCTATAGTTTCAGATAACTGCAAACGAACAAATCTAGTATTCATACATCCCTAGCTGTAATACTCTACTAATACTAATAATGTGGATAGAATTGAAAATGTTAGTTAATGTAAAGGACGATCGATGTACTGGACTGGAATCAAATTTTTAAAGTCAAAGAATATATCGATGAATTTAAAAATGCAGTTATATATATATATATATATATATAGGCCAACATATTGATGCGAAGATGGGTTAAGAATGGAGCAGATGCAGAAAAATTAGAGATATGGGAGAAGAATATGTTGAGTAGGATGTTTGGAAGAAGAAAAGCCGGAGGTATGGAAACGAAGAAAAAAGACAGCCAGATGGAGACGTCACCATCACACAGTTCATAAAAGCACAAGGTGTAAAATGGAAGGTGGGAAGACATAAAGAAAGAGGGGAGGATAGCAAAACTTGAAAAACGATGGTAGGAAACTCAAAGCCAATGACAACGAGAAGACAAGGTCAGTGGAGGACAAGGTGCCTCCTACCGATGGTTTCAGATAACTACAAACCAATAAATTTAGTGTTCATACGTCTGAATGTTTGTGAAGCAATATGTAGAAGTTTTCTCCAAGCATATTCAGTTATTTCGACAGCGTGGAATTTTTTTTTTTACATATGGTAATCTGTGGAGTGAATTCAAAAATTTGATCACAAAATTAAAACAATCGTAACATTTACTAAATTATATTCATCATAATCAAGGCAACAATACTAACAAATTAAGTTCACAACAGAGAAATATGTTTCTTTTAACAGTAAAATTAAGTTTGGAGCTTTATTGTTTTTTTTTCATCTTTAGATGAGCAACGGATAAGTTGTCTAGGTGTGTTAAGATACTTTATTTCATCTTCATATTTTCTTCGTTATTTACTTAAGACTTTCAATAGACTCTATATAATTTTTGTAATTTCTCAAGCGTTTCTTGTTCACACACAAACCTGTTGTAGGCCACATAGTTAGCTTCCCTCGTTCATTTCGAATCCCTTGAAGTTCATTTCTTCCTCTAAGGTTATAATTATTGTCGTAGATTCTAATTGAGAAAATTACTAAATTCTGACACATAATTGTAAACGATACGTGTTCCTCACTACCAATGCCCGCCAGCGTACATTTTTATAAAATCAACGCTAAAAGTTCAAAGGACGCTTCGACATTCAAGTTAATTTATTAGTCACGGCGCTCTTTAAAAGACGACTTTACATTCAAGGAAAAGCAAATGAATGTCATTTGTCACGAGAACTCATAAACAACCGACTGTTTAGAAACAAAACCGGTGGACTCTAATGCACAATGAAAGTTATTCAGTTTTTCAGTAATGTGTACATGTTAATGCGAGGTTTACTTGTTTCTGAATTACTAAATATAGTCGTGACGCAAGGAACTATGTCATGTTCTTAATCGAGTGTTTGTTAAAACATTTACATTTACACGAATTTAACCGAAAAATTTCGGTGGTCTCAAAATCCCAAACAAAACTTAGTCGTACTACACATGAGTCACGTTGCGCAAGATCGCGTAGTATCGGTGGGTGTGCAAAAAGCAGGAAGTCTTCGTTATCGCAAATCTGCATCCCACGACGGAAGACAATGCGGAGCAATCGCTCGCGATATTTTTACCCCTATTTTGATGACTTAAATAATTGCGTTGGCAACGGAGGCGTCAGTGTAGAAAATTTTTACACTCTATCAACGCGTCGAGAAGATAAACAAATATTCTAATCGTGTTGGGCGATAAGATAACTGAACATATTTACAACTTGGGAAAACTAACAGCAAACATTTAAGTTATCTCACACATATTTTAAGATTGGAGTGCTTTTTATGGTACTCTGGAGTCATCGATTATAAATGTATTTAGCGGTTTCGATGTGCTTTGAAGTAAAAATTTATGACTATTATAAATGAAATGCGAATTGCGAAAAAATGAATTATTATTGAAATTTTAAAGACGTATAAAACTCAAATCACATCAAAAGTGGTTTTAAATTAAAATCAAAACTGGTCTTACGTTTACAACGTGTCCTAACGAATACATTCCATTAAAAAAAAAAAAAACAAGGTAAAACATGATTATCGGAAATTCTATACAAAAGAATCAGTTAAAGGTTAACTTAAATTATTCAATAAGGACGCAATTAACGGAAAGATACCCGGGTTTGTGCCATGAATATTGAACAAACTAGTGCATGCCTTGAAGTTCAATTTGTCGAAGAATTATTTCATTTACTATATTCACGACTTTAAAAATAAAATATTTTTTGCAATATTTGCACGTTTATTGGTAAAAACGTATTTGGAAATCGGGTCATTTTGGGTCGACTGTTTAAATTTCAGTCTTCGTTACTCAGAATATAACTGAATATTAATTATTTTAATCACTGCATTAAAAAAAGAACTGTCTTCTCATTTCTTTCTCATATCTTACAGATCCAGTTGGTCGTTTCTGTAACAAAATCTAGCAATGTCGTAGGTAATTAAAGAAAGATCAGGATGGGTCGTACTGGCTTAAGTTTCGCCCGACGCAGCACAAATATATTAACCCAATGGTAATGGTGACGAACAATTTTATGGCCACTAACGACTTGCTTCCTATTGAATGTTGTACTCATACTCAATCTCCAAATACAAATGCAGAGAAACATTTCTAGTTACTTATGAACCGTTGTGGTGCTTAACTGGGACCTAAACCTCAAAAGCTCCCCATGTCCCATCAAAGAATATCACATTTAATTTTTTTAGATTTACAACAATTGTAAATAATATATAAGATGTGTCGAAAGTAATGCATAAATATTAGTTAATTAGATTAAAAAATACTCCTATGATCCTGGCTGAAATCTTAAATTTGAACCACGTATCCTGAGACAACTAACTGATGTGAATCACTGCACCAGAAATAAATAAGGAATAATTCGTACCCCATCTCACTTAATTTCTTGTCACAACCCACCCCAACCCAACCTAATCCAACCCAACCCAACCTAATTTCTAGCCTCGTCTAAATTTTTACATTTTTTCGCTTCCTAATTTCATGGGATTTGTTTCAATTAAATTATTTTAATCTTCGTCCCCTTACTTGCCATTATCACTAATATTTTTTTGGTCACGTATCTCGTATTCAATTATTCTCCTTCATTTGAATGTTGTTCCTTCATATTTTTTTATGCTGCATCTCATCCGATCGCAACTTAACCATCTGCGTCCAATATTCCATAGCCAGTACTTCGATTGCAATCTTTCTCAAAGTCTCTTATCTGCTAGTAATATCACGTCCAGTAATGTAGAACAAAATTAATTACAACGACATAGAATTTCAAAATATAACATAATAAAAAATAATAAACACTTGATTATTGCAAGAAAGAAACTAATAACTAAGACATTTATAAATTCATAATAAAATTATGAAAATTGTAGGCCAACTCTACTAAAACCAATCTTTATTTTATTAGTTATTCACCAACAATTAAAATATCGCCAAGGAAATCGTCTTGAAACTCGCCTAAACCTTGAAGGTATTTTTAATTAATATCAATAATATCTCATTAAATATTGATGTAGGTTTTCTTTTTTTTTAATAACCAATTTTGTACATTTTTATTCAATTTTAATTACAACTAGTCCAACTTCAGAATACAATCTGTAAAACGCGTGCACGTTATCCTGAAGAAGTTGAACTCTTTAATGTAGCTCTCTTATAATTTGCGATTCCAAACCATTGTTTCACTGCCTTATGATTTACATAATTTACATAAGCGGGAGTAGTGCTTTGCACCAACTTCAAACCGACAAACAAACATAAGATCCTGAAGTTGAACTATACATTAAACGAACTCACGTTCAGAATATTCAGTTAGCAGGCTGGTGTACTCATTACAACTTTTTCAAATATTTGGATGCATTTTAACAGGAAACGTAACTTTCACCGACCCAACGCTAATCGAAAACGCCGAGAAACTCGTTCACACGACAAAATTAACGAATGCGTTGCAAAATTCAAACATTAATAAGTAACTACACACATATATTTTACAACTAATTAAAATCAATAGTTAGTTATCCAATCAGGCACTCACCGGTTAAATAAATCCTGTCCGGGGAGTCCTTTACGTGTAATAAAATCCTCGGTAAACAAAAAGTCCAAACAAAAGCGCACACAAATATCGCCGGAAAACGCGACGCGAACGGGCGGCTATTCAGAGAAAAGTGCACCGGCGGAGCGGAAACATCGTGGGAGTTGCACGGTCAGTTGTGAATCACCAGGTGCACGCACGTCAAATCTCCAGACGACCGCACGTAAAAGTTACAGGTGCCCTGGACACCTATCCGTTTGAAAGTATCAGTCCACCGGGTCGCGCTGTCGGTTGGAGCGGACTACAATCGCCGTAGGTTCGAGTGCGCACGCAGTCCTTATCCCCGCCGCGTGAAAGCACACAGTTTTCACGTCGTTTGCGCTTAGTTTGTCCACGGTTTGTTCACGCAGGCGATAATCGCGCTTTTACGCGGTGCTAATAAGGTTTTCGGTGGCATGAAGGGGTAATTTTTCAAATTATATTTTTGGTCAACAGTGGTTTGGAAATATATTAATTTGGAATATTTATTGGTGGAGAAAAGCTCCGGAACAAGGCTTTGCGATTATATAAATTGGAAATCATAATTACTGAAAAGGAATCGAACAAAAAATAAATTGCAATTCCTTTGGGCGTCTCGTATACAACGTACACAGCATTTTTTCACCATACGTAACATCGAGCATATGAAAATACTTAAAAACTGAAACAGTGCAATAAACATCGTTTCATCTTTCAGCGCTTCTTAGTTTGTTTCAACAGAACCGAACCATATGTGTATTTAAATTCTTTCGTTTTGTTTTTCTCTTCGCACGTTACATTTACAATTTAATAATCAGGGCTTCCGAGAATTTTAACTTTACCAGTTCTTCTGCTTTATTTTCTGCAATGTGTTGGGATGGGTCGGATTGGGTTGGGTTAGGTTTGGTTGGGTTGGGTTGGGTTGAGTTTCAATATACTGGATCTTAGATTACAAAGGGGTTCCCCTCACAAGTTTTGCTGTTTGTAATCTTTACACCCTTGTTATCTAAGATCCAGTACTTTCAAACTCAATCAAACCCAACCCAACCTAACCAAACCAAACCCAACCCGACGCAGTCCATCCCAGCACGTTGTTAACCGACCCACGTGTCACATTCTACGACGTGTTCATCTATAATGAATCGCATCCTGCCACATTAGTCTATAAAACTGAAGTAACAAACAGTTGTCCAATACCATGCTTTTTGGGGTGATGAATGATCGGCGTTTGGAAATATTTCGGCTGTGAGATTCGAACTGGTGACCTCATAGTGACGAGTTGATGTCCTAACCACTCGGACAATCAATCACCGATACAGCCTGCGATAGCTTAAATCATCCATCCCATTACACATTTTGCTCAATTAATTCAAACATAACAACATTTCAAATTCTAGAAACACATGAACATATTATTATGTTTGTAATTGTTGGACACTCCTTGAAAGTTATTAAAAGAAGTTTTAGCAAATATTATTGCTAGAATGAATTCTGGAGGAAAGTATGGAGAACGGGAGGAGAGGACAAGATAGAGCCAGAGATCTTCAAATGGATGAACGCATAGGGTGAACGATGGCAACATTTGTTAGGAAGCTTCAGGAAGGGCCAAAAATCCACAAGGACTGGGTGAAAACCAACATACAAAATGAAAATTACAGAGCGACATATCTCTCATCATAAAATTGTTACAAGAATAATAGAAAAAACTATGAAAATAAGTAGAGACGAAATTGAAAGATGAACAAGCTTTTAGAACTAACAAACAAATGACAATATTAGCATAATCAGAAATATAATAGCAGGAGCTGTGGAAAGTGGAGAGATACTGTACGTAACTTTTATAGACCTGAGAGCAGCGTTCGACATAATAGAAAAATAGTTAGTGAGAGAAAGTCTAAACGAACTGGAAGTACCAAATGAGTTACCAAAAGTAACAGCCAAAGTACAAGTTCATGGTAAGGGACCATAATCGTTTGAAATCAAAAAGGGGATGAAAACAGGGAAATAGTTAATGCCCCTGGCTCTTCATTATAGTCATGGATAGTTTAATGGAAAGGACAAAAGGATATGAATTTGACTCCAACAAAAATGAAAACCTGCTAATATAAGTACAAGACCAAAGTTATGGTAATCATCTACACATGTACAGTTTAACTACCATCCACCAAGCATTAGAAATAATAAATACTTTCAAGAGTTTTCTGTAACCAGCGTTAGGTTGCTGCTGATTCAATTGACAGTAAATTTATCATAAAATTGACATGCCATTCAGTCAATTACAGTCCTGTATTAGGACATATCCAATAACACCCACTGGAAATGAAATTCCCGCAATCGTTGATGTACTAAGGATGACAGAAAATATATCTTCAGCACCAGATCGAATAGATGTTCTTGTTTAACTTTGGTTTGTTTAATCCACTGACATGGCCCATATTTTTTAGTAGTATTTGATGCAGTAGTGCCAAACCAAATCCCTTTCATTTCCTCTGCTAGAGTCCACTGTTTCAAAGTTAAATCACCTTAATTTTCCAAAAAAAATTTCTTGGCTTAACTTTTCAAATTTAAAACTTTGCTTGACCAATTTAATATTTTACTTTGTTATGTTTGGCAATACCTAGACTTGCTTGACACGCCAGTTCAGTTTTATGCAGTTGGATCGAACTGTGCAAAACACGAAATACTGGCTTACAATACATTGTTTTTAACGTCATGGTTGATTATGCAAAATGGCTATGGCTGTATAGGTCTCCTGGTATGCATTAACTTTTTGTATTGTTATGGTTTTTATGCGAATATCATATAAATGTAATATTTAGCCAATGTAATAACTTAGATTTGATGAGAATATCTTTAATATCGAAAGTATTAATGTGGTGACGGCTGTTTCGCTCTGGCTGGGCTCGTTAGATCACCATCCATACAGCTGAAGGTGCATCCAGACATCCAAGTATGAGCGATGAAAAGTTTGTATCTGAGTATCAACGCCTTCTAAACGTAATTGCAGTCGATAGAGACCACTTAATGTGGGCTGAGTTAATTTATAACGAATATTTAGATAATAATAATAATAATAATGCTCAACTATACCACATATTTCCACATCTCGAATTTATGTTAAAAGTTATTATTATGCATTGCTGTACGACTATGCATTGTCTTAAAAAGCAACGAAGTAAAAAACGATACCCCACCTAATTCACAGGCCGTCAAGTTTGCCACTGTGTGCCTTCGCTTAAAATCCTCACCGGGCACTTGGATTTTCCGTTTGTGCAGCCAACGTAAATTATGAAAGTTTTAGAAAACACTCGGCATTCAAGCCGGGATTATTTTACAACGTTCGCGAGCCCCGACGGGGGGGGGGGGGACACCGAGAACAAACAAAAAACAATAATTACAGTTGGGCAAAGAAAACGCATTAACCACACATCTCCAGATTTAGACGTGTAATCCGCGGCACGAAGTTATGCAAAACGAGACCATCAATTTCTATTTGTTCTCGTTTCTCGTTGCTCCGAACCGGTTCGCCGGGAATCCGCGGTCGCGATAATTATCGCAAACGCGAGTTTTAAAATAGAAGTTCGAGAAAAACGAACGCCGATTACCGCGCTATTTGCGGAGCGATTTTTTCGCGCGGAAATTATATTTTCCGGCGACATCGCCACGCCACGTCAACGACTCCGTGTAATTGTCATGAGGGTCGCGCATTTTCCGCCCCGGTTGCGTCATCGTTTAATGCGTCGTGTTGTTTCTGCTGTCGGCGATGAATCGTAAGGAAGATGGGTTTTTGTGACGTGGCTGGTAATTAAATTGTTTTGAATTATTTATATAATTGTTTGATATTCCAGCTTTAAGCTTCGCATACTCGTTAATTACTGAAATTATTTGTGCATTTCCAACAATTCTAAATGAAGTAAATAATTGACTTGGATCATAAGAAATTCTTACAATGATTGAAAATACTGTAACTGTAGTTTCGTCAAAATTTTTACAATGGTGTGATATCTGAAATAAATATTTTTAATGAATAAAACTTAGTTCGAATTAATTGTAGTTTCAAACTGTTAACTTAGGATGATATCAAAACTATATCATTGAACAAACGGGATAGTGATTAAAACTCAATTCACCCAATTACATGATAATTGACTGATTGATTGATTGACTATTTATTTCTCGTTGCATTTTCTATGCAAGGAAACATAATTACCATTGAAACAATCCACGAAAGAACTAAAAAATCGCTTGAACACATAAAATGCATTAATTGGTTAATATCCTTTCGCGATTGTAATTTTCTAGTACGTACTCACAAGCGCGTTAATTCGATTTTACTCTCCCATTGTCTGCATAACGGGATATTAAAATAGACAATTTATTCAAAAGGAACGTAAAATTTTATGGATAGTAACGGGATGAAATTTTATATGTACCAGGGAGCGCGAAACTAACAGCTCTTCTGGATATTCCACTATTATTAAGCGCTCTGATCGTAAAACATTCAGACAGATTGTTTTCGTCCCCAGTGGTATCATTTTGGAACTGGGTTAATTCGACAGCATGGCCATCGCGAACATTGAGCCTTTAAATAAGAAACTGGTTGGATTGTTCAACTCGAACACAATGTCTACTTATTTTCTTTAAAAATTAAGTACAAAAGAGAACACATTAGTGTTAGCTATAAATTTATTATTTAATTTAACAATTTGTTGTTAGGATGCAACATCATGTAAATAAATCCTTGTATTATTTAATTAGTTTTAATTCTCAGTGAAATAAATTTGAGGTGGTTACAATTTTTTGATTGTTATATCAGTCATGCATAGCGAAATATTTTGAAAATTAATTATTATTAAAGATAAATATATCGACATTTAATCTACAGGAAATAACGTTTTTTCCAACTTTTTAATCGCGACAAATTGTTCCCTTTACAGCAATTGATAAAAATTGATAGTAATTTATCACAAGTGAGAAAAACCGACACGAGTCATTCATTCATTAGTGGCATACGAGTAATAAAATCATGGGAACAACTTCATATTTTCCGATTCAATTACGAACTCGTTTTTTACACTTTATATCTTCATTGGAAAATATTTTGTAGAAAAATGCTTTTTATCACTTGACGTGTTATTCATCACAGCTGACACATTAACCAAAACTATTCACGCCTCGTGCAGTCCATTTTGCAATTTATTTGCATTTTGATCATTGATTTGGAAAGTTCATCGTGTGAAAAAAAAATTAATTTAAACCAACCCAACCCAACCCACATAATTTGATCTGTTTCATTAAATCACTTTTAAGTAAATATTATTTTATTATACTTTGAAATAAAATAAAATTCATAATCTTTTTATTTATTTATTTCGTAAATAAAAGATAGCAAGAATTATTGTCCACATTTGCTACTGTTAGTCCCTGGTACCCGACGTCTCTCGAATGAAAAATTCAGTCTCGGTCACCAGAGTCCGGCGCGTGACGTTCAAACGTAAACTTTTTCGCCCATCATTTAAAAACGTATAAAATCAGACGACACGCTCCGGAGATCACGAAACGCAGTAGCTTCTCATCAAACAGTTAAGTTCACAAGTAAGAGTTACTCCGTTTATAAAACACACCGAGCAAAGAATCGTCTTTGAAAATCAATTGACCGTTTAAGCGAACGTGTTCTGTAATACAATCGCTTCCTTAGGTCGGGTTGTTTATTACCAATCGGAACGGAAAACGAAGGAAGAAATATATAGTCAATCGCGTAATTAGGACTAGTTATTGTTGTGTTAAGATCTTTCGAACGAATGTGACATGAAAATAGATATTCCGCCTGTAACAACATCTTGACTGTTTGCTGAAGGGATTGGTTAGTTTTTGGAGTCACCGTGGATTAATTTAAGGTTAAAAATTGGTGTGAATTGAGTTGCTTAATAACTCAATTCATACCAATTTTTACCAACAGAAAAATTATTACATTCGCTGAAATTTATTTAATCCATGGATCAACTTAGATAGAAATGTACATCACGTATAAAAAAATGTATTCATTGAAATTTATTGATCTGTCTTTATTGGTTATACTTTTCAAAAAATGTATTTATTGTCTTAGGAACTTATGGTAATTTAGGTTAGCTTATAGAATTAACTTCGTTTCAAATAGACAAACTAATTTAATTTTGTATACATCCTTTTTTGCTATGACATGTTGACTAAACTATACGTTTTAGACCTGTCTGTGTGTTTGTCTGTTGCCAATTAAAAAATGTTTATAGCTATATATTTTGCTTTAAATGCAAATGCAGTTATTTTACGTCAAATTGATTTCATTACATCGATTAAACTGGAACAGGTTGTGGGTGTGAGTCACCGTTTGCCTAAGATGCATGTTCGTTCAAAGCACCCCTATTGCAAACCCCTTCTTTAATATTTATGTACAATTTCAAGTACGCAGTCGCCACAAGTGTCATTCTCTTTATTTTCCTCGATTATGCTACTTTTTGATTGTGTATGTGTCCCAGAAATTAATTAAAAAATTTAAGAACTATCCATGTTGGTTAGCAGCGCTTTTGTAACTAAAATAACGATCACTCGATAACTGACAATCGTTTTTTTTATAAAAATCTTAATAACAGCAAATTTCTAAGTATTTGAATGCAAATTTCGATATAAATATTTTGACATATAATTCAAATTGGTAAACTGTAACCACATTTAATAATTCAACTTGTCACTAATGTCTTCGTTTAGTTCGAACTTCTCGCAAATTGAGACTAACTCTCTTGAATATTTATGAACAGCCCACGTCTCAGCCGATTTACGACATATTTTTATTTCTAGTTATTATTATATATGTGAAGCCATAATTTTTCTCTTATTAACTAATCGGTGTGCAACTCTCAGATTTGAACAATAAACCACGCTTGCCGAACGAAACGAAAAATCTCGGTTGTGTAGATCGTTCCTCTTATCAAATAAACACAAACAGCCAAACAGGATGCGTTGGATGTTCGAATGAAATTTGAAATCCGTCGGAGTTTCGTTTGATGTTGTTATTGTAGGCCAAACTTGGCAGCAAAAACCGTCGGCGTCTTTATTTGTCCTGGTTACAGATACAAACACAATGTGTCACAACTCTCCCCCAATTTACGTCACGGAACATATGTTGCTCCCGATATCTTGTTCAACGTGCAAGCCATTAATATTTTATACGTCTGCAAGTGGAGCGGTAATATGGAAGGTTTCCTTTTCTGAGAAACTTTTTGTTTAATAAACTACTTTTTTTTATTTTTTATTGAATAAAAGTTGATTGATGAATAATAATACATTAATAAACATTGTTATTAAGTGGTGCATATTAGTACTTTATTAGTATTTGTAGATCAACAATATTTTTATTAACAGCTGGAGATTACGAACAAATAATATAGTGCTAGCTACTAAAAATAATTAAAATTGTTATTTCTTGCCTAGTAACAAATATTTCTACTTTCATAAAATATCGAATTGTAATATAAAAGCAATTCCATTACATTTAATTTTGATTTTTTTATCTTTGGCTAACATGTGTCTAAATGATCCAATTTATCATAAGCTGGACGTGAATAAATAAAACAGTCTACACGAGCAGTTAAGTAAGTAATTGCAAATTAAGACGGTCTGGTTAGGCGGAAAGATTAAAAGCATTTTATTAATTTATCATCCGACGTCAAAGATTAAGAAATAAATTCGTCGATGACATAGTCAAGGTTAATGCATGCAAGTATTGACGTTGAATATGGATATCAGTTAATTTAATTTGCATGTTTACTATTCCATGGGTAAATTTCCGTAGTTTTTCGAATTAAATACATGTAAGGTAGAATACAAAATAATAATTAAAATAAGGTGATGTGTGTGTGACCCAGAGGTTCAAATGTTTGCATTTCAAACCTTCGATGCACGTTATGTATATTTGTTATTTATGGGGTGAGGCAAACTAAGAGTAGGAGGGTGTTTCGGTTTTTTCTAGTTCTCTTACAATGAAGAGGTATAGGTTCAGGTACCGTCGTGTTTATGGGAGACATTCAAAGCCACGTCAGGTAATAACGTTTGTCATATTGTGGTTCGTTGAAATGAAATATAAATATAAATTGTGCAGGTGATTTTTGTTATATTCTTAAAACTTTTCAGAGCTATTTGTAATTGTAGTTTTGTTCAGGAACGTACAGATCATAATTGTAACGTTGCAAGTTATAGTTTTATCGATAAATCTAACTTTCCAACCTGCTGGCATTCCACTCAAACCGACGCATGTGAACCAATATCAAGCCAGCGTTTAACATATGTATTTAACACAAATTTGTCCACTTCGTTCGACTTTACGCGACAAATTAATGCAATTTCTTAATCCAGTTTTGCAACACATCGAACCTTGTTTTCGCGAAATTACCATATTTGTGTTTTCAGGTCGTATTGTGTTCGAAAGCACAGGTCAATGTTTAAGTCAACGTAAAACTATGAGGAGATAATTGCGAAACAATTTTTTTAGTATATAATCATAGCTACAGCTTTGATTATGGAGATGCTGGATATTTTGATTTAGATGATTATTTAACTGTAAAGTAATTTTTTTAGTAATTTATGATGAAAATTGCGATTGCTTCTTTTTCAATCGACAAAAGAACAAACGGAATCGTAAAGATATAAATCCAGACGTTTCTCGTATCAACGTTAACTTCAAGACCACGAAACAGGATATTGCACATATACCATGTATCACACAACACACGACAATAAAACTGAAATACTACTTACAGATAAAAAATAACGACAGTTTTAAAAGGGCCGTCGACATAGTAACACCAACCGCGTTTGTGCATACACTTAGGCGTCGTACCCAACACATGTGCATGTACACTTTATGTGGTATTATGAATGAATCTACCCACATAGTTTGTGAGCTCCATAAATACAATTTAAGGATATGTGGGTCGACTTTTCAATGCTCCATTTTCGGTCGAACCTTCTTTCTCTCTTGCTCCTCCGCACTGTTGGATGTGCATTTGTAATTAACAGGTTAACAGGTACTCAAATGGATACAGATAGATGTGTCTGAAGTGAAAATATGACCGCCGGTCATCTCTTATTGAATATGTGAACTAGGTGTTTAATGTACCGTTGTGTGATTTTTTATTTGACATATTTATGAATTTTTGATTTATAAAATAAATATCATCAACGTATTTCGAATCCATTTAAATATAATAAATAAATTGTCAATAATTACGTAACCAGCTAAGTAACAATGAACAACATGACCACAAAATCACCCATTAAATGTCACATCATTTTTTATTGTTTTACTTATAGTAATTACTTTACCAATATTTCTGCAAAATCGCAACAATCACACAGTTTACAAACTATTATCAAAACGTCACGTCAAACGAAACTGCGTACACACGACGAAGGATAATTCGTCCACCACTGTTTCATGTAACGTAACGAACAGTTAACTACGAACAAAGAAACGAAACAATTCATTTTAGACCGTTACACATTATCTAGCAAAGTGGTTCGCTTGTATAAAACTGCAGACGCCATTAGCCTAATTTCGTACATCTCAGATAAAGTTTAAATTTAAATACAAAAGCTGGAGCACAGGAACAATGACGTCCGATGTTGGAAGAAGAACAGTTCGCTGCCAGCTTTGTGTAACGCTTTACGTGAACGTGTGAATGTAATGGCCTTAACCAAATTAGCCGAGATTTATCTCGCCTGATTACGGCGAGAACTGTGCGACATTGTGGGTGTTTTATATTATGAATTGGGTAATTTTCTAAGCTGCGTATATATAGTTGCGTTATATCGTTAATGTAATTATTATTGAGGGCGAAAATTGCGAAATCTTTTGTGAACTTAAACTAAGTAAATATTTAAACAACAAAGTGGTGAATAAAATCGATGAATTAGTTGACCAACAATGAACTCACAGAAATCAAGAAACGTTCAAAATGAAATTTGCATATTGTCAAAAAATCACCCAATGGTGATGGTGACTTTTTTTGAAGTCTGCTCAATGCTCAATAGTTGATTTGTGTATATAACTTGGCAAGTTAATTATTCGATTTGCATTTTTTAATAGAAATGTCATAAATCATTTTAATACAGTTGCAGGACGGTCTTCGCGATTTTCTAGTTGAACCTCGATGAAACGTTTCCATCACTTCGGACTTTGACCAGGTTCGTCCTGGTCGCTTGAAAATTCAGGCAATTTCACATCATCAGTAATCAATCAATTTCGCACTTGAATTTTGGTCGATTGAAAACGTTCACACGATATGGCTACCATTTTTGATCAATAATTGTATATGTTTGTCATATAAAGTTCGAAATGGTTTTTAACGAGTACGTGTACAAGAGAAACGTAAAAATTAATTTTTGCAAAATCGCACAATCGGGTGACTAATTAGGTACACGATCCTCTACAGCTCGCCTTAGCAAACACGACAGCTGAGGGGCCGTGGCGAGAGCGGTACTGCTTTCAACGTTAAAAGATATTTGGGCGGCAAATTTAAAAGGTAGTGTTGCAATAAATTTTTGTACAATTTAAAGTTTAATAACGAAATGAAGAAATTAACTACGCTATTACAAAATAAGTATATAAAAAAATCTGTCAACTACTGTCTAATGCAGATTTTATTACCTTTACTTCTGATTCAGAATATACCAAACCAGTTTGCTTGAGCGTGATTGGTTGAATATTTTCCCGCTTAAAATGTTTTAAATAAAAAATTTTGTAGTTCGCATATTTTCCGACTCTTATGTTTGCGAAGGGGAGCTGTATACATTGATTAAACACCAATAGTTGATGAATAAAAACGATTTCGAATTCAGTGAACTGAAACGGAACTTTAAACTGAAACGCGATTGACTGGAGATATGTTATGATGTTATAATATCCAGAAATGTTTGGGTGGATTGGATTGGGTTGGGTTAGGATCGATTTGGACTGGGTTGGATTAGATTCAGTTGGGTTGGATTGAGTTGGTTTGGTTCATGTTGGGTTAGGTTGGGTTGGATTAGATTCGATTGTAGTGGATAGGAAAGAATTCTATTGGATTTAATTGGATTGGATTGAATTGAAAGTAATACCAATCTGTTGACTAAAGGTCGATGTTGATTTTGGAAACTGGGTTACATGAATAAAATATAATAGTAAATATAAAGACCTTTATTCGCATGATAATAATAACATAATAAAATATTCCTTCCTTGATTTACATCCCCTTTCCCCCCACCACTCTTCTCGAACCACCTCATAACTTGCAACAGTCAATTTTAGATTACCGGTCTCGACCTCATTTTCCTCTCCTTTCCTCTCTTCTCCGTAAGTTTTTCTAATAATTCCACCCCTGTACCCTTCTCTCCCGGTACCTTCCTCCAATCTTTTCCTCTCTCTTTCTCCCCCTTGCCCCATCCCGCCTCTTCATACTCCTTCCACCAGTGTTTCCAATCGTACCTTCCTTTACCGCATATTTTCCGACTCTCGTTTGCTAAGGGGAGCTGTATACATTCATTAAATACCAATAGTTGATGAATAAAAACGATTTCGAATTCAGTGAACTGAAACGGAACTTTAAACTGAAACGTTTCTCCGCGATTGACCGGAGATATATTATGATGTTATAATATCCAGAAATGTCAGGTGAGTTTGGTTGGATTGGATTGAATTGGGTTGGGTTGGGTTCGGTTGGATTGGGTTGGGTTACGATCGGTTTGGACTGGGTTGGATTAGATTCAATTAGGTTGGATTGAGTTGGTTTGGTTCATGTTGGGTTAGATTGGGTTGGATTGGATTCGATTGGATTCGATTGGATTGGATTGGATTGTAGTGGATTGGAAAGAATTCTTTGGATTTAATTCGATTGGTTAACTTGAATTGAAACTAATGCTAATCTCTTGACTAAAGGTTGAGGAAGATGTTGATTTTGGAAAAATTAAAATGACAATTATCGTGGTTTACGAGATTTCAATTGAAAAATGCAAACCGAGCAATTAACGTGACAGACATAAAATATAAAATGACGTACAACCAATAAACTACAATTATTACTAACATTTATACAACTGTCACTTCAGTCGGCGAATGAAACCGGAAATTAAAATTTATTGCCAAAAGTATTTGCAACTGTTCGACTGATGTTTTTATACATTGTGACACCACTGATTTTTTCGAATTGAATCGCCACAGATGACAATTTGCGGTATTTCAAATTTCCTTGATGGACTAATATCGACTTGGTGCATAAGTTAATAGTAGATAAGCGATATTAATTTAACGGACGAGTTTTTATGCCATAAATATCAATTTTATGGGTCCCGAAACATTAATTTGGGATTCACTAATATACTAATATCTATCGTTTATTACATTTGATTTATGTCATGGCAGATTTTATCGAACTGCTTAAATTTCTTCATGCGAATACGATCCTGTAAACAACTTTCGTTTTTGATGGATCGGTTAAAATTAGTGTTATTGGTTTTCCATGCGGAAATTTATTGCATATTCTAAATTTTTCTTCAATAATTTATTTCGTGTAACAATGTTGTAACTTACACTTACATTTACATATAATTTATTGTATTGGTTGTACAATTTAATATTATTTATTTATATAATATCAAAATATTTTTTATTGCAACTGCCAATTGATTTATACAGATTTTGCAATTTCCTCCGGTGCACTAGGTATTCTTGTTGTTCTATTAGGTAATATAGTAAAATTACGATAATATTATTTCACAATACATGGAGCTGCACTAAAATTGGAACCTGATCAACACCAAAATGATCTCAATACCAACCTACTCATTCTAAATATGTCCTATTTAAAATTTACACATTGCCGCAATATCGTCATATATTTGACTTAAAATGGCGCTAACGTCCATGGTACGTACATGTTCTGAATGAAACGGAAAATGTAAATTGTTTCCCAAGATCTTTGAAGTTACGTAAATCCGGCAATTTGTATACATTGGGTGATTTCGGTGCGCTTTTATAATATATGTTATGTCATATATACGAGAAAAAAAACAGCACAAAACGCGATAACCTCATTAAGACGTGACCAGATTGGCGCATACATTTGCATTTAAATCGCCCGGTTGTTATTTTTTTCACGTAAGTAGATGTAGCAAGAGACACACGGAATGCAGATTAGGCACTCTATTTGAATCGAGTCGCAAATTCGAAACGCACGTTTAAGGTGCCGCTAATTGGGCCGTAATGGGTCGTAGAGGCAGATTTCACAAATGTTTGTAGTTATGATGTTTTCGAGGTAAGCTTTTATGTACCGTAATGACACGAAGATGGGATCGACTTAGCTAGATGGTAAATAAACTGCGTAAGACAAAGTATTTGATGAAAGGAACAAATTAAAAACAAGGCAAGTAACCAGGTAGCCTGCGGGTCGTTTTATTAAAAAAAAAAATAATAATAAAATCAATATTTAGAAAAATGTATTACATTCACTTTCACAGTTTCATTACCCTGTTGCATTACATACGATCTAAAAAATGAACAAAAATATTCAAATAATAAATATGTATTTACTCAAAATTTACACAAACTGCCAAAGTCGCAATACAGTTGACTTTAAAGTAACTCCACAAACTCTCCTCTCAAACGAACCGAATTGTCAGCGCTTAGCTCGCCGTTTTTTCGCCGTCTCGAATAAGACGGGTAATTGCGACTGCATAATGCAAGCCAAGCCAGTTTCCCAGCAAACCGTAACGCAAGATCGAGATAAAAACAAAACCAAAAACCCAGACGCGCAGACGACGCAAACTCGATGCTATTAAACCGTTGCGATGAAATTATACGCGAAAAAATCTCACGCGCAAGCACACGAGCAGGTACTCAAAACGTGAATTATTTAGCGGAAGGCAAACAAACTGCACCCTGAGAACTAGAAAACAAAACAGATCGCGGAGACAGATAACGGCGAAGTGCATGGGAGTTTGTCTATTCGTCGCACGTCATAGAAAGCTAGACTTGTCCGCTATAAGGACTGAGCCGGCGCTGGTTGCACTTTTGCACCGGTGCATAAATCGAAGACGATAGTTCGATGAAAAGGTGTCGGGTTTGTTTCGCATTTGTGTATTGTACAGGTCGTATGGAAATTGATAGGCCAGGGGAAGGACTAAATTATAAAATTTATGGATGAAAGGAAAAGACTAATTATGTAAGTAACATAAATGTTCTGTTTAAATGAAAAATCGAACGTACAAGCTTTGTCTGAAGCAACCCATGAAATAAATAAAATACATAGAACAAACTAAGTACACGAACTGAACAAAATACACTAAAATACAATCCGCCAATAAAATTGACACATTCTCTCCCTAATCGAAAATTGATTGATTGAAATTAAAGGAACTCCATGTGTTTTTTTTTCTTGCACACAATATTTTATAACACAACTCGAGAAATCCAGAAATTCAATTTGGAACCGAAGCTTCTCCTTAAAATTTATTGAATAATAAGATTTTATTTAAGTTTTAAATTTTATAATTATATACTCAGTGACATATAAACTGCACCACCTAGAAGGGGTGGGAATTTTTGGACTAAATTTGGCAGGAATAGTGGACTAGTCCAGGGAAATAGTTGATTAAAATTTGAAACCCAATCATCAAGTAGTCATGGGATTTTTGATTTGTCATTTTTTAGAGGTGGTGATAGACAAGGAATTATCGAGTCATTTTTTGAATTTGTTCCACTTTTTCGGATCCCGTTCTTTAGTTTAAAGTGTTTCAAGTGTTTAATGATGCCTAGAGGAAGGAGACCTCAAGTTTCCCAGGAGTTGAGTGACTTTGACCGAGGGCGGATTGTTGGTTTACGAGAAGCAGGTTTTTCGCTTAGAGACATCGGCAACCGTTTGGGACGGCACCACTCAACAATAATGTGTGTTTATCAAGCGTGGTCTGAACATGGGGTTGAACGTCGGAGAAGAGACACTGCGGCTCAAAGACGAACCAATGAACGTCAAGATCGCCGCTTAAGACTAATGGCCTTGAGAGACCGATTCTCTACAACTAGATCAATAGCTCATCAATGGTTAGGTGAACAAGGTCGTCCGATAGGCTTGCGAACAGTTTATCGTCGAATAAGAACCTTTGGCTTGCTGTCTTACCGCCCACATCTTGTGCTACCCCTCACTGCTCAACATCGCCAGGAACGTTTGGCCTGGTGCACGGAAAGACTTCAATGGAACTTGGAGTGGCATCGAATTGTCTTTAGTGACGAATCGCGATTTTGTTTAGGAATGCATGATGGTCGGGTGACTGTTAGACGAAGACGTGGAGAAAGGCGCAATCCTGATTTTTCGATTGCGAGGTATGTTCACCGAACTGTGGGGTTGATGGTGTGGGGTGATATTGCTTACGGCAGTAGGTCACCCTTGCTCTTCATTCGGGACAGTATGACCGCTCGACGCTACATTGACGAAGTGGTAGAACCACATGTTCTTCCATATCTTCGAGTGCTGGAAGACCCACTTTTTCAACAATAATTCAACGATAATGCACGACCTCACGTAGCAAGGGTTTCTCTTGACTTCTTTGAAGAGGCCACTGTTAATCTTTTGCCTTGGCCGCCAAGATCTCCCGATTTGTCGCCCATTGAGCACGTGTGGGACATGATGGGTAGAAGATTGAAGAATCTACCGAACCCACCGTTGACAATAGAAGCTCTACGGCATGAAGTACAGGCTCCTTTGGATGCCATACCCCAAGAAGACATTGATCACCTGCTGGAATCAATGACAAGGCGGGTCAGTGTATCAGAAATAGCGGCGGACCAACACATTATTAAAGAAAAATCAAAAAGATGAAGTGTTTTCTTTATCAAATTTTAATCAATTGTTACCTTAGACTAGTCCAATGTTTCTGCCAAATTTGGTCCGAAAATTCACCCCTTCTAGGTGGTGCAGTTTATATGTCACTGAGTATATAAAGGAAGGTTATTTTAACATTGGGAGCTAAAGAACAATCAAAAAATAGCTAATTTAAAGTGCAATTAAAATATTCCTTGAAGAATTCATTCCAAGATCATCTGCAATGATTGCTAACCATCGGCGTAAAAATGTAAGCAATTTTTGTTATATGTACATCTAAAATATAATGAATGAAAATATAGACACTGACATGTTTTATTATGCACAAATACCGCAGACCCGATATTACAAAAACCTAATAAATTCTTACCGTAACTGAGAAAATTGGAAAAAGTTTTTCGATGGAACGCGATGAAATTATTTCTGGTGATTCAGTTATAAAATTTTTCAATAGAACTTGGCGCGAGCTAACAAACGAGTTTCGCAACTACAGAACGATTATGTATGCAGAACGTATTGTTGCGCGAAATAGACTCGTATTCCGAGTCAGTTACATTGGGATACAATTAAAATTCCCCGCAGGTGTCTATATGCGTTTTTGTTTGCAAACGTTTTAGCATTAAATAATCTTATTAAAGTAAAATACCATCGTACGTATCACGAATACAACACAGCTGCGCCGAGAGTCGCTTGAACCTGGCCATGAACCTGAGTGAATTCAGAACCTGTTTGGAAAGTCACTGCTTTACCCATTTTAAAATTCTTCGATACTTTGCGTAGGAGGTTGCACATTTTTTTCGATAACTTTCGTTTAATGCGTTTGTAGGTGCAGACTCCGACGCGATAGTTTCTGATTTGTCTGAGCGCCCGTTGAATGTAATGCCATCGATGGGAACGCGCTTTTCGTTCGAATGTGACCACTCGAATTAGTCATCGTCGAGAGATGTATTTGCATTAATCCCAGTCGATGGAGAAAGTTAAGGCCCTAGGGAAAGTTCGAATGAACCCACTGGCAATAAGCGTGGTCTAAAAACGGAGCCAATAAACTTTACACGGATATTTCATTAATTGAAATCGGCGATAATTAGTTCCTTTCGCATGTTGGGAACTAGTTGCTGTCGTTTTTCAAGTGTGCCATTATGTACGAGTGTTGTAGAACCGAAAGCAGAAGGTTCTCAAGGAGGCGTCGATGTGAATGGTAGCTATTAAATCTAACCGCTATTCAAAAATTGATATAAGAATAACAACGTTTATTTCATACAAACCAAACCTATTTAGAAACAAATTGAAGAAATATCAAACGTTTATTTTTCTACATAATCTCGTCGATGCATTTGGTTCAACGATGCTCTAAACCTTGGATTCCTCTCGGTTGCTCTTCCAACCAGTCGTTTACGGCCGTTATCACTTCATTATCGTCGTAATATCTGGAAGGTATTCTTTTAATTTAGGAAATAAAAAGAAATCACTTGGGGTGAACTCTGGTGAATATACGTCCTGTCCTATGGTAACGTTTCAGTTGTCCGTATCTTCGTTATACAAGTCCGCCTGTAAAAGCGGTCCACCATCTCGGTCATGTAATCTGTCAGTACGTCTGCTTCAGCATGCATGTCGCGTATACCTGTGTATCTGTCGGCGCCCAGGGCGAACCTGAAACACTTATTCTGCGTCGTCTGCAATCATTTGAGGCTCGTCTGGGAAGCCCCAAACCACACAGGCGACGCATATGTCATTGTCGGTCTAACTAAATGTCTTATACAAAAGAACTTTGTTGTCGGTCGAAAGTCTGCTGTTCTTAGCGACTATCGAGTTGATGGCCTTAATGTGTGCATTAAACGCCGTCTTGGTGACGAGTGTTACTCCCAGATATCTCACTGTTATTTTGATTGGGATCACGATGCCGTTGATCCGGGTTGGATTCGGCACCGTCGGTTACGTCGCGTAAATGCCGTCGCGTTTACCTTCAGTTTCCAGTCCGCAAAGTATCGTTCCAGTACGTTCATGTGCATTCCAATCTATCCATGTCCTATGATTTCCGAAAATGAAGATGCATAATAAATGCCCGTATCGTCGGCGAAGATCATCAATGAAGTGTTGACGTGCCTCGGTATGTCATTAATGAACAATGAGAATAATTGCGTCCCAAGGACGGATCCCTGGGGCACTCCTGCTCTTATGAAAGGGGGCGCAGATATGGTAGGATTAAGTCTTGTTTTCATTGTTCTGTCGGTTAGGTGTGAATAGATCAGTCGGATGATTGATAACAGTAGTCCGTAAGTAATCATTTTGAACAAAAGTCCATATATCCATACCGTGTCAAATGCTTTATGCAAGTCTAGCAGTCATTGCCACAACCTGGTATCGATTGCATGCCGTGCGTATGTCAGTAACAAATCGCGCCAATTGTTGTTCTTGAGGAGACCAAGTTCTTCAACTTGGTCCTTCAGTCGGTTGTTTATTACCGACTCCGCCACCTTAGAAAGGCTGCTGAGGAGGCTGATCGGTCTGTAACTTTCAGTTAGGTCACGTTGCTTCCCGAGTTTCAGGATCGGTACCACTACAGCACTTTTCCAATGGCTCGGGAAGTGCTGCAGTTTCAGTATTGCGTTAATGACGTCAGTTGCACAAGGACTTTACGGGACAAGTTCCGAAGTTTAGTGGACCCTGTCTCTTGATTATGTTGAAAGTCTCCCGGGGAGTCACCAGCCGGAGCGGTTCTCCGTCGTCGTCAATGTTATCGTTTCGGCGGGACAAAGAGGTCCTTACGGACTCCACAATGCCCGCATGCGCGTCGGTCATTGTATTTCTCATTGTAATTACCTTCTTTGCATCAATATCGTATCTTTCCTTGAGTTCGGTTTGGATCTCTTCAGCTGCTGCATCTTCTGGCAGCCCGCGAACCACATGATCTCTCAGCATCTCATTAGATGGCGTATAGGTATGAAATTCCGTATCCTTTAAATTTTTAATAAGTTTTCACCTTTATTCGACGTGTGAATGCTCACACGCTGCCTCGTGTACTTGTTTTAATAGTTTTTAGATTTCAACATCTCTTCAATACCTTTTACAAAAGGAAGGAGGTTTACGAGTTTTCTTGATGGCATCTACATTTACGGCGCTGGTTTCTAGCTCCGCAGGTATTGTATTCGGCATCTCATATCCATTTTTAATGGCCAATACAAATTTTTGTTCGTTTGCTTTTAGTGTACATTGTATAAGATTGGTTTCGCTACTACCTTCTGCGACCTCCATCTTAGTAGTTTCTGTCGCTGAACTTCTTGAACTTGGTTTCGGGATCGGAGCGATTTTGGATCTTTTTTTGATCACAATTACCTCGGATGGCGAGGTAGGGCTCATAGGCCGCTTGACAGCCTTGAGTGTCTCAACGGTTGGGTCCACGTTGCACAATGGAAAATGTTAAATTAGTTTTGACTATTACAAACTTGACAGTTGTCAAATTTCAACATTTTCAAAAGCACTTTTCTCGTTTGTGATCAGATGCCAACAACCCAACCCAACCCAACCCAACCCAACCCTTTCTTTTGCAATATAATATAGCTGCACGAACCTCTGATTTTTCCATTTTTAGAATTTCTCAAAACTTGTCTCCTTAGATTCTAAATTATTTGAACAGGTAACAAATGAGAAAACTACAATTGAACCAACGTAACAACAAATGATTAATACTCAATAATCAATGTCACTATATCAGGGACGCTGAATAATGATCTCTACGTATATACAAAAAATTTAGTATATAAAATTGATTCACGATAAAACGTGGATTTCAAGCATTCCGTTTTATGTCTTATTTTCAAACAAGTAATTTTTGTTGTTTTCAAACACGGCGATAACTTGCACATATTTCAAAATCCAATCATCGACTTTGCATTGAATACTCGTTAAATTACACGTGCACATGACTTTCTTTCCGACCGACGTCAGAACGTGTTGTTTTGATAAAATTCTTCCATCGCGTCGAACAGAAACATTTAAATATCACGTTCGCATGCCATTGCAAAAGCCAAGCAATTTATAATTAACCGTTATTGTTAATATGAGATATCGTGGACTCCCAGCGAGCGCATTCTCATGCGCTTAATTACAGAGGAGTTAAAATGCGTGCAGCGCGCATTACCATATCCAACTGAACTGAATAAGTTTGTGATTACGAAGTTCACAGTTCACGGCAAATGGATTAAGTTGGTAGTTTTATGTGAGGATGTCATCGGCGCCTTCACTGCGCGTGAATCATTGTATCCATCCATGATACAATTCCCTGCTCCGAAAGTCGTGCAAGGTTCAGTTCGTAACGAGTCTGTTTCATCTTCTTTTTCTTAAACGTCACATCGCGAGTCGTGTTCACAACGTAACGGATTCGACACGTTTATCTTGTGTGTGCTTTGCATGTGATTCGGGTTTTGCGCGCCGTAATTTATTGTTGCCTCGCTTCCGTTTACGTTTTCTTTGTTTGCGAGCGGTTGAAAGTGAAACGACGAGCTTATGTACAATTTATCACCATTAGTTTTATGCATTCGTCGTTAGTGAGTGAAACGAATTTTGAAATAAGATATAAAAATTATTATCAATTAATAAACTATTGTGAGGCAACTTTCTATTTGGCAATTAATCTTGCTTATATTTTGGGCCCCGAGCTAGTAGCTTTCATGGCTTTTATTAAGTAAGAAAATAAGAAAAAATTTGATAAGGCGTCAATAAATTTCCATTTAAAAAACAAAAATTGACGTTATCTCCCATGAAACGAAAACTTTCGAAAAGATAGGAATAAATATAATGCAAACTAACATACATCTCCATACTTTTATTATATATTAGTTACAAGGGAGTGATTACATCATCTACTGGAAGTAACGTACAAATTACTAACATAAATTTATTATAATAGTTACTTAAATGAGAAGACTAAATCATGCTTACGAGTTTGAACACATGCTTTGTTACAAAATGAACACATTTGGTGTTTAAGCATTGAACAATTTATTATATATAAATCGACTAAAATCTAAATATAGCATAAATCAAAATGACTCCACACAGTTATGTGGATGACGACATAACTAATGTTGTAGGAAGAAAAATGATAGTAGTAACAGTAATAACAAATGGAATCAAATTACGAGTATATAATTGCATTGAGAGGCAAATCTGTAGATGTAGATGCCAGCAACGTATAAATGCTGAAAATTTTACTGTAGCAGTTTTCAATGACTCATCAGTGTTACTGGAAAATATATACTCAGTGACATATAAACTGTACCACCTAGAAGGGGTGGGAATTTTTGGACCAAATTTGGCAGGAATAGTGGACTAGTCCAGGGAAATAGTCGATTAAAATTTGAAACCCAATCATCAAGTAGTCATGGGATTTTTGACGTTTGTGTCATTTTTTAGAGGTGGTGATGGACAAGCAATTATCGAGTCATTTTTTGAATTTGTTCAACTTTTTCGGATCCCGTTCTTTAGTATAAAGCGTTTCAAGTGTTTAACGATGCCTAGAGGAAGGAGACCTCAAGTTTACCAGCAGTTGAGTGACTTTGACCGAGGGCGGATTGTTGGTTTACGAGAAGCAAGTTTTTCGTTTAGAGAAATCGGCAACCGTTTGGGACGGCACCACTCAACAATAATGCGTGTTTATCAAGCGTGGTCTGAACATGGGGTTGAACGTCGGAGAAGAGGCACTGGGGCTCAAAGACGAACCAATGAACGTCAAGATCGCCGCTTAAGACTAATGGCCTTGAGAGACCGATTCTCTACAACTAGATCAATAGCTGATCAATGGTTAGGTGAACAAGGTCGTCCGATAGGCTTGCGAACAGTTTATCGTCGAATAAGAACCTTTGGCTTGCTGTCTTACCGCCCGCATCTTATGCTACCCCTCACTGCTCAACAACGCCAGGAACGTTTGGCCTGGTGCACGGAAAGACTTCAATGGAACTTGGAGTGGCATCGAGTTGTCTTTAGTGACGAATCGCGATTTTGTTTAGGAATGCACGATGGTCGGATGACTGTTAGACGAAGACGTGGAGAAAGGCGCAATCCTGATTTTTCGATTGCGAGGCATGTTCACCGAACTGTGGGGTTGATGGTGTGGGGTGCTATTGTTTACGGCAGTAGGTCACCCTTGCTCTTCATTCGGGGCAGTATGACCGCCCGGCGCTACATTGACGAAGTGGTAGAACCACATGTTCTTCCATATCTTCGAGGGCTGGAAGACCCACTTTTCCAGCAAGATAATGCACGACCTCACGTAGCAAGGGTTTCTCTTGACTTCTTTGAAGAGGGCAATGTTAATCTTTTGCCGCCAAGATCTCCCCATTTGTCGCCCATTGAGCACGTATGGGACATGATAGGTAGAAGATTGAGGAATCTACCGAACCCACCGTTGACAATAGAAGCTCTACGGCATGAAGTACAGGCTGCTTGGGATGCCATACCCCAAGAAGACATTGATCACCTGCTGGAATTAATGCCAAGGCGGGTCAATGAGTGTATCAGAAATAGGGGCGGACCAACACATTATTAAAGAAAAATCAAAAAGATGTCGTGTTTTCTTTATCAAATTTTAATCAATTGTTACCTTAGACTAGTCCAATGTTTCTGCCAAAGTTGGTCCAAAAATTCCCACCCCTTCTAGGTGGTGCAGTTTATATGTCACTAAGTATATTATATTGGGATATTTTTTAGTAGTTTGTACTGCAATAGACTTTCATATTACTTGGCTTTAAATTAACTTCTCAACAATCAAATCAAATCACCTAAAACATGGGTACAATGGATGTTCAATGATTAACTAAGTTTTATTAAATTTTATCGTTTGCTTGATTTGATTTTTAAAGATCCTGAAATGCATAGCTCATTGATGTTGTCTTCGAGATACTTTTTATCCAAACCTTGAAAAAGTACAACTAAAAAATATTAAAAATATTCTTGATCAGATTGTGATTTATCAATAAAAGTGAAATTAAGACTTTCCATTAATGACTTGCAATTTTTTTTAATACAATTTTAACTTCAATTTAAATTTGATATAGTCTTCCTGTTGCTGTGAACAATAAAAAATCGATCTGATCGAGTTTAATCAAACGATTTTAATGGAATAGTAAGTTGTTTACAACTCGATGAATTTATTAATTAGTTTACGTTTACTACCGCAGTTACGTGACCTGCAACCAGTTTCCGATTACTGCTTAAACGCTTTTTAAAATTTATCCTGCTGACTAGGAAGAACACTTAATTATTTAGTTTTGTACTGTGCATTTTGTAATAATGAACTGGTTTTGGGTCGGTGAATTACATTTATAGTACAGACATGAGCTTTCGCGTATCAGTGAATGTTTGAAGAAATATTTATTAAATAAGTTTTAAATATAGACTGCACAATCGTAAGTGATGAATCTTCAAGTACCTGGGACCGGTCATAAAATGCAAATTGTGTCTGCGTTGCCCCCATTGTCATAAACGGAAAGAAAGTTTCCAATGTGCACAAATAGTTTGAATTAAAAAGAAAATGTTAAATTATTTATTTTTCTTGGTATTTCATCAATTCTGTGTAAATCCATCCAAATGTAAATTCACAACAAACTTCACGGAATATTCAACATATACGAGACCTTACATATTTACACAGACTAATTAGATTAGCATTTCGAGTAATGAAATAAATGCAACAAATACACGGCCAGTAACGTGACGCGAGCTATTTGTTTACTTCAATTGCACACCGTTAAGTAGCTACCTTAACCTGCTCAAGGCAATTTACATCAAATTAAAATCACTTCGTCAAAGGTGTGTTTATTACGTAGAAAAGGCAATTGCATATTAGTTTGCGTTTTAAAATATTTTAAATAATTTCAGCGATTGTTAGTTATATTAACATTAATTCTGTGAAAGCTTGTTGTAATTGTAAATGGAACTTAATTTTCAAATTCATACGTCATAGACAATAAGTGATTTTTTCCTGCGGCAAAACTATATTATTTTAAAAGGCTAGGATAGACAGAAAGTTCAGTAAATAAAGTTAATGTTTGCCCTTGTTATTGTTCATCGTGGGAAAATTCTTCGTGAGATAAAATGGAAAATTCAAATTGATCGTGAAAAATTTCGTCGTTTTGAAGAAAAGTTCTCTTTCCTCTGATGCGTTTGGTAATGCTACGAATACAGTACCATCCACGAATATTGCGTAAGTCGGATTTTCCTCAACTGGAATACAGCGTATGTACGAAAATAATACAACACTGGCCCAACATTAATTCCTTGAGATACTTGATCGGGTTGGGTTGGGTCGGGTTGGGTTTTATTGAGTCGGGTTGGGTTGGGTTGGGTTTCGTTGGGTTGGGTTGGGTCGAGTTGGGTTGGGTTGGGTTTCGTTGGGTTGGGTCGGGTTGGGTTGGGTCGAGTTGGGTTGGGTTGGGTTTAGTTGGTTTGGATTGAGTTGAGTTGGTTTGGATTGATTGGGTAGTTTTCTCATAGACGTCGGTAAATGGTAGAATTTTAAATCCAATCCCAAACTAGACCCTGCCATTAAATTTGAATATTTTGAACTCTTCATAGAAACAATACATTTTAAACAATATAACAAACTAAAATCATCAAATGGATCCATCTGAAACTGGGCAGTGTAAGGTTTTTATTAACTAACTTGTAGCCACTTAATATTTCAAACAACCAAAATTATTCAATTTCAACAAATTTTGAGATATTGATAAAAAATGTTAGAGATTAGTGTGAGCTATGGCAAATATTTGTCACATTATTTACTAAAATTGTAAATATTACAAATTCAAACGTAACAACATCAAAAGTGAAAACTGAAAACTGAAAAATCACGAGCACATGATTCTGATAGTGATAGGCCAAAAAATGACGAGACGATGGTAAATGCCAGACAAATTATAACTCCTATTAATATATACTCCTAAAACTTGTATCACAAGTTGGTGGTCTTTTCTACAGGACTTGCACGCAAGGCCTTGCTCGTTTCCTTACCCCATGATGGCTACTTCTATTCTGTAACTGGTTTTAAATGGTTTTATTTTTGACAAAAACGACATGAGAAATATTTGGGTGAAATTGTCAACAAGCTCATCAGTTCTTATTTTGGACCCACGTGCTTTCTTAAATAATAACAATTTCTTAAATGACACCTCAAACGTAATGTCGTTAAAATTTTAAACACAACATATGTAGAATCAATTTAATAACAATAATATATAAAAGAAATCAAAATCTTCTAGTAAGCAAAAATGTTAAATGTCATGGATTTCAAAGGTGAGGCCTAGAATGAGAACATGATAAAATGCTAATGCTTTTCCCGTAAAGATCAGGGCCAACAGCTACTTATCTGGATCAGATTCACATGGTCGCAAGTTTTATTAATCTTTCTTTAAAAGTGATATTTAATGACACAAGGGAATAACACAAAATGTGATTTGTGTCAAACCACCACATTTAATATACTTCGGGATTAGAGGAACAATGTTACAGATTTTCGCAATCAATTAAAAAACCCCATAGCCTAACAGACCTAATTAAATATTTCTATTGATTGACACTATTATAGCAATTTTTATGACAACTAGGGAAAACATTAACCGCTTTTGTTGTAATGAAAATTCTTTGCTCTGAAAACATATTAGTTTTGTTGGAAGGTGTGAAATGATATGAATGTTAAATGTATGAGAATAAGCTTTTACAGATTTAACTCAATTTCTAGTTCGTTATACCCGAAATATTGCACGACTGGCAGGGCGTACAAATAATACAGGTACAGGACCAAGGCGGAGGCTGTAATTATCGCGAAACAGATCATCGGGGATTAACAAAGAATGACAAGTAGTAGAAATGGCAGAACGAGACAGCGAGGACTACTCCACGGATGAAAGTGATAGGAAGAGAAAAACAAAAACAAAAAAAGTAGAAAAATCGCAAGAAAACTAATAAAGGATCAGAAAGGCGTGAAAATGGAGAAAATCGAAAATTAAATTAAACTAAATAGAGAAGAACATAGGACCTTTAATGAGGAAATAACGAAAAAAAAGCAGTGAATGAAATTTTAAAAATATGGACATAAAATAAGTAAGTGAAAGAATTAAAAAAGAAATGAGGGACACCAATAAAAAAGGGTTGAAAATCCAAGCAGAAAAATAATGTGATAATGTATGGATGTAAGATGGATACAAATAACACTATTACTTTGAAGGAGGGTATGATTCATTTTTTAAAGCAGCACATGGGCATAAACGAAAATAGGAGAGCAAGTATGGGCGACCGAGCTGGAAAATGAATTGGACAGAAATATGGTACTGAAGAATAAAGCCATATTGGAAAATCTTAAAGAAATAAGGGTTTTTATTAATAAGGAGGGACTTATTATCCTGGCGCACTCAAAGGACCTACAGACGGAAGCAAAGTATAAAATAACAATTCCGGCAATACAAGTAACAAAACAACGTGGCCGTAACAGAGCTGTAGAAGTATATATTTTTAGTTTTTAATTTCGAAAAGATTGAAATATGCTATTGTGAAGTTTACGGCAATAATGAAAGAGTATGCCGTCTAAGGTTGGTGAGTGAATAAAGATGAAAATGGTCGTGTTTTATGAAACGATTGAAGAACTTTATGATACACTCTCAGATGAAGATATGACTATCACTTGGAGTGTGATACAGGATAGATTTAAAAGAACGGTATGAAATGTTAGATCACACAGGGGAACCCAAATGGACTCGGCCACATTTTAGTGAGTAGTGAGGATAAAAATCCCAGAATTTAAAACAAGTACAAGAGGGTACCAGAAGGTAGCGAGAGCAATCAACAAAGAAACTTTCAAGCAAGAGAAGCTAAAAATATTATACCGGAGGGGAGTAGACGAGAGTTGCAAGATAGCCCTTCAAGAGCGATAAATGGAAGTAAATGTTGTAACCGAGAGCTAAACAACATTGGTTTAATATGTACAGGAAGCTAGACAGTAGATGTGAGAGATTAATTCGCTACTTTTAAATCCATTGGCTTTCGGGGTAGCGGTTAACGCAATAATTGTATTTTGTGATCAGGCCCCAGAACCTGTCTTCTTAATAGATACAAATCCAGTTGTTATTATGGCGCGATATCACTTATGGACACGATAGTAATTTTAATTTGGTGATCCCCTTAGTACGTGCACGTTGTATAAATTTTGGTCGAATTAACAAACTAACCGGAATGCTTGCAAAAATGCGCCTGTCATAAATGCGGCCTCCGCTTAAACAAATCGTCGTCGATGTCGTCAATATCCACGGCGTCCGTATAACCAGAATCGTCGTATCTGGACCTGTCGGGCGTCCTCGTGCACCGACTGCCGCCGGTGGGACTCCTCGCCGTCAACCGCAGCACCGGATCGTCGTACCGCCTCGACACGACGGTGAAGTCGTGGTGAGCGTCGACCAACTTCTGCAGTCTCGATATCAGTTCGTAATCGGGCATCGGCAGCACGCAGCCGAGTATCTTGGCGACGGAGCCCTTGAAGCTCTGCAGCTGCGCTTCTCTCCTGTTGATTTCCGTCAGCGTGTCTTTCACTCGGGCCAGCTCGTCGCGCAGGAGATTCATCGAGTGCTCGCACATGCTGCGCTCCTGCTCGATCGTTTCGCCGGTCGCGCGGACTTGGTCTTTGAGGACGGTGACTTTGCGGTTGTACTTGGTTCGTAAGGTCTCCGATTCGACGAGGCGCTTTTGGAATTCTTCGATTTTTCGCGCTCGCTCCAAGGCGGTTATCTGAAATTAAAAAAAAAACTGTTTAAAATTCAAAACTGACAGATAATCACTGCATGTTTATTAAGATTGCATAAAAATATGTATTCATGAATGTTACATTTAAGGCCGCCGTAACATTCTTATGACGGTCATTGGGACCTTTCTTTCTTGCGTTATTTATAGACATATTTATTAATGAATAATTAATACTACTCGCTCGGTTTTTACCTGAAACACGATAATTATGTCAAGGTGTGTTTACTAGCAAAAAAAATAAAATCACCTTGATATGTTTCATGTCCTCGACAATTTGTTCATCCTTCTTTCATATGGGTACATAAAATACATTCTAATGAGGAGAATAAAAAATGATAAATTTGATAAATGAAGATTTTATTAAAAATTATTTCGTTTTTCTTCGTTTTTTTTTTTTAATTAAATTGTATATGGCATGTAAACAATTTAAGATCTAATTGGAGCGACGTTTCAACGAAAGTCGAAATCGCAAATACCTTATAATCCGCGGCCTCGGCGAGTTGAGCGTTCAAATCCCTGGTGTGATTCTTCGCGTCGGCGAGTTGCATCTGCAGCCGGTCCACTTGTTTCATCAGCTTTTTGACTCTTACGGCCGCCTCGTCCCTCTCGCTCAGCAGCAGGCATTTCGTTTTCGCGTTGTCCTCCTGAAGCGCAAGTTTCCTACGCAACAGATCCAAATGCAAGTCCTTCCGCTGCACTTGTTCGCGCAGAGTGCGCACTCGCCTTTGAAGCTGGTACGCCACGGCGGTCTAGACAAAAATCACGGGCTTAAAGCCTCCGCGGCCGATTCGAAACGAGCGTGAACTCTAATTTGAATTGCAGTGCAAACGGAGAGCGTGCCGTTATTGTTTCGCATTAAAAATAATGCGCTTCCGAGATTTCGTTCGTTAAAATTAATGCGGGGATTTTTCCGTGAAATCGAATTTTTGACGGGAGTGCTATTTTTGCATGTTCTAGTGACGACGTGCAATTACGAAATAAGCAGTCGAAAAATTCTTCAATAAATATTTTTGTTGGAATATGCACTTAATTTGTTAACATGTCGTTGGCAATTTTCTAAAAATACACGTGAACTAAGATTTGGCAAAGAAAGTTGGTCGAGGTGCGGAAATACGTTGCAGTCTTAATTTAATACGTTGTAAAAGAAAGTTTGCAATTAACGTTTAATACGCCCGCTCTCTCAGTGCCTTGTTTTATAAACAAACATGTGTTTAAATTACGCAGATATTTATTGCATCATCCAATTTACTTCACGACTTCAACAACGACTTATAACATTTAAATCGTTTTATTATTTGCGATGTAGTTCTCGGAACTCGACCATTTCCGAATTTAAAGTACTGAAAATTGTCGTCGCAATTGTAATTCCAATTAATAAATTGAAAAATTCAATTTTGAGATTACTTACAAAAAGTGATCAATAACAATTCTAACTTTTTCTATGCCCCCCCATCCATTGACCATTGTCCTCCACCGTCCTGGATTTTCGACGACTACCTACTTTCTCTTTTCCCGTTTCTCAGTCATCATGTACCCTCTTTGCTAGTTTTTCTTCAATTCTTATCACGTTTCTTAAATATTTCACTTGATTTGTTGTATTGTTATTTATTTGTGTTATATTCGTTATAAAAATCGTTTTATATTTGCAAGGACTAGGTGCCTACGCTGGTAATTTATCCCTCGGTATGTTTGTTGTGGTTCAAGACTCACTCCCATACACGTGCCCGATCTAATCCAACCCAGTCCACTTGGTCATGAAGTCCATAGATTCGAGTTTTATAAATAAATGACAATCATTGACCCAACCCAACCTAATCCACTCCTCCCTAACCCAACCCAGCACAATTCGCTATAAAGTCGTTTTTTTATAAATAAATGACAGCTATTAATCCAATCGTAACGTAACCCGACTCAACTCACTTGGCCATAAAGTCATCCATTTTATAATAAATGACGACCATTGACTTTACCCAACCCAACCTAACCGAAACCAGCACAACTCAAAGTTTTATAAATAAGTGATAACCATTGACCCAACCCAATCCAAACAACTTGGCCACAAAATCGTTTTTTTATAAACAAATCCAACCCATACGAACCTAACTCAACCCGCTGATAAATTTGCAATTGCAAAATTTGCAAACCCAACCCACTTGGGCTTGAAATCCATAAAGCCGCGTTTTATAAATAAATTACAACGACTGACCCAACCCAACCCAATCAAATCCAACCTAACCTAAACCGGCATAACCCCCTTAGAATTTACTTGGCTTGTTTTTTCCACATTTTTTTTTGTTTTATTAATTGCATATATTTATTAATTTCCTTTTTTGATCGTCTAATCCCTACTTTGTGCTTTTACTTGTGGGCTTTCTTTTTAATTCGCTTCGAATCGTTGACTTTCTTTCTTTGTCCTGAAGGTGTCTTCTTGTATTTGTTTTTGTCTTTATTTAATTAAATTTAATAATTTTATGTTTCGATTTCATTTAATTCACGTTTAAATATTTTTTAATAATAAATCTTATATACTCATGTGGTGTCCTTCAACGTCCCCCTGTTTTATTGTATATTCTCATCCATTTCGAAACTGATATCCAGCCTTGCCACATGTTCAATGGATTTAACTCCCCATTTATTAATTAGTTTTAAGCGTGACAATGTCTTATGAACGAATTACGTTTTGCACAACGAAGCGCGAAGAGTGTACGCAACGTAATAATAACAAGTGAGACAGAATATTACAAACCAAAATGAAATGTTTAAATACAACGGTGTCAATTAAGTCAAGAAAAACGTATCCAGCCAATTTTAAGCGGAATGATATGTTACGGTTGTTTGACGGTTGTTTGGTAGTCAATCAATGACAATGATCAAGGACAAGGATTGCATTGGAAATAGGACGGTAGTTTTAGCAACTTCCAAATGATTTCTGCTAAATCCAGGTTAAACGGGCTAGTGTTCAAGATGCGCCGTTTTTTATACGTAGTTCTTATCCTTGATCAGACATCGTTTTCTGTTTTTTCTGAGGACTTTTTTTTATTAAGTCTTTGTTCACGTTTTCCTTTTGCAGTGTTTTCCAAAACACTGTTATTTTGTATTTTCTCTCCCCATTACACTCGTAATGCTACTGGGAATAAGGGGATGGAAGGTGATAACAATAAGCAATAAACGAAGTGGCCAGATTCAAGGTAGAGAGAGCAATGTAATTTCAACGCTCTTCAAAGACCCGGAGGTAAGCGTTGGAAAATACAGCAAAACACAGGACGTAACAAAATGAATCAATAAAGCCATAACAAGAAAGCACACAGGAACGAGAAAATCATCGATAAGGAATGTAGGCTGGGGAAGCAAGGGACGAAGTGCATGGGCAAGAATGAATAAGACTTTCGATATGAAATGAGATGATACAAAGAACGTTGGGAAAGGCAAAAAACAACGTCTGAGAGACCTGGAAGAAGTGAAAAACCAAAAAGAGGAGAAGATAAATAAAGACAAATGATTATAACTGATAGATGATTATGAAAAAAGTAGCTTCCTGAAGGACAGCAATTATAATACCAATAATAGTGGCCAGACTGGATGAAGAGGACAAAGGGGCGTTACCTGAAGGGGAGGTAGGAGTTGGAAAGACAGTGGAACGAGAGACAATCTATAGATGCTCAACTATATAAGAAAAAGAAGAGAAGTTTGTAGATCTGGAGGCAATTTTTGACATGGCAGATGGAAAATTAATAGCAACTGCAATGACAAGGGTGGGGATGCTGATCTAAGTGGCACAAATGAAACATAGTGAAGGTAGACGAATGCATGTAAGGGTATCTAGGATATGTTGTGAGAGAGAGTACACAAAGCATATATACGGGAAAGCGAGAGGGTAGGAGAGGTTGGAGAGGCGTCTGTTGGGCAAGAGAAGGTGCAAGTTTAAAGAAAGGTTGCTAATCTGGAAGACGGTGTGAGGAGTATATTGATATATGGGGCAGAATTGTTGCAAGGAATACTACAGGAAGTGAAAAAGGCACTGAACTTGGAAAGGTTAGCGCCGGAATACATAGTGCGACAAGAGGCCGAAAACGAAAGGAGGTCTATGCAAAGAAACGAGTGGTGAGATATGAAATCAAACGAATGTCGGGAGAACAAAAAATTGTAAACAGGGTGAAAAAGGATTGATTTGTTTGATTTATTATCGCAAGTAGTTCTTCATTGTTTGTGGTGCCCATTAGTTCGTCTATACCAGTACCTTTTTTTATTTTTTTCAGTGTGTTCTTTACTTCACTGTGCTTCTCCACTTTCGATGTGTTCTTGACTAATATTTCCAGAGCCATAATTACTCACAATGGCATATAGTCGCACTAGTAAATCGGAGGCTGTGGTTGAAAAAATAAAATAAAATAAATATTCTTCTTATCACACAGCACTTTATTACTTATTGTTTTTCTGCTGAAGACGACAACATACTTGTCAAAATATATATTCAGATTGAATGAAATGCTGTGTGGTAAGGGGAATTTCCACAATTATATATTTTTTCACTTTACTAAGATACAAAATCTTTGCAAACTGGGTCATCACGCGTCTATTTAAAGAGCGATAATTTGATTTTCCCTATATTTTTAATTTGGAATTTTGGAATTTGGCTTTGGTTTGATTTTTAACTGTATAATAATTATGGCTTTATTTAGTTTAGTTGGAGGTGGTTACTGTTTTAAATTAGTTCTGCTTCTAACCTGAATATGCAAATTAGATATATGGCACCTATTAATATATTTAATCCACATCTCCTAGGAGGCTCTGGGACTAGGTTCATCTTATAGATTTGTAAATGATTCATAAGTTGCGTTAATATTTCGGCATATTATTACTGCACCTAAATTATTAATGCTTTTCGTGTAACTACCGCCATTGTAAATATTTTATCATGTATTCTCGCAATTTCATAGTTCCAGTCTAATAAGCATGCAATTAAATTTTAAAAAATCTAACAGGATGTCCATGATGCGTCCAACAAAAATATTTATTGCTAACGAAACGTTACGTCGCCGTTGCCACAACTGATAATATCTTTTCGCGAAAATGACATCACGGTGACGTAACGCACCTGGGCGTGATCGCGATCGCAAATTAATAAAGAAATACCAATGCAAGAGAACAGACGGAGTGGGCTTACTTCACGGCTCGGAACATCGTGAAACGAGCGCTCACGACGCAGACGCGGTAAAGTTCCATATCCACAACAAAGTAGCTAAGCACCCAAAACACACATAAGGAATCACATCGGGAATTTTGTTTTTTTTTGTTATACCGAAAAATGTTATACCTTATCGACCAGCTTATCGCTCTCGAGCCTGGCGAGTTGCTCGGCGCGCAGAAGTAGCGATTCCGTGTGGAGATCGACCCCAATATCGTGGGATATTTCTTCCATGTTGAGCGCTCTCGCGAGCCGTTCGAGGAAATTCATGAACTGAAATTAAAAATTTAGACGATGAAAAATTTCCGTGTGCTTCTCACCGTTGACTTGTCTCTTTTCAAACCGTCCCTGGCCATTTCGCAGGTGTTGATCTCGGCGTCGAACTTGTGCAGCTTGGACTCCAAGTGGCATTTTTCGTCGTCCAGCGCGCGAATCCTCGCGTTCGCTTGCTCGCACATCGAAATGTGTCGGCTCAATTGGGTCGAGTCGTGGGATAATTTTTCCCGCAACGCTTCCACTTGCTGAAAATTACGAAACATCATAATGTCCGATGAAACGTGCCCTAATTACCGCGAATCTGTCCTTGTTTTCGGCCAAGATTTCTCGGACGCGTTCTTTTATCGCGCATTCGGTCGACTCGACGAAACAACCGGGGTTACTCAAAAGTGCCGACAATGATTCGATGAACTGTCGGTAGTCGTGGTGCATCCGGTGGCATTTTTCATCGCGTAACTTCAACTCATCTGAAATCAAATGAAAATAAATCTAGGAATAAAAAATCAGACTTTTCTACTCTTGGCGTTCTGGTTTTTAAGACTTTTTATGACAGTTTGGAAAAAAATTAAGACATCCTTGTATTAATTAAGGAAGTCGATTATAAAAACGATTTGTCTGATCAGCGCAATTGATAAATTTATCGTTTCGATTATTATAAAATGTGATTTTTGATCCCAGTCGATTGTTGATAAATAGTCGCCAGTCTCACTTACCACGTAACTGGCAAATAGTTGACTCCTGCTGCGCAATGTTACCGCTCGCCGATCCCAAAGTTCGCGTCGACGACGCCAATTTGTCCTTCGTTTCGATGAGCTCTCGTTCGGAAACCCTCTGGTGCATTTCGAGCGCTTCCTTTTCCTGTCGCAGTCGATCTAATTCCAAAAGTTGCGCCGCAGATTGCCTTTGTAAGCATTCTTTATCGGCCGAGGCCCGCTCTAAAGTTTCGCGACTCGTTCTCAATTCCAATTCGACGGTTGCGAGTGTGTCGTTGCAAGTTACGGCACGATTTCGCAAACGACTCGTTTCCTGAAAACGTGCCTCCTATTTACAACAAATCGGTTGATTTTCGAATCAAGTGTAACGCGAGTATAAATCATTTGTGTTCTTAAACATAAATAAAACGTAGATGAAAATTAATAATAATGATAACGTTACAAAAATAATAACAAGGCCAGTTCGGATATCGCAGTAACTATGAAAAAAGTAAATAGTACACAAATCGCATTCATCATTTATATGAAGCAGTGCATTTTGAAAAACATTTCTAACCTGAACCAACTCAGACGCCTTATGAACCAAAGCTTCAGCGGACGTGTGGGCGCTTTCACAAACATCAGCGCCCAGCGCCACCGCCAATCTCCTCACCAGATCTTGGAAGGCGTTCCTCGCGCTATCCTTCTTCTGCTCCTCTGCGGCAAGATCCAATTCAAGATTCCTCACCTTTTTCTCCAAATCCTTCCCTCTTTCCTCTTGATATTTGTTGTCCCTTTGTAGCGTCTGCACGGCGATTTCGTTTCGTCCTTGAGCGGCGTACAAATTTCGCTCTCGCTCTTCCAATTCGCACAATCGCTTCTTCAGCGACGAAATTATTGAATTCTGCCTGGCCGCCTGTTCCCTCAGCTGGTCCGCCTCGACTTGAAGCTCCATGCATCGCTGTTCCCTCGTCCTTAAGTGGCACTTCATTTCGTTTAATTCTTCACCGAGTCGTTCCTTTTTGTACTGCAGCGCGGCCAAATCGCTCCTTAACGATGTCGCTATATCTATGTCAGCTTCCATCTGCAATTACATTCAAATAAATCGAGTACAAAATAAATCGTATCGTAAAAATTACGGAAAATGAAATCACTTACAAAGCCATGGTTCGCTTGTCGAAGCAGGAGATTTGATTGAACGTCTCGCAAGGAAGTTACCAATTTTGTCTTAAACTAGGACGGGTTCGTGATGCATATTACGTGATACCGCACGGCCACCGCAGTTTGAAGTTAGTTGATCAATCGTCTAAATATAGGTATGCAGCCGATAACGTGATGGGGGTTGCAAAACGTCCGTGCAGCTTGGATACCGATCCCGGGCACGCACAATATTTGATCAATGGGAATGGTAATTATTGTGTTGGGGAATTTCGGGTTATGGTTACGACGTTATTGTTACATAAATAAATTATCGTTGTGGTAATAAATTAATTTAAGTTAAATGATCGACCACTTGTATCTGTGAGGTTGACGTTTGGATTTTATGGTTATAATAGTCCATATAAAATTATACATTATATATGGTCCTGGCTATGTTGTTAAGAAAGAAAATTAATAACAACAAAATTAAAATTGATACCATAATAAAAGGAAACAAATTAAAGGACGTATGTAAAGAATATATTGGACATGGAGACAATCACACGTTGGCGACAAACATTACAAACATTTTCGGAGTAAAATAAAATCAAAATATTTTTTCCACCCGTCGCAACAATGTTGACAGACGTGCGCCAGCAATAATTAGAAACCCTTTCTTCACAAGAAACTTAGTAGACAGGTTAAATGTCGAAACATTTCTTGCTTTTGTACGGTGAGGCAAAAAAACGTTTTTTGCAATAAAAACTTCATTTTCTTAAAATTAAAATAACAAACAACAAATAACAGTGATAAGGACCTCTGGTAATAACATATTTAATTGCTTTCGAAGTGTCCAGACGTTTCCGAAAATTTTCAACCGCGCCACGCAACTCCTTCGGCGGGCAATTGCTTCAGTGACTCAAAACTTTTGTGGGGCTTAGCACAGGTCCTGGCCTCCAGAATTGACCAATTGCTGTAGTCCATCGGGTTGAGATTTGGCGAGTAGGGCGGCCATTCCTCCTTAGACGTGGGTTTTGCAACACTCCTGGGTTGTTTTTGCTTTGTGAGCCGGCGCGGAGTACTGTTGAAACGTCCAATGCGCATCGCCGAAGTGCTGTTGGGTCCAAGGAAGTACAACGGCGTCGAGAATGTCGCGGCGGTACACTGTTGGTTGATTTTGACGATTTGATCCACGAAAACGAGTGGGGTCTTGCCACTGGCACAAATTCCGCCCCAAACCATGGCTTAGGATTTTGAGGGTGTTCGATGATGGCCGAGATGCCGAGAGATTTTACGGACCAACTGTTGTTTTATGGTTGTGGGCCTGTTCAACCGTGAACAGCTTCTAATCAGTGAAAACGCTTCGCTCCCAGTCCAGAGGTGTGAGCCGCACTCGCTTGTTGTCATCGGTGATGAGCTGAACTTTTTTGTGCTTGTAAGGCTTGAAACCGAGGCTATTCGGTTCACCGATCTGTTGTTGATTCCGGTCAATTTTCCTCATTGAGACTCTTGAATTTCGCCTGACGCGCTCTCGGATGAGCTTCCGGTTCTTGGCGGTCCTGACGGTCCGTTATCGGCCACTTCCTGGACGGCGGCCATCGTGACCAAGCGCCTTGATAGTTTGGGAGACAGTCGCTGGCTCGATGCCGAGCGTGCGCGCAATCTCACAGTTGCGCTTTTTGAGCTCATGTAAAGCTAAAACTTTTGCACGCTGATTACATACAAAAAAAAAATACCGACCGGATATAAAATAAAATTAATTAATATACTTGTAGATTAAAATATGGGCAATACAAGTAAAAAAAAACATAAACAGAAAAATCAAATAATCATGTTAGGACACGAACAAACTTGACGGCCGTTTTTTGCCTCACCCGGTATATGATCTGTTTGTTTTGTATTTATTTGAAACGAAACACGAACATACACACTTTCGTTACAACCCAATCAAACTAAAGTCAACACAACCCAACCGAACTCAACCCAAACACAATAAACCCAATCATTTTGGGTACAGAATCAAGTCCAATCGACTTGATATTATTGGCGACAATCGATTAATTTTTTCTTTTCATCAATGGAGTTGGGTTGGGTTTTATTTGTGTTGCAACCACTTGCGTAGCATATACGTTGGCGATTTTTTCCATCATTGAAGGTTGGGTGTCAATTAATTTGCATGTGGCACCATCAGTTTACACCGTTTTTTAACAGTGAAAAATAAACCCTTTCGTAACATTCCGACACTAAACCATAACAAGGTGTTTTGATTTTCATAAATTATTCAGAACCACCTCATTTCATAACATGGTGGTAAAATCAAGAAATAAATTGTTATAATTTTGCATTTTATTATGGTAATTCCACAACTAAACTTACCAATTTAAGGTGCGAACATTTAGAATTAAAAAAATGCTATGAACTAAATCTTAGAATTATAACTCACACAAAAAATCGAAAGCATCGCTCGTTGTAAACATTCCTTTGCACAAAAAAAAATTAGAAGTCAAAAATTTTATTTCAAACATCTTTTATTCCCAATTTGTTATTTCTGTTACTACAATATTTTGATGGTCACACCTTTTTCCATGTCTTTGTACCCATCGCCAATCCAATAACAATAATAGTCATTCGTGTCTTCCCTCTTTCATTTCCTTCCATGGCGTTCTATAATTCATCTTTTTCTCCACGCGAATATTTATATTTTCCACTATATTCCTCATTTCTTATTCTCCTTTCTTCTCCAATTTTCTTGTCATCTACTTTCTCGCATTTCCTGCTTCACTTATCAATTCCTCAATTCCCTCCACAATTTTATCTCATATTTCAATAATTATCTTAAAGTATCTAGTATCTGATATTAGGTTATGAGGATTTTGTGGCGTTTCCCTTATTTGTCTTTTCTTTGATATTTTTTTACTACCATAGGATTCTGAATTTTCTTTTCTTTGTGTGATAACTTTCATTTTTGACATTCTGACCTATATTTGCTTAAAATCTAAAATCGAAGCTATTGTTTTTATTGTAGTTTGGTTCTTTGGTGCTCTCTGGCAAATTTCTAAGGCACCCTATGCGTATTACAAATTTTTATTTCTGCTGTATGCAAATTCAATACTTTTTCAAATCCGATTTCAAATAAGCTCGCATTGAGCTGCTTTGTTGTTGTCATTATAAACTTCACGATGACGTCTCTTACATTTATTTTCAATTAAATCCCAGGTGTTATTATATTTCAATTCTATATATTTCTACAAAGAGTGAATTGCCAAAATTTTGATATTTGTTTGAAGTTTGATCGGAATTGATAGCTTGTATTTCCAAAGTCAGTATGAAAAAAAATCTTCTTGATATGTCAAAATTACAACTTCTCTCTAAAATATGACGACTAATTTTTTAACGTTATACATTGGGTTGGGTTGGGTTGAGTTGGGTTGGGTTGGGTTTCGATTATGTGAGCCCCTTCGTTTAGTGCTCATTATTACGAAAAGACTAATTTTAGTGATAGGTTAGGTGCTAAATATTACCATGCTTAATAATAATAATAATAAATAATAACCGTTGAATCACTTAGTTGGTGTTGTCAGGGATGAAAAATTCGATTAAATTTATTGTCACATGTGTACATTGTTGTACATGTGCCTATATAAATAAACGCAGGTTATTGCGAAATAAATGAATTGCGTAGTTATAAAATCACATTGCCAAACATAATCAAATACATAAACAATCTAAATACAAACAATGGCAAACGCAAACATGATAATAGGCTGCCTTCTAGAACACCTACAATGTTGGTTGCATAAATTTTGCGTTATTTAATTCTCATTTATTTTCATAATCGCTCATATACGTAACATAATATAATAAATTCTATTTACGAATTACGAAACAACGGTCATTGTTGAAAATAAATTGTCAAGTGGAAACTATGTTGTGGTGAACAACTGTCTGGGCGCTTGGTTGGGTAGCTAAGTACGTTTAACTTTAATATTACAACAAATTTTTGATGATACGCGTAACGTACATTAACCAATAGTTTTTTAACTGAATAAAATCGCATGGCCAAATAAACCGACATGCAAATCGAACGAAAAATGGGGTCAATGGAACGCCGCCAAAGTAACCAATTTAACCAGCAACGCCAAAATACATTGTTTTCGCGACGCCGCTAAGTGACAAATTGTGTACGGATCCCTGCACTTTTACTAACCTCGGGTTCTTTGCAGAGAACTTCGAATACGCGCCAGTCTTCTTCCGTCTTTCCCGGCTCCTCTTCAGCCATGTTTAACCGGAAGCGCGATTTTTTCTTCCATTAGTGCCGCAACCGGCGCGGGTCGTTTTCTTCGTTCGTTGCTGGATGTGCACACGAACTTCAACTTGAATTCGCATCGCAAGAATACACAAACCGAGTCACGTCATCTGCGCTCGTATAATCGATATATCCAAGGAGTCCTGTAACGAAGGAACGCGGTCAATTTCATACTCGCAGGTTTCACGAAAACACCACACGAGAATCCTGTAGAAAGGATCGAATTGTTAGATGAGTTCGTTGATGGATTTATTTAGTTTTATAATTAAATTTGCTATGGATTTTTAAATTTTCGAGTTTTGTTGTTGTTTTTTGCCCTAATTTATTATTTTTTTTATTACATATCAAAAATTAATTCTTTTCTATATTAGATAACTTTATACCAATTCGTCGAATGTTTACAAAAAGTCGATGATGAACAACAAATAGATTTGTTTATTTATAACTCCTTTCTGTTATTTCACCATATTTAATGGAATTGCGTTTGAAAAATCAGATTTTTTTTTCTGAAAGGAAATTACTATTTGTTTGTCATACATTCGAAACAATTAAGTTAAGTTTGTGGTCGCGTTTTAACCAAATTAATTTAGATTAATTTTGGATTCATAACAAAAAATTGTTCGCTTTATCCGACAGTTTCCATTTTACTCTTTTATGCGAGAACTTTCCCATCGCGAATTAAATTGAAGCGCAGTAGTGCATAACGCGTATTTATTTAAAGGTAATCGGTGCCCTTTAATCAAGAATAGACAACAAATTAATTGGCACGGCCGCAAACTGCATCTAATTATAAATTAAAATTGGAAATGATCTCGTCAGTTCTGTTTCGAGCATATTGAAGTGATGGTAGCTAGGCTATATCGCGTAGCGTCCAAAGTTGCAACCCTAGTAAGTCGAACGAAAATTTCTACTTCCATATTTCACATTAAGTGTAATTTCCTCATTTGTCCACATAATAAATTAATTTATTTATTTAACGAAAATTTTAATTTTTGGACACCACGATTGGCGAAAAATTCATTAATATTCATCATATTCAATTACTTAACAAAATGTAATTTTTTTAACATGAAAATTCGAATTGAGTTTTTTTTTGTATTTTTTTGGTCAACGCATGTGACATAACATATGTGGGCCACTGTGCTGTTTCTTACTTTTTTCTTTTAATTTAAGAACTGCTTCTTACGGCAAACCGAACGCCGTATATTCTTAAATACATTCCACAAAGCAAGATCCAATTCTACCGCGGCATGGCCGCCACCTAACCTGCTGAAAAACTACGCCAAATTTCAGCGTGACGATGGAGTACCCGTTTATTTGAAAGGAGGGGCGGGCGACAAGATGCTCTTCGGCGTCACAGTCGTCCTGATAGCTTTGGGAATGCTGGACGGGTTCTACACGATCTTCACCATGGCGTTCCCAAAAAAGAAGGATTAAAAACAGAAAAAAAGAGTCTATTTATTATAGGATATTATAATTTGCCTAATCAGGATTATTTATTCATGCGATAATTGAAGTTATTTATCAGTTGTTGAGATGTGTGGTCACACAAATAAATTAATTTGAAATAATTTTGTGTAAAAACTACCCAACCATGAATTGTGTGAAATTGTAAATTTTTTATTTAATTGTTTCTACAAAAGGAAGTGAAAGATAAACTACACAATTAGAATAGAGATATAAAGATAAACCTTACATGCAGTAAGGTAACCCAACCCAACCCAACCCAACCCATGCGACTATAGAGGCCAAAAATTAAGCCGAAGAATGATTTAGCGATTTCGTTCCGTTACATTAAGTAGAAGGAAACAATATTGTTCAATAATTCAGTAATATAATTAACCTTATTTGTGTAGTGATCTATACACAGTGAGGTTTCAAGAGTCGCTTCATACATAGGTGCAGAACAAGCATACACATGTTGATTCCTACGACGGTGTAGCTGTAACCCAACCCAACCCAACCCAACCCGAGCCAAATATCCAATAACGATGTCAATCTTTTTTGAATCGATATAGTTTGACGTTCCTTTCAAAATGCATAGTATGTATTTTCTTAAGTCCATATCAATTTTGCTCTCAATTGCAGTTCAACAGACAAACATAATAAAAGCAAACGCAAGATATTTAATTGAGAATCAGACATTTGTTATAATAAATTTATTGAGAGAACTTGAGTAAACTTACCCTCATGATTACCAGAATTATCGTTTAAAGAATTATGAAAAATTTCAGAAGCTAAGCTAACTGTAACGATCAGGTACTTAGTTAATGGTAACAGCTTTGAGGATTTAAATTTTTCAAGGCCAATTTCACTCCAGTTTTTGCAACAATCTGTTTAAAAATTATTAGACTACTGCATTGTTATCAATTGTCTTTTGGAGATCTTGGCCCAGATCGAATATGCCGTAACAAGAATATATCGAGAATCCATAGAAATCGAAAAACGAAAACACACCATGAAGAAACGAAATAATGCTTTGCAACACGATTTCTTTTTATATTTCAAACTGTAATATTTATTTTTTATTGCGAGATAAAAAACATTACATTTGATTTATTTCTTCAATAACGAACACCAGCACTAATATCAACACCAATACAAACATTAATACTAACACCAACACCTACGTTAACACTAACACCGCTTAATAAAACATCTTTATACTTAAATTCAATTCAAATATCGCGCGCTTTTGTGGGGAGGGACTTAACTATGTCTGTGTGCCGAATGGAGTATAGATATTGTTTTATATTTTGGTGGAAAGTGCATATCTACAGTTGGCTACCCGTATATGACATAAACTGTCATAAAGCAGCTGATCGTCGTGTAAATAAATAAACGTCAATTTTAGGTTATAGCTGCAAGATGGAAAACAACATCGTGTTCCACCCCATTATAAGTTCTATACAGAAAATAGCACTGTATGAAACCAAATCGGTATTCCGTATGCCCTTCCACTTTCGCATCATTGAATGGCTCCTTTCAGAACTTCTACTTGGTGGGATCCAACAACACGTTAACGAGATTCCGCGTACTCAAAATAGACAGAACCGAACCGCGAGAATTGGTCATGTACGACGACAAAGTAGAATACACGCAAGACGAAATCCACGATCTCGTCAACATGATCGAGGCGAGCAACAGGCAACGGGCTGGTTTCAACACCGCAACGTCCGCCTTTGGTATAATCGGTCAGTTAAATGCATTTTTCACGACACTCGTTAAGTTGTAATTTCTCAGGATTCATTAGATTCTTGGAGGGTTACTACATAGTCTTAGTGACCAGACGGCGAAAAGTCGCTTATGTCGGCCACCACACCGTCTACAAAATCGAACACACGACAATGATATACATTCCGCATGATTCGGTTCGACTCTTGCATCCCGACGAACCCAGATATTTGAAAATGTTCCAGAACATCGATTTATCGAGCAACTTTTATTTCAGTTACAGTTACGATCTGACGCACACTTTACAACATAACTTGAGCCCGCCGACGCAAATCATTCCTAATATAATCGACGAATTGGAGTGTACGTATAAACAGAAGGACGATTTGTTGAAATCATCGATGTTTTCGGTCAACAACACCACCGAACGTCAAAATTTCGGAATTCGGACCAAGCCGCACCGAAAATTCGTTTGGAATTCGCATCTGTTGCACAAAGTCGAGAAAGAATTGCATCCCGATTGGATCCTGTACATAACGCACGGGTTCGTCGGTCAGTCAAACATGAACATATTTGGACGGTCGGTCTACGTTACTTTGATCGCAAGAAGATCCAGCAAATACGCCGGTACGAGGTTTTTAAAGCGAGGGGCGAATTTTCAAGGCGACGTTGCAAACGAAGTCGAAACGGAGCAAATTGTTCACGATTCTGGGGTCTCTTCGCTCAATCAGTGTCACATTACATCGTTTGTGCAAATGAGGGGGTCGATCCCCGGCCATTGGAGGCAGGAAATGGGGAAAATCGTCGCGAAACCGGCGATCACAATCGATTTATACGATCCGTTTGTCGAGACCGCCAGCGCCCATTTCAACGAACTGTTGAAACGATACGGCTCGCCGATTATAATTTTAAATCTGGTCAAGCGTCGTGAGAAAAAGCGACAAGAAAAACTGCTGAGCGACGAATTGAGTTCCGGTGTGAAATATTTAAATCAATTTTTGCCGCCGGAGCATCAGTTGCAATACAAGACGTTTGATATGGCGAGGAAGAACAAGAGCAACGTCAACGTCATGGAACATTTGGCTGGGATCGCCAGAAACGCCGTTATGAAAACGGGGATCTTTCACAACCATCAGAAATATTACGCGCAAAAAAGCAACACGATCATCGGTCAAAGCAAATCGTTCACGAAAGCGGGCAGCTTGCAAATCGGCATCGTGAGAACCAATTGCGTCGATTGCTTAGATCGCACGAACACCGCACAGTTCGCATTGGGAAAATGTGTCTTGGGGTACCAATTGTGTGCGTTGGGTATCTTAGACTCTCCGACTTTAGAATTTGACACGGATTGTGTTCGAATGTTGGAGAGTATGTACGAAGATCATGGAGATACTTTGGCTTTGCAATACGGAGGCTCGCAACTGGTCCACCGAGTGAAAACTTACAGGAAAACGGCTCCGTGGACGTCGCAAGGCAACGACATAATGCAGACGCTAAGCAGGTATTACAGTAATACATTTTCTGACGCTGAAAAGCAAAACACCATCAACTTGTTTCTCGGTATTTTCGTACCGGATGAAAACAAACCGCAAATTTGGGATTATGCCTCCGACTATTACTTCCACCACAAACCCTCGAATGTAAATGTTGATAAGCCTTTAAGTCAGTGGTGGAGTACGGGTGTCTTGAAGTGTTTACCGTACGCCTACAACGATCTGATTAAACCGTGTTCGGAGATTATACAAATGCAGTCGAGGGATGTCGAAATGATTGATGCATACGCCGACTATCACAGGCCATACGAGCTTACTATTTTGAATGACATGTTTGCGTATAAGATTTGCAATTCGGTGAGGGATTTCATGCCAAACTGTACTACAAATTACAGCCCGTTTACTATTAGAATAAGGCCTGGTAGACATCGGGAGGAGACTTCCAGTAAAAATTCAATGAAAAATCCTTCGCTGACTGGTCAAAGTTCTACTAGTTCAACAACTTCTGGTACAAGGTAAATAAAAAAGATTTTTGTGATATTTTTCGTATATTTAATTTTCTGATAAAACAATTTTTCCAAATAATAAAATACCTTTTTTAGCACATCAAGTTCTGACAGTGGCACGAATTCTTCCGACGACGAAAGCAGTCTAAACACGAACGAGTCTCAAATGACGGGGTCGAGACACAGTGAAGCTGCGCCGATAACGTTCCAGTCCTTATTCCCACCCATGGAGCAGGTTTATGGAACCGAACTCAAAACGCCGAATAAGTCCGACATATTGCTTTACAAGAAGTAAGTACGGTGGAATCTCTTACGAGTGGACACAGATATTTTTTTACATTTAATCAGATACGGCACCCGATTCTATTTTTAGATATGTTTTAATCGGTTGCAAGGCAACCGGAACGGCAAGAGACAATTTCATGGCACCTAGGATGAGTTTAGCTCTCGGCAGCTTTTCCGAAGACAACTCGCAAACTGTCGTTCCACCGAAAGTATCCCAGAAAAGTATCGACGTTTATAATCGATATATTGAGGTTGGTGTAAAAGGCGCGCGTGATCCACCTCTAAAGGATTTGTCTATGTATCAACAATATGCGTCTTATAAGTGAATGGATTTTGTTACACATTTGGACATGCTAATGGTTAGCAGGTGGTTGCAAAGCAGGCGTGCATTCTCCAGAGTTGGATCTGTTTGTGATACTAGGATTGATATTATAGGATTGGATGAGTATTTGGGCCAACCATTCATTATTGTATATATTTTTAATTTATGCGAGTATTATGTGTTTGAAATTGTGTTGATGAGATTAAACATAAAACGATTTTATTTGAACACATTGGTCTTTTAGATAAATGTCTTCAGTAGTAACAATAAATAATGAAAAAAGTAGACTAGAATTTTTTTTTATAATCAACTCTATAACTTGCAACGTCTTAAAAACAGCAAAGAGAAAAAATGGTTTTAGACATAACACACTACTTTCTTCTTGTTCGTATCAATTATAATTACAAATAGCAATGTCAAACCAACCACTTAAAATATCAATATTGTTATTTTGGCATTACGGGCATAAGGGTAGAAATTTTCTCTGACAGCAGAACAGCACTGCAAGCCCTTACTGACAATCAATGTTAATTGATGTCAACCAGGGGCTGCCGCACAGTGCTCTCTCAATTAGGAAGAACCAACAAGGTCAGCCTGGTCTGGATACCTGGACACACTGGAACAGTGGGAAATGAAGCAGCCAATTCCCTGGCAAAGTGGGAATTTATTGCGTGCCGACTATGCCTTGCAACTGATAAGATAGCCGAGCATGTCATGTGTGCCTGCCCCGTGGGGGACCAAATAAGGTTCACAGTCTTTGATGAGACAAAACTTCAGCTGAGTGAACTTGACAAAATCTCACACTCTGAAATCCTCCTCCATCTAAAGAGAATGGAAATTGAGGGTGAACTATAAATAGTTGTGAGCCACAATAGACCCTTCTGATCACAGTGGAGGGGCGATTAAACACCCCACTCATTATAATTAACATAAGGATAGAAAGGATTTACCCTTGATGTCCTTGCACACATGAAATAAAACAACAAACTTGTCAAAAACATGTATTATTCATTGGAATTTACATAATTTTCAATTGTGAATTTTCAAACTTGGAGATATTGCCGTACCTACGACAGACCACCTCCCACATAGAGAATGTACCAGTCTACTTCAACTTTTTCTTGGGACGGAGGTTGTTCGTGTGTCCGCACTTGGTCTTGCGACAGTTGGTCGCGCGTGGGTGCAACCTGGCGTAGCACTTGCGGCAGATCATCTTGTCGCAGTTGTACTTCTGCGCCAAGATTCGCAGAGACGGCTCGATGATGCCGCCACGGAGACGCAACACCAAATGAAGAGTCGACTCCTTCTGAATGTTGTAATCGGACAGCGTGCGTCCGTCTTCCAACTGCTTGCCGGCGAAGATCAAACGCTGCTGGTCTGGGGGAATGCCCTCCTTATCCTGGATCTTCGCCTTGACATTTTCTATCGTGTCGGACGGCTCTACCTCGAGGGTGATGGTTTTACCCGTTAGGGTTTTCACGAAAATTTGCATTGCGGCGGTTCTGTAAACAAATTTTATTTTCAATTGACGGGCATATTTTTTGACATAACCACGTTTACGTACGCGAACACGACAAATTAGTTTTTACTTCAAAATGTACGCACGATAAAGTATCGAGCCTTACTGTTTGATTATATTTTGAGACGATTTATTATATATGAAGTTTCTAATAAACGCAATCACTTACTTTTACCGGAACGTGTTCGCCACAATTTCTAGGAGAAGGAGACAATTGCAAGCTGTTTTATCGGCGACACGGTTGCTTTGATTTCCGGCCATAAATTTCCCGCCTTGTTTGGATTATTTAATTTCGAATTCTAAACTAATCACAGTCCAAATTTAAGGAAATTAATTTGTTCAGTAGTAAAAAAATGCATTACAATTTGTGTTAAATCATGTTCACGAAAAATCTATTGGTAAATTATAATATCATTATAAACGATTTTTATACGATTGTTATGCAACCCACCCTACTAATAGATTTTTACAGTTTTCAGGTTTGAGACATAAAAACGCTGAAAGATTTAATAAATTGGATCCAGTGACATTTCAAGCGAACGGGTTGTTGCATTTACAAATGGTACTTTTATAATTAAGACATTCAATACCCTTCTATATCTCTTCAATCTCTTAATTGGCAGAGGAAAATACCTCTTTTAATATTGGACTGTCTATACTAAATAAATGATTCTAATTCTATAGCTGATATGTTAAGTACAAAGTTGAAACTGTAACGTCGAATTGTCGAAGAAACCTTGTTGACTTGTGCAGTAAATAAAAAACTGGCGGGTTGATTGCTAAAGGAAACTTTGAAACTTTGGTTGGAATAGGTTGAGTTGGGTTGGGTTGGGTTGGGTTGGGTTGGGTTGGGTTGGGTTGGGTTGGGTTGGGTTGGGTTGGGTTGGGTTGGTTAAACATTGAAAATTAAGTTTCAACATTCAATCTCTTAACTGGCAGAGGAAAATAACTATCTTAATAATTGACTGTCTAGACTAAATATAAAATTCCGGTTGATTATTTAATTTAGGAATTTTATGTTGACAAGTTAAGTCGAGCTTAAGTTTTTCAATCGTTCAAGTTTTATGTCAGTGTTGCTCAACCTAGAGTTAAATAGTAAATTAGTACAAAATCAAATATTAATCAACTCAACCTCACAACCCATTCCGCCTCCGGAAAAAATAACCAAACAAGGATATTGACAAGACTTTAATTATCCGCAACAGAAAAAACAAAACAGAGAAAAACAAAACCTCGACCACATATACTACCTTTTCTTAAGTTACATTTAAAAAATGTAGAACACAGGCTGAGAAAAAATGGAAATGGCTCAAATGTTTGGATATGGATCCTAAAAGTCCAGCGCCATTCTCTCCTTCAAACTTAAGTTGTTCATCCTAGCCAGAACAACTTCAAACTGTAATACCGAATCCTCGGTACACTGATCTCACTAATACGAATAGTCCATCACTTGAATTCCGTCAACCGTCATTCCGGAAAAGAGTGGTACAAAAAGTTCAATGAAGGAACGTAGCAAGAGATTCAGTGTATATTTTACTTTATTTTCAATTTTTTTTGTAATAGATGCACAATTTTATTAAAAGCAAAGATGTTTTCAAAATGTAATAAACAGTATTTTTCTTTATTGCAATTTAGATGTACGATTTTGTAAAAAATAATTAAAAAACGAATCAATTTTACCTCAGATTGCTAGCCTTTCCTTCGTCCCAATGGATTTCCTCCAATTGGTGATCTGTTTTGATATTCCAGACTCTAGGAGAGTATGTAATTTTTCGAATTGTTCTCGTGACATTCGAAAATATGCGAAAAAACGGTCTTCGAATGAACTCTCAATTCATAGCACAGACGATGAAACTTGCCAAACTCATCTCTTCTTTCATTAATTTCATGTATCCACTTTCTCTTCCGTGTTGTTCGACTCAGAGCGAACAGAAGATGTAGTTCTTCTTCGCCGGAGGAGCTCCTCGGCATGTTGAATCAACGCACTGGTACACACTTTGTCGCAACTGCTTTCATAGCGGTTTGTCCCTTGACTTGTCCACATTCTGTTTGACAACCTCTGTCTGCGATGGACTGCGTACAGCTTTCTGTTTAGCTTTTAGGACGAAGTTTTAGAAGTCAAAAATGGTTGCAGACCGGTACTTTTTTCTCTCGAAACTGTTTCAGATGATTAGCTGTTGCTCCTGTGCCAACAACTTCAATCCCTTCCATTCAATCCCTTCGTTAAGCTGTTATATACAAATGTGCCGTAAAATTCGACAAGCAATTATAAATTTGCTTTGCTTATTTACTGAATAAATCTAATCGAAGTAGTTCCCTAAAATCTCCCTTTGAGTATTTCAAAACTTTTCTATGAGCTTAGGAGTTGAAAATACTTTCATGTTACAGTCCTTGTCATTTATTGATAATGTTCGAAAATGTTTGTTTGATGCACATTCTCACACCGTAGAGAAGAACATGGTCATATCTATTTTCATAATTTTTTGGAAGCTTTCAGAAATATCTGATAATTTGAGAAGTTGTGGATTTTCACAGGAATTACAGCAAATACATAAAAAAATTGCAAGGTGATTGGGGTAATATAAATATTTGTAGATATGGCTTTTACGCAATGCTTGAGTTCAGTGTATAGATTAGCAATCTGTACACAACAATAATAAAATAGCTCTACAGGTCTATTGGACCAGTGCTTCTGCTAGTAGCTTCTATTTTTTCCGGTTAGTTTCCTTCAAATTCAGTACAATAAATCTTCATTGACTGCATCCACCCATCTTCTTCTGGGACAACTGAACAACTTTAATATTGTTTCAGATTTCATTTCTCTAAGGCTAAGCAGTCAAAGTCTATGAGCGAGACATCTAAATCTTTGTTCTTGGCTACCGTATCTATGTATACAATGCCATTAGTTCTAACTTTGTTTTTCATCTCCACACACTCAATTTACTTACTGGCATTTAATATTTATGATAATGGTCCTTATTATTTCTTAATTTTATTGATGGTTAACAATAAGTTGCTAACTGTCTTCACCAATTTTTGGTCCTTTGGTATGTTGAAACAATTCTAGTTAATTATATAACGCGTTGAATGTACCAAACACATTTATTTAATTGTTTATCCCATACCTTAATTAATTAAAACAAGTCATCATTGCGAATTAGCACTCTCGTCGCTCTGCAATATTTTACGTGGAAAAGTTGATCGTCGTCTAATTTCCCTCCAAACCGGCGATAAAATCGTAATCTTCCCTCAAAGTCTCCCGGGTGTAACTTTTGCACTCATTATAAAATCATGATATTCATGGGCTTATATAATTTTTCTCACCCTCGATATTATTTTCGTGATTAATCGGCTTCAAGTTTCCGGATTCCGCTCACGCCGGCCCCCTTTTCGCACAGCAATCCACTCCCAGCTACATTTTGCAAATGCCTGAAAATGTGGTGCAGCAAATACGCAACACCTGTTCTTGATATTTCATTAATGCGTTGCGCGTTCGTTCGCTCCACCATAACGCAGAAAAACTACGAAACGTAATGAAATCTTACTGTAAGACTGGTTTAGTTTTTACTGCACATGGCTACATTGAACTTTTGATTTTTATTATTAATATGCACGATATAATTATGAAAATATCGATTAATGCATATAGCTTTGTGAATGTACACTTTACCCTAGATAATAACTTAAAGAATAAAATTAGGAAATCGATTCAAATGGACGCAATAATGTGTGCAGGTTATTATACTTTATTAGTCCATTTCATTAATACAATATAAATAATTTTAAATTTTAAAAATTAACTTTGATTAATGAAAAACTATATATTTTTATTTACTTAGGACCACCGGAACTTTGCACCAATTTGCACATAATCACCTTTCGTTTCTTCGACAATTTGAATTCGGTCAGAAACGAACCCACTGGTACCAATTGATGTCTGACCTTGTTCAGGTCTAAGAGGAAGTTTCTAACGCGGTATTTGCCCGGTTTCAGGATACATCCGGCGGGTATTTCGGCGTTTTTTTGGAACTCCAACCACAGATCCCCCAATATATGAGACAAGAAAGGACACGCCGTTTGGTTTTTTGTTATATGCAAAATTGGGCCGGCTTTTCCGTTTACGCGTTCGAAAACAGTCACGTCCAAGTAGACGCTGGAGTCCAACGCAAACGGCAGTTCCAAGTTCAAGTCCATCGTTTGTGCGGACGAGTTGACGGTTTCGAAAGAAGCTTCGAGCTTTACGTCGTTGATTGTGTTGGGACAGTCTCTCACGTCGTCGATCGTCGAACGAACCATTCTAGCTGGCATCTGGAAAAATAAAAATAATTAAAATGATACATTATCATTATTTTTCTTAATAAATTAGTTTGGGCAATTCATGACGCTTGTCCCAATTCCTGTTGCGATTTTAATGATTTGTAACTCCTTTTAAGTAGTATTCTAATGCGTGTTAAATAACACCCGTCTAAAAATAAAGTTACATAAATATTTCTCTCATAACGCAGCCCGATCGCAACTAGTTTAAGCGCAGAATGCCATTTAATGCGATTATTTCACGATCGCCGGGAACTGTAAATTTGTTCGAGTTACGTCGGGGAGATTTGTTGTAAACCTGCGAAAATTGTATTTCGCATATAAATCCACTGCATAGGCTTTGTGTATTTGGCCAGATTAAAAGCGAGCGGTCAGATAGGACTGGTTTCGACAATATAATTAAGTTTGGATAGTAATGTTTGTGCATTACCGTCCATTCGCAGCCACGCAATGTTTTCGATTGTTTATTATTAAATTGCACGGTCTGTAAATTAATTTATTCTGGTTGAAAACTGCATTAGCGCGACAACGCAGTTACGAATTTCGTTTTCGGATTGGAATATTTAACCATATGCTGTTGAATGTCTTTTTAGGTGTGTAAAAATTATTTTTTTTTACTTAATTAATGTTTGTAGGAACCAAGAGGTGCTATAATAATTAAGAAGGTCTGCAAAAGCAGCGATGTGGCTATCAGCATCATCACCACTTCATAGTAGCCGATAACTTTTTCAGTGTGAACCGATCACGTCCAACGATCCATCGGATTAAAGAGCACTCTAGCTGTCGTCCTTATCACATTACTGTGCTTAAAAATTTCCAATTTCACATTGACGTTTAGAAAATGCCAAAGGAAAATGATAAGTGAAGAAAACCGTGAACAAATGTTTCTTTGAAAATTGGAGACGAGGATATGTAAAAAAATAGGAAGAGGGGGGCGAAGTAGAGAGGGTGGTAGTGAACAGGATGAACCAGGTGGAAGCGCAGGAAAGAACAGAAAAATAATTAATTCATGTTATAATGAAAAATATGAAATAAGAGTATTCGGGAGGAGGCGAAAATATCTGGAAAGAGGAAAGAAGAATAGCAAGATTCAGATGCGCAAACAAGGAGAAGCAGAAATAATATTGAATGGGAGAGGAGTACAAAAGATGCGAGATATTTGTGGGAAGGGGAAGGAAGGGGGGGGGGAGGCGGGATGGAACAAGGAGGAGAAAGAGAGAGGAAAAGAATGGTGGGAGAAGTTGGGAGAGAAGGGTAGATGGGTGGATTTACCAGAAAAACTAACGGAGAAGGGGAGGAAAATGAGGATGAGGGCGGCTAACTAAAATTATGATTGTTGCAGGTTATGAGGAGGTGGTTGGAGAGGGGTGAAGGAGGCAAGAGGCGGAGGATGACTTAGAAGGGAACCAGGAAAAAGAAAAATGCATTTACATGAATATTATGTCATTATTAAGTGCAAATATGCCAATAAAGGTTGTTTATGTAAAAATTTAGAAATCTTTGTTATTTATTTCTTTTTCAGTTTTTTTTAATACATAGTCGACTTGAAGAAAGGAAAAAGATAATTAGACTGGGTTGGGTTGAAATAGGTTTACTCGAGTTGAGTTGAGTTGGGTTCGGTTCAGTTGAGTTGCGTTGGGTTGGGTTGGGTTGGGTTGAGTTGAGTTGGGTTGGGTTGGGTTGGGTTACAACATATTAAATTGTGAAACTAAATAAGAAATTTACGACGTTTGCAGAGCAAAACGATAAGTGAAGAAAACAACGAACACGTTTTTCTTTGAAATTGGTAGACGAAGATATGTTAATAAAAATCTAGATATCTTTGTTATTTATTTCACTTTATATATAATATATTTTCAGTTACTCAGAGTACAATTAGATTGGGTCGGGTTGAAATGAGTTGAGTTGAAATAATGTGTTAGGTTGTGGACAATGTTCTTTAATTGTAATCGAGCAATTAATAACGATGTGATTTTTGAAATATATTTTTGTGCAAATAAACCATTTCAAGCTCAACTTATAAAGTCAAATGGACGTGTGTGTATTTGAGATTAACGGTTTATTTATTTGCAAGATATTCCACAAAGTTTGACACATTTTTAAGTTTAAGAATTGTGATATTTTTAATAGCTAATTATAAAACGAGTTGCAAAAAATATACTGGCTTTGCCAGGGGTCGTGAATATTGTTCGATGTATCAACGCGTAAGATAAGATGAATAACAAGTCGAATGATAAAAAGTGTGAAAATATTATATCACATTGCGTAATATAGTTGGAAAATTAGAATTAGAAAATTTCTTATGGAAATATTTATTATTAAGGGGTTTATGAATGATTTAAAATATCAAGGTTGGGTTGCCAATAGAGCCGAAGCAGAGTCAGACAGTAGAAGAATTTTAAGTTTCAAATTCGGCGAATAAACCTAAAAGCATTTAACACGTGACTTGAACGTTCAAGTGCAACGAGACGATAACTCATTTGTGTTATCAAAGTAAATAAATCCACTTTATATGAGTTCCAACAGTAAACGAAACAGAAGTATCTAGAGTGCTAAATAATGACCAAAATTGTAAGAACCATAGGACCGGTTACGATAAAATTATAAATAGTTCCACCGCAGCAAGTAAAGCTCAACCCAAAGGATTCTGGAGTACAATCAAAATTATTTTTCACCTAGTTCGCAAGAATAGTATTTGCTTGCATTTTTGGGAATTGCAACAATTTGAGTTGATACGAAAGTTGATTTAATAAAACAGGTTAGTCGTCTTATCTAATAGTTATGGCAAGTTTGGTGCGTCCCCAGCACGGAAGATGGTTGTGCATGTTCTTCCTGAATATATAAAATTAAATTAGAACTATCTCATTTGCCTGAACTATGTTTTTCCACTTTTTTATCCATTGCCTTCTGACGTCACCTCCTGTTTCCTTGCAGATCCTTCTCCACCCACTTCAACCATCTCATCGTACCTTTATGGTCTATCATGCTCTTGTCCTTTATTCTTAATATATGAAGGTACCATTTACATGATTGACTTTAGCAAATGATGTTATTTTGGGCTCTTTAGATGCACTTCATCTTTGGTCCTTCTATGCCACGTGCTCTTTATATTTTTTGTTTGATTTTTTTTTTATAACTGTTAAGGTTTCAGTTAAAAACAGTTATTTAGCTATCTATCGATCGAGGCGATTATTTCCTCACTAAATCTATATCCGTCTGAAGTACATATTCTTATTTTATTTCTTCCACAATTTACACTTCACGTTGTTGTTGTCATACTTTTCATCTGTGTCCCTCAGACTTTAGGTTCCAATTATTTCCACGGTCACATCCTTACTCTTCTGTCTGCATGCTAGTTCATTACCACATATTCTTCCGCCATAAATTGTGTTGTTAGTTCTTTGTTTCATCCACTTGTCCATAATTTCGATATTTCGATCAGTGTTTCCTCTACTTTCAATATAAGTTTGACATTATTCGACCTCGTGTACACCACCTCATCTCATCTATCATGACGGTTTGTCAATCTTGGTTGATAATACCAAAGAGCTTCTTAACGATTATGCAATTCTTTGGTGCAGTCTATTTGAAAATTTTTGCTCTAAACGGTGAGAATTTTAATGTTAAAATTATCGAGAGAGACCAACATACAACAGCATTTTTAGAAGAAACTGTGTGCATACGTTTATTGTTATTATTATTATTATTATTTTAACGTGGTAATCACTACTTCAAGAAAATATATCACGCATTTGGAACTGTTGATTTATTGCATTATTAAAAAAAATAATTATACATTTAAAACCAAATACAATAATACTTACAACGATTAATCCCAAACCATTTATTTTAAAAAAATAATACGCCCACAAGATATACAGCAATATAATTTTATTCATTGCAGTATGCCGTTTTTGAAACGAACAAGTGGCCTGTAAGAAATATGCACAAACAACACTAAAATTATCAGAAAATTTACATAGAGACAGAATGGTTATTTTGACGGATGTACATAATTTATATTATAATAAATATTGATGTTGGTAATTTCCGTTTGGTTATTTTGCATTTTCATTGGTCGATTTTAATGGCTTCGCAAAATTCTGTAAATATATATATATTGCTCATACTATAAAACACATAAATTAACGTCAAAATAAAATGACATCGTCACCAATATTAATATATTACAATGAAATTTATAGTTATAATTATTATTATTATTTAATTATAATTAAGTTTACAGTAGCTATATGTAAATGATAATTATGCTTAGTTCTTGTAGTTGAATGCCGCCGCGAACACAAAACAAGCCCCATTTTTTTCAATTTGCGCAGCACCTCAACAAGAATAAAACGTAACGTTGAGTGCAGAATGTTCGCAACTTGTCCGAAATGAAATATTTCCACGTTTGCATGTACTATTTGTCAACGTGGAAATTTCTGGTGGGGTTGCAGAATTGGGCTTGACAACTACATCAGTCTTGTATTGTTCATGGTTGCATGGAAGTCGGGAAAGAGTTGTAACCGAGTCCACACAGACTCGCGCTCCCCGGCCCGTTTTCCTTTTTTGCGGAAATGAATAATGCGTGCTGGTGAAAAATGACGTTAATGAGCGTAATTTAATATTTCTTTCGTTTAATTTTCCGACATCGCACTCGGATATTGCGCGGACGACGACAAAAGCGATATTTCATGTTTTGGTCGTTTTTTGGCGAAAACGTGATGCATGTGTGTATTTTCATTGTATTTGTTTAACGCAAACGTCTGTTGTGTTAATTAGGTTGTTCGGTGTTTTGCACGTTTAACAAGTGATTGATGTAAGAGAATAATTAGTGACGAAGGAAATCGTTAATAATATAATAAACAAATCTGTACTAAATAAATATGCTTCAAGCATCTCCAGACAAGACGAGGAATGTGAAATTTCAGATATTAAAGATGAAGTACGGGGGGGGGGGCACTGTTTACGATCCTTAACATAGAAGGAAACACATTGAAGAAATATCAAACGTTTATTTTTCTACATAATGACCCTGGACGTCAGTGCATTTGGTCCAACGATGCGCCAAACCTTTGATTCCTCTGGAAAAAAATTTTTGGTTGCTCTTCCAATCAGTCGCTTCCAATAGTACAAGAACCAAAATTGAATGAAGCATCGCGTAAGCGATAATTATTTAAGTTTAATCAATTTCTTGAAAAATAATTTTATTTGTCTCTGGGACAAAGGTTGGATTATCTCAAAGGTCCAAAAACATATCCATATGAGTTTGAGTAAAACCAAACAAACAAATGACGAATAATTTCGACGACGTTTAGCAGTGGAAGGACTTCATGATCGGGTTGATTTTCGCCTAATTTATGCCACTTGACGACGAATCACGTCGTCGACTTGCAACAGCGAGTTTAAAGAACGTGAATTTGAATCAATTGCTCTGCGTCTTTATTATTCGTAATCGGATTGACGTTTGCCTTGATTTGCTTTAAAATTTAATTTTAGAATTATGGAATTTATGCTTAGTTTCGAACGTGCAATTTTGTGTTGGTGTCTGGACGTCTTTATTGATTTTTTTCATGGGAGCCATAATACTTTTCGATTCATAAAAAAAAATAAATTTCCAAATGGGGCAAAACAGTCTGCGGGGCGAGCAGTGGCTTATAAAATTAGCTTATCTTGCCGAAATTACTACACTTTCGCAGACCAAATCAGCAACCATATTTGTGGTGAGAGACAAATTATAATTTACATCAGCCTTTACAAGAAAATTAAATTTCTACATAGAAAAGGGCAACGATGAATGTTTTCCACTTTTATACAACTTTCTGCAACAAAAACCCGTTGGAATTACCAAATGAAATGCAAAATATCATCACTCGACACTTGATGAATCTCCTAAAATCCTTGTCAGATTATTTTCCGGATAGTGGTATTGATATGAATGAGTACAAAATCCATTTATCATCAGAAGTCAACCTGCGATGCCAACCGTCCTGGATTACGAGGCATTCATAGATCTTCAGGGTTCATCCACATTAAAACACACATTTGAGTATGTGGCTCTAAACGAGTTTTAGGTTGGTGGTAGAAGTGAATACAGTGAAGTAGCCAAAAAGGCTATCTTAACTTTGCTCCCTGTATTTTGCGACTAAACGGTGAAATTTCAGAAATTTTTACTTGTAGATTTTATCGTTTGTTTGGGTTGGGTTGGGTTGGGTTGGGTTTGGTTGGGTTGGGTTGGGTTGGGTTATAAATCCCTACAACGATGGTATAAACTTTAAGTAACTTGATATTTACGGACATTTAGCACATTAACCCATTAGCACACATGCATTTTTTAAAATTTTGTAAATAATCATCTTTATTTGTTTTTCCTTTCATCCGTGCACATTAAAAAATATATCCATGGAGTAGGTTTTGGCAAAAGTTTTGTTGATAGTGTATTAGATAACGACAGACCGTTTCGTCATTTATGGGCTCATCAAGTCTGGACAGTACCGATCTAATAGGTCGAAGCAGACGTTTGTAATTGCGTAGCAGCCCGATTGTGGGGGTATTGACGTCTATTGGCCAAACTTTTCTTAAATGCATCTAATAATAAAATTCTATGGAATCATCTTTGATCTGAGACAATTTATCCAATGTAAATAAAATCAACGATTGCTTTATCAAAAGCATACCTCCACATACACATTTTTTTGCATTTGAGATAATTTTGCTATTTTTAACTATAATCGAGTGACAAAGTTCACAAAAATGTTTATAATCGTTAAGCCAGATTACGTCGAATGAACCAAAAAGGTTACTTTTGGTGCAGATGCATTAAGCGAATTTAGGCAACAATTTCAGTATTTTGCATTTTTTTAAAAGTTTGTTGTAACTTTGCAAAATTGTGGATAAATATGACAAACTAAATCAATGGGCAAAAAAGTTACTTTTTTACAAATTTCTATGATCAAAGTGCGCGTTCTAATGCCCAAACTAGCCCAAACTATCGAAGCTAACTTAAACTTATAATTTATATATGATTCGCAGGAAAACGTCCTATTTTGAAAGCAATTCCTCAACTGGAAGTGGTGGTTTACTCTTATCATCTCTTCGCACTTTTTTCCGTATCTCGAAGACGGTGCGAGTCACGAATTGGTTCTTGTACAAGTTAAAAAAATTGAAATTTTAAGCAACTTATCTTTCAAAAGTTTTCTTGACCAAGTGCAGATTTTTTCATTGTAGATGTTTGTCTTCGCAGTTTAAATTCTTGAGACACATTTTTCACCACTTGGTAAGAAACAGCACCCTCGCCTAATACACCTACCATTTCTTTTGCAAATATTTTATAACTGCACGAACTTATGATTTTTCCATTTTTAGAATTTCTCTAAACTTGTCTACTTAAATTCTAAATTATTTGTGCTATTGTGCTACGTTTATATCATTGGAAAATAATCAGATTAAAGTCATTTACATGTAAACTCGTCACATGTGCACACGGAAGGACTATGTTTAATAACAATTTTGATTGTGTAACCAAAGTGTAATCGATTATAAAAATTCATACAACAGTTGATTTTGCTTCTTAAAGTTGGTTACATTTAATACAACAAATAACACCAATATAGTAATTCACATATTTGTACAAAGTTCATTTTTACATGACATCTTTTTACAGCTATTTCCTCGCATTGAAAATGATTTATTATACGCTTGGTTTGTACATACGAGATGTCGCATAGTTTTTGGACAATAGACTAACAAGATTAATTACACAGAAGTGTGTGGCTTGCTGAGTATGTTTGGTTTACCTAACAACATAAATCCGAGTATTTACCCTATCAATTTAATTTTTCCAATTATGCAAACTTTATTTGGAAAATAAAATTTGTCTTAGTGCAACTACCAAATATTTTAATCAAAATTTTTTTAAAAAATAGTCGTCATAAACCACCACACAGTAAGCACCTAAAAAAGCAAATAATATCAGTCCATTGCAGACCGAATTCTAAGAAAAACACATCCTGCCTACCGGTTTATTTACAATAGGCAAATATATTTTATACACCAAACGAGAAACTCTTTACCTGCGAACGTCCCCCTAGATTACCAGCAACTAAATAAAACACATTTTTAATCGAATCCCATTCATAAAACCATTTCAATTGTCCACGTCGTTTAATTCAACTCCCGTGTATATTTAGTTGCATAATCTTTGATACAGAACTTGATACATGAAACATGACCGACCCGGTTGCACTCCCACACCGTCCGCGTCCTACACGTAATTTCGTAACGAAACAATGCCGCCTTATCGTAAAAATAACGCGTTCAAAGTGTTTTAAACTTTCCTTTCGGTGCATTGTTGCTGCATGGCGGCGTTTCAGTAGACATATCGCTGTGACCGCTTAATTTATTACGTATCTAATTAGTAATGATATACGACGAGTTTGCATAAGTATGGTAATTTGAGTAGTTGTATTAATCATAGTCCCGTAAAACAGTTTCCCAAGAATTAAGTGTCTGCGTTAAATAGTCACCGATGAAATGCGATAGAATGTCAACGGATTATGTTGTTTATTTGGACGTTAGATTAGTAGTTTGTAGTTCCTTTGCCACCTTTGGTGTGTGTTTGTGGGGTTCGGTTGGTGGGAAAGTTGTGGAACGTCTAAGTTACCGGTAATTGTAAGGAATACACCGTATTTCGAATAGATGTTTTAATGTCGTCAATCGCGTTTAGTTTCGTCCAACTGTCTGGATTTTTCGTGTGAATGAATTTTTCCCTGTGACCGATTTCTACAAGCACTTTGAACTTTTTTGTCCCAATGACTCAAGATTCCGGAGGAATATTCCATTCCATTTCAATCTGGATGTTCTATTGTGCTGCAATGGTTATATTTATAAAATCAAATTGTATTATTCAATATTCAATAAGTCCTTGAAAATCTTTTCCGATCAAATTCAACTGATATATATTTTTTAAATTATCCACGTTCAGAAATATATATTTTACTTCAAATACACATTAATTTGATACAGGATCTCTTAATTTGTGCCAATATTGTTATAATGTTTGTTAGGACGAAAATAAATTACCCAACCCAATCCAACCCAACCCAACTAAACCCATCCCAACCCAACCCAACTCAACTCAACTCAACCCAGCATAATTGGAAACGTACATCGTTCAAAGCAGTTGCACTCTTAATAAGTGGCGCCTAATAATAACTTTCCTTTTTACGTTTTACGTTTAAGTCTTATGCAAGTCAAAAAATTACTTTCCTTCCAAATTCCAACGCACGTGAAATTTGGAGAGAAATGAAGAACATGGACCGTCATCAATATCGTGAAAATTATGAAAAAACCCAACCCAACCCAACTCAACTAAATCCAGCATAATTGGAAACGTCCATCGTTCAAAACAGTTGCACTCTTAATAAGTGGCGCCTAATAATAACTTTCCTTTTTACGTTTTACGTTTAAGTCTTATGCAAGTCAAAAAATTAGCTTCTTTCCAAAATCCAACGCACGTGGAATTTGGAGGGAAATGAAGAACATGGACCGTCATCAATATCGTAAAAAGAATGAAAAATAAAAAAAATGTATCCACAAAATACGTGAGGTGTCTGAAGATCACCGAAAAGATAACTGAGTGTACATTTTTCAAATTTAATTGAAAATTTGTTGGTTCTTTATTCGAAGCAAGTAGCAATGAAGATATTCTTGGAAACTTTAATATAAGTAAGACATGGAGCACGTAAGGTGATACAACTTGGGGTCTCCTTCATTATTCAGTAAAACATTTCCTTGTCTGACAATGTCAAAATATATGGCATATTTAGGCCACATATACGAGGGGGGACCCAAAAAATGTCAAAGTATTCTCCGTTGACCACAACGCACTTCTTCAAACGATTCTTTCATTGTTCAAAACATTTTTTAAAATAACTTATCGGGATGTTCTTTATACCTTCCAGCGATGTTTGTTTTAGCTCCTCCACAGTGGAGGAGCTATCTCCCATGTCCGTTTTGAGTTTGCGGAACAAAAAGAAATCACAAGGGGCTAGATCCGGTGAGTAATTGGTTGCATGCCGTTTTTGGTCAAAATCAGCTTTACGGAGAGGGCGGTGTGGGCCGGCGCGTTGTCATGATGGAACCATTCGCTTGAACTCCAAAGATCTGGCCTTTTCTTCCAGGTACTTTTCAAATTTCAATACCTCTAAGTAAAACACCTGGTTGACAGTTTGACCCGGAGGAAAGAACTCCGCGTGCACAAAACCTCTGCAATCGAAGTCTTGCATTGTCTTGATGTTTGACTTCACTTGGCGAGCTTTTTTTGGGACGAGGAGAGCCACTTGTCTTCCACTGGCTTGATTGCTGCTTTGATTAGGGGTCGTAGCCATAGCACCACGATTCATCAACAGTAATTACCTTGGAAAAAAATTCAGGGTCCTCTTTGAGCTCATTTTGTAGCTCAAAACATACGTCGACGCTCCCTTTGCTCCTCTGTGAGAAGGCGAGGGACAAATTTGGCTGCAACCCTTCTCATGTACAAATCTTGGGATAAAATCCTTTGAATTGAAATCCATGATATTCCAGACATCTCACAGAGTTGTTCGATGACATTAATTTTGTTGACGTTTTCGTCACATCTTGACGTTGAGGGGCGTTCTGAACGGGGTTGGTCTTCAATTGACATTTCTCAATTTTTTAAACGTGAAAACCATTCTTAGACTCTGGTTTTACTTAGGGCATCACCCCTATAAGCACTCTTAATTTACATTACAATCGTTTCCGCGGCTGATTTCCGCAAAAGGAAGCAAAATTACCATCATTACCATCAAGTTATCGAAATGGAAAAAGTTGTCTTACTAAAAAAACTCTCACGGGCGAACCGATGCATCCACAGCAACACAACTTCGCACACTGACGTAACCGTAATGGACACCTGGTTTCCCGACTCTCCCTCCCCACTGCATTCCCGTTACATTTGCTCCCCCCCGTATAAGTCGTTATTGGTAAAGCTACGAGGACACTCGCGCAATATTAGGGAAGTAAGTCTCTAAGTAAGCCTCTTACTGGGCATATGCAAACATTACCCAAAAAGTGACGTTTGCTTCTTGGCCTAGTAGTACATTTGTTAATGCACTGGTGGTAATTGCGGAGGCTGTGTTGGCTACGACTTCTATGGTGGTGTTGTTAAATGTCCTTCTCCCGTATCTTTGGGTGGAAGCGGTGCTGGTAGAATCTTCGCGAAGTTGATTATGAAAGAAAAGAAGTTGGATAGTGTTGGAAGAAATGGATGTAAAGAAAAATGAACTGTCTGGGTGGTCGAAGAACAGGATGAAGTTGTATAAAAATGCAAGTGAAGTTAGGTAAGGAACGTGGTGGAAAAGTGAAAGGAAGCAGACGTACAAATGCGATACATCAAAGTCCAGGTTGTGAGATCCAATAAAATGTATCGGCGCAGATTGTGTTGAGTAGGAAGGGAGAATGATGTGAGGGAATTAGAACAACAGAGTTCTCAAAAGGTTGAGGAGATTGGTGGGCTAGTATTTAGGAGTTGGTTGAAAGGTTGAGAATGCTGGAGATGACGACAAATTTGAAAAATATATATTATTTTCGCAATTTTTTATAAAATTTATTAAACGTAATAACGTTTGTATTATTGTTCTATTTATGTAATGTTTTCATCATAGGATTTAATTTTCTGCCCTCAATGTTTATTTTTGTGGGCCCTGTCGTGTAAAAGGACGTCTTAAATATCTGTTGGCTGGGTACGCCCTACTGATGAGAAATCAAAACAAAACTTAACGAATCGTCGACATTTAAAATCATTTTTTAACGCCATCTAACGCATATGTGTGCACATCAAATTAGGACCCGGGCGAAAGCCGTCACGTCCGGCTTGTGTTTTCGTCTGCCTTGGCGCGTTTTATACCCAAGGAAATTGTAATTTCGGTTGTACACACAACGTCGAGAGAGTGCGTAGGTCAACGTTTGGCTCTCAAGGTGAGCGAGTGCGCATGCTCGCGGACAGGTGAAGCCGTGCTGCAACCGAAGAAGACATAGAGGCTGTTAACCTGCCCCGGATTAATTAAATATTTGATTTGCTTTCTTCGATAATCCGTCTGTTACGTGGCGAGCGAACGCCACGCTGCGACATTTGGCAGGCGATACAGGCGCGATTGAATGTGTTACGTGCGCCTTTTAATCGTTCGCGATAACAAAGCGCATGCACCGCATACTCGGCGATTTATTGTTCGGAAAATACGCACTGCTAATTTGGCACGGTCATTGTTGTCTCCACTGCCGCCGTTCGTTTTTCCGATTCAAAATTTGTGCCATTAGCTTGAAGTGATGTAACGCGAATGTAAACAGGATGTCTTAATGCGGTCGATTAGTTCACAATGGTGTCTTGCAGCATGTGAAACAATTAATGTAACGCGACTTCCTACAATTGTGCTGCGGAACGTTGAATAGTTTTATTTTTAGCGTGCCCGCGGAGCAGCAGGATTTACCTTTTGCCCCGGAGGAGGCGAGCTGTAAGCCCGGTGTGCTACGTTTCAGGAACCCTTCAAAGTCTGAATAATTAAAGCAAAACGTACGTTCTTAAAAATGCATACAGATTTTCGTGGAACGTGTGAGAAGTGAAATAAGGCAGGAAAATTTGAAATTATAAAAAAGTCTTCAGGAACAATCAAGGACTTTCGTTGTCCTGGCATGATTAATAAATACAATTAAATTAATTAAAGTAATTATTAAATGCTATTATGGTGCAATATTAACAGAAAATTAAATATAGACCCATACGTCGTCCATATAGGGTTTGCATCCCTTTTGGCTTAAAGATGCATTAACGAAGTCAAATAGAATAACCTGGGAGGTTGGAGTTGGGGGCTGACTTCGACCGGACCGAAGTGCGATACTTGCGAAGCTCGAGAACTAGGAACACGTAATCCCAGCAGGGAACTTCCGCTGCTGCGGATATTGCGGAGGCTTTTCAACCTTCACCCACCATTGCAGTTCATAGGAAACTAAGCTCGAAATGGACATATGAAATGAATTAATAAATACATCGTCCAAATTTTCTACAGAATTAGGTGATTAGAAACCGCAAAAATACCATACGACGAAGAATACAGCGCTCAGTTTTTAATGCTAGTCCGTAGTTACAAAATAGGACCAAGCAAAATGAATAGAAGATCCTTGGTGATAAATAACAGGATTTCGACAACACTGCTGCAAATTATAACAGGAGTAGGAGATGTAATGTTACAAGAGCCTGTATAAGAAAAAGATGAAGAAAAACTCCATGTAGATGAGGCCGAAATTATGATAGAGGGCTAAAACATAAGAGGCAACTACCTGTCTTAAAAGGTCTTAATTCAGCGCAATAGTTCAGAACCTGGCTTGAGACAAAAATTAACGATGTCGATGTCGATTAATAAAGGGGACTGAATAAAATTCTATATGCCGCAGTATGCATAGTGATTACAGTGCAACATCCAAAAATTCACGAAACATCTGTCGATGACCAAAAGTCGACTAAATATAAAATTCCCCATAGGGAAAACAGAATGACTAAGAAAGTCCAGAATGAGTAGGACAACTTCACGCAAATTTTCCGCAGTGTTCCCAGTGATAAAACAAAGAGAGTAATAGAGAAAATAAGTGCAAAAGTGACCAACGAGTTTAGATTCTGGATGATTTAGAACAACAGATGTCCCACTGAAGAAATGAATACTGGTCAAACGCAGTTGAATACAAGGAGGCTAATTGGGGGCAACCCAACCCAACCCAACCATATTTTTTTGCAGCAATCATGGTTCATACTTAATGTTTCCATAAGAATTTTCTAATTTTAAAAAATTTTAGTCGTAACGTTCAACTTTCGTAGTCAGGGCCGGGCTAACTGTCACAATTTATTTTAATAATTTGGTAAAAATCTAGAACCTAAAACATTGTTTTGATTCGTTGCAGATTCTTTTTATTTGGTTTGATTTGACTAACGTGTTCATGTCTAAGTAAGCCTCCATGTATTCTATGTTATCTTCAGCCGGAAGTAAATTCTATTTTTAGCCAGATTGTCTTTTAGAGACTTTTGTAACGCCAGATTAAGGTACACGAAATCATTTCCGTTTCATTTTCTATTTTTGTATGAAATATTTTTGAGTCCACAATGAATGAATTATGACCTGAGTTTATTTTTAAATGATCCACCCTTGTTTAATTATTTACTTATTCTTACTAAAATTCCAGAGCAACACTTATACACGAATTTTTCAAGTTTCCGGCTTCGTAATTGACATTAAGAATTTTTTGAGCAAAAAATCAAAAGCACTGCAACAAAAAGCTGTCCTTTTACTCGTTGAAAGGCACAATTTATAACGAAACACAAAGGAGGCAATGTCTTACGTATGCAATAACTTTGGATTGGATCGGGTTGGGTTGGTTAGGGTTGGTTTGGGTTGGGTTGGTTTTGATTGGGTTAAGTACTGAAGCTAAGTAATAAACCACAACCGTTTCATAATTTCACAAATGCAAAATTTTCTTCATTCAGGACTAAAATCTAAAATCGTTGCTTAAAAATAGATATGCCAAATTAATCAATTCTTCTAGATTTCTATAGATCTTATATTTTTGCATTCTTAGAACCAGCACTAAGTTGATTTGGGTTGGGTTGGGTTGGGTTGGATTTGTGGAAATTTAACATTATTCTTGTTATGTTTATTATTCTTGAACAATCGTTCTGCTTTTATTAAGATATCTTACCCACAACCTGTACAAATGGGGCTATCTGACTAATTTTTGTGTAACATTTCCTAAATAACTTAGGTGCAACATTTTCTATTTCTCACCAACACCATGGGACTCAGGATAGAAATTAATTTAATTACGTTAATAACAAAATTAATTTTTCCACAGAAAATATCGAAAAATGAAAACAAGCAACAACGAATGTATGATGGAATTAGAATGTCACTTCTACATACTACCTACTACTCTCCATTGAGTAATTACTACAAATAAAAAAGTTAGATTGTTGTATATTATTTATTCGTCAAATTATCTAATCAAGAACTGGATTAAATGATCATCATATTTCATGTACAATTAATTTCACAACAACAAATTAATTGATATACAACCATTTATTGTCGATTGGACGTAAACTTCAATTAGCAAGACTCTGCGAGCCATAAAAATCTTCTCCACCAACGAGGAACACAAGTGGAAGAACGAATGGCTGCACGCAAGGCATCTACGAATTTCCATATAAACGAAGGTGTAGGTAGCGATTCACTTTCTACTTGGAGTATACTGGGCAACGTACAATAAGCGTACAACACATATCCGATTTTCATTAATTAACATTAATTTCTAGACTAATTTACACACCCGTCGAACGAGTTTTAAAGGATGTGAAAAATTTCAGTGTCATTAACACATGTCCGTTACCTACCGACTTATATGCGTGCGTATGTGCTTGATATTTACATGTATGGCAAATTTTATTTGCATCAAAAAAGTCGTGACGTGCATGTAATAAAAACTGATCGTTAGAAGAGCATTACGAGCCTTCCGATCGCGCATTTCGTAACGATTTTATCGTCTTGGTAATTTTAATTATTCATTTCCGTGGAACTATAGAATTTTAACATGCAGTGCAATTACTTTTTATTGCTGTATCGTAGTGATAATTGGGGCATCCAACACAGAACGAGGTTTATAACCTCCTGCTTTATAATATTTTAGCTTTGGTCGCCGAAAAAATATTCAATTCCACAATACACCTGGAACTATAAATAATTAATAAAAATAAATTTTATTTTGATTGAAATGAAAGGAATTTAAATTAAGGTAAATAATTAATTAAATTGATCAATGTATCAAAATCGTTGATAAAAAAGTCCACCCGACGAATCTCCGAGTAGTTATAAACCCGAATAAATCCCCGGCGTTAAGTCATCGTCACATTAATTTCCAATGAACGTTCTTTCCACCAATAAAAATTGAAAATGCTACCGTCTTCCATGCGGAAGTTATCTATCGATTGTGTCGCATTTGCATTATTTTTAATTATAATTCTTTCTCGTCGAAGGTTCGAGCATTTTAATTAACGCCTTCCAGTTGCAAATTTTAATTAAATTAATATTTTCCGCACGCCGGCGTGATTTATACGTTACATAATTGCGTTCGAACTTAACATATTAATTTATATTCCATCGCATTCGCAAAGACATTTGGAACTGGATCAATTGCTGAATATCAAATATCCGACGTATTCCATGAAGTCGATTATCAAACGTTTGTGTTATATTAGTAACTCATTAAATTTTAAAATTTTTGTATTTTTGGTCCAAATGAATTTAACGATAACGACAAGGAAAACGAGTCGAGTATAAATTGATCGAAAGCTTAACTAAACATCAAGAGCGAAGCCAATGGAGAAGATCCACGAAATTAATTGTCAGATTAATTTAAAACAAACACAGCAGGATGTAATTGCGCGCATTTTAATTTACATTATTTGCATTGTTCGATTAATAGATGCACGGGCACGCCATTATAATGTGAATTAAATCAAATCTTATCTATTTATCGTCATGGTGTGTTCGCATGTAACTTGGTCGTGGAGTTTGAGACTTCCCAAGCTCGAACCGTAAAAACCTGATGGGATCTTTCATCATAGGCGTTTAGTGGCCATGTTGAAACGTTAAATTCGAATCCAATGGAAAGGTCTCGCCTGCACGAAATTAACTGTAAATTCATCAGAAAAATAATGATTAAATTTTTATTACGAAATTCCGATACGACGGCAGGAATTTTTCTATGCAGTTTCAGTTACAGTGTAAATTAAATTATGTACGTACGATTTATTTTATTTATTTTTTAATTTGGTTAGAGCTTCATGGTAATATATTTATAATCAAAAATTAAAAGCATTATATTTATTTTATGCGTACTTGGTACTGGTAATTTTTTTACGCTGATCCTTTCAGTTCTCTTTGTTTTACACTAATTTCATTGTATCATTGTTTTTATTTTATTTTTGTTTGCTTTTTAACATTAAATTTTTTTTCAACTACTTTTATGACGTTATTATTTATGGGACTTTTAATTATCCTTTCTATTGCATTCAGTTTCTGTTAGTTTTGTCGAAAGTAACTAATGCATAAAACAATTTGGCCATTCCATGTCAATTAAACGTTTCATTCATAACGAATGGTATATTATTTTGGGTATGGTTGGGTTGGTAGACTGCCTTTACTTTCATTGCTTCGTTACTTACATTTTTTATTAATTGTATTAAACCTTGGTTGGGTTGGGTTGAGTTTTTATTTCAATGATTACTTACACATTACCCCACCTTCCATTCCTTGGTGTCTTCTTCTATCTCCTCTTGGGTCTTTCCTTGTTTTTTTAAATAAATCGAATTGTACTCAGTAATAACTCTTAGTGATGACTTATTTTTTTTCCAAATATATGTCTCACTATATTTTAGGACGCAAAACTTGTACGCAGTCGTCCATTCTGTATTGCTTTCTTCATTAATTTTTTTTCTTTTCCCCTACTTCTAATAATCTAATAATTACTGTATCGTCTGCATATAACAATATTAGTCTATTTTATGGTTTTCATAACCAAGTAATTTTCTGTGACATTAAAAAATAGTTGTTTTTTTTTATTTTTGTTTGCTTTTTAACATTAAATTTTTTTCAACTACTTTTATGACGTTATTATTTATGGGACTTTTAATTATCCTTTCTATTGCATTCAGTTTCTGTTAGTTTTGTCGAAAGTAACTAATGCATAAAACAATTTGGCCATTCCATGTCAATTAAACGTTTCATTCATAACGAATGGTATATTATTTTGGGTATGGTTGGATTGGTAGACTGCCTTTACTTTCATTGCTTCGTTACTTACATTTTTTATTAATTGTATTAAACCTTGGTTGGGTTGGGTTGGGTTGGGTTGAGTTTTTATTTCAATGATTACTTACACATTACCCCACCTTCCATTCCTTGGTGTCTTCTTCTATCTCCTCTTGGGTCTTTCCTTGTTTTTTTTTAATAAATCGAATTGTACTCAGTAATAACTCTTAGTGATGACTTATTTTTTTCCAAATATATGTCTCACTATATTTTAGGACGCAAAATTTGTACGCAGTCGTCCATTCTGTATTGCTTTCTTCATTAATTAACAATGTTAGTCTATTTTATGGTTTTCATAACCAAGTAATTTTCCGAGACATTAAAAAAATAGTTGGGTGCTGTGAAATGAAACAAATTTGGTATTTCGAAGTTACATATTCAGGAGTATTATTTTATGTTTCTCACAGCATTGCTGGCATAGCAGCCCAATGGCTCGGATCCAATTTTTCTCCACTTCTTTTTGTTGTTCTTGCTTCCAATTTGTTGTTCCCAGTTCCTGTACATATCTTCCGACTGCTCCGATCCATTTTATTTACAATTGCCTCGTTGGTCTTCTTTCTTCCATCTTCATTTCACGCCAGAGCTAACGCATTCTCTGCACCCTCACTCTTCGTTCATCGTCCAGGCTTTCCTTTCCTCCATATATTATCCTGAGTGTCAATTTAACTTCCATAGTTCTCCTCCATATATTATAACCGGTCGTAACATATATTTCAATATACTATCATCTTTGTGGTTCTTGAAACATGTTTGACCGGACTATATTCCACCGTCGTCCTAAACATTGTTTTTGTTGTTTTTTTATTCTCTCTGTTTTTTTCTTCCTTCTTATTGGCGGCTGTCACCTCGAAGTTGATTGACGACTCTTTCCACTAATTTTTTATTGTAACCCTTGTAAATCTTCAGTTACCACGATAAGTTTTCTTTTTTACATCTACTTATTTTCGTCAGTCATTTACTTCTCTTCTCTCTTATTAATTCTCCATCTTTGCGAATATTTCCACCAAAATATTCTTTGCTTTGTTAAAATTATCAACTCGGCAAGCAATACATTGTGGTACCTAACATCATCGAAACTTTAACGATTAATGACGTAATGAAGTAAATATTTACAACAAATTACAATCAAACCACTCAACTTATGAGATCACACAGAATCAAAACACAACGACACCATTATCTTGAATCAAGAACTAATTCCGAATTTAAGTTTTCGTCTTCGTTGGCCGCGAGCCACGATTCTATCTCGTCCGTAATCCAGTTGCTCAATGATACGGACATCGTTACCGACAGCGAAATTCCTCTCTTCAATAATTTAATATATTTTCAGTTCGCAGTACATCTGGCGCTGGTAGATTTATCTCCATTGGAACACATGTTCGGGCCGAATTTGTTGTTAATTTTGATTACTTCTCTGCCAATAACAATAATTCGTTTAATCTGCCGCACGTTATTTATAAATTATCCGCCATAATCGCGGGCTTATCGCGTGAAAGGTGATTAACGCGCCCCGTACGCACAAATCGAAATATAGCGAAACAAAACGGCTTATCCGTTTATTAAACGAGAAGTACAAAGCGAACGCGCTCCGATAAACGCGGCGGAATGATACGTGCGGGCGGGGCGGATATATCTGCGCAAAAATTTTAATTAAATTCGAATGGTGTTTCCAGTCCGGTGCTGATTCCTGGATTCGGTGAAATTTCTAAACAAATTACATGTAGAGTTTGTTTCAGGAAAACAAATTGATGAAAAAATGGGCAAAGGTGATTAGATTAGACATACCATGGCGAAGAGGTGCATCAAATTACACAAGCTTGGGCATAGGCTTTGTGAGTAACAAAAATAGCAAGGAGTGAATCTGATGCTGAAAACGAATCTTGTCGTAGAAATTATCTAGTCTAGACACGTTAGGTTTTTGAGTAACTTTGGGTACTTCAATTGCTAGGGTAATAGTTTTCAGCCCTTGACGTTTCATTAAACCAGTCAAATCTTTGCAATTCACCAACGAATCATGTCGTGAAAAAGTTGAGAAATTCTATTTCTACTATTTTTTACTTCGCCATTGCATTGTTCTCTAATTCAACATATGTACAAAGACATAAAGGCATTGTTTTGAGTATTGACATGAATGTATGAACTTTAAGGCTAATAAGCAAAATAAATTCATACATTTGGCCATTTTTTGACCACTGAACCTAACGTTACTTTAAAACCTAATTTGCAAACATATTGAAAATTAACATAAAGGCCTTTATGGATCGAACCACAATGTCAATGATAATAAAACCGACAATGATAATGACAATGAAACATTACACGAATAATCGAATGAAAAGAATCGATCCGAACCAACCGTGTCCTTAGACGGATGAAGGCATTAATCCAATTTACATTTTCGTCACGTCAATGGCGCTGCATTGCTCGAAGACAACTTTCCAGCGATTTTTAGCAAACGCGGACTGCGTGCTCTATTCAGACGTGTAATTGATTTATTAGAAATTTGCCGATAATTTGTTATGTAAACATGCTTGCGCGTTGAATTAGTTATGTTAATTCCACGGCCGTTGTTCTGTGTGTGTACCGAGCGAATTCAAAATAGCCGAGTTCAGTTGGACTTGACACGGAAAATGCGTGTAATGGCGTGGAATAATTATAAATAACAGCGAAATGTTATGAAATAATGCACGAGACGCAACTTGCGATGCATGGGGTTTATGAGTAACTGGAAATTATTGTACATTTTGCTCACAAATTAAAATTGTTTGGTCCGGCGAAGAATTTATGATAATATTTTTTTTGGTACATTGCAAATTGCAAATAATGAGTGTAAGAGAAAAAATGTCCTTTGAAGGATCGTGTCAACAAAATTACATCTTCAAGTTTGTCGCCTCAGTTCTAGTGATCCTGATGAACTGACGTTCAAATTTAATTGGATATTTCGTACTCCTTCGTTCCAAGTCGTCGTGCATGACTAATTTATACTCTGATTTTTTATCACTGGAGCGATTCGTTCTTGCTGTGTGTTCCAAATGATGTAAAAGTAGAGCAAAGGGGGGCATCATCTGGTCAGTTACTTGATTGGTCAGTGTGAGAAGTTAATTACGAAGTCTTGAAGTGTTGAGTCACATAATGTACAAGTATTTCTTTTCAGTTTAGCGACGCCAGTGAAGATGAAATTTTTGTAATCAACCGCTACAAGCCAAGAAGACTTCTTAACTATGTGGAATGAAACATAGCAGGATGGAACGACTCAGTTTCAATCTCAGTTCAGAATTAGCAGGATTTTTGAATGCTCTTAAAGTATAAGATATTAGAAAAAAAATTGTTGAAAATTCATATCACATAACAAGTTATGTTGTTGTTATTAGTCACACCAGTCTCATATAGGTAGATACATTTTAAATAACTTATTCAACAATTAATAACGTTTATATTTTCGAAAGATTTAATATGGACAAGCCTCATACAATATAAATAAAAATAAACTTTGCTATTTGGTGAATTGAAAAATAAATACACATATATTTTAAATAACTGAGGTATTGCAAGTTATATGTTGCTGGAGATCATTTTCGTACTCTAGGTCTTTAGAATTTATATATTTTTTTATCTTCTAAAATACATCTATAGAAGTAACTAGTTCACCTTCAAACAAATAAGCCAGAAATGCTCACGCAACTGTGGTGCAAAGTTTGGGTTTATTTATGTTGGTTGGACGTTGCGCTCTTTGGCAAATATACCATAAATTTCGTCAACGTAATCAGAACGTGGCGACGAAGCACCAGTTTGCATTTTATTATCTTCATAGTTCATGTTTTAAATGCTTAAAACGTTATTTACACTGCGACCCAACAACCTTTATTTTCACTTTTTAATATGAACGATATTTGTTCATACACCTTAATAATTTTATAGAGTTCTAGAGAAAATTGCTATAAATGTTCTGAATTACTTCTTTTGTCCATTTTCCCTTTCTGTGAATAACATCATAGGTCGCTCCAATCACATGCAATCCAATCCCAAATATTTTTTGACTTCGCTGTTACTGGTAATTAAATTAAATGATTTTCTATAATCCAATCCAATAAGCGCCCAACAATAAAAAACATTGTATGTATTTACTTTGTTTTTCAAAAGAACCCATCAACCCCATTTTTTCCCCGCCTTAATTTCTATCGAGATTATGAGTCCAAAAAGAAATATATTCACTCATACTTTGAGATAAAAATGACCTAGACCTGTAGACAAATAACGTTATGCGTATAAGAGTTAACTTCCTCGGAAATGTATACGACGAGTAGGGGAGCTTGCGGCCACCCAGAGGATACCTGACATCATTGATAATTCAGGGAACATGGTTCTTTATTTTGTCCATCTTGTTTAGCCCTTGTTGAATGCAAGTGATCTAACTCGACCTTAAATTCAAATAAAAGTTACTGGTAGCAACCCTGTATGCGTATTTGTCTACTAATTTCAGTAACTTTAAGGTCAACTACATATCCTCATCCTTCTCTCTCGTCCGCGCTATATATTTGACAATGCTGTCTTGTTGAGCTTGCACACATAAAGAAGGTAATTCGATGCCACAAACAGATATGGCGCAGCTCATGATTGATTCAACAAGTGCATGGTATACAGTTTTCAAATAATCGGTTGGTATGAAATCCCTCAAGTAGTAAAACCTACGTAAGCTCAACCTCTTAACCATGGTGTTGATGTGGTGGTTCCATTGAAAATTGTTATCAATGATCACTCCAAGGTACTTTTCTGTCATCACCTCTTCAATCTTTATACCACAACCGCAATTGTTGTAAGTATCATACGATTTATCATGTAGGAATCGGTTGAATGATATAAAACTTGTATTGGTCCATTATTGGACAATTTTTATTTTTTTTGCCATTTATAATAAGTTCTTTATCATGGGCCCACAATGGAATTTAACAAATTACAAATTACATTCCGCAACATTCCGCTGTGTACCGCCACACAGCGGAAATCATCAGCATATGACCAGTATTTGTACTTAGAAAAACATAGCAACATCATTTACATACAGCAGGAACAGTATTGGTCCAAGAATACTGCCCTGCGGGACTCTAATTTCAACTCGCACCTCTTTACTTCTTGTAGAGCCAATGGTCTATCAAATAGTCTTAGACCCTCACACCACAACTCTCCAGTACCCTTAAAAATTTCCTGTGGCAAATCGTGTCAAACGCCTTTGACTGATCCACGAACATACATAAGACATGTTTCCTGTTGTTTAATTTCTTATTAAGTGAGTCGACGAATCTGTCCACGGGCGTTAGAATGCTCTTAATTTACTAGTTTACGTCCACTTTATATTTATCTAGGTATGACCAAGTTATTTCATACACATACCTCTCCATGATCATCTCCATTGTCGGAAGTAAGGACATTGGCCTATAATTGCCATAATTTTTGTGATTGTTGTGTTTATAAATGGGTCTTCATTAGTTTAGGTGCTCTACCCGAACTTAACGACGTATTATATTTACTGTCAGAGGACCAAACCATTCGATGAACTGCTTAAGGTCGTATGGTCTTACGTTATCTACTCCTGCAGATTTTTTTACATTCGTCCCTCAAGCTATCTCTACGAACATTTCCAACGAAATATCTTCAATTAACATGGACTGCACTTGTCGTCGTTTTCAGGTGATAGCATCTGTGGACGCCGACGTACAATATCATTAGCCTGTTTTGTAAAGACATCAGCAAACTCATCCACTATCTCAATTAGAGGTTTTGTAACGTATTTAATCAGCGTCATCATCACCCCGCTTTTGGTTTTTGCTTTTTCGTCAATATTTGACCATGTTTTCCTCATGTCATTGTTAATAATAATAAATAATAATAATAATAATAGCAACCTGTGAAGAATACGTTAAGAATTTTAGGGCACTGGTGAAGGAAGAAGATGTTGCAAATGGTGTAGTTACATAATCAGTCGTTAGATCAATAGTTGAGGAAACATATTTCGCAGTATTGGTTCTAGAGGATTTCCTTGAAATATGCACAAAACAAACGTGTTTGCAAAGGACATATAAAGTTATTTGTAAACGACATTGGTTGAAACTCTAGAAGCTTGAAGAAAGCTAAGGCTATAGGGCTAAAAAATAATCAGAACAGCACACAATATATGTTTTGTTACCGAAAATTAAGGAGCAGTATAAAACAGAGTGGAACGATTTAAATATCTAGGAGGAGTGCTGAGCATGCTAAATGAAAGAGAAGCATGAGAAGATGAGCACAGAAGCAATGTAATGGACGGGAAACAGAATGCAGTAGAAACAATGTAGAGTGCCACTCGGCAAAAAGTGGTTAGTTATACAGCGAAAATAATGAGCCTTACAGTTTGGAACATTTGAGCGAAAAGTTATGAGTAGGAGTCTAGGAACGAAGAAAACTGAAAGAGGAAAATTTAGAAGACTGATGAACAACGAAGTCATAAATGGAGAAGATATAGTGAAGGTCATAAAGTCACATAGATTGAGTATGGGGCCTACATACATAGGAAGGCTACAGAGGACAAGCCCAGAGGAAGATGGTGGGGCGTTCAAGAGCAGGACGATATCAAAAACTTGGCAATCAAGCAGTGAAGGTGGTGGTATAAAATAGGAAAGAATAAAATAGAACAGAAGCGCAGGAATAGCATAGATGGTAAAGAAGATGCTAGAAACAAACATACACTATTTAAAAGAGGGATGTAAAAGAAATGGTTAAACATAAAAAATTCCCATCAACGAAGTCTTCCTGGTATCAAACTAAATAAAATAATAATCGTAGAACTGAATTTGGTGCTATTCTTCAAGCCATAATTGATCTTTTTAAGCCAAAGTCGTTATACTAGAATTTTTGATGTTCTCGTTCCACCGTAAACCTCGTCACTCATATTTTATCGTTACTTACTGTACGCTTCAGATCTAAGACATTTCAGAATTCTCACATTTTAATTATTTTAAGTGACACTTTCGTGCCTCATAGCTCGTGCATTTCAAAAGTCGGTCATATTGATTTTTTAAATATTTATATTATGAATCTTCATAAAATCAGAGCTTACACAACGTTTTAGTGCTCCTTATTTTATCGTCACGGTATCGATTGGACTTGTGAAGTTTTAAAACTTTCTAGTGAGACAATGTTTGAATTTATTAGTTGCTGTTCCACAATTCCTGATGGTGATGATATATTTATAATTTATTTTTATCTTTCTCAGAAATTAAAACATATACATTATCACAATCTTCGTTTCGTAATTTAAATTATTTTGTATAACCCCAACTTAAATTCATTGCAAATTCTTTCAAAACCCATCTCATCAATATCTATAATGTTTGTTACTTACTCAAGTAAGTCGTAATCTATTTCCTTTTATTCACAATATATACATAAATAAAAGGAACAAGATTTATTTAACGCAGCCCATCAATAAAACGTTTCCTATCATATCCTGTCGAGATGATCGTAAACTTGGAATCAATGACAGGAGACCTAAAACCATATTGTTGCACACTCACCTAATTGATAAAAACCAACTTCGTCAAGAGAAGGACGTATTCACCTACGAGAAGATCCCAGCCCAATATATTAATAAAAGAAAAATGGATTTACTGGCTACTTCGATAAAGAAAATAAGAGGCTTCTAATGGGTCTGCATCCAAAAGGAAACTAAGGCCACTAAATCTTTTTTGATTACATAGATTTTTTTCGAGATCCAGCCAATATCATTTTCCTCCTGAGAAACATTTTGATAACCAAAGGCTTTCGCAGAACTCACTGTTGTCATCGCCAGGTCATCAGTTGTTTTCATTATCAATTATCAGTTAGTTATCAGATAATTTTCAATTATCAAGTTCTATGTGTTTAGGACTGGGTGAAGATTGACGCAACATGACATGAAAACTTTACAAGTGCATTGTATTAGTAGCCACTTTCATTGTCACAAAAGTTCCATAGTTGTTCTAGCTACCCTGAGTAGTGTAGGTCGTACAGCAATTACAGTTGACCGCGCAATTTATAATCAGAACCAAGCTCGCCAAAATATTTTTTTCTCATCGTGTTAAAATAGGTGTTAAATTAAATAAATGTTGAAGCTCGTGTACTAATAGTCGGGTCCAAATTGTTTGTTTGAGATGTTTTGAAATGTTATTTTTAAAAATAAAACGAAAATATGTGAGACGTTAAAATAGCAATGTTAAATTCCCGGACTCTGCGGCACTATACAGTTCTCATTAAAATGATAAGGGCTGCGTCAGAAAATTAGCACGGTGTAAAATTTTAAATGTTAGATACAGTATATAGATTACGTTCGTAAAAGAAGGGGGTCTCGGTAACACGAGAGGCGTTTCCTAATTCCGGTCGAAACGAAGCCACAAAAAATACCTGCGGATACAAAGTGACCCAAAAGCTCATTGCACATATCTATGCATTGGAAACAGCCCTTAAAACACGACGGCAAGCAAGTCAGAGCACGGTAGAGGGAGGCGGGTATCCGACTCTTCGCATCTAGGGTCCGCACAGAACGCTGTAGCAGTTGAATGCGCGCAGTGACGTACGTACACAAACCGCAGTCTTTTAGAATTCGATTTCTTTGATGTTATAACCAGGCGCATATTCGGTGCCAAAGTGTCAAGACGACGGCGATAGGTTCAATTCTCTCGGTGTGTGTGTGCATCTGTGCTAACAGTTCCAGTGGACGCGATTTTCGTTTCCGATTCTTTTGAGTTTGTAGAGCTCACAACCGGTTGGATTACTACAATTCGCCGACGTAAAAGGTATGTGTGTGTGTCCCTTTAAATTTCGTCTCGGCTCTCGAACATTTGCGAATTGTAATGCGAAAAGATGAATTAAAACGTCGCGACGATCCGTTTTCGTCGCCGCATTTAGGTACGTGCGATCGTAAATTTCGGCACGAAAGCGTTTCCCACGATAAATTTTAAACTTGAATCCGTTGCATTCGAGTGCGAGACGACGTCCTCTGCGAATCGGCGAAGACGAAACGTTCTCGACTAGAAAAAGACGTTTTTTTTTTCGGCGGGGTTAACTGAGGTGTGTACTTTTAATGACTGTGAATGAATCGAAATCTTTAATTAATACGCCAATTAGAAGGCCCCCGCTAACTAGTTAGTGTTGGACTTTTAAATATTTTTTTACGTCTAACTTATGTATGTTCGTTAAATAAAAAAACAGCTTTAAATTAACGCACGGTGAATTATCATAATGATTTGGGGCAACAGATTTTTTTTTGAGTTTCTCTTCGTGTGTCTACACATCCAATCAGCTTGGTTTTGATTTAAAATCTTTATAAACACTTCAGTATTTTTCCACAACATTCACAGCAGGCAATGCAAATAAATACGTGGGCATTAAATCTAATTCAAAACTTAGTTATTATTACAACGACAATTTAAACCTTGTCGTCATATATGTGTCAATATTCCTTTTGTTGCCAAACATTTGTGATCAGCGACCATGGCTGCAAATATAATAATTCGTGTTTAACTACGAGTAGTTTAAAGCGAACTCCCAAGTTTGCAAATTTACTATATGGTCTATAACGTAAGGTCAAATATTTGCATAACAGTGGCAAAACAATTATTTGAGATGGTTATGTACATTAGATTTATTTCCATTAGTTTCAAATACATTTCAAACCTGTACAAAATAATGGGCACCATTTGATGAACTGTGAAGTAACATTTTAAGAGATTATTAATTTCCATGACAAACCAGCGAATTTGTTACATAATTTGTTTATTATTATGATATCTCATTGTACCTATTACAATACGTTTTGAAGAAATTTTTAGTAAATTATTGCGCGACGAACTTTCGACTGAGTTTAATGCTAAACAATTTCATGGTAATAATGCGAACGAAAGCCAGTTGGTCAATTCTTTATGGGAGTGACATCGATTAGTTTTTCCTGGTAATGATGTTACCATTAATATTGCAGTGATGTTAAGGTAGAAAATTGTGATGGTCAATAAATAATTCTTATAGAAGCTTTGCCTTTTCCTGTTTGGTCAAATGATTATTTCCCTCCACTCACCTATTTAGTTCAATAATTTGACTTTAGTGTATCTCTATATCTCTCTCGATCCCCTATTACATTAAAATATTTGCCTGTTACTTTAATAGTACAGGATTTCTTCATCACATATAGCATATTGTCTCTTCTACAGTTGTGCAATAACTATTTTTTGTTGATTCCAACCCAACCCAATCCAGCCCAACCCAACCCAACTGAATCCAACCCAGCTACTATATTCTATGAATGAGATAAATGTTGGGTGTTGAGTTGGGTTGGGTAGAGTTGGGATGGGTTGAGCTGGGTCTGGTAGAGTTGGGTTGGGTTGGGTAGTTGCGTTGAAATTTGGGTTAGGTAGAGTTGGGTTGAGCGGAGTTGGATTGCACTGGGTTGGGTGCTCCACTTGTTTCACAAAACTAATTGTATGTAAAGCAACGGCAACCATTAAACTTTTTAATCACGATCATAATTATTGCTCCTGAAGGTATTGCTATGATAATGGTATATGCAGAGATTTACGGTGAAACTTCCTGGAATAACTATACTAGACTAGATCTAAGTCTACAGCCGATCCCTCCCTTTGTGTCTCCTAGTGTAATGGGTGATTAATGATGCAGAGCAACGTGCAAATTTCACTAGGACGTCATATAAACATTTTTCGACTATCACAGGCACATACACAAAATAAAAATTGTGTCAAAACTAACTCTACGTCATTAACATACCCACAATAAAACGATGTGATCTAACAGAAAATTGCAGATGGAGGATATCACTTAAATGCGTTCGTTCATTATTTCAACGACAATTGCATTTCAGAACTACTGTCCAAGAAAATACACTAAAAAGAGCCGAGAAAATTTCATATCGGTGTACATTTATGGCACAAAAGATTTTAATGTAGTTTCCCAATTTCCTGATTTCTATGTTAAAAGAGTCGTCTTTAATTGGCTGCTTCTGCGAAATGTCATTAAAGCACACGATTTTATTCCTCGATGTATTTACTATTAGTTGGAAGTAAGTGGGTGAGTTAACTATCTGAACATTTTTCACAACGTAAATTAACAATTGAAATCAGGCAAAAGATAAACCACTTGCATTTAAACGAAGTCAGGTTTAAGGGCAAAACTAGTGGGAATGGACTAGGAAGGACTGAGACAAATATTGGCAAGAAATGAAAATGAATGTGAATCTCTAAGTAGTTCATCTATGACATGAGGAGACACCCCAGGGTTGCATATAGTAATTAATTTAATTATTTGAGATGGTATGTTGTTGAACCGTATTCTCATGGTATTGGACGATATGAACACGAAAACGCAACTTAACTGGTTGTTTAGAATACGATACAACCGAGCTCTTAAATCATTTCAATACCATGAGGTACTAGATGCGTTAAAAGATATCGCAACCTGTCGCTTGTCGCATCGCATAGCTACTAACGTGTACTTCGTTTTCAGTCTAACGCTCTATGACTTACCAATGTAGATGATTATAAATTAAGTAGGTTAGATATTTCAGGTCTCAAATTCGTAACTGCTATTTTAAATATTCCACTAAAGAAAATCGCTTAGCTTGTTCTAAATTGGCCAAAATATTTCGTGGTGGAATATTTTAAATTTATATTTGGAAGACGAAATGCACTTATTCAGTTTCAATCATTAACTGATGCAGTATACCCAATTTCCATCAATATTTATTTATTTTATTTATTCAATAGTTCAATAATGTAATTTTACATAACTACGTCCATGTGACAGGTGTGGGTGCGCCTCGAGTATCTAGGTTTGACTAGCCGTTATTATTTTCATCGCGACGAACTTTTAGCCCAAAGAAATCATTCGAATTAACTTTAACACGAGAGTCCAATTTGACGATAAATTAGTTTAAATTAAAACCAGAAATGATACTTTTTAATTTAATTTTCGGTGATTTATTTCGCGTATTTAAACCGAGGACACGCATAATTCAATTTGCGCTATTGCTATTTTAGGATACGTTACAGTTATGCAAATATCTGTCATTTAGCAGCATTTAATTTTAGTTTCTTGTGTCGTGTGTGTGTCGCATAAATTTAACCTTGACACACAACATTTCAGGAAACGGCGAGCCACAACCTATTCAGCTAACGTTAAATGCAAGAAAGGAAATTGTTCTCTTATACTGCATGCTGTTTACATAACCACCATTTTTATATATTATCATTTTTAGGTCAAATCGTTTAGAACGACGTAAAGTTTCGGTGCACAATATCGTTTTACTGGTGGGCTATTAATAATGATTATTATTAGACCGGCATTGGGGGCACGCACATATCTTAAGTTACGCACACTCAACTTTCTACGTATTATCTTATATAACAAAGTCTTCGGTATGTTAAAACATCTGTATGTAAATATAATCGTAACCTATGAATAACAATCGTAACCTATAAATACGAATAGCATTGTCTCCTTATGCAATTTATTGGAGGTTAGAATAATAACAACAAAAGAATTAACATTCGCTGATATGTACTTGTAGAAGTGCACCTCAACAGGGTGTTGGATTTTTTTTTTAATTATTTTGCAATGACCATCTGTTGAGTTTGTTTGTTTGTTTAAATTCGCGACTTTTACAAAAGATCGCTAATGTAACTTTGATGGAGATTTCGAAAAAATTAACGTTTTGCTTCCAGCCTGTCGCTATTGAATACAAATAAAGCGAAACATTTTTATGTCAGCTGCTTTGATTTTCTAAAGTAATGCGATGAGCGACGAGTTGGGTAAATAACGTTTACTAACGAATGTTCAAACATGAAATTCTACTAAGCTACCAGCACCACGATTACATATTTGCTTTCTTATTTGGATATTGTTACTTCATAGATACGATATTCGATAATATCTGAAAGTCAATCAAAAGCGATTGCTGGTTTTTAACTTTTTCAATTAATGTACGACAGACTGTGAACCAAATTCAAGACCAAGCACAATCACAATCGACAATTAATTTCAAAAATAAAATTATTACGCCGGCGTTTCTTACCCTTCGCGCGCCTCACCCGAACCTTAAATACGCTCAAGCAAAGATCAAGGGTCACGGAACACATCCAAAGAACAAAAGCGAAAACTAAATTGCCCGATCAAATCTGCGAGACCTTTAAAAAATGACACATTTCATGCGGGAGAGCCGTAAAGATGACTATCGCGAACGTAACCAGATCCCGCGAGATCGGTGACGAGGAAATGCGCCTTTGAGGTTTCGAATTCCTCGCTGAAATCATGACTTACCGCGGCGAGAAAAGGTGGACCTGAAACTCGCGCTTGTGCAAGCGAACCGGCCGCGATAAGCCCGCGTTACTCACGACGTCTAATAATAAAATAAAACGTACGAAATTAAATCGCGCGACGCAGGAGAACGCCAGACAAAACAATTCGTTATGTAACGCGCAGACACACAACAATAACGATAAATAATTGCGAACGTGTGACAGCCACCTGCTGGAAAATTTTTAATGGGAACTGCGCCGTCTAAATTTGGACGCCAGAAATCCGTCGCCGAGTAAATATAGAGTCGTGTGCGAATTTCGGAAATTTTCACGTGTTTTCAGGCCGAGTAAAATGATGGATTTTTTTTGGTTCAACTTTGTTTTGTCAAATTATAATACGAGGGGAGATCAGTATTTACGGTCCCTAACATAGAAGGAAACAAATTGAAGAAATATTAAACGTTTGTTTTTCTGCGTCATCTCCCTGAACGTCGGTGCATTTGGTCCAACGATGCTCTAAACCCTTGATTCCTCTGGAAAAAAATCTTTCGGTTGCTCTTCCAGTATCTGGTCCCCCGAAGATTTGCAATAAAAATAAATCACTAGGGGCCAGGTCTGGTGAATATGCGGGATGTTCAAACAATTCAAATCCTGCGTGCAGAATAGCGCTCATGGTAACATGTCTTTTGTGGACAGGAGCGTTGCCTTGTCAACAAAATTTTATAAATATAAGCAAAAACGAAACAAAATAAAAAAAAACTAGTAGTTTGTGAGTCCACCACGTAAGCGAATGCACTCCTGCAGTCGACGAGGGAAGCTCTGTCAATCTGATTGTTGATGTACTCTAAGGGTACAGCATCCCAAGCATCTTCAACTGCATGACGAGGTCCATCTAAAGTCGTCGGGGGTCGCGGCAAATTCTTATTGTGGATACCCATCCAATCCCACACTTTTTCGATGGGCGATAAATATGGCGACCGAGGTGGTCAAGGTAAGGTGGTTATATGCTCCTCTTCTAAGAACATCATAGAGGTTCGCGCAATATGAGGGTGGGTTATCTCGATGAAAAACACCATCTTCAATCCCTCTTAAGGAAGAACAACGGGCCTTAACACATCATTGACATAACGTGCGGATGTCATTATGCCACGGATTAGGTTTAGACGAGATTTGCTACCAAAAGCAATAGCTCTCAACAGCAAACTCGAAATTACGCCGTTTAAACAGAATCTAGATTCGTCAGAAAAGGCAATGTGATGCCATTCATTGCCCCAGTACTTGCGTTCATTGCTCCAATCAAGACGCTGACGATGGTGAAGAGGTGTTAAGGGGAAGACGAGACGCGGACGGTAATAAATTAGGCCCATTGATGGTATTCTGTGGTAAACGGTACGAAGCCGAATGGGTCTTCCTACAGCTAGCGACCGAGTAGACCTCCGTCTTTCTCTTAGGGCCATTAATTGAAGAAGACGATCTTGCTGTTCGGTAGTTCTTCTGGACGCTCCTGTGCCTATAGCTCGCTGTGTTCGTCCTCCACCAGACCACGCTTGCCATGCTGCCATCACGATAGCCACACTACGCCCTATAGCTGCAGCGATTGCGCGATACGAAGCACCACGTTCCCTCTGTCCCACAATACGACCCCTTTCAAATGGGGTCAATTATGTAAAGTTTCGTTGCTGTCTCCTGCGAGGCATGATCGAACCACACTAATGTCAAAATTAACGTTTTTGCAGTAATAACGTCTATCAGTTGGCAAAAAACCTAAATTTCTTTTTCAACTTAAGTCTTTAAAAAAATATGCAAAGGTTGTCCGAATTATATGCAACTTTAATCATTTGTTAGTGACGGTGCCCCCACTATTTAACAAATAGTTCATTTTAATAAAATCATTTTTTCGGAGTGTTCGGATGTCACTTGCGACCAGTATATGTTCACGTTCCAAAATATCAGTAACAATAAATGATTAATACTTCAATGTGTCAAATTGATTCAACGTCACTCAACGCCTACGATCAGGGACGCTAAATAATGATCTCCCCTCGTATATTTGTGATTGCAATTCCTACAGAACTTCCTTCCTTCGACACATTACTTGCTACATGACCCACAGGTTTACTCTCCGTATGAATGATAATTCTCTTCGGAGTGTCTTATCATTGTTTTCCGAGTCTAGTACCCACACATGGAGTGTAACCTGGTGGGCATCTTCATCATGTTGTTTCAAGATTTTGATTTATAACATTTTTTATTGAAAGCTACCATTTTGATTATTTTCGGGGCTGTTTATGTTATATCTCAGCAATATGTTTGTGATGATACGACGAAAAATTATTACCTACTTCATATCTTACGAACGACTCCCCCATGAGACTTTAGTCTGCATTTCTGATCCCAGTATTTGAATAACACGTAATATATTTAATTATAGTTTATGTTAGATTATGATTATGAAATCCAAAACTAAATAAACAAATAAAATATTAACGAGCATATTAAACACAATTTACTATTAAATTTATTATATTATTGATTTACGCCGACGCACTAATTATAAAACCAACAACGATATTTACGTTCGCGATATTAAATCGTCGATATTTATTCGTATTTTTTACCGACGAAAACGCAATTTCACGGAAAATGCGCGACAACGCCGGAGGTATTTCACGTTACGAAAATAGCGGAGACGTGAGTGGAAGTTGGGAATTTTCAATTGTCCAGGTGAATACACTTAAAGGCAACCATGCGGCAAGTTATATCTATGCAGTTTTAGAGGAATGCACTCGGTACGGCTTCATGAACAGTCGTCTTAAAGAGGCAAGGAAAGGTTATCCCCGGCAATGGAGCGTTCGCCGTATTCACCGACCAAATTCGAACACAACGACGCTGCCGCGGTATGTTGAAAATCGAAAGTTTTTTTTATACCGTCCGCGTTGCCGCCACATTTCAGAAATAAATGGGCAGTGCACGCCCGATCGAACGATCCGCCGTAAATGTAGGAAATTGTGACACTGTTACGAAACGAAATTTAAAAATGATTAAATTGGATGTGACAATTAAAATGTTTAATCTGCGCGCGCAAAAACTTTGATTGTGTTTAGTTTGGACGTAAGTATTTAATTCCCGTTCGCTAAGAATTTGCGCATTTTGGGAAACAATAATACAAGTCCTTAAGCCCGCTAAAAGTTAGTTAAGTTCCAACGTACACGTGCCAGCTTATTTTAATCGAGTTGCAAGTTCCACTGTAAATATTATTGTTAAATCTAACATATTTTATACGCAAGAGTATTTGCTAATATGGGATTATAATTTATTTAGTTAAACAAAATGAAAAATTCACGTTCATGGATTTTTAAGTAATTGATATATATTTAAATTATTATTGGACAAATATTAATTTATTGCGTTTTTCCAGACAGTTGTACGAAAGTAACTGCCCGTAATAAAATCCAATAAAATGGCGTGTTAGAAATTTCCCGGGGGATCGTTAAAGTCCGACTTGGAATTGATTTAAATTGCATTTGTTTCGTCCTTCCTTCCGCTCTTCGTTTTGGTGCTCGACGTATACGGGGCGAGATATTATTTATTTAAAAAAACCGTGACGGCGACTGCAGTTTAGCTTGAAGACAATTTAATTTGCGTCCATCAGGAGCGCGAATGTAACGCGAAAAGAGCGAAGAGCAATTATTAATTAACTCACAGAGGGTTCGACATATTGTTTTATGGTGCTGGTAATAATTAATTTTGCTCTGTTGGAAACACCAATGTGCGTACGAGTGGTTGGTGTAAAGTATAGTTCGAAACTTAATAATAAGTTCGTAATCACGAATTATTTTTCATTCAGCAAGTTTTATTATTTCCTCCTAATTAACACAGTGCTGGAAATAGGAATATGTTGTCTGTACGTCAGGAATTTTCTTCTTGTACCATTCGTGATCGATTGCGTCATCATAATTCCTCATCTGATATATTTTATTTTCCGTATAAATCAAATAGCTTTGAAACTTGTACCTTGCCTATCATCCCTTCACCACGTCCGAATTAAAATTCACCACCACGATTGCATTTAATAAAATCTTATATGAAATTTTTTTGATCAAATAAATTACCTTGATCTTCGTACTGCGATTTCATAGATCCCTTATCATCATCCCTAACAAAATATCATCCCCATTCCCTCATAGTTACATCTCGTACCTCACAACTCTCCCACATTCTAATACATATTCCCATTCTTCTGTGGCACTAAAAGATCCAATTGAATTTCTGCATCTAATGCCACTGATAGCCTCCATCTCACGCAAAAATATATAGCCTTCCCTTTATTGTACAACAACCTTCTTAAAAATGTCTATATATTTTTTTTCCATGCAGGGCAGGAAAAGCCAATAAGAACTGATTTTCCTGCTAAAAGTTTAACAAAATAAAATTTGTATGGAGCTGCCGTTTATGAAGATGGAGTCGATACTGTTTATCAAATCGACAATCTTTTGATATTTGTGACAAAATTATTTACTATTTCTGCGCTAGTCTGCACTGAACTTTCTTATACTTACTTATACTTCATTTTCAAAAGAAATTTTCAAATTTTAACATCTTTTTCGATAAGTCGTACCAACCCAACCCAACCCAACTGCACTGAACTTACTTATACTTCATTTTCAAAAGAACTTTTCAAATTTTACCGTCTTTTTCGATAAGTCGTACCAACCTAACCCAACCCAACCCAACCCAGAGACACACAAACAGACGTATATCATATTTCCGTTAATCCGGATTTATTAATGCGAGTTTGTGTCCACCTTACAACTATTGGAATCTATTACAATATTTAATAAGAAATAAAAATGTGGTGATCTAACTAATTACCAATTTAACGCCTGGTAGGCAAGTTATTGTTCCAAAATTGTTCCAATTGATTCCATAATTCCATTGATATTTATTGGCTTCAGAAAGGGCTGGAATGACTAGTATGGCTGGTTACATAACATGACAACAGTTCTATCAATTTGTTTTTTTTTGCAGAGTAAAAGAATTTTCTATTGAGTATCATAAATATAACCTATAACACACTTTTTAATTTTATAGATTTTATATTTATAAATTATTTTTAGATAATTTAAAAAACATTATCCGTCAATTTTTGATTGTTGACTGTTATAAGTTGCCTTTTTGCAAATATTATCCATACAAGTTGAAGCAGAAAAACCATCAGTTACTCCGCAAACTGAAAACACGTAAAAATTTCTGAAATTCGCAATCGATTGATTTTTAATAAAAATACAAAGTTGATTTTTCGCTGTGAAAATAAAAAAAAGTTCAAATTTTACCGTAAAGCACTTACCACGACCTATAGGGAAGCTATGAAAATATTATTAATGTAATGAATGATCTACGTTACCCCCTATTTTCCTTACCCTTACACCGGCAGTTACGCCACTGAAAGACCCGACAAAACTTCGAACCCATCACTTTCCATGCGCACGTCCACGAAAAAATCTACCCCGTTAACAAAGTAAACTAAGTCACTAAAAATCCCATTCCAAATTCCCCGTTCCCCCTTTCGAGGAATTTTCGTTACGTGGGAGACTCGTTATGCATAGAAATAATGCGGCATTACAGATGCGATTAAATGCAGCACGAACGGAAAAAAAGCGTGCGTGCGTGCGCGAGAGACGAAGAGCGAAGGAAAGACCTGCGCAAGTTTAATAAAGGTATTATTTTGATTTACACACCGACGTTATCACGATCTTACTATTCTTTCTAGACCTGGCCGAGGCGTGTGTGTGTGTGTGCCGAGTTCCTGTTGTCTTGGCCATTGTCTCGTGAAAAATAGCAACGTAACTATTTTCGTGAATGAATAGATAGATTGATAAAAAAAGGGGACACCTGTACGCCGCGGATGCATAACAAGTGTCTTTGGCTAGACTGCTGCGTGCTGGTCGTTTTGTAAGTCGCTGGATAGTTAACGTAATGGGGTTGCCACGCAGGATTATGTACTGGGATGAAGTTAATAAAGATTCCTGTTGAGTATAAATATCGAAAAAATGTCTACTAGATGCGACGAACTAGTGGGTACTTAAAACTTATTTCAGTGCTGATATCCAGTCAACCAAGGGCTGAAACTGGTTTTTATTTGCATGTGTCTGGAGTACCAAATTTTTCGATATCATGCACCCCTTTGAACTGGTTAATTCGTTTTATTTAATATTTCTTCATTAATATTAATATTTTTTCATTACATGTTCGTAGTTTTAGAGTATTTGCAATGTTGGATGATTTCTTTCATTCATTCCACATTGAATATTTTTTTAATTTTTTTAATTGCGAAAAATTTTGTTTCTAAATATGCGATTTGCTAAATATGAACGAATTTATCAATAATTGTAATCACTGTTCAAACCAAGTTCTTTACACAAAATCACCTGCAAACAGATAAGTTAAGTTGTATCAAATATCCAGCAACTTTACATGCTACCCCACAATCTGTGCCACCGACTATGATGACTCAATGACCCAAGATGATAACGAAGAAGGAAACAAAGACCAAGTAAAATCTAATAATTTTAAACAACAGATTTTAGACGCTAACAGAAATAAAATCTCAGTCAATCGTAAGATCCTAAAAAGTCACAAAAGCTTAAAAACTAGGTTTGAAAATGTTACTCAATCCATCGAGGAAGAATATTTATTCAAATAAAGGCACTACGATACGAAGTACTAACACTATATATACTAACAAAGAAATAAATTCGTTCCATTGAAGCAACAAATTCAATTATTCAAATATGTGGCTGAATTTTTTTCAGGGATGCAAAAAAAATTTGAACTAAGACTTTCTTCCAAAGATATGGACATCTTTTCTAACGCGACTGGGGATGGTTGGTAAATATTGACGGTTTTTGGAGCAGACATTACAACGCATGAAAGAAAGAAAAAATAGATGTGATGCAAGCAAGTATTGTACATAAAATGGAAGAAAAATGAAACCTCTACCTCAAATTAAATGTAAGATTGAGGTAGAGGTAGGGAACACACGCTACTGAAAAAAAAATAGGCACAGTTTGTTTCAAAATATAATACTGATTGTTGTTCACAAGCGAAGAATGAAAGGGTCGTAGTTAAAACATTAAACATGTTCGTTTTCTTGAAGAAAAACGACAGAGGATATAAAACTAATTTTTGCAATTACAATCGCAGAATCGAACAATTATAACCACAATTTCATGCAATAAGGAAGTTTTACAAACTATTCTATTGTGTAAACCGGACGACGCTCCTAATTTAAACACATAGGGGAGTATATATGGGGTCTATGTGCTATATAATCGGATTCTTGACGGAAGAAGATCCATTTTCACTACCCATAGTCACTTTGCGTGACGTAACGACAAACATGAAAGACAAATTTTGAAATTGTAAAAATACGCCAAGGTTACGATACTAATAAATTAATGTGGCTATAAAACAATTTGTTGACTAGTCCAGTGTCTGTCATTCAGGTATGGATAATTTTAATTATTTAATAATTTTTCAAGATTCATCTTTCTATTGTTCTTAATTCGACACTTTTTAGATTTGCATAAACCCAACCCAACCCAACCCAACAAAACCGCAAAGAATTACCCGTTTTCAGACACTTGAAATCCAAAGTAGTAATTATTTTGAGTAATTTCCTAAATTGAAATATAAGTTGAAAAATAATAAGGTCACGTATAATAGTTATATTTCCTTAATATATTAGAAATAACAATAAAGTTATCTCGATGAAAAAATTGCAGATTTCCACCACTGGAATCTCTTTACTTACAAACGTAAATGCTATAGTGATGGCTGGCGCAAGAAAGTTATATCAACCAAACCCAATCCGACCCAACCCAACCCAACCCAGCCCAACCCAGCCCAGTCTAGCTCAACCCGAGCAGACCTAACCCGACCCAACCCAAACCAACACAACCCAACCCCTTTTCAGTTACAGGCACACCATGATTTTGCGCCATACAAATTTAGGTTTTCCATCATTTTAATCACGTAACTCGCCAACGAGGAAGTTGAAAATCTTGTCGACAAGTAGCATTGTCGGCGGTGTGCTAAAAACAAATTCTCAACAATTTGCCAGCTGAATTATATACTATAATGTTAAATAATTAAAATCGTGTCGCATCTTTGAGAATTAGAATTAAATAAATGATTTTAATTATTCTAATTTTCTGTTCTTCTGTATTACTGCATTTATTATAATGAGCTTTTCGTTGATTCTCGTGCATTTATTTTAATAAATCATTGCTTTTAATTATCAATTCATTTTAATTTTTCTTTTACTTGTGTTATTTGTATTGCATTTTAATTAGAGTACTGTGGATATTGTAATTTTCAAATATTTCATATTTTGGCATTTTTTAGTTTATTTTTTCGATTTGTTTGTGATGTACTTTTTTATATTTGTTCTTGAATTTTGTCTATTTTTATGAATTACACTGATTTATATTCATGGCCTGCTAGTTCACAATTATCCTTAGAAGATGTGTTCAAAGCTGGGTACAATGTTGACATTGGATGATGATAGTTTATATTACTTATTAGATATTACGAAGGATGGGGTGTGGAAGAAACACTTTGTTGATATGGAGATTGTGTTATTGTGTGCAGGACCGACGTACCTCTTATTATTTTTGATGCCAATTATCGTTAGATGTTTAGTCGGATATTGGTAGCAAATTCACTACCGCAGTTAGTATATACTTGAGTTACCGGATGTCTATTAAGTCGCAAAAATAAATTTCGTTATAAATCAAGTACATAAGTTCAAATATAAGACGCGCGCCAAAAATCACGGCTCGACATCGAAACCTGATTTATCACCGACCAAATATGCAGCTTTATCGAATGTAAATAAATAAGCGCTGCGCAAACTGAAGTCTATAGTTTGCGTCCATTGTTCGCACGGATCATTTGCGATGAAAGATTGCGACGACAAATTGGCCGTAGCGGCCGTGTTTCCGACCGGTACGTTCGCTTCTTCTTTCGTTCGTTCGGCTTCGACGTGCCCGCGCGAGCGCGTGTGTGTGTGTTTCGCGCGAGAGTGTGCGTGAGAGTGCGCGTCGGTTGTCTGTTGGGTCTTGAGAAGACGACCTTCGAGCCTGCCGGCTAACGTACTACACAACGGTCGCTCAGGAATTTCTTCGAACTTAATTGATCAAACCGAACGGCGGCGTCGGGTCCGCCTCACCTGTAACAATTTGTTAGATATTTTTCCAGTGTTGGGTTCCCGCGCCCGCGCCGGAATCCGTTGGAAGAAATCCGTTGAGATATGTTAATTTGGGAGTATCGATCGATCCGGCGCGGCGTGTGTAATTTACGCGACGTGTCGGCCAGGAAGTGAAACGCGAGATAAGGTGAAACCTGAAATGTACGTTTTGTGTGTTTGTCGTCGTGTGGGCTTTTAACGGCCATCGCTCGATAGAGTGAAAAGTTCGAGACGATTGTGAAATTGAAATCATTTTGTAATACCGAGAAACACTTAGGAACTATCTGTTTAGGGGGCACCAGGATATAAAACCCGAAATAAATGACGAAAGGAACAACAAATTAGATGCGGCGAAGAGACGTACTTTGAGAAGACAAGGGGAACAATGTTTTTCTTTGTTGAAGTACATAATCTATACTAATTATGGACTTGATCTGTGTCACTCCCATTATATCCACATTTTTTTACAATTTCACAGTTGAAGCATTTTATAGCTAACATGAAATAGACAACCCCCAAAATAAATGTGCAGACGGACGTGATTTCCCATATTTAAGCTTTGCAATGACACACAGAACTGATTATTTAGTGTGAGTCGTTTGTACACAAAATGAGTACCCGAAATAAAGGGCGATATAAAATTACTTTGTGAATAGACAAGTGCAGTTGGGAAGGTATGGTTCAGTTCATTTTTTAAGGGCGCCACACACTAACGATATAGCTTAAAAAAGTATGTCAAGTCTGGCAGCACTAGCCCACGTCTATATACGAATATACCAACTCACCAAAATATTTTAAAAAAAGTTCCTAAACCGACATTTTTACAATTTTACGACGATTAACAAATTAAATCAAAATCTGCTTCATGGTTCATAAATTCACAAAATTCACAAAATTCAAAATCGAGGACCGCGCGCGGTCCCGGCACAAAAACATCCAATCTAAGATGCCAATACACGCGCAGCATTAACACGTCCGGATCACAGCGGTAGAAGTAGAGCGAAAGGCAACTCTATCCAGGCGTTACTAATACGAAAGAAGCGGTCGGTTATCAAACCATCACGTGGAAACAACCGTAATAACTCGCGGAAATTCGCACCTTGGCGATTCGTAAGAGCGAACGAAAACGGAAAAACTTGTCAATAATAAAATGAAGTAAGCAAACGAGCAATGGTTGAGGCAAGCTGAGGGTATTACAAAACAAAGATGAGAAATAAATTAATTAAGCGCAAAGGTGAACTCGAAGATCTGGGAACGAATCTGCATGCTTCGAATTTTTAACGTTAACGTAAAGTTTTTTTAGTTATTTTGAACAATTGGCGGTTAAAAAGTGCGTTCAGTCAAAGTTGTCATCGCACGCTGTTTAACGGCAACAACTGGGCAAGTGGTAACTCTTTCGCCCCGTGAAATAAATTCTCCTTTATTATCGCTACCAAAAGCAGCACCGAGAACTTTTATTACCCGGTCGAAATAAGTGGTTTCTTTGCTGCTTGACGAAAACATTTTGTCGCTATTTAAAATTTTTGCTACAATGTGGAGTGAATGGGATACGTATCCCATACAAAAACACTCCGATTGCTTAAAATTAGATTAAATTAGAAATTCATAGTGTATAGATTTAGTTATTTTCTTCATTGGTATTAATAATGTAAAGCTTGCAGCAACAATGTTTGGATATTATGACACCAGGCGAAAAGATTATACTCTGCTAAGCTATTAGAAAACTACAAATCTGATATGAAGAAGACATGAACGAAATAATAGAAAGAACTATCAAGAAAATGCAGGTGAAATAATCATAAAATATATGAAGTTAACAGAAATGGAGATTGCAAATAAATTTGGATGACAAGGATGGGGATATCGAAGGAGAAGAGTGGAGCAGATATACGAAGAAACATGGTGTAGGGTGATGGTGTGAAACGAGACGTTAGAGTATTAAGATAAGAAGAGGGGTGTGGGGTTGTCCCCAGCTTAATATATACCGTACCTTTAATTAAATTCCTCATTAAGGTGAGCTATGCTTTCATTGGTTTTCTCCTAAGATTTGTAGCACCGATAGATGTTCAATTATTTAATTAAAACCAGTAATATAACTTACAGTTACTTACAACTCAATTTTCTTCAATTGCGTGTCGCCACTTTATAAAGTAAACATGGCTTACTTTACTGAGGAATTTAATTGAAGGTACGGTACATTGCAGAATTGGAGGAAACGCTAAGGAACGGGCAGGATGGAAGAGTAAAATTGGGAAAGGCTACAATATGGTCGCTGACATTCGCATGACAGAGAAGGGGGATTCAAGAAATGGCAAAAAAGGCTACAAGGATTCGTGGATAGAATATCAATGGTGGCCATTGATTTAGTAATTGTCGGTATTTAGAAAAGGATGAGGGAAGAGGTCAGAAGTACACGTGAAATGGAAAACGAATATAATAGAAAATACGAATGGGCACATGCAACATATGGGCAGAGAAGCGAAGAGAGCGGGGCGATGATTGAGGAGGAGCCTATGGGGAAATAGGAAAGGGAAATTCTACAAAACAATGGTGATATGGAATATATGTACCAAGAGTATCCAGGGAGCGAAAGGGTGGGAGTACAGGAAAGGAGAACATAGTCTAGCAAAAATTGTATTGGAGGAGTTAAAGAAAAGGGAGAACAAGAGAATATCAGAAGAAACTAGGATACGAATGTATGAAAAGGCAGGGTCAGTAGGAGAGCCGGAAAGGAGGAGAAGTGAGGGAAAACAGGTGGATAGAGAGATATTAGAGAGACGGAAGCAGGTAGGAGCGCAGGAAAGGGAAAGTAAAATAAGTAATAATAAGTATAATAAAGGAAGTATGTATTAAAGATCGCCAGAAGACAAAATGTTAGCAAGGGCTCAGAAGTGGATGTGAGGAGAAGGCACAAAAGTATTGGATGGTAGAAAAATATAAGAGGTGCGAGTTCTGTGGAAACGGTTGGGATGAATGGGAACATTGGTTGGGAGATTGTGAAGACATAAGCTTGAACGAAGACGAAAAGAAGAAAGGAAAAAACTGGCGACGAAGTTTGGAAGAGGATGAAGAGGGCCTAGAAATCTTAACGAAAATAAAATGGATGGGGGAGCGATGCAAGAAAAAGAGGGAAACGGAACAGCAGGATGAAGAAAAAATAATGATATATCTGAAAATGGAAGGGGGAGGTAGGGGGAGATGAAAGAAAGAAGAAGAAGGGATATATAATATTAGAGGGAAACGATGTAAAGAAATGTGAGAAAGTGAATATGCCAATAGGTTTTTTTCACCACAGAAAACGTGGCATCAATAATACGAAGTCTAGATGAAAAAAAATCTGCAGAGATAGATACCATAGGGACGAAAGATATAAAAAAATCCCATAGGTTATTTCGCCGATATAAAATATTAACGAAACCTTAAAAAAGGGAAGTATTCCCGAAAACAATTCATGTGCCAATGATAAATAAGCCTGGCTCAGTAGCACAAATCAAGGACTGCAACGGGAGACAGTAATTACGTTTTTTTATATTTTTTAATTTGGGGTGCAGATTTTTAGTTCCCCTCTTTTTTTTTTTTTTTGAAGAAATGCCTTTATGTAATTATTTAATTTTTTGTTTGTTTATTTTACTTTATTTTTAATTAATGTCATAAAGATACAAAACTGAAGTAAATTACATTAAACCACATCGAATCGCGAATCATATTCTTGCAGAAATTAATTAATTAATTTTTAACGAAGAAACTTTTAGCACTTTTAGAAACACACATATCCCTGACCGAGGGTAGGTTGGGTTGCTCACACCACCGCACATTGATAGGATCAGAAGCTTGGGCATATTATTAACCGGACATGACAAGCAATCGACAACACAAGCTGAACACGTAAATAACAGGTTATGGATTAAATTACTAAATTTCGAAGTCGACAATACAAATGCAATAAGCAGGTCTTCACATCCTAATATGAGCGATGCACAGGGTTTTTGTTACCTTGCTGGCACTTATTGACTTCAATCAATATTAATGAAAAAATATACAATTAAAAATTTCAACATTAATAAATTAAACAAGCTTAGGATCTAAATTCTCACTTCCAGTTAGTCCCAATGAAATTTTAATATATAATCTTTTTAAAATCACTGAAAGTATTGATTTTATAACTGACACATAATGTCTGGAGAGTCATGCCAATTTTTGACTCAGAAATTTTATAGGAGATTTCTTAAAAACAATTCTAATATTTTAATTTAACTTTGTTAGTTAGTTTCACGCTTGGTACTCCGATTTTTGGATTGGGAGGAGACCATGTTGACGACTTATATCACGTGCCATAGTCCCATTCATCCTTTTTCTTACCTTTTTCGCCGATTGATCGTCTGTTCTGCTACAACTTTGATTATTAATATTAATTAAGCAATCGAAATATAAATGACTACCTAACATGCAAACGTTTAAAAATAAATAGTACTTAAAATTGTAATAAATTATAATAAATAATTCTAAGTCTCACATCAGTTACAAAATGGTTCTATTATTAACAAACGAGAATCTTCTAATACGGTTCTGAGTCCCTTGCAGATTCGTATGTACCATAGCGAGACGATTGAAAACCAATCACCACTTCAAACAGCGCCGAAGCGTTAAAATTGTTCCTCCGATACAGAAAAGACTACATCGAATATTCTTGTGCAAATATTTAGCTGCAATATGGACTAAACACATATATAGAGCCGGATCGTATATATAAATAAAAGGCATTTGAACGATTCGATCTTCCTCGAAAGTAAACAACGGTTCCTAGATTGTGATTGGAATGATACACAAGTACACGTGCGAGATAAAACGCAATCCCATCTTATTAATAACCACCGCACAATTCTTCCCGGGATCATTTATCTGCGCATCAGCAACTCGTAATTAACAACTGACTACGAAAATAACCAACTATGATAAGATTATGCTGTTTGTGTGCTCAGCCGTTGTCTTAGAACGACATTGAACTACGTCAACGACGCATTCGTTTTCGATGGAGCGAAATCTTTTCGAAATGCCATAAATTATAACAGTGACCTTTGTAGTCGCGTTTCGAATTTATGAAGTTTGCAACTTGATCACGAATTTAAACTGTTTGGACGGGTGCCAATACCGCTGACCTTATTCAAGTTTATTTACATTCTGACACGACGTCGAAATAGCAACACGTTAATTAAGGGTACAGGAGTATCGATCTAACGTGTCGCATTCGGGCGATGTTGCGCGGCACCAGGGCGGGCGAAGGGTCTGGAGGAGAATCACCCGATGTGGAAAAATGGCGGCTTAACGAAAAGGTTCTCGGCATGAGATATAACACCAAGGGCACTATTAGCATATTTTGCGGTATCTATGGAACGATTAGTTGCCGACGTATCCCGGCCCGACACAGAGAAGGGTGTGTAGATTCTAAACTGCCGAACAGATTGTAATTGGTTGCGTACGGACTATTACGAAACGACAGGATTGTGTTTGCATATGTTCGTGTTAATCAAACAGTTGCTAATGCTAGCTAATGATAAAAAAATAAAATACAAGCAAATTTGGGTACTAGGTTTTTTTGGATTTGATATGTTTTCGAGGCTAATTATTCTGAATATTTGAAATCCTTACATGGACATTGTTTCCTCATTACATTCATTGTTTCCGAATTTGTACACATTTTGTAATGAAGGTGATCATCAATGATTCATCAAACTGTACACATATATATTTGGTGAAAATTCATTGTGGAAAATTGTGATTGGATTGGGTTGGGTTGGGTTGAGTTAAATTTCTTTTTTTTTAGATGAATATTACCTCACGATAAATTTTCCATAAATCATAGATGTATTGATCATGATAAATATTTTATAGTTATGTAACTAAAAGTAAACAAGCTATCGAAACTCTATAACTTAATTAATCACAGACCGAGCTACATTTAGTCGACTTGGCTCGCAGTTTTTCCGTTTGTTCACATCGGAACTAAAAATAAAATATTCCAAATGGCTAGCGTAATGGGAGCATAGCGCTTACGTCCACGAATTACATTCTAAAATAACCAGAGTACCAGACGATGTTATTTTCGCTCGAAACATATCGCCAATAATTTAAAACCCATCAAAGCGAAAAAAAAAACGCTAAAGCGAGATTTAATTTTAGATTATATGACCCGCAAATATCCGCGCAAACGTCGCGGACTTTATGGAACTTTGATTACGTTAAGAGCGCGGTAGCAAACCGCATTAAATTCCGCAAAAACAATATATGGAACGGCGACGAAGCCGTTAACATCGACGGAGAAAGGTGCGCAGGAAGCGAAAGAAATAATTCGGTCTCCGCGTTGTCGCAATTACCGCGTGGAAAATTTCGAAGAACGTGCCGCGTCCCGTTTCGTTTTTGCGGAATCCGGTCGAGGACCGCTGGTGTTTTCTCGAAATTCGAAAAATTCATCGGGATATGTAAACGACCGGACCGGTCGTTTATATTCGGGACGAATTATGTCGGGCGCATTAACGTTTGGGGAATGCTTGGCATGGTTTCGAGGGGACTGATTGCTTAATTTTCGAGGAATGTTTTTTTTTTTTAACTTTATTTATTATAAGTGAAGCAGATTTTTCTTCGCGCCCAAATGCGAGAATAACTTTGATGTAATCCATATTGGTGATTGCGCAAATTTTATAAATTTAAACGGCGAGATTAAAAGAAGTTTCCAGCTAAGGCGCAAATGAGTGTAAAATATAGACAACCCAACGTAAAATTCTTTTAATACATATACACACCTAGTTCAAAAATCTTGGTGATAAATTATGGATTATGTAAATTATGTAAGAATTTACTTTTATTTTTTATACTGGTCTTACCGAACAATTTTAATTACCTTTATTAAATATGTTCTGTGTTATTATATTATTTGACGATAAATATTTATAAGTAGATGAAATTGTCAGTCCACCGTTTTGCATTGCAAGCTTGACCTGTTTATATTATTTGTACGCAAACTCTTATCAACGACCATATCATAAAATAATACTTTCGTAACTTGTAACATTGTACTAGGCACATATATTTATTATGATTTACGGAAAATTCATCGTGGAAAGTTCATCGTGGGAAAATTCATCATGGAAAAAAATATTTAATTCAACTCAACTCAACCCAACCCAACCGAACCCATCTCAGCACTCCCCAACCCAAGCCAATCATAATTTTAACAATGGATTTTCTGGACAGCATTGGCATACATTTTGGAACAGCACAGTAATGCATTTTTTTTCTTCTCCAAACTGCAATGATTCGTGCGATGTTAAAGCAGTGAAAAATGATTGCTACTTCTATATTTGACGAAGTTTAAGGCCAATAAGTATGTCCAACAGCATTGACCCGATGAAGTACTTGCTTTGTGTCTGCTCTCTTTCTAACTGCATAACATATATTCATTGTTATGGTAGTTATTAATTACTATCATTAAACACTCGAAAAACTCTGTTAATTTTCCAATTCCCAACTTGCATCAAAATCCCCTAGCAATGCATAGCTAGGAAGTTGCTATTCCATGCCGCAGTTCTGAGCAATGTGATGGTTCAATACATCAGAATTATAATAGCTGGGTATTAACGGTAGGAATGAGCCAATGACCAAAATCATGGATGTGTGCAACGAGCCATACTTGTAAAATATATTGAAAAAAATTTGGGCGTGCATAATGAAATTACGTGGATGAAGCACTTATTACAAATCGAAGTGTACCACCAAAAATAGTTCTATTGAAGTAGAATGGAAGAGGGAATCATTGGAAACGGTTAGAAAATGACGCAGAAGAAGAGATGAAGAGAACCAATTGGAAAGAAAGGTGACAAGTGAACTGGAAACAATCTAAAACAAGCAATCAATGGGTCTAGATGTGGAGCCAATTGGGGTTGATAACTAAAACTCACGTGAACTGCCCTAATCTTCAATATGCATTAAAAAACCAATTTCGAATTGCAGACAAGTTATTTCATTAATGCAATAAAATCATATTTGGCTTTTCCTTACATCGTACTTAATCAGACCCAGCCCAACTTGGCAGAAAAAAGACGACGACAATGAATGGATTGGATTGCTAAGTTTATAAAACAGGAAGAGGACGAATGCATAGACCTGGAGACATAACGAGTCACCCCTTTATATCGTTTTTCAAGGGCATTGAGATTTTGAAATTTCCAACGATGAAGAGGGTGGAACGGCATTGTTGCAAGAATGGGGTGAAGGAAAATGATTTGGATTCGGTTACTGCTCGTGTTCCAAGGTTTAAATTTGAGGATGATGTCTAGGGTCGGTTGGTAATTATTTAATGTAAAGACCAAAAGAATGAGTTGGATTTGCATGAATATTTTGTCTATATGTCGAATTGCTTTCTAGTTGATTTAATTTTATGTTTTTGACACCATTTTCGTGACATCCAATTAAATTGCTCGCGAGGAAGAAAAGAAATAGATTGGGGTTGCTTATTTTGTGAAATAGGAAGAGGATGAAAGCCTCAACTTGGATTGGGTTGGAGACATAACAACCTACATAGCGATTTTTAAGGGCATCGAGAGCTTCTTTTGAAATATCCACTGCGTCATCCACCCTGACGAACACTTCGCGTTATTTGTTTCTGAGAGTCAAAACGTTAAAAGGAAAAGAATTATCACGATGATCAATTATATCATTGACATATTATAGGTGAAGTTATTGCCGAGGAAACAAAAATTAAGGTCAAAGAGTTTTTCGAAAACGATGACACCAGTTCTTTTATGCCAGGGCTGAAAGATACCAATTTCTTGACTTGACTTGACTGGGAAACTTGGAGGAACTTTTTTTTGAAATTTCATATCGAAAACCCTAATGTCAAAATTGGTTCTTCTCCTTCAGGCCAGCCAATTGTATTTTAGATGGTACAGGAGTTTGTCCAATACACGAAAATATGAGGAACATCGCATCTGGCAAGAAATATATTTTAAAAAAATCATTTAAAAGTTGATCAATTTTTATTATTTTCGACATTGTTGCTTCCTATGCCCAAATCCAAGTGAGCACTAAATCAAAAGATTTGTTGACTGAAATTTTTCAAAAGCATCTAATAGTGGGTTTCACAACAGCTCTAGAAACCGTGCAAACTCTTTCTAACGAATTCATTCGAATTTTGTATAAATCCAGTTAAGCATTCCTTAATCGCGAGTCAACAAGCGACTTATAAAAATATTAAGAAAATTTGCTGTTGTGAACAGAACACTGGCCAGTTTTGTTATATGTGATTTCGCCGAAAATTACGAAATTAATTGTATTTACTTTTCCGATCCGAGAAATCCGGGATCCGATCCGAACACCTCAACAAATTATATTATTAATATGGGTTGATAAATAAAAAAAAATTATCAAGCCAATACAACCCAACTATTTATTACCACCCAACCCAACCCAACCATTTGTTACCACCAACATTTTGGTCGCTCTGCAAAATGGCATTTCCAAGCCACGGCAAACGGAAAAGGTCCTTACAATGGAGAACACGAGAAACCAGCCTCCAAATGACTTCAGATAAAGAAATAAGTACAGCATAAGAATTATACGAGTGGGCTGTACAAGATGGATGTTTTTCTAATATTATTGTGTTTTGCAAAAGTGAAGAACATTACAAAACAGCGGACAGATTTTAAAAATCCGATTTGAGAATTATAAAATTATTTTCAATCAATCCATTTTATGTTACAACTATTTGTTTAAAACTATTGCATATTCGTTGCTATTGTTGCTATTCTTTGAAAATATAGTTTTCTTTTAATGAAACTGTACGAACTAGAACCACTAACAAAATATTTGATTTTTTCGAGTGTGAAATTTCGAAAATATATTTAGAAATCCGAAATTTCACATATCATAAAAATACGTGTCAGTTATTCCTGTATCTAGTGAAAAAAATATTCGTGTAGAAATAAAATTGTGATTAAGTTGGATTCGATTGGGTTGGGTTAGATTGGGTTGGGTTGGATTGGGTTGGGTTGGATTGTGTTGAGTTGGGTTGAAAATAATTATAATAATATATAAATATAAGGTTTCCTACAGTTGTGAGTAAACGGCAAAGGTACGCAAAATCAGAAATAGGATAAAAGGCGAAGACTACGAGCTAGGTAAGGAAGTCAAAATTACGAACATTTTCTATTCATTTTTACAACTGCACTAAAATCTTCTTAATTTGTTGACTTGAGACAATTTTAAGCACACAAAAAAATAAAAAGGAAAGGTGAAGAGGGTGGAACGATTTTATTGCAAGAATCAGACGAAGGAAAATCAATGGATTGGGTTCCTCTTTGTGTTCAAAAGTTTAAAGTTTATTGAAAAATTTAATGAAGATGCCGAGAGTTGGTTGATAATTATTCAATGTAATCACAAGAGTGAGTTAACTTAATTCTTAACTCAGAACCAGTAATATCTAAATAATGGCGAGACATTTGAGTCTAACCAATAATCCAATTTATTAATCGAGTTACTGTCATGAGGGTCATTTGTCTAGTCCAGCCCACCACATATTCCACATTTAAATTTATAAATACTCAGAAAGTCATTTGTATGACTTTTTGAAATTTGCAAACGTACAGGACGCGAGAAAATTAATTAATTAGTTGAGTAATTGTGTCCTTAATTTTAACGCACAATCCAACATCGTCTGATACTAAGGAATTCTGAAACATTTCATTGTCAGTAAATTTCTGATAGCTATTTGCTAAGAGACGAAGTTTTTTATATCGTTATATGTGAGAATTTCCAGAAGTAACATATGATTAAAGTATTTTCAGGATGAAATAAATTAAATTTAAATAATACATTGAGATTTATTTTTTTACGACGACAAAGATGGTCTCGTGTTATCCAAGTTATCACCAATATTACGCGCTGACTTAATATAGAAATAGAAAAAGTCGTGAGAGCCATATTTGTATTTTTATTTACATGTGGAACTGGCTAAGTATAGCTAATTGTAACTAATTTTAATATTTTATTCTCACATTAAATTTGGCAGCTCGTATTGATCGCAACTGTTCCAGTTTGGCCAACATAGAGAGCTTCCCAATTTCAGTTAATTTTTTTAAAGTGACTGTAGTCAACCCCTATTGCCAAGGTACTGAAAATTTGAAACTTCGTCACGAACTACTACAGATTTGTTATTAATTCTATATTGGATACCTGAAGAAACTACTGATTATTTACGTTCTAACGACTATTACAGTAAATTAAAAAAAAAAATTTCTCGATCGACCATTTTTATATCAATTTAATTTTAAGCCAAATGCTCTTGCACGACGGGAGCGGACGCAGCAAATGTGCATTAAGACAACGATTCTAATGCCATCGCCGTGTCAACCCGGCGATCATATTAAACGATTACCGCACAAGACATAAACTTCATTGTTGTGGTGGTGTGGTGCAACGCGACCAGTTCCGAACCTTCCTTTTAAGTAAGTGGATCATGAAAGACGGTAAGTTGTCCGGTCACTTTCCACGCTACGCCAAGACAACAAACGCGAACTCTCGATTATTTAACAGTCGGCCTGCCGGTGCACTGTTACAGTTTTCGTCATTCCTTCACGCTTCGTTCGAATTAAACGGCCTTATTATGTCACAATAAATCCGTCGGTTATATAAGCAGTTTAGATAATAAGAAACGAAAGAGTTCGGTGCCGCTGCCTAATTGAAATCGGCCCGAATGTTGCACAAGTGACAGAAAATATAAATCTAGATTTTATAAATCAGCTCGAAAGTATCTATATAGACGCTATTGGTGTTATCGATTGAGGGAGATTACTCGCAATACAGAGCATCCTAGTTAGTAACCTTAGGGTCTGCGATTCTTTAAATAAATTTAAATATATATCTTTTTATATTACAATACGATCCGTAATAATTTTCGGTTTAATCGAACGATAAAAAGTGAAGTTAATTGGTTACGGCGTGCTCCAGAGATACTGAAATGTAGGGGACACCGGGACAAGTTTAATAGGGGAAAATTGTTCTAAAGTGATTTTCTCGATACCCAGAGTTTTCATAAATCGATGAGATTCGGGTAATAAAAGCCGAGTTCGAATTTAAAGCGCAATAGCGCAGTATCAATTTATTTAATTACAACATTCACAACACAAAACAATAACTAGCTTCATAATTGTTTAGGAATCGTTGCCCTGTCGAAGTCGCTTTCAATTGAACTTGTTATTGTAATGAGACTGCCATTAAAAAATAAATCGTCTACAAAGCTTTGGACTTGTAACAAATGTCTTGTGAATACATTGATCAAGTTGACAAAAATTCTCGACCAAGACTCCAGAAAAATATATAAGTTTTTCATCTCCAAAGTCATCAAAGAATAATTTTACGATTATTCTTTGCACCTATAACTTAAACAATTAAATAAAAGTAAGATCATGAGGGCAACGAGTTAAGCCCCAAGCACGTGCATATATTTTTATTTTTATTTCTTCTCGTCACAGTGTATTGAAATGTAGGTCGCCGGCATGTGGCGTGTAAATATTTCCTTTACCGTGTAATTACTCGGTAGCCATAATAATAAACTTATGTTTGAAATTAAATTAAAATATGCAAATGCGATATATAAATATAGACGGTTTTATATAAGCCGACCTTGCCAACTTTTTATCCCCGACAGCCAGCCATCTGATTTGCCTCACCGCAATAAATTAATTCGTAACATATAATGCACGTTTAATGTAATTCACGACGCTCATGACTTATAATTGATATTTAATATCAACGAAATGTCAAGAGCGAACCGACGCGACGGAGCGGGAAAAATAACGAACGCGAAAAGTCCCGCAGTGGCTCATTAACATTTGGCGCGGGCGAATTTTTCCGCTTTCGGTGCGTCGCGCTTTATCGTCTCATCCACTTTATAAATAAGTACATTTTCCTGTTCGATATTTTATGTGCGCCATTTGTTGTGCACCTACGGGGCGTTATTTATTGCTTTCTATTATGAATGGAGCCAGAAGTAAACGGTAGTGTTGTAAAATATCCTTTCACAGAGGAAGCGTATTTACCACTTCCTCTGCATACTATAAAATGCGGAGAAACTGGTTGTAATTTTATAGCACCTTGTAGATGGACAGATGTAAAAATCGGTCGTTAAAGAAGGCGTTTATTCACCTTATTTGTTCTTAGCAGAACTTGAACAAGTGCGTCCATAATTATTGGTACCGCTTTGCACACCAATGGGGAAAATAGAAGTACCTGTAACTAACGGAATTAGTACTAAGGAATTTATGACGTTATTGAGATTATTTGTGTACATTTGGTTCAATGAATAGTCGAGACATTAGATTATTTTGTAATATTCGTCATATTTTTAATTTGCCGGTTATCAGTAACCGTAATTGAATATTAATTGTGTTTTAGTATCACACATTTTGCTCCACTATATACGAGGGGAGATCATTATTTAGCGTCCCTGACATAGTAATTTGACAATTTTAACGAAATTCTAAAAATGGAAACATCAGAGGTTCGTGCAGTAATAAAATACTTGCAAGGGTTGGGTAACAAAATCGTTCCAAATAGTAAATTGTAAAGAAGAAAGCAAACAAAAACTCAACTAAATCCAACCTCACTCAACCCAACTCGCATGGTATGACATAACGACATGGAGTTAGTTATAGTTGGGTTGGACTTGCTCAGTTGATGTTCACTGAAATGTCTTCAATGAACTGGAGATGCTTTTGATTTCATGTTTCTTATTATTTCTGGAAATTAGTGTATAATTTGGTTAGTTACAATTGCTGCACGACACATATTTGTACAAAATTTCAATTTTATGTTTTTCAAATTCTCTGGCCGTTTGTCCCAAGCTTCATGAGACCAAGTTCCGGCATAAATATTAGGGACCAAAAAATACATAATAAAAAGAAAATGGTAGATTGGTCTGGAATTAAAAATGTTGTTTTACATATTAACTTGACTTTGGGCTATCAATTATTAGACTGTCTACCTTTTCTTCCGGTGACGTTTTTGACAGCTTCTGGACTCATCTCACTTTTACCTAAACTTTGCTTTTCATCTCAATCCAACCGTGTTCTACAAAACTCGCGACACTGCTTTGACAATCACCCCCGTTTTCTGCTAATGGACTGTTCCAAACCACAAAGCTGTTTGTGTGCATAGCCACGCCTTGTCCCTTGTCCTTTACATTTCAAATCATCTCTACCTTAGCGACCGTGAGGCATTGTAGAGGTGAGTTATTAACTTGTGCCTGCTGTGTATTCTCCCTGTTTTCTCCCATCTTTGCTGCTGCTAACACTGTTCTCCTGACTCTTCCTCTAGTTTTTTTTTGTCTCTAATTGGTCTTACTATTTTGTTATTTTGCATCCTTTCATGTGCCCATCTCATTGGTGCTTCCTCGGTGACCATGACCACCATGGTTTTTATTTCCAGATTACTCCTGATAGCTGTCATCTCATCTCTGTCGTTGTAGTTTTTGTTCTATTTCCTTCTGTTATTTTCCACGTGTCTGCTCCGTATGTTAGTATAGGTTTCATACCGTTTTTTTCAGTATCTGGGATCTCGTACCTTCCCAGAAACGTATCTTGAATGTTTAAATTTCCATACTTATTCTAGCCCATCACCTATTTGCACTACATTTTTTTAATGTGTCTTTCCTATTGTCGTGGTTTTCTGTCGTTTTTCCCAAACTTCATTCTTACATATTGTTATATTCTTTCATTTTTGTGGTAACCACATCACCAGTAAAACAAAGGTTATGTAAACTCTATTCAATTCATCAGCTTTTTCTTTAATTGTTTCGTAATGTGAACAGTGGTGGATTCAGGATACATCCTAGGGTTGTGGAATCTTTTTGATTTTTCTTGCCTTGTTCCTACGTAATTTCTTGTGGTCTTGTATTTGTAATCCTGTTGGGGTCTGGTTTATAAGAGTTCTTTGAAATATTCCATCTTTATCAAAACCATAATCAAAACCATGTCCAAGTATCTATTGCAGTGTTTCAGGAACAATATAAACGTGGCGACTTTGGCATAACATCTTTCTCAATATATTCTGCTACGGTGCCAATGCTATATACAATTTTTTATGAGAATTTTCGTAGTTTCTTACATACTATTTAGTTTGCACGTTTGGTCCCACGAAATCCCCCTCGTATGTGATTAATATACAATTGTTATTAATTAACAACTATTTTTATATGTTGTATATTAATATATATATATATAAATATATATTAATATATGTTGCAATAAAATATAAATATATTGAGATACACTATTTAAATTTTTTCCAAAATCTCATCAACTGTTAGAAAAGTAATAATTAAAGAGATTGACATTGTATATGTTTAAGAGCAAGTTTTCATATTACTGGATATTACTGGATATTTTAAATTTTTAATTGACAACAAATATTTGTTTCATTTACAAATGAAAATATCTTACCAGTTGTACTAAACCGTTCCTAGTTAATTAAAATGTGTATTCTCACGAAGAATACCTGACTAGTTGCAAAGGACGTAACGGTGCCATAGAACTGCATATAATTAAAAAAAAAAAACATCGAACAATGAAGAACAAGCAGAATATGCCCAAACAACGAACAAAATAACCAAAGAAATTAATAAACAATAGGTAGCAAACAATATAAACTAACAATGAACAGCAATTTGACCATATGACGATGAAAGGCTATAAAAGCTTTGGAATAATATGCTTGCTAAACATATACCTAAAACTAAGCGTAATTCTTAAAATTTTACTTACGTGAAATCGTAGTGAGATTATCAATCACCCAGCGCAAATGTGGGACGTTCTGAAAAAAAAATTATAAGTATAAAATTTACCACAATACTTGCCCCTACAACGACGTAATAATTAAAAAAATTTAAGTACGAGGGTGAGTTTGATTTCTTTTCAAAGTATTTTCCACAAAAATTGTTACACTTGTGCATTCGTTCAAGTCGACTTTTAAATTAGTTATTCCAGTTAGAATTATTAGAGTTCTATATCTGACATAATTTCTCGTTAAGTATCTTATTAAGGTTTGATGCTCGTGATCACTAATTAGAATCAAACGTGAATTTCTGCAGTTGATATTTGTTTCTCATCATAAATGTGGTATATTTATCTAGTTACGACATAAATATCTTCAGAATCATAACGAATGGATCATTTGTTATTTCCGGTTTGTGAATTCCGTTTTGTTTTTATTTATATCCAGGAAGCCTTCTTAATAAAATTATGAAATAATATTCCTAATACATAAATCAAGACCAAGTGTATCAGTTTAACACCACATTTAACACGTTTTTTTTTTAATTAAAGAGAACAGCGTTCTTATCCTCGCAGAGCAACACGGTAAGAACGCTTACCGGAGTAACCATTCTCACGATTTTAACCCACGCAATCGCATAAACAACAAAAATCGAAAAGCATCTCGTCGCACTGGACTCGGATCAGTTATTAAAGAGGAAAAAAAAAAAACAACAACATCATAGATAGGCCTTTAAACGATACAACAAAGGATGTTTGGGAAGATGTGAAGGTGTGGAAAAAGTGGGCGAAGTTACCGAATTGTATCAACGGGCGGTGCTCATGAATGAAATCGTGATTAATTCTCACATTGCGTTCTGGCTGTTAATTGAATTAAGCGGAACAATTAGAATAAATACAATGGACGGGGCCCGTACAATTCAAGCTGTTCTTAAATTATTCTGTTGTCTTTGGCTCGTATGTAGTAGTCGAGGCATTTCGTTTTTTAATTCGCTTTAATTAGGTAAGGTATTTAGTTCGAAACGTTAATGAGTTAATGTATTGTAATAATTTAGAAAATAAAAAAAATAAATGAAAAAGATAAAAATAACAGGAAACTCAAATAAAAATTAAATCAAATTTAAATTCAACAACAAACAAAGTTTTCTCATATTTCCCACAGGCGAAAACAATTTCAAGCAACGTAAGTGTAGTGACGACCCGTTTCGCCCATCTGTGCTCATCAGACTACCAAAGACACACCCGCTATTCCGACGTTATTTTATTTAAAGTTTTCCTTCCCTACATATTTATTTACGAAAGATTGTGAGACAACACAAGAAAATTTGCTTTCAATTGACATCCCACAACGTCCAAGACAAAATGATCAATAACAACGAGGTCAAAAATCCTGTAATGTATTGGACCGTAATAAAACTAAATCCAACAGAACCTGCGGATAAAAAAAAACCAATGATTACGTCAAAAGTTTAATTAAGGAAGTAAAGGAAGTAAAAGGATTTTAATTAAGATCGTTAAAATTTCCCATTAGTATGTCCGATTTACATTAAGCAAGTAATTCCCCGTAAACTTCTTACGGTTAGGTCACAGCCAGTATAGTCGGATCGCATTAAACTAAATAACCAAAGCCATAGCCATAGCCCGTATATCCCGCACCAAAAACTTTGTCAATTAATGGACGCTACACCCGCCCGGGGCCGAACGAAATAAACGACCCATTATCGAAATTGGTCACCCGATTGTTCTGCGGGCGTCGGAACGGCACCTAATCAATAAGGGCCGCAACAAAAACACGTTTGGATGTAACCAAAATCAAAACCATTGGTGCAAGAATTACAATCGAAATTTCTTGTAATGCAGTGCACTCGACTTATATAATAAACGTGCAGCTCCGCGGAGATAGAGGCGATCTATAACTGGGAAATTATGCCAACATAGTCGAAGCGGTTCGCAGTGGGACAACAGTGACCCACAAACGGAAATATCCCCGTGAAATTACATATAGTTAGGATCGCATAAACAGTGGAGTTGATGCGGTCGATCATTAAAGGAGCGCTGCCGCGCCATGTAGTGCCAACGTAAAAATAAACGACGTTCATTATGGCGGTGTTTGTTTTCTTATGTTCGACAGTTTGCTTGCTCAGCTTGCAAAATTAAGCCGATATTGACTCTGGCCCGGAATTTGAATAAACAGAATCCTAATCGATAATTCGAAACGATGACGATGAAATTTCGTGTAATTGTGAGTTTTAGCTTAAACGCGGCCGTTTCGTAATTTAAGTAAAATGCAAAATTTATATTCGTAAAATTTTATCTATTTTGTAACTGCACTATGGCGTATTTATTCCAACATACCTTCTGGACATATAGTTCAAGAATCTGCACAACCAAGCCCACCAAGAACTAAGCATGCTATTCGATTCTATCTGTCAATAGTCAACACTGTCTTACCAACTCTGCATTTACTCACTATGAAAGAAATCGAAGGGGCAACAGAAAAAAATTTACAAAAAATATAACTAGTCAACAGAATAACAAATATCAAAATATATAGTTTCCATCATAATCCCTGACAACTGACACGTACCCAAAACTTAAAACGCAAGTGGAAAAAAAACATTTTAAGTTTTTGATAATTTTGCACAACTCGATGCTACGAGCTTAATATACATGAATTGCAAATAGGACTAATGTCGGTTATATCCTATTCGAAAGTGGCCAATAATGTTAATAGGTACCGGGCAGGGGAGAACCAACCCGCCCACATTTCGCACATAATTAGAACGAAGAGCATCCGCATTCTGCGTTGTGGGCCAAAGGGCCCAATCAACTGTATTGTTTCCGAGGAAGTTATACCGTGTCGCGGAATCACCGCCCTGGTATAATATCCACAAATGGCCAGATCATATTACGGCGGGGTTATGGCAGGTGTCCTGGACTCGCCTGATCTGTATGCATGAATGCATGCCTGACGTGCTGCAGTGGCAGCCTATATGACAGGCTTGAGATATCGTGAACGCGGCGTGACCTCCAACATATTATGGCAACCCCGTGTCGACCCCAAAGCCATTAATATTCAACAAATTATTGCCAGTGTGTACGTCCGCATCGATCGCGATCCGTAATTGCGTCTTTTGTGCAATTAATAGCTACATTATTTACAACTAACGAGATGAGCGTAAACATTTGCCATGCGTGAGTGTGCTGTAGAGTCGTACTCGGCGGTACGATGTTCTATTTACTTCAAGGGTACGCTGGATTTGCATAGAATTAAGCCGCCCTTGGTAACGGAAACAATCGATACGAACAAGTAACGGCCTATATTTTGAATTCGCAATATGGAACCTCGTTGTTTACAAACAGTCACATCGATATTATTTTAATAAGAAGATGTATTTGTGTTGTATTCAATATTGGATCCATATCTTAAGCGTCAATGTTTGATCACAAGTAATAAACACTGACATTCGTCGTTCGCTGGAAGTATGTGAGTAGCGAAATCATGGCAGTAAATTCATATTTTCGAACTGACCTACGAATCTTCCATTTTATTTTCAAGAAAAACTTCGAAATCTTTGTCTTATACACATAATATATTTCTATTAGAGCTTTGCTACGTAAAGCTTTGACAGTTCATTCGTCTTCGGTAATATTAATTCTAAGTATTTACTCTCTTATTTAGCTGGTAATTGTGTGGCAGTTTACTCTTCGATTTGAGAAGATTACAAACGTTGACAGATCGACAGATTTAGATGAAGACGTCATTTGTAGTTGAGACATCGGCATATTAAATATAGGAAGGGTCCTAATACACTGACCTGAGGCATCATGATTGTATAAGGTGGTATTTTGAAGATTTTGTGTTGAATTTGGTTTGCAAAATTTAGGATTAGATACTATGGTGTGTGTGTGTGGGATATTAATGAATTTTTTGATATAATTATGCTTTTTTTTATATTAAGTTATTTCGTGGTATGCTTGGAACTGATAACTTGTTTATGTTATGCAGCTATTTCTTAATGTTTTACATATGAATCCGACCCAACCCAATCCACGAGCAATTTGCGTTAGGTTGGAATTATGAGTTCGATGTAAATTGTTACATTTGACCATGGAAGGGGCACGTGCAGACGAAGATTATAAAGCTTGGCTGTTGGGCTTGATTATAATAATGAGATTCTGAGTCCAACATTTTTTATTGATTCAACACAAATATTTAAGACCCTATCGAATGACCAACCATTGCAAATCTTTTGTGATAGTAATCGAGATAGTCTCTCTTTGCCTTAGAACAGCGACCAGCGATCTACGTTGGTTAGTCTTCCAGCTAGGGGCAAATAATTACTTACCTCATAGATTCCAAACAAATATGGCTGGTTGCGACTTCATTGGCGAGAGCACAGGGTTTCAATAAATCAAACGTCGATAAGTTTTTTGAAATCTTGAAGGAGGTCCAAGATAAACAATTCTACCCTTCACATAAAGTTTTCAATATGGACGAAATGTAAAGTATAGCATCAACTGAAGGAGGACGTCTTCCAACATTTGCAGTGTACATTTCGGCTGGTGGAACATTAATCCCACCTTTTGTTATCTTTCCACGACAACGAATGAAAACCGAGTTGCAAGCTGGACCACCACCTGGCACAGCATCTGCCTGCTATCTAACAGGATGGATGTAGACATATTTTTTTAAGAGTGTTTCAACCAACCATTGTTTGAAATATGCAAAACCCACCGCTGCTGACTCACTGTTACTAATTCTTAATGGACATGCGACACATGTCAAGAATGTCGATTTCATTAAGGAAGCAGGACAAAATCATACAACAGTGTGGACAAGGATGGTGTAGGATATTTGTACGTCACAAATCACGGCTACAGAGCAACTCAAACAGAAAGTAGAGCAGCTGGCTCACACCCTAAAGAAACTCCAAACAAGACTGCCATACAGGAAAAAAATAATGATCATTTTCCAAGCACCTTTTTTTTAGTGAATTTTTGTCTTTGCCTAACTTCAATTTCTAAAAGAAAGACCAAGGGAGGTAAGGGGGTAAATCTGCTATTATAAATAACATCAAGTCCCTTCAAACCAGAAATTATGGATCAAATAGCTAAAAGCTAACGAGTAGACAAAAAAAGGAGGGGAAGAAAATGATAGGTGAAGAACATCTCGTCTTACTTCGACATTAAGGCTGATCTTTCATGCAAAATACAATACGAATTCCCCTTCTTATGGTCATGTGAGATTTCTTGCACTTCCACTAGACTTGCGTCCATTTGTTGTGTACTGATATGTTCGAATATTTGGCTACGCCATGCTTCTTCTGGGATTTGTTGAATCTGTTTCTGTTCTTTAATATTCTGCCCTTAATCTTGTTGGCCATTCTTCTGAACAGCGCTTTACATTTTATTTTTAATCACCGCAAAGTTTTAGATACCATTCAAATTTTCGTTATTTCCTCTCAAATACCTCGTGCAATATTGACGAATGTAAAAAATACATTCGGTAACTTCAATGAAAAAAAATGAAATTTATGACAAGAAGGCAACTGCCCGAAGATGGTACGTCTTCCTATCTTTTCACATTTCGCTCGTGAGATATGACAGAAAAACCACATTAAAAGGTTAACGATCAATTTAAGTCTGTCGCTGCAATTTAATTCCGTACACTTTGAAACGCAAGAAAACAACGAAAGCGACTTTGCCGCAAATTATGTCGGTCAAACCACGCCCTCGACCACAAAATGTGCACTTGTTCTAGTTAACTCGGTATTACTTATTTACCTTCTGCATTATTGCGCTGGTGAGACAACTTGACGCCGTAAATTTCGCGCACATAACGTAATAGCGCCGGCACAATGGACGGACCCCGACGCAAAAATGTGCGCGCGCGCGAGCATGAGCTCTTCCCGTTCAATGCTCCAGCGTCGTAAATTACCGAAAGGGAAGTTTAATAAAATTAGTTTTCCGAGTTCTTAACGCCACGAAGTCACGCCCCCGTGAAATATTTCTCCTTCGTCCGGGCCGCCGCGCGGCGGGGAAAGAAAAGCCGACAAAAGTTTCGGCTTTCGGCGAGACCGTCGAGGCTAAACTTTGTATATAAATATATTGTACTTTTCCAATAGAAACCCTCCCGAAATTGCCTGCGAGAGTCGTGCGCGTTTCGCGAAGATTCAAATACAAAAGGAGGCTTACCGACTTTTATCTTTTTTACTTTAAAACGTTACGAAATCCCCTTCGAACGCACCACGTACGTTTTCAAAGGGAAACATAAATCTTTTCGCTGTCGACACGTCGGCGATAGGAAAATGAAGTTTTTCGACAGGGTCTCCCGTTTTCGAACAAACGCCAGGAGTAATAACAGTTTTCTATTTTGTTATAACTGCTACTACGCAAATTTTATTCAACTGCCCGTTGCATTAAATGTTTATCACAACGTGTGATTAAAATTAGAGTAAACTATTAGTTTAGGACACAAAACTATACAATGAACTAATTGAAATTGCAGCAGAATATCAATAAATTCATCTCGTATCGTATGCAGCGCATTGTAACTAAATTTCATAAAATATCCACGAAATATCTTCAAACATGACAAACTATCAACTAAGCAACTACCTCTTAAGGACCTTTGAGATTCAAGAAGGCTACGAAAGTCAGAATTGTCCAACTAATAATTTAATATGAATATTTTCATACAGAAATGTTACGTAGCACAGTTTGCACTATACAACATGTAACCATCCACCTATTCAAGGACGTGCTTGTGTAGACTGTGTACATCTGCATATATAGCAAAACGACCACCCCTTTCAACATCAATCTTAAGTTAATGAATTTAATATTGACGTACATTTATATCCCTTGTAACGACCACGAAAACCAACGCGATTGTAACCAATCTTGAAACCATAATCGACGATATGACAATAAAAGGGCGACGCAAAAATTACAAATTTAAATGCAGAGCGTGCCCGAAAATCCGACCGACGTTAAATACGACAACGATTACAATTTCAATAATAATCGACTTTCGATAACATCCGCTTAAATCCGCCCGTTTACCGTAATATACCCAATAACTTTTAATAACCCGCTCCTTTAAAATCCCGGCATGGAAACGTTCGACCAATTTGTATCGGGAACCCTCTCTCACGACTCGGAATTAGCAATTTAGATTCGAGCGTCTCCACCGGCATTATCTTGTCTATTTTTCAAACATCCGTTCGATAATATCGAGTTACGTGTGAGAGGCGAGCGGTGCTGGAAATGCATCGTGTCGCATTGTCGCGGAATGTAAATGTAAACGCTATTGACTTTCGTGGGAGTAAAATATCAACAACAGCGACCGACCCACCCTCGGAATTTCGTTGTGGGCGAGCCGCCGATAACACCCTCTCGAAAAGTTTGAAGAGCTCTATAGTTCCGATGAGCTTGTTTGAACTGTCAATATTTTACCTTTTCTCTTGCGGCCTTAAATGGGAACGAGACGACTGTGGCTTTTATTTTCGCGCGGAAACAGTTCGGGGTTTGTTCAAATATTTGACGCTATTAAGGGTTCGGTATCGAAGTCGACGTTTAAATTAAACGCTTAAGACTTTAATAACTTTTAAATCTATGGTCGTTCTCAAATAATATTTTTTCGTCTATTTATGTTCGATAATGTTACACTTTTACCAATTTATATTTTGTTATTATTTAATTAAATTTATCTAAAGTTATCGTAGAAAATAATGATCAGAATTATACATCGGCATGTACTGCGTGTTGCTTATAGTCTGATTAGGTCACAAAAGCTGGCAAAATTATGTGCACGCATAACCGTGTGCTGGAGTTGCCCAGTACGGTTTAGTTGGGGACGAGTGTTTGTTTAAGTAATTGTTATAGCATACATTGTTACTGTATGTATATTACGGTTATAGGAGTAAACAGTGACCACTATAATGTGGTAGAGTGATACGGTTGTATTGAAATAGTTAACCATTATCTATCATGATAACAATTAGTAGGTTACAGTTTTATATATTTATTGTTATTACTTCGTAAAATATAATTGTGACATAACAGATTGAAGTAAAAAATAAATAAAAAATTCGTGAAAATACCACGATCCCTCGCCCAGTATGTGTTACAAATGCCAGACTGTACAGTAGCTGAAACCTTCAATTATTCAATAGAAATCACCGTAAGATTGACAAGAATTCGTACATTTTATTGGGACATTTTTTAAATTAAAATTATGTTTTAATTTTACCACGTGTCTATTTTAGAATCTCGACCCAAGTATAAGCACCGTTTATTTTTAGAAAAAGTTTCATGCAAATGGGCACACGGACGCTGTTAATTTCGGGACCGATATCAATCAACTTAGCAGTATTTATTCGTATTTTTTATTTCTTCGTATTCCGCCCTACTAGTAACTAGTTTCCGGTTCTTTTTGAAATTTTATTTTTAATTTTGTCGATATCGATGGTCTCAACTAAGTATTGGTGGTATAATTTTGTACATTTTGTATTAGGTGCATAATTGTATAGTAGTCTGTGGTGTCTGTAGCAATTGGGTACTGTGGATCCACCGATGTTGCGGGGATGTCGTTGACTGACCTTTTAGTCAGAAGCGAATAGTATGCTATGCGCCTTGTGCCTCCGATGAGACGTGTGGTTGTCAGATTATTCGTCTTGTTAATGCAAGACTGAATGTAACTTTGCCAATGTTGCAGCTAACATAGCTTCATCTTTAATTACTATTACTACAAATTTAGCATTGCTAACCTAACTTTTTTGTCTTAAAACTTCTTAAAAAATAAAAAGCTCCTGTTGTGTTTAACGTTTCTTCAATCGTTTTATACTTGTTAGATTTGATATTTTTTTATACAAATTTTCATACGTCATTATAAGCCAACAAATAATGGAGTATGGTAGCAGAAATGATTAAGTGGGGACCTTCTAAGTAGATATATAGACAAACAATATAAGCAAAAGACGCAAAAATATCAAACATAACTTTTATCAACGAATGCGACGATTGTCTGTGGAAATATTTGTAATAAATAATCTAGCTGTCTTATATAATTTGAACAACAAATTAAAATGTCAGTGTTTTTTATGATGTCGACTCGTTTTAAACAAACGTATATGGGTGCACCATTTTTTATGACATGTAAAATACATTCGTAGGGTATATGCTGCCTGTGATCGAGAATAATTTGCCCCCCCCCCTCCAGTAAGTAACTGGAATTTCTTATAAACTAACTTGAAATGTTAGGTACATATATATCTTCAGAAATTTCCTTCTCAATTTTTTTTTCCAATTCAGAAACAAATTCCAGTACAAATAAAAAAGTTTTCCTGCCAATTATTCTATGAAAGTGTTATCATTTCGTAATTGTTTTTATTGTTCATATACTGCTAATGAATGCAAAATGAGCCATTTAGGCCATTTAGGGCTCATGTATCAGATATAAAATATGTGTCAACGGACATGGCTCTTGTGTGCAAGATCATTTTATTATGAAAACACACAACGTTGCCGGCCTCTGGGTTCTTACTTATGGGTTTTGCCGATCATCTAATTATTTATTCAAACTATGCGAATGTTTTACGAATTACGCTGGTATAGTTTGTTTACTTTATTTTTTGTTTAAATGGGCGTGGTGGGCCAATCATCAAAACACAAATAATGAGTTTTTGTGAAATTTAGAGTCAATACGTTTTTATCTAACCATTGATTTATCAGTGTCATATCTTTCTCGGCATACAATATTATGTTCCCCTTAATATAAATTAAAAATAACAATGGACCGTACACGGTGCACTGCGGAACACCATGCTCTCATCCTTTCGTCTTGTATTTTTCTGTTTATTCGCACATATTGCTTTCGATAACTCGTGAACAGCAACACAACTATTCCTCTGATGATATCATGTTGCATTTTATTTTTTAGATACATGAAACAGTGGCGAAAGTTTAATTAGTTACTTGTAATATAGTAATAGGTTTTTACCTGTATTAAAGTTACATATATTAAAAAGTGTTTATATTTAAATGATGAATTAATCTAGTAAACTGGTTGAAACGTTTTAAAAAAAAAATTAATTTTTTAATTATTTCAACGATTTTGGCTTTTTTGCTCCAACTTTCGGAACGATTATGTAGCTATTAATAAGTTCTGCAGTTTGGAAACTTAAGTTAACAGTACATATGTACTAAAGGTTTGGCGAAAATATATTCCTTTATAATAAAGCTTGTAATATAACCATTTCCTGGTGAACTATAGCCAGACTTTGATGCAGTGGCGGCTAGAGCAGGGATGACGCACGGGCATGTCATCCCAAGAAAAACGAAAAACTTTTTTTTTTATTTATTGAAATTAATTTATTATTTTTAGTAAATTTTATGTGCAGTCAATTCCAGTGATTTCGCAGCAAAATTCCATTTAAGTATTTCAAGGGGCACGACGTGATGATACGATTGGCGCACATTGGGTTTTTTCTTGGCTCCGCTAAATTTCAATTCTGCCATTATTACGAACAGTCAAACTTAACAGGTGTCAAATAAACGTAACTGACAACAAAGAATGAATTATACAACACGATGAAAATCTTCTTAATAAAACAGCATAAGGCAAAAAAATATTTTTGACTAAATTTTCGTTCGATGTAAAAAATATGTCTTCAAACATCACAACATGCTTGGATTTTTTAGACGCGGTTAAGAAATTATATGTAAAAACAACCCGGTCTAATCCAACCCAACCATAACTGGTGTTGGCCTTCGTAGACCTAGATTAAAAAAAGAATGTTTATCAAAGTAAATTAATTTCGTTTTATGTAACAAATATGTTTCCGAACATCGCAGCACGGTTGGATTTTTAGACATGGTTACGAAATTATATCGAAAAAACCAACCCAACCCAACCTTCATAGACCCAGATTATTCCGGACCAAAAATGTTAAAAAGAATTTTTGTCACAATAAATTAGTTTCGTTAACATCCTTGGAATTTTCAGACATATATTTAAAAAACCAACTCAACCTAACACAACCCAACCATGACTGATATGTAACGTCATCGATTATTGCACCAAAAAAATGTATACTTGTAAAATTTATTTCACCCCTCAATAAATGTAAGCCGACAATACACCCTCATACATATAAAATAGTTGGAGATCATCGTGCAAGGTGAAATGCCATTTACGACAATTATATTTTCTAACGTGGCGGTTGCACTGAAACGAGAATGTGCTGTTTAAAAATTCAAACGTGGCAAGTCACAACTTCTGCATATTGTATTAGTCTGGCCCATAGCCTCCATGGTTAATTGTACGTTTATGTGTCACCGTGTCACAGCACATTTGAATTTAAATTAAGTCATGAATGATTAGGTTCGTTTTGTAGTATGTCTTGCGAAGGTGTTGTTAACTGTATTCAAAGGAGATAAATAAATCAATTTAATAATAAAATATTTTTAATTGAAGCGAATGGGTAATTTCTTATTTCTACTTTAATCTATGTTTAATCTAAATTTATATTAAAACATCTGCAGAACTGACGTTTCGCTGCAACACTGCATTAATAAATCAAAGTGCTGCGAGACTTGAAAATGATTTACGCCTGTCCTGTTGTCTTAAAAGATACAAAATAACGTTGGCAGTGATACTAATGAAAGAAGAATCGTCGCGTGTAATTTATTTAACATTTATTAATCAGCGTTTTATTTAGATTGTAAACGTTTACCAATTTATCCTTCAGGCAATTAATGTGATGTGCTATTAGATCCAGATCATCTAAGTTGGATGTGTTTTAGATTGACATTTTAATACTTAACATTATTTATGGTCGTATTCATAATTACATTCGACGTTTTGAAAATTTTAACGTCCATCTGGGGCAAGTCAGCAAAACGAATGGCAATATTTCAACTAAGCTAATGACAAAATATGATTTTCTAATTTTGCAACCAGATGCTGATAACCAAACCAAATCAAACCAATGCAATCTTAAGACTGTGAGAAAAACCCAGAACTTTTGTGGCCTTCAGGTAAATTGAAACCTAAGTGCAGCTACAATATGCAGAGAAACACAGTTAAGTAAAAAAGATTAGAAAAGCAAATTAAGGAAGAAAGTGGAAGACGAGAAATGCACTCGTTGATAATTATTTAGGTCGTATATAAACTCCTTATATAAGCCTTAGCATCGTACTAATAATATACGCAAAAAACTACACAAGCAAATAATTGAAAATTAAATAAAAATAATAAAAAGCCATGGAAACCATGAAGGCACAATTTTCTGTCTCAGTTCTTAACACAAAGATTTGCATATTATTTACTCACCAAACTCAATTGAGAAATTAATTGGATTTTCAATCAAGCAAGCTCAGAAGTCCACAAACATTAAAATTGCATTTTAATTACTACACCAATAATAATAATTGAGAAAGCAGAGAGGTAGTTTGAAAATCATTCTCTAAAGTTTGTAGAATAAAACTCAATTAAAAAAAAAAATGTCGACACAATAAAATACATAAATAATTTTAGCAACAACGGCGCAGTCACTTAACGAGATTGCGAATAAAAAGTAATGAAAAACAAACTATAAATCGAGTCCTTTTGTGAATATCAGAATTCATCTCGTACGGGATTGAGTTCTTTATTCCATATTGTTATTGTCTGCAGTCGCGGGGATGAACGTGACCCGCTCGGCCTCCGGGGATCTCTTCAAACGTCAGTCTATTCCCCGATTGTTATACGTTTTAAAGTATTCTGTGTAATATTCCCACTTACAGTGGGAACGAGTGCTGCACTCGGAGCGAAATGCAACTCATGTTTTCATTTTTTAAAAACATTTTAATATCGGCGCGTTAGGTTCCATCCACCGCGAACGCTCTTGTGCATACATTTGAACTCTGCAAGTTCGAGTGGACGTTAAAAACGGCGCATTCAACTGAAATTGATTACGTTACGTACGTGACTGAAATATTATCTAATGAAAGGCTAACCTTTTCGTTTTTGCGTGACGTTTATTGCGAATGTCATCGCTCGGCAGTAATTCCAACTATGTTGTGCATCGCCCGTGCTAAATCTTTGTTATGAATTTATAACGCAACGTCGTAAGTAATGTAATAATAATAATAGTAAAATGGAAGCTGCAAAGGCAATTTAAAATCTTAAACGTTTCCAAAGAAATTACTCGTCAGGTTTAAGTACAATTAACTATTTTTCCTGAAATCGTAGCCAAGCCGTTCCAAAGAAATTACTCGTCAGGTTTAAGTACAATTAACTATTTTTTCTGAAATCGTAGCCAAGGAACGACGACCTTCCTTCATAACAAGCGAACTGGCTAGAACTTATTTAGGAAAAAATTTAACGAGTCAATAAGTTTAGAGTAAGAATTTTCGCTAAAGACAGACGAAGATATTGATTGAGTTGAGGATCTAACACGAAAAATTTCACAAACTGCATGGTTCGTACTCCTGACTTCAACCAACCACAGCTTCCCTACACAATCAGGCAAAAAATTGCCGAATAGAGGAAGGAAACTTAGGAAACAGTGGTAACGCACAAGAAAATGGAGATCAAAAATAAACTAAACGTTGTCACAAAGGACCTAAATGATACTCATTTAAAATTTCTCATAGATGGTTATGAATATCGCTTCCAATTATCGATGATATTTTTGTTGAATAATTTAATAATCTAAAAATTATTTATAATCTAAAAAAAATGGTAATGCGTTTATGTGCATGTAGCTCTCAGCCGGTGGCGGAACAAACAGATAATACAAACACACCGAATTATGTATTTAATGGAATTAGAGAACATTACTTGCGAGGAAATGGGCCATGATAATTTAAACCTACACGCGAATTAATATAGATTTATCTCTAATTTAGGAGGTACGCCGATAACTAATAGTCTTACGGGGGCGAACATTTACCAGGCTTGCAGGATCCGGTCGACTTAATGCCGCACCGAGTAATACCGCCACACCGACGCGCGCCCGGTATCTTCGGACGTCTTAGGAGCGGCGGCGGCGGCGTCTCGTTTTCTTTTTCCGCTGATACGTTTATTCATAATGACAAAGTTGGGAGCGACGGCGCTGAAAGGAAAATTGAAAGCTGCCGTCTTACACTTCAAAGTAAATTTCGAATCCTCCGCGGAACGAACGGAACGCGAATATGCAACGCATACAGACGAAAAGTACATTTTCGTGATTAACATTGCCCTTATTCTGGCTCGTTGTTTCCATTATGGCGTTGCGTTCGGTTTTCTTTTGCCGAGGGCATGCTTTTATGTGATTAAAAATCAAGTGCGATTTATTACCGTGGTCCTGGGAAGTTTTATTTATTAAATTTATGTGACTTGATGCACATTTTCGACTTCTAAAAACTAACTACTCGACTACTTGTATGGGGTATGCGAAATCTGTTTGTTATTGTTATTTACATCCATAAAAATTCTGATCCTTGGTCGTGTGACAGCAGTTAGCATTGGATCAACATTTTTGGGTCATTTATCACCAACTGGAATGATCCAGTAAATTCAAAAATTATTTCCTCTAGTTCCAAAAACTTAGGAGAAGAATTATCCATAATTACCATTGCTATTGTCTACAATTGCGATTTTTTATAAGCATATTGTTTGATGTACTGTAAACGAACTCAAATGTGGTGAGTTAAACAATTCGTGTAAACTCTATAAATACCTAGCGTGACGGTTGACTAAAATGTAGAGGCTTTAGAGCTTGACAATTGGGTTTCATGTATTTAGATCATACAATCAACACAAGCCGATGGGGCTGCTGTTTAGCTTTATCGAACCTCCAGGAGGATAATGGAGCGCAAGGACATCTTTTGATCATATCACTTTTGGTCAATTCTAAATTTGCCACACATGAGAGCGACGATTTTATGTTGGTTTATTGCAAAATCGAAGTCTTATACACAGCCTTTGCAACTCACGTATTTGGATACGCAAATCTTTAACATTAAATTTAACGAAGTTATTTTTACTTGGAATGTACAATGTGACTAAAATAACTTTTAATTCATTAAAATTTATCCCGATTCACTTTCAGAGTCATTTGCCGTTGCTAAACGTACGAGTTTTATTGTCGCTTACTTCCACGCGTTGCATCTACCGCATCTTACAACTTGGATAAAATTTTTATTTTAACGTTATTTTGTTTTAAATATATTCATTATGTTGTCCAGTTCTTCGTGTATCGATTTCTAAATCACTTTCGCTCTGATCCATTGTATTTTCAAGTTTTTTTCACTTCACTCTTTTTTTAAAGAGGTTGTGTTATGTTGCAATGCGTGTTACAAGTTTGCCTTTAACGACTTCCTCCATCTTATGTATCCAACATACATATATTTAGTATCAACACAAGTGATTTTACATTTTTTTCTAGTTCTACAACCTATTGAATGGTTGGTCATGGTTTTTTTTGTATTTCGGGTTCGTATATAACTAGATCTTTTCTGTTCTTCGATAAATCGTGATAGATAGATATAGATAATTTATTTTCATCATTGAATGTACAATACATATCGCATCAAGAACACCATAGAACTAAGTTTTATAGTCAATTGCACTACGTGTTCTTCCCATGTAAGTTTATTATCCATAGTGACACCTAAGAACTTTACCGCTTCGGATCGCGGTAACGATTTTTTATTCACTTTTACTAAGGTCATTCTACCGCTTGAGTTTTTGAAATGTTTAGTAATATCCCGTTGCTTGTGCATCATTTCTGAAGTTGCTGTATTGCATCATCGGCAGAGGTGATCAACTTTTCTATTGTCTGTTGGACGACTAGAATAGTAGTATCATCTGCGTACAATCCAATTTTGGATGGAGCAGCACATTCCACCGGGAGATCATCTATCATAACCGGAAACGGTAGGGGTCCTAAAATTGTACCTTGAGGTACCCCCTATCTTGGGTCCGATAGAGTGTCGTTCGATAATACTCTCTGGGATCTACCAGAAAGGTAGAAACAGATTCATCTGTTTGCTATCCCTCTGATTCCTTTATGAAGGAGCTTGCAGGCTAATAAATTGTGATCTACGGAAATTGTCGAAGGCTCTTGTCATATCGAAGAAAAAACCATTTTCTGCTTTCTTTCAAAGGAACTGCAAATTGTCTTTACTATCTCGTCTATAGCCGTGATGTCGATTTCACGATTTCCGTGTTGCGCTTATTCTATTTGGTTGAACTTCTCCAGGAAGTATATTCTCTTATTTGGAAGCAGTATTCGAAACGTCGAGAGCACTGCCGTTATTTTTAAAAATTGGCACGGTTTTTGATATTTTCAATCAATATGATATCAAGTATATGCTACGATGGCCACTGTTTGTTTACGCTTGCATCCTACATAAGTCATCCTACCGTTACACGGGTCCAGAGATATTTTTGACAGTTCATTGTATGACGTCTTTCCTTTTTGAAGATAATTTTCAATGCTAGACATAATTATTTGTTATCCAAAAATTCGTAACACCACCCCTAAATTATGTTAACACTTTATGTTTTGAGTGTACAGGTCCAAAAATATTTAAATCTGCACGAAAATGTCTTTCCTCTCATGTCTATGGCCTCTATGGTATTTTTATACCTTAGAGGTCGTACGGTCCTATTAATATTTATATTATAGTCTTATACAAGAAAATTTAATTTCCGTAATTTCCGTAATTCACGTAATCTGTAACGAAATTCCATTTCATTTACGGCAAATAGTCCGCGATTGGAAGCTGCACGTAACGAATCATTTGATTGGATGTGATGGCCAGTAACTTACCACTTGCGCCACGCGCCACTAACCACCAATTATCATCAGAATGGATCATCAACTCGACAAAGCTTCATGTTGCTATGAAGGAGAGGACCACCGCTGACAAAACCACCGAGTGTCAACAATCAAAATAAATCCTAATTTTAGTTAAATCGAACCAAGAGTGAGACGATTTCATCGATATTATATTCCCATGTAGATAGCCAACGTTGTTATATATACGTAGCAGAAAATTTGTTTTGTTTTACACTTAAACTTAAAATTTTGTTTATGCGTTGTTTGTGTTGATAGAATTTTTTAAACCATTTTTATTTAATTTTCTTGGTAAAGAAATATGTATAATTTAGTTATTTGTTATGCAACATACAATAAAGATATGCCCCCAATATAAATTGTATAACTTGTGCTGTATTCGCCGCAATTGACGAACACAAGTGTTGAGAAATTAGCTATTTCTTAACCTATTGCAAACACAACGTTTTAGTTTAGTTTAGTTATAATGGGACCGCAAGGGTCTATTGTGGCTCACAAGTATTTATAGTTCGCCCTCAATTCGCATTCTCTTTAGATAGAGGAGGATTTTAGAGTATGAGATTTTGTCAAGTTCGCCCAGCTCAAGTTTTGTCTCACCAAAGACAGTGCTCTGCTGCCTCCTCAGTTTCAAGGCATGGTGGGCACTCAGTGGCCTCATGAACGATTTCCTTCTATGACGTAATTAATACAAGTACCAGTGTACATACTTTATTAACAAAGCTCCCCTTTTCCTCTTATTAGTCTTGCTGTTCATATTTGCTATTTTGTTTTGTTTTTTATTTGAATAATACAAGACTATATTTTGTGAAATTGCGAAATTTTACTGTAATAATACGATTTACAATTTTATTTATAGCTTTAACGAAAACGCTACCCCGCCTAAGATTTAAGCGATACTAACCACAAACGTAAATAAAACGAACTGTAGTTTAAATCGCAATAAATCCGCCTTAAAATGTTACACAGCACTCAGTATCGTTGCCTGCAACGTCAATTGGCAGTAAATATTTTCAGTAACGTTCGCCCCCTGATCTGTGCAACGACCAGAACAACACTGGATATCCTGGTGGTCCAGGAGGCAAAGAAAGAAGATTAAATCGAAGAGAAACGGGGTGCGGCTCGCTCGCCCTCTACCGGGTACATATCGATCCATATCGCGCAAAACAGCAGGAGCGATACCTTTATCTGCGGAACGGTGGAGTTGAATTTCTAACGAGACCATTTCGGAAATGATTTAATTGAAATATCTAATAATCAACGCATGGCGTCGAGTTAAAATTCTTGTTTATTTCTGATTTATTTTAAATTAATCTAATTCTCGTATCTATAATTGCGCAACACATTTATTTTTGGTGTACATAGTTGATTTATTGCGAATAATGAAAAATGTTAATTAAAAATGCAAAGCATAATAACTTTCTTAATTACTTAGGATGAGCCATTTTCCCGGCTCCGAATGTTTGCTCATTTATTAAATTTAACAACGCAGTTAAAGTCGCCCTGGGATTTGGCTTTATGTGCCTTTATCTTTCCATTACACCCCTATTATGATTAAATACAATGTTGTCACACTGAAACTCTTGATATTATTATTTACAAAAAGGCCTAAATAATTTAGGTGGAATTTTTTGAACTTCAGCCTTGTATTTCCAATATTAATTAATATTTTTTCTATATTATTCTATTTTAATGTTTGAGAAGATTGAGAATTTTTTTCTTTAAAATTATTAATTTCGGCACACACAGTAAAAAATATGAATCGATGGGTTTAAGGATTTCGTCAAAATATTTTTGTTTCATCTCATGCACAGATCATGTATATCAACACATTTCCAACTTTTAGATATTTTCAGCTAATAAGCTCGCCGGCGCAACATTAACTCTTGTTACCTAGCGCATTAAATAGGAGCGGTACTAATCCACGGCGACACCTTAATCAACTTTTCGTTTGACGAGACCGGTCCCCATAAAGTGCCTAATTATTTATTCATTCGGGCGCATTTAAACGCAAGTCGCCACGTATCCCGCAAAATCCGCCGAAACCGCGTCAATCGCGCAATTCATTCCCACTTTGTTTATTTCACGATTCGTTCGTTATCTGTTATGCTCCCGCGTGCATTCGGAAAATAATTTTCCCGCGAACTTTATCTCGAGAAACAAAAATTAATTTCAAAGTAATTTGAAGTTTAACATTAACGAGCGCGCCATTATAATAAATTTTAAAAGTTTCGTTGAACGGGAACTTTTGGTTAATGATATGAAAGTAATTACGTATCCTATTATGACCGGGGCGTTTGTGTTTAGTGGCGCACTCGTCGTTAAAGACCGACGTCAGGTTTCTTAAATTACTGTCAATTATTATTTTTCCAGCGGAGCGCGAATGAGAAAATGTGTCTAGTTCGTCGAGATTACAAAAAAAAAACTGTGTTTTTTTTTGAGTATGTTAAATTGACATTAATGTCAATTTAACATACTTTACGTTCGAAGCATATTCTTCGTTTTTAAGAAATTTCGTGAAAAGCTCTAAAAATCATTTTCGTGTTGCTGTGTAACTTCTGATAACTGATAATAACTTCAACTAAATAATAAAAATTTAATTCGCTCGGTCCAAAAAATTACATGGAATCATAAATATTAGTATAGAAAAATAGGAGAATTCATTATTATTAAAAATTTGTTGTAATAAAACCATCCAATGATATAATCCCATTCGCACGAGCTTATAATCTCACCCATGACATATAAAATGTAAAATTATAAATAAACAATTTATTTTACGATTACCGTATAGACCACGTATACTAGCTCATAAACTCATAAATAAACAATTTATTTCAACCAACTATCTGGTGAAAATATAAACAAATAATTATTTTATTAACCGAGACGATATTGTGTCCTATTACCACGAAACTATAATTTTATGCAGTTCTGCTTCTAACAAAATGCATATTGCATTAAAATCACCAAATGTAGAGCTTGAACAATGTAACTAAATTAAAATTATTTTACCATCATCTTTCTATTTTTATGTGGTTATTTTTTATATTAATTTTTGTTACATAGTTTTTCTTGGTTTGTTGGTTAATTATTTCACCATATGCTTATTACACAATCGTTATTTTTGTAGACGAATTACAAACTCCATATTAAAACACACAAATAGAAAAAGAACGACGTTCAGACCGATACAGCGAAAAATTTAATTAACGCGCCGGAAAAACAACGCTGCACTAGTCAAATATTGATAAATTTAAATTAAATTAAAAACTAATACACTGTGACTGACAGTACCGTTTAAAACGTTCGCGGTTTTAAATAAATGAGTTTTATGCAACAAAAGACATTTTTTACGAATGGAGAGTGTGAGTTCAGCTGTTGCAGATACTGCCCAAGTCTTGTATGAGACAAGGAAATTTGTAAGATTATTGTCAATGTTATTGATAAAAAAATATTACCCCCTCAATTTTTCGCAAGATCTCCATTTCTGTGATTTGCATTTTGCTTGTCGTGGTTCGTGATTCACAACCAAAGTGGGTGATGGTACGGTTTCGTACACTTTAATTTTACTTCTCTTACTGATGTCTCCTTCTTCTAAAATAGAGATGGTACATTTTGTTTCTATTCATTATTTTGTTGTTGATTTCACTTTCCAGTGCATCTTTTTCCTTCATTATCGATCCCAGGTATTTTATTTTGTTTGTTTCTTGTGTCGTTCCCAATTTTTATTGCTGTTTGTTGTGTATTTCTGCTTACACTCATTACCTCTGTTTTTCAATCCTGGGTTGTTTCCTCTAAATCCTGATTGTACAGTATGTCCAAAAAAGTGGGCTCTATTTTTTTTTTAATTCATTTTGAATTATTTTTTCCAAAATGTTATAACGTATACATCATAGAGATACACTCCGGTAGTTACTGCGTACCATTTTACATCCTTTTTATAAATAGGTGTCACTATTGCTCCCTTCCAGTCCGGAGGATTTCCTGGGTGTTTCGTTATTTTTTCTATGAGTTTTATTTCTTCTTTTCCAAAATATTTTATAATTTCCGGGGTTATGTCGTCTTTCCCATTTTTAATTGTTTGACTGTCTCATCTACTTCTACGATTTTTATTTCTTCTCCTGTTACCTCTTCCTCTCTATTGTCTTTTTTTCTTCTTGGACCTCGTCTTCCTCTCGTTCTTGCCATTTGATTAGTTAGATATTCTATGCCCAGTAGTTCAATATAATTCGCTCTCCATCTGGCTAACATCTCTGTTCCATTTGAGGTAGGGTTTCCTTCCTTGTCCTTTATGTTGGTCAGTTGATTCTCTCATTCTTTCGTTGAACTTCTTAATATCAAGTAAACCATCTCAGAATTTCGTTTCGTTCCATTTTCTCTCCAAATATTTGCCATGACCATTTTTACTTCTTCTCTTTGTTTTTTACACATTTCGTACATTGTTTTATCTTTGTGTTTCCCTAAATAAGTTTTCCGTAGTGTTTTTTCTTTTTGATCACCTCTTTAATTGTATAGTTCCAACATCTCGTTTGTTTCCTCCTCTTTGTACTTTTGATGAATCTATTTCGTGTGCGCCTCTTTTATTAAAATTTTTTCTCCGTGTAATTTGTATATTTTGATTTGTTGGTATTCTGACTTCTAACTTTGCTATTCTTTGGTTTGGTTCTTGGTTTCTAATTAGTTTCGTTTTGATTTCAACTATGGTCACTTCCTATATCAGTTCCTCTTTGTACTTTGACGTTCATTAACTTTGATTTGTTAAATGTTTCTACTAGCTTTAAATTATTATTGACTTCTCTCCCCGAGCCTGCTTTCCTTTCAACTTTATTCTGCACTTTACTCTAAAATCCAAGGTCCTGTTTAGTCGCTCCTTCATTTGCCCCAAAAATAATTCATATTGTAAAGATGATCTCCATGTTTTTATATTCTATCCTCAGTATCCTTTCCGATACTGCTTTCCATATAATTATTTGGTTGACATTCTATTTTCTGACTAAGCAGGCTAATCCTTCTTTGGCATTATCGTTTCTATTAACCCCACGCATACCAATATGTGTTCTTTCTTTACTTCAATACACCCACATTCTTTTTTTCTTCGTTTCTGTAACCGTTAGTAGTTCTCTTATATTTTCAAATTTTGTTACTAAGGATTCTTTTTGTTATTGAGGCTCCTAACATTCCAAATGCATATATACCAATAATTCCGTTGGGTTGGGTTGGGTTGGGTTCTGCTGTTCCATTTCCATTTATTCTTCTGTCATTTTTTTAATTCTTAATCATCATTAGTTACTTGTTTCTCACCAGTCTTCCAGTTTGCCTGTCCTTTTATCTTCCTCCATGGCAGTTCCAATGCACAAGTTCACGTTGAAGGTGCATTTTCGTCAGATACCTTAGATGTTTATTTTCTCTTTTTTGGGATAACTTACAACTGTCTTTATCTAGCATATCTTGAAACATTTTTTAGAGTTCAACTCTAAACTTACCACGGTATTAAACATTGACCACTTTCCCAACATCTCTTTTTGTATACATTTGGTCTCCTGTCTCCTTCCATAAGACGATACTATTTCTCCTTGTCGAAGAATAGAAATTAATTCCATACATCTTTTATAGCATGCAATGCCTCAGGAAATGAAAGTTTTTTGCAAAAATCACGCCATCTTTATTATATTCATAAAATTACCTGCACTGTTTGCTACCACCACATTTCAATGTCTGCTAAATTAATTTGACAGTGATACCAATCAGCACAATTGATTGCACGCATTAATCATCTCAATACCACTCGAACTATTCATCTGGTCGATTAAATTTGCAAGATTATCGCTTAAACATATCGCCGAGGAAAATTCCCTCGCGTAAACACCTCCGCCGCCTTTTAAAGTCCTCGAGCTTCGCTTCCGAACTTTAAATCAACACAGTGTTGGTGTTTGCGCTCGTGATATTTTCCCAGGCAACGTCTTGTCGGATATATTTTTTTAAATTTAATCGATTAAATGAATTGCGGTATTATTTGTGGTTCTTATTTCATACCGTATTGTTTTAGTTAAGTTGTATTACATGAAATCGGTTATATTTAACTGTCACTGTCACTTTTTAAATGTTTGCGAGTTAATTACGTGGCAAGTATGTGACGTGCTTTATTGTGAAACTGAGCTCATGCAGCCAGGCCAGCTGTGAAACCATACGAGTTCTCTTCATATAGATTTTATTTACGAGTATATATATGGAGGAAAATGTTGTCCATATTTGTAAATAAAAATTTCATCTGTAATATCGCAATATCAAGATGATTGTGTGTCGACAAGTTGGATGTGCAAGTTTATGGTAAATGTCAATATTTTCTTAAAAAAAAAAATGGGCGAGGAAATCGAAGAGTTGGACATGTACTTGATGTTCGTATAATGGGTACTACTATCAAATCGTGGGCTTGAATTCAGTTCGTTTGACATGGTTTGTAAACTATGTCTAATTACAAAGAGTCGAATTATTCTACAAGACCAAGCAGAATGATTTCCGAATTTAATTCAAACGTCCAGTCCAAATAAATAAACACCAAACGATATTACGTAATTATAATGAAAACTTTTACATTCACTTGATAACCAAACGAACATTGTGAAAGTGAAATTTTGTATTCTTATTCTTAATAACGGATAAAATAATCAACAATGTGAATTCTGAATGTATGTGAACACCAGACGTAAATTGTGTGCTCACTTAATTGTTAACAATCCGCGCTCCAATAAATAATAATTAAAAATGTATCGACGTAACACTTAAACGACTCCACCAAAGCGCCGTGATAATAATTTATATCACAATAAATTTCATCCGGAACGGAGTGAGCTCACGAAACGGATAAAATAAATTCGCACGTGAGTTTAATTCCGCCCTGTTTATGGCCACACACTCGGACCCAAATTGGTTTCTAATGCTCGAAACACGTCCGCTCGGTCAATTTAACCGTAGACACTGTTACGGGAAATTGAATAAAATATCCGGCGTGCGATATTAAGCTCGACGCTCGAACAGGCTCCGCGAGACATAAATATAACGCAAACGTAGTGTAATCGCCGAATGCAGCTAGATATTATTTGCAAGTAAGATGCGCCCTCGAAAATAGAAATCCCATTAAGGCAAATTGCGTTTGCCGTGTTTCATTGCACAATTTCCAGCGGAGAAGTAAGCAGCAACTGAGACAACGCGAAAAACGTCGAATGTAAGCAACGGAAACGGCAAGATATCGGCAAAGCAATCAGCGCCGCGCAGTAAAACTGGGTGGGAACGGGCACTGAAAAAATGCAATGATTTATTGCCGGGTTTCTTGCGTCACTCGCCTGTACGTTATTTAAATAAAGTTAGTTTCTCGAGAAAACTTATTGCGCGAACCACCAAAAAGTTTCATAAAGAATTTTGAAATTTCTCTTATTTGACAGTGTCATAAAATAACGACAAGACAATATTTTTCTAACTGCAAGGTAAACAATTAGACTGGTTACAGTCTTGTCATGATAAAAAAAATTGAATTGGATTTGTTCTGTTTGAAATTTTATGCAGTGCTATTCAGCAATTGTTCAATCGATCTATGAGTATCAGGATTTTTTAATTTGCTTTAGACAGATTTTATTGGGTCTTAGGTCTTAACCAATGAGAAGTGCTTGCATCGACAAGGCTGTTAAACGCTGCTTGTACTACTGTATGTGTCGTATTTTTTATGTCCTATAACGATATCTTATTTGATAATTAATTACGTCAAACAATTTTTAATGTTCTACATTCTATCGACACATTAAGCTTTTCTTGTAAGTTCTCCCACAAGCTTTCTGTTACTGTTGTAACCTAATTTTTTAAATTATATAAATTATTTTATTACATTATCAAGTGATAATTAACGAAAATATTTCTTTAATGTAATATCCTTACGGTAATACGAACTTTAATGTATAATTTAAACGAAACACGAATCTCTGGAGACACTTAACAACAACAACCAGCCACTTCCAGTCCGGATAGCATTGGCATGGGAATTGTTCGCCGTAAATTATGTACAAATTGGCATGCACAGATATATCCCTGTTCACCACATAAGTTCGTATTCAAGTGGCTTCGTTCATATTCATGAGGCGGTTATACAACTATGAAAAGTTCAGACTATCGATTAATTAAGCGAGTTGATTTTGCCAGCAGAACTTTTGTAAAATGCATGTACACTTAACGTAACACCGCACTGCACCGGTAACAATTTAAGTAGACACGTCGAAACCAGTTCGTTCGTAGACACAAGGAAAAGTTTCAGTCACAAAGGCGGTTTTTAATGAATGGGATATAATCTGATAAATACAAATCGCTTCCGCCAGCAGTCGGTCACAAAGGAAACATAATTTCTGTTTAATTTAGATTAATCCGGATTATGTACGTAATTAAAAAAAAGTTGTTGCCTATGTAAAAAAAAAATGTTTGACGTTGCGAGGTAGATAATTGATATTTTTCGAACCGATACATTTTTGTATTAACTTGCATTTAAGTACAAATTTTTCAGAGTAAAAAAAATATCTAAAACTTTTAGTTTATCTGAATCTGATAGAAAATTAAAAACAGAATGAAAAATTTCAATACAGCTTCATTTGTCTTCCAGCGACACAACCATTTTCAATCGATACCGAATGTGTTTCGATGCGAAAAAATGACATACGCACGTTTTTTTGATAAAAAACGCGCGTTAAAAAAAATTGCGCCCCTTTTCGCCACGCCGCAGATAAACCCCGCCGCTCGTCGCTAATTAACGATGCAGGGGCGGCGTTGATTGGCCGACGCCCGGGTCACTATCCGGCCGAATGTTCGTTTGTTTTATCTTCGCTAATAAAACAAGTTTTCCGATGTTGCGATACACGTGTCACGCTAAAACCGGGGCCGTTCGCTGAAAATATGGCGTTATTTATAGGTTTGCGTTTCGTGTTACAATATCGCGCGACACGGCGGATGATTTTTACGGCCATCACTTGCGTGGAAATTATTAATGGCGAAGACCAAAGCAACTGTTTGCAGTGTTGTGAATTTTACGACCTGCATCATTTGCTCTGCCGATAACGGGTTGCGCGCCCAACGTTCGAACGTGTGTGCGGGGCGCTTGCGCTTCGTCTGCTGAGGTGGCCGGATCATAAAATGCAATTTAAAAGCTCCAATCTAACAAGTGGGGTTATGTTCGAAAAAAAAAACGAAAGCTCGTGAAGAATTTTGAGTTGTATTCCCGCGCGTTAACGTCATCTTCAGTTGATGTTTCTTATTCCAATGAATTATGGCAATGATTGGGATTAAAAATATTTATAATCAGAAAATGTTTAAATTGATTAATGACGCTTTATGTACATGATGTGTAGTAGGAACAGAGTTAACAGCTCTATATTGAGGGTATCAACCACCTATCCACGTGAGTATAATTTCAGGAGGAAATGAAATCTCTTTCGCGTTAACTTATTTTATGAATATTTCTGGTTTTCATTTGATTTATGTTCATTTATTGTATCTAGGATACTCAATTGGTTCCCACGTTCCCACACTTAGTCTAAAAAATAAATTTATTTTTCTACATAGTCCTTTTTTTGTCCAATTCATTTTGTTAAACGTTTTTTCGTATGCATGGATTCCATGCTTGAAGTGCGATTATAGGAGGTTTGCAAAATACCCATCTACTTCTGCTATGACCTCTTCATTTAACTCGAAACATTTTGCAGCTACAAATTTCTCTAGATTTGAGAATTGGTAGTCAGGGGCAGCCCATTTGGTGAATAGGGTGGGTGATCCAACAATTCGTAGTTCAAATATCTCAGTTTCCCAATTACCAAAGCGCCCTTGTGGGCATTGTCCTAATGAAAGATGATTTTTTCTTTTGCAATCCAATCCCCGAATTTTTTCATCTAGTTGGTCCAGGAGACTCGCATGGTATTAGTCAGTTATGGTTTTAACATTTTCAAGGTAATCAATAAAAAGAATCCATTTTCCATCCCCGAAAACATTGACAATGACACTTCCGGCAGATGACATCGACTGAAGAGCTACCGGCTTCCATCCACTGCCTTGATTGCTATTTCGTTTTTGCAGTCTCGGGATTATTTTAGAACGGTCCAAACATCGTTGAAAAATTCGTTTGCACCAATTTCTTCCGATATTTTCTTCTGTGGTTGTAGTTCTTGTCACCCTTCAAGGAAAAAACGCCTCCTTAAAAATCTGCGTAAACTATTTGACAGATCAAGTTGTTGGGATATATGTGCCAGGCCAAGAATTTTCCACCCTACCCTGGTATATTGCTTTCCAGTTTATTGCTTTGCGCTTCTCCATATTTTTTTGTATTTTGTTTTCTAGCTTTTTCTTCTTCTTTCTATTATGTTTTACTGTAAAGTGTTTTCTGCTTTCGGCTTTCTGAACGTTCTTAACTGCCAGCATATATATTATGTGTTTCTGTCGTATTTAAACATAGCTGGTACATACGTCAGTCCTCCCCGAGAAAGATTTCCTGAAATACTATTTCGAATTCGTTATCCTTGCTGTCTTTTCTATTCACCATATCCTTCGTTTTTCCTCCTCATAATTTGCCAAATCTTTTTTCGATTTAATTCCTTAATTCCTACTTCCACTTTCTTTACCATTTGCCCGTTTTTACTCATTCACATCCTTTCCTCTTTTCCGTTTGGATCAAAACCACTGACTTTCCATGTCTTCATTCTTCTTCAAAAAAATCAATTTCTCTATAACTTCGCGTATATTATTTATTATCCCCATTTTCACATCTCCAAGATGTCTTCTACCCCTTTGCCATTCTGTCACTTCTCTCATCTTCCCTTTTATTTCTCTACCTCATATTTTCTCCCTGCTTTCCATCTTCCTACAGCCACCTTCTACTGCCTGAAACTAGCATTTTTCTTCGTCGTCTTTATGATTGTTTCATTTAATTAAAATTTTAACGCATAACTAGGTTTTTGTCCGCACTAGATACGTAGGGGCTAAATTAAAAAACGGAATGCCATGCAAAAATTCAAAGTTAAAGTTAAAGCTCGTCAATGACAAGATACAGTGGGATGATTTACATCTACATTAGTGTAGAGTGATGGTTAATCAAACTGGACATCAACTTGATTTTGAGCTTCCATACTTTCAAGTTCATATCATGTTTTCAGTGCTAATCTCTGCACTTTTTGTGGAAATTTGTTCCATGTCTGCTTCCTAATAAATATTATTTAATGATTATATCCAATGTTCATTAAGCTATAAACTTAAAACTGCAATTTTATAGCTTAAATATTTGTAAAATAAGAACAATTTCAGTTTTCAATAATTTAATTAAATTTCATCGATTAACCAATGCCAGTAAGGCATCCCTGATACACACATTTTACTTTGCTCCGTTCTTCGTTTATTAGACATCCAACGAAGAATTTTCCTGCATTCGCGAAACAATGCACAAGCATTAACGACAGAGAATGTGCTTTGTCGATACAAACCGCATACAATTCTTAGTAAATTGATAACTTGCGTAGAGAATGCCATTGTTGCAGCATCGATAGAAATACATGAACTTGCGCACGATACATATATATAGAGCAAAGTTTCAGCGGTTAGTTTCCATTTCAATCCGTCTCGTTACTCGCACACAAATTGAACTATTTAAACACAATTCGAATGAATAATTGCAGCAGTCGGGTTCGACGTTTCGTGTGACTGAAAATATCCAAATATAAATCCCCGGCTTTAAAACCCTCAGAATTCGAGCAGTCGGGCATTCACCGTTAAATAAATAGGATGGAAAAGCAAAGCAAATGTTATGTGCCTATTTTTTTTTTTTACTTTTTACATTAAGCTACTCGCAGGTTATTTCATGGGAAAAGCGCGGAATAAAAGTGTGAAAAGGCGAGATAAAAAAATACCGTCGCGATCCGGCGGCTAAATTACCAACGCAAAAAGTCTGAAAAACGAAATCGCGAGGAACGTTTAAAATCGCGCTATTTTACATGCGAGCGCGCCACGAGACCACTTTTATTACTTTTAATAACACGACGTTACGATAACTGGCTCTAATTTTACATTAAACTGCAACTGAACCCAATTAGACATACAATTCCAGCTAGCTAGCGCACGTGCATTCATAAAACTTTCGATGGAAAATACGCGACGAAAGCTCGGTTTCCATCAACCGAATTAATTAACGTGCAACGTAAAACCCAAAATTATTTTATTGACGTGCGGAACGCAATTCCGACCGTTTTATTAGCGGGGCTCGCGTAGACATAAAGTGTTTTATGGAAAATCAATTTTATACCCGCGCTGTAAGTCGGCGTTCCCTTCACGACGGCGATACGGTGGCGTATTAAACTCCAAAGTGCATTTTCACCGTTGCCTAATGCCTACATTGTACTTTCGCGAGAGGAACAAAAGGCGCAAAAAATCGCTTCGACTTTCAACGGCTGATGCGACAAAACGAAGCTAAAAGATGAGCAACTTTAAAGCGGCCACATTTGCATATAACGAGATAACTAAGATTTAGAGATATTAGAGTCACAAAAACTACATTATCATATATGAGTCCTTGGCTTTAGAAGTAAAATGGGCTATGGAATTACGTTTTGTCCCATTTTCTCGTTGGGTTATATACCGTATGCAAACAGTAGAGCGTCAAATCTTAATGAGAATCGATATAATTGGATAAAATATACACTAAATCAACTTAAAAAATCAACTCGATAATTTACCTCTGACAATTATGACACAGGATTAAACAAACTCGTTTCCAAATTCGCCAAGATGTGCACCGACGCCTGTGACTGCTTTATTATCCCATTATTATGCTGTAAGAGTTCATCATGTTAGTTAGTTTCCCGGTAACAAGCAGTTTATATTACGACTCTCGTTTGCCCAAGATTAAATTTTACAAACTGGAGCGCCGCGCGTCCTATTTTAAGCTTTGCGCGTTTTTTTTGCAGCGAACAACGTACGTACGATACGGACCGTGCCCGGATTTTTTGGCGTTTAATTACGTTTGTAATTTAAACTAGTTTTCGTTGTAATTTGGTTTCGTTTCAATTATTTTTTGGGTAATAAATCACTGATATTTTTAATTCATTTCAGGTCCACGTACATACATACGTGACAAGTGTTGCTCGTGCAATAGGACAATTTTGCACGTAATCCGAAATACAAAAGCTTGTCAGTAATGAGGATTTAAAAAGATAAAAATTACTGGCACATCCCCATAGTTGACAGCCATATAACCAACCAGATGTGTAGAAGATTATTTTGTTGTTGTTACTGAGATTGATCTTGTTCTCATTAAAGAGTAATTTTTTTTGATTTTTATATCTAATTCTTTTCTCTTATTCTTGATATGTTCTAAACACCTCAATCTAACATAATTTAGATTCATTCGTAGATATTTAGTGGTGTTGACATGAGGGATAATTTGTCTGTTTAAGGTCTTCTTATTGGCCCAGTTGTTCGATTTGAAAGATTTACGTGAATTGTATTGTTTTCATTGAATTTTATGTCCCAGCTTTTAGTCCATCCACAAATAGACTCATTTGCTTTTGTAACTTATCATTTCTTCTTGTTCTTCTATTCCAAATGCATTGGAAAACATTGCAATTCGTATCAAGGTATGTCACAAGTATAGAGCAACTACAACAGAGGACCCGGAACACTCCCTTGCGCCACACCAACTTTAGAGATATACTTCGAGTGTTGTTGATTTTTAATAGAAGGCTATTCTTTACGTGGCCATCTATCTATACATATTTTTTTCTAATCTGACGTGCCAAATCTTGTCAAAGCCTGGTGTGGTACTTTTTCAAAGATCTCAAGTTTTATACGATGCAATTGGTCTATGGTGGCATGTTTGCTTCTGAATTCAAATTGATGGCCAAGAAAATATTTTTATCGAAGATCGGTTTTAGTCTCGTCAGAACAATTACTGGAACTATTGAAACCTTCTTTCCAGGCTTTAGGACAATTGTCTTCTGCTACTTTCCAGCACATTGTCGCGCATTTGAGCCGGAATAAAGAATGCATTTGTAAAGTACGTCAACTTGACGATTCCTTTTTTGAATAGTTGTTCTAGGCCTGTGAAAACACCAAATTTTAAAAAGTTTTGTTAGGTTGGGTTGGGTTGGGTTGGGTTGGGTTGGGTTGGGTTGGGTTGGGTTGGGTTGGGTTGGGTTAGGTTGGGTTGGGTTGGGTTGGCATTCGGGTTGCATATTCTACGATCAATAACGCAACATGACGGCAATTTTAAAAACAAAATGAAACTAAATCCACTTATATCAAGCAAGACATAAATCATAAACTATGCGAAATGGACGAGACTAAAAAAAAATCATACACGAAATAAAACTGAAATTAAAACTGAAATTCCACTATAACTACCCAAATTTCGTTGCTTTTAAATCTAGTTACTTAGTTATTTGATAAAAGCTACTTAAATGACTGTTGATGTGACTTTTTTTATTTCTTTTCCAGTTCTTCATTCATTGGAAGCTACAGACGCCCTCCAAGACCAGATGTCTTGCGTAAGTACTTCATTGATACGTCTTTAAATTTTCTCGTGGAAAAAATGCTCGCATGCTCGCACGACGCGTGTAACATATTTCATTAATTTAGGAGATTGCAATTTTTACGACGTAGGTCCAGCGATATATAAATTGAAATTCTGAAGATGTAAAAGATGGTTGATAAGGATTTCGGAAATATTTTTAATTCTAAAAACAAACGGCATACGTATTATAAAAATATTTCTCGCGCTGGTGATACGATGATAGGAACCGGTGAAGTGACACTTGGTACTTTTTCAATATGTTTTATGTTTCACCTGCATGAAAAGAAAGAAAAAAAATTGACTTTGAACTACGCAAAGTACGTTGCTTCAAATATATTAAATTTTAATATAATGTTGAACGCATGAAATCTCTCTCTTTCTCTCTCTGTCTCTCTTTTCCTCCAAGTTCAGTTGGAAGCGGTGAAAGTGTGCATCTCTCACCACAAACATAGTGAATACAATCAAATACGATCCCACATACAATTAAAATGAAAATGCGAATTTTCATGCGCACATGCACGCCTCTAACTGAGCTTTTGTCGTGCGAGAGAGACAAACAGAGAAACACAGCGATTCCATGCGTCCAACGTCATATTAAAATTTCGCACATTCGGAACAATGTACTCTGCGCGATCCAAATTTTATTTTTTCGTTCCCCGCACGCAGGTGACGAACAAACAAACACCCATTTGCGAAATACGCCCCGACACGACGTTTTATCCACTCGAGGCGAGCCTCAGCCTTAAATATAGTCACTTAAATCTTCCGGCGGTGGTGTACTCGCGAAATCTGGTCACGTATTCGAAGATAAACTTCTTGTAATACCGAAGGATATCGGAGCGCGGGAAGGAGAAGCGCGGCGAGATGTTTGCCGTTCGGAGCGCCCGCTCGCGAAAACTTTTCCTGAATGGCCGTAAATTTGAAATATCGGAAAAATGCTCGCGTTTTTATTTGTTCCTTTGTCGAATTGTGCACTCTTTTATTATTTCATTTGCGGTACGTTCTATCATCGATCGCGCCGCGTCTCGCGTGAAAGAGGAGTCGATGTGGATTCTTTAAGCGCTCGGAGCAAAAAAAAAAAACGGCGGCGGTTTATCGAATAAATTGGGTTCGCGAAACACAATCGCTTTAAATTCAATTAATCCGGCGATACGAGTGTACATCAGTTTGGGGTGTGATAATGGAACGCAGTTGAGTGACAAGTCGTTGCTGCATAAATATTTAGGGGCTTGCAAATGTACAGCGTTTTGGTAATTTACCATAGTGCAAGACATATTTCAGATTTTATTTATTAAATACTAAGAAAGAGAAACTGCACGAACAGCAGTGGCTGGTGATGAACTTTCCATGCAAGCCATGGTGGGTGAGGTTGTCCTCTAATAAGAGGACGGTCACTAATCAATTTTCAGGAATTTTGGCAAACTTCTATGGCATAGTTCTCAAATGTACCCAAATTTCTTTAATTACCTACGGCAAGTTTCTTTGTTATCGTTTCTTGTTTGGTATGATCTAACTTTTTGAAGCTTTGGCATACAGGCAAGAAGCCGAGTCGGGCCAAAACATTACATTATCTCCAGAATGATGATCTTGAATAAAATCAACGAGTTTGACTACGCAGTTGCCAATATGTCGTCTGACGCAGGTATAAGCAACTTCGGCACCGCATGCATTTTATTGCAAGGCTCAACATGTTGTAGGCCTATGCCATTGATAACTACGTCTTTTAATTTTTATTACCATATTATAATTTTAATTAAATTTGGACTTTGTAACAATATGTCAACAATATATTACAGTAGTAATAATTTAAAAAAAAATTGCTGCACTAATTGAAAGTCTAGATCACATACGAGAAAGCTACTGAAAATGAACATCGTACAGTGTAGTCCAACATATTCTCGTGTGTACGAAGCTAATGTATTCGAGTTTTAACTCACGTTTGTTTGATCCTAATTCAGACTCAGTTGTTAGAATTAATCATCACCTTAAACAAATTTCGTCAAACTTAAATTACATCCACGCCCATTTTACCACCGGTGAACTTGACGGCAATTTTCATTCGAATATTCTTGCGATCGCGCATCCAACTTAAACAAATTGAATAATTGCGCGCCTTGTTTCATCGCGTTTTTAATTTCGTCGATTCTTCGAATAAAATTCAGCCGCGCGACGCTGTTGACGTCGAATTATCGGTGACAAATTTCCGGCGCTCGCGCAGCTTGACGGGAAACCTTGGGAAATCGAAAATTAACGATAAAGCCGATTCGGAAACGAATTTATATCGACTTCCTAGTTACGTTTGGATACCGTTTCAAACGATATATTTGTATTAGTTGCATGTTGCGCGCGAAACCGGCGCCGCTTTAGTCAGTTTTCGATTTAAAGTGTGACGTGCGGCGTTTCGAAAGGCATTTTTAGCGACGAACTTCCGACAATGAATTTAATTTCCGGTCTCGGAGACTTCGCGCAATAACGGCGCGTCGCCCGAGTGGAGATAATTTCCAAATTTTATAATTTTTGTTTCTTTGGTTTGTCGAGTTTGTTTCAATTTTCGTTCTTGTGAAATTTTTTTCCGCAAATATTTAAGTGATGTGAAATTTCATTTGTCTAATTTAAGAAAAATTGGTGTTCAACTGAAGACGTGGGTTTTGTAATAAAAATTTAATAATACACCACCTTGTTAAGCATTGCTCTTGTAACGACAGACAACCCATTGTCTTCGTTCTTTTCACTTTTGATTTCACGTCGTTTCAAGGTCGACTTCAACTTGGAAAAACGGGGATCTGATTGTCCCACAACTCAAGTCTCGTGCTGGCCACCCATTCACCAATAAATGAAACGATGACGGTGACGATATGAGATACATTGATGTGATCATCGTTTGTGAATTTGAGGTTGCCGAGGCTTGATATCTCCATCAGTCGATGTTTACCCCACCTTAGAATGCGCGAAGAACTTTAGTAACAATCATATGAAACGTCTCTGTAAAAGTTTGTTTATTTAAACTTTCTTTAAAAAATCTCAAGGTTTTATTTCGTTGCAAATCCGAAGTGTTAACTGTAGACGAAATTCTCCAAGCGATAGGATGCTATTCATTCCATGTGACATAGAAGTGGATATTCGTAGTATTTATTTTTGTTAGGATGCACAATAACAAATTTATAGTGGAAATAAATGCCAAGTAATGGTGATGAATGCTTTCAGCAGTTATGTGCTTCACAATACCCACTTAGGTTCATCAATTCACTTAGACACTGATCCATAAACAAATAAAATTCACCAAAATATGACAACAAATATTAAAGTATATGCAAAGTCATATAATGCAATAATCCTATCATTGCTAACATCCCCTTTTGTACTGGTATTGGTGTTATTGCCGCTAACTATTTGCAACGTCGAACAACGTTGACGTTTAAATGGCGAGATGTACTCGTACAATTACTATTAGGGACTTTGCAAAAGTTTGCATCCTGTGCCATTAATCCAGGAAAGTGGTCGACATCAACTGATTGAACATTCCGTGTGTTAGCCATTAGTTTCATTAACTAATTTTCACTTGGATTAGTCGAACTTGGAAATATAGTTCTCGGAGAATGCACCAAAGGAATTTAAAATGACTTGCATATTATCAAAATGTGCATCATCATTAATGAAGCGTGCCTGGAATTCTGGCTCTTTCCTTCACGTAAATTCGTTCGCAGAGATCCTTTGGATTAGCCGTTTCACGCTATTCATATTAGTACCGTAAGCTTTGCCCTATTTTCGAGGATATTCACGTACGCCTCTAGAACTGTTTCACTTTTAAATTAAGAGCGAGTCAAGGCGATCAGGATGAATTTGTCTGGGGTATTTACCTATAGCGATCGAGGTGCCTTAAATTTAATTAGGAAGTTTCTAAATACAATTTTTGTAAAAAAAAGTCTGATGTAACCAAATAAAAATTCATATCGCAACGCCACAAAAATAGGACAATGACATTGTCAGGCGATTTAAAAATCAGTAAAATTGCCAAAAAATTAGCAAATTAAACTTTACATTCAAAAAAATCATCGTGGAAAGTTCATCGTGTGAAAATTCATTATCTTCGCTAGCAATGGGTTAATATTGTAAAATATTATTAATTGTCGTGTTTCGATTAGGCTTTGAAATTAAATTAGTGTCTACCAACGTGTCTTGGAATTTTCTTAAATCATAAGAATTTTACTGTACTACTACTACTTGTTTACTCACTGACCAGTAGTCGAACCCTGAAATACAAAATGTTGTTTTCGAGGACAGATTAACACAAATAAACAGTTTCAGTTAAAATTAAACCCACCCCAACCCAACGCAATCCAATCCAACCCAACCTCAGTTCCTCAATTCCGAATCTCTAAAAGCAAATTTTACAAAGTGTGTACATTACACGACAAGATTTCCTGGTTATTACTAAATGAAAATTTAACATCGGTTAACTCGACGACTTAATGTACCAATTATTTCGATGCGAGGACGTAGAGAGATTTAAGACCTGGAGGAAATTCAGCAGAAAGGTCGACTGGAAAATGCTTCTGAATAAGAAATAGTTGGCAAATAAAATAGAAAGCTGGAGAACAATTAAAGAAAAATTGAGGATATTTATATCAATATTGGTTGAATTGTCGATAGGATACATTCAATGAAATTAAATATAAAAAATAGTAGCTCTAACATTTCAGCCAAACACAACATAACCATTGTAAATGGACCAAGATAATTAATAGCGCTAGTGTAAGTTAATCGTTGCTAATTCATATAATGTGGAACTTAGTTTAAAACCAGAAACTTCATGTCGTGCAAACGTATTAATGTTAAGAAACGATCAGAATGATGTTGTAATAATGAAACGCGCATCAGTGGCTTCGTTGATCGAACGTGTGCATCCACGCAACCCCTGTGTAATGTGGAGCGGCAATCACTAAGTCCATACTGCTACAGGTTATGCAAAATATGTGTTGTTAGATCTAGTCTACATACGCACGAATACGCGACAGGAATATACTTGACCCAATGTAATTTATTTCCGTAGCTCTGAAAGAAAGCACGTATCACATTACCAATATTATATTTTTCTACATAACACCATATATTAGTTAAACAATTATTCCATTATTTTTATAATTGTCCCTCCATAAAATTTTATTTAATGATCTTAACCAAAATGTATGGCGTGCTGAAATTATACCTTATCTTGGTATTACACCAATTAATACGATAAAGTATAGCGTATTCGTGCGTATGTAGACTCGATCTAACGACACATATTTTGCATAACCTGTAGCAGTATGGGGTTAGTGATTTCCGCTCCACACTACACAGGGGTTGCGTGGATGCACACATCGATCTACGAAGAAACCGTTGCGCGTTTCATTATTACAACAAGTTCTGATCGTTTCTTAACATTAAAATTTGAGAATGTATCGTGGATCAAATCGCTATGATGCAAGGGCCTGTTTACCTGGTAAACTTACCCATGTATTTTTAACAGTTTATTAGGAAACAATGCCTATGCTGTATCACTGTAAATCATTTTGCTTAGTTCAAAATCATCACGTTCCCTGTAAAGTTGACGTAATCACTGTTTGGCTGCGTTCGGGAGGCTCATTGAGTGCAATTTGTGACGCATTCCTTAATTTTTTGGTCGCGATAACCCTCAACTTTACTTTTCGTTTAAGCGCCCATAATCCGTTTCGCTCACATTCACGACGTCGGCATTTTATATTTTCTCGGGGAAGATTTGCGCTTTTCATTTGACGTCTCCTCCGTATCGGCGAAACTGTTTATATATAAAGTTTCCTTCCAGCAGGCAGTGATGTAAATTTCATCTTTTAAAAGAAACAGCATTTTCAAAGCTTTGTTTCGCGGATTCACTTCGACGTCGTAAATATATCAGTTTTGAGCTTCCGGGTGGAAATATTTAATAACACTTCGCGCGGCGCAAAGGGCTTTTATTACGGGTAAATGGCGTAAAATACGATTTACTCGCACACCGGTTTAAAAGTATAAATGAAGAAAGCAATCAACAAACAAACTTGATTGATATAATATGATTACAAATATTTGGTTAAATGTGAATAATCGACGAGGTGTGAAAGAAGCGATGCGGTTTAAAGTTCACCTCGAAACTGAAATCTTAATCTCCGAGGAGAACGCGTCTGGTTAGTGATGTAATGCATTGCCACGTGGGAAATCAAAACTATCCCCATTACCGGCAGGTTTTAACGGGACTTTAATGTATTTAGTTTACTACAATGGGCAATTTAATTACGGCGTCATTGCGAATTCCCCGTGGCAATGGAATGAAAATTTTCTCCCATTGTTCGACGCGGGGAAAAAATTACCGAGCGTCTTAGACCTTAAAAACGAAAGAGCTTCGCCGGCAATGCAACGCTGTTTGATCTTTCGGAGCGCCCGCCGCTTGAAAATACTACGTCGGCTTGTGTGCCATGAGAGGTTAAATAGGATTGTTTGTAGTTGTATTTGAAGTTCAAGAAATTTTAAATCGCAAAGCGGGTTCAAGCGGGCTGCGGTAACGTTGTTTTTAGATTGTTGCTGGATTACCCGCGTTGACATTGTATCAACACTGAGGATTTACTTTGTTTTGAAACATTGAGTGTATACAAGGCAATGAGCGTGAAAAACAAGGGAAGTTTCTATTTGTGTGATTGCGTCAAATGCGGATTAAATGTCCAAACGAAAGATGGTCGAAATTAAAATATTCAAAATTAAAATTATCGAAAATTAAATATGACGATACATGAAACACGAAACATGAAATATATTCACCAAATTAATTATAATACGACTTAGTACCACGATGATGGTATTTTCGAAAGAACGTTATAAATTCTAACGAATAAAATCGAGATGAAATATCATTGTGAAACATATTCTTCTTGAAAATGCACGGGTCGTATTTATATTTTCATTTTGCCGCCGCACTTTAATAAATTACCCGTTTCATCACGTAGTATGTGTGCAGATTTGTATTATGTACAAATTTGCATTTTTGATGTACACCCGCGGAAATGGCTAGTCGGTACGGTGCAGCGAGAATAAATCCGGGATATTGTTGCTTTTACGTGAAGAAGCGGAGCATCATTTATTACGGGTTCATCAAAATATAAATTTATCACCGCGGCAGCCTACAGCAATAAATTCTGATATCATAAACATTTTATCCCTTTCAACCTCTATTTGATATAGGGGACGTTGCTTGATTGATATCGACTTGTGAATGGACGTATTTTTGCGGTCGGCTATTTGATGTATGCGCTGTTCGGCGTGAATCAGAGGTTGTGTGATTTTTTACGAAGCGCTTTCTATAAAATGTTTAACGTTACACCTTTCGTGGTGAAGTACTTGGAGTGACATTTTCCAAGTTTGCGATTAGGTAATTGAAAGCTATTGGTACGTTGAGATATATTCTCAATGTACTCATATATTACGCTATTAAAAAATAATTTGATGTTTTTCTCTTCTGCGTCGTAATAATAGCTTGTCCACGTACAGTCATCGAACGACATTATGATTATCACTGGCAAGCCCTACATCGCGTTCGCGCGGCAGTACTTAAAGCTATTGTGGTTCTTCTTGGTTTCCTGCATGGATTGCAGGGTCATGGATGATTATGTTACAGACGTTACAGATTATAATAAAAATCCGCATTTATTGAACTTCAGTATGTCGTAAATGAGTCTTCCGTAATTTAATACTGCATGACCAAAATTTTTTTAAATCCTTTTAAAGCAGCGATGAAAAATATATAATTGTGTCGCACATGCATTTTGTAAAAATGCATATTTTGACTATTTATGTTCTCTAAATGGCATCTAATATAGACAGTTTAGTGTGGTCTAACGTCCGAGTTGGTTGGAATAGAAACATCGTTTAAATTGTAACGTGCACCTGGACTGAATGGCAAAGACTTGCCAGTTAGATGTATATGTAGGAAATATTTTAATGTAGTCGTCAAATATCGTGAAAGTGGCAATAAATGGTATGAGAAATTTCAGAGAGTACTAAAACGAAAGTAAGTATTACAGTCTTTCATGCCTCCAGTGGCATTCACTTGTCGTTGTTATTTTATTCAATAATCCTAAAATTATTTTTCCTTAATTCACATTGAACCCACAGCTTTTGCCTATTTTTTATTTCTTTATAGCTTTCTCTAGAATTTTTTATCTTCTTCTCTTCTCTTTTACTATGCAGCAAAGTTAAAGGTGACTATAATAATATAACGACGTTTATTAAGCAAACCACTTTACAAGTTACATATAATATGGTATATGCATATATCAATTTCGGTATCTCTATTGCACTCTTGTCTCCATCCTCCTCCTTCCTGGTCTCCTTTGGCTCGTTCTCTCCTCCTCACTTCTGTCCCTGTCCTTCCTTTCCCCCAACTCTCGATTGGGCGTCTTATCTGCGACATAATTACCGTTGCCTTCTTTTTACCTCCCTCCTTCTCATTTCCGCTTTAACTTCTCTACTACCCCAGCCCCTTCCACTTCTCTCCAAATATTCTTCTCTACCCATTTCTTCCTTTTCCGCATTGCTCCACCACATTTTCTCGCATTCCTCCCACCTGTGCTTCCATTAGTCTCTTCCTCTTTCACATCTACTCACCTCTTGTACTCTTCCCCCATCCAGTACTTGTTCTGCCTCTATTAATTCCCGCATCTGTACCTAGCTATTATCTTTTCATCTTCTGTCGTTTTGCTTCCTCTTAGGTATCTTGGCTTCCTCCTGTACACCTGTAGGTCGTTGTATCTCTCATTGTATCTTGCTTTCTTTATTTTTACTTCTCTCTCCTGTGCTTCCATCTGTGACCTACGCTCCACCTCTCTCTCCTCCTTTCTACCTCGTGCACCGACATTCCCGCCTTCTCGTACATTCATCTTCTTGCTATTTCCCACTTTGATAGCCCTCTTCCCGTTCTCTCCATCTTCTCTAGCTCCTCCACCACTTTTTCGCCAGACTACTCCTCGCCCCCTACCCATTCACTGCCATCTGGTACTTTGTATGGTGACTATGAACATTTCCTTTCTTCTTAGTTCTTCGTACCGTTAGTTTTTAGCCAAAGCTCTTCAATGTTACCATCGACACCTTCGTTTCCCTTCTACTCAGCATGTCTACGTCTTGCTCGTTGACTTATTTTTTCTTGCCGATTCATTCGTGGTAATCAATCATATCAATCTCTTTGCATAATTCAGATCTTTTTCCCATTTCTCTTCCTTCATATTTATGCATCTTTTAAGTTCAGTTCCCAGCCATATTTTTTAATTGTTCATTTGTACTACTAATGCCCACTTTATTGGTGCCAGTCTCTGGTTTTATTTCACACATCTGGACTAGTCATCCCAGATAATTAGATAAAGTTTTGATTTCCCTCTTGCGTTTTTTTTTTAAAGTATTTTAGTTTTAATGTTGTAAACCATATTTGTCAACCAACCGAATTGAATCTGCAAAGACCAATGACCCATAATTTATTAAATATTTGTTGACAACATATTTTTTCAACGAAGTCAACTAAAATTTATTTTAGTTCTCCAATATTGTAGGTCAGTACCTTTTTCATTTGTATGGTCGCATGCAATGGACTTCATACTCATCCAATCCGATATCTCCGTATTGCCAGAGACCAGGCAGGTATAATTTTTTTTCCGCCCCAGAGATGTTTTTCGATACACATTTTGGCTTTTAGGTGCTATAAGCTTAACATCTTTGTGGCCATGTTGATATTTTTTCCTTTGTTGCATCTTGCAATTTTCTTGAATTGTAAAAGGATCTGCATCTATTAATCTTTGGACGGTCATACATTCTCCTATACTTACAGAAAGCTCAAATAAATAGTTTGCCAAAGTATCCTCATCTTATTTTTTTAGTCTTCAATAATAAAATCACATACAAGATAATTTCACACAAACAAAATATGTGTAGCATTAAATTTTAAATTATTATCAACCAAGTTCATTACCTCCCGGTGCCCAACTTTGCACTCTGGAGATAGGGTACCAGAATCTGAGACCTTATCTGAGGCTAGCCAAATGCACTAGCATATAAAGATATTTCGATATCTACTAAACACAACATGGGATTGGCGAACCCCCCACAAGTGCTTTTGTTTTCTCCCATTAAATGCTACAACCATTTGCTGATTAATACTAATTGACTAATCGAATTAAAGGTCTACCGTAACAAATGTCAATTCGTGTAAGTAGAACCCACTCGAGCAGACGCTACGCAAACAAACAGTTCAAATAATAATAAATGTGCATGCACGTCCGCTTATATCGCGCAAATTGGATTTTCTATTAAAAATGCATTCGCATGAATAAATAGTTCTAAAAGCCTCGGACTTTTTCCATTTAACAGATTCTCCCGCGGTTAAAATTAAAAAGCCAATGCTGTAAATTCATTTCGCTAGAACCAGCGCGAGTTATTCGAAAAATTATTCATGAATTTAATTAATATTACATTAAATGCTCCGTTTTCGGTTAAATATTATCGTTTCACAGTTTTTAACTAAGCCTTAAAGTTAACTAATTAATTCTCCACGTTGCCCTGTTTATTGTTTTTCTTCGCATTTATACATTTGCATCTAAAGGAAAACGCAAAGGTAAATTGTATAAATTAATGTTTAATTTGTCTTCAAAGATCGTCGCAGCAATTCTCAATTAATTACTAATAATAAAAAAAAACTAAGAAAACGAAATTTTAGAGTGGTACTTGAAAATCGAATCACTTTATTTATATCTTCGTCGATCAATTTGACAAATTGATCGACGAACAAGGATAATATCAACTAGGCACTGACGCCGTTGTCACATTATGTAAAACATAATACGGCCATTGCGACATGTTCGTATCTGTTATGGTGATTGCGGTGACATTTCCCCGATAAATTCCCAACATAATCACTTACGGATTTTCAAACCGAACTCCCCCTTTCTGTCCACTTAATGATACACAAAACGAGCGGGCCGGCACGCAAAATCAAAGTTTATTTCGGAACACGATTTTTAACGCATCATTATCGCCTTTTGATGAACGACACACAAATATTTAATGACGTCCTTTCAATGCGCCGTTGTTGTGTGCCGGGAGACGCGCACTCAACATGTTATGTTCTCTGATAAAAAAGGCGTTGGAATTTTCAACTAACAAAGCTACATTTTATTGACCGTTATATCGGGAGTTATTAATCGGCCGCCGGAGATTAAACGCATCGAAGATAAAATAACGTACGAGGTTATAAATTTTTCGGAGCGCAATAAAGTTCGAAAAGTTGTCTGTTGTGGTATTCCGGAAATTTTATACGGGCCGGTTTTACAAATCACGCGTCGTGCAAAATTTTAGGGAAATTTTAAAATTGAAATCGTGAGGGAATATTAATTAATTAATTTATAATTAAAATCGTGAAAGATGAGAAGAATTTATAACGAATAGGTCGCACAACAATACACTTAATCAAAAACTATAATATCAGGGTGCACGAACGTCGAAATATACTCAGTGACATATAAACTGCACCACCTAGAAGGGGTGGGAATTTTTGGACCAAATTTGGCAGAAACATTGGACTAGTCTAAGGTAACAATTGATTAAAATTTTATAAAGAAAACACTTCATCTTTTTGATCTTTCTTTAATAATGTGTTGGTCCGCCCCTATTTCTGATACACTCATTGACCCGCCTTGGCATTGATTCCAGCAGGTGATCAATGTCGTCTTGGGGTATGGCATCCCAAGCAGCCTGTACTTCATGCCGTAGAGGTTCTATTGTCAACGGTGGGTTCGGTAGATTCCTCAATCTTCTACCCATCATGTCCCGCACGTGCTCAATGGGCGACAAATCGGGAGATCTTGGCGGCCAAGGCAAAAGATTAACATTGGCCTCTTCAAAGAAGTCAAGAGAAACCCTTGCTACGTGAGGTCGTGCATTATCTTGCTGGAAAAGTGGGTCTTCCAGCCCTCGAAGATATGGAAGAACATGTGGTTCTACCACTTCGTCAATGTAGCGTCGGACGGTCATACTGGCCCGAATGAAGAGCAAGGGTGACCTACTGCCGTAAACAGTAGCACCCCACATCATCAACCCCGCAGTTCGGTGAACATGCCTCGCAATCGAAAAATCAGGATTGCGCCTTTCTCCACGTTTTCGTCTAACAGTCATCCGACCATCATGCATTCCTAAACAAAATCGCGATTCGTCACTAAAGACAACTCGATGCCACTCCAAGTTCCATTAAAGTCTTTCCGTGCACCAGGCCAAACGTTCCTGGCGATGTTGAGCAGTGAGGGGTAGCACAAGATGTGGGCGGTAAGACAGCAAGCCAAAGGTTCTTATTCGACGATAAACTGTTCGCAAGCCTAGCCGACGACCTTGTTCACCTAACCATTGATCGGCTATTGATCTATTTGTAGAGAATCGGTCTCTCAAGGCCATTAGTCATAAGCGGCGATCTTGACGTTCATTGGTTCGTCTTTGAGCCCCAGTGCCTCTTCTCCGACGTTCAACCCCATGTTCAGACCACGCTTGATAAACACGCATTATTGTTGAGTGGTGCCGTCCCAAACGGTTGCCGATTTCTCTAAACGGAAAACCTGCTTCTCGTAAACCAACAATCCGCCCTCGGTCAAAGTCACTCAACTGCTGGTAAACTTGAGGTCTCCTTCCTCTAGGCATCGTTAAACCCTTGAAACACTTTAAACTAAAGAACGGGATCCGAAAAAGTGGAACAAATTCAAAAAATGTCTCGATAATTGCTTGTCTATCACCACCTCTAAAAAATGACAAACGTCAAAAATCCCATGACTACTTGATGATTGGGTTTCAAATTTTAATCAACTATTTCCCTGGACTAGTCCACTATTCCTGCTAAATTTGGTCCAAAAATTCCCACCCCTTCTAGGTGGTGCAGTTTATATGTCACTGAGCATATATAATCCCACATCTACAGAACTATTTAACTTAATTTATTAAGCGCGTAATTCGAACAACACGTACTTAACTCATAATTGTAGGTTTATACTGAACTTTTCCGGTCTTAATAACCAAAATCAATTACGAGATTTCGCTCGAATTTTCCCTTAACTTAACACTCAAATTACATACGACGTCGCTGTTAAAGATGGAACAAAAGCGCTGGCGGCGAAACGGTTTGAGATGTAAAGTTCGAATGTTTTAGGCTTTAAATTATATATATATATATATTGTTCTGGCAACCCGATTCATTAGAAAGCTTAATTTATTTTATACAGAACTATGAAATCGGTGCTATGAAATCTTTATTTTTCGTACGTCACACTGATACGACAATAAAGTCGTATGTCCCAAGAAATCTAAAAATGTATTAGATGTTGCGTCGATGTACTACGACGACAAAATAAATGAAAATAGTGTTGAGCATAAAAGATAGAGATAATTACATTTTACAGCGCCACAAAGAGCGGGGTGCATGTAGTTGACAGGAATTATTTTGCACCCTGCCGCGGTTACTAGTAACTGAACTATCGGGGGTAACTCTAGAAGAGCAGCCACAAACGTTATCTACCACTCGTAAAGTTGCAGATATTGCAAAAAGAACATCACGCCATTTCTGCAAGTTTTGTTGGTTATATCTATATACATCGAAACATTTCTGAAACGAATATTTTGTGTGCAATTATTTCTACTGGTTGTTGTATTATATTATATTTAAACATATGTTTTTATTATTACATTTTTAAATGTTTTTAAATTACAACTTTTTGTAAATAGGATTAAAACGCTGTAAGTCATGTAATAAGTAAATGGCACCTATTACTTGGATCTTTTTTGAGAAATATCTGCTACATAAAATCGACGAAGGGAAGTGAAATCATAACATTGAACATGTTAATGATTTACATGCAAAATTGTAGTGTCAAACTTGCAACTGATTGATAATGAAATAACTCATCAATCTGAGTGTGAATGGCCCCATAACAAAGAGTGAGTGTCAAATCTCGAGATCGGGTTGGGTTACTAGATATTTTGATTTTGGCTCATTTTCAAACTTTTCAATTTCTCAAATATGCACTTATTGTTAGGACTTGTATTGCTTTCATGATAAAGTGATTGAAATAAGAAAATCAAGACGAATGATCCACGATATTGGGTTCGACATTGTTTAGCGACTCGTCTAAGGTCAGCTTGAAAGTTGCATTGATAAAAAAAGGAAAAATTCGCCTACAATTCCTATTCCTTATTCAGTGCAAATGAGCGAAACGTATGCAAAATTAAAAACTATTTTGGAAGCGATGTGCATATAAGTGAACAAAAAATAATAACTAATCAAGTTAAACTTAGAAACTTCAATGATTTTCGGTTTAAAATCACAAATATCGAAGTGGTGGGTTTCAACACGTTCATAAATATCTGGATTAAGAATAAATTGCCCTTGTTGTTTTTTTTACAAAATAGTTAGTTTTATTTTTAAATTTATGCACAGACTTTCAATGCTATAGTTATTTGTCACTAATCGCAAGTGTTGGTCTAGTAGAGATTTAGAAACCCTGAAAGTCATAGCGATATTAAAAACAATGAGCCCGAGCCTGGTATGACTATTAAAATTGTATCTTGTCTTAGAAATAATATTATTACATAATGTAATAGTAAATCTTTTAGGTGTCGATAGTCGTCTGAAATTCGATATTTAATTGCTCTTTAGTAATTCATGTTAGACGAGAATAAGGGCGAATGAAAAATACAATCAAAATTTCGTTTGTTTTCTCAATACAAAAATTACCGCAAAACTAGTGCTCGTGTACCCCAAAATATTTACGAGTGGGATTTTGTTCCAACTCATTTAGGACATGTTCGTTTGTAGGTACATTTGTTAATTTTCATTGCACTTAATCCTAGTGTATTATGACCCTTTGTACAAAGAAAGGGATTTTTTAAAAAAATGTTTTCTAGAAATCGCGACAAATTGTACAATTAGCCTTGCTGGGACTAAAATAGTGTATTCTGACCATTAGAAGTAAGAGAAAAAATAAATATCATTGTTCAAGGGTACCCCCTTTGTACAAAAATTTTTTTTTTTTTCAAAAAAAAATTTCTAGAAATCACGAAAAATTGTACAATTAGCCTTGCTGGGACTAAAATAGTGTATTCTGACCATTAGAAGTAAGAGAAAAAATAAATATCATTGTTTTCGTGATGGTCGAAAACTGCGTTTTTTCCAAAGGGTACCCCCTTTGTACAAAAAAAGTGATTTTTTCAAAAAAAATTTCTAGAAATCGCGAAAAATTGTACAATTAGCCTTGCTGGCACTAAAGTAGTCTATTCTGATCATTGGAAGTAAGAGAAAAAATAAATATCATTGTTTTCGTGATGGTCGAAAACTGCGTTTTTTTCAAAGGGTACCCCCTTTATACAAAAAAGTGATTTTTTCAAAAAAAAATTTCTAGAAATCGCGAAAAATTGTACAATTAGCCTTGCCGGGACTCAAATGCTGTATTCTGACCATTCGAAGTAAGAGAAAAAATAAATATCCTCCATATTTTCGATATTCATTAATTTCTGATTCCCTACTCCCTCTCATTTCATGTCTTAGTATTCTTCTTCCAGCTTCGTCTGCAATCCATTCGCTCCGTGTTGAACTTTCTAGGTTCTCTCTTCAACTTCCTCTGCAACATTTTCTCTAACTTATCATCTTTATCACTCCACCTCCACTACATAGCTTCCATATGAATTAATTTCCTTCAAAATTGCATTTCTCTATTTAACCATCCTCTGCCTTTTTTTGCTTTTTCACTCAAACATTTTAAATGCTCATAATAATTATTATTTTCCCTCCGCACTCAAATACTTCAAATAATTTACTTCCCTCAAATTTTATTGAGTTTAATTCATTGCTCATTGCTCTGTCCAAGTTCCTCGCCAAACTCTCGTGCCATCCTTTTTGATCCTGCCTCGTTTCCCACTAATATTGTCAGCAAAGGTAGGGATTATATCTTCGTGTCTCCTTCTCGTGGCAACTCTTCCAGTTCAGCTGTGTATATGTTGAATAGCAAGGGCTTTAACCTGCATCCTTGCCCGAGCCCATACGTCGTTGTGAGCATTGGCGAAATCCACTCTTCCACCCTAACTATTTTAACATCCCTTTCATCACTATCTTATCTATTTTGTCTAACGTCGATAAACATGGTGCATAACTTTTCCTTTTTCTTCGTCCTTTTCCGCTCTAATAAATACTATTAACGCATATAATATTTCATGGTCTTGCCTTGTTTAATCCCTTGCCCTTCCGATAGCAACCCTATCCCCACCAACATGTTTCCTAACATCCAACTTTTCTAAACAGATATTAACACAACAAATATTTAAGTTTTACATAACGATGGATTTATCTTATCCCAACAGACACGTTCGGTCACAGTTTCGGTTTGCGTCAAGTAAAGACGTTGCATTTATGTTATTCGTTCTAACGTATCGAGGAACACACAAAACATCCTCCCCGAGATTGTCAAAACTTCATCCGGCTGCGCGTTACGTCTCTTTGCGGATACGGCACGTTCAGTATAAATACTCCCATTCAATTACATTGAATAAAGTTTGTCGGACGTCGCCGATGCATAGACGGAGCGTGTCTGTGCGGGTGATATAAATCCACCTTAAATGGCTGCTGCATTTGAATATATTTTACAAGGTTTTTAGAATTATTGTAATTAAAATTTAAGAAATTGCAACGACATTACCTAAATTATGTACGTAAATCAAAGTTAGATCCTTTTAGATCCTTTTAGAACCAAATAGATACGAGTTTATTTAATAGAAAAAAATAATAATATTCAATATTTCCGTAATTTGTCGATAACGCCTAAAGCACAGTGATAAATTACTGACTTACAAACTCAAACAAATGAAACGACAGACACGTATGCTAATGGTGCTGACCTCAACGTACAAAAGATTAAACAATACGCAACACCAATCAACACATGATTACCAGCGAAGTTATTATGAACCAACAAAAGAATTCATAAATAAATTACGTTATTATCCTCTTTGATTTTTGTTAGAACACAAGTTGTTCAAAAATAAATCAATAAAACTTGTCATGTATGGTGTATGTTGCAAGGAGTCGCATGTCTGTTATTAAGGCGTCAATGTGTCCGGACGTGATGACAGAACCACGTCTATTAGTTCGTTCATGACTTGGACGACAGAAATGAGCGAATGAATGGTTTGCTATCAGGTAGATTGTGTACGTAACCAGAGTTGGCCTACACTACAAATGGAGGCGAATATATTCGACGTGAGTAAAAATTATAACAATATTTTTTATTAAATGATTACATAGTAATAGCGTTGAAAAAAACTAGCAAATTTTACAGGTCATCATTTATTGGATCCGTAATATTATTTATTATTAAACATATTCGTGATTTTGAATAAGGAACTGCCTAGGAAGCCCCAAAAATTTTTTTACCTTTATGTTGTTTAATGTGATACTAAAGCTTTTTCAATAAATCTCGCAATATATGAAACAACATTTATCCAACAAGTCGTAAATTTACATAGTGGTCGGTGTACACGTGGCGGCCAGGTCTGGACGCTACTTGCAACATGATGTAAGGTCAGCATAATTTCCCGGAAACGCACGAATTGATGCAAACGCAATTGCACGTGGCGATCTATCATCGCGAGAGGTCGGAATGTTTGGGCAGTACGTCTAATTATAATTTGTCGTGTGAGTGGTGACCGCCATCATTTCGTACGTCGGATACAACGGCGTTTCGCCGGCCGCGTCCAGCTAGAGCTTTGCGGCAGCGGCAGCAGCATCACGGGCAGCGGCTGAAGATCGATAGACGTGTGACGTCACGGACCCACCCATGACGTCAAGTACGTTCTAAAAAGGGACTGTGTATGAACAGTAGGCTACTTACGGCCAATGCACTCCCCGCCTCAGATGCATAAATATATGGTTAAATAACGAAAAATCAAACACTACCGTACTATGTAACAGTGCATTGATTTTTGTGTCCACGACTCGAGTTCCGAACGAGCGAATAATTGCAAGATTACAATCGATGTTTGTTTACGAAAGGAACGCTTGAAACTGTAACACGATATAGCCAAGTTCTGAGACACACACCTATACATTAAAAGTTCTAATTAATTTGCGTGTTGTACGTTTCTGTGTGCAGCGAAACGTGGTAAATTCGTTCGCAGTACTTCACGAGTTAATCTGCTTTTATTTTTTTAGCAATCTAGCGATTGCAACATGGAATCCAATTGGAAGTAAACTGTAATAGACGAACGCAGCCCTGTTTCTTTTTTTTTTTGGCGAATTATTATAATTGTCAAGAAATAAATATTTTTAATGAAAAAAATGATCCAAGACAAGAAAACAAGAAACAAGAAAAAATGTCAAATGAAAACAAACAAACAACAAAAAATTGAAAACAATGAATACACTCAAAATATTCTGCAATGGAAAAATTCAAAGTCAAACAAAATGAAAAACATCGAAATTACATGCACGTGAAAAATGGCCCAATGCTCAAATGAACAACATTGCCAATACTGAAAAGAAACGGCTGAAGCGTTAAAATAAACAAAATTTAACAATGTTGACAAAAGTCAAATTACGAACTCGAATTTCGCATACAAACACACACACCCATAGTCGAGGCTCCTCCACCAAATCAGTTTGATACTTGCTAAGTCATTCTCAATATTGTTTGGGTAACGTACTTTTAGTACTCCTTTTCATCTGACCCCTACTAGTTTTTCTAGTCCTTGTCATTTATTTTGTCTTCTCTATCGAAACCTCTTCCATGAGCATCGACATGTCTCGATCTATCTCGCACACATCATTCATCATTCGCTACTCTTTCTAGCACTGTCACTTTCTCATAAACTCGCATAATCGTTCTACACTTCAACATTTTTTATCTACTGCAAGAAAATTGCGACAAATCTTTGACCCTTATTTTCATTCGCCTCCACATCATATCTGACAACTGTTATCGACCACCATCTGCCCACCCTCGATCTGCTGTATATATTTCGACGTCGACTTCGAAAAATTCGTCGTCCATTTCCCAATTTAATTTTTCCACTAATAATATAATATAAACATAAGTGCTGAAGAGTAAACCCTTATCTTCTCCATTCTTCCCCCTTCATCTTGACTTCATCTCAATTAGCACCGAGACACGTAGCATACATTTTGATCGAATCAACGTATGTTTTCTGATCCCATTTGATATCTAACCCAGTAATGAATTAATGAACTTTTTTTCTAAAATTCAAAATTTATTGAAACCAAATTTCTATTCATGCTCACACCCCTTAATCACGTGGCAATAAATAATCATCAAATTGCGAAAATTAAAGCACTTAACACCACCCCAGTTCAAACTCGGGCAAATCGTAACAGAAAATTAAAGAGGAAGCAGACTCGCTAAATAAAGTACGTTATTCTAAAGTTTAAGCAGTCGAACGTAGCATAATAAGTTTCCGCGAGCTGAAAAATCTAAAAATCTGCGTTTTTTGCGCGCCGAACGCCAAAGGACGCCGACTCGAAACGAAGAGGCCATAATGATAATGACGCGTTTTGAATTCCAAATATCCCGCGGAATATTTCGCAGATTTCTGAAGTCCTCGCCCGTTCCCGTTACATCATCTTCTCGGATCTGGAGTGCGGTAATCGTCCTCGAACTTCAACCATCCCATCGACCGCAGTAGGTTTCCCATATTAATTATCTGCGATGCGTCTCTTATAGTTTATAATTATTTTTTCAACATTAATTACTTGATGGGTGTATTCATGTAGGCATAATTTAATTTTGAAGTTTGATGGAGATAGGACTAAGAAGAACAATTAGTCGAACTTTTAATAAGATTTAATAATATTTATTATTATTACCGTGACATATGTAATATAAAACTACACATATGACAATAATAACAAATACAAATTGTAAAGGTAAGCTCTCGATATTAAAAGAAATAAATAAAAATTCTGAAGCTGCAAGAAATTTTTTAAAAGTTCGGCGGTGGTTAAATAATTTATTATAATCGTCTTGCATATTTCGAGGGAATTATTTAAATTTGTCTATGTTTACTGCCGTTGTGTTTGAAATTAATTTTTTTATGCCTTTTCCCATCGACATGATTTCGTCAACAAGTCTAAAATTGCAATGGGTTTCAAATAAAAACATTTTTCGGAACCTTAGATATTGTTCCCCTTGTTGTGGGGCTTTAGGAGATTTATGGTTGTATATATGTAATGTCCAAGATCTTCAAGAGCCATTTATCATCTAAAGGTATCCGTTTTTCTGTGTATATATATTTTGGAACTAAAACAGCGAATAAATGAAATCTTTTTTAAACTAAGAGAAATGTAAATGTAAATAGTAAAAAATTGAGGGACACACCGACAAAAGACAAACCATGGTTAAGACATTGGGATTAGTCTTTACGCACCGGTCCAGGTAATTCGATACTATTGCATAGACCACTAAAGAAAATTCACTCAACAGTCAACAAAATAGAAGAAACTTTTTTGAGATAGTTTCTTGTCAACGATTTAATTTTATTCCCGACGTGTTACAAAGTTAATAATTTGAGACTACAACTGATTTGAACTACGTTTTATTCGTAAAAGTGCGATTGGACAAAACGAAAATTTCATGCCCATGTGCATTCGCCCAAGATTATTTGAAACGCTGCCCAAACCACTGGATATATGAAAAAATGAAATCAACAAAGGAAACCTCGGTGTATATCTTTATACATATTATTTGCCCATGTTACACACCTTAATTCTCTACAGCTTTATCTATGATCAATTTTGTCGTATTCGGTACCGTTCGTGCTGTGTATCGAACGAAGCGCGGCGGTGTGCTTTTTGGGTTTAGTTTGCGCCTCGATAAACGTACAGATCCCGGCGGGCATTCGCTCGACGACCAATTGTATAGCCAAGTTGGGTTGAGTTGGATTGTACTTTCCCATTGTATGCACGCCATCAATTTTGAAAGTATTCTATACATTTTTGATATTCCCTATTCCAATTGGGCGCAAACATCCGAAACATTCAAAAACTTCTTCATTTTTGCTCAGTTGCACAAAATCAATCTCGCTTAATGTTTTTATCACATTTTCTTTGAGTCCTATAAGCTGTTCTGCTTTGGTCTGATAATTTTTTTTTCATATGTGTCCTTCACATTTTTATTTTGATTTCGAACCAAATACATCTTTGAAAGCATTCTTGATGCTTGCAGCAACTTGAGATAGAACGGTTAGGTAAATTGTATGACTAGATATTTTCTCAACACCAGGATTCAAGCCATTGAATAACAAAATTAAGTATTCAGTCTGTTCGTTGGCCAATCCAAAAATCACAATCAGAATGAATATGTTTAACATTGATCGAGAAAGTTTTGCATGGCATAAGGAAATGGAAGGACGGAATAATACTTGGTACTAAAGAAACCTCTTCGTCAACTTCCAAGACTTATCGAAATTCTTTCTTACTGAATCTAAATAATCATCTAACTCCATTTTTAGTAAATTCAATTATTTTTTGAGTAGAATAAAAATAAGATAACACAAATTTACACCAGTTTCATTTCCACTTCTTCTAATCCCGAGGCTTTATCTTCAACTACTTGCTCCTTCTTCATTGATTTGTCTGTTGCTCGTTTCACTGCTTCACTCTCATATTCTGGTATTTCAACGCTAATTTAAGTATACTGAGGATTTAATACTTCCTGCTCAGCATTTCGTATTTTATTTTGTCCGAACGCCTTAAAATACCCATCATTACAAGTTTTATTTTTTTGCAAATAAATTTTGATGTGACGACAGAAATCAATTTTCTGGTTTTTCTGAGAAAAATATAGCGACAAAGGACTTGATATTGCAGGTGAAATTTCCATCAGAATAACATGGATTTTCTTGTGTGGTTGCAAATTAAATATTTATAATGCGCCAACAAGTGTGCTATTAAAGAAAACTAGTTTGCTTCGCAAACAAGTTTTACAATCGATCAATCACTTCACACATTTGTCACATAATACGCCATTACGTGCAGAATATGATTGTTTTGATCTAGAAGAGTATTTGTTATCGACGTTTAAGTTTGTATTTGTAAAAGCAGATTTTATAAAAACTGCATATGAAACGATAACAAGAAATACAAAATTTATTGCCAGCCAAAAATTGTTGCTGTTAATTGAACAACATATTGATTTTCATAATTGACTCACTTGGGCGCATTGTATTATAAGGAAACCCGAAACTGGCCAAGATCATCAATAATAGCAGTTTGGTGATCAAGTTCTCTCAAAGACCCAGGTGTATGTATAGAGTAAAGCTTTTAAGGAAAGACGGTCTAATGTGCGCCCCGACGCCCGAGAAAGTCAGTATCGATTTTTTTAAACAGTAGAAAATTTTTCACATAGTACCGAACAATCCCATACGTGACAATACACATTTAAAAATACCTTTGCAACACGAAGCTAATGATGATTAAATAGAGACACTTGCAAATAAACTCTGTGGACTATGAAATATCCAATTAAAATTAGTAGCGATGTTTAAACGTCATTTCTACTTACTTCGTTATATTAAATATTTGAAATATTTCTTGTTTCGCTTACTGCAATTAAAGTTGCAATTGCCCAATTCGTTTCTTGCTATCCACTTACATTTGAAGTCGCCCCATACCTCATTTCAGTAACAAATTAGTTTGTCGATAAATGAGAAACAGATGTGGGAGGTTGAAAAGTTTCGCGGAAATTTGTAATGAAACAGATCGCATCAAACTCGCTGAATTTAAGTTAATAATTTTCAAATGTAATAGCTACGAATGAAGTTATATAATAAGAGTTGCGATCGCTCCTAATTAATTGATTGTTTAATACTTTAAGTCGCATTTTCGTACCGCTATTGTTTTTCGTTGAGTAATAATGCAATAATATCAATCAATTCAGAACCCCACCCTCATAGCGAAGGGGTTAACCAACCCCGTTCAATATAAATATTAAAACGCGTTCCGTGGGACCGCTCTAAAACTTTTTTTTATTTCTTCCCGATGGCGGTTTTTACGAAGGTCGGCCGGCTCCGTTCGGGGACGTTTCCGATATATATGTGATGTCGAAATTGGCTCGGAAATTAAGTTAAGGCGGTGCGTCCCCGTGTAATTAGGTGTCGCGCAAAGTCTCCGGAGAGAGACCGTCGACGGTGTCGCGCGCGCTTTCTATAAATTTGCGAGTAACGATTTTGTTTTAATATAGACGTCGGCCGATTTTCCGGGCGCAGGCATATTAATTAACCCCGATGTTAATGCGAAGGCTTTGCAATTTTAATGAAAATCTGTACACTTCAAGGAGGCAATTACGACAAGCTTCATTTGTCGCCGAACGCCATTTCGTCAAAACACAATCGAGTTTGGATTTTCGCTGAATATTCCGGCGAGTAGAAATCCCTGTACGTCGTCAATTAGCGACGGGCGAATTATTTAACTTGCTGTGACTTGATTAGTGGGAAATATTTCTTTTTGCGTTGCGAGGCGTTAGCTGAGCGACGGGGATTTCTACAGTGGCCTGAAATGTAGACAATGGCATTTTATGTAAGCCCTAATTGATCGAGTAATAATTTCTTTCAATTGCAACGACAAATTAATTTTTATATTCATCTTCAATAAACAGATGAAAGACTAAATCATAACGATTAAATTATAGATAAAACGTCTAATATATTCTTCGTGACATTGAGCATCCCCTTAATTACAGGAAACAGTTTAATTCAATTCAAAACATATCCTGAGATTCAATAAGATCGTCTAATTCAAAAATTTTTCTAGTAACACATATACAATATATAACACATCTTTGATTTAATAATAAAATGCTACAGCTTATTAGTGTGATCAATGTGATCCAACATTGATTATTAAATAATTTAGTTAGGGAATCACGATCGTTCTTATTACTTCGTTCGATTGTCATCCACCAAGACAATTTTTTTTTCGCCTAATCCCGTTCCAAAAAGTATCACGGCGTGAGGAGGCGCCATTTTCGGCACGCCGAGCGATGAATCATTCTCAGCGCCGACTTGTCATTTTAAGTTCAAATTCGCTTTCGCTTTCGATCCATCATTATAAATTGAAGATTCTCGGTGAGCTTAATATCCGTTTCGCGTTACTCCATTAGCGCGGAGCATAACAAGTTTTAATTTGGAATTCACGAGCTGCAATTAATAGACCCTGGGCGCAATTTTATAATAAGGGCGGTGGTTGCATGTTCGTTTTTACGGTCGACTCGGCGTACATAATCGGCGACGAGCGAAACGATAAACTTGCACTTACTTCACCCTCTGAAAATTTCGAGGGGCGTCGTTATTTTAGGGATAACAAAAAAATTATGTCAAAGTTTCAAGCGATCGTTGATTCTGTTATGCTGAAGTGCGTTTGTGGGTGCAGCTGTGTGGTATCAAGTCGTCGTTCAGCACTAAGAATAATTCCAATAGTTATCATTGTATCACATTGCTCTTGGACAGAACGTGGACAGGACGACGACTCAGAAGGAACCAGTAAAATAACAATGACTGAGGATAATACGGAATTAAAGAAAATTAAAATAGAAATTAGCGAACTAAAGTCTATTATGATGGGGATACAAGAACAACTGAAAGAAAACACCAAAAGTCAAACATTCGTCGGGCAACAATATGATGACATCAAGAGCGGACAGGAAGGTATTAAATCACAAATAAAAAATCTTGAAGGAAGAGTGACCGAATTGTTGACATCGTGTAAGGAAAAGGACGAAAAAATTAAAAATCTAACCTATCGTGTGAATGACTTGGAACAGATTGTTTATGGAAAAGGCTTTGAGTTGCATGGCGTGCAGGAAATGGAACAGGAAAACGTGGAGGAATTAGTAGGTAAGGTTGTAGAGAAATTGGGTGTTCGAATAAATGCGCAAGATATCGAGGAGGTTTGTCGAGCGCGCAGAAAGAAATCAGAAGGTGTGAGGCCGATAATTGTAAACATGATATCAAAAAAGAAGAGAGATGAAGTAGTCAGAAATAGAGGCAAAACAATTCTTAACAGCGACATTTTTGGTAATAGGTATACGGGAAAGATACACATTCTTGAGCAATTATCACCTTTTAATAAAACCTTGCTTTGGGAAACCAAAGTGAAAGCGAAGACTGCTCTATGGAAATTTGTATGGGTCCAAAATGGGAAAATTCTGACACGCAAATCAGAAGGCTCTAAAATCTTCAATATCAGGGACATGGAGGATCTGAGTTATCTGAATTAGGTAACTAAGCTAAATCTGTAATTCGTTTAAACCTAAAATGGATAACAGCTTCATAGACAATTTTATAAGGGAAGAAATAACATGTGACTTCAAAGACACGCTGGATTCATGGATCCAGCCAATGCTTCAGAATGATAATGTATACTTAACGGTAATACATCTAAATATAAGATCAATAAAATTGAATTATGAAGCTTTCTGTGCGGCCATAAAAAGTAGCATTAAAAAAATTGATATCATGGTACTATCGGAAATAAACATTAGCGAGGAAGAAATGAAAAGGACGAGAGAATTGTATCGTATTGAGGGCTACAACATTATTTCGAAGTGTAGAGTAGGAAGAAAAGGTGGAGGGATATTAATATATGTCAGAGACTCGTACAATGTGACAAATTGTAATTGTGTACATATTCACTGTGAAGCGATACGGATAAACATAAAATTATCTGTTAGCAAAAACGTTCAACTGTTGGCGATATATAGACCGCCCAGCACAAATACAACGCTTTTCATTGAGGAGCTTGAACGTATAGTGACCGAAGTAAAAGACCGGTCATTCATAATCATTGGCGACATGAACATAGATCTAAAAAATGAGTCTCCTATATCACATTTATATGAAAATGTTTTGGTCGGCAATGGATTTCAGCGAGGGGTTAAAGGTTTCACACGAGAAGAACATCGAAATAATGTCCTGTCGCAGACCTTGATTGATCACCTCTATTACCGAGGAATTACACATGACATACAAAGTGCCGTGATCTCTTTAAAGATATCGGATCACTATATGGTATGTGGGGCGTTGATCAAAGGCAGCACCTGTGTATCTGATAAGGCAGCAACAGTAGAATCAGTTAAAACAGACGAGGAAAAATTCGGTCAATCGTTGGGTGAACTCTTATGTAAAAATGTAGTAGATAACTTTGTGGAGCCCGATGGACTATATAATCACATTATTAAGAGCCACAATGAAGCGCATCATGCAGCGTCAACGACAACAGTAAAAAGAGTGTCGCGTAGGCCTTTCAAGCCATGGATAACAAACAAAACTATCGGAGCATCCAAAGATAGAGATAGGCTCTTCCAACTGTGGAAAAAATCGACAGAGCCGTCCTATATAAAAGACACATTAAGAAATAATTACAAGAAAGCAAGAAATAAAGTAAATACCACAATAAAGAACGAAAAGAAAATATATTACGCAAAGTTATTCAACGAAAACAGAAATAATATGAAAAAACCTGGATTCACATAAATGATGTATTGGGAAGGAAAAACAATAAAGCACAGGGCGAACTACTATTGAAAGCGATGAATGAAGATGAAACCGAAATAGCTAACAGTTTTGCAAAATCGTTCAAAGAAGAAATATCTAATATTATACACGTATGCCCCCCAAACACAAATACTGTCTATTTGGGTAGACGACAACAAACACAGTCTCAAGTGCAATCGATCTACATACCACCAATATCATTAGAAAGTGTTCAAGCCATAATCCGAGAAATGAAAACTGATAAGGCGCCAGGATGGGATAAAATCAAGATGAAGGATATAAAGGCACACATTAATATTTTCGCATACGCCATAAAAAGGTTAATAAACCTTTCAATCGGTCAAGGAAGAGTCCCAGAAGGATTGAAAAAAGCTGTAGTTACACCTGTATATAAGAAAGGCTCGCACAAGTGCTATAAAAATTACAGACCCATTTCGGTACTGCCATCGATGGAAAAAATTTTGGAAACATACCTTGCAGGGAAACTAAGCGATTATCTGACGAAATACAATATTGTCGATGAGCATCAGCATGGGTTCCAAAAGGGAAAAAGTACAGTGTTTCTGTTGGAGAATTTCGCAGACATCATCAATACAAATCTTGACAACAATATGCATGTAGTGTGCGTATTTGTTGATTTCTCGAAGGCCTTCGACATTATAAACCACAAACTATTGATGGAAATGCTGGAAAGGGTGGGTGTAAGAGGTGTGCTCTTTGATTGGTTTGAAGACTACCTTCAAAAAAGACAGTACGCAGTTAAAATAGGGAAAGTAATAGGATCGTACGTCGATGTGGAAAGAGGTGTCCCACAGGGAAGCATTCTAGGTCCGATATTATATTTAATTTACGTTAACGATATAAGAAATTGCTTTAAACACTGTAAATATAAACTATATGCGGATGACACATTAATGTTTGCTACTCATAAAGACCTAGGCACGGCAGTTGAAATGGTTCAGGAGGACTTTAGTGCATTTCAAGTTTGGTCGCATAACAAAGAATTAAAAATAAATATGGATAAAACTAAAGTGCTCCATATTTCTTCACCGCATCAAAAGGACGATAGATGTGTCAAAATTATATATCACTCGGCGGATTGTGTGCACAGAAACATCATTAACGTGAACAAGCCAGTATGTAGTTGTGTGGAGATGTTGAACGAAGTAAATCACTTAGTTTACTTGGGCGTTGATATCGACAACAGGTTCTTGTGGGATGAACATATCAATACCGTGTCCAAGAGATTGAGACACTTTGCGGGTCAATTTTATTACTTGCGGGACTGGCTCCCACAGGAAGTGTTAAAGACTATATACCACGCACTCGTCGAATCAACACTAACATACGCCATAACATCGTGGGGAAACGCATCCGATTCACACATAAATAAGTTGCAGAAGATCCAAGATAGAATCGTTAAACACTTAGCTGCAGAAAATCCGAACGGTGCAAGTAAATACAAAACCACAGGATTGCTGGATGTAAAAGGGCTACTGGACTTCAAGCTAATGGTAAACAATTACTTCACCACCAACAACAAAATAAAAATTGACCATATTTATAACTCGAGAGGTAGAGAGAAGGGGCAATTAAAGGTAGCTGCCCACAACAACAAATATGGAAAAAGAACATTAAGTGTAACCATACCGACTTTGTTCAATAAACTGCCGCAAAATTTACAAAAACTAGAAACTTTAAATGAAGTGAAAAGGCACTTAAAGATGTGGTTGGTGGAAAAGTGAACTGATTGACTAAAAAGTGAACAAATAATCAAAATTTGCCGCTGATAAGCTTTTAAGCTTAGCGGCATTTGGACCACTGCTTTACTATTTTACCTTTAAGCCATTTATTGATAATTTGATTTTGTTAAGAATTTAACTTCAATGAATAATTATTGTTTTTCTGGAAATTTTTCGAATTCGCTTATTTTGTTAGAGATTAGTTTTGTATTTCGATCGATTTTTAAATAAATAAACTGGAGCCTCGGGTGCGGACAAAGTTGCCTAGGCGGCTTTGGGCGCACAGAGGTGGGATAGGCGGTGGATGGAGGTATTAAAAAAAAAAAATTGAAAAAAAAAAAATTATTATTATTATTATTATTATTATTATTATTATTATTATTATTATTATTATTATTATTATTATTATTATTATTATTATTATTATTATTATTATTATTATTATTATTATTATTATTATTATTATTATTATTATTATTATTATTATTATTATTATTATTATTATTATTATTATTATTATTATTATTATTATTATTATTATTATTATTATTATTATTGATGAGTGGGGATAAGGAGTGAAGGAGGAAGATGGGGCATAATAAAAAATAAATAAAAAAGATAAAATTGAAAAAAAAAAAAAAAAAAAAAATGAAAAAAAAAAAAAAAATTATTATTATTATTATTATTATCCCGCCATATTTCATGCCCTGCTCCATTCCTATTGATTGTAAAACAAGGGTCGATTGTGGTTGAAAGGTCATCCTGTGTATTTGGGCTTGATAAAAGCATTTTACAAAAATTCCCTTGCAAGCATTGTTATAGATGCTGTGCAGCTGTGGTTGTGTGGTATTGTATATGATATATAATACTTGATGATCTCGTGCCTTATAGGCTTTACACTTACAGTAAGTCAAATTGAGTCACGATTGGTGGTAAACATTCTAACGGCAAATTGATAATCACAAAATTCGCTTCCTTTATATCCTGATCTATTTTTGGAATATTTTTGCTTCGTTTATCTCATACTAATAAAATGTGTAGTTTTCAATAAAAGTAAAAAAAAATATGACCAGTAATTTAATCGAATATTTGAACATAAAGGGGCTATAACTATTTTCGAATACGAATCAATGAGTGGTAAGTACGTTGTTTTTATCGTTACAAGATAATTTTCCTTAATAAACGAGAAGCAGACCTTGTTAAACGAGAAATAAACAACGGCTCTTCTACATTGCATATAATTACGTCTGGATTGCACACGAAATAAAATTAAAATATGCCATAGCATTTAATCTGTTTGTATACTAATGTAAACAAATAAATAAATGGCAATGAAAAACACTTTAAGAAACGACTTCGTAACTAATATCTATATCTCGTTGATATTTTGCAGTTTTGCTTGCTGAGTTCCTACCTCAGTTTGAATTCCTAACTTCACATTTGAGCAAAAAGACGTAGTTGTTTAGAAGACTATATTGGTATGAAGCGAAAGAAAAATTATCTTTGTTTGCAAGTATATTAAACGGTGCTCGCGAAGTGAACTCCATTTTCACAATATAACACACAATACAGAACGTTAACGACGAACTGTCGTGAGATCGAGAAATTAATCAACGCCAACAATTATTTAGATCCGTACGAAAAACCAACAATTCTCTTGATACCATTTTTGATACCATTCAAAAAAAAGAATATTACAAATTCTAAGAAACCATTTTTTTATATAAAATATTCCTAACCAACAGAGATAATGTTGGTCCTGTGTGTCACAGTATTTTCGATTGAAACACTACAATCGTCCACTATGCTAAATTGCAAATAATTTGTTTGTTTGTAATAAACATGCAAACCATTGTAATTGTTGGCTTAATACGCGGATAATTTCCCCAAATGTTCCACTGTTAATATCGTTACCATTCAATCAATTTCCGTCCGAAACTTCAATAGGTGTGTCCATTAAAATCGAAGTCTTCATTAATGTGTAACATTTGTTTCCTTGATGGTCAAAATAAAAAAATAAGTTTTTGTCAAAATTTGTTATTACTAACAAAATCTTATAAACGAAAATAATAATATACTAACTATTAATTATATCGTTGTGGAATGCACCACTATTAAAAATTTTGTATTAAGAGCTTTCATATATATTTTATTTTGCTTACAAAGGACATTAAACGCAACAAAATCAATAGCCTTCTTAGAAACATCATAGTGATTAAATTATTAATCAAGTCATTAGTAAATGGAGCCGTCAGTTTTCTTTATTTCTTGCAATCACGTGCATAATTTTTATTGAAAAAGCTGTGTTTATAAATGGCCATTTAGTAATATAATTGCCATGACAATCTGCAGACGAAATCGGGAACGTTTCGCGAATAGCACCCCAGTCGCCCCTGCGATAGCGCCCGGAAATATTATCGTACATTGCTAAGAATACAAAGATTTTTTTACTAGCGATTTTTCAGTAAATGGTCGATTTTTCTAAAGAACTTTCCAAAGAAATGTTGTGTTTAACTTTTATAAGAACCACTTTTCGCTAACTGGGTAATGGGTCCATTTTATCCATTAAATTGTTATAATAATCAACAAAAATAAACTCGCTGAACTGGCTAAAAATTAAATGATTTAAATATAGAAATCAGGACCCAACAAAAAAAGTCTCTAGCTATTAAAAAGGTAACTACAACTACTGGGATGCGACTGGAATTGTTTATTTTACTGTAATTAGCAGGATTGCTTTCGACAATATCCTTAAGGGAAATTAGTTGGTTTAGGTAATCAGATATGCCCGGGTCATCGACATGCGAGTCTATGTTACCGATATCGATGTTACAATGATATTATCTAGTATAGTGTTATATTAAACACTGCACTAATGAGAGTTTGAGTGAGTGCAGTCGAACCCTTTCGGCGACAATTTCTCTTGATCATGTTTGCGCTGACTCCATAAAGGTAACAATTGGCTTTGCATACCACGATTACCAGAAATCGGTGCTACACCCACACATTTGTGTTGCTTTACTAATAAACGACATTGTTTTTATGTTCTGCAAACTTACCTTTTTCATCTCGTTGCTGCCGCTGTTAGAAATCCGTACACCCATATCAGCATCGACGATCGCTTTACATCTGAAAGAAACATTTACGAATGTAAATTTTGATGTACACTGCGAAATGGATTTATTGTAAACCGATCGAACAATTGTACTTGAAACTTAGAACCTACACATTTACCCATTAGAGGGCCAGAAGAAAAATAGGAGACAATTTCTTAATTGAAACCTCCACCAGAATCATCCGCCATAGAAAAGGTAATTGCGGAAATATAAACAAGGATTGGCTCCACTTGTTGGTCTAAGTAGATCGAGGTTTTTTTAAATTTTACCCAACCTAATTTGATGATAAACGAATCTTAAAATGTTAGTGAATCGACGTCGAAGTTGTTAAAGTGAAAATAAATTAAATTAAGACCAATCAGGAATCGTTGCAAATGGTAAGGTGGATTGTGTGGCATTGAATTGTTTGGGAGCAATTCAATGCAAAATAAGTTAATAGTAAATTAGCCTCAAACTGACAAATAGTTAATCGATACATTAAATAAAATAAATTAAAGTGGGGAGTGAGCAATCCCGGATTTTAATTTGAACGTACGAGGGGTTACGAAAAGTGTTTAAAAATACTATCAAGAAGCTACAGAACTCAATACAGTAATACACAAAGGCAACGTTATAGTCTCCGAATTCGGCTCTAAATAAATAATTCAAAGGCAACGCAAAATTTTCAACTGTCCGTGACGTCAAATCAAAACAATCCATTGTCTCTCCGCGAACAATAAAATTAGAAATTCATTTAAAAATCCCTTTTATGTTTCAAATGAAACCCTCAACCTTATCGTGACAATAACGAGTTCTTCCAGCGCGCCCGGGGACGCCGCCCACGCATCCCGAGAAGTAATTGGTTATTTACATCTGCTTTATGGTGATTGATTAATAAGTTTGCACACGCCGTGCATATCCTCATAGATTTCCAGACCTCGTCTCTTGTATGTAATAAACATTTAGTTGTAATCTGATCACTTTCATTTTCATCGCATTGCAATGGAAACAAGGACATCATTTGAGAATCCTTGAATTGTATGTAGAAAGCAAACACAATTGCAAAAAAATAATTTTTATAGTTAATGTTAGTTTAAGGAAACATGAATAATTATTTGGCAAATCATAAAATAATTACTCTTGTTTTAACAGTTGAAGGTACGAACATACTTTTTTTTTAATTTCTTTACCTAAAGAATTTTTGATCATATGTTGTTTATAACGAACATGGAGATGTTTAACAAGCAATACAAATTTAATTGTAAGTATTTTTTTTTTAATTACAATATACTAAAGTACTTTCTTAAACTAATCTATAAATAAGGAGATCAAATATTTATTCTTTCATGAAAAAGGTATGTGTGGAATTATCTTAATTATTTTTTAAGGATATTTAGGATTTTATTTCGTCATTAAATATTATTATTATATTTGAAATTTTCTTATACAAAATTTCTACGGACTTGCGACTGAAATCAATCTTCAGTGCTTTGGCATTGGGGGAATTCGAATCCATAATGGAAATTAAAGTGATCTTGATTAGCCTTCAGGTTGTCGAACACCGAAAAAAGGACCCAGCACCGACACCTGTGGCACATCATGTTTCGAATCTGTTAAATGTGAATAGCCATTATTTACGGTCCCCGAGCCCCCCTCCTGCCGCGTGCGCCCGTCGCTCGTGCGTCTCCGCGTCCGCTCGCGACCGTCCGTTCGGTTTGAGTATCGCGCGTTAAACCCAGGGTGGTCGGATCAATATGACAGAAATCGGAGGGCGTTGGAAAACCGGCGCAACCAACAGTTTCCCTCGAAGCCGTCACCGTGTACGATTTCGTTCCGCACTCGCGTATGTAAGTCGTGTGAAAATTAACCTATGTGCGGCATTACCGTATCCCGGTCCGGCCAATCGCCCGAACTATGTCACCGGTCGACCGAAGAGTGCCCAAACTGACTCCGGCCTAACCTCCTCACGATCGCAGTGCGTTTTTTTCCATCGCCGCTTAGCGAGCCCGCAAAAGAAATGCGTTTTTCGACAGAGGGTATTTAAATATTTTAAGGTGTGTTCTGCGCATGGTTAATTTATTTATTGCACGTTGTTATTAATTATGCGGAAAATTGTGAAACGCGAGCAAAGTGGAATGGTTCGTCACCGCCGCACGGATTTGAATTGTCGTTGGGAATTGGGCCAAGAAACCGATAATTGACATGTATGCGATCGCTAACACGTTTCCGTTTTAATGCGAGTTTGTTTAAGTTAACCGACGTTTTCACAAAGTTTTCCTCAACAAGTTACTCAAACGGAGTAAATCGAAAGCATTAAAACTTATATGTATACACCACCATCGAATTAGAAGCTTAGGGAACTTATCCTCTCTTGCTATTTTAAAGGTAAACGAAACTTGAACCTTTATGCAATATTAATATTGCTCGTATCTTGTTGCCCATCTTCAAGGGGTATCTTTACAGATTAAGTTACTTTACAAATGAAAACTGTCCAATTACAGGACAATGAACTACTATTGTTATATATGTTATGTAGATATCTTTTTTTAGAAACTCTTTAGTGCAGTATACAAACAATTCAGTACAGACGTGTATTTATATTTATTTGTGGATGTAAGCCCAAAATGAAAGTGAGGAGTAGTAGTATGAGGAGTATTCAAATCATTTCCACTTTTCCTGTAACATTCTTTTGAAAACGTACATCCAATTGAAAATTCATTTAACAGTAAACTACCCTTACATACTGATTTATCGTCCAAGTCTTGAGAACACAATTTTCACACATGCCAAAAGATTACCTAATGATTTATCTAGCAACGATAGTAATTCAATAGAGTTGGAAAATGTATCATAGATAACCAAATAAGGTTTGTTGGCGTACGTGAAAATATCAACTCCAAAACGTTCCCAAGTGTGGTAGCGAAAAAGGTGTCTCCTATTGTTTCTTCTGGATTTTTTTTTTCGCAAATTTTACAAACTTTTACTAAATTATTCTATATCTGCACTAAAACTTTATTAAATACGAATATCCTTAGAAATTTTAAAATAGCCATCAGACTTGATATATAATTATTAGCTGTATTATTAGCTGTATTGACATGTGGACATTATTTGCCCCATGAGTGTCACAACTTTAGGTCTTATTCTATTTTTTTTTGTTATATATCACTAAATCACCGAAATGTGTGGGAACACCATCGATGTCACCATACATTTCTTAGTTTTAGCGAAGAATCTTTGCAATAGATTTCAGGGGTAAATGTGGGCATCACGAAAAAATGCAACCCATTTCACCGCCACTGCCAGCAAAAAACCAAGGGATCTATTGCGTTAGACAAAGAACTAAAACAATTTTTGTATCAGCATTACTATCAGATAAATTTGAACGACTTGGCAGCATCGCAAAATTATCGAGATTTGACTGGTGGTCAAGTTGCGGCTCGTTCCTTTAAGTGTTACTGCATTCGAATAGATCCTGATGTGTCGAGCATGTTATATTTTTATTAGTTGCACGTTGTTTTTTCTCGTCTGAAACTCCGGGTCAAAATAAATGGCAGGTGGCAAAGCTGCCATTTAAAAATTACCCCAGGAGTCCGCATTGAAATATTTCTTCCAAATTAATTTACACCCTCACGGACATTGGAAAAAGTTCCCGTTGTGCTACTTTTGTACCTATAGCTTAGAGGGTAGTATTAAAATTTATAAATTTATAATTAGTTCACGTTTTGATTAAATCTAGTTCTAGGCATTTTTTTCAATGAATTCAATTGTCCGTTGACAAGATATGGATACAATTTCCACTAGAAATAACTAAGACTGTTGATTTTGACTTTCAACTTGAATCTATTAGACACATTTTTTTTTTAATATGCATATCATGCATACATTGTGTCTTTTCCAACCCTTTACGATCATATGAATTTTACTGAAGCCACATGAAACACTTTACAGTCCTTATTGCATTCCTCCATGATTTCAACTTCAACTGCCTGCTTTTTTCCCACCTCCTCTTCCTCGTCCAATTTTTGTAGTACAAAGTAACGATTCACGTTTTCCATGACGTTTTCAATTTTTGCTAGGCCCAATTCGTAAAAATGTGCCCGTTAAATTTTGAAATTTTCAAGGAACAAACTGTCAAAGTTAAACGTAACTGACAAAGAAAGAATTGAGTAAAAATTTGCATATAGGATACAAAAATAATACAAATTTATTCAAGTATGTAACATTGAATTTGTTTTTTGTTAATTATCGTGGAATCAGGCCCCTGGCGACTTTGACAGGTCCATAATAATTAAGTTTCGTTATTATAGAATTACCAGATCGTCATTTAATGGCAACGAATAGTTGACAAGGTATTGGAAACCCCACTTTTTTGCATAAACCATTGTATGTAGTTTATGAAAAATTAACTGAACATGGAATTATGGAGATAACTTAGAACAGCAGGAACAGTGTTCCAGACGAAACAATCTCATCATGTTTGGTATCTCAGAAGAGAAAAGTAACACAGAAAATACTGCACAATTAATGATCAACATGTTTCCGTAACAAACTGAACGTCAACGAAAAGAATGTGGATTGCTGTGATCGGATTGGATTGTGTAGTCGTGATAATAAAATGCAAGTGATACTAAAAGGCACTAAAATTGTTATTGAAGAAGATTTAGCTCATACAAGAGTCTCGTTGCTAGTGCCAACGATCATATTCTGGTTGGGTTGTTAATTCACAAGTGTTTAAGATTAAAACCTATAACTACTTTACAAAAATTGAATGGAATTCCATTCGCAACGATATGACCTCTGATCCTTCCTTGGTTCGTGCTAAGTAAAATTTTTATCAATTTAAATTCTATTTCTTGTAGAGTCGTTTTTGTTATTTTTTCTTCGATGTACGTACACATTTTTACTCTAATCTGCTTTAAGCTTAAATCCCTTTTCGTGCATCACAATATTGTTAATATTGCTCATATTGATATTAGATTTATATAGAAAGTTCAGTTCAATTTTATTTCTAGTAATAATATAGATATTCCAGTGTCATTGATATTTGGCTAAATGATCAAATTGTGGACGAAGACGTTAATATCGATTTATTTTATTTTATTACAAATGATAGGTTGAATGTGGTGGCATTGGTATATACGATAGGAACTAGAAAAGCTATCTACCTGAATCTCTACCTATATAACCATTGACAAGCGTGTGCGATTAATATCAAATAGTGAAAGGTGAAAGTTTCGCAGTAAATTTGAATGAAATTCGCCTATTTTTTTTCATTTCGTGAAGTCGACAGTAGTAGAAAATGAGTGTAGTAAAATTGGAGAATCGAAGTGTGATAAAAGTTCTTACGAAAGAAGGCAATAATCCGAAAGCAATTCATCATCGGATGTCTACAATCTAGGGAAACGATGCCCCGTCATATTATGTAGTCAATTTTTGGTCTAAACAGTTTCGGTGGGGAAGCGAGTCCATCGTAGATGATGCCAGAAGTGGAAATCCTGCAGTGGAGGCAATGGTTCTGGAAATATCTGAGCCTAGCGTTATAAAAATATTGAATCAACAATTTGGCATGAGCAAGGTCTCACAGGCTGTTAACTCCTGTTGACTCTCTCAAGATCATTTGTATACTCTGGAGGCTGATCCTGACTTTTTAGCTCGAATTTTAACTGGTGATGTAACTTGGGTACACCACTGGGATCCCGAAACAAAACACGAATGCAATTCAATGCAATAGGTGCATAAAAGTTCTCCACCGTCAAAGAAAGCTCGAACACAGCCTTCTGCAGGAACTACTATGCGCCTGTGCACAAAGCTATGAAAGTTCGACCAATCTTAGCGAACTGCGAGTTCACTGAGCTTGGCCATCCACCACATAGCCTAGACATGGTACCATCGGACTATTATTTATTCCGAAAGTTAAAAAACATTCTAAGAGGAAACGTGCCTTAATCGATTAATTGTCTCGAGGGCTAGTTGCAATGGGGATAAGGATCTACAACAAGATGCCCTCTAGTTTGAGAAAAATTTGCATCGTTGATCGCTGATGAGTTTCTCGAGTCGAATATAATGTCATTTTAGTATTTTATAGGTGTTGTTAAACGGTACTATTATTTTATAGCATTTCAAGGCTTGTGATTATTAACTTTCTTGATACCACTGCATAAATTGCATGTGATGATGTATTTCACCTGGTCTGGCAATAAAATTTAATATTATCATTATTATGGCCTACTTTAGACACATCACCAATTGAGTGCTAATAAATTATTACCTACATAGATCTAATGGCTTGAAATAAGTTCAAATTTAAAATTAAACATTGAAACTATTTAAACAAAATGACTTTATAAAGATAACGAAACAGGTGCTATATTCCTATTATTTAAATTGGTGAAGCCCGTCGACCAAATTTACGTAAACCGTAAATTGTAATGAGTAATGAGTGTAGCTTTAAAAATAAATTCCTAATATAACGAATCCGTAAAATTGAAGCTACTTTAAAATGAAATACTAAATTCTGCAACATGGTCGGAACATGCGGACAGGCTTAGACTTTATCTCAACCGAAATTGACGTTTAGCTTCCTCGTTGATAATGTGTTTCACATTGGAAATAAAAGTCACGTTGGAATGAATATGTTGCCTAACGAACGTATCCAACGTATTTGATGCAATAGATAATAAAAATGAAATGATTTCGTAACATAGCATGATATCGAAACATAAAGCAATTTATTTCATTGTATCCATGATTATTATATTTCTATAACAAAAAGAAAGAGAAAAGGGAGAAATAATCAGCTGAAGATAATTCAACTGGGGATTAATACTCAACGATGTCTACCTAGAGGGACACGAAATGTTCAAAAGATTCAAGAAATCTTGACAAATTTGAAATGGCCGAAGCCACAGAAATAAGAAGAATAACGTGAGAAGAAATATATAGAATATAATACATTTTAATTTATTCATTGATTGTTATAAATTTTATTAGCGAGGGATCTTTCTAAAAAATCTATGACTTGATATTTTACAAAAGGATTAAATGCTCAATGAAATGATTGATAAAATTTTATCGTTACTGTCACCAGAAATAGACAAAATTGTTTGTTTCCGTCTCTCTATGAATGGATATGTTGAAGCTGGGATGGTAGCAAATCACCATCAATTGGTCAGTGCTTTTTGAAGACAACCAGTGATACAAAATTGTTAAAAATATAGTTCATTAAAAATAGTATATAATGTTTTTACCTTTTTTTTTAATAGGTGTATAACAGTCAACGATAAGCATTTTTATGTTTTTTTACTTTCATTCGAAAGTGGGACAAGTTCGACAGTATAAAGTAATCAGTCTTGTGAAAGCAACAATTACATATAATAGTATCGATTAAATGCTTAATGACTTAATGATGCTGTGTGATTATCAAACTAAAAATACGACGAATTACACTGATTCATACATTATTGTATTTATAAGCAGTTAACATTGTAGCTCGTACAAATTTTCATTTATAGTTTCTAGAAGATTGTTCTTACCCCACCTTGTAGAGGGCTCTTGTGCGAATCAATATTTGGTTCATCCTTTCCTTTCAGGAGACATCGACAAATAATCAAGTAATAAAAACCTCTGCACCTTCCAGCGAGATTTTTCCAGTGGTATGTTTTAATTGGTCCTGTCTCGTGCTGGCATTATATCGACACCACTTGTTTATTGAGCATTCAATTGAACACTCGCTAAGTATACTAGACATACCGTAACACTGCCTTTACAATAGTCGTTAATTCACAACATAAACTATGGATCATGTCCAAGGCATTCGTCAGCCACATGTCTGCATACTATGTATCTAAATTATCGTTTGTTCTTATTAGTTTCGTTAATGAAGATCCTTACCCACGCATTATGGTGAAATATTTATGGTGTATGGCGAAACAATGTGTATTTAAATTATTGCGTGCTATCGTTTGTATTAAAATTGCAAGTAGTAGTGCTGCTTGATCAATGATCAGAAATATTATGCCTTCCATTTGTAGTTTGTATTTTCGCTGGCTACATTCTACGAAACCCAGATTATTACCACAATCATCTCGTCTATGTGTGTGTGTGGTTAAATTTGAGGAAACAACATCAAAATTTTCTCTATCAAACTTCAGACATGAAAATTTCGCTTGATATGCTTACACACATTGAAACATCTAAATAAAATATTGCAATTTGAACTTGAAATAATTCAAACGATTTAAAGGAAATAAACCAATGATACATGGTTTAGTTTCTTTAGTTCGTAAAACGAAATTTCAAAAAAAACTTGATCATACATGACCCTCTTGAAAATTTATACTTTTGCATATTTATGTTCATTGCTTTTAAAGCTAATATAATTATAACTTATGTATTTTGTGCATTTTCAGAAATATATAAATGCTGGTTGGCTGCTACGACCGCTTCGTGCAACGCGCTCACCTGCGCAAAGCAAGAAATTTGCGAAAGTTTGTTTAAGTTCGCAGTCCCAAACTAATTTCATGATTAATGCAAATTCGCACCGGGAACTACCACTACCAATTGATTAGTTCCGATGTTGCCATGCGAACCGGTTACCTGTTCGAATATTTCACTAGCGAACCTTGTTTTCTGTTTGCACCACTTTCTCAATCTCATAAACCTTGCGCCAGAGTAAATCGCCGTCCTAACTCCTGCATTTGTCGAATTGAATTTTCCGCATGAATAATTCAGATACCTTCGAAGCCTATCGTCATTTTTTCGCGGCGCAGGGCATGGACATTTCTCCTATTTTCCCCACCGGCGAATTAATTAATCAATAGATTAGATTTTGTGGAAATACTTTTGCGTTCAAGACCTTTAATTGACGAATTTTAGTGAGAGATGATTCATCGTTGTGTATGGTGACTCCGCGGCGAACGTCGAAAGCTGTTATTTATGCAATTCTTAACTCACGTTAATACCTACTGGGAAAACTAAAAGCTTGAATTTATCGAATAATTATTTCGGTAAAATTAATATTTAGTGCAACCGAGTAAGTTAGCTTTTGAAACGCGGTGCGTTTTTGGTTTCTAATGATTTTAATCCTTAAATTGCATAAAATTTCTTGTGATCAAAAGAAGTCTACTTTGTTAATAATACTTGCAATTAGCATTTAATGTCGAGATTCTTTGATGTACAAGTGGATACATATTACCAGGTGGTAATGAACGAATTCATCAAAATATGAATTTCTGGTATCGTGTTTGTTTACGAGGAAATTCTGATTATACTGAAACAATGTTACTTTGATAAACGTAGTCAAAACTAATATAAATTTATTATTAGTTAATTACCAATATTGTTTTATTATTATTATTATTGATCCAAATTATTCCACAATTTAAAAAATAATTGATTTATGTTTACTATCTGTACCTGTACCAAAACATTTTCAACTTCAAAAATTAGAATTTGTGTTTAAATTTTTTGTACATTTCTAGGACATGTCGTAATATCGACGTGCTATATAGATGGATACCGTCCACCGATTCGATTGATTCGGTTCGTACATACGTTCGGGCGTTTCATGATATCGCTTCTTTTGTCGGGCGTGCGATGCATTATCTAACATCTACGTTCATATTGTCCACATGGTCTCGTTCTCTTCGCAACTACGATGATTGGTCGATTACCAGATGTCGAAGCGAGCCCGAGGAATTTTCGTTCCATAATTAATCGAGTTTCACACCTTTATTGCATTCGTTTTTACGTCGCGGACATTTATTCAATTGCTGTAAATGTATTTTAATTTGAAACAATTAATAATAAATAAATTGATTCGATCTTTTAATTTAATTTCTTATAACCAAAGAAATCCTGCACTGGACTTTCTTATACTTGCAGGGTTTCGGCATACACGTCTATTTAGTTATAGATATAGATTAGTTACATTTTCCATCACATTTTTCAGAATAAGTTTTCAAATTGCTTGAAATTTAAGTAATAATTTTTGTTAGAACCTTTAATATTTTTCTGGATAACTGCAAAAACTTCAAAAACAGGTTTCCTCCATTACTATGCAAACGTGCAAATAGGTGCCTTAAATTTAATTAGTAATACTAATAGAAGTAGAAAAAAGTATCAAAACAATTCTAAAGGAATGTAAAAGTCATACGTTTACCAAAAATTGCTAGACGTTTTAGTTCATAGATGTATTTGATTATTCTTACTGAATCTTATCGTCACTCGCAATCAGAGTTTAGAAAAAAAAAACTACTGTTGATAAATTATTTTGATCAACACTATTTTAATTACCAAATCCAATCAATGTTACTGATGGTATTAACATGAGCGAGATGAATCAGTCGCCCCAAGAAACCTGCAATACGTTGATCTGTGAAAACAGGTTTTAATAGCTCAATAGCTTCGTTAAAAAATAGATCGTTTATCGATGGCTGTACCCATAGCAAGCCAATAATTTACAATTCAGTGGCTCCTAAACTTTATAGCCTTCCAAAAATCCATAAATCTCTTCATGCACCTTGTATCCCCTGTAGGTATTTAGGTATTTAGGTCCCACTAAATACCATTACTGAATTTTATCTGTAGCTCTTCAAAATTGCAACATTTTTGCTTTTCGTATAAAAGATAGCTTTTCCTTTCCAGAATCCACATATAATATTAAAATTCCAGATTATGTGATTGCTTCACTTGATGTACTTTCACAGTTCACTAACAACCTTCTGAATTTGCATAATGCAAGACTATGTGATATTATCACATAAAATTATCTAAATATATTCCTGCATATACTCCTTCCTATTATTTTCACCTGTAATACTTTTGCAATTGGTTTCTCTCATATCATTTTTTTTTTTGTATTTTGATTTCCCATATTCTCCTTACTGGTCTTATTGATCAACGAATTTATTTGCATCTCTTGTTCATTTCATGATAGAACACTGACATAGTCATCATAAGCACCAACTGAATTTCAGTTCTTTGTAAGTTTCTTTCTACTTTTTTTTAACTTTCAGAGATGCTTTGTTTAATGACCTCGTCCATGAATATTTTAAATAATGGTAACGTGAGTTTTAAGCCTCCTTGTGGCCGTAAATATTTCTGATCTTGTTATTCGTGCTTTTTGCATTATGCTCATATATGCTATCTATTATTCATATTGTGTTGTTATCAAATCCCCTTCCTTGTAAGATGTTGTCTATCTTCTTCCCCAAATTCTTCATCTAGATCTATGAATCTATGAATGCCAAATACAGTTTGTTTCTTGCATTCTTTGTGGTGTTTACTGTGGAATATGGCCTTGCATTCTGCGTTCATGAATATTCTCACTAGATTTTCAGCATCTATTTGCTTCATTGCTTTGAATATTTCATAATCATTTCGCTTGTAATTAATAAATAATTATTTGTCATGTCCGGACGCTTTCCCCTATTCCAGTTTCTTATTACTGTTAGGTTCTTTCACATTGATTTCCTGTACTACATTCTTTATTTTTACGTGATATTCTAAGATAAATTCTGTTTTTTCTTCATCCTGCAACAATTTCCTGAAATATTCTTTCCGGCTATTCATAATTTCATTCTCATGTTCATTTTGCGCCATTAACCAATTCACATCTAATATTAATACTTTCTATTACTTAGTAATTATCATACTTCGTGCATTTTTTCTAGTAGCCATATAGTGTTCCAACAATTTTTTTTAACTTCTTTAGTTTTAGCAGATTTTTATTCTATTCTTCAACTCTTCTTCTCCAACTCGTAACTTATTTATATCTCCCTCGATATATCTTTAAAATAATTCCATAGTTGTTGAATACTTTTATCACGAATTTATCCAAAAAGTATCCAAAAATAGTTGTCCAATTCAAGCACCCATTTCTTTTTTTTTTGATCTTATCATATCGTAGTATCTTAACGATACTTAACTAGTTTCGAAATCTGATACTGATATTATTTCAATACCATTTCGTGCACTATTTGTTTCGAAAGATCTGTATCAAGCAATAAATGATCCCATTCTAAATGCTTTAAGTTGATAATCTTCACATTAATTTAATATTTACAAGTTATTTAGAATATGTCCAAGGTAACAATTATGGTAGATTGCATTTCCGATGAACAAAGATTATTACTTGTTATTTTTAATTATATCAGATTGATTAGTATAACTCATAAAGTAAGCATCGATGTGTACTTTATACCACTAACTACGATGGTAGACCAGCACTGACAAAAAGCCATCGCCTTTTAACAGAATTTGGTCCGACGCATTCACCGCCGGTGCATCATTTCAATTCGGCAGTGTCGCATTACCGCGACTGCTAAAATTACTATATTGATCGGTAATGTACCATCGCAAACATTGTTGTATGTGCATCGCGTTGCTTTGACACGAAATAATCTAAAAACACACAATGAAAACTGCAATATCCCATTACGTAGATATTCATTATTTTATATTATTATAATATTTATGTCATTTATAGGTGAATATTATATGATAATTCAATTGCTTTGACATATTAGTTGATGGAATTAGTGACAAAATGTGATAGCAGTGTTTTATAACCATAGGTCAAATATATATATTTCAAATACTACTTATGGTTAGTAGTTGTTTCAATTACTGCTGTTTAATCTTAATCACTATTATTATAAGAGCGATGGTGACCTTTGAAATATATGATCGACGCCAAAGCTTCGCAAATTCTTAGGAAGGAACGATGAAAAATCCGTTCAAAAAATTGAGTGTAATTGTACGTACAACGATAGTCTTCTACAATGTACATTTTCGACATGCGCCACTAAAATCTACTAAAATTTGGGGTAGATATAGTAATACGAGGGATAAATCAAAGAAGTAACTTCAAAACAATCCATACGGCGAAATTAACATAATCACCTTTAACGAGCTTGGAAAGCTTCAGTGTCGGGCAGAGTCAATAACGATTTTCTGTGGAAATCTGCACCACACCCCACTGAAGACGATTGGTGGTTGAGACAAACTTTGATGTTTGATTTGAGACCTGGGTCAAGTAAAGTCCGCTCAAATATGATTGATGTGGAATCTGGGTACACATTTTATAACGCCAATGGCGCGACTAATCAATAGAAACGTCAGTTAGACATTTAGTGTTGGTAATGCCGAAAATTGCGAATTAATCTAAAACATTCTTGAATTAACTATCGAATCAATCAGAGTGATGTAAACAAGATATTTAGATTTGTGTGATCATTAAGATATCTTTTATTTTAGGAATCGAGGTTTCAGATTGTTTGAAATGACAATGGCATTGTATAAATAATTATTTGTAAATCACGTAGTGAACTCATTATTTTTTGAAGCCCGAAATATTATATGCACTACGATCTGTGTCATTGTTGTATCATATTTTAAAATCACTGGCGATGTAGATTTTTTAAGACGAAATAAATATATCAATGAGCGACAAACTTCCCTTCATAACGAGGGAATTTGTTTAGAGACAAATAGACGAATCAATAAATCCAGAATGTCCGCTGAAGACAGAAGAGGACATTGATATGACAGTTGAGGATCAACACAAGTTGCTACTCGTTACTCTTGACTCACCAACACCTCAGTTGACGGAAGAGATTCTCTACACAATTAGGCAAACTTTGCTGAAAATAGGCAACTGGGGAAACAGTGGTGACACACAAGAACAGTGGAGGTCAAAAACAAACTAATCTAAAAAATACGCTTATGGACATTAAGAATCAAAGGACTCTAGAGTATATTAAGGCTGTCGCAAAAACCAAAAAGTTTCACTGTTATAATGCCCCCATACAACACTAACTAGAAAAAGGACGAAATATTCGCGATGCAATTGTGCCAAGTATTTAAACGATTTCCAGCAGGAAGCGTTACTGATGAAGAGAAAGAAATTGAAAAAAATCTCGATACTCTTCTTAAAATTGACTTTCTTTATAAAAATTCAAAACTAATAAAGTAAAACATACCGTACCAAAAGACGTAAAATCATAAAACCCATAAGATTGTTGCCAATAGTTTCGAAAGTATTCGAGATCTATAGAAAAAGACTCAAAACAATAATTGACTGAGATAATATAATATCGGACCATCAATTTCGATTGCATTGGGAACATGGAACTACAGAGCAGGTGCTCAGCTGCTCAGCTGCCTTCATCGATATATCACAAGCATGTGTGGCATACGAATACGAATTAAAACTGTATTTAACATATCTGCAATTTCTACTAATGAAGTCATACCTGACCAGCAGATACTTCTTTGTAAGACAATGTAAGGAACAAACAACACTACCTCAGGGAAGTGTTCTAGGACCAGTCTTTTACCTTTATATACTTCTGATCCACGAACTACAGCGCTTCTAATGATAGCAAGCAACACACAGTAACCTGAAAAATATTCAAGACTGGCTTAACACACGGCCAATTCGAAGACACATGAGGCTAAATCTACACAATCGACGTTCACTCTATGTAAACAAACTTGTCGACTTCTAAAAATAAATAATAACCAACACACGCAAGTAGCAAATGCAAAATATTTTGGGAATACATTCAGATCAACAGTCAACGTAGGAAAATGATTTTTTTACAAAGGGCAAGTAACTTCGACGTAAGCTGCGAAAATGTACTGGTTGATCAATGAAAAGTTGAAACTATTGTTACGAAGTAACGAAGTATACAAAGCCATTTTTAGACCAGCATGGACCTATGGAATTCAACTATTGGGCACAGCTAGCCATTCAAAGATCTAGAAAAAAAGTACTTCGTACGATTGTCGATGTGGCCTACTATGTCTCCAACAAGACCATACAACATGTTCAGGCGAAGAAGTGAATTTGGTTCGAAGTCAAAGAGATGGCTCTCAACGATCCGAATGAGTCAGCCAATCAGGTTAATGTCAGGGATAGTGATTATAGGGAAACGAGAAGGTTACAGCACCTCCAGTCAGCCTAGATGAATAAATTATTAAATAGAAATAATCTGTTTGTAAAATTTATCTTATATTATTTATGTATGAACACCTTTATAATTGAAAAGTCAAGTTGTCAGCAACTACACAAACATACAAATAAAATTTTGCAATGAAATGCTGAAAACTTTAAATGAACAAGTCTATCGGCCTTCTAATGTAAAGATCATCAATATTTTAATAACAGATTTCGTTGGAAAATTGCAAAGAGAATTAATTAGAATGATTATGTAGATGTTTCAGACACACGGTGCAGAAATGCACGGAAATCTTTCAGTGCATCCCATTTTCTATTATTCGCAAGGAAAATGTGCAGTTCTAATAATGGAGGAAAATTATTAAAAATGCATGTCGTGTTTTAAAATTCCGAGCTTTTATAACTGCCCGCCAGCGGCGTCGGATTCCATTTAATAAATGTTGAATATCTTCCTGGGGTATTATGCTTGGAAACAATAACAAAAAAAAATCCTCAAATACGGCATTATAAAGAAGTAAATTTAAAACGAAATCAAAATCAATGCAGTTTATTAATCTCGGGTAATATTAATTCTTAAACGACTCGATCAAAACCGATCCTTGCAGCAATATCGACGCAAGCTACACATATTACATCTTAAATTAATTTCGCAGGCGCTCTGCAACATGTTATAATGTATTGTTTTTAGACTTAATGTTCGGCGGGGGGTCTGGTGTATTATCGACTCGTGTTGCTAGGTTACACGTTTACTGGATCCGTATTTCCATACCCTTCAAAACCCACCATTACGTCGTTAATTTTATGCACGCGGGACGATATTTCGTTTTAATATAGTTTTGGAAAGAAGCGCGCGATGCATCGGTCGATGGTGCGTCCGTCATATTGTTCCGTGAAATCGCGCAGGCCGAACTTATAGATCTAAAAGGGTGTGTTTTGTAAAGGGGTGAAATATCACGACAGGCTTGTTTGGTGTATTATGAATAGTGAGTGTATTAGCTGCGCTTTAACACCAGCGCCACGCCACAGTAATTTGTCAAGATGTCATTTGCATATATGTTTTAGAGATATAAATTATAGTATTTTTATTATCATTACGTGACAGACTATTCGAGTGCTAGATGAACTGCATGTTCTATTGTAATATAATACGCGGTACAGATTTTTTCACAACCGAAATATTAAATCCATGTGTGAAAGTTAAGTTCAAATAAACTGAATGAGGGTAGCTGACCTAAGCAATAGCCCGGTACAAACAAACGACTTTTAATAAGGATCGTTAAATAAAATACGCTCAATTTTAGACAAATATTAACGAATTAGAACTGACTAAATCGGGCATAAAAAACCACAATCGAAAATTAATTATTAATCTAGAAACTACAGGTGAATATTTTAAATAACACGCGAAACGACTTGTTCAAATATTATTCGCACACAATTGTCACTGCGAAATTATGACACTGGATTATAAAATTAGCGCAAAACGCAATAATTCACAGCACCTGAACAGGCAAATACAACAAAATTAATTTCAAAACATTCCGCACGTCGCTGCAATTAATTAAATAAAATCAGGATCGAAACAACCGTTGTGTAAATTTTTGTAATTGAACGTTATTACGGCAATTATTTTCGGAAATTTTCGGAATAAAGAGGTTCGAATGATTTACGTCGCCGAAAGTTAGAAATTTAAATGGTAAATTTCGAACGGGTGGTTTATTGGGCCGTTTATTTTGGGCGGTGATGGAAAATGCGCGGGGTAGAGTATTCGGCCGGTAAATTGAACGATGTCGAATTACGCATTTTTTGCGTCCGGTGTCCATTAAAAAAATTCGAACGTGATTTAATTAATTTTATCGGAAGGGATGGTTTAAAATTTCAATTTTTAAAAATGTTCGTTAAATAAATGTTTGTGGTGATTTTGCGGTAATGAATTACTTGTGGAAAATGTTTCACTGGTAAAATTTGTGACGTTCCCAATTAAAACGTTAGCAGTGTAAATTTTACGTTTCTTCGAAGCTCAATTACAAAGTGCATGTATAACCTGGCCATGACCGAGTTGGGATTACCGGTGTCTAACCTAACCCTCCCCTCTAGCCGCCAGTTATTGGAAAATGTAGAAAATGAACGTATTCGTGAAACTAGAAACTGTTATAACCGCTAGAAGTTTTATGACCGTAACGTCAAATATGTTTGTGACACACTTATTTGATGAAATGTTGTTCCAAGAATTACAAGTTATTAACTACGCTCTTAAAGCAATAAATGGATAAGTAGTATATAAAAAGCTCTAATTATGTTATATAAAATTTATAATAATTTACACAAGAATGTCAGGTTCGTTACAGATTCAAATGCTTTCAGACGATGTTTCAATCATTGCTTTTACTCGGTTCATGATTTTCTCTTAATATTATCGTCTTCATAATTTTGACAGTTTTGGAAAAAAATTATATTCGAAATAACGTTGCATCATCAACAAAATATTAAAACAAAAATGATAATAAAAAATAAAATCCCTTTATGATATAATACTAAAGGCCCACTGAAAAACGAACAATGTACATTTAATGTTCGTTTTCCATTGATATTGTGGTCCATTGTGGGGGAAGTAAGAAATGCCAGACTAAAGGAATTAGATGTAAGTCAGGTGATCATAAACAATACGAACGCGCCTGCAAAAGCTCCTCTATTCGATCTACGGAAAATATCGTTCGAGAACAACATTTCCGTTTGTATCGGGAAATGGAAATTTCAACGATTCGTCCTCGACAATTCGAAACGCCTCATTATCGAAAATAATACCTCGCGCTTCGTTTTATTTTCGCCCTAACGATCCGATTGTGTACGAGCAGTTGCACGTAAAAGCGCGCCCCCCGCCTCCGTTCGTGTGCGTTTTGCTATTAACGCCGCGTCGGATTGATTCGTCGTTGTGGCTAATTCGTCGTCGATAAATTGCCGGCGTCTTACGAACACAAGTCCCGATTGGATACATTTCAGGCTGCATCGGTGACGTACGAGTACGAGCCTGCCAACTCGTACATAATTTCCTACAATTAATTGGGAGCAATTGATACCAATATCGTTAGTAATTCCGTACCTTGCTTGACGCGTATGCGGGTTTGCCGTCCAATTTACATTATCTCGGTGTCTGTTTATGTATGTAAATTGGTTACATGATCAGTATTTACCCTCGATGGTGTTCGGTTTATTGTTTTGGACGAAGAATTAAAAATACAATGTTGGTATCCTGGTCGATACCAACGTTGCATTTTCGTGCAAATACGAAATTATATATCAATATATATATAAAGTCTTCGAATATTCTTATTGCTCGAAGAGAAATGCATTTATATCTCAGTTTGTCGATCGTCAAGTGGGAATGTTGATCATTTCTTGCAACTTCTATATGGATTCACAGTTTTGCAACTACTTGGAATATTGACAGTGCTATCAAAAAACAATTCGAAGATGTCCAACCCAACCCAACCCAACCCAACCCAACCCAACCTTTCCTAATCAGTTTATGACGTTACTCATGCTATTTCAAATGTAGACAACATAGTTAAAAATATTTCTTCAGATTTCAAAGTTAAGGTGATTTCAGTAAACATGTCTGGTCACTCAGGACTTGTGTTTCACATACATGAAATAAATAATAGCGCATTCTAAATCATTCACATAAAAAAGAAATTTTAATGACGCTAATTTAATATTGGAAGAAAGGAAGAAACCTTAGGTCATCAGTGTCCTTCATACATGTCCTTAAAAACTGAGTTGTTGATGTTATAAGAGGAAGATCAGATGTGAAATATGAGCAACGCCCTGCATAACCAATTTCTGTGACCATCCAAGAGGACATATTTGGAACGAAATTGAAGTATCACAGGAGAATATTGTACATGAGTTGCTAACAAAATTTTGTAATATAATTGTGGAATAGATGCTCTTTTTACAAGACAATGCACCTGTTCATAAGTCAATGCACTGCAAAAAAATGATGTATTTGGTACAAAATTCATAAAGTTCATAAATTAAAAAATATGCATTGGCTACTGAAAAATTTTCTTGATCTTGATCCTTTAGAGTTTAGACATTAAAATTGTTAATGAATTTCTATTTTTGGTCTATACGTGTAAGTATTGTTTAAATAAAATCATAAATAAACACAATCGCCTGACAAACAAAATTCTGGGGACAATTTCGAAATTTGCTGACTCGCAGCAATAAATAATAACAAACAATTTTGGTCATATTTGATCTTCATCGCCAACACAACCTAACATCTTCGCACATCCCAGCTTTCGCATAACATTTTTTTTTTCATTTGAAGACTACCTGGCATCCATTTACATTTTGATGCATTAGATAGAATGGACATTATCTGCGTTGCGTTATATATAATGTATTGGCCAACCAAAATATTTAAATAATTGTCCAAGCGTAGAATTAAATTTCTTCAGCGAACTGGATGAGTGAGACGCCAATACTTTTTCAATGGCCAGAATCTTAAAGCCAAGCGTCGTCGAAAGTTGATTCGTAGTTTGGTCATTTCGTGAATATCTAATTCTCTTGCGCAACTAAAGCGTCGCTCAATTCCCCGAACACAATGCTCTGTACATCGAACTTTGCGATACTCGAACGATCGATTTTAAGTTGGAATAACGGTAATGATGTTTGGAATAATTCATATTTGACGCGGCGCAATTTTAGCGCACAAAGCAAGCAAACAACGCTGCTGCACAATTTAAGCCGCGACGGAACGCGCGTCATTTGAGTGACTGACGTCCGTACTAAATGAAAAATTTTTCATAAACCGGAAGGCCAAAGTTGGTATTAAGTTAGTAACGATTTGTAGTGCATTCCGTCGGTTATGTGTCTTATTATAATAATTAACAAGTTCCCTATATATTTTTTTTTTTATAAATTTCACTAATATTGCAACTACATAACTAACTTATTAATCATATTAATTTTCTTTAAATTATGAAAAATTGAAATATTCAATGACTAGGGCAATGAAGTTTGCGACACAAGCGAATACAATTATTGTAAATCATTAAATAAATGAAAAATAATGAAAATTTAAGCAAATCTTTAAAATGAATGTTATTATTTAATTGAAAAATATCATTAAACCAATGAACGCTGACACATTTCCCTCTTAGGGGGATTTTTCGTCTATTACATGTCCAAAACAAAATACAGCGGCAAAAGATACAATACACATTGCCCAATTTACTTTAACTAGTGGTACGTAATGTTTTTCATTTTCTCGTTAAATTACCCGAAATTACACACGAAATAAGGCCATAAATACGCGGCAGCCTATAATTACCGATATTGACAGTGCAAATAGTAGGTTACTTTAAATTACTTCTATTGAAAGCACTGCATTTCGCCACACCCCACAACCGCATTCTCCCGCCATAACGAGAGAAAATTACTGACCACATTTTCTCTGTTCTGTTTCGCTTAATTAAAATTACCTTTGTGCCCGACGACTAATCAATTATGCACATTTGCATTTATAGATTTTCGGCGACTGTACCGCGTTGTTGCGAAACGCGACGAGATCGTGAATTATGCATTGTTAACCATGTTCCGTATCGCTCGGTATGCGGTTGTTTCATATGATGATAGTTGGGATGAAATGAACTTTTCAAACGAAACTGAAAAGTTTCCAAGTCTTCGACTGTTATCTTTGGTAAATTGATATTTTAACTAAATTATAGCATAAGTATCTTCGAACGAAATTCTGGATCAGATAGGGCTAAAATTATTTATTTTGAATTTAATGAAAATTTAAAAATTGAATTTAATATAATGGCGATATCAGAGCTTACAAGTTGACGAACTATATGAGATTCGTCGGGACGAAGTTGCGGTAGGAATAATTTAACGCAAGACTTGAAATCCGCACTAAACTTCACAGGGAATGGGGAAAAACGAGCAACGCTATAAAGCCTTGCGCAACATGATTAAAAAGGACTCTGCAACAGAGTTTCAGGAGAGTTCCGCAAGAATCCCCCAGAGGTTGATCGTTAAAAAACAAAAAATTAACTATCGTAATTAGATAATCAGATCAGACAAATATTAAATAAAACTAAACAACTTCGCAAGCCAGTGTAGTAATACGGAAATGAGTTACGTTTGTGTCAAGGGCTTGAATAATCTCACGACATAAAACATTTCGCGCACGCGGCACAAACCATATATTCTCTACAACTGTATTACGTTATTAATGCGCCCATTTAATTAAGTTTTTTCGTCTAAAATAATTACCGTGAAACAACATTTTCCAAACAACGAAGTAACTTTCATAAATATCATTCAATTAAAACTTACGCTGCGACGTAACACGCAATGTACCTTTAGGTGAAAGTAATTAAAACGTAATTGTAGAGAATTACATTTTAATAGAATTTCTTAATTATGAACATTATTATTTAATAATTCCAGTGTAAGTCAAACATTTTGATAATGCAATAATGTGAATTAGATTCTGAATCGTTTAAATTTCAGAAAATATCAAATTACGTGATATGAGATTTCAGCAACAGTTTTTAATGACAGATGTGCTGGCGTATGGTATTTTATCTACAATCATAAATGTGAATAAAAACATTGTCCATATTGGTCAACTGGCTCAACTTTCAAGCTCTTGGCCTCGAAGCCACATTGATCAACGTAAGGTATATTTCCGACGTGGTTGTCACAACTTACGACAGTTGTTTTGTAAGTTTTTAACGCCTGACGTGTTGTAAATAAAATTGCCCAAACGAAACATCTTCCACTCACATCCTTTCTTCCATGCTTCTTCTCCAGTACCACAAAAAAATACAGAAGGGAGACGAAAACACCTGACCCTGGCTGATTTCGCGATAGCTCTTGAAGATTTCAGTTCTCAGGGTTCAGTCAAAGATTCTTTCATCCAGCAATCTTGATAAAAACAGTTTTCTATTCGTGGCTTATTGCATCATCCTCGACCAACTGAAATCATTCCTTGAAGATTACTGGCTACTTATACTCCAAAATTCTTCAAAAGGCCCAAAGCTTCCAACCCAACTAATATCACGTATGGTACCATGTGTTTCAAAACTCACATCAATCATTATATCCTCAATAGCATAATCTGCAAAGCTGTATTTGCTCGTCGATGCATATGACACAGATCTAATGACAGTAATATGACACAGATCTACAGCCATTTGCAATCTATAAAAAATGCTGAATTCTGCAACTGTACTCTTTGTAGTTTTACTTTGTACAACAGAGTAGATTAATGTATAACATATAAGGTACACTAGACCTATTTCAACGATTCGAAATGGTTGTCAAAGATGATAACTTCTTATTATATATAACGCACCATGCAGTAATATTAAAGTTTTCACATGTATAGCTACTTCAAGCAAAACAGCTCTGGAATAGCTTACATGGCTGAATACTTTTATTCATTGACTGCAATCAATTTTTATAATAATTTAAGTGCAACGTTAAATATGTTAAAGTATTTTTCTTCGTTATTTCCGCGTGATCATATGTACGTGATGATGACTTAAGCATAAATTTCCGAAAGCGTGTTGTAATCAAATAAATTATCCGCAAAAAGAACGGAAAAACTCCGCGGCCCAGCTGATTTACTCGGTCGCTTTGCCTGCTGTGTGTGAAGGGCCCGCAATGACGGCATGTATTTTGCAGGAGAGCTGGCAATGAGGGTGCGCTAGCAGGGAGTATGGGACCGCCGGGATGGGCATGCGCACAGACCCAGGGGGCAAGTCTCGTCCGCTGACCACCACCACGGTACCGTTGCTCACCGCCGCTGCCTTCTACTTCCTCATACAAACAGGTAACTACAATAACATTTTATTTCATGTGCGACGGTTTCTTTGTTAGAATGTGGAGTTGCGTTCAAAACAAGTTAGTTGAATGAAGACGACATCGTTCCCTGGAGAATTCTAAAAATGATTATATAGAATATTTATTTTCTTTATCGAATAAATCAAATATTGAATTATTTTTTGAATACCTTGGTTAATGTAAAAAAAAATTATCAAATATTATAAATACTGACCATTCACTAAGCTTCGCCATAAAAAAAAACAATATTTTTTTAATCATAAAAACGTGTATATGATTGCAACCTGAATGTCTTAGTTTTTAGAAATTTGTACTCAAAGTAGATCTACTTGATTATTAAATAAATTAATTTAAATAGTTAACTCATAATATGAAGCCATTCACTGGTAATAAAAAATATAGTGTTTAATTATTTGAATCGTTGAATTGCGAAGTACAGCTTTCCAAATCAAGCCACTTTTAACCGAGACTGGAAGTGCTACATATTTAAATAATAAAACTTTAATTCATTTTTGCAATTCAATGTGATAGAAATGCCATTGTTTAAAGTCAGGAAGGAAATTTTAAAAAACTTAATCAAAGACGAGAGAATTGAAAGAAATTGAGAGACCAATTAGAAGGGCGAGTAAACAAAGGGAAGAAGAGTGGTAGGGAACCAAAATATGGTCGCTAGGAATTTTAGAAGTCATAATCATAGACAGAAGGATTACGAGACGATTAGAAAGATTAAACAGAAGGGGCCTGCAACTAAATACTAATAGAACATTAATTATGGCATTTAGGGGAGGGCGAGATTAGGAATGGAGTAACATTGATGGAATGAGATGGAAATGGGATAACATCGAGCATGTGAATGAGTGGTTGTATTTAGGGTATGTAGTGAGAAAGAATAAACGAGAAAGATAGAGAAGTGTTTGGGGAAAAGTCAGTAAATTAAAAGGGGGGTACAAGTTTGAAGAAAAATGTTAGTATAGGGGTGAAACCAATTGGAAGGTCGACAGTAAACCTAGGTGTGAATGGAATTGCGAGAACTAAAGAAAAGGGCGATTAGAAAAGAAATATCTAAATTGAACTAGAATAGAATAAAAATATAAAACTGGGACCCACTATGTGGGAGAAGAGATATGAAATAGGTGAAGATGGGTATAGTAGAAAAATGGAAGCAAATACATGCTCAGGAAAGGGGCGGCAAAATAAGAAATTCGATGTACAACGTAAAATAATACAGATAAGTATTTAAGGGAGAAACCAGAAGAGTTGAGAGGCAGGAAAATGGGAAAGGACTCGATGCGTACGAATTATACGCAGAGAATGAATGAAAACTAAATCAATTCATTATTATCTGATTGGGGCTGAAAATGGGGATGAAATGAGATTGTTGAAAGTTTTTAATGGGGGATCCGGACGTCATTCTAAGGCCTTTATGCCAACGTATATTACCAAGAAATGGTAGTGTACTGGATTTATTTTGCAGTTGGGGTTGCTTTTATCCATTTCTAACAATGAAAGTAAACAGGTCGTTGCCATTATAAATAAATTTTAAAAGGAGTTTGAATATAACGTTCAAAACAGTTTGTCAAAGTTGTGAAAGGACCAACCCAACAAAATGAGCTAGTGACAACTGAACATGAAACTGAACTTGAAACTGTAGGAAATAAAAAAAATTAAAAAACGGAATGAAAATGGTCATTTAAAGATGAAGTCAAGGTGAAAGTGCAAAATGCAATTAATGCTAATACAGAGTTACAAGAGTGGACTTTGTTTTGGGAAAGAACAACAAAGATAATTAACACATTATTGCAATTTTTGCAACATATTCTAGTTAGCTAAGAGCATTATACTCCCACCACACATAATATTTATAGGTTTATGTCGATTGTAACTGTAACTGTGAATTACCTGCAAATTTCGCCCAAAATTCAGAGAGTTTGGGTTCAGTATGGATTGTCGTTACATTAAGCAACATGCATACAATATTACATCATGATGACAACGAATATAAGTACTAAGGCAAGCAATAGAACGATTTGAGAGAGAGCAGCTAGAGCATCGAAGATTAAACTGAGTACACAGATACAACAATTGAAGGGAGGCCTTGACACAACACAAATGTTGCAGAGTTGAAAAAAATATTCTTTAGCACGAATAAAAGTAATAAAATTGCGAAAGCATAAAAAATTCTAAAGCAAATAATAATTGAGCCAGTGTTTCGATCTGGATGAAACGTGGATGAATAGCAAGTTTTAGTAAACAGGATAGACATCCGTTAAAGGAAGATGAACAAGGATTTGTGGAGCGAAAAAAAAAAATAAAATGTACGATAGAAGAACAAATGGAAGTCTATTGTCAACTAGAAACGATCAAATTAGTTTATCAAACTTGATTGTCAAACTTTACATTTTCATCAAACAGAAGTTTACAGAATCTCAACCAAAGCCGCATAGTATCAAAAAATTTGACAAAAGCGTAAAGTTTGACAAAAAATTTCCAGGCCTTTTAGGATATGTTCTTTGGCTTCAAGAACCTCAAATAAAAATGATGATGGAAAATGGAGCTGACTATAGAAAAAGGAGAGGCAGACCGAAGTACAAATGATTGAATGATGTACAGAAATATTTCAAGTAGAAAAATTTAAAAAAATCAATAATAGAGAATTTTTTAAATGGGAAGAGATCTGCTATTTTTATTCTAAAACGAGATATTGTTATAGACGGTGTTTTATTAACTGGTTTTCACTATTACGTCGATTGCAGAACAATTATTACGATTTAGAACCCCATGATATAAACAATTTATCACTGTTACATCGATTTGATTGTAAATTTAACAAAATCGATATATTTTTTTGTAGAAAGCTTGCTGTTTAGTACCTTAGAGTGGAGAAGAATAACCGAGAGCAATGTTGACATTATATTATAAAAAAATGTCAAAAGTACTGGAACACACGACCCATTTTTATATCGTGAACTAATCTTTAAAAAATACTTTCACGAAGTCCGTGTCGTTAAATTTCTAAAGTAACAACGAAACATTTCCAACCAAATATCCACTGGTTGTGACGTTACGCGACAATTTATATTCCGGATATTTAAAATATCAGAAATCGAAATCAATATCAAAACATATACGTTTGTTTGCCGGAATAATTGCGTTTCATTGTTCATCGCCGCACGTGTAAATATCGTTACTGCGCCCATAATTGCAACAATTCGATGGCCGAACGTTAGATATTCGTTTCGGCGATTCGTCAAACCATTTCGAAACGCTAATTGCGCAATCAATCACCGCATAAATGATTTCGATACAATGTAAGCATTAATTTGCGCATAAAATTGGCCAGATTTTGACGGGCGCCGCAACCGCGCGCCGCCGATGGGGCGGCGGGCTCGCGCGCCCCCCTAAACGGTTCGGATGCAAATCCACTTGATTAACACGTTAATATAAGTTTGTGTTGCGGACAGTGATCTCCATACGTCACTGTGTGTAATTGTTATCGTGGGCATTTGCAATTTAAACTAAATCCCGTGATGCATGGCGCGAGCGGCCGCCGCTCCGGTCGTAGTTCCTACCTAATCCACCGTCGCAAATTATCCCACGGAAAAACGAAAAGCGAACACACAGCGGGACTAACTAAAAGCGGACATATCGTTCCTCGCCATGTTTAAAGTATTGATTTTATGTGTTATTTTAAACGGACGTTATTTTCGGCCTCAACTTTAACCTTTGCCGTTTGCGGAATTATTTTCCGGAGCTTTCGCACGATATTTAAAATGTACCCGTAAAAAAACGCGCATTAATGTGACGTCGAATTTCGTGCGTTCGTAGTAGTGCACATAAATTTATTGAAAGAAGTTCATGCGACTTTGCAGTGAAAATATTAAAAGTTTGCATTGTCCTTGAAGTTATGTAAACAGGATAAGTTTCCCTATCCTTATAACTTTCTAGAATGGGGATCTGTCCGACAACAACAATGACGTTCAAACAAAACAGTAATGGGACAGGAAATCTATATAAAACTTTTATTCACATTACAACAGGGACGCTGATATTATTTTTAAAACCTCTCATAAAAAAAATCAACCTGAAGGTGACACAAAAATAAGAATTAATGCTAATGAACATTTGTTTATTATCAATGAGTTCTAATTCAAATGTCCGATAGATGATTTTGTTTAATGTTGGGATACATTTTAAGAAGTTAATAATAGGCTATATATGAGTTTATCTATTATTATTTCAATCTATTTTTGCCTATTATATTATAATTCGTGTGTCTATTATTATATTGAAACACTTTTTATTTGCCATAAATTTTGAAATTCTCTCCAAGCTACCAATCCTGGTTTGCGACTGAAATCGATTTACAAATTGAGACAAAAAACTATTCCCCAGATCGATGAAATGCAAACTTGTATTTCGCAAATGCTAAATAAAGTTCAACTTTAATAATAATAATTTTTCAAATACAGTCGCCTATGCTGCCCTGCTGGCTTTATTTAGTGTTTAAGTTTAATCAAGGGGAACCTGATTAGTATTGTCGCTAATTTAGGAAATACACAACTTTCAGCGATATTATAATTTCTTGTGCAAAATTTACTGGTGGAGGATGCTATATTTCTTTAACTCATAAGAATAATGCGCTGGCGAAATGCTTTGATTTTCAGATGCTTGGACAGGAGCAAATGGTACCAATTTTTAAGAAAAGTTATTACTCACAAATCAAAAATAATTGAGTGATCTGTAGATTTGCCCACCCTTACTTAAAATCTGCCTTACTTAAAATCTAGTGAGGAATCATGCCAAATAATTATGAATATTTGACAGTAATTATGGATAAAATGCTCAATGCACGATTATTATATACAAAGGTTGGATTTGTAAAAGTATAAAGTTTGTAACCTTCAATAGATATTTTGTTCTATAAAATGAACTACACAACTATTGTTGATAAGGACGTTCATGCAAATTAATTAATTACAATTAATTAGAAAAAGTTACCACTCATGCAGATCGACCACCAAACAATTACAACCACAAAACACAACATTTAAATCTGATGTTGTTCAATATTTTGAAGAATAACATTTTTTTTAATTGAACTCATACTCATACATTTAATTGGTAATGGATTTCAAGCACAACAAAAGTACAATAAAATCTCGAAATAAAATGTTCACGTTTACCCAGCCATGTGAGCAAATATTTATGAATTAAATTAAATTAATAAATTAGACACACTTGGTATTGCTTCACAATAATTATATTTATTTCTGGATGTACGTTTCGCCTTTCGGCATCATCAGGAAATTAACAAACATAAACGAAATAAATATAATTATTGTGAAGCAATACCAAGTGTGTTTAATTTAATTTAATTTATTAAAAATGTTTCACCAAGAGCCGACGATACAATCGGTTAATTTTTTAAATATTTATGACTTAGGTTTTGACATTGTTTACTATCCACCAAGCCCTTAAATGGCACCAAAACTGAATACAATGAGTTGTCTTATTTTTATCAATAATATTTGTAGTATGAAGCACAAGTAGCTGATTGTAGTAGCTGAACTACTATGCTGTGAACTACAAATATAGACGTTATGCCCCCCCCCGCTTCGGGTTAGTTTGATTTACCCTTTTTTTCTTTTAGCCTATAACCCGCCCCCCGCCCATTATGTTTTAAAAACAACGACATGGATGTTTTTCTACTTTTAAAATTTTGTACACAAAGTCACAATTTTCGTGCATCGAAAGTAACCGAGATATATAATAAAAAATGGCATTAGACATCCTAACTAAAAATAAACACTAAGGTGTATTTGTAGTATTACTTTTATAAGAAAGAGTGCGCCAATGAAATATTAATTGTGCACCAATAAGTTTTTTAATTTCAAAATAATTAATTTCTGGTATAGAACTGTTTGTTGTAAAAACAGAAGGTAACATATTTGAAATTACAAGGTTTGTACGAAATTAAATGTCTACATATTTCAGAATTATTTATCTATGAGTATTCAAAATATTCTGATATTACTGATCCTCATAAATTTTTACCATAAGAAGTGTTGAAATTAAAAAAAATTCTTAATGAAGAGACTGAACTAAAAAAAATTAAATTAAGGGAACTCGCATTTCGCATTCGTGTTGAATTATTAAAACAAATTAAAAAAAGGTTTGACTCTTATGGGAAACATTCAATGCATTGCACGATATATCAACTTATTCCCAATACCAAGTGGCAAAATCTTAGTGAGAATTTCAAATATACGCATGTGATAATCTTAACCAATTATTATAAAAATTAACCAACGACCTAACATACATTTGAATCTTCCTTACAATCGCCCGCTTCAAATAACGTACGATAAAAATCGCTCACCTACCAGGAACGGTCATTACGCAGACTCCAAAACCATCCGAAACGTTCCTCCACACACGCGCACGTCAACGATTTTCGCGTCCCGAAAAGTGCAACTTCTCAAGAGAAACGCGACAAACTAACCGAACAGTCTACGGCGTCCGTTCTCGAAAAACTGACCTACTCGTTTTTTTTTGTCGGTACGCACGTCATTGGCAATTGGATCCTTAATTCGGAGCTATTAGCATCCAAACAACGTTGCGAGCTAGGTGGGAGACCCGATAAGACCGCATGCAAAAAACTATGCGGCAGGCCGAGGTGCACGTTTGCGATTGTAATTGAATTTTTACTTATATTTCATGCGCTCTGCCACTCGAACTATTGAAGTTAACACTATGAAATTTTAAACTTAAGACTTCCATATAGTAAGGAAGAAAACGAGTTATCGAAAAAAATTGTTCTTGCAAAACTTAAAGATGATAATAATCACTCACCTTCCAGGAACGGCCATTACGCATCAGCAAGACCCCAAAACCATCCGAAATGTTCCTCCACACACGCGCACGTTAATAATCGCGATTTTCGCGCCCCGAAAAGTGCAATTTTGCAACAGAAACTCGACAAACTAACCGAACAGTCCACGGCGTCCGTTCTCGAAAAACCGAACTGCTTGCTTTTTTGTAGTTACGTCACGTCACCGGCAAGTGGATCCTACAAATTCGGAACTAATATGCATCGAGACAACGTTGCTGATATGGGTGGGAGTGAAGCAATAAAACCCGATAAGATCGCATGTAAAAAGCTATGCTGCAGGTCGAGGTGCACGTTTGCGATTTTTAGTTACGCTTTATGAGCTATACCGGCCAAACCAATGAAGTTAATACCACGAAACTTTAAATTTGATATTTGTATATATCGAGGTAGAAAACGTCATATTTTGAAAATAATATCTCAACTGAAAATGATCGTTTATCACATTTTTCCATATCTTGAAACCGGGATTAGTTATCGACAAAATTGTTGACAAGATGTTGAAATTTTAAATCAGTTTTATTTGAAAAGTTCTTTCGAAAAATGTTGTTTAAGTAGACCACTGCAATTTTTCTCTCTTACCAGGATTTTTAACGCATTGACGCAAGTTGTCCAATGACTTGATCCATTTTATCTGCTTCGATGTTCAAATAAACTTGTAAATAAAAATGTAAGTGTGATTCACAGAATTACATTTTGCCTTTTATTTAAAACATAAATTAAAATTTTCTCACATATTTCGACGTAAATGCAATAAAATATTTTGCTAATACCACTCCAACCTTTCATGCTAATAATTTAATTCATTACTGAGTAGTGACCGGAAGTTTTATGCAAAATGTACCATTTCCTGCTCTCTTGAACATCGAACATGTACACAAATTCGAACATGCTTCTAATTTCAAACTGATATATATTCAGCAACAACCAATAGTGAAGTGGAAACGTTACAGAACTAACATGCTGTGTTCAATATCACGCAGTGTGCTCCAGTGGCCGCGCGTAATTACAAAAGTTTGCTTCACATTTCGCTAGAGACGAATATAGAAAGTTTACATAATAACAATAATGGGGATCGCACCGGTGCTCGCCGTATTAACAATAACACGATTCGGCACGCAGACCACGCAAACCCATTTCCAAGACGCCGTTTGATTCAAGGAAGAATCATAAACTGTTTAGTTTGCTCATAAAAAGTTAGTTGCGATCCGTCGGTTGTGTCGTAACCCAAAAAAGTTAAATATCACATTCAAAGCAATAAACTAAGGTATGCAACTATTAATTATTCTATGATGAGAATAATTAGTGAAATTAAAAAAAAGGGGTTCGCAATCTGTATTTAGTTCTATAATAATATATTTTTTTAAGTAGCTACCGTTTGTTAGATCACTGCGATTTATTTATAAGGATTTTATAAGGATTTTAGGATAAAATAATCGCGTTGCTTTGTATTGATTGTTTATTTCGTTTCGTTGCAGCTTTTGGTTTCCAAGATGCTGTCCACATCACCGCAATACTTGGTGAGTCAGTGGTATTCAACTGCCACGTGGAGTTTCCTGAAGGTCACCCCGTGCCGTATGTGTTGCAATGGGAGAAGAAGGTAGGCGACACGGTAGGATTTCAACCTCTGCTCTCTTTTTGTGGTGGCCAATGGATAGGGCTCACGCCCGGGGTTTGGTTCCTGTTGAAAAGTCATCTGGATTCTTCGACGAACATATAAAAGTGTTCTGAATTACATTTAAATCGTAAATTAAAAACGGGAATAAATTTCACGTTAATTTGAATTCTAATAAAATAGCTTCTTAACTATGACGTAGCTAAATATTGTCTTGTTTGTTTGGCGCAGTAGAAAAAGCTCGAATCAAGGATGTTTTTATAAAAATTAAGGTAGAAGAAAATTCGTAAATGGTCCATGGTTTAAAAGCAAATCACTTACGTACAAACAGCAGTGGTAAAATGTATTATTATTTTTATTTTACCTCATATTTTCAACAAATTTCTAAACTATTGTTGGATCTTTAAAGCAATGTTTAAATATCTCCACAAAAAATAGAAGATTTTAGAACATGGCCAATTATTAATTAAATTTTATCGCAAAATTCAAAATAAGGATTTTATATAGAATTTGTTTTTTATTAATATCAGATTAATAATCAATTCCTGTTGGATTGTACGATTATTACTGATGAAAGATCCAAAAATGTAACAATCAAGAGCATAATGCAGATTAGAAGCTTTTGCCAATTTACGCAAATCAGAATCGATCCATTTCATTTTTAACTGCAGAAGCCTTTCGTTTGATTCATCACAGAGGATAGGCTGCATTAAAGATTTTAAATATGAGGTAACTGTGGGTGAGTCGGTGCACTTTGTGATGCCATTACCACACTTATTTGTGATTTGTGCTGTGTCATGTTTGCTTCGTAAGATGTAAATGTTTGATCCTAATAATAATCAAAATTCCAAATTGATGAAACGATTTGAAACATCAAAATCCTGCCTCTAATTCGAATATCAGTTTCAATATTGCATTATGTAGTTATCGTCAGTTATTATTTTCAGTACTTTGTTTTATTTGAAACGATATAGTTTTCATTTCTTTTTTTTCACTACATATAAACCATATATGCATTGTATCATTATTCATTAAAATATTCCTTTAACAACGCCATTTACTAATAAAATTAAAGATGGCAACGATTCCATTCGTTAACGTAACAAAAATCATATTTCCACTACATTTTATTTGAAACTATACAGTTTTAATCTTTCAACTTTCTATCAACCACTTAAACATTTTTCAACTCAGATAGAGAGACCCCTGGTTTTTATCAAAACCCTGAATCGAGTGAGCCAGGAGTAATTATGTGCCCACAAAATTTTTCTTGACAAGACAAATACATAAATAATTGACGATAAATTGTTCGCTTCGTAAAACGCAAGTCGAAGATTCCAGAAGACGAAACGCTCAGGGACGTGTTTGCAAGAGGGTTGTTATTTTATGCGCGCGCACCCGTTCACCCCCACATGCGCGCATAAATACGCAACTCGCGCTGTTAAGTTGAAATTTTTGAGATTAGAACGTATATATTTGTGTTTATTTGACGGCACGAAAGGTGTGAAAAACCACATCGTGTCCGTTCCTTTTTTTGGGCTAAAGTCTAAGAGTATATTTGTGATTGGCCACAGTGACATGAGTCCGCCGGTATTGGGATAGGAGAGAGAGCAGATCGCTATGTTATCATCATTCATCTCTCATTATGCGAGCGAGCATCTATTACTTTTCCTGTATTTAAATTGAGATATAAATGTCGTAATTGCTGAGACTAATACAAGGACTACATTGCACTATTCTCACGATGCAGATAAAGTGAGGGCGGAAAGAGTTTTTTTTTTTTTAGTAACGACAAGTGTCGGATATTAAAACAAATTGGTGCATAAAATGACTTTATACATATTTGTCACCAAACATTTCTTAATTCTCAAGCTAAATGGAATTGGAATTGGAATTGGAAGTTGGAAGTAGTCAACAGTCATTTTTGACTTTTATTACTTAATGATTTAATGAGTAAGATAACCCGAAGCCTGATTATGCACTTAATAATAATGGACCAATTATGACTTATAACATATTCGAGAATTTTTTGGATCGGAATTTAATGAAATTTTCAAAATATTTGACGTCAATTGGGTTTGCCACAAATTCTATCTTAAATTGTAAAAAAATACATTTGAAAGCACCAATTTGTTATAAAAAATTTAAAAAGTGAAACCATCCGCCCTTATATACAGTCTGTTCTCACTCGCTGTACTAACAGTCACAAAAATATAGTCCCCGTCCTGTATTATTAGCGTTTTTTTGATCGACGTTGACGTTGCCTGTTTAACGTAGGCCGCTCCGTTTTATTTCCCGTAGTGTTTCTCTCTGTCTCTCTCGATCCAATCTTGTAGATCCACAATCTGTGGCTCTGACTTTTTTCCCGTCTTGCACTCCATATTATTATTCGCATTCGTGTAATGTGCATGTAAAGCATCTGCGCCGGCTGTGAATGTAAATGTTGCTTTATGCGCTTTAGAGTTCATGCATCAAAATCTTTGCTCCACGGCGACAATGATGATGACTCCCCAGTAGCAGCAATTTCACGATAATACGTTTTACGGCCGCTAATCTTGCGCCCGGATCCCGGCATTGCATGTTCGGATACAATATTACGTACTGCGGCAGGATTCGTTCGTTGGGAGGCTATTTCATGTTCCGCAACGTAATTAAACGATAATTTTCTAACTTTATATTTTCTAGATAGGACTGACGGGCGACGATACACATGTTCCGGCTGTCCGCCTCGGTTATTGCAGTTTTGCGACGGAACTTAAATCTCGACTTTCGGAATGACTTGAATTCATAATATAATTTCGTGAAAATGCAGATGTAGGGACGTTGTTTAATAACTTGCATATTAAAGTTTAGCAGTAAACATAAAAGCTTTATTAGACTCTTTAAGAGCTTTATTAAAATCTTCGTCCATCACATTCAAAGAAATATTACGATTTAACAGTATCCTTTCTGCAATGGCTCGGATTTCTAGAAGGATTCACTTGTAGATATATTCATCTATATTTTACTGTAGACTTAAAGTAATTCGATTGAAAGCTTTAATAATCTAGAAAAGCTTATAAAACTAATATATATTTTATATATTCATATTTTCCATGAACTACTTAGGCGTTGACATGCACGCTACAGTACATATGTGTGTTTCATGGACATCCAAGTGGTATCTTCATTATTTAAAATTGATATTTAATGCGTTGGCAGTGACATATTGCAATAAAATTTACATAAAATAAAAAATACGGTATGGCTTCAAAATGTGCCCAACATGATCATCATGGCCATAGCCATTGCCTATTAAGCATTTTTGAATGTTGGTAAGCTGCCAACATTTTTGTAATATATACCACTTTCTTTTCCTCCTCATTTAATGCAATCTTTGTAAAACAAAGTTATCAAAAACCACCTTTATTGACATCACTTTCTCCTTTTGCCTCCTCCTGCCATCCCTTTCACGTTTCCTCGGTTCTTTCTTCCTCCTGTTTTTCCACATCCTCCATTTTACTGCTCTCCTCCTTCTTCCCCTTTATTTTACCTCCGTCTTCTAACATATTTCTTCTCCACTATTTTCCTTTGCATTCCTAATTTTGCTTTCCCTTTCCTGTGCTTTGATCAGCTTCCACCCTCCACTTGTTCCTGTTTCTTCTTCTTCTCCTTTTTGCCTCTTCTACTGATTATCCTGCTTTTTTGAATTTTTACGCTACATTCTTCCCATTTGCATAGATCTCTCTCTTGCTCCCTCTTTTTCTTAACTAGGCTCTATTCTTCTCCCCCACCGTTGTCATCTCATACATCACTGACCTTTTTTCTCTACTCCCAAGTTTATGCTGCCTAACTATATCGTCTGGCCTTGATCTCTTCAAGTTCAGTATCGTTTTTATTTGCCTTAGGTGTGCCCTTTCCAACCTTTCCTCGTTTAATGACTATGCCTGCTCTACTATATCTCTTTTCTATGTCATATTTACTTGCCTCCTCTTCCATATTCCTTTCTTAAACACCATTATTTTTGTTTTCTTTATGTTGTCAAAAATGTATATATTCGTCAGTAAATTTTCTTGATTTTTATTTCTCAGTTGTTGATGTTGATACCGCTTTGATGCCGATTTACATACAATTAAAAATGTGATATTAAAAAAATGCTGATTTAACATTAACAGTATTGCACTTGCGACTGAAACAAGTCAATAATATCAGACCTTATTTGTTGAAGTAATAATAATAATAATAATAATAATATTTTATTGTCAATTGATCTCATTAGATATAGACATTGTCAAAATACATAGTACATAATATATACAAACACAACATCAATATCGATAAAAGTAATGTTCCGTGGTTACTAATCGGTTTGTTACCACTTTCATTTAAAATACACAAAATTTTAATTTACACGAATAATAATATATTCTAAGGGTTGTATTGTTGCACAGATACCAATCGAAACATTAATTTCAATTTAAATAAATTAGACTTAAAATGGAACAATCGTTGCGGACAAAAATAGCACCCCATATATTTTACATTCCACTACACCGGTTTTATTTCGAAGGGACAGGATATCCCGATCTACATCTGGTATGAAAGTTACCCCACCCACAGCGGCGAAGGCTACGAGGGTCGCGTCTCCCGCGTGGCGCCCGACTCCCCCTACGGAGCCGCCTCCCTCAACCTGACAAATATTCGCGAGTCGGACCAGGGCTGGTAATGTCGCCGTCTTCCGCCGTCCGACCCAACTGAACCGTTCGGTCCGCAGGTACGAATGCAAGGTGGTGTTCCTCAACCGGTCCCCGAACTCGCACAAAAATGGAACCTGGTTTCATCTCGACGTGCACGCGCCCCCGCGCTTCGTCGTCACTCCGGAGGACGTCATATACGTCAACTTGGGCGACGCCATTATCCTCAACTGCCAGGCGGAAGGGACGCCGACCCCCGAGATACTTTGGTACAAAGACGCTAATCCCGTAGAGCCTTCGGCGACAATAGGTACGACGCCACTGGCACCAATTATAATTCCAAATAAATACAGGGTCTTAAAATATCTGGATCGAAATATGATAATAATAATAATGACGACGTTTATTAATTTTCAGGGATATTCAACGACGGAACCGAACTTCGTATATCCAACATAAGGCACGAAGACATAGGCGATTACACGTGCATCGCGAGGAACGGCGAGGGTCAAATATCGCACACCGCCCGGGTTATAATCGCGGGCGGCGCTGTGATAATGGTGCCTCCTACCAACCAGACAAAACTCGAGGGCGAGAAAGTGCAGTTCAACTGCGAAGCCAAGGCCCTTCCCGGCAACGTGACCGTCAAGTGGTTTCGTGAAGGAGCTCCTGTTAAGGAAGTGGCAGCCCTCGAGACCAGAGTTACGATACGTCGGGACGGGTCACTGGTGGTCAATCCAGTTAGCGCAGACGATTCAGGACAGTACCTTTGTGAAGTGACCAACGGAATCGGGGAGCCCCAGTCGGCATCGGCTTATCTCAATGTAGAATGTGAGTACCAAAGTTTCGATGTATAGTAAATTCGTTTCTATTATTTGAAATTAGAGCATCATATGGAAATATTTGCTAGGTATATTATCTATCATTATAGAAATATGAATTTTTGTCCACTGAAAATTAAAAAATATGGTAGCCAAGAAACTCCAAGATGGCAATCATGGACTTTTTTACTTATGATTAATCTTTTTAACAATATTTAACTTGTTCCAATTTTCACAATTCATTAATAGTTCTATGGAAATGGATTCTCAGGTTGATTTTTCCAAAGCTTTTGACCAAATCGATCACACATCCAATAAACAACTGTCCTGTACAGCACACTTATTTCATGGCTCGTATCATACCTAACAAACCGCAACTAAATTGTAAAAAAAATGTACTACTGCATCGACACCTATAAGTGCCATATCAGGTGTACCTCAAGGAAGTCATTTAGCCCCTATTCTGTTTTTATTTTTGATTAATGATATACCAATTATTTCTGCATTGCAAATATCTTTACTAAAATAGTGCATAATAAATTAGTGCCAACACCGATTCAGGGAAAAATCAACGTACAATCAATTAATAAATTATATTATTAATAAATTAAATAATTTGCTGATGCTGAAAAAAATGCTCAATTGAAAGAAGTGATCTGTCGCAACTGGTACTAAAGGTAAAAAGCAGACACAGTGGAAAACCAATGACCATGGAAAATGAGAAGTTGAAGAGCAGATATGAAAGATTACCACTATGACAACTGAGATAACTGCACCTGAAGATGTATAAAACCAACCACGGGCTCATAATCTGACGTGCTAGCAACTCGCATTGAAAACGTAACTGAGCTTAGCCATATTTTTCATGCTGCGTGCGTGACATCGATTGAAATAATACACTAAATTAATCAATTACCCTCTAATCGAATTCTGATGTTACTCTGGAGGTCATTAGGTATTCAATCCATTAGCTCCATATAATTAAGAAATTTATTTTATTTCGTCCTGCGTCAAAATCCAATACCATACGTCACCAGCTTCAGTCCTGTCCGGTAAAATGTTGCTATTGGAATTACGCAGCCGTTGTTGGTCATGTCATTGGAATTATGCATCTTATGTAACTAGATTTGGAGCATTTGCTAAATTATTTTGACATTAATTTCAACGTTTCCTCAAAATGAAATTTGACACAGGATGAAATAAAATTCATAATTTTTACGGTACTCGCTTCGTGATTCACGATTCGGCTCCGTCGTCGTCTCACTCGTCTTGTCAAATATGAGTTCCCGTAACTTGTAACGTTAATTACTATTATACCATAGTTGTGTGAAGTCTCTCGTCGTGAATTTTTAATTAAAATTTGTTTTCGTGTTTGCTCGATAAATTCAAATTTGGTTGCTCGATTGAAATCGAATCAATGACCCACGGAACAACATAAACTCAAATTCGTCGTAAATGTGAATTATTTATCAAAAAACTCTACGACGTTTACAAAAAACTCAACAAACGAATGCCACGCGTGAAATTCATTCGTGCTGCGATTTTCAGAAATGTTTACAACGCTGCTAAATTAAAAAATATTTCAAATTGTTATATTCAATGAATGTAACGCAACGTCGGCGCAGTAAAATTTGTAATTGGATGATGTAATAAAAGTGTGCGAAATTTTTCACGCCAAATGAAATATTTAAAAAAATGTTTACGTTTCTAATGAAGCGTCCCAAGAAACTAAGAATTGCGGACGCAATTATGGCCATGCAATTCGTTTTTGTGGCCGAAGCTATTCGCAATGGTCGCAAAACGACGTCGCGGAAGTTACATACGGCAGGATCTTCAATTGGAAATTAACTTATCGCCGCTTCCTTTGTTACCGATGCCAGTATTTGAGGTTGACAGTTCAAGAATTATTCATTCAATAAGAAATGTGTTTTTGATAATTTGTACAACACTGCCCTATTTCAATTTTAATTAATAATGTAAAAAAAATTAAATAAAGACTAATGTGTAGTCGATTGTGAATGCAACAATGATGAGTTAAATAAAAAAAATTAATAAATGTAAACCAATTAAAAAAAAAATATTTTTAATTTTATTATGAAACCTAAAATTCGCTGTTAGTCCACTCTGACCTATTTGTACCAACCAGGATATCCGGAGTTGTGCTCACCAACCATTTCCATAAAGTAAACCATGCTAATGTTAGTTATGTTGGTTTTTAAATATAACGTGGAAAATGCTTTCATACGTCTAATTACACAAAGCAGTGCAATTTCCGTACCTACAATATTCAGTTCCAAGCGAAAACGAACTAACCGAAAAACGACGCGAAATTCCTTCAAACTGTTTGTCGTACCACAGCCCGAATCGAACGCTCTTGTTCGATTTTGCTGATCTTGCTGATGCAAATTCGCTCTTAATGTATTAATGTGCTTACACTGTACTTAACCGCCGGGTGATTTCCATCCACTTACACTCGCACGCCACAACGTTAACCGTAAACACTAATTACTTTTAATCGAGCCGATTTGGTGCATTTTTAAACAATTAAATAAAACTTGCTTTTAAATTAAAAATAATAAGTAGACCTAATCAGAATATTAATTAATTAAAAAAATAATTGACGAATTTAAGTTTTTTTTTCTAGATGAATTGACAGGCTTTGCATAAAAAAAAATATCTGCTGTTCCCAGTAATATACGACAAACCTAAGGACATCCTTAATGCACACAACAACCTCTCATCAAAATACAATCGAGATTTAATTATCGCTTATTTTTTTCACTACATTTTGATGCTTCGCTAATGCCAGTTTGGGAAGCATTATTTTTACGAAACTGAGGAAACGTAAGCCGCGATAATAAATCTCGAGTCGCCCTGTGTTTACGAATTATGTGGGTTTTCATGAACTATATTTAGACCAGGCCATGTATTAGTATATTTGCTTCTCTGCACAAATTGGCTGGGATTATAGCCCACGTCATTTGTTCCACACCAGAGCTGATTACGTAAACAATTTATTTCTTTCACTTGATTTATCCCACACCCCCCATACAAACTTTTCGTTGATATTTTGCGGAACATCTGAAAACAATTTTTGGTTAATATATTGAGAAACATTTAGAACTATGCATTGATGATATGTTTGATGTGTTTCTTATTCATTTTTATGCATCTTATTCAATAGTCAAGCGATAGGAATCTTAGACGTGTGAAATTTACTACAACGTTTCTATATTTCATCTCTCAAATATGTCAAGACTTTCAGTATAAAGTCATTGTGTATATGGATTAGGATTAAGGTACTGTGGCAATTGCAGTGTATTGCAAAACTTTGAAAACCTCGATGCAACTTTGCGTTTGAGAAGTTCTTATTATTTTTCAGACCCAGCAAAAGTGACGTTCACACCAACAGTGCAATATTTACCCTTTCGACTGGACGGCGTCGTGCAATGTTACATAAAGGCGAATCCCCCCCTACAATACGTTACGTGGACCAAAGACAAGCGTCTCTTAGAACCTTATCAGACGAAGGACATCGTCATCATGAACAACGGTTCGTTGCTCTTCACGCGAGTCAACCAGAACCACCAGGGCCGCTACACGTGCACGCCATACAACGCTCAGGGAACCCAGGGGTCTTCTGGTCAGATGGAAGTGCTCGTTCGCAAGCCGCCCATATTCACCGTCGAGCCGGAGGCGATGTACCAGCGCAAGGTGGGCGAAACCGTGGAGATGCACTGCGACTCCCAAGAGGCGGAGGGAACCCAAAAACCGAACATATTGTGGCAGAGGAGGGACGGAACTCCCCTGCAGAAGAACCGCGTTCGCGTGACCGGCGGTAACATAACGATAGACAGTCTTCGCAGTTCGGACTTCGGCTTCTACCAGTGCGTCGCTTCGAACGAGGTCGCCACGATCGTGAGGGCGACCCAGCTGGTGGTGGAGGGAACCCAGCCGCACGCGCCGTACAACCTGACGGGCACGGCTACGGAATTTGCCGTCACGTTGAGTTGGCTGCCGGGTTACAGCGGCGGCCCGGATTACAAACAAGACTACACCATATGGTATCGAGAGGTGGGAGTTTCGGAATGGTCGACGATACCGGTGACGCCATCGGGGAGCACGCAAGTCACCATCAATAGGCTGGCGCCGGGGACGACTTACGAATTTCAGGTGATAGGAAAGAACGTGCTGGGAAACGGGATGATGAGTAAAGTTATTACTGTGCGGACGCTGGGTGAGTCATCTACGTCAGTTTTTCTTCTTACCACTAACGTCCTCTTACTATTGTTAACACGCTTGCCCGGGGATAGACGTTGGACTACCTCCCAAAGCTCAAGTTACCCCGATCCCGTTTTTTCCTCCTCCCAATGATGATGCGGGTAAGCAAAGTTACAACGACGTGTGGCGTTTCCGCTCTTTACTTTTGGGCAGTTGTATCTTAAAACGCAATAACAAATGATCCATTTAATTTAAATTTAAATCGGCACTAACGATTAAATTTGTTCCATTCATCTACTCAAAATAAATTTATGCAAAGTTTAAATTCAATAGAGACGGGGTGCAGAATCCTTCTTACATTATGCATGTGATGGTTACGAACAGTTTCCTAATTTGCCAAAACGTTTTCACATTATTAAGTAATGGAACATGTCAGCGGTAATTATGGATGTAAGAATGTAATGTGGTGGTAATAGAGTAGCTAAGAGGCAAATGAAACGATTCTGATAAACGACAAAATGGCAAGATTTATTAATCACCCCATTAGCTATATGACCACTTAGCCTCTTATTGGTGGTTGAGTTGGGTTGGGTTAGGTTGGGTTGGATTGACTTGGGATGGGTTGGGCTTGGTTGGGTTGGGCTGAATTCTACGGACGATGAAAAATTTTTATATTAGTCTCCTAAAACTTTAATTATTAACTTCATATCCTAGCGACTCTTGCGATTATTTCGAAATACTTAATTATAATAAATTTTAATATTGTTTTATTCGACTAAACTCAGTTCAGCACAAGAAGTCAGATAAGTGTTTCCAGTCGGGAGCTTTTTTCAATAACTGAATACAAATCATTGTCTTCGATGTGAAAATATATATTTTTATACGGACATATTAATAGAAAATTTATGTAAATTATGTAACAGCTTAAGAAAGTATACAACTAGCCCTAAAGATAAGAACGAAAACGTCCATACGAAAATATCCGATTTTAAATGTAAAACACGTCTCCAGCGGTAAACACTGTCCCGATTTTTCCGAAATAAAATTTTCCGTTACGTTAAATGTTGCCGGGGCGCGTGACCGTAAAATAAACCGCGCTAAGCCACTGTACGAGCACAATCGATGGGGGCAATTTACAAAACTAATATCGAACGTGCCCGTACAAAGTGCATAACTGCGTGTTTACCCCGTATCGATCCCGCATTCATTTAGGTCATGGTTTGCATGTCCTCGCATGATTCGTCTATTTATGTTTCGTTTGCGACACGTTTCAGCCTGAAATCGTCATCTTTCGCGTTCATCTTGCATCCCCCGAACTTCAGTACAGAATGGAATAATTTGCGCCGTACTCAACGACATGTAAGAAAGAACATGGCGACATTTAGTCGTCGTAACGGTCACGAAGTGTAATAAACAATATCAAATTATTTCCTAAATGATAAATTTCCGCCACCCATGTTGCGCAGTTGCCGTCGTGTTGCGATATTAAAATATCACGATTTTTAAAATTTTGATGTGTACGGTTTTCAGACGGGGTACATTTAATTATATCGTTATACACGTCCGTTTTATGTATTATACGCATTACCTACGTTTCGCAAATTAGTTTCTACGGACAGCTTTGCGCAGACAATGAAACGAAATATTTTCCGTGCTAAATCCCGCTTTACATTGCGGATTCTCCCCCTATTGTGTGCTCCCTTTCGTGAGTTTCACGATTATGTATTGTTGAACAATAAAATCAGCTTAACGTCTACAGTCAATGATCCCACGCTTAATGCCCGGTTAAGAGCGTGCACGGGAAAAAATCAATACGCTAATACTTCACGATTAGTCGGACGTATTGCAGAATTTACAAATTCACGCCGCCCGTTGTTCTTTGCCGTCGATTTTTCCTCACCGGTGCGTGGCTGAAACGTTTGAATTTTAACACTTGCATGGTTACATTTATTTTATTTTATTTCAGATATATTAGATTATAGTATAATTATTTTTCCGACTGATTCGACGGGCTCCACATATATACCGCCAGTACTGAAACCCAAAGGTATTTTTATTTCCTCTGTTTTATATTATTTTCATTCTGTGCTGGACGTTTTCTTTGCTGTTGCGTTTATCCTCCGCATTTTTGCGAATTTCGTCGGTCGGACGATTTGATCGTATTTTCTGTGTGGCAGGGCCGAAACCGGGACCACCGCGGAATTTAACTGTGACGGAAATTAGCAACGGCTTCTTGATAACGTGGCAACAGCCTTTGGAAAAAGCGAAGCTTATTCAACATTACACGATCAAATACAGGACTGACGGACCGTGGAAGACTTTAAACAAAGGACAGATTAGGCCAGAAGAGACCCAGTATTTAGGTTCGTTTTACAATTACTTGCTTCATCATATAAAGTGTGCGCTGAGATATTAACACATTGGACCAAAAATCAAAAAGTAATCGACTGGTGTTGTATTCATTTCATTTTTACTTGGAATCCTTAAATTTTAGTTGCTACTATTTAAAATTGTTTGTGTAATATTACATGCGATATACTTTTGATGACGTAGCAACATTATCGATTTGTATGGATTGTCATTTAATCGTTCGCTCGTTGAAATTGCAGTTAAAAACTTAGTCGGAGGTAGGACGTACTACTTCAGAGTGTTAGCGTATTCGTTGAAAAGCTACGAAAGCAGCGACGAAATTAAATTTCCTGTGCCCGCCAGGGTGAAACACAAAGCCATCACTGCCGGCGTAGTCGGAGGAATCCTGTTTTTCATTGTGGCCATAATCCTTTCCGTGTGCGCGGTTAAAATCTGCAACAAGAGGAAGCGACGGAAACAGGAAAAGGGTAAAAACACCGTCGTCGCGGCGTTCGCAATCGATGCGTTCTCAAAACACCCTCTCTCTGTTCCAGCTTACAACATGGTGGCGTGCAGGATAACCGATTCGAGAAACGGAGGAAACGCTTCCGAGAGTCAAGTGCCTTTGAAAAAGTGAGTTGCGCGACGAACGTATTAATTAATAATAATCGGCCGGGATCTACAGGAAACACCCCTTCAATTAACACGAAACGCAAAAATCTTTTTCTTCCCAGTTTGCATCACTATCTCACTAATACGCATTTTTTCCCACGTAAATCAGCATAATTTTATACCTAACATGGAGCGCGGCGCGGCGCGATCGAATTTGCTTGGCGTACTTCTCGTGCTCTCATTAAATCGAGTTTCGCGAGAGTCTCTGAAAGAAAATACGGTTTCAATTTTCCCAGTCAGGCGATGTTGTAAAGTTCCGAATGGTGCAGTTACAAGTTTGTAAAAGTCCCTAACTATATGGTTTGTGAAGACTGCGCTTTGGAATGTTCCGTAATCACGTATCTGGAGCAAAAAAAACTATTCTCGAAAGTACCATACGGTGAAACATATTCTGTAGATTTGGCGTTCTCTTTATAATTTGAGGAGTTACATTGCAGGAAGCGATATTTGTTCCCTCAACATGTTAACGAGATTGAGAAAAATAAACGGAAGTTGTACAACCGAAGGCAAAGGCACTGCTGTAAATTAAATCGAGTCAAAGAAAATTGATTTTTTTATAATTCGAAAATTTGAAAGGCGACCGTTAGATTTTTTTTCAATCACATTTGGCAGTTCTGACTATGATAATGGAGAGATTGTATTCTAGCTGAAACTAGTTTTCGAGATTTCGTTAACATTTATTACAACGTTAATGACACCGACACAACACTATCATTCCACCGTAAAAACGACCAGAGATTCTTCCCCTCTCATTGGTCAAAACGGATCACGTGATTTTGCCAAGCGAAATTTTCTTATTTAACATTCAGTTAGTTTTCAATTACATTAACAAACTCTTAATTTTTTACTGTAATATCCTCATCATTATATAAAAATCAAATCGAAACTGATTTACCTTATTTCGTATTTTTCAACATTTATATTGATTTAACATTGATTTAAAACACCTGGATACATCGAAAAGTCCATAATGAAACGCAGTATTATAAAACGACGAAGCGTTTCTGTCTGAACAAAAAAGTGCAACCGGGCTGTTTTATTGGTTCATAAGAACCTTCGCCGCGTTATATTACCTACCAACACTGCCTAAGTGTTGAGCTTACAAATAAAGCCACAAGGGGCAAAGGGGTACAGGCAACAGAAGGTCGGTATGTCCCAAATATTCTTACAAAATTCGGTTGGTGAAATTTGTTCAAAGCTGTTGCACTGAATTTGCCATCTATTCGATTCCGTTAGGAAATTTAATTCTCTACGGCATCCCCTCCCAACCCAACCATTTTGACCAATTTTGACGATTTTCTTATTTTAGACAAACATTTTCGTGGATATACAGATCCGCAAAAATAATAGAGATATCAAAATGTCAACCCAACCTGGATATAACCCAATACAATGCAATCTAACCCGATCCAACTCAAAAGTATTACATAATTTCATTTGACATAATCTACAAAAAGACCAAAATAGCCATTGCGACCAATGTTGACGATTTTTTATTTTAGGCAACGAAATTTGAGGACTTTTAATTTTTATTTAACAATTTTCAATTTAATTTCTTATTTTACATAGAGAAGAGCTATCTCCAGATGGCACTATGTTCAATTTTAAAAAACACACGTGACTGACGTTGGTGCCTGCCACATAGGCAACCAACCGTGCAGTAGAATTTTTCATTAATTGTCACCTAATGTTTGGGTTGGTTTGAGTTGTGCTGGAATGTTAGGCTAGGTTGGGTTGTGCTGGGATGTTAGGTTCGTTTTCGATCCCCTTTCTACGAATGCTGTTGACGTTATCTCAATTAGTATTCTGCGAAATATAAAATGTTGGCTGCTGATAATAATCGTGAAGTTATCGATAGCAGACAGGACACCGGTGCAGGTGAAGTACACGTGTGGATTTGTTCTTCTCCTCGTGCATCCTTTAACTGCAACTTCGTTGGCTGATGTGAAGTGAATAAATCAGCATCAGCCAAGACATAAAACACCCCCTCCAACCCAACCATGAATTTTTGATTAATGGTCCAAAGATAATTTTTTCATTGTTTGTGTTTCATTCTGTATCTGATTTTAATTTATTAAAATATTGGATTGAAATTAAAAATAGTTTAGATATTTTTTTCATGTCGAACGGCTTTTGCAGCGTTTCGAAAAATATCAGGATGCGTAGGTCAAGGTATGTTAGGCTCGGCCTCGAAATATCGACGGCCACGTTCAAGAAAACCGTCCAAGCTTATACTTCTGGTACACTTTGTTCGAATTAATTGTAGTTTCGAATTGTTAACTTATGTTGATACATTAGGCACACGATAAAACTGAGCTCGAAAGTTAAATCATTGACAACTACTTATTCCAAATTAATTGTAGTTTCAAATTGTCAACTTATTGTCACACATTGGCAGGTAAAAATTAGAAATTGCATACAAGGGGTCCAAACACTATTTATGTCTACTGCTTATGACTTCAGTGAGCCACATCTTACCAATTTTCCATTAATTTTCGATGTTAAAAAGAATACATTGCGCAAAAACTAGTCAGTAGTCTTCGTTCGCGCAAGTCATGCAATCCAACCAACATAAACCATTTTCAATGTGGCAATAGAACTATTTTAAAATATTTGTTGATGCTCCGATCCATTTTTTTTTAATCATCAGTGAACAGAAATATTTTTATAAATTGATTATGATTATTGATTATGATAAGTGATATGTTAAGTATAAGATTATGCTGAATTATCAATTTCAAAACACATGGAGATGCAGGGTATATGGTTGATTCCTCTTGTAGGACGGTTGAGTCAGAGTCCTATCGAGATTACGAGAGCGTGTTTATAATTCCCGGGACAAGCGTTGACACAAACCGTAAGCGTCAGATGAGCGCGATTCCGCTATGCAGTGCGATCGCGAACGCGCAAAATTAACTAACCTACCCCCCCATTAACGGAACGTAGGGTCGCACACGATAGTGGAATCAGTACTAGAATTTCTTGTAGAGTCCAAAAATATTGCACAGCGATCCCCCCCGATCGCAATATCCTTGGACTTATGTGTGCTTCATTTGTTCCTGGAATGGCGACCGGTCTCTAGGGTCGGTCTCTCTGTGTAGGTGCATTAGAAATAGTGAAATTTATGTGCGTTTTGTACCGTTCACAACTTCCGAAGAGTGAAACAGAAATTTCCCGAATATCGACGATCAGTTTCTTTTATCGATTATACGATGTCAATATTAAAAAAAGGGTAGCATCAAGGAAAATTCTAGAGAACGTTGTGGTTTCGTTGGAGGGAAAAAATGGTTTACTTTAAATGGCATTGATTGTAAATCTTCGACAAAATAATGCAAATTAAGTCCTCACGGAAGAAGCAAAGAAAAGACATCAAGTATAGTAAACACGAACGCGTTTACCTTATACATCGTCGGAAGTTTTGGAACTGTACAAATCGCAGGCGTTGGGTTGCGCGAGGTGCAACCGAACGCAAACTTTTTGCATCACCCGATTTTTTCTCATCCCATACGTGTGTGTTACTTGCCGCCTCGATCTGGATCCGTCGCAGGAGGAAAAAAGGTGAAGAGTTGCGCGGCCGTTGAGACCTCATCTGTTCGCACTCTCACATGTATTAGCTCTCTTTCTATTGATTGCTGGTCCCGCACTTTGCACTAGCACCCTCGGCTCAGCCTCTCCCTCGCCTATCCTGCCCAGCCCCCTCCCCGCGAAAAACTCTACAAATAGTCTCACGAATTGAATTTGCGTTCTCGATGATGATCCATTTCTCGACGAACAAATCAAATTTGTTTCATCTCGGAGCAATTTTTTTTGACTTGCTCGTTTATTTCGCGAGCAAATGATTCCGTTTGCACGGGAGTTAATTTCGAAAAGTTTGCGTCTTTCGTTTGCTTGGATATTGGAAGCGATAAGCGAAAGTATGAAATATTCTGTCGTTAGAGCTAAAACTTTGTTATTACGTCGGGCCCGGTCATGTTTATCTATGTGTGCCCTTTATCTTGAACGAACGGCAACTTTTTAGTACCCGGGGGTAAATGGAATAAAACGAAAGTAGACGTTATGTGTCGATAAAAAGCGTTGTAGTAGATCTTCAAAGTTTCAGTTCGGATTAAATCTACGACGTGTGATGGACATATGAGCTTCCATAACCAATGCAATTTAATTAAATTCGGTACAATACAAACTTCGACCGCATCTTCTCCAGTTGAAACTTACCACAATTTAATTCACGAACTATTATTGCCACAGAGATCGCAAACTAATTTCATATAATTTGTAATAGTGTTGCATTATTTCATATGGGCATTAATTTACTTTTTCCCAAACTTCAGTTAATCTACGTATCAGATTCGACCGCATCAACAATTTCTTGGTTATCTCGACAATTTCAATATAACTATTACGTAATTTATTTTATTCGTAACAAGTAGATATGAATTCAAAATTTGTTGATTATAAATCTTCTGAACTCATAATAAGCTACACATACCTAAATGTAAATCACATCTTGTAGCACATTATAATCTAACCCACCCATAACTGAATAACTCGATGCCTTTCTTAAAAAAAAAAAAGGTTCGTCAGATCGTTGATGAATACACTGGCTGTGATGCAATTTGATGCAACCAAAGGACATTCTAATTAATGCCTGGGGCATATAAAAGAATTATTGAAACTACGTTTAAAGTTTTTTCCTGTGCATAGATTGATTATTCTACAAATTCGAACTATTTTCGATAAATTCTTCAAATGGCTACTCGATCCTTCCAAACATCTGACTCTCTAAACCCCTCCAAGAACTGTTTTTAAAGATCCTTCACGACATTCCCCTCCCCCCGCGAAACGGATTTCGATCAAAATTGTGCCAAAACACATCGACGAGTTGAACTGGCAGGTTGCAATACGAATACGGCATTTAATCAAATTTCGTTGAAAATGCAATGCAACGTCGACCCAAGCTGTACGAGATTAATTTATTTGACTTTGAATTTTTAGTGAATCCAGAAGTGAAGACTCCTCGTTAGTTTAGGTTTGTTCAATGCTATAAATACGAAAGATCATAACCCTCATGACATCCTGTCGTCGACTACCGAACGATGCATGATCTTCGAGTTGCGCAAATGAGAATTTTGTTTTTCAAGCCGAGCTTGCGAATTTTTGCTTCGAGCTTTCTCATATTGCGATACTATACTAAATGAATAGTATGGACGTAAACAGTATTGTTGTAGGCGGCTTGCAGTGTTTATAATTCAATCCAAGTTCCAATTGACAATAAACTAACCAGTTTAGTGTGATTTTATGCGATATACTTATTTCGTGAAAAGAAAAATAATTAGCTAATAAATAGTGCTCTGTATTTAGGTATAATAGTTACCTTAAAAATTTTATAAATATTGGCCCATTTACCCTTCTTATGTGAAATATAAATAGTACAATAATTGAGTACAAAGTTTGTACATTTGTTAATAGCAAAATGTAAGTATGCACATTCTCATTTGCGTATTCCTGGATCCATTTTTACGAATGCCCTGCACACACAGCTTTCCAATAACCACATTACCATTTTGCTAACATTTTGGATGCAATCACGAAACCTTGGTATTAGCCAGACCCGTAGACCATAGTCCTGGTATAGACACGAGTTAGATTTGATCCCAACATATTTTCCAACGTTCAACTTAATTGGCCAACGATTCGAAAATATATTTCGACTTATAAATTCTTAACTTAATAAAATTGAGTTTAAATTTGAAACATTAACGTTTGTCAGTTTTAGGTCATAATTTGATCGATTAATCCAAATTTTATAGCTACGAAGAAATTTGTAATTGTTCCAACGACGATTACAAGTAGGTACATTTACATGTGTAGCTCTCCCTTAGAATTGTATCGTTCTTGTACGAAATGGTTCATCATTCAATTCGAGTCCGTCAAAGTTCTTTTGCGGCTTTTCTGTGTCGTTGGCAAAAGGACTTGCTGCATGGTGTACAATGCATGCTCTGTTTGGAATGGATTTTCAATTTTACCCATGTGTTGCATGTTTTTGGTTTTTTGTGTTTTTGCTGTCTGTGCCTTAATATAGCCTAGTTCGTCGTTAATTTTTCCTACATGTGCTAATATTGCTGCGTTTGCAACCAATTCAGCAGTAAATATGAAAAATAAAAAATGATTTTAATTGTAGTAAATGTTGGCGATTATTCTGTATTCAAAGTGAAGTACATCTTCAATGTAACTGGATGTGTCTCGTGGTGCTAAGGTTACTGAAAATTGCTGTGGAAATGTTCGTTAGGATCGTCTGCAAAGTAATTAAACTCTTGATACCTAGAATTGGTTGTAAATGCTGTTGTTCGTAGATTGAATTAGGAAAAATTAATGTGCTTGTTTGATCGAATATATCTAATATATGTTTCTTATTTAGACTTAGAAAAGGCCGAATACCAGGTTTAACAGTCCTCGCGTTTGTCGCGAATTGGGTGTGGCCGCGGGACCGCTGTCGTGCCGGCAGCAGTCTGAGCTGGCATCCCGACTATTTACATCCCGGATCACCTTCGAAATCCAAGTCGCTCGGACGTATATCCAGAGCCGCGGACGGCCGCTTTGTTTTGATCGATTCGGCCCTAAGCCTGCGAACGGAAAGTTTATCGAACGTCAGCAGCAGCGACGACGGCGGTTTCATACCGAAGAAGAACTCCAATAACCGAGCGTCGTGGAGAAAACCCCTCGTCGGTTACCCCAGCCAGCTTAGTCTCCGTTCGGACGCTTCCGGTCAAAGTGCACGAATCGGATGGACCGGCCTGCTGGGAACGGCGCCGCGTTACCACCCGCCGTTCAAACCGATACCCACCGTTTACAACGTGACGACGCCGCGAATCCAGTGCAGTTCCCCGGCGCCATCCAGCGCGTTGCTGCTGTCGCCTTGGACGCCTTTGTATTTTAGCGACTTAAGTTCGGTGAGGTATCCGAGCTCCGGCGAGCGTTCGTATCCGACGCCGCCGGGCTTCATGCAGCTAAGATCGGTGCACGAACGATACTCGCAAGAATTGCCCTCGCTGCGCGCAATCCACGAGGAATCGCAGTGCTTCATACCGGTTCATCCGATCAGAGACAGTCCGCGCATTCGCGTCCCGCCATCCCACCCTGCGTTATCGGGTTCGCGATCCAGAGCTAGACTTTTGCCGCGGCACGCTCGTATAGCGCGGAGTGCGCCGGAACTGGGTTCTCCCGATCACTTGGATCGTTCGCCCGAGAGCCGTTCCAGTTCTAGCGGGTTCGGCAGCAAAAACACCTCCCAACAGAATCAGAGTTCCCAGAGCGGAAGCACTTTCACCGAATGGAGGCTTCCGCCTTATCGACCGCCGCCGCCGCCGCCCTGTGCCCTGCCACCCCCACCACCTTTAGTCGGACACTGGCTGGAACTGGCGTCGTCATCACCGTCCACATCCGAGCAGATACACAAAGCCGTGGACGTCGGTAGCGTCGATGGCCACTACGAATTCGATCCGTCGACGCCGACGCCGACGCCATCCACACCCACCGGACCCCGAGACGGTGATTTAGATCAACAACCCGTTCGGAAAAGCTACGGCACGTTAAGAAGCAATCGGTATGACAACATCGACGCGAGAGTGCAAGCGATGAAGGAGGAATTCAATGAGTTTCGCAAACGACAGGCAAAACGGCGGCGTAGTCACGAATTAGAAAGCGTGTGCTAGCAAGTATTTCCATATTAAGGGAAAAAAATTAACAAATGGGTACAAACGTTGATTGAATCGACTGCCGTGTTGTGACAAAAATCTGTTGAAAATAAATTGACTTAGATGCGTTGGGTGGTGGAGCTACAACAAGATTGTGTCACAAGGATATTCATATCCTTGCGCCATTTCCAACGAATGCAAGAGGCCTGATTTGGCTCACTATATATACTAAGATTGTACATGGGAATCATGAGCCAGGTTTTGAAGGAGAAAACTGGATTCTAAATGGCCGGATTTGTTCCGAAATGCGTGAAATAAAACCAAAAGAATTAAATTAAAAGTAAAAACATCGTTTTTGCAGAAAATTGTCGACTAAACGGCCTCCTGTGACACCCATGTTTATTTATTACTACATATTTGAAGATTTTTACCAATTGTCTCAAATGCATCATCGACATTAACGTTATTTACAACAATTTTATCACCTATGACGAGTTCATCGACAAATCATCAACGTTGATGATAATTTAATTACTATCAACGTTCCTTTATCAATGTTCAAGATGATTCTTCGATACAACAAAGTCGACTATCATTTTATCAATATTTACGATCATAGCATATCATTTCATTAAAGTCGGCAATCATACCTTCGCTATCATCCCGTCAAAATAGGCGATAAACTCATTTAATGAACGTAGTCCATCATTCTATCAACATCAACGACCACTTTATCAATGTCTGCGATAATCTCATAATCATCAAACTGAAATTTTTAATTTTCATTAATTTCTACATTTTCCATGATTATTTAATCATATCAGCATCAACGATTACCTCAACAACGACTACGAACATCAACGTCTGCCAGTCGCAACCTTCGAGGGGACCCATAAAGGCCAACCACTGATAGTTTTGGCGAGCTAAGCGACAGATTCAAAATCGACCCACACGTCTGCAAGCTACACAATCCACGAACTAAACCTTCCACAATCAAAGTCCGTAAAACTGAGTGCGCGAAATATCCCGCAACAACTCAAGTTCAGTGTGATAACATTCAAATATTATTAATTATTCGTTACGAAGTAAACATGTTCTAAATTATCGCAATGGAAAAGAACCAATACTCCAAAGAGACTATGATAAAATTGTATTTAATTAAGGTCTAAGTACACATTAATTCTACACTTGTATGAGGTAAATAAAGTGTCATATTTCTAACTGTAGAATATAAGCATGAGGCTCAAGAAAAATTAACGTTCGATGATGTCAGACACGTTATTTTATGTACGAAACACCGGGCGCCGGTGAACGGCGTGCGGTCCGGCACTGCCCCGCTGGACCGGATTCCGCTCATCGTCCGTCAGCTAATAATTCTAACGCTTTAGCGTGGCCTCTGTCGGCCGCGACCAACATTTTACACAACAGGCTGTTGCGATATTGTAATACTAGATGTTTAGGTTAACATTGTATAACGTACCTTCGCTCAAGAGAGCAAATTGCGGATTAAAATCCGTGGCCATGTTTTTATCAGTTATATATTTATATCGATTGTTTTTTTTTTTATATAAATAAGTTCACGAAAAGGCGCTCCACTTTTAACAACGTGTATTATCATACTTTTGACTAAATAGATAAACGGCCATTCATTTGATAAATGGACATAGCACGTCATAGGAAATAATCATTACACTAAAAATAACGACCGATATGCACTTGCACTATGACGATAGTTGTGGTCACGCAGTAAAAAAGTAATTCTATATAATTGCAAGCGCCATTTAGTCTATCTATCAGCTGTGCCAGTTAAAAACGCTAGAGATAGGAAGCACCCGTATGCGAATTAGCGAAACGTGAACCACGCAGCAATTAAATCTGGGACGTCTGTTCGTGAAGAACAAAAACACGTATAATTGCGAGAGGGAAAAAATGATACAATTTTCGTTTTTGTATAGTGATATTACGTTTTTCAAATGAGTACAACTTACTATTAATTATTGAAAATTATTTTATTTGTAACTTTCTGAGTGAGTGTGAACGTGTGGCGCGCGCGCGTGTGATTTTCGAGTGAACTACTTCTAAATATAATCACGGAATATACAAATACACGAGATTCTAACAATTTTTAAATTATCCTATACTAAATATTCAAAAACAAAAAAATAAAGCCAAATGTCTTGCCTTTGTTAGACGGACGGAAAGATTTCGTTTTCATTTGAAAAAGGACGGAACACATTTTCAATACAATTTGCATGTTTAGGCACTCGATCTTTTCTAAACAAAAAAAATCTCAAAACTAATGTCGTAAGAAATTAATACAAAAGAAACGATGCTAGTTCGTTATTGACTGTACAATATATCATTTCACAGCACATTGATACTTAGCAGTAGAATTTTTAGTTGTAAGTGTTAAGTAGAAGACAGTTGTTACTGTGTAACTACGCTGTATAAAGCATCACATCTGAAATAAATACAATAATGTTGCCAGATCTCATAATTTTTTGCATTTTAATAATCACGGTTATCCACATCCTTACCACGCTTTAAATATAAACAACAAAAATTTACTATATATATATTTATGCTAGATTTATTAACAATTCCATTTTATTTATTGATCCCTCGTCCCTTCGCGCATTAATTGCTACGTTATTCAGAACCTCGATGAATAATATTTAACATATAACAATTCAAAACTTCCAACCTCGAAAGTGTATTTCAACAAATTTAAAAAAGGGATGTGAAAATTCATCGCGGAAAGTCCATCTTGGGAAAATTCATCGTCTGGAAAATTCAAAGTGGGAACGTCATCATAGAAAGTTAAAATTGTTATTGGGTTGGATTGGATCGGGTTGGGTTGGGTTAAATTTATATTTCAACAACTTTCATTAGAAAAGTTTTTTCGAAAAATGTAGTATAACAGAGTATAAGAAAGTTCAGTGCGGACCACTGCAGATTTTTTACAATGGATATAGTAAATGGCAAAAAATGTTGTTGTGGTAGCTCATTGCCAAAAAAAATTGGGAAAGAACTGTTTACTACACTTCGACCGACGGTGACACCCTTTCTTATGCCCCACCATATATTAATAGCTATTTGCACATTCCTGATGTAATTTAAGTAGTACATTTTTACTATTGGTAATATTTAAAGTTTTTATGAGTGCGTAGTTCGTTTGTTGTAGTAAATTTCTTTGTCTTTGAGACGCTGGTATGGATTTGCGCATAACCAATGCTAGGACGAAGTAACGATAGTAATTCTTCGAAGGTCGTGATCCATGCGGGGATAGTTGGTGTAGTCATTTAGTTCTGTATGTAGTATTTCTTGGAGAAAATTTTCATGTGTATAGGTTTCCCTCAACTGGAACCACTCCCTACTCCATCATCTTTAGTTTTTGTTCTTGTTGCACACTGATAAATTCAACGCCAAAAATTCAACATCTGCACTCATTGTGTTTCAAAAGCTCGGCATGAGACGTCACGTCACAAGGATAAAACTGAATATACTGCAGCAAATTTCCCAAATTTATTTAATCTTTTTGTTTGATCGTGTGAGCTTTTGTTTGTGGAAAACGTAAAGTTTGACAGTCAAATTGTCAAACTTGTAAACGATCAAATAAGTTTGACAAATTTGATTGTCAAACTTTACATTTTCATGCAGATTGTTTGACAGAATTGACAGAAAATTTCACAAAAGCGTAAAGTTTGACAAAAAATTTAAGAACCCTTTACAGGATCACTTTTGACAAACACTGCCGTTCACGTACAAACTTATTTGTCAATCCAAATTTTCATCAAACACAACAAAATGTAGATTATTTGACAGAATCGTCAAGCACAAAGCCGCATAATATCAAAAAATTTGACAAAAGCGTAAAGTTTGACAAACAATTTTATCGTCCCTTAAGATACAAACTGCACGTTTAATTATTTTGTCGTGAAGTACAAAAAAGCGTTGGATTTTAGCGATTAACAGACTTTACTGCACCGCTCAGCAAAAAAATTAAAGTCGGCGCGTGCCATAAGGTAAAAACGTAAATGAAAAAGACACCGAGATTTCAATACACAACGAATCGATGCCGCCACTTTTTACAATACAAAAAAATTTAAGTCGGCGCGTGCCATAAGGCAAAAACACAAATGAAAAAGACACCGGGATTTCAATACACATAAAGCCGATGCCGCTACGTTTTACGATACAAAAATTTTAAGGCGGCGCGTGCCATAAGGTAAAAACACAAATGAAAAAGACACCGAGATTTCAATACACAACGAATCGATGCCGCCACTTTTTACAATACAAAAAAATTAAAGTGGGCGCGTGCCATAAGGTAAAAACGTAAATGAAAAAGACACCGGGATTTCAATAAACAACAAATGGATACCGCACTTTTTCAGTACAAAAACTTATCGCAAACCTTACGCCAGCGGTAATTGCCCAGTATATCAGTGTTTTTATTTTCGCGTCATTTTTGATATTCCAGTTCTTTTTATTAGAAGCGTGTTTACAACAGCATACATTTTAAAATTTTTAATTGATTTAATTTTGGGTTTATCGACACCTTTTTAAGATATAATTTATTAAAAGTTCACAATCTATGATGCATTATATATATAAATTTAGAAATATTAAAATATTGAAACCATGTTGTGTGTCTGGCTGTGCGTCTGTGTGTCTACAAACGGCCCAAACGATTAAAGCTAGAGCTCTGAAACTTTAAACTTAACATTTGTGTGTAACAATGAGGAAAACGTCCTATTTGGAACGCAATCTCTCAACCGGAAGAGATGGTTTACTCTTATCACATTTTTCCATATCTCGAAAACGGTACACGTTACGGAAAAAAATATTCTTACATAAATTATAGATATTGATATTTTAAACAACTTTCAATTGAAAAGTTTTTTCGAAAAATGTACTATAACAGAGTATAAGAAAGTTCAGTGCGGACCACTGCAGATTTTTTTATATTGGTGACAAAATTCTTACTATGAGTAAAAAGGATATTTCGCACCCCGCCAACAAAGCACTTCAGTTCTACTAACACTATTTTCGCAAGTTCTAAATAAAAGATGTTAATGTGCCGCAAGCGGTCCATTCAGAGACACGCAGCTACAATTGCCACATTAAAATCCATCCCATAAATTACATAAATATTTAATAGCATGTCAGTTGTAATAGCTTTTATCTATTTATTCATTTGCTAACTGCAACAGTTTAACCATTTGAATGCAAAGAGCACATTTTCGCAAAGAATACTCTAACGTGATTAATAATTCAATTTCCTATAAAATCTCATTACTGTACTATAATAAATGGTAATAGTTTAGCAACTTCAACGGACTGAAAATGTGTTAATGGTTTCGAATTAATATTGTAAATGTCAACTGCGAAATCTCGCAAGAGAAACGTTTAAATTTAAAAGATTTTGCAATACGATTAAGTGCACGCGATGCCGATGTTGGACGTGACTTCATGTTCATCTTTTAAAGTGGAAAAAAATTCGTGTCAATATTTATCTCGCTAATATGATTAACTAATGACTGTATCAACAGATTGGTGGGATATATAAGTTACGTTGTCGACAATGAAATTACGAAGTGTTTATCTTGTGGGTACATATCGAATATGGACTGTTAATGAGGTTGTTTGGGGTTCCCTTTCCCCAACATCTAAAATAAATAAATTAATTTTAGATATAAGATCGGCTGCAAGGCAAAGACAATTTTTCAACTTCATGAGAAAGTAATTTTGAAATCTTGTTTGATCACGTAAGAGCCTGAAAAAAATAGTTACGGTCGACGAATTTGAGGACACTGAAAACGAAAACGAAAAAATAACGACCTAGTTCTTGGACTCGATAAGAGATCTAGTTGACAACAACATTAATCGCTACTCTGAGAACATTGATTTAAATTAACGTTCTACAGCGATCACCAGAACCTTTTAGAATGGGTTGACACTTTGGTAAATGTTCTAATACGGTGCTTAATGTTCCATATATGCCAAATACACCATGGCACTCTGTAAGATGTTCTACGACCTCGTGAACATTTGTAATTTGAAATTTATTTAACGTTTGACCTTCTGGAACTCGTGGCCTAGAATTCCCTATAATTTTAGGAAATTCATCGAAATCATATTCTCCACAATGTCCTGAAAGTTCCTGACATTTATTATTTTGACACAAAACAGAACTTTTTATTAAAATTCGTTCGAATTTACATCTTTTGTTAGTTGTTAGCTCGATTACTTTGGAGCAATATTAAGGGTCACATTGAAACAGTCGCCACTTAAAAATCAAAACAAATGTCAATATAATTGTGTTTATTTTTTTTGAAAAATTTAACTGTTCGCAGCAAAATATTATTATTCTTATTATGGATTGGAGCAAAAGTAATCTTAAATAAATTATTTGAACCCTGACGCAGTTTTTTTGATTAAGATTCTGTGGAATTATTATAGTTTTGTAATCGACGTGGAGAAAAATTAAGGTGTTGGGTTGCAGCGCAACTACCGTTAAATTATTCGAGACGTATTTATTCTAGAGAGCCCCCTCCTCATTCGCAAGTTTTTTTTACAAAATGCATACCATTTTTGTTTGATTAAGAGTCCCTGGGATTATTTTAAATTTTTCATGAACGGGGATCAAAATTAAGTGATTGGTTCGATTAAAGCTAGAGAGTCCCCTCCTCATTCTTGTCAAGTTAACTTGTTTGGACGTATTGAGCCCCCTTCAACTTTGAAAGTATTTTATTTACAAAATCCTTTAAAAGTATTAATGATTAAGACTCCCTGGAATTATTTTATATTTGTAATGGACATGGAGCTAAATTAAGTTCTTGGTTGGAGCAAAAGCGAATTATATTATTTGGGACGTATTTATGTTAGACAGACCGTCCTCATTCGCAAGGTTTTCTTTCTAAAATGCAGAAATTAAAACCCTTGCAGTTTAATAGCTTGTTGCAGGTAGTAAAGGGTATAATTGTAGTCAAATCTCCGTTCTTTTCCTAAATTACATGTAGGTTTGATTTAGTTGTAGGGGCTATTATTTTGAAATATTATTTCAATTGTCGATTCATCGAAGGTCAATAGGGAAAAAATATTTTGCAAAAAGGTTCGACTTATTTTCTGTGCCTGGGAAATGTTTTTCAGAAATGGTACTTTTTTTCTATTTTGCCTTTATTTTATTGTCGTTACATTTTCCTTGCTTGCTGTATTTATTTCGCACTTTGTTTTTATTTTTAATTTTAATTGTACAGAACAAGACAATGTCGCCAAAACTTACGATTCCTCACGACGTGAAATTGAATTCATAAAAATAAAGAAAAAAAATTATCAATCTCATTACCAAAGTATATTGAAACCGTGCCTGACGTATTTCGTTTTCTCGACCTTTTCGCGAGAATACGTCCACAAATAAATCGCGCATACCGTCGTAGTAGGTGTTTCGTTCTGCATCTTACAATAGTGGGCGGATGATAATGGAAGTAATTGGTGTACTCATAAACTGAATACAATTTAGGTTTTCCGTTTGAGCGGGCCGTATTAAACTTCTGATCGTTGTTATGACTGAGCAGCGGCATTGACGTCGAACCTTATATCTGTGTGTAATATTTTTGTATGGGCAATGAAAAAAACGCATCGTTTGATTATATTTGAATAAAGTTGTTGGTAATAATTACTTGCTGGTAATAATTATTTCAATTGACTACTTGCGTTGCTGAAACTATGAAAAATATTATTTACCAAGAAGACAAGATGAACGTCTGAACACACATTATGGGACGCGAAATATATATTTTTTACGTCACTTCAAATATTTTTAATTTATCTTCTTTTACCTCCTCTTGAAGAATTTAACCGATTTGTTTATTTTAATTCAGGCCAATTATAGTGAATTCTAAAATGCCTTTGTTAGTAAATTTAGTTTCTGAGTATTTTTTTTTTTTTTAATTCAGTTACCTAACTTTTTGGCTATTGATACTGTTGTCTTGTAGTAAAAATATATTTACAACGATGACCTCCTATAGATACCGAGCTGCTTTATAAAAGCTCAAGCCTTTTGATCTAATATAATATATAAACATAAATCAAGAATGATATAAAAACATTTTGCAAAAAAATAATCTGCTTAAGATATACATTTTGTCTCTCTCTCTCTCAATATGGATATTGTAATCATATTTAATACGGAAAAGTAATTTGAAAAACTTGTGATCATTGGATTAAACTCATACACATGGCACATTTGTCACGTACGAAGTGTATTACGGCCCTCTATTAATCTAATTCTACTCCCTCTATCGCATTTGATTCACTTTTCTTCGTAAATTTTTTCGCTAGTCTAGGTATGTACCAGCTATTAGACGCGCTGCAACGATCGTCGTAAATTATTGCGATTGGCTAAAACGATGACGATAAATAAAGTCGTTTGTTTGTGTTTGTGTGCGTTCGGTGTGGTGATCGGTTATTTTGACGATGAGGAGAAAAGGCCATCGTATTTGACGGCGGCGGTGGGCGACTATATAATTTTCGACTGCGAACTTGAATTTCCGCAGAATATACCTATTCCTTACATCTTGAATTGGAATAAAGAGGTAGGTTTTTAAATCAAAAATGTGTACCCGACGACGTTTGATAATTCATCTGCTTACGCGTAGCAAAATGTCGTAAAGGAAGCGCTTCTTAAAACTTGCATTGTTGTGGCCAGAAGCTGTGAGTCAGTAATTGAATAAAATTGTATTTTGGAAAACAACGTTGTTATCCACTTAAGTCAGTAAGGTTGTACTTGTGTTTGAATTGTAAGAAGGGCCAGTTTTATTTAAAGAAGTCTTGGCTTCCCACGATGTTTTGATAAACGTGTTTTATCGTCCTTAAGGTCACGAAGCAAAGCACAATACCATTAAAATGTCACACACTTCGTGATGTCAGATCATATAATTTCTTTTAATAATTGTTATACTTGTTGGGAGTTAATTAAAATTAAAAGCTACCAGCATCTCGCCCTGCAACATTATTTCCTTAAATTTTATTAATTTTTAATATCATTGGATTAACAAGATTTTCTTTTACCGTGTGATCAACATTGACATTTTTTATAAATACTGAAAATTTTTATTTTTAAGTTATCGTCAGTCCTGAATTTTTTGTGACAAAGAATTTTTTTTGATAAGATTTTTTTAAATACATAAATAGTATATATGTAAAAAAAAACAAGTTTAGAGAATAATTCCTGGGTGTTGCAAAGTCTGGAAGTAGTTTATAAACTACTAACTACTAACTAAAATAATAAATTTCCGACATTGAAAGTATTATTTTTGGGATGGAAATCTGAAAAATAAATGCGCAAAACGTATGTGAGAGTTGTTTACAATTTATTGCTATCAAATTGGGGCATATACATCACATTGAATTTCTCGAAGATGCCCCTTTCTCCCCTTTAACGAGAATGTTATAAATTGGCAGGCGTTGGCGTCTTTGACAAATTATCAAAACAAGGTCGACCCACAGTGGAAACAATAAATAGAGTTTGCCATAGATAGTAAACAAAACATCTTCTTATTTCACTTGATTCTCTTGTTTACATGACTAAGATAATTAGTTGCTCTCATTCTAAAATTCAATATATCTGTAGTTTATGTTGGAATTTTTGGATTTTTTGTAAATTGTATTCTAACCATCGATAAAATTTATCATATCTGATGTTTATGTTGGAATTTTTGGATTTTTTGCAAATTGTATTCTAACCATGAATGCAAAATCGATAAAATTTATCAACAGTCGCAGAGTCTACTTCTTGGTCGATATAAAAAATCAACTCCTCCCATTTAAGCATTTAGCTTTTGACAACTTCCAGCCAGATTTATTTCGACACACTGAGCTGTTATGTGTTATGTGCTTAGAACAAAGACCTGTCATTCATTTTTTAAATCAAAATGATTTAATTTCAAGTCGCATTCACATTTGAGGAACTTGATGGGCAGGCGAAGATAGGCGTTCTTTCCTCCTTGGATGGATCCCTTAATGTTATTATAAGGTCTTGAGTATTGCATCAGTACACTCTTCATCATAGACCAAACAATTCGATGCACGACGTAGAGTTATTTACCAGTCCATATTATTTCACGAATTGATATTCGATTTCACCAATATATAGGTTATGATCCAGCTACGTTTTTAAGGCGAATTAAATACAAACATAAGCATTTCCTCATTAAACTCACAGAGCGTCGAGGTCTCCTAGTTATTTTGATTTTACATTATCTATCTTTCATGTCTTATATATTTTACAAACTTCTTTCATTTCTTCTTATTTCTTGCCATTACTTTACCAAGTTCCAGTTTTCTACTATTCCTCTTAGAATGTCTTCTACTGTGCTATTCAACTTTCACTTATGCCTTCCTTTTTTCTTTTCCTCCATTGCCTCTTAACTTACCTCTTCCCACCCAACCCAACCCAACCCATACATAATTTTTTTTCTTGCTCTTATTTTTTCTTCATCTCTTCCATTTTCCTTTCTTATATCTTCACTTCTCTAATCTCTTTATCATACTCCTATTACTTTTCTGTGGTATTTCATTTCCGCTGTTAGAATTATTTTTTGTCCTACCTGTTCGTTAAGTTCCTCGCTTACATGTATCGTTCACAATTGTCTTTTTTACATTTTTAATTTTTTCGACGCATATAACAATTATTAATAATACAAAAATTCGAACATTGTGGACAAATCAAAATTATACGAAACGAATAACTTATCAAAATTTTTAAGTTTAAACGTTCCTACATAATTCAGATTGGTTTTCAAAAATCCCGTTAAAAAAAAAATTAATCTAAAATGTCGACTACATCGATTCCACCACACATACAATCAATTAAACATTAATCTAAACAGTTTTGCTTTAGGGAGAAACTGTTTTTGCCGCAAGGGAAGGTCAAATTCAATCCTCAGAGCCGTACGTCGGACGAATCCAGCTATTAGACGACGATTTCTACCCAAAGTTCGGGAAGGCGTCGATAAACTTAACCTCCATCAGAGAAACCGACGGCGGATGGTTCGAGTGCCAAATCCTGTACCCGAATCGCACGCCCCAATTCACCAACAACGGGACGTGGTTTTACCTCACGGTCAACGGTACCACGCATTACCGTCACAAATTAAAATTTCATTTCGTGTCTTTCAGGAGGTAACTTGCTCGCCGTTCCTCCGATAAATCAAACGATTTTGGAAGGAGCCGAGGCGGAATTTTCGTGCACGAAGAAAGACAAAGGGACGACGATCACGTGGTACAAAGACCGGATACCGCTCAAAGAGCTGCACGATATCCTCCAAAGATCTTGGATATCCGACGACGGTTCGTTGAAAATCAGGCCGACGACTATGGGAGATTTGGGGGAATACGAATGCGAAGCCGTCAGCGCTTCCGGCGATAAACAATCGGCGAAGGCCTACTTGAATGTCCAATGTAAGAAATTGGTAATTTTATTTTTGTTACTGGTTACAATGCGTCTTGTTGCCTTTTTTGTGACGAACCTTTTCAGATAAAGCGAAAGTTATTTACGCTCCGCGAGAAGTCCATCTGCCGTACGGAAGATCGGCCATTTTGGACTGCCATTTTCGCGCTAATCCACCGCTGACGAATTTGCGCTGGGAAAAGGACGGTTTTCTCTTTGATCCTTACAACGTCCAGGGGGTTTTCTACAGGAGAAACGGGAGCTTATTTTTCAGCAAGGTGGACGAATCCCACAACGGTTATTACACATGTACCCCGTTTAATGAACTGGGGACGGAAGGACCATCGCCCAGCATTCAAGTAATCGTACAGAGACCTCCAGTGTTTTTGGTGACGCCGCATGGGATGTACATGCGGAAACTTGGCGAGAGTGTTGAAATACCTTGTGACGCTCGCGACGGAGAGGAAGGCCACAAACCCATAATAGTTTGGTATAAGGTACAAGTGTATAATAAAAAAATTTAATTATTTTGCGACAAATTTCCCTAATCCTTTTCTTGTTTAGAAAGACGGAACTTCTCTACCCGTGGGTCGTTACTCGATCAGAGATGGAAACCTAACGGTGATAAATATCCACGAAGACGACAGGGGTTTCTACCAATGTTCGGCGACAAACGAAGCGGCCACGATCACCGCCGAGACGGAACTGATCGTCGAAAACGTCCCACCTCGAGCACCGCGTAACCTGTCGGCCTTATCCGCCACAAATTCCGTGCATTTGTCGTGGGTAGCTGGTATCAAAAAGCCTAATGTCGAATATAGCGTCTGGTATAAACCTGCCGACACAGTCGAATGGAAAACCGTGAGGATTTCCTCGAAGAAGGCCCTTGAAGCCACCATATCTAATCTAAATCCAGGTCGGTTCAAATACATCTTTTAAATCGCTTACATCATATAAATGCTTTCAAGACGGTGGAACGTCATCAAATATAAAATTGTCCATGACATCGTAGTCGACGTTAAATTTCTTAATAACCGTATTTGTGTAATTCTAGCATGGCATGGATGCGAGTACATCAGATAAAGTGTGAATTATGTGATTTCAGGCAATGATGTAATGATCATTATGTAATTGTTGAAATACTGGTGTCGATGTTGGTTAACTTGATGCGTCAACATTAATCTCGTATTGTAATTCCAAAAGGAAACACTTAATGTTAAACGCTTTAATTGGCGTAATTTCGAAGATTGCAATTAATTAATGCCCTTTAAACGCAACAACATTTTAGTGCATATATATATAATAAATAAAAGTTAACACCTTCATCTTCTATCATACCCTAGTCCTATTAAGTTATTTGGAATTCTTACATGTTTTACAAGTTTTTTAATATTTAAGTTGCCTCCAGGAAACTAAATGTTAAAAACTCTTAATTGCTACTAGTGTTTGGTTGCCTGCTTTGTTTAATACGTTTCGTTGGTATGTTTGCCTTAATATGTGTTTTTTTGATGGCTGTTATTTTTTTATTATTATCTACCCAAAGTAACGTAGTTTGGAATATCTGATCAAAGAGGCAAAAAGTCAAGAATTTCTAGAAATTTTTGTAACTTTTAACTTTTGACTTTACCTGCAAAGACCTTTAATTTAAGACCCAACTTCTGCATCTACGAGCCATTGACTAAATCCAAAAAAAGTCAAAAGTGGAGTGTTCTCATTTTTGACCTAAAATCTCAACACAAAAATATAAAAAAAAGTGAAAAAGTCTTCTACTTGGAAAGACTTTTAATTTAAGTCCGAACATCACATATCTACCAGCAGTTTTACTAAAGCAAACAAGGCATTCTCGACTTCTTTACTTTTTTGGTTTAGTAAAATTATTCGTAGTTATATGCGATGTTGGCTCTCAAATTAAAGGTCTCTCCAATCAGAATTCAGCAATGACAAAAATTTTCCGAAAATTCTCGAGATGTTGACTGTTTTGTTACGTTTGGTTGGGTTGGGTCGTTCTGATTTGCACATTGTTGTCTAAGCTTTTGCATGTTCCATTAATAAGTGGTCTATCAATATATTTCTCAGTCTAAAGTGCTTCATTTATTATTTTTATTTCCACTTCCATTTCTACTTGCTTCCTCGTAAATTCTTATAATTATTCCCTTGATTTGTGTTCCTCCATCTCCAGTTCTTAACTGTCGTTCAATCTTCCCGTTCAATCTATTCGATCCTACTTCATTTGCCTTTCACCTATCTGTTCTCCCCATTTCTCGCATTTCCTCTTTGGTTTTGTGCAATTTCCGTCGCTTCTATATCTTTCCGAGATCACTATTTTCATATGTTCCCTCTTTTACTGTATTCAGTATTCTCCCCGTTATTCCTCTCTCGCTGCGAATACCTCGTTGCTTATTACGTATTCGACGTTCTTCCATCACTCTCGCCCTCGCCCTGTTCAACAAATCTGTTTTGCTCAAATGCTTAAATCTTCTGCACTTTTTCCCTATCCTTCCCATATTTCTTTATAGTTCACCGACAATCGTTATTATTGTACGTTCAAGGTCGTGAATATGAATTCATGATTCTAAGCAAGGACGACCACGGTGACGGACTGTTCAGCAAGCCCATACGAGTTTGGACGAAAGGCATCAACGTCGAGACCAGCCGTTTTGCCGGACACGTCGACCAACAAATTGGACCACCGAAAGACGTTAAAATACACGTCACTAGCGATGGATACCTTCTCACCTGGGATCCCCCGGAACACGGCCTGGAGGAGTTGAGAATTTACATCGTGCGTTGGCTCCAAGGCCCCAGGGAGCACCTGGCTGGTACGTCGGAAACGAAAAATACTTCCTATTTAGGTAAACAAGCAATTTATTTATTTTCCTTTACTTGTCAATTCTGCTGGTCTTGAATCATCAAACTGATCGTTCTGTTTCAGTCACTGATCTCGAAGAGGGTTACGAATACCATTTCCAAATTATCGCCATGTCGTTCAACGATTACCAAGCGGCCAGTGAAAAAGTCTCCATCGCCGTGCCCAACTACAGGAGCATCCGCGCAATTTCCATAGGCCTGATCAGCGGAATTGTGTTCGTGAGTGCCGTCATAGTGGTGGGGTATTACGCCAAACGGAAGTGGTGCCGATCGTACGACGACAGTAGCGTGAAACGGCACGGGAAGTGAATGCATGCCTTATAGCCCAATTTAAGATCTGTATGCTCATTATTTTTGTATAAATGTAGATACGATATAATTTATGAGTTATATTTTCATATTATTTGATACATTGGCGTAGTATTTAGTAATAAATAAAATTTAATGTTCTGGTTATTAATGTGGTCCCCCCCGGACGTGTATGTTTGGTTGCATATCAAGATGGTGTGTTTATTTCAATTTGGAATAAGAAGTGAATGTAAAGATAGCCTCTCCTTCCCGATGTTTGTTTAATGTAATGAACTTGGTATGGTATTTCACACACCTTCTAAGATCACATCAGTGCTATTTTAATATAAAATGTAGGTAAATATGCAACACGTCATAGTAATGGGGATAGTTGTTATCCCACAATATTTGCAAGTGTTGCAAATGTATACATTTTGACGTTCAAATTAAAAGCATCAGAATAAAAATTAATAAATATGATTTCAGTCAACAAAAATTTAATTTAAAGACGAAGTTTAAATTGGAAATGCGGCACCCATTCATCTGAATTCAGATCTTTAATTCTGAACAGTGGGAGTTTTCCAAAAAGTCTCGAGAATACTGATATCTGATGCACCAATTATTGAGTGAGTTAAGGTTAAGAGACACGATGGTGTCGAAAATTACAGGGGGATATCGCTACTGGATATAGAATATGCAGGATTGATAGGGGCAAGGGTGGATGAGGAAGTGGAAGATTTAGGACAGGAAGAGGTACAAGAGATAACGTATACGTAATAAATTACGGACTAAATTACAGAGAGGGAACTGACAAGTAAGGGAGGGAAGTATACGAAATGCTCGCCGATTAAAGGCAGAGTTCATTATTGCATAGTGTGGGAGTATTGTCAGTAAATGCTATGCGTTATGTATCTCATATCTCATATCTCATGTAAACAGTACGTATAAGAACGGGCCAGGTACACTGACTTGTCGGACTCTTGCTTTCAACTATACTTTGCAGCGAGTAGCAAATATTTGCTGACGGAATTGTTACACAGCATGTCTCATTACGTCGAGGGAAAGAGAGAAGGATTATTTGATGGCAATCCAGACCCATAGACTTGGCATCACAAGTCTTCACATGGCTATCAGGATGCCAGAAGTCTTCACAATTGTTATCGTTAAAATAAATCGATGATACTCGAAACAAAAATATTTATTAACAATAATAAGGACTACTAGAAATCATCGCAGTGGATTTCATTTTATTTTATCTAATCCCAGGTATTTTGAATTTCACTTCGAAGGTCCTCGATATTGATTTGTGGATTCGTTAGATTAATGTTCATAGAAGAATTATTACGGACTGCGAGAAGTCAAATGTTGTGTTGTGGCTAAGACATATACGCAACTAGTATTATTGTAAATCTCAATAATTAGTTTTCCGATACAAATTTTGTTTGAAGAGTAAATGCCACGCCAACAACTTCGTGTCATCGTTTGTAAACTTTCACCCGGCACCAAGAATTATGTTAGTTTCGTGGAACAAGAGATTTTGTCAGGAAATAAGAACTCCTCTGAGGCAATCGTGTATTGTGGGTACAAATTGTAGGATATGGAGGCAACACACCATTTGTCCAGTACGAAGCCTACACTTGATTAGGTATTCAGTTCATTGGTGTATTTTCAAAGTTAACTCGATCGAAAATTAGTCGCATGCCAGTCAAAATTATCTCTGTAAATGTTCAAAATATTCGAAACATAATAAATGAACTTGATACAATTCGATTTCATGTTTTCCTGGTAAGTCTATCTCATCGGGGCATCATCTACCGAAGCTAAAAATTAAAGGAAGTTACAAGGTCTTGTTCGATAAGAATGTGCGTACCAGCAGAACTATTTTCGTTTTTTTTTTTTTAATCAAATCTGCGTTCACGGTTTTATAATGGTTGGAATTTCTCTGTTGCCACGAATGGTATCACTCAAATGCACGAATACCAATGATTACAATGCACCTTAGGAAACAGCAGTTTGTGACGTTAATGTTTGAAATTCCCGGAACACCAATACCTGAACAATCGCTTCGCGAAACAATGGTCCGTTTTTTTATAAATTCCAATACGCATTATGCACACATGATTCAAATTGATAAAACGAAGGAAAGAAGAAAGAAAGCAGGTGCACCCGACGTCGTGGACGAAGGCAAGGTAAATATGAACGCTGGGGGAAAACTTCACGTAAACATGTGCGCGAGTGAGAGGAAAATCGATCGCGGTGCTCCACTCCGGCGGGTTCGCGTGCACCGAAGCCCGTAAGGTCGAAACTCCCATGCGAAGCACATGACTCGCAAACCTAACGCGAACGAGCGCGAGTGCACTTGCACCCGACCGCCACGAACTATTTTTGTTCCGCGCTGGCCCCAAGTATTTCTGACTAATCTTCGCGTTGCTTTGTTGTAGCCGTCACAGTCGCGTTATGACTTTCCATTGCGGTGCGACAGCTGACCGATAGATTGTGTGGAATAGGTGAGTTCGTTTGCGACCGCGAATAAAGACCGATCGTTGACGGGCCGGTCCGTTGCTCGACGGTGGTGAAAGCTCGCAGATTTGCGGTGGTGATCATCTGTGCCAGGAACATTATGACAGGTAAGTTGTGACTTTTTCGAATCGGACGAATTGGGCGGAATTTAGCCGCCGAAAAAAATATTGATGTTTCGCGGCGGTCTTTGACGTTCCCGGACCGTATTGATTTTTTGGTATTTCTCCGTGACTGTCGACGAAACGATAATTTTCCCGTTCGTAATTCTTTCGTTTCACTATGAACGAATTTCTGCACAAAATCGTGCAGAAATAAACTATACGCATATTGTAAATTCTGACCGTGTTTGCTTTCATATATCTTAACATGAAAATATAACAATAATAATAAATGTTGAAGTGTTAAAAATACGTCAATGTACACATATGTAAATTTTAGGGAATTGCTTCAGTGCTTGCAAAACACAAAACAGGGTTATGTTTATCTCAACAAAAAAATAATTATTTTCAATTTAAAAATTCAGGGGAATTAAGGAACAAATCCTGCTAGCAACCTACAGTGATTTACACATTTTCAAGAACTAATTGTGCACTGAAAGAAAAGATGAAAAATAATATAATGATGTAAGCTATGTATGACTTTGTTTATCAATAATGTTCGTAAGTATACGCCATCTGAAAGCATGTATATGTGCTGGAATGGGATGAAAAAATTTAACACAACTAGTTAGAGCCCGTTTCAATATACATAGTAAAAAGTAACAAAAAGTAACTAAAAATCGCAATCATGCTCACAAAAGTGAGGGCAATTCAAAATATAACAAACCAAAATTAAACTTTCTTACAAACACTCACAGTTAATCCTGTAAAGTAATAAGATTATCATAATTTTGCAGACCTTTGGTTCATTTTCCTACTTCCATCGCAAGTGATTAAAATACTTCAATGTGTTGGAGTTTCGGCTGCTTTTTCAAGTAATTTTCTGTATTGATGTAAATGAGCGATTTTTTTCGATGTCATTGTCGTTAATTGTTGCAATTCTCCACATAGAGCACGTATAAGTAGTAATGAAATAAAATCGTATTTTTTTATATAAGACAGCGAAAAGCACAGAAATTATTGAAATAATGTAACCTTCCACAAATATCAAGTAATCCATTTGGTTCTTTGTATTGATAATATTTTCATGCAGTTACAGTCAAAAAAAGTAGTCAAAAACAGTTTCCTGTAATTTTCTTTCAAAATTTGACAATCTTTCAAAGTTGACATTCATTTTAAAACGAAGTCTATTTATTCCAATAAAACTTGAATTTTCTCAGTAAGTTTTCTTAATCCACGTGATATTTGATTTATTTATTCAGTAACGGTGCTTTGGGGCTCTAGTTGGGGGTACCTACGCTTACGGCTCACCAGTTCATTAAAATGTCACTGAAATGATAATACTGACGTTTACATGACATTGCTAATATCAAGCAAGTTTGTTCAAGCAGCCGAAAATTTCGTGTCTACTTTTTTTTGCATTCGACTGTATATTTGCTTATTTCGTTTAAACGGTGTTGACTACTTGACGTCATTATCGAACTCTTGTACTCACAAGTTTTTGTACGGACTGTTTATGCAAATCATCAGCCTCTGGACCGTTTTATAAACACAATTATGAAAGAGAAATATTGAAACAAACTAAAGCAAATAATAAAAGTTATAATTTTTTAATAAAAAAAAAAAATACTGTGGTATTTTGTTTTGTGAATTCAATTTTCTTTTGTTGTTCGTTAATGGTTTTGAAGTTATTTTTAAGTGATAAATTTGGTGTCGAGTTTTCACTTGTTGAATTTGTAGGAAATCCTTTCAATCCAAGGGGCTAAACAATGTTCATTAGCAACTGGCTTAATGTCCACCAGACTAACAAATGCAGCCTTTGGCAATTGTTCTAAATAGTACTCGAACACTGTAAAAGCTATGAATACGTTCATATGGACCAATACGATTTAATACACCTCATCGCATCGCAAACCCTGTCGCATCGTATAGCAACTCGCGTTCACTCTGCTTTCAGACGGAGGTCAGTGATTTTTCTCCAAGACTTATCAATTCACAATCGTTTGACAGTTTTAACAAGCAAAGCAACCTATTAAAATGTTTACCTATTTATATTAAAGTGGGACCAAGATCTTTACTATCATCCATTACGACGTTCTTCAATCGGTTTCGTCTCTAGTAACTCGTCTCATTAAAACGATTTACGAGAGAAAACGATAACGAAATAAAAGTAAGTAACTTATCAACAATTTCGGAACATTGGAACTTTTTATGATGATATTTTACGTTTTTACTTTCTCCATAAGGGAAAGTTCATCTACATTTAAAAACTGCCGCTCATTATGTCATTAGATAACGTTTGCTTTGCTTTTGAAATATTTATTCCCCCAATTTGTGGTTTTGATTACTCTCGTGTTACAATAATGGTATACTTTTTGTTTCAATTATTTGTTGTTGTTGTTTATCCTTCTCGTCACAATTTCGTATATTAAAAGTGGTGTTAATTAATTATTGAATATATTTAAAGGTCTAATAAGTTAAGTCGAGCGTAAAAATTACATTCATTAAATTCACAGAATCTATCTGAACTTGCTTACGCAGGCTATCTAAACAACCATCCTTAAAAATATTTCCCCACGACGTTTATTTTTAAACTCACTTGCCAATGTGCAAATGAAAATATATTTAAAATTCAAAGTTCAACATTGAACCATACAACACAAATCGATCCATTTCAATTTCAAGTAAGTTTTTAAATTAATCCAGCATTAGCTAATTAATCTTAAAATAAGTGCAATCACCAATTGGAACAAAAACACATTTCTTTAAACTAATATATGAACCACGAATAACTTATACTCAAGGAAATCTTTGGATTTAGCGACTCAATTGTTCGTTTGATTCAAAATTTGGAGAGACTACTTGCGGCGAAGTATTATAAATTTTACTTAATTTCAAACCGCTAGATTATTTTCGTGAGGATTTCGTCATAAAAGCTATAAAAAATATTTAGATTAAACAATTTATTACGTCATTTCAGATTGTAATTCCAACGAAATAATATAATGTGGCTTATTGCAGCATTATTGTTGTAACGTTTAACCTACAATTACCATACAATTATCCTACAATACCAATCTTGAAATAAAACTTGTTTTCTCATTACACACGTACGAGTCACCTATGCAAAAATTAAAATAAAATATCAAAGTGTCGATAATCACCTAGTTGCGTTATTAGTCATAGCGGAAGTACATTGTTCGCACAATGCAGCGCACATTTCCTCGTGCAAACAAAAGTATCGGTCACATGCGCGATATAAATGAGCATGGCGTCAATATCAATTGATTAAAATCATAGAATCGTCGTCTGCGATTCGTAGATGTATTCGAAAGTGGCACTTAAAAGAGCATTCGTAACAACTCTCTCGAGCTGACTAAACGAACTATGTTTCGCAGGGTATTGCATAGAATCGAATGATGCAACGTTAGTTTCAAGAAAGAACCTTGTCGTTTTCTAGAAATTAATAATTCAGCAATTGCATATCCAAATCACTGCAATTATTTCCTGCATGTCATGCCATGTCATGTCATTGTGTGTTATAATTCTTTAATGGACACGTTACTCTAAATTTACTCATTCTCTCCATACGTCGCATTTAATTTATTTATACCGGTTACAATCACAAGGTTCATAGTTTAAATTTCAATCGGGTTCAATCGGAATCAGAATTTTAATCATTCCGGGAATCGTTACTCATTGTGCTTGACTATGAATACGAACGCTACTGCCATATTAATTTGTTCGGATTTTGCTCCAATGTCGAGGAAACGTCTTACAGAGAATGAAAAACAACGTTAAATCGCTTCGCGAAGGTCGTCGGATGTCAATTATAAAGTCAAAGGATTTTAAGTGGAAGGTATTTTCAATTATTTCCAGTGAAGATTCTCATTTTATTGGAGACGCAAGTAAACCTGAGTTTGCGACGTTCTGATTAATTTTTGTTGTTCATTCACTGCGAGTCCTAGAAATACGAAATTGAATGAATTTTTAATTAAATGTGTAGAAAATTACGGTTTAATTTGATAGAATGATGCCAATTGAAGGTCTTTGGCGTTGTTGGTTGTATCGTGAGGAATCCAACATTAAAAATGTTTTAAAAGATTTTATGGAGAAAGGACTACTTGGCAGATGGAGCACCAAATATTAGAATTTAACAATTCGACAACTGTGAGTAATATGATCATCACAGTGAGGTCCAGTAAACATTGCTGTTGCAAAGGAACTGAAGTTGACCGACGGGAATTTTTAAACGTCATCAATTGTAGGGCATAGAGAATCAGATTAAGTTGAAAATAGTTTTACTAAGCAACCCAGCAGTACGTTAAATATCCAGCGGTCTGTTTTAAGACAAAATTTTCATTGTATGAGGTTGATAAGAACAGAAATAAATATAATGAATTTAATGAAAATAATATCACTCAAATGTCCACCACGACTACATTTCATCTGCAAATGTTCATTCTTTTAACAACATTTTCGATCACATTTCAACATAATTGGTGTTGCTTTTGACTTCTTGAATTGTTCGTAGATATTCTCATGAACCTTATCTTTCACATCGCCAAGTAACATAATAGATAAACGATTAGGTCGATTGCAGACTTGGCAATGAAACAAGCTGTGAAGCAATATTAAACTAACAGAAGTGTAAAAACAAGGTGTTTGGAACATTTTCCAATGTATCAAGTTCTACAAAAACTATTTGCTTTTAAAAATAGCGTTTTTATTGTTCACGTGCGAAGTTATTTATATTTTAAGAATAATATTTGTAGCTAACCTCGTTTTATGTAGTAAACTTTTAAAGGATACGCTTGCAAGTTAAGTTACTTTTACTACTCAAGTTTTTTAAATAATTATTGTGGTGTGGTCATTTTAGCATAATATCATGTTATTATTCATTATTATTAGTATTCAAGATTTTATTTCAATGTGGCTCGATATTCGCATGAAAGCGTTTTTATTATGTACCATGCAGTCAAATTCTGCCCATATCCAATCCTTGATCTTTCATTAAAATACAAAGGTGTATGTCCGCCTGAATAAATTCATTAGAATTAGGGCTTGTGTGCTTTTATCAAAGGTCGAGGGTTATGTTTTGTGTTAGCCAATCAGACTCACGTTCTGAAATGTTTTGTTGGGCTGAGACGTATGCTGTATGGGCATACGTTCTTCTGGGAAAATGTGTTAATTATCGAGGGATAGCTCTAAATCAATAACTACAAAGTATAGGGAGGATGACTAGGAACTGACTAAGCCCGTATTATGTTTCGTTAATAAGCCAGTACAAATGGCGTTTTAGGAGCGGTGATCTATGATAGACCAAATATTTACGCTGAAAATGTTACAGAAGCGAAGCTATGAACAAAAGTTAAGTCTCCATATCTTGTTCATGGATTTCATGAAAGCTCACTACTCAATTTGTCGAATCAAACTTTACAAAGCGTTGGAAAAACTGAAGATTTTAAGTAAGCTAATGATACTAATAAAAATGACTCTGTCAGACGCATAGAATAAAATAGCAGTGGGAGGAAGACTTTCTGAAAGTTTTAGAAGAAAAAACGTTGGACAGGGAGACAATGCTATTTAACTTAGTTCTAGAGGCCGCTGTTAGGCAAAGCGATGTCAAAAGCCAAGGAATAATATATCACCAAAAACAGCAAGCAATTCCAAGACAAGAGAATGAGCAAGGGAATTAAGGCTGATGTCAAGAGAAGCAAAATTTTTTAAGACAGTAGTGAGACTCACTATGGTGCACGGATGTGTAACATGGATTTTATCAAAAAATAATGAAGCAAAACTGGAAGCATAGGAAAGAGATACTGAGGAAATTATTTGGGGGGGGGGGGGGGGGCAATAGAGAATAGAGTATCGGGACAAAAAACGAATAAGGAGGTAAATGAAATGTACGAGAATAAAAGTATAGTGCAATACAGCAAAGCTCAAATATTTAGATGCATACGACATGTCTGTAGAATGCGGGTGGCATGCGAAAAAAATGCTGTTAGAGGAAGAAGGTTGAAAGAGAACGGCAGATTCTAATGGAAGATGGTCAAAAATTTTAAAAATAATCTATCGAGTAACAAATGTAAAAGTTTTTGAATAGCGATCGAAACTTGACTCCAACCATCAAGAAATTGGCGTAAAACTTTATGAAACTCGTGCTTTGATAAACTAAATTAAAGAAATATTGAGAACCCTATCTTATTACATTCTAATAAATAGCGATTAATAATCTAATTAAACTTCAATCAACAACCTGTACAGCTCGATAGCACAGTTAGGAACGAGGAACGATGTCAGTACCCGAATCGAGCTAATCAAACATTGTAATAAGAAAGTTTATCGAAGTTTCAAGTTTTACGAAAACCTTATAGTAGTAAATAAGGATTGGGTCACGAACGAATCCCCCCCCCCCCCCCCCAATATTGTGTCTATTATACTCTAGCACACTCGGGCGTCCCCTGATCAAAAGCTTAGCGCACGAATCCTTTCGATCCAAAAGCATCTCAACGCTATTCGGAGCATTAATGTTTACTGAAAAGGCATTTTCAGGCCCAAATGTGACAATGTGATCTCTATTAGCATCGAGGGCCTCACAAAACAAAAATGTTAATAACTTTATATTAAATCTGTTTAATGTAAGATGCATCTGATACGAGTAATAGTAAACATGGGAATTTAACACATACTAAAGACTGTAAGGGGTGAGAGTTAAACTAAAGTAAGGTGACGACCCGATTAAAGTGAAGGACATGGAAGAATTATACAGCCTGCCTAACAAATATTTTTATACAAATTATTTGTATTCACCACCATACTTTGAGAAAAATAAAACAAATCAAAACATAATCATACCAAAAAATGAAGTTAAAGCTCAACTATTCTCCTTATAATATCTCCTTGAATTTCACGTTTAATTTTTTAGTAGTTCGTCCAAAAAAAAATTTACGAATTAGAGCTGAATATCACGATCGACGATCTTTTGTTGCTTTCTAATTGGATTCGACTGCGTGAAGTAAAATATTTTTATTATTTTTCACGAAAGCTCTATTAATTTGCTTCTCCTGAAATATGATTTCCTATACATAAAAAAAATTGTCAACAGGAAATTATTTGCATAATGATAATATAATGATCTTCTTTTTCTTACTTTTCTTACCTTTTTACTTGTGTAGACTACAAGTAAATTTAAAGTAAAATGAAACACTGAAGTAGACACCAATTGATCGAAATATTGTCCAGGTCAATCTTAAGTTTTCGGTTTGATTAACAGGCATTTTTTGTTACCTGTGAAAACTTTGAAGAATAATAATTTTCTTAGGCTTTATTCAATATACCTGATGAACCAGTTGATGTTTTGCAAATGAAAAATTACAAGACGATGACTTTCAATTTTTAAAATTGGCACATGCATGTGTTCGTCTCATCGATTTTTCGTCGTAAATTATTCAAATCAGCTCAAATTACAAAATCGAACGTTCTTCTAAGCGATTAGATTAATAGTTTATCTAAAATTTAAAACAAACCGAACACCTGGCTACTACTCTATCGCATCGATTTCATAAACGCGAATAAATTTCCAACGTCTAACGATTAATTTCGCTTGCAGGTGAATCGTTTTGACACAAGAGCATGGCCGAGGCACACGATGTGAAAATAAACCTGTCGCTGGATAGTGACGAGCACCATGGATCCGTTTCTTATCAGGCGAGGGGTTTTGGTTCGCCGCCTCCGAAGGAAATAGAATCGTTGAACAATGCCCTTTGGTAAGTGCAGCAATTAAAGAAAAGTATGAAAATGTGTTATTAAAAGCATTCAGTGAGACATAGGTACAAAGAGAATATTAAAATATTGGTCTAATATTTCTCTCATAGTTGTATTTGAAGACGTCCCAGATTCTGGGACAATCTGTATCTTAAGGACAATCTATATCTTAAGGTTATTGTAATACTATTTATTCCCTTCTAATTAAATATAGTTAATATAGTTTTTGAAATTGTGATTTGCATACATTACCATTATTTATCATTTAGAATCTGATCTCAAATTTATCACGATGTGAGAATTTCATAGTGATGAAAAGATTAGTGATAAAAACTAAGGATTATCTTTTATTTCATTTTAATTAATATCGTCTAATACCATATGCTTTCTTAATCCCTTGAATTAACAAGTACAATAACAATATTAATATTTTATATTTATTTTTTTTTCCGTACATTTTTGCAACACGTGCGTTTTTCTCAGTTTTTCATTTGATATGGTATTATTTATTGTTTCCTCATTGCTGCCGGTCCCCTGTCACAAAAATAATGGGTTATCTACATCACGACAATACGACACTGGCAATAACGTTATCTTTGAGCACCGATTGTCGGGTTCTCGGTATGTTATCTTCGCAATTGTTGTTTAACTTTGTCAACTCGTTTCACATTTACACGATCGTTAAATATGAAATTAAACTGCCGCTTGAAACGTGAGACAATTTACAGCTAGTTGTTAATATTTTTATAGCCCGGTACTTCCAAACGTATCCATCAATTATTTTTTTTTGTGTAGGTATGACCTTTAATAAAAGTAATTGATCGTTTATCTGGCAAGTTTTTGCCGTATTAAGTGTCGTTTCCGGCGAAATTAATCGGTATTGCCATGGGCATACTCGTAGTTTAACACAAATTGTGTTAGTTCTTGTGTTTTCCTGGCAACCGTCACTGCAGATGACGCTGTGCGTGTGATTGGTACACCGGTTGAGAAAATCTTGAATAGTATCTATGATGAAGCTACCTGGATACCTTAAATTCTTACTCGACCTATATCTGGTTATGATGAGTACAAAGTCTACTCAAAAGTACTCAGGCCAAACCTTGGAAAAAACATCACAGCGATTCCGCCATTATGGTCTGTTTAAGATCTTTGAGATTTTGTTGTAAAGTAACCACTTAGAATTATGGAAGCAACGCTCACCGTAAGAGCCTGCGCTTCATCAGTATCCAAAATTTATAGATCCATTTGATAGATCGAAAATATCACCTCACGATTAACCAAAGCTTTAGATACATTTATGTTACACTGAAAATATTACCCTCGTCATTATGTAAGGTGGAAGTTTACTGCTCACAGCTGCTTATCTAGCTATTTATCTTCGTATTCTTATATTGACACATTTCAAGACCAAATCAATACACCCAAAGCTAATTCGATATATCACCACTTAAGAATTATCTCCTGTTCAAATAAAACACGATCTGAAAGGATACAGTAATGTCACGTATAAATGTTTTCCTATGCCCTATTTAAGTCGCACTGTTTACTATCCAGCCAGTCCATTATAGGTTCAAATTTAAATATTAAATCGATAACAATGCCATAACGAAATTCCATTCTGATTTAAGTTTTATGGACGTTGTATTATACTTCTCATTTTTACTATTCGTTGAAATATGGGCTTAGTACAAATGAACAATTTATATTACAGTACAATTTGTATTAAGGAGGGATCCTGCTTTAGAAGGAGCAAAAAATCGATTTTTTTTTATTGTTCAAATCTATGCCTAATATATCTAAGAATATGTATAAAAAGTTGTAGCGCCTAATTCGCAATATTTTGAAAGATACAGCACTAAACACAGTGAGGTATCGAGAAAAAATATACGAACGCATGAACGCTCGGACAACTGAAGCGCGCACCCCTTCCCGCAGTCACATAACACCGAACTATGTACTGAAAAAAGTTCAATCGGTCGTTCGAAACAATAATATTTTGAATTCGTAAGAGCTATATAGGATTATAACGAGATATTCCGTAAGTAATCGAAAATTAACATTTTTCCTGATCGTAAACTTTAGAGCGCGTTTTCTCGAGTTTTCGTTTTTACGATTTTTTTAAACTGGTGGGCGTGATTGCGAGAAAACTAGACAAGCAATAAAAACGAAACAAAACTTTTGTTAGCTTCAGTAGCATTCTATTTGATTTGAACTAAAAAGATTAATGAAAAAAAATTCTAAACAACTTTTTTAGCAAGTTGAAATGATTTTCTCTTCCTGCAAAGAGCACATTTATTTTCAAACCTGAGAAAAATCTTGAATTTCAAAATTTTTGGTTTTTTTTTAGTTCACATAGAAGAAAATATATGAGAATTACAATTTTCTTTGGTTTTTTTTGTTTCAGACAAAAATTACGAGCTACATCTTTCCCACCGATTGTAGACTGCAATTGAAAGGTGTTGCACAAATGTGCATAAAAATCGGTTCCGTTTAAATATTTTTCTCTCGAAATATATTTTTTTTTAATGCTCAAATATGTAATAAAATGTTCTAAAAAGTTCACTAGACTTGCTCATTTTTTTCTGTCCTAAAAAAATTCCCCCAAAAACGATATTTTAAGTCCTCCTAAAGCAGGATCCCCCCCTTAAAGTGCCTTCAATTTACATTTATTGCAGTGGCTTCGATTTCAAAAATAAAATACAAATATTTGCTGTCGGTCTCTAAAAATAATTATGACATAAAATAGTCAACATGCGCAGACTCGGTTTCAGAGGAATATAATCTTTAATGTCCATTCCGATTTATGCCCCTTTTATTAGCGTGTGCGCGATTCCAATCTTCCTAGATACGTTTCAAAAGTTGATTAAAAATCACGATCGTTGCCCTGTAAAAACAGTCACTCATAAGAAAAAATGATGCGATGCATAACAACCACATCAAATAAATAAAATAGACGATGAATGACAATCACAAAGAATTGAAAGCAAGCTCGAAAAATAGTCGTAAATGTATCAAACGAAAATCTATCAGAGTAAGATAAATCGAAGTAATTGTTATCGCATATATGGAAATTAAGTATACAACTAGATCAATTAATAATTAACATATGATATTCTTAGCAAGTAGAAGGAGCCCGATGGTTTAAAAGCAGAATTTGTGGGAGTGGACGAAGAAACGCGCAGTGGGTTGCGATATTCGACGCGCTCCTTAAAAGATCGGAATATGAAAGTAGGAAAAAGTTAGAATGTACGTAACGGCGGAACGCAGACTGTGAAATATGTGCTTTGTGTTTGGTGGGATGCCAGAAATAAATTGCGAGACAGGGGGAAAAAGTACCGAACATGTATATTTTGCGGGGGTGTGATGTTTGAGTAAATAACGGGAAAAAACAAAAATGAATACAGAATACGCATGAATAAGACTTAATCGTAACGAATATCGTAAACGAAAAGGATGATGACAGTATTCTAACTAATATTATTTAATGGAAATATGTAATAACCTTGTTTCACATAAAAAAAAGTACACACGACAGTAATTATGTTGTTATGTTCTAACTTACTCTGCAGTAAACGATAGATAAATAGTAGGAACACATGTTTCTTATCATGAAACAACAATTGCTTAATATAGTACCACGTTGCGAACTATTCGATAACTTTATGGGTATTAATTAAAATCACAATTATTTTTTTCAATCTTTCCATGTAATACCAAATGCTTCTTACTATCAATGTACTTATTGCGAGTATATATCGACTGCTTTGCTTTATCTCCAACCTTGTTTGACATGAGATAATATGTATGTATATATTTATAATTATTCAGTTGGTAATAGCAAGTTATATTCGTCATTACAAAATGCCTTTATGGAACTATAATTGTATGGCACTTAATTTATTACGAGTGGTATCTATTCGTAAAACAATTAACGTTGCCCTTATGGGAATTATAGCAATTATATCGACATACTTTTCATTTTCAAATAGCAATACTTTCGAACACGACAGTTATTTCCACTTTCCTGTATCATTAGCCCCAAGTAATTGAGCACTTCCACTTGTTCAACCTAATCGTTTAGTCTTATTGCTGTGTTCACGTCTTCTTTCCCTATGACAATTGCCTCAGCCTTCTCTTCTTGGCGTAAATCGCGTTCACAAATTTCCTTTCTACTATTTCCAGGTTCGTATATCACAAATTTTATTTCTTATGTTCTTATTTCCCTTGTTATATCGTCCATCACTACATTGAAAAAAGCTGGGGTGAGGATTGTTTGCTTATTATTCCATGGTATTTAATTAGCTTTCTTCCTCTGTTAGTTCTCTTGGTTGTATTTCCTTGAAATATTCTTCCTACAAAGTCATCTAATATTCTCCCATATTTGATTTCTATTAGGCCTTGTCCGAAAAGATATGAGGACTATAAGGAGATAAAATAGTTCTTGGCTTCCAAAGCAGACGCCCATCTTATCCACAAATAGATTTTTGTTTTGCTTCTTTCATCATCTTATTGACTGTATCAGCTTTTCGTACCCTGAATGGAAATGATCAAATTTTTGTGGTAGCTTTATTTGGCTCCGTCGCCACATTTCAACAAATGTATCAATTACAGATTCTCTTCAGGTCGTACTGTTTCAGAGAGATAAAGCTACATCGCATATGTGTCCAAAGTTGCAACAGCAGCGTTCGTCAATTTATCTTCAAAATATAAAACAACTAATCATTAAGCATCAACCATAACATAATCAACCATCGTTTCAGCAAAAATACACACACATACATCTTGCATACGAGTGCAATACAAAAATCAACTAATACCCAGCTATGGTTTCCGCCACGTGTCCTCTTGGATGACTGTAAACAGGTTCTTGCCCATCTCAATGCCGAAAGTAGTAAATCGGTTAAAACATTATGGCTGATACAAAAAATCGAGCAAAAATTATTCGTTTTTGACCAATGAAGAAAACGATCGGAAATCGAGAAACACGAGCGATTCGTCTTGTGAAACACGACATTTTTGAAACGTCAAACGAAGATTACAAGACCCTCGTCAGGCTTTTAAATCGCAAGTGTTGTGTCGTATAATATCGGTTGAATCTCTAAATTAAAAAAAAAGACCGTAAAATCGTCAACAGGAATATCATTCCAACGGTATTTTGTGGCACCGGTGTACATTTCAAGGCATTAGCAGGCCACGTCAAACACGCAGTACACGCACAGACTTGTGTAACGCGATCGATTTTGTATCCGCATGTGGCTAACATGTTTGTAATTAACGTGAACAATACTGCCGTACACGAGCAACGATTTACCCATAAGCTCGCCTTTTGTCTCATGCGAAATGCCGATGTAATTTTGATTATGTCATAAACAATAACGGCGGTAATTCAATACGATATCGTAGAATCCATGATAGAAATATCAGACGAAACAATAGACGAGAAATCTAAACATCTAAAAAACATCCCATTGATTTGCAGGCCAACAGGACATTTTTTGCCTGGTTAGGTGGATCGACATAAAATCAAGTTGTACAATTTTATTGTATGAGAGAATTATTAATTTCCATAAAATATTTCCCAAAATAAGACAAAGAAACTGAACAATTGAATTTACATTACGGATGCAATCGCCAAACATGCTATCAGATCGTTAATCTAAAATGTAAGACAAAATATATTTTTTTACTTTTAATTTTAAATATTTGATAAATGATATATTTTATTAAAATCGAATTGAAAACATATTGCTCTATGTGCGTAACTCGGGGCTATCGTTCATAAATCTAAAACACCTCGATTTCCATTTATAAATTTACCCAATAAATTTATGTTCGAGTGAAGGTCGTAGTGTTTCTCGGAACCCAAAAAAATATTCTTATGTATCATTCTTGTAATTGACTACCGCACTTCTTCCGCGTTTTTTTTGGTTGATTTGCTAGCGCTTCTCAAAAGCTGGGCTAAAGCACTTGGCGTCGATACGTGGCGCTCCTCGCACATTAATCGGTATTTATGTATTTCTTTGATTATTTAATCTTTAACATTTATGTTCTTTTAATTAATTTGATGTCGTTCGCAATTATTTTTATTTTATATGGTTAATATTATATAATATGATATAATATAATAAATCTAAAAAAACCAAAAGTAGTAGACTAAGCAGTGTTTAGCAGCGAGCAGAATCATCTTCAATGAATATAAAGTGCAGTTATTGACGTTAAATTTTTCGTCAATTGATCTTTGCCGCTTTGATCTTTACCCCTACAGTCGCCAAGCTGAACTAATTATACTTGTGACCACGCATTGCGGCTGAAATTTTACATTTTACATTTGCAATGACAAATTAGCAAAGTATCAACGAATGGCATTTTAAGAAGCAAAACATTTCAAAGAATGTAATTAATACATCAAAAATTGCCTCATATATTTTTAGATAAACATCAATAACTCATCGCTGCTGAGGCATGTTAGTATGTACGCGTATGTACACAAAATTATTTTGACGCTGCTTTGTTATTGTTCATGACGTAGTATTTGTTATGGTAAATCGTAAATTTTCGTAGAAGAAAACCTTGAATTCTGGTACATTTATTATATGCTTTGTTTGCAAAGTAAATTAATTTCATTGACTAATATAAATATTCGAAGTTTTCTGGACAATTTATTGATAAGATTATTGAAAATGTTATAAATCGTTCGTAACTATTCATAAGTAGTCATGCTCGATGACGTTCAATCACATATCTTTAGAATTTAGGTTGTTCACGATAACAGGCGAAGTAAGTCATGCTCAACATAAATGTGCAGTAAACTACGTATAAGAGACTGTTACAAACTTTTGATTATTTTTGTAATTTATTTAATATTTCTAGCTCCGAAACTACTACAAATAATAATCATAATAATAGCAGGAATTTAACTTAATATTAGTTAAAGAATGTAGGTCTCCATTATAAGATCGAAGTCTTGGAGCTAACAGTGGACATTCCAACCTCAATAACTCCACACTGGGCAATAATTTCTATAAAATCGACCTCCTTTTTAATGAACTTATTTTACTAATTTACGTTACAATATGGGTGCGTTATCAAACATGTAATGATGCACTGCTATTTATAGAATTAATCTCCAATTTAACGATTTTGTATAAGCTATGGAAATCATTTAAGGTAATCAAGTTCGCACCGCGAAGAGCAAAGATGGGTGGGTGGTAGTGTTGTCGGTTCCTGTCAGTAATACATTTCCCATTGTCTGTACGTATCGATTCGTTGATGAAGGTCATTTTCAGCTACCCTCTTATCCATTAGGGTTGACTGAAAGTTTTGGACGTAATTAGCAAATCTTTTACCGCCATCAGAAAATCCGAAAAGAGAAATAATACGAAATATGAGAAATCCATTAAAATAATGTGTTATATCATGGTTTGAAGTCGAATTTAAGCCGTAAAATTGAAAATGCTTGTCCTTGTATCCGATCGACGTCACAAAGTTTTAAAATATTTGGAGGAAATCAAATTATTGAAATGTGCATGCATCAAAATCTTTTGTAGGAAGTCATAAGGAGTGTTTTAATACTAAAAACGTATCTAGCCATTAATATTCTCGATGGGCGTGTCTCGAGTCGTAATTAAATAGATTTTGTAAATTTGTGTCCGATCGTACATTTGATCAATCATACAGAGCCTAGCTTTAATGAATGGATACGTTTTATGTATTCACGACGCGTACAAATTTGCAAAAGACCACACACCAAAAACAACAAGCAAAATTTCAAACACGACGCACGCTCTGAATAAAATTATTTGGTTCGCTCATAAATACTCGATATAAATAACATCGAGTTATTGCGTTTTTGGCCTCGAATTTTGTTAATTTAACTTGCGTTCTTCCGTTTCAGTGGTTCGCAGGGTAGCCTGTGCAATGGCGCTTCCGCGGTGTCCATCAAACCGACGGGGGCCCTGCGCAAGGTCCCCAACAACAGCCCGAATAATCACAAGAGGCCGATGATATCTCTCACACATCTGCCCAAGCGGCCCCCTGTCGACATACAATTTTTGGATCTGTCTTATTCGGTGTCGGAGGGACGAAAGCGCGGCTACAAGACAATCCTGAAATGCGTGAACGGAAAGTTCCGGTCGAGCGAGCTGACCGCGATCATGGGACCATCTGGCGCCGGAAAGAGCACCCTAATGAATATTTTAGCCGGATATAGGTAAGTGTTATTGCGTATATGGAATCCTGTCTAGGTTTTTCGGTGTTTCCATATATCAATAATAATTTTTTGTAAGAAATCCTGCAACAAGTGACCGTCCAATTTTACAAAAATAATCCATCAGGTATATATCGCAGTCCCTATCATGATGCGCCCCTATAATGTCTTCTCATATTTTTTTCCAACAGCAGGAAAATTACCAATGGCTTTCACCCTTATGGATACTAATCGCATAGATCAACCCTTCGCTGCCGCATCTGCACCAATTAATCTCAATATACATTATCTAAGTTCCTCTACTTCACCTACCCCTTACTCAATTATTTCTTTGAAAACCAAAGCTATTTTAGGCAATAATACTTATCCTGTAAGTGACGAATTATAATTATAGTATTCTTTTCTTTCAGGACATCGAATCTCAACGGATCAGTATTAATAAACGGTAAGGAGCGCAGTCTGCGCAGGTTTCGAAAAATGTCGTGTTACATAATGCAGGACGACTGCCTGACGCCCCATCTGACGGTGAAGGAGGCGATGACGGTCGCGGCGAATCTCAAGATCGGCAAGGATCTCACCAAGACCGACAAGAAGGTCGTCATTGACGAAATCATGGAAACGTTGGGTCTGCACGACTGCAAGAACACCATGACGATAAGCTTGTCCGGTGGGCAAAGAAAGCGGCTGTCGATAGCCCTCGAATTGGTCAATAATCCACCGGTGATGTTCTTCGACGAGCCCACCAGCGGTCTGGACAGTTCGTCGTGTTTTCAGTGTCTTTCGTTGCTGAAGTCGCTGGCGAGAGGTGGTAGGACTGTCATTTGTACGATACACCAGCCTTCCGCCAGACTGTTCGAGATGTTCGACCACCTGTATATGCTGACTGAAGGACAATGCATATATAGGGGACAGGTGCCCGGGCTGGTGCCGTTTCTGTCGTCGATGGGATTGGACTGCCCGAGTTATCACAATCCGGCAGATTATGGTAAGCATGTTTATTTTTACATCTAAGTGATGTTGCTGAAGATATCCTTAGTGAAGTACAATTGACAATTGATGATAATATTTTGAGAATAATACATCAATGAGGACGAATTCATTAAAGTTCATAATTGAGAACAAAATGCATCTTTAATTTACTTGACTTACAACTTTTAATTGTTTCGGAATTAATAAAATATTTATTTGTTTCAAATTGAAATTCCAATTAGCATATGACATATTTCAAACTGTACTATTAGTATTACTATTAATAAATAGGTACGTTTTCCCATAATTATTTTTTATTCACGCTAAATAAGTACACACGTACATGTGCGGAAAGTGTCTTGCTGTGGAAAATTTTTTTCTATCCAGAGACACTAATGTTGATGTTGGTAACAATACTACGAAAATAATAGGCTACTAAAATACTCGAACGCTTTTTAATTCTGCAATAGATTATGTTATAGACACGAAATAAAATCAATATAATGTACGTATGTCTACGCAGTTACGAAAGGATAATGATTCCCAGACATCGTCGATTTGGAAGCCAAAAAGTTTTTTACTTAGATGCTCCTACGTGGTCCAATTGAAGTGTTTTGATCAGTCTGGCGAAAGTTAGTTCGAGAAAATTTCCAGTACAGTAATGAAACGACTGTCTATTCAACCCACGTGTCTGGAGAATTACGTACTCGCAAACAAGTGGAATAAAAACGACCGAAGTTAACTTAGCACAAGCACAGTGACTCCTACTTACAGATCAATTTATGTATGGTCATAAAAAATATCGTGACAAACACATTTATTCATCTGGCTCCTGGGTACTTCTGAATCGTAGACGACCTATCGATATGTAATAAATTTGAATAAAAGCAAATCAAATATAAAATGCGCAAATGTGTGTTCATTGTAAGTTTTTCAATTATTTGCGTTTCAAATTGTACAATTGTTCCATTTTATAATAACCCAAACAAGTTATTCTTACTTATTCCATGTTCGTTGGAGAGTGTCCTCATGGATTATTCGGAGGTAGTCGCGGAATTTCCCAACGGGTACATTTGTTGTTTTTCAGTGCTTTTCATTTGCATTCCTAAACAATTTTTTATCATCGCATATTTGTTTGTAAGTATTTGTGGGTTTATGTTGTTTTATGTTTTAATACCCTCGTGTTTGTCATTAGATTCTAAAAAATCTAATTAACTTTTTATATACGTTATATTATTAATGCAACACATTGCGTCCTCACAACAACGTATAACATATGTGCAATTTTTTTTTAACTTCACAATTCGGTGACAAATACAATATGTGCTGATACTTTAGTGCAGTCAAAAACTTTGCGTTAGTGAATTTCAAAAGACAGAATTACCACGACTGCTCATCCAATCATTGGGTGGGAGTAAATTACAAATAGTTTATTCAAGACTATGAACGTTAGTCCCCTGCGGTGAACTTTATCTGTCGAGTAACCAAAAGTAACCAAAATTGTCTTATTTCGCGAATTTCTTAAGCAAAATCTGAACCCCCACTTTAACTGCACTTAACAAGTAATAGTATATTATTTAACGAGCGCAAACGTAGAGTTACCAGATTCGTTACGTAAGTAACGAGACGCAGACGACGTGAAAAGTAAAAATTATGTGGTGACATGATAATGGCTTATTATATGGAATTATGAGTAATATATAATGTAATTATAAAATTATATATATATAATGGCTGTAATTAATTCTATTAGTAATTGGTAATGAATATCATAATTATTTAATGGTCGTACGTAAATTACTATTAGAAATCATTGGTTTAAACTATAGAAAAATATGTTAATTTCTAAGCAATTTTAAGCAAGGTTCTTTGCAAATAAATTATTATATAACATAAAACAATCGATAAAAGTTTCATCGTGTTTAAATTTGGCCGATGTCTCTACTCTTATTTACGAAACTATCGAATACACAGATAATATATTTTGGTTGTGTATACATACAAGTTATTGATTCGGTGCCAAGAACAGAAATTTCATCATTGCAATCCGAGCATTCCTTCCGAGCGATAATTTAAATTCCCTTTTCTACTGGAAATTGTATAAATAATTTCGCTTAAGAAACTTTTATGAAAGTTTTAAATTTATACAAATTGTTATTGGAAATTATTGCTATCAGGTCCATTGATAATAACTGTAAAATAAAAATATTAAAATAAATTTCTCATGGTGTGATAGCTCTCTAACACTTCATCATTTTGAGTTCTTTATAAGACTGCACATTGGTGTTAACTTTAGATTAAGTTTCCTATTAAGATATGAAAGCAATCAAAAAGCAATAAAAATTGAGCCATTGAGCAAATTAGTACACAACATAAGCCTATAGAACTTGGGCTTTTTAATTTCTTCCATTGTTTCCGATCCTTCACATATCTTCGTCAATCCATTTAGATCAAGCGCAGATCTTCAATGATATCATCATATCTTCTTTTTTGACTTTTCCATCCTAAACTCGTTTGATCACATGGTATGTAGGCCTTGTTCACCCACTCTTGTCACATGACTTAACAATCTAACCAATCATGCCCTAATTCTTCTCGATTTATCATTTTGCGCCAGAAGATACCACTGAATATTTTTCGTAACACCCTCTCTCTGAAATTTCAAATCTCGCGCAAAGCTCTCCGTGCACGGTCCAAATTTTTATTTGTACTTCCCCGTCCATGTCCGTTATAACCGTCCCCAAGTTATCTTGGGGACGGTCACCTAAAACGGTCACCTAAAACACCATCTTCGTCCCCATGGACTCGATTTCATTTCTCATTTCCATTTTCGTAAATTTTTCATTCTCCCGTTTCGCTTTTACATCAACCATTCCAGTTATCCCCACCATTACAAATCTAATCGTTGACATTACAATATATCGCCCTGTCTCATTTTCAGTAATGGAAGTTGCGTGCGGGGAACACGGAGACTACGTCCAAAAACTGGTGGTGGCGGTGAATTCCGGCAGATGTAACAACTACGTCCAAAAAACGCCCGAATCCAACGGCAACGGCGTACCAAACGTCATCTCCAAGGACCCGACGGCGCCGACTACCAAGACGACACCAGCCATGACGCCGAACGGCGTCAACGCTCACCCCCCGAACGCCAACGCCACATGCACGACGTCTCTGTTGGACTCGTCCGAAAATCTTCCCGTGTCCGACACGGCGTCCTTCCCCACATCCTCGCTGCTCCAATTCTGGATACTGCTGAAGCGAACCGTGTTCACGATACTGAGGGACCAGACGCTGACCCGTATGCGTCTCATCTCTCACTTCATTATCGGGATCCTGCTCGGGTTGATCTACTACAATATAGGGAACGACGCGGCGAAGGTGATGAGCAACGCTGGCTGTATATTTTTCACGGTTATGTTCACGATGTTCTCGGCGATGATGCCCACCATATTGACTTGTAAGTATTAAGAAGCGTTTTATGGTCATTCGTAGTTCATGCCCATATTTGTATTGAAATCTTAGCCACCATCCCTTTCCCTTTATTAAATTTTTGTAAAATTTCAGCAGTATTGCTCAATTGGTGGTAATGGAAAACTTAGATTATCCCAAAAAAAAGTTAAATTATTATAAATAAAAAGATGAAAGTTTGCTATCATCGTTTGTATAGCAAATTTTTTTTAATATTAATTTGGAAGACTATGTTTGATTGATTGTAAAACGAACTTATTTTGTAGTTCCACTGGAGATGTCCGTTTTTATAAGGGAACACCTCAACTGCTGGTATTCAGTTAAAGCCTACTATCTTGCCAAAACTTTAGCGGACATTCCATTTCAGGTGGGTTATATCAAACAGACATTTGATGGACGAAAAATATTTTTATGAACGCCTTTTCCAGATCATACTCACCGCTAGTTTTATCCTGGGCGTGTATTTCTTAACATCGCAACCGATGGACGCCGTCAGGTTTGGAATGGTCTTGGGTGTAGGTGTCTTAACGGCCTTGGTGTCACAGAGCTTTGGACTACTAATAGGTGCAGCATTTAATATAGAGGTTCGTAAATTCGAGAACTTTTCATATGGTTACAATTATGTTACTTTAAATGGTCCTGTACATATTTATTCTTTCAAGAAAATATTTCCCATGGTATTTTTGGAACTAAGCAAGAAATCAAAATGAATTTTATTGCATTTTGTTTGTTTTTGTCGTAGCAAGTCAATCAGATGTGTATGTTCGACTTTATATTCAATTGCATTTGTAATTTTGATTTACACGACCCCTTTTATTTATTTTCGATTTCTGTCATACGAAGTTGCAAAAAATCAATGACAGTGTCTTTAATTATGTACATAAATAAATAACAGTTGTTATATGTTCCAGGCTGGTGTGTTTCTTGGCCCAATAACGACGATACCCATGGTCCTGTTCTCCGGCTTTTTCGCAAACCTGGACGACATCCCGCCGTACCTCAGCTGGCTATCATACGTCACGTACGTCCGATACAGTTTCGAAGGAACGATGATAGCGATCTACGGACTGGACAGGGATAAGTTGCTGTGCAACGACTTGTACTGCCATTTCAAATATCCGAAGACATTCTTGGCTCAAATGTCCATGAAAGACGACATAAACACTTACTTAATCGACGTCGGGGCTCTGGCGGGTTTTTTCGTCATCGTGAGAGTGTTCGCCTACTTTCTCCTGAGGGTCAAACTTTTCGCGAACCGCTAGGGGCGTCGGGCGTTTCTTCTAGTTTCTATTGATATATTTATTGTGATAGTTGTTCTTAGGCATTAGCGTTTTTAATATTTTTTATCACCGATACCTACTCAATATTTTTATATGTATATTGTGAACTCCTGTTTATCTACGACGGCAATATTTAATGTGTGTTTGTTTTTTTATTTCGTTTTGAATGTGGACGTTTCGTACTTCAATTTTTACGTTGAGCACAATTTTTATATTCTGATGCTCATAGTTACCCACTAGCATAAACACAAATGTAATGGATACATTAATAAATTTTTATATGAATTATACTTCACGTGGCGAGTTTAATTTGCAAATTTCATTTGAATCGGGAGAGAACAGATATTCAAATTATGGGCAGCAATTATCTGCAATTTTTAGTAAAATCATAAAAAAATATCATGTAACTTTCAACATAGATGCAAGACAAATGGAATCTGAGAGACATAACAGTGGTGTTTTTCAAAATACGTTCAACGTGCATTCTTTTATAATGTACTTCATTGTGTTGATAGTTTTTAATTTCAACAATAACTTTTTCTTTCAACTCGTATTCTGAATAGTGGCAACCAACTATAACACAGCATCACAAAAATGTGTCTCCCAGCACCTAAATACATGCAACGTACCACACTACAGTATCGAACACTGTAATATAATTAATTAAAAGTGATTTGTATCAATTATCAATATTTTCAACTTATATTCCGAATGATTATGAAAGTAAATTGCACATTCTTATTAATTTTGCCCTGCAGTCGAATTGATTCTTCACTAATTGACTATCAGTGGATTTGCAACATTTTTTAATTCTTCTCGATTTTTTTTTTAATTCTTCAACAGGAAGCTATGATGTGTAAGGAAGTATTTGCAATGTTCCACAGTTATATTATCATATTTGTTTAAAATTCGCTTATCTAGAAAATTAGTAGTAAAATTAATTGATAAACTTGCTTAAAATAAAATGGGCACCCATACGTGGTGGTTATGAATGAAACATCATATGTCACTTTTTGACAGACATATGTAGAGTAATTGTGACACAAATGGCCGGTATCAAAAACCTTGGAAAACGACTGTTGATGAGCAACAACAGGGGATAACACATGAACAAGTTTTGTACACTTTGGAGTTGATGAACTCCCCATCAAGGAGGTGTAGGGAATGTAAATAATTGTTGTAAGGTCGTGTTGAGTTTGCAAAACAATATCTAAACTGGAGCGTGGATCAGTAGAATTCTTTTTTGTTGAACGAGTCAATATTTTTGCTATTTGGAAGCTATGTACGACCTGCCTAACGGTTTAACTCGCGCTACCAAATTCCACTGGCAAACTTGGTGAAGGTACAGTGATGGTGTAAGATTACTTCAGGTTCAGGCTCATGGGGTTGACCCAGCCAGTTACCCTAATTTGGCCAAAAAGGCCAAAAAATTACAAAATTACAAGGTGTGTGGAAGCTGTCATCAAGACCAAGGGCTTTGCATAAAAGTATTTTATTTAAGGCATTTTTCATGAATAACTTTTCTATTACTTTTGTAAATAAATTTGGCAGTTTGGGTATTTTTCTTTTTGTTATCCTTTGTTTAAAAAATTAATAACCGTCTGTATAAAACAAGCTTTACGAGATGGCTATTTTTAAAGAAAACCCATAAACTAACTATAAATGTACGTTACTTCCAAATCGACTTTTCGAATCCCTCATCGGTCTAACATTGATTTTGACTTTTCACGATCATCCCTGTTGACCCAATTTTGTTTGTGTTCATCATCAAAGTTAAGTTTGTCGTTGGTATATATTTTATAAAATATATGTGAACGGCGATGAGTAATGCTCCAAAGCAACGATTCAAATAATTGTCGAAATATATAGTTTATTTTATACGAACGGATGTATCACGTCTCGAGCACACCTTGACATAATAGCGTCAGCAACGTCTACATTCTATGGGCGGATGTGCTTAGGTCAGAGACGCAGGCGCTCCTTATTCCCTGCAATTCGTCGTCATATCAGCGCAAATAACGTCAATTACTTCCATTTGCTGACGATCTTAAACTTCCATTGACCATTTTGAAAAGTGTGTCCGTACCCAGTCCAAAATTGATCGTTTGTGAATGGTGTATTGGTGACAAAGTTAAAATGTCTTTTTCGCGAGAGTTTCAGTTATCCACAAATATATTTTGAGTGGTGTCATTGTGGAAAAATTAATTGTGGAAAATTATAATTGTGATTGGGTTGGGTTAGATTGGATTAATTTGAGTTGGGAGTTAGTTTGGGTTGGAATGGGTTGGGTTAAGTTCGGTTAGGTTGGGTTAAGTTCGATTGGGTTGATTTGGATTAGGTTGGGTTGGGATGATTGGGTTAAATTTCTTTTTTTCTTCTACTATGAATTTTCCGCAAATCATTTTGAGTAGTGCAAGTTTGTTGTCTATCGCCTGACTCCCCAAAAAGCCAAAAAATTACAAAATTGCAAAGGGTGTGGAAGCTGTCATCAAGACCAAAGGCTTTGCATAAAAGTATTTTATTTAAGGCATTTTTCATGATTAACTTTTCTATTACTTTTGTAAATAATTTTCACAGTTTGAGTATTTTGTTTTTGTTTTTAATATTTTCAAACTTTAATGAATATCCTTTGTTTAAAAAATTAATAAACGTCTGTACAAAACAAGCTTTACGAAACCCATAAACTAACTATAAATGCACGTTAATTCCAAGTCGACTTTTCGAATCCCTCATCGGTCTAAAATTGATTTTGACTTTTCACGATCATCCCTGTTGATCCAATTTTGTTCGTGTTCATCATCAAAGTTAAATTTGTCGTTCGTATATATTTTATAAAATATACGTAAACGGCGATGAGTAATGCTCCAAAGCAACGATTCAAATAATTGTCGAAATATATAGTTTATTTTATACGAACGGATGTATCACGTGTCGAGCACACCTTGACATAATAGCGTCAGCAACGTCCACATTCTATGGGCGGATGTGCTTAGGTCAGAGACGCAGGCGCTCCTTATTCCCTGCAATTCGTCGTCATATCAGCGCAAATAACGTCAACTACTTCCATTTGCTGACGATCTTAAACTTCCATTGACCATTTTGAAAAGTGTGTCCGTATCCAGTCCAAAATTGATCGTTTGTGAATGGTGTATTGGTAACAAAGTTAAAATGTCTTTTTCGCGACAGTTTCAGTTATCCATAAATATATTTTGAGTGGTGTCATTGTGGAAAAATTAATTGTGGAAAATAATAATTGTGATTGGGTTGGGTTAGATTGGATTAATTTGAGTTGGGTTGGGTTAGTTTGGGTTGGAATAGGTTGGGTTAAGTTCGGTTAGGTTGGATTGGGTTGATTTGGATTAGGTTGGGTTGGGATGATTGGGTTAAATTTCTTTTTTCTTCTACGATTAATTTCCCGCAAATCATTTTGAGTAGTGCAAGTTTGTCATGGGGAAATTCCAAGAACGGTTTGGACCAGTTCGGCTATAAGTTAACATTTGTGGAAAATTTTCAATTACGATCTCGGAGGCGTAGAAAATTCTTGGAAACTTCAAGAATTTCACCAATGTGCTCACTTAGAAAACTGTATGTTACTTCCTGGTACATCTTTATGGTGGAATATGTAATTCTTAATTGGATAGCCAGATCCGGCGATAAATATTTATGGTTCAAAACTGATGATGTAATTGCTTACTAGATTTGATGTTCATGATGCGCATTCTCTTTTATCTCCTTTCTTGTGTATTGGCATTATTACTCCGATTTCCCAGTTCCGCAGTATTCGGTGTTCTCTGCGAATTTTGTTAATTAGTTTTATTAGTACTTTCAAAGCCTTTGTTCCTAATTTCTTAATTATCTCTGCCATTATGTCATCATGTCTTTTGCACTCTTTAATCTTTTTAGAGCCTCCATCACCTCGTCTTTTGTTACATCTTCCTCTTATTCGGTTATTACAATTTATGTTTGCTCCTTGCAGCTTTCTGGTTTCTTCCTCATCTTTGTTTTTAATAATTCTTCGAATTATTCTTTTCATGTTTTTATAATTTCTTCATGCTCTTCTAGTATTTTGCCCTCCTTATTTTTAATGTATTTTGTACCTTGTTTTTTCCTTTGTCGAAGTATTTTTAGTATTTTATAGAACAGTTTTGATTTCCTCTCTAATTTACTTCCAAATTCTCCCCATGCTTGTTGTTTAGCTTTTCACCATCATCTTAACTTTAGTTCTCTGTTCCTTGTAGCTACCGTACTTTCCATTATACCGATTTCTCAAACACTCCATCCATCTATATCTCTTAATTCTTGTTTCCATTTTAACATCTTCATTCCATCATCTTCTCTTTATTTTCGTCAGTTTTTAGTATCCCACACACCTGCTTAGCAAAAAAAATTAACAACGTCTCTTGTACATTTAGTCCATCCATTACCTCTTTCATATTATCGATCTCATTTGCAACACATTGTTTTAATTTGTTCTATGCTTAGGTGTTTTTTTTCCATATTTCCTGTTTATTATCACATAATCTGTTATTGATCTTTAGTTTCTGCTAATTATCTCTGCTGTAAACTTATGTATTCATTTATGTTCAAAAAATTTTACTTTTACTTTTACTCTTGTTTTTAAGTCGCCTAATATCATTCCCAAAAAGCATCTTTATTATCCATTGTATCGTCCTCATTGGGTCCATATACTACTATGATTGACGTTTTCATGTTCGTATGCGTATTTATGTCTATTTTATCATCCTTTCGAATCAAAGTTTGCAAATATGTTTTTATAAAGAGCTCATGAACGTTTCATATAGGAATTAACATCACGTCCTTTAGCCAAATTAATTGCCTTATAAGATGTGTAAATACCAGAGCTGTGAACCGGTAAATGTCCATTGTTCAACATATCCTTGAAGCAAACTGTTTGACCAAAGTGCGTTGCCGCACAATCAACACAACCATGCAGTTGACCGCCATAATTTCTTACATCCTAAACAACAACGCTAAATGTTTGTCCTCTGCTATTCTCAAGAAGGTCATTTATTAAGCAGTTTACTAGTTCTATAAGATTTAATAGCTGCTCAAGTTAACTTAAGATTCCAATGCCAAATTACCATAAAATTTTCTAGGACCAAGCTACGATGATCACGATCTTAAACTAAACTGGTCTAGCCTATTAAATCTATTAAATATATGTACTAATGCAACAAATTAAAGGATACTTTGTATTTCGTATCTGTCTTGGTGATACTTTAATAACATTACAAGACAAATCGCCCTTTCACAAAAATCAGTTACAATTAAAACAGCTTATACACCTGAAACTTTTTGATATATTAAGATACATTCTTTAGTTTATGGGGAAATATTTTTGAATTGTTAATTGTCGATGTTTTATTTAAAATTATGCCATATTTTTACATTATTTCCATTTTTTTCAAATTGATATCTTGACATTTTTAACAATAATGGGACTTTTGTAAATTTTTGTTAGATTGACATTTGTGAAAATTGTTTTGTAAAGTTTTTAAGTGCTCTGTTCTTTTCCACAATCTTGACAATTTTTCTTAACTTTTGCCTTTTAGACAAATACCAGCCTATATTGCTGGAGTGTCATATCATTAAAACTTCTCCTTTGTCTTTGTCATCCCTTCACGAACTCTTCGATTTAAATGACAGAATAAGTTAGAAAATCGTAAGAATCGTTAATATGTATATAATAAATATGTGTGACGGAGCTACCACATCGAAATAATCAATTGATTTATTTGTTTGTAGAAGAGTAAGCTCGCAAGATTTCGTGCCCAATGCTACCTTGTAATAACCCATCGATATGTTACCCCACACCACATTATTCGAAACGGCTCAAACCCCTGAATATGTGAAAAAACTAATAAAAAATGGCGTAGAGAACTAAATTGTCCAACGGAAACCCCTCTGTCTATTGTGGTTTAGAAGTGGGTGAAGTCCAAAGTCGAAAAATGTACCGTGAAATGCATTGAACGCGTCACATTTCTAGACTATAATAAATGGGGTCCCGTTAGGCAATGTTATTCTCAAATTTATGTTAGTCGTATTTAGTACCGTTAGCGCAGCGTATCGAAGAAACGTCGTGAAGCGCTTATTATTTAGTCTGCGTGAATCAGGTGGCTGCGTGTTTCATTCACGAATGCATTTAATTTGCATTTATTTCTATCAAAAATCGCGAGAACATCATCGAATCAACGAATCTAATCCATAGTATGGGGAAATATTTTGCATTTCGTTTCAAATTTATTTCAAAGTTACTAGAAGAGAAAGACAAGTGATTGAATTTAGAGGAACCTGATGGCCCTACATATTTTGACAATAGAATGTTATGTTATCGCGATTCTCCTTGTTCATTGGTTAAAATCGATCGTTTACAAGTTCTAGACCAAATATGTGACAGACACAAAATACCTTATCCCAGTTGTTTTATGCGTTAACGCGATTTCTGCAGTGGAAGATCAATTTTGTTATCTATAAGAAAATCTGTGCTAGGGCACTGTGTTACACCCATTATATTGACATCTTTGTCACGTTCTTGAAATTTTTAACAATAATGGGACTTTTGGAAATGTTTGCTAGATAGACATTTGTGAAATTTCTAAGAGTTTGTAAAGTTTTTAGGTGATTTTAGGTTGGGTTTGGTTGGATTGGGTTGGCTCTGTTTTCTTTTCCACAATCTTGAAAATTTTTCTTAACTTTTGCCTTTCAGACAAATGACATTTAATCAATCCCAACATTTTGTAATTTTTCAATTGTTAATTGTCGATGTTTTATTTCAAATTATGCCATATGTTTACATTATTTCCAATGTTTTACATTGATATCTTGACATTTTTAAAATTAATGGCATTTTTGGAAATTTTTGCTACATAGACATTTGTGAAATTTTTCATATTTTGTAAAGTTTATTAAGTGCTTTTGGGTTGGGTTGGGTTGGATTGGGTTGGCTCTGCGTAAAAAGGCGTTAGACTAGAGAACGGCAAAAGCAAAGCAAAGAAAAGCAATCTGAGGTTACTATTCAGAGACAATATAATGTGATTTCTTTAAATCTGACCTTAAAACGGAGCTGAGCATAGACCATGACTTAAAAAAAACATACAATATAAGCAAGTTATGGAGGAGAACCTCAAAAATTTTATTATTATTTAAAAAAAATACTTTAACATAATTTTCATTAGAATGGGTACTAGCAATATTTAACATAATTGTTTTCCTCGACAATTTTTTTCGAACATAAACATTCACCCAAAAATATCCCACAATTGATTCAAAAAAATTTATTCTCTTAATTAAAATTGCCGCGTACAAAATATTATAACAGAATGGAAACTTTAGTTCTTCGGCTCGTACAAACACACAACCAGTAACGCAACGAACCGGTTTCATTTTATTACCATCCACCGTCCACCAAATACCAAAAAGTAAACATTTTCACAACGTTCTCACTTTTTACTTCTGTCACCGCAAAACTTTCTCCGTAATCTGCCAGCTTCTGAAACTCGGCAAAATTGACGCAATTGGACTTTAAGTTCACCAATCGTTATCACCGAAGGAAAAAAAAAATAAATGTTAAACGTCGCGGTCGCCTCGGTTGCGGAAAATAACATCCAAGTAGGTCAAAGATCTCTTGAGTCGCGGCGAGAGCACGTCTTCACGAAGTGTTATTAACAAACGGCCGACATGGACCTGCTATACCTTTTCAACAATAATCGGTAAGTTGTGGCAAAGCATTTTAATTTCCGTTGAAATTGTACAATCGGATGCAATTTGTTTGTTTCTTAATTACCTAATTTCGTATCACGGTTCGATCGCTCGAGAAATGAAAGTTTCCGTTTCGCTCGGATTAAAAACGTTCGCGATATGATTATTGTCGTGCGGATATACGTTGCGCAGTTGGCATCGATTAATTTTGTGATTTATCCAGTTCAAAGTTTATCTTTGGGAACGTTTACGTGCGCTATCCGAATTCGATTTGTTTACGTATTTTGGAATATTTATTGAATGCACGAATAAATCTAAAACGACCGGTTATTTACGACTTGTATATGCAAATCGTAAACAAAATCACAAATAACATTAAAGTACATTCCAACTTTACGTATTGAAACGTAGATGGTGTCACGGACATGTATTGCATAGGGAAATAATATGTGTGGTTGTTATCCTCCACTGGAGACTTAAAATGTCCTAGTAACCACTGGTCAAGGAAATAAATATACATTTTTGAAAAAACGTGGAAAAGATTGCAGTGTCCATGTCATTCTTTTATTTTTCATGGCATCTCCACAAAAAATTCAAAGATATAATTTTAACAAAATGATAAAATTAATGAGATACTAATTTGGTATAACCGGACCACTTAAAAAAAAACTTCTTAACCATCGCAATTCCTTCAAAAGACTCTCATATATTGCAATCGTAACTCAAATCTTTCACTTTCATGTTACTTTGTTGCGAAAACAACCGTGCGTCGTCAATATTTAACTTATTTAATCACCTGTTATGTAGTCACATACTGATTAGCACAATATAAACCTCGTTTAATACAAACGAATGAATCTATCGTCTTGTTGTAATTGTTAAGAAAACATATGGTGGTGCCTTAATGAATCTAATAAAGTTATGTTCATTTAGATGTTATTAGATACAAGTAGAAATATTTAATCAGTAGCATCCTTTTGACTTCAATGGACAAATTTCCATCAGAATTTATCAAAAATTTCTGCAGAGTCAAATAAAACCCCCACAACAACATCGTGTCCGTGGTTGTGTACAGAGGAGCTTATTTGATCGGATTCCTTAATTTTTTATGTAACAAATACACCACCCAGTTATATTTCTGGTAGGTGTTTTTTTTTGTAAGAATTTAATGCCAATTTCCCGCCTGGTAGGATAATTCATTCAACATTCCTTGAGTGCCGTCCATGAATTTAAAGTGGTGTACATATTTGGTTTTTAATTCAATTAAACCGCATTTAAGAAGAATTATTTTTTAAGCCAAATTGTGTCCATCTTACGACAAACATACGGTACCTAATTCTGTTGTTGGATTTGATTAAAGTAAAAATTTTACGCGATAAACAGGACACTGCAATTTATCGATGTTCGAGTTCGATTCAGCATTAATCGAACCATCATTATCTCGTAAAAATAGAATTCGACAAGTCGAGCTGTATACGTTTGAGCAAAGGTCCATGATTTACGTACGACGAGCGGCGCACGCGCCTCCTCGTCCGCATATATACACAAAGCCAAATCGAATGAAGTAGATTTGTTATTGTGGAAGCCTGGCACATGGATATCGTCCGCCGACCCGACGACGAATATTGTTTTTAAAGAGTGACATGTGTTCGCGTGCATGAACTTGACGTACCCGCGCAATTAAAATTCGTTCACAATCGCCCCCGACTCACGTTCAACCAAAATGGCAACTGACAGTCTGCTTTTGCAAACCAGGAATCAATCCGAGGTGAAGGTGCAAATCACACACAGCCAACAGAAGACGCTGACGCATCTTCCGCAAAGGCCGAAAGTGAGCTTGGCTTTCGAACAATTGGTCTACACCGTCCAGCAGGGTAAAAGTGAGTACGCACATTTTTATCGTTATCTCCCGATTGCGCTTTAAATAGGCGCGCCAAACTGGCGTTCAATTCCATTGTCATCGTGTAAACGGGTCGCAGTCGCTATTGTCTTCGTATTTAAATTTAAATTAAAAATTCATAAAATTCGTCGACGAGCGCGATTTAATATCGTAATTTGTTTTCGACTCGTTCGTCCAATTAATGTCGCTTAATTAGATGCAGCAATTTACGTCCGATCTAATCGGCGAAATGGCCATGATTCGAAATCAATTTTCCTGCGTAAATATGTGCCGCCGTGGAAAGATTAGACGTTCGTGACGCCCCAAGGACGCTGCATCGATTTTTAAACGACATGAAATCCGAATTTTTAATCGCGGACGTTAATCAGTGAGTAACGCAATTGAACTTTGCGCCTTTTGTGTGCACGTGTTGAGGACGAACGCAAGAGATATTGAGATCCCATTTCCTTTTCCCATGGGCATTCGGGGTAACCCACTTTAACTTGTACGTTCACCTCCATTTTCTAGTTTTACAGCATAAAAGACTTACGTTAGGAGAGATTAGAAAGGATGTAATGGTCGCTCAAATTATTACGCATTAGAAATTTAATTGCCTGGATGAGACGAACAAAATTGCTTCAAATGTATTTCCGTGTGTTTATTTCATTTTAGTACGTAGAATAATACACATTTGGAAAATAAATGAAAATAAATAGTAATTTCATTGTTTTTTTAATAGCCATCTTCATATCATTAAATGATTATCTACGATATTATCTGTGCATAATCTAAGACAATGAAACCAACCGAGAATCAAGAAAAACACATAAATATTAATATTATTATTAAGGGGTTATTCCTTGGCCTATTCTAAGAATATTTTGTCCTAAGATGATTTCTGAAAAACCCCTTTCTTTCGAAGATAAAGGTGAACAAAATTTGCGACAGCAACAACATTTTATTATCAAGAAGTACATGTTCGAAATGAATTCGTCCAGCCCAGATACAAGGATTCAATCTTCTCATCAACTGCCGAACTCTTTCAAAGACGCCAGGGTTGTTTTTAATTGAGTTACACCCAGCAATTCGTCTAAACTCTCTATGGGGTAGCGTAAACTAATGATTTCAGAGACCCCCATAAGAAATAATCCAGGGGGTTTATGTCAGAGGATCGAGCAGACCATGCGTGTGGCCCGAATCGTCCAATCCAGCGATCTGCGTATTTTGCTGTTAAAAAATCACGACCAACCAAACTGAAATGTGCTGGTGCACCATCGTGCATAAACCACATTGCATTTTTTGTCGCCAATGGTACATCCGGCAGAAACTCGGGCAGTGTTCCTTCCAAAAAGTTGCGATACATCTTGCCACCCACCCACAATTCCAACCGAAATATTCAATGAGAACTGATGTTGAAATCGATCTTCACATACCTCATGCGGACTTTCATCTGCCCACACATGGTTATGAAAATTCCTTATTGCATTTCTTGAGAAACTGGCTTCATTGAATTGAGGATTCGAACTAATGTTTGCAAAAGCCATTGGTATTACGCAATACATGGACGATAATCAGCGGGTAGTAGTGGCTAAACACGTTGAATGTGGTATGGATACAACAAATTGCTCTTAAGAATTTTCCAAACTGTCCAAATACCATTCAAAGTATTGGCAATTTATCGCGTAGAAGTACTTGGATCTTCCTCTGTCATATCCAGCACGTTCTATTCCAGTTGTACCGTTCTTACTGTCATTAATCTCCCTGGTCCTCCATTTCGTTTCAATGTGCCTGTTTCACGAAGACGTCGATGAATGTTTTCGAAGATTTTTCGGTCGGGGATATTACAGCCAGGAAACCGTACAATCGTCTAGCTTGTAATGAATTGCCATCAGCAAGTCCATACATGAAATGCGTGTCAGTCATCTCGACGTTCGTGTACATGGCGTACGTCATAGTTTTATTTACGTTAATGATTTCAACAAATATCGAATATGGTTGTCGCAAATTTTGTTGTTGTATCTTCGAAACAAGGGGGTTTTTCAGAAATCATCTCAGGATAAAATATACTTAGAATAGGCAAAGGAATGACCCCTTGAATTTTTGCTGCATGTTTATCTAACAATGTGTATATAATTTAAAGTTGGATTAAAAATCGCCACTTAGGTTTGAATTAAAAAAAACAGAGCCCCACGTTGGGCGCGCCAATTTAATGTGATAAGATCATAGTTTGGTTAAAAGAAAAGGAGCGAATGATTTAAAGAAATAAAATAGACTTTATTTTTTGGAAATACTTTGGAAACAATTTTAACAGTTTTACAATCAAACAAATGTTTTTTAGTCTTTTAGTAAATCTCTGAGTTTTTTTTTCTTTGATTCTAAACGTGTGATGAATGACAATTGAATACGCCACTCTGCGATTTTAGAAAGTCTTTGTGCATAATTAACAATAAAACTTGCAGTTTGCAAATCGATTTCCTTTTCGATGCACACAACTTAATAGCTGGTTTCCTCGTTGCCTACGATTACGAATTGTTTATTTAAAATTTCAATATGAAAATGAGAAATCCGGAAAATATGATAATTTTAAAATCCTTTAAAATATTTCTCAACCTAATCGAATCCAACTAAACCTCATAATTTAAAAATAAATAAAATTAAAAAAAAATTAAACCATTAAAAATAAAATAGATAAGGACAAAAATGTGAAAAGGGAAATTACAGAAGAACTGCAAGAACGTAACGAAATAAATTATAACAATTTTTTTATTCTAATTTACATCTTGATTTCATTTACGAACAATTAAATAAACGTCAATTATTTTCGTCGATTGCATTATATATGAATTTTATTCAAATACATTTCATTTGCTTTTTTTAGTTGGTTATAAAGTGTGTTGGTTTGATTTTAAATAATTTTTTTTATTAATTTACACTTTTTTAAATTTGTTAATTTGCTAGTCCAGTTTCATTAAATTACAATTGACTTTCGTGGTTTACACACCAAGTGCACTTTAACTAAAATGAACAAAGCAAACAAAAACTATAGAAAGAAAAATAAAAACAAATGGAAATTACAATCAAACAACAAAGAACGCTGAAAACCACTATAACTTTTATCTTTGATTTTATTTTCCTTTCAGGCTTCCTTCCCTCTACTTAATTGTTTTCCATCGCTCTGTCAACTGTCATACATTTTTTATTTTAAAAGTTTTATGTAAGTATTGATTTGGGCAGGATTATGTTGGGTTGGGTTGGGTTTGGTTGGGTTGGTTCATGTTTAATTTTTAATTTTCACATTTCATTTACTTTATTTGACTTGGGGTGGTTAATTTTTAATCATTTTTAAAACTACCCGGTTTTTTTGCTTTCATTTTGATTTAGTTAATAATGTTCAGTGCAGTACTTTGTTCATACATTAGACTTCGCTTTTTAAAACCTCACCCTGAATTGTTATTTTTACAAAAATTTAGTGCGTTTTTATGAAACGTCGAAATGCGAATTTCCATAAACAAACTTTCCATCTCGAATCAAAAAGCAATTTTATATGCAAATATGTAACAATCGGTTAGTTTGACTTGGAAAGCTCAATATAACTAAACACCGCGTAAGACATAAAATCAACAAATTAACCCCCATTTACCTTTTAGAGTCTTTTGCCGTCAGTAAACAATTAATCAACGATTATCTAACTAGTGAATTTTGCTCGTTATATGTTATGTAACTAAACAACGTTGTTATCCTTCCTTCACTCTTCCTCAACCCACTTCTACTTCATTTATGAACAGAGATGTTATATATTTTTTTATATGTATCATGAGAATTTATGTTTGATTTACTACCTCGCTTTTCGAAAGATTTCTTCGCACATACCGTGCCTTCAATTAAATTCCTCATTAAAGTAAGCTGTGTTTTGAAGAGAAAGGAGTTGTAAGTAACTGTCAGTTATTTTACTAAAAAACACATTTTTAATTAAATAATTGAACAGCTATCAGTGCTACAAACCTTAGGAGTAAAACCAATGACATCATAGCCCACTTTGATGATGAATTTGGGGCACATTACAAAGCTTATTACCTCCCTTTGCCTTAGCATACATGTGCACTTAGTTTAAAGAAACATTTTCTATATTAATTAAAATTTATTCGACTTATAACGGCAACAGCTTTTGTACTCTAATGAGAACATTTTTACAGATAAACTTAAATTCTTTACTTAAACTGTCAACATTTTTAAATGTGGCGTGCACTTGAGATCCTAATTATTTTTATATATTTTATATTTTTATGAAAAATAGTTGTCGACTACTATATTCGTAGTTCGCTTGCGAATTGAATATTCAACTACATATTATTGACTTAACATGAGATTCGCATTAGTTTTTTTTTAATTTTTAATTGTCTATGAAATATATAAGGAGCCTGCGATTTTAAACCGGTTTCCTTGATTTACTGCAGTTGACACGTGATGTTCGAGTGCAATTTTCTATTGTTTCAACACCGTAATGAATGCGTGACAATGCGCTACCGATTGTTAATTGTTTTATAATTACATCTCCTGAAATTAATTATTACAGTTCTAAAAAACAATTACAATTTTACGTCACAAGACGCACACAGCTTAGAGAAAACGGTTTTACGTCGTTCAGAAACACCTTGGCAGAGGTTACGGGGCCAATTCATTTATGCCTGGGGGCGGGGTCCCGTGGGAGCACTAAGCGAAGATTAACAATCAATTTGTCACCAGTGCACATCGTGCTCGTTGTTATCTTTTTCGACGCACATTGTTCGTAGATACGTTTATCTTATTTTAATTCTTCATGTTTTTCCATTCAATATTTCATCGTTTTGTTGTTTTTGGTTTCCTTATTTTTGGTAATTTCATTCTTCAGTTGGTTTTGTTGTTATTTGATCTCGTCTTGTTTGATCATTTGTAGTTCTTTGTTTTGCAATGGAGTAGTATCGATATAATTTTTTCTGAATCTGAAAAGGTTATTCCTGTTGATAAGGTATGTGTGAACGTATCTTTGCTGGGAACTTTTTAAGGACGTAAGCAAGCAAATGAAAATTGTAGTTAAAATAAGTGGATGAAATCTTAGTAAATCGAAGTTTTTGGGTTGGGTTTAGTTGGGTTGGGTTGGGTTGGGTATGACAGGAGTGCCCCAAAACTCAATACTGGTAATGTTTAGTTTGAATTAGTTAGAATTTGTTGCTTTATAATCTTCTCACAAAAAATATTATCTGTAGCCCCCATAAATTCATATTGGATTAAAATTAAGTAGATCTTTTCAAGCATCCAACATGTTATTTTTCTAAAATTTTTGAGCATTTAAGTATTTTGTAAAAGATGCACAATTCTTAATTTAAATTTTGTAACATGTTTGAGATTTCGTTTGTATTGCATTTGTGGGTTGCATTGTACTTGTTTCGTACGTATACGCTTCGCTTATGTAATATTTTTTTCCTGGTCCTTTTTAATTCATCTTTTCATATTTCTTCATTTATTTTGCTTTATTTTCTGTGCCTTATCATATATGGCAATTGTTTGTTCTTGTTTTTTAATTGCTCTTCATATGTATGTTTGCTTCTTGTATCTTATCATCTCTGTTTGCATTCGTTTAATTTTTAATACCACAAGCAATTGTAGAAATGAACAAACAGGATGTGCGAGTTAACGTAAAATGCAAATGCAAATATTTTTTGAAACGCGCGTTTACTTTTCCACTAATTTAAAAAACGTATTTTTCATTCATTTACTCTTAAAGATATGCAGGTGATACGCGGATAAGCATAAACTTTAAAGTGCGGCGCAGCCAACTGTGAACTTTGATTTACTTTCTGTTAATAAAATGACGAGTGATAGCGATTGTTCCCACAGTAAAAAATTAATTCGATAATTCCCGATGAATCATTAGGTCGGCCATCTGAACTTGTGCATTAAGTACGTAATTATTTCGTAATTACGATTAGCAGATGTCCAAAGGTTCATTACAAGAAAGAAAAAAAAACGCAGCAAAACTTTTAATTGCTCCATGTAATAGGAAGTGAAATCCTCTCGCAGACCAACGGAAATATTGAACGCAACCTTTGACGAAATTCGTTATGTTCATAATTCAGCATCACCAAAGAAACCGCGAATTTCAATATTTCCAATATTTCTAATATTTTTTTACTAATTCCGTCTAAAATGGGCGAAAATTAATAGTCACGTATTCACTTCTTAATTACGCACGCGTTGTATATTTTCAATTATTAAAATTAAATTTGTTTTAACAAAACGTGTCTGTTAGATTTAAATATAGAAGGAGTATAAACACCGAACCTGTTTGACGTCTTTACAAGAGTGACGCAAGTGCGGATTATGGTATTCTTGACTAGAATACATATAAATTGTCCGCCGTGAATTGCCATTGATAATATGCAAATTGTGTAACTCGTATCAAGAAAATAAATTGTGGCACCGATCTAAAGTGCTAGATGATTACGCACTTGAAATTTAAGTTACGATTCCAACTTTCGCTTTTACGTTTTGGTGAAACTTAACGAAGATAAAGTAATGTTGAATTACCACTGGCAGGGTCGGAGCGAAAAAGTGCACGATTGGTTTTATAATTGCAATTAATATTCGTCCTGAAATTATATTTTTTATATTAATTATATTTTATATAAATATGAAATATCCAGTTTAGAACAAAATTTTTGAATGGGAGGTGTGTCAATGTATTTTATTTATTTTTTGTCGTATATTTCTATCATTTCTATTTATAAATGTTTTATTCCATAATCTATATAATGCAACAGCATTTTAGTTCGTTATTAATTAACAGTCCGATTAATCCCTTAAAGCCTTCAAGTGTTTCAGAATAATAAAATTTAATAGATCCATCAGTAAATTATTCGTGTGATGACAATAAATATGTTTCTCTTCCTTACAAACTTCCATTTATTTTTCGTGCACCGTTTGTGTAGTAATTTTGAATTTTCACTTATTTCTTACATATTTTTTTGGAAATATTTTATGGAAATAATGTGTCGACTTTCAGACAACAGGAGAATGAAAACCCATAAAATAAAATTATGGAAAGGTACAATACACTCACTCCAAGTTGGATCTTATCGCTCCAGCCTAACATCAAAATATTTTCCTCGACTGTTCATAGTTTCGTTTCCTCTCCAGAGAAATCTTCAAACTACTATTTTCCACCAAGTGTTCCGAGATAGTAAATTTATCATCTTCAATCTGGCACGTAGACGTAAATAACCTTCATTCAAAACATTTCCAATTCTAATCAGCGATATTGAATTTTTTATATATATATATTAGTATTTTTTTCATTTACTATTTTGAATCAAAATAAATTGTAAGCCACCACGACCACATATGATGGACCACATGTATAAAAACCTGCAGTCGTTCCATATGGATTACACATATCTATGAATAAATAAATGCATAATTAATTTCCAATGTCAACGGATCAAAACCGTACTGAATACTTTAATTTCTTTTATGCTTCGATTTTTTTGTATAAATTTATTCACTTCGTACATTGAAACCGTGTTAATAATCATTGTGATATTGGACATAAAGGGGAAATTAAAAATCAGAAAATGTGTGCTTGGCAATCTACAGGAAATGGTTCGATGTCAAAAATAAAATTACATACTTATGTAAATAGTTAATTGCGATGTATTCTCAATACCATTTGCATCCAAGGCTGCGCGTGTTAGTTTTATGATTTATATCAATATTGTGACCATAATGTACAGATCGTAGTTCGAGGCTTGCTGCGTTGACGTCCATATTAAAATTCAACAACCCCCATACAATTTCAGTCCACACCTGCCCTGTCAAATCTTATTTGCAGTCGATCCATTTCGTCCGTTACTAGCATTGGAAACGTACAGTGAAATATATTTAATCAATCGATATCGCTTCTATTTATTACACAATCGTATCATTTTGGGGCATTGTTTCTAACCAAATCGGTTCGGAGCGATATTGAAAACGCGATAACCTTGCACTATTATCTGAGTTATCTGTAAATCTCGACTATGTGCACTTTGTTTCTCGTTACGAACGTCGATTGTACTATTTTTACTTTTTCTATCACAATCAAATACGACATTTTTGTTACATCGGAACGCCAAGGTTGGATTTACACTAAAAACTTTACTGTACGTGACTTATTGATGAATTATTATTATCATCGGGAGCATTTTTGCTTGAGATAGTGAAATTAATATTCACATGATGAAACTAATATTTTTGTTCGGTTGCATTTTTATTTCGATTACAATGGCTGCACATGAAAATATAAAGAGCACATTTTACAATACAGGCAATACGATACATGGATTTACTTACAGGTGCCAGCCTGATCCCACGCTAGCTATCCTTTCATTGTCTCACTACTGTTGACTTGTCATGGTTATCAGATCAGATCTGTGCGCATGCTAATGTACCTGAAATTGTGTACTTGATGTACTCGTCGCTCTCCCGTGGAGTCATAGGAGAGTCAGTGGGTGTTAGTCTGCCTTCTGGACAAACAACATTGTTCACCAACTACTTCGGGGACAGGTTGAGGCTCGCCGATAAGTACGGCAGTTATTGATCCATCATGAACAATAGCAACTATTCAATTCTGAATAAAAAATCAGCCTATCTCCACGCCACAATGGGGGCTCAAATTGCTACAGACACCCTAAAAGTGACTGACTCACAACAATGCATGTAACAATCAAATAGGTACAACAGATAGTCAATACTATCGTACCAGCTCTCCATTTGCTATGATGTTGTTCGCCAAGATTTGCCTCAGCGTAATTCACTAAATCAGACAAATTAACTGCGCTCTTTTACACTACTATTTCTCACACGTGCATCGAACGGTTAAGTTCGCGTGTCATTAACAACTGCCCAAAACTAATGCACCTGCAACATGTGTTACAGTTTAGACCGACTGTCCTTCGAATCTTATTGTGTTAATAACATTTTGTTTATATACTTTTTTCATTTCAGCTCGAAAAACTATCCTGAAATCAGTGAGTGGCAAGCTTAGATCTGGAGAATTGACCGCCATAATGGGCCCCTCTGGGGCCGGAAAATCGACCCTGTTGAATATTTTAACTGGATACAAGTAAGTGTAATGGATTTTTTTTAATTTTCTGGTTGTGAATTAAAATTTTTTTTTTTTGGTTATTTGTATAAAATTTAGAATCTTAGTAATATTTTTTTTATATAGCCGTATAAGTTTTCTCACCTTAAGGTAAGACCTTTGCGTGCTATTCCCATTTTAATTGCAATTTTCATTTATTCTTGCTATCTTTATTTGATATTTTGCCTTTGTTTTTCTTTATTTTCTATTTGCTTCCTTGTTTTGTTTTGTTTTAGCTAAATGTGTGCATTATTTTTATTCGTTGTCCTACTCTTTTTGTTGCTTCTGCAAATTTTAAATCTATTTTGATTCTTGTCCCTCAATTTTCATCGTTTGTTTACTTCTATTTCTAGCTTCTAGCTCCTCTATTATTCTTATAACAGTAATTTAAAATTTTTATATGCATATTTAATGTCAATGACATTCCCTTTAATTACTATTTTCATCCTTTGGGTACTTTTTCCTTGGTTTCTTTTATTTGTTACGCATTGATATTTTCTTCTTTTTCTGATTTTGATATTTTCCTTCCTTATTGATTTTGAGAGTTTGGTTTCTTCATTTTATTTCTTTCTTTGCTGTACTTAGTTCGTATTTTATTCTACATCGACATTCTGTTTGTATTATTATTGCCCTATCATTATGATTACTACTATTCTTATTTTTTGTTATTTTTAGTTTCTGTTTTCTACATTTGATTTGAAAATTGTTATTAATCGAACAATAAATTATTAGCATTGGCATTGCTTGTCCAGCATCGAGGTTGCGTATTTTCAATTTGTGGCCTACATTCGCTATAAAACCAGCAACTAACTCGTTGCTATAGCTCACCGTTTTCTAAATTTGATTTGGTCGAAGTCGATTACAAAAGAGTTAAACGTAAATGTCGCTTTTACACGAAGTCTTATATGCTGTGCTATTTTTACGATTTACGTCACATATTTAAATTAACACCATGGAACTTCGATAGTATTTTCATTGAATAATCAATGAACAACGAAGATAGTTCCACAACAAGTGTGTGGTAATTTAAATGTCAATTAAAGACATAAACCTTTTTTCTGTGTTACACAAGCATAAAAGCCATCAGTCCCTGAATAAAACAATTTAATTAAGTGGTTTGCAATGATATTATTTATCTGTCTATGATGATACCATTTATGTTGTTTGCACGTGTATGTGTTTTCTTTTAATACATTTGTTACTATTTTATTCCGATATTTTTTATTTAACATTCCTAATTCATAATTCATAATTTTTGTTCTTGTTTTCTTCACAGAAAGTATGTCACTTAAATATAATTCCAAGAACATTAACTATGCTAACTCCCTAAATAATTTTTTCTCATTATTTTTTTAAATTTGAATTGCCTTTGTGTGTGGCTTACTGTTTTTTCATTTGTTTGTGTCATAGGTCTAATTAGGTGATTAGACAGTTAACAATACCTGATACCATCGATACCCCAAGGACATTAAGCCAAAACTCGTTCGCTTGAAAACTTTAACAATTGAAAACCACGTATTAATATTTACTTTTATGGGAAAATTAACTCCTGATTGTGATAATTAACAGGCGCGAATTGACACTAAATACTGGAAGGAGGAAGGAGCATAATGTATCATCGCCGAAATTCGTACATTCTGTCTGACATTGAGATGGTTTGAGTATAACGAAGTATTTTTATCGACAGGCATTGATTAGAGACCAAGTGCGAATATGGAATGTGAATTAAAAATAACTGCAAAATTTGAACGAAAACGAAATATCAGCAATGCCTCGGTTACCTTCGCAATTTCCGTTTTTGGTCAAATGCAACCAATCCAAATTTTTTAACTTGCTTGCTTACGTCTCGGCACGCACTTTGAAAAACAATTAATGTATGCATCATAAACAGCATTGGCAATTAAGAACAATTACTTATCCATCAAACCAGTTTCACACATTATCGAACATTAGGCCTCCTAACCTTGCATTCGCATACCCGTAGCCTCTCGTATTTTCAAACGTGCCACGCTCTCATGTTCTCCCGGGCACTTTGCGTGACGAGCCTGAGAAACTCGATTTTTTTTCAATTTCATTTCGAGCTGTTGACGTTGTTACAATTGTCTGACCTCTAAAGGCCAAGAGTAAATGTTGCAACAATCAATTGAAATTACAGGTTGATGCATCGTTCCACTGCACGACGGGACGTGTCGTGTATTTTTATATTTGTATAAATGGATGTGCCCCTGAGTGGAGTGTTTGCTGACGCGATCCGCGTATGAATAAATTTTATGTACCTTATTAAATGCGGCGTGATGTAAAAAAACGAATACCAGTTTGACACGTTTAGATGATGATGACTTTTTACGTTTAAATGAATAGACGTAGGAAAATCTCGTATCTCCAGTTTTGCTGCTCAAGTATTTTCTCATAGTTTAAAATATGTCTTCTTAACTTTGAATCTTTAATTGTGGTGTTGGTATCAAATTTGATTGACTTAAATTTATAGATGAATGGAAATTAAATAAGAAAAGACAAAGTAGGTGGAAGTAAACGATGAAAATTAAATGAAAATATGACAAGGATTTACTGGAAAGTTTTGAAACAAATTGAAAGATAACGAAACAGAAAAATTAAACAATAATTATCGAACGACAAATATTAAAATAATTAATAATCACCTAAACATATACATTAACGTTTTTTTCCCTAAATCTGATGTCTCAGTTTATTCATTGTTCCAAGCATTTTGCTTGTTTAGTTTTTTATATCTATGTGCATAACGACCGGAATATAAAAGACCTCGACCCCATATTTTCTATTTAACATATTTTATGTTTCCATTGTAAGACATGAAAAAATTGTAAACGATTTTGACGGTCACGACATTTAAACTTATGTATAATAAAATAAATGGTAATGGAGCAATTTTTGTTGCAAGCTGGTGCAGAATAGACGTTTTGTTTCAATGTTTCTTGTGACACATAAATTATTTATATGGTTGCACTGTTGACAAAATGTCGAAAAAAGCAAAATTATGTGGCCATGACAAGTTAAACAATTTATTAATTAAACCTATTAAATTATCGATTGGCTGACGTCACATCATCACAACTTTTTCATTTGCGTCAAATTGTAATAAAAAAAAAACATCAGAAACGAGTATACGAGTAAGCTGCAGGTGAAATATAAAAAAAAACGTTTCTGTAGCTTTCCAGTTTAATTTAGTTTCTAATTGGTCTTCGTTTTGTTTTTTTTATTTACATGTTTTTTAATTCGTGGTGTTTCGATTTTATAGCACCTACATAATTTTTGACTTTGATTCTACTTTTGCTTCGTTTTCTTTTCTTTCTTTTTTGTTGTATTAAGTTGAAGATTTTCGATGTTTTCTGAAAAAGTTTCTTCTGCTTCATCTTTTAAAATATTTTTTTATCCTTTTTAGATTTTGCCAGGATTATCCTATAGCTTGTTTTGTTCCTATTGTTTTCATTTAAATTTAGTTTCCATCTCGTTCTATATTTCTCATTTTACGTTTTTAGCTTAAAAACATCTTCGATGGCAAATAGTCCTATACTACAAATAATTTCATAAACAAGGTCGTCATAATTGATAAAAGAAGAGATAAGGAACTCCGAGTTGCATCTCCGGCGTATTATCTCATTCTAAATGAAGTCATATTGTAACAAAGAACAACATTGCAAACGACTATGCCTTCACGAGTGAATGCATCACAATCTGTGGTTTTTAATTTCGTTGTGACAGCAAGTTGCAATTCAAATATGGAATACGTGTAATTTAATTAAAATATATTTACGTTGTAAATGGGTACATACATATTCCGCAATTATGCAATTAACACCATTTGTACGTTAAATATTTATTTTACGTTCGTCGACGTACATTTTTACTTCTTTTTAAATATTTATTTTACGTTCGTCAGTGTACAGTTTTACCTGCTTTCTTCTGGGATTTAAATGAACTAGCAATTACCGAAATTATATACTTCAGAGTTAATCAATCGTTCAGCACCAGTGTGTAGCGATGATTCAGTCTTCTTTGTTTGGATTTTAGCTCGATACATAAACAGCCACGTTTCGTGACCAGCGATAGTACGTTTCAAGAGCACCTCATTCGATCCAACACTTATATTTGGTCAGAATGAAGATGAAAAATAATTTGTTGGGTTGGGTTGGGTTGGTTTGGTTTGGGTAACGATTCTGTGATATTTGGGATACTTTTTTACAATCAGCCAGTTACCTATACCTTGTTCACTCGACACACATTGTAGGCCACGAGTTGTGATCTCATAAATTCAAAATTAAAATCCTATATGCCTTTTTTTCAACATTTTCGGCTCAATCAATCTTTGTTTGTTTGTTTCAATTTATCTGACAACCACAGTCTTCAATTTACTATGCTAGTCATTACCATTTAACCAAAAGCGACAACAGAAACTCGACGATTATAACAATTTAGCAACTTAATTATACTCCTAACTATTTTTTAGATAAAAATTCTATTATCAAAATGTTGTTGAAGTGCAATATTCTAATATATTTTCATTTTTAAATATTTCAATCCTTCGATTGAACTTAAATGTAATTTGGTTTTAATTTCAGAACTGGTGGCCTTGAGGGAAAAATTTACATGAATAACAATGAAAGAGACCTCAGCCAATTTCGCAAATTGTCCGCATACATCATGCAAGACAATCAACTCCACGGCAACTTGACGGTGGACGAAGCAATGACCGTGGCCGCTAAGCTAAAAATTGGCGAGAAAAGTCCAAAGGAACGCGAAGAAATTGTGAGTTTTTTTTCTACAACCCGAGATCGCAACTAATTCAATTTTTATCGTAGATAAATGAAATTTTGGACACATTAGGCCTTTTGGATCACAGAAGGACAATGACCAGCGGATTATCCGGCGGTCAGAAAAAACGCCTTTCGATCGCTTTGGAACTCGTCAGTAACCCTCCAGTTATGTTTTTCGACGAACCGACTAGCGGGCTGGACAGCTCCTCTTGCTTCCAATGCATATCTCTGCTAAGAACTTTGGCGAGCGGTGGACGAACGATCATCTGCACCATCCATCAACCGTCCGCAAGATTATTTGAAATGTTTGACCAATTATACACGTTAGCCGACGGGCAGTGCGTCTATCAAGGCTCGACGAAACAGCTGGTGCCGTTTTTGGGCACCCTTGGATTACAGTGCCCTTCTTATCACAACCCCGCTTCCTTTATAATCGAAGTGGCGTGCGGAGAATACGGCGATAACACCAAAAAATTAGTGGACGCCATAAACAACGGAAAAGAAGACATCCGAGACGGAAAACCGTTCCCTGTGGTGATAAAGGAGGTTTTGAACAACGCTACGGAGAAGTTTCCCGAAACTCACAAGAACGTGAACGAAACCATCGCCGACGATAAGTTCACCAATAATTCGGAAGGCAATAAAAATTTATTGTTGCAAGAAGTCGTCGCTGAAATTTCCAAAGATACTCAAAGTATGTTTCTATGATTTGTTTTTCATGAATTTTGTAATTAATTATTTTATTTAGATGGCGCTTCAGTTGCTAACGAAAGGAGCGATAATGTAGACTCCACATTATTGGAGAGCACTATCGCTGTTAAACAACCAAGATACGGCAATTCCGAAATTAATCAATTTTTCATTATTTTGAAGAGGGCTTTGTTGTTCAGCAAAAGAGATTGGGTAAGTTTGGACAAATTTTTCTCTATACAGATATAAACCCCAACTTTTTAATAGCTGTTCTGCTCTTAAATTCTTTAACCCCGTTATTAATTGAATCAAATCTATATATAAATTGAAATTTAGAAGCAAGTCAATCCAAACATTTATAAATTCTGCAAATTCACACTTCATGCTCTCTATATCTATTATATTTTGCTTGAATTGTTTTTTCTGTACATAACAATTAATTAATTAATCTTTCAGACACTTATGTACCTTCGTTTATTTGCCCACATACTCGTTGGATTCTTGATTGGGGCACTCTATTACGACATTGGAAACGACGGAAACAAAGTACTTAGCAACCTCGGGTTCTTGTTCTTCAACATGTTATTTTTGATGTACACGTCGATGACTATAACAATCCTGTCCTTCCCGTTGGAAATGCCCGTTCTACTCAAAGAAAACTTCAACAGGTGGTATTCGCTGCGGTCATATTACTTGGCCATCACAATATCCGACATACCGTTTCAGGTAAGAAACATCATCAATTTTAATTGCGAGTCATAAATAATTTGTTTACATTTTTCCAGACCATTTTTTGTGTAATTTACGTAACGATCGTGTACTTCATGACATCACAGCCTCCTGAATTTTCGAGGTACGGCATGTTTTTGGGAGCCTGTCTTTTGGTGTCTTTTGTCGCGCAGAGTGTCGGATTAGTCGTTGGAGCAGCGATGAACGTCCAAGTGAGTTTTATTTTAACTAATTAATTATTCCATGATTATAACTCATACTTTTTCAGAATGGTGTGTTTTTGGCACCGGTGATGTCAGTGCCTTTCCTCCTATTCTCCGGATTCTTCGTGTCGTTCGACGCGATTCCGATCTACCTACGGTGGATCACGTACCTGTCCTACATCAGATACGGATTCGAAGGCACCGCGCTCGCAACGTACGGCTTCGATCGGCCGAAACTGGCCTGTTTCGTCGAGTACTGTCACTTCAAGGCGCCGACGACGACCCTCGAAGAACTGGACATGTTGGACGCCAACTACAACATCGACATAATCGCCTTGATAGCGATTTTCTTCGTGCTACGTATCGCGGCGTTCGTATTCCTCCGCTGGAAGCTCAAATCGAACCGCGCGTAATTCCGACTGACTCAATTAAATTTATTACATGTAAATGGGTGTACTGTAGGTAGAGTGTAATTTTAGACGATTGATTTTTTGAATTCACATTTCTATTTATTAGTTTTGTTAGATTGTATGTTAGGACTACGTTAGGAGTATATATATATTGGGCTGTGATGAGAGGAATTTTTTGAACGTTTATAACTATGTATGTAAACTTGCCACGAAGTGACTTATTTCAATATCATGACGATGAAAATTCGAGGAAACAATCGACCAATAAATATTTATATTTTTGTAATTTTTAATGTTTTGTACTTGCCTGCCTTGTGTTTGAATTTTATTGCTTAAAAAAGAATGTATATTATGTAGTTAATAAATAAAATATTTTATTTTCAAACTATTTATTTCAATCAAACTTAAAGCATGAAAAGGAAATAGAAGATAAAACGAAACATAAGTAATAAGAAGGTTTGAACTGGATTGTTAAATTTACTCCAGGCTTAATTGACAAATAAGATTTTGTGCTGTTACTTGGTAAAAAAATCAGTAACATTCACATCTCAATAGCAATAGCACTCTAGTCCACCCAGGAGGTGTTCACAATTTTCCAATGACCTCGCCGCATTTAATTTTATGACGTTTGTCATGAACTCACCTATGCACTACGTGTTGTCACATTATTATCAACAGCGAATCATTACAATGTTTATAATTTCTTATAACAATTATTAATCATTAGTTGATCTACCTTATTGAATTTGGTAGAAACGCTTGTTTGACAACTGGAAGATACCAAACTGTTATCAGTTCAATGTAAAGTATTTACAATATAAATAAGTAGAGTTACTTTCTCCCAATTTATATCATCCTCAAACATTACAGAGAACCACTTTAACAGACACCTGGTTATTTATATTAACGTGACTTTCGTCATCATTTCGAAGCCACATATTTTAACCAAGCGAGTGAAGAACAGTTTGCAATTCCACTGAATTGAATCTTCGTAACACCCCGATCAAGTTTGAAATGAACCACCATCTCAAAGTAACATTGCACTTTGAAAATGTGGCCAGTTCTAAACAGCGTTCATTAAAAGATAAATAGAAACAAGTCGTTAGATAATAAGAAATTTTTTATTAAATACACAGTACAAGTTAATCATCTTGCACAACGGTAGTTTTCTCGGAGACGTACAGACCATCCAAAAACTTACGAATATCCTTATTTTTGACGGTCGTCGACTGTTGGATGAGAGCGGCCGACCTCGAAACGTCTTCCAGCGAGTTTCCCTCGATGACGAGTTCGTCCTTCTGTTTGGCGGAGTTTGTCACCAAAACTCCCGGCGCCATCTTCACCCTACGGATGTACTTCTCGCCGAGAAAGTTCCTGATTTCGATGACGGTGTTGTTCTCAGTCGTGACGCAGTTGATGGGGAAATGGGCGTACACGGCTCGCATTTTGTACTGGTATCCCTTAGTTACTCCTTTGAGCATATTTTCCACGTGCGAGCAGACCGTCCTGACTGCAGCCAACTCTTTCTTCGTCCCAAACCATTTCTCCACTTTTAAGGTTCTCGAGTTCAGCATGCGAATGTCCAACGCTAAATGTTTAAACGATCGTTTGAGCGTGCCTCTAGGTCCTTTAACAGTGACCACTCGCGATTTCGTGGTCACCGAGATACCCTCGGGTATCTTCACCGTTTGATTCGTCACGATTTGCTTCATTTTACTAAAACGTAAACATTGCAATTAGTAAAATCAACTCGTAAAATTAGACAATATACAAACGAAAGCGACGATGTTATAACTGCCCTTTCGGGTAAAACAACACATGTCTTTTACAATCTCAATAACATAACCAACAACTCGGAGATTTTCGATTTTTATTATTAATTAGATTCCTATGGAACACATATGTTTAGAAATACAACAAAAATACGATCGGCAAATCATTAACGATCCATATACTAAGAAAACCATTTAAATGCACATCGATGATCACAGATTAACAAATATAGCAAGTAAAATGTGTACCTTTCACGTTGAAGTAAAGAAGCGGAAGAGGCATCGATCTAGTTGCGCGATGTTGACACTAGGTGTCGAATCGATAGCGCCACATTTAAATTTACGGAGTTTATTCATACATCTAAAAAAACGATTTGTCTTCTATTAAATTTAAATTAATCGATAAAGTTCGTTCATATTAATTTGTTTTTTTTCTATTAATTAACTTTTAAATTCCGGGTCCGGTAGTTTCTATTCATCGAACCAATCAGTGTTGCCAATACGTGCGATGTTTCGTTGGAAATTGTATGCATGCGATAAAATGGAGAAATTCGTGAAAAGCAGGTTTATGTGGGGAAAATTCTAAAAGAATTAATCAAAAAGTATTGGAACGGTTTAGTAATGGCAGTAAAAAATATAAGAACTTGACTACGAAACGTGCAATTGTGCAATATATTCCTTGCGGTTGGCACTATAATGGTGTTGTTGTTTTCGTTTGTGTCATGTCGTTCGAAAACTGTTTTGTGATAAAAGTTTAGTGTTAATAATTAGAATATGAACGATTCTGAATCCGAATATTCCGATTCAGATGGCGAAGTACCGCTCGTGATCAAAGATTTTCCAGTGGAGTTGGCCTCAAGACAAGTACTATGAGTGATTTTTGAGGGATATAGATATATAGATATATAGATATAGGGACATTTTAGTGATGTGTGTTTTAACTGTCATGTTTACATTTTATATCTTGTTCCTAGCTAATTTTTCGGTTTTATCAATTGCCAAAAATAACCTCTATTTTTTTATAGGTTACATCACAAACATTTTCACTTGGAAATGTACCAAATGGATGTGCAGGCAATACATTGTAACTTCACATGCAATTTACAGTACTGTGGTACCATATAGTGATGAAGACAAATTATAAAGACCTGGCATGTCAGAAAAGTTGGCACTTATCAAGGACTTGTTTGGGAAAGATGTTATAAGAACACAATGGTGTATTGTTTACTAACATTCTTTTGATATTTTCAGGTAGAGTTTAATATAATAAATAGTTAATAATAATAATAAATAAATATACCTTTTCCATGTTTTTATGTTTGAATTATCCTGATACGAGGGCAGAAAGGAAATTGACCAATCGTATTTTTATATATATATATATATATATGTCTGGTTGCTTTGAAGAATATCAGTCGTTTTTATTGTAACGCCTTATTATCCTGATATTCGTCATTGTGCAAATTACCATAGAATAAAAATAATACAAAATCTAGTTATTTCGTTTTTCTTAAATGAAAAGACTTTGTTTGTGCAACAATATTATTGCACCTATTTTAATAGAAGAAATGTTTTATGTTATAATAAAATTACTTTGCGTCTACAATATTTAATAATAAATTATGTGTTTGAATATTATAATTACCTTGACTCCCACCACAATCTATTTTATTAGAATGAATGTGAACTCAACAACTGATTTATCTTCGGAATTATAAGGTGTCTTATAATTCTGTGTTTCAACTTGGTTGTTGAAATCTCAAATAAATAAAAATCCGTCTCTGCATTTATATGTTTATAATAAAAAATCAAATGATCAAACAACTCATTTATTTAAATTAAAATAAAAATAAAAATTATGTTCACAAATAAAATTATTTTATTATTATACGGTGACAATTTTTTCGGCTTGCTAGGCCATTATCGAGCCGTTACAAATAACTGAAAATAATTAGGGAAAAACCCCTTGGGTATGCGGGCCCGATGACCACTGCGGGTGGGTATTTTGAAGCGCGGTGTCTCTCCGAGTTCGGTGTTATCGTTGACAATATTTTTTCGGGCATATTGTGCTTTTTTGATTTTAAAATTTTCCAAAATATTTAATATCCGCCCTTTGTTATTGACATGTAATACCTGTATGTTGTCGTGAATCAAGGCCTATGTATGTTGCTGTCCAATTTGTCAATTTTGTCTTTGTTATTGACTAACGTGCCACCTAAGTTAGGTTAGTTGACACATATGGTTTTTACGTTGGGTTTCTGGAGTCTATTGCACATTCTGTGGCTGATGTTGTCGATGTGGTTCACGAGGTTGTATCTGTTTCCGAATTACATGAATACATTGAAAAACCTATGCACGTCATCCAGACGGAATTTCTTAGAAATTAAAAACAACCCTACCAACAAATATCAAATGCAATTAAGGCCCTAAATACCCGAGAAAACCTAATACCTAGCGACTCCATCCAACACCTCAAAGTCATGAACCCACACTCCCCATTACTCTATAGTTTAAATACTCCACAAACCAATTTTGACCATGAGACCGGTGGTATCGTACATGTTTGCCCCCTACGTACAAACTATGTAAAAAACTCAATTACCTCCTTTCCGAACTCACCATATTCAAACCCAAATATTCCATAAAAAACTCATCAGAATTGGTAAATCGTTTAAAATCACTACATATCCCTAACCATTGTAAATTAATTTCTTTTGACGTATCCAGCCTTTTCACATCAGTACCCATGACAGAGCTAAATTCGATCTTGGACAAACTGATTTATGCCAGCAACATCAGTGAGACCGAAAAAGCCGAATTGAAGATGCTCATCACAACTTGTATAGAACAAAGTTAGTTATCAAGATACTGGTGTTTGAGGTTTATTATTTTTGATCTATATTATTGGCATTTAAGATTTACTTAGTATGCAACATTTAATCTGAAGGATACCACCTACAATTTCTAGTATACACTCGCCTGGAAGTTTTCGTATATCTATCGATTATTCAGCGTTACTTATTAGAATTAGACTTAGCTATATAATGTCGTGAACTTTCGTAAAAGTAATTATATCTTACATTTCTTTAACACTTCTTAAATATCTGAAAGATTTTGAGAACTTCACTAAAATATTAACTCAGTTCGCAAAGCTAATTTTTTCATACATTTTTCGATCCTAGTTCAGTCGAGTTCTCGACAACCACGAAATTTCTCGTCCAATCAATTTTCAACGAAATAAAACAACGCACATTCGTTTGAAACATTTTATTATTAAAAAATAAATATATTTAACACTCTAATTTACAGATCATTCGATGTACGTCGACACATGGCTCCCGAGAAAGTAATAAATAAAGAATAGGTTAAAGGAAAGTCTTTGGCATGGAATCGAAATTCCACATAGTGTAATCGAAACTAATCAGTCTATCGAGAAAGAGATGCATTCCGCGCTTGTGGAAATTAGTTGCTCCTGAACGTGTCGTATTTGTAATTTCTCAGATCTTTGTACGCCAGCTCGGCGTCGACGCCGTCGATAAATTCGGCGTCCGGATTCGGCGGGACGTCCGCGTCCGCCATGTAACTGTTCACGTTGATGTCGTTGCTCAGATCTCTGATCGGCTGGGGGAGGTTCGCCGGTATGTCGACGTATTCGAACTCTTGTCGTTTCGGCTGATAGTTCGGCTCCAGCAAGTCGAACGTTTCAATGTCGAAATTTCCATCCTGGCGGCGTAAACAGAGAAGTGCATAGAGAAATGACAGACGTGCAGACATAAAACACAAATGTGTGAGAAAGAGCGAGACAGTTCGCAAGCCAGTCGGGTTTCGTACCGGTTTGATTTTCGTCGTCGCCAAAGCAAAACATGAGAAAGAGATATCCCAAAACTGAAATTATGATGACGCAGACATGTATGCACAACTTGAAAACTGAAAACCTTGCCTCGCAAAATCTACGACTATATACTATCTTGATATCTTAAAACTGTGCGTGCGAATAAATTAAATCAGGTGAATGAAAATTTCACATTTAATATAAATTTTACTTTTAATTTAAACTAAAGTTAACTTTGACCGATTTAACAAACCCTCGTAACTATTGATTGCCTTACATGTCTGCATTAAAATCAGTTCATGGGTTAGTATGTCTTAATAGTAAAAAAAAAGAAAATGCACAGACTAAATTAGAAAAGTGTACGAGGAATGAATGCAGTGACAAATTAATATTTTTTAAGTATGAAGATATGTTATATCTGGATCAGGATCTTATGTATAGAGATGATAATGTAACCAAGTTATTATTCAACGAAAACTGGACATTAGTAACTCGGCTTACATTATTGGGATGAAATGCAAAATTTTAACCCAATATTCCTCTACCAAGCGATGCATTAGAGAAAAAATGATTACCATGAAACATAAAGATTAAGCGAATCTAGTTTAGGTATTCCTAGTGTTTATTTGATACTTGTTCTTCCTTTGATACTTCCAATTTAACTTTTTTTGCTTTCTTCATATTTGTTTATTTATTTGCTCGCTCGCAATTCAGTTTGTTTTTCTTATTAAATTTGTAATGTTGTCGTTGTTCATTTTTTTCTAAAAGTATTTTTGTTTGTTTCGATTCGATTTGTTCTGGCTTTATTTTATTTTTATTCGCACTCACTTTGTTTCTTTCATCGGCGTGGTTTCATTAGTGTTTTCGTCTTGCTTTGAAATTCACGTTTCGCCTCCAATTGTTTAAATAATTTTCAGTCCCATTAATGTTTCTTTAAGTGGGTTTCACAGAATTGTACCGATGTTTCGACTTGCAGTTATAAACTGGAGGCATTAAACGTTCTGTAACATATGGAGCTTCGATTGGCCTAATTTTAAAGTTCTAGATGATAAGTCAAAACATTGTGTAACACGAACGTTTGTTATTTAATGGAACAATAGGTATTTTATTACATATTCAATGCTGATTAATCTGACTAGGGTGACATTTAACTATTTTTGAGATGCAGTTTGTTTTAGTATTAAAAAGAATTGATGATTGAAAATTTCCTTCTAGATGTTTCATAAAATCTTTTTCCATTGCTTTATTTTTTTATGTTATTAACTATGATCCAAATCCAAATCTTTACTCCTATTAAAAGACGACGTTTCCAAGTTGTTTTTCTATTACCAAAGAATATTTAATTTCATTAAATTAATTTCAATGCTAAAACACAATGCCATCTCCAACACAATTTGGCGTTAAATACGTCTTTACTTATTCCTTAAATTTAATTTATGACTTCATAGTTATTTTTTCACTTTGGAGCCCAGAAGTAATGTTTTAGAAGAAAGGAAGAAACACTAAGTCAGGCAACAATCATGGAGAAGACCACAAGTATTTTAACTGCAGATACTGCTTCAGCCTCTTCATCAACTTTAAGCCCAATCATTGACAGGGGGGAATTATCCTCCTCAAGTTAGTTTTAAAATTGATGACACATGTGTGGGATATATTTTTTTACACGAACAGAAAGGAGGTCCAACATTCAAAGGCTGTAACACCAGTGGAGCTTTCAAACTAACCCTTGCTTGTGTATAATTCCAAAACGCCAAGAACCATGAAAAAAATTTAACAATCAAATTTTGCTATTTACGAATTTAATAGTAAATTTTACCATATATTTCTTGTGTCGATATTACCGATTGATAATCCTCCAAGACAGCTCAGTTTTTCTGGCATAAAATGTTGCAGTATGGCTGAAGTAATTTACCTCCACCTAACACTACGTCGGGTCATTAAAGTTTAAAGCATTTCATGTTCGACATCTCTGGACTTATTAAAATAACGAATCAATTATAAAATTTTAGAAGAAATATAACATTATGGCCTCTGCAGCCAACATCGAACTCGTTTGGAAAGAAACAACTGATAAATGTATGAAAGGGGTGTTGAAGAAGATATGGCCAGATATATCCAATGATTTACAACATGAGCCCACCGTTATCCAAATTGTTAACCTTGTCAATGCAGCAGGATTAGATGAGGAGAAGCAGGACATTGAATTGGCATAACGAAAGTGGTAGAACAAGGAAAGAATTGGTGACAATTTGCAGGAAATGGTCCAGATTTTGAAAGACGTACAAACGCAAAATGAGACACAAAAAAAATAAGAAAGCCCAAAATGTTTAGCAGCTCAAAAACAAATTATGTATTGTGTAGATAGTTAAAGAAAAGCTTGTTTATTCTTCTTGCGTGTTCCTTTATCCTTTAACACTATTTTGTTTATCGTTTTGTCTTCTGAACGCAACCTGAATCTTAATCATTATTATTGCATATCTGAAAGATACAAATTAAGTAGATTTATCAACATCTGTGTCTAAAAATTGTTAAAAAAATGTGTTCCATTAAAATCCACACGTTTGTTTTGGTAAACCAATAAGGCACATCCTGTATAGAGTCATCTATATGTATTATTTAATAATAACTATCGTTGTAATAACAATGGGTGTATATCGGGCACATTTTCGCTGAAAATAAGATTACCCATACGAAAGTGCGTAGTAGATGAACTATGCTCAGAAAAACGTGTTTACATATGGCTGAGAATTGCGCTACGTTAATATTCGTATTTATAGAACGACCTCTAAGTGGCATACTTCAATTAACCTTATTTAGAACCGTCAACGTTGATTATGCTAGCGATTGATGGTGAGGTGCGATTAGCATTCAGATAAGAACAACACGTCCGAAGAATATGTCTGCGGATAATCTAAAAACACTGGAACATATTCACAACACCTCAAAGAAGTTTTATTGAGAGAAAAATAATATATACATAACTAAAACATATACACATGGATATTTTTTTTTGTCAGTAAATTGGCCGATGTACGCACTATCGTCGGCATGCTTATGTTAAAATTGTGTGTAACAACAACTGGTAAATATCTTGCGTACAAATCTACAGCAACGTTAAGAAAAATCATAATCATGCAAGCTAGTAAGCCGCCTGTATTTTTTCCGGGTGTGTATTGCTACCAACCTCGTTCGTTTTGGATATTTCGTTTTCGACGGAATCTTCGAGGGACTCTCGGTCTTTGGACGGGCGCGGTTTGGCCGTCGATACGGCTTCAGTGTCCGGTTCGGTCGACTCGGAACTTTCCGGCACGACGTTGATCTTGACAACTTTGATGAACGATCCTCCGTTTGCGCCCTCGGATTCGTATCTGGTTTCGTTGATAACCACCTTGTGGCCATCGACGATCTGCGTATATGAATTTGTATTAGAAGAAAATTTGACGTACAACATTAGCCGCCATCGCCATTAGAAAACACTAGATTGGTTTACAATTAATTCGAAATCACAAAATGGTACGCACACGTCCAGTTTAAAAAATTATTAAATTAAATTATTAATTATTACCTTTGTAACTGACGTGGTGTTGCCTTTGCCCAAATCGCCGAAAACGGCATCGGTGCCGTTGTAACCGTGGATTTGGTTCAGAATGTTGTTCATCTGGGATGTCAGTCTTCTGAACAAATCTGCGCACAAACATAAAAGTCAAATCTGCATCTAAAGTTGTTTAATGCGGAGATGCAAAATAGGCGCCTACTAGTAACCTCGCAGGTGCATATCGCGATGCTAATCAGGTGCATCGTAATAAATTGTAGCAGATATTATAATTTATTGTAATTACGAACCTCCAAAGTATTGCGTGAACCTTGTCGCGAAGGGATCGCTGATGAGTTCATCGGAATTGACGTACACTGGCCTGAATGGGAATGGATCGAACTCAACCTCTGCCGAATCAACCTTGTCTTGAGCTGTAATTTTCTTTTATGTAATTTCTGTCAACTAAGCTTAAATTTGGTATATGATATTTCCATGCGAAACACCATTGCAAAAAATATGCTAAAAAACTTTAAAACCAACCGTAACAACATGAATGAACGGAAAACATTGATGCCCGTGACATATTCATATTCTGTCAGTCTACGTCTCGCATATAAGTACATTCGATTACAAAGATTTCTCTTCAATGTGTATGGATTGTGTGTACTTTCCTAGTTCGGGTGTATAACCAATCCGTCAACTGTTTTGCAATTCTCGTTTAAAGTTATGAATTGCGTTCTTGGCTTGAGCTAAAGCAAGGCAGGGGGTTATTTTCTTAGACTCAGTAAGTGAACTAGTAGCCTCTATGCACCGAAACCTTTAACAAGAAACCTTGAATTTGCATGTAACGTGCAATTCAATGCACTACATTATGTCACTTACAGGTGTGCAGTTGACGACAAGTCAAGTAATCTATTATTACTACGAAAGTATACAAAAACTACTTTGAAACATACACGACATTTATACTCAACGAAAAAAAAATATCTGCATATATTTATCAACAATTTAATATGCACTCTTAATAGCATTCCCCACTCAAATACCACGAACCAGTTAAATAATATGGTTTGATAAAGAATTATTAGTACGTATGTATGTCAAACTGTAAAAGTGCTATTGTTTGCGACTATAAATGTTTGTGCATTGCTTCAATGTTTATATTTATAACGATTTGTTTTTTCCAAAGCAATGCGGTATGTTATTACATCAGCGATATCGCCAAGGTGAAACATCGGGACGGCATCAAGCCATTAAAAATAATACACGTTGGCTAACGGCGTTAGTCATACATGAACAATTATAGTCATTTGAAAATTATGCAAAACAGTTTATTTTAACTACCTTTATGTCTGACGATATTGAAAACTGCGCGACAAATATTAATTGATGATGATGGCAAATTGGAACATTATTATTCCCAGAAATAAATACAATCGATTTTGTAGAAAAAAATGTCGATATAAACTTTTCTAACCAAAAATAGGCACGTCTTTAAAAGTTGAACGAAGAATCAAACCATTAGTATTGAACCAGTGGTATAGACCAGATTTCTTTACCCCAACAGGTCGAACCCAAAATCTTATATGAAACAAAAATTTCTCGTCACTTCGACTAAAACGTGTAGTATATTTCAATTCATCACGAATTTTATTATTGTTATTATCATTAGTGTCTTTCATTGATAGAAATTTGTAACGAGTTAGGAAAGTTTTTTTTCCCAAACGAACGTTACGAATAAATCTGTGGGACCCGCATTTTAAATTGTTGTGGACCATTGACCTTATGTAAGTAAAGTATGCACTGGTTTACAATCGATACAAATCGGATATTGACACCAATTCGAACGCTAACGCGTAAAACAAAGCAAAACGAAAACCTGTATGTGCGACCATGACCACGTGAAAGTTAGAAGCAGGAGCAATAAATTTCTAATATTTTATTAGATAAACATTTTGAAGCGTACGTGTAGGTATTTATAGAGGAAAAAAACGTGTGCAATCTTCCTGGAAACTTACCAAGCGTGTACAGGATCGCCGGTTAAAAATGCGCGGTTAATTCAACCCAGTATTTCATTCAAGCGTTGGTTGCTTGGTTGGTGATTTATGATGCGAGAAGAAAAGTTATTAATGAATAATCCCACGAATGTGAATGTACGATAAAATCCATTCTTATTTTCAAATACACGTAGAACGGAAAACGATTAAGTTATCTGATTATCGAAATTTTAAGCATATTTAGGTTGCAGATCGACTTCGGACATGTGGGTAAAAGTACTGGGGCTACTTTTTGTTGTTTCTGAGACACAAATCAAGTGTGAAATTTTTGTTAAAAAAATTCATTGCAAAAACAAAGCGCTGTCGATAACAACGGCACTCTGCCTTTGGTCCCGGGCTGCTGCTAAAACTGCTTTTGAACTGCCTTAAAATTATTACGTACTTAATAATTCCCTTGGGCTATTAAGCCGAATATCGTTTGTTCTTACCGATATCGATAAATCCAATAGTTGAGTAGTATTTTTTTTGTATCAAGAGTGTAAAATGTACATTTTCACTAAAATCCTAAAACATACAAATAATATTTTCCCACAACTGTATTATGATATCAATGTTTCATTTGCCTAAAATACTCCGCCTGAAAAATGTTTTCGAAGCAGTTAAAAAACATTTATCGAAAAAGGGGCTTCATGGTTGTTAAGGCAATCGCAGTTTCGTTAAAAACTGCACACTTCGTGATCTGATTCAAAATTGTCCGGGTTAAGTATAGGTCTCAAACGTGCACAGTGATTAATCGCATCAGTTCGTTAAATAACAAAATCACGTCATTGAAAAAATGCTATGTACTAAATAAGAAAGAACTGGAAATATTTCAGAACGGTATTCTTAGTGAAGTTTAGAGAGAAACGTTGGACGTTGTAAAAAAATATTTTGTAAATATGGCCGGAATTCCTTTATTTTCCCCAATTATTTGTGCCGCCGCAACTTAAAATTTGCGGCCAAGAAACATTCCCGGTAAACTCTTAAGGTAGTTATTATAATCTCTGTAAAATTTGACTGAAGTAGACACGTAAGTAGGATTACTGGCCTGGAGGTCTAGACCAGTACATTAGCAAATGCTTAACTTAATGATACCGACCACCTGTCAACAACAACCCGTGATAGCCTAGGTAAAAATCCCATTACCCTAAACTCATCTAATTTTATGATAAGCTGTTACACTGCAAGTTTAACGTGTACGTGATTTTAGGACAGCTTTGCATAAAAATGGAGTAGAATCGTACTTTGCGTTGATAACCAGGGAGGACACATTGAATAGATTTTATTGTTTGATTTGCGCTATTTTGCAATAATGCAATGAGTTTGTATTTTATAAAAAGGCTAAATATGAAACACCAGATTGAATGAAAGTTGTGTTCAGTTGGGTTGTTTTTATAAATTTGCTATTAATTAAATGATTGACAAATACACAACAGAGCTGAATGCTTGGGTTGGGTTGGATGGATTTTTTGGTTGTTTTTTTGATATGTATAATTTAATTTAATTTTTGAATTGAAACAAAATACAAATACTAAACAGAAGAGTAGAGCACTTAGGTTGTTTTTGGTGCGACTGTCTTGTTTAATGTTTGATTATTTTCTGTTTTTTTATTTTTTGAATCATAACAAATGGAAAATATTAATCTGGCGGAATATGGATTTGACTTGCGGGTGATGCTATGATATGGCAGTAGGACACAATATTGCATAACGTACGCTAGAGCACATTAACCAGTTCACCGTATGTGGGTCATATTATCACGCCACTAAAAGTATGGCAATCCAACAAGGCCATGAAATGAAACAAGGGACGTGATACAAAAAAAATGTTTGCATCGGTATAACGATTGACTAAAAGAAACCTTTAGCCATATTTCACCTTACACTTTATATCCCATTCCAAATCTAACATCGCCTTGGCTCCACCACTCTTCTTGCCGCCCTTCTCCTTTATGTGTTTTTTCTTTACCACCTTTCCCTCTCCATGTACTTTCTTCCTTCCATTGTGCCCTTCTCCGTCTTTAGTGTCTCCCCCGGTACCAACTTAAACTGTTTGACTGTTCCAACCCAACCCAACCCAACCCAATTTCTTTCTTCTAACTAGTCTTCCTTTCTTTATTTCTTTGACCGCATTTCTTTCCTGTCCTCTATGCTCTATGCTTCATCCTGCTAACGCAGTTACTTTTCCCATTCTGAGGTTCATGCCTCCAGTCATTACATGGTCTTCTACCCTTGTCATTATCTATTTATGTTTCTGTCAGTCTTATGAAATCTAATCTTTCTATATATTCTGTCAGATCCCTGTTTATTCCTTCTTCCCCCTTTACCGATTTGTTTAATCCCGCTATATTCCATAAACTTGATGTGAATCGCTTTTTCTCTTCCCTTCTGTCTACAAAATTGCTATTCTTCAATAAATTCTACCGCAAAAAAAATTGTACCTAGACCTTGGTATTTCCAACCTGGCGTCACCGAGCATTACACCTGTAATCCAATTAACACCGATCTAACAATTTCAATCCGTCGATTTTTTTAATACTAATAATAAAATTTAATTCCATCGCGATTTATAAAATTCACTAATTTGTTGCAGCGTCTAACTCTCACTTTAAACGAAACTGTCGTCGTCCTTCAATTATGTAAAAATATAATTGAACACACCTGGTTGTGCACATCGTGAACATTCTTTTTTTATCCAATTCAAATCGCTTAATCGTTTTCCTGAAACTTATTTAAAAAGCCACTAAAACTAATGCACAAATTAAAAAAAATATATTTACGTCTAGTGCGGTTATAAAAAAAAAACACAACATAATTGAAATGTTTCTGTAAATTCCGCAAAATTTCCAAAACTTTCTCGGTAATTTATTACTTTCGTGTCGTGCCCTTATATCGTCACTGGTTACCAGTGGCATTTTATTTCATCGACTAATAACTGTGTGTACTGTTATAAGGAGAAAGAGTAAAACTATGTGAATTTGCAGTAAATTGAAAAAAGGAGTTTGCGTTCTATCGTCGACACGAGAACTGTTGAGAAGCAATTCAACCGGTGCTGTTGACCTGCAAGTGAAACAAGGTCTACTGCTAAGTTGCACTGGATATTTCATTAAAAAAAAACTAAGAAGGCGATGCGTCTATATATAAATTTTAAATCAACGTCTGTTTAATATGATAAATAGTTATTGAGAGTCGTGCTATTTAAATTTAATTTTTTTGAGTTCATTTTAATTAGTTACGTGAGTATTGCTTAATTGTGTTTAATTTTTTTTAATGTATATACAAAATCAACGATACATAATTAACGAAGTACCACGTGGTGAAATGAAATGAAATTTGTCGCGGTCATATTTTCTAAAGTTTGTCTTAGTTTGTCTCTGGTCTTCGACTATATAACACCATCTGGTAAAATTGTACAAATTAAATTTGAGCATTAATTGTCGAAAAGATGAAAATAACGGTTGTATGGATTTGGATGCGATCGACTGAATTATTTTTCTGATTTATAGGTCGTATTTGCTTAAATATATAAATGAAAAGTTCGTTATTACGATGTCACAAAGATTTCAGCCGACTCATTTCATTGCATTTCAGTTACGTTCAAGGATAATCGTCAATTTACTACCTTCGTGGTAAACATTGTAAAGTGAGAATAAGGTGATCATAAAAACACTTTACAATTAAGTCACTTGAACTTAATTGTAAAATGTTTTTCTTTGAAAATTCTAGATTTTGGCCAAGTATAGTTTGAAGCGTAAAGGTAGATCATCTCCTTAAAATCTGTATGGAATTTATAATTGGTTTGGTGTTTTTTGAAATCAACCAGCGAAGTCGTAGTTTCCTTCATATTTTCATTCTCCATTGCCATTTTGAACGAGTAATTCAAGTAACATACTAAAAAGTTTAACGACTATTACTCGCCAATAAACAAAATTCTTAAACAACGCGATACGCAGCACATTCAATCTGAAAAATCGCTATTTTTCAAAGCTTTTTATAAATGGGCCGCCATTGGTCGCATCCTGCTCAACACAAACACGCAAAGGCAAATATTTTAGTTGGCGAAACTTTATTACCGGGAAAGTTAGAGTAAACGAAGCGGGATAAAATCAATAACCGATCATTTAGCTTTTTTTAAGCAAACATTTGCCGATTTCGGTGCGTGGGCGCTTCCAGCGAACGAAAAGCCACCGCGCACATACATACATGGAAAAAACCATTACAACCGCGAACACGGCGCGACCTTCGCTGTGTGTGTCGTCAATTGCAGTTGCATGACTGTTACAGGTATTATTTGCTCAATTTGTATGCACGGGAATCTCGTTTAGCTTAAACATCTCTATAATGAGCGATTCTATCCGTTTCCTGGTTCGGAATTGCTCGCCATAATTGCTCTTCGCTGTTTTTGTGTCGTCACGAGTCCTAATCCAAAGGTTTCAGAAACTGCACGATTATATTATTCGCTATTTTAATTATTATGAGTTTAGATTTTTTAAGAGTTTGATGGGTGGGGGGTGACAACCCAACTGTATTGATGATTATTATAACTTTACAAAACACTAATGGGCAGCGATTTGAAGAAACATGAGGACATGAGGACCATCGCATAAATCGAGAACATACGTGAGCATTAAGACGTTGGTGTTTTTCCGGATAGAACCCATTGCTTTATTGTAATATTTAATAATTATTTATTTTTTTGGTCGGGCATTAAAAAATATTTAGTCTGGCATGAGAGCGAGATATAATCTAACCGCAATTTAAAAACTTTGAACTGTCTGGGAAATAAAAATATATATTGTTATTCAGGGAAGTGATTGGATAGCGTATTAAACTCAAAAAATTGCATATAAAATAAACGGATTAGTTGGCTTGGCATATACTATACTCTAAATTATTTTCTGTACCCCACTGTTACTCAGATCATTAAAGATCATTTTTATATATTTCAATTTATAAATTAACACGTAACGGTACCGATTTAGAATGATGTACGTACGCAGCTCAGATTTAGAATGTTATATTGACTTTTAAATTAACGACGCGCCTGCTTTTCGTGGCCACGTAAATTCACTTTGAAGCTGTTCCCATAATTTTACGTTGACTTAAATTTACTGCGCGTTATATACTCGAATAAATTTTACAGATTCGTACGTTTCGACTTGAGAATAAATTCATTGCATAATTAAATCATTAAATTCCAAACACGTTAAACATTTATGAGCACAAAAAAATCATTTCGATAATTTCATTAAATTTTAATGTCAACAGCGCTATTAATAAATAATTGCCGTTGATTGTTGAATAAACAATCTTATTATATTTATGGGATGTTAATTGGGAAGCGAATATCGTGTGAGGCAACAGCAATCAAGGCGAAAATATCGAAACTATTGAAAATAACAGCGATGTTGACTAAGGGTCGTTTTGTTCGTTTTGCGATAATTTGCGACAAGGCGAATAAAAACGATTTTAGTTTTCTTTATTTGTGTTTCGATTGTCGCGTCACGCGGAATGATTTCTTGCTATGCGATGTATATGCAGATGAGGCTATGTTGGTGTTTCCTGAATTAATCGTAGGCGTTGACTTGTTATTTTTATTATTATTATTACCACGCAAATTAATAAAACTAACATGGTTATTAAAGTGAATATTTGTTGACGTAGTTATATGTTAACAACATCCACATAAATCCATAAAAGTTCACGCACTAAGCTTATGTTTGTTCGTGGTCGTAGTTAGCTCTCAATTGGATTTCAATTGTGTCAACTACTTTGCGATTACATCATAAAGATCAAAATCATAATTAATTATTGGTTTAGTAAAACTGATAATGAGAAAAATAAATTAATCGAAAACATGCAAATATCAACAACTGTGTGCGATGGGAAACCAATGGAAACTTATAACCGGGCTCTGGACTTTCAAGAAGACGGACGCAGTTTCTATTTAGCAGCCTTTTGCATATGAGAGGCGACCATAACAATGGTTGCTCTGCTTCAGTCGTCAAGTCAAGACAACCCAACCCAACCCAACTGCACCCAACCCAACCCAACACAACATTTAGAACTTGAATGATAAATTGCAACATACATAAGAAAAAGATTGTCATTGCAGTCCAAGGAAAGAAAGCAAACAATGATGATCACGTACATATGACTAAAGAAACCAACAATAGATTAAAATTCCGCTGGAGAGGGAAGAATCATGAATGAGAGTTACTTCAAGAAGATTGTTGTTGCAGAAGGACGAAACAATCATATCATACATATCTAAACTCAAAATTTATCTGGAAATATTCGCTACCATAGAACATAATTCCAATTGTTGTCCAACCAACCGAAACTTCTTACGTGAATTGCTCGTTTTCGTATTTTACTAAGAAACGTCGTAAATCATTTCGATTTGCACGTATTTTGATGAATCGTGTTTGGTTTTAACTTCACTTCTTTAGTTTATTTGTAAAATTATCGACGACACAATTGGGAATTATATGTTAGGATGGGTCGGGTTGGTTATTTTCTGATTTTTTTCGGTCTTATACTAAACAACAATAATTTACCCCAATTGTACGAATAAAGTTAAGTAAAGAAAATTGGCATGAAAAAATAATTTCAATCACAAAAGCTAATTGAAACCAAAATTTAGGGGACGAAAACCGACTGGAATGCAAATGAAAGTTGTCGAAATGTCGTAATTTTATTAAAAAAAAATATTATTATTTTCGTAAATAAAGACGAAAAGGGACCAAAAACAATAGATGACTGCAACGTAATTCACAATAATTATGGGTTGGGATGGGTTGCTCTTTAACTTTAAACAAAAAAATAATAAAATTTTTGCTTCGTTATTAGTGGCGTCAGTATCATTCAATTGCCTTCCCATATTATATATTCATTGGCCATAAATTCTGATATAATTACTTAATTTTGTTCCTATTTTTATTTAATTTTCATTCGTTAAATGCCAGTTAATTAGATTTAACTATGTTGCTCATTAGATTAATGACCATTATTTTTTCGTTTAAATCAAAAGCCACAACAAAAGAAACAGTACGATTGAAAACCACCATACAAACAGAGATGAGAAACGGGATTAAAAAACCAAAAAACCAAAAAAAAACATGTTATTTTAGACTCCCAGTAACTGTAATAAAATAAAACATTCAAAATGTTTCGTGTATGTGTAAATCCTTGAGAACATAAAAAATAATAATATTAACAGACCACAACTTATTCAACTTTAATTTGGATGGCTTGGATTGGGATCTACTTGGTTGGGACGATGGAAGCGTGATCGAGTAGTGCAGCAACAAGTTAAGTAGTAGGGGTATTACGACCGGGTACATATTTACGTGTATTTTATTAACCGAACCAGTGAAGATGTTATTAGTTTTATTTGGAAAATGAAACGAATTTTGGGTGGATTTTAGTCCAGAAACAATGAATGTTTGTGCAACAGACCTGCGTTTTATATTATTAAAAAAAAAATTTTAAAGTGGCAAAATAAATGAACCGCTTAAATTCCCTTCTGGTGTAATTGCTTTTTATTTACATCTCGATTAACTACTCGATTTTGCTTCCACTTTAGTCCAGAGGCTGTACTAAGGCTGATAAGCTTCTTTACCCTTACATTTAGTTAAGGATTGTGGATGTTTTAAAATTAAGGGAAAGTGGGAACACTAAATACGTCAGTTGAAGGAGAAGAAATGTCGGTTGCCATAGCTCGCAAAATCTATATTTATGTGCAATCTGTATTGTGATTTTTTTTGAGAATCGTGGTATTTTAGACGATAAGTTTTGATTGGATTGGGTTGAGTCTGGTCGAGTTGGGTTGGGTTGAGATGATTTGGGTTGGGCTTGTTTAGTTTGGGATACGTTGCATTTTTTACATATATTTCATTGGTCGTTTTAAATTGCCTAACTTCAATGTCATTTAGTTCAATTTGTACCATTTTCTTTCGTTTGCTTAGAAATCTTTGATATGTGATATTGCCATTCGATAAATTCCATTTTGAACAAATGTTTGACGATCTATCGATGTGCTGAAGATTTATCGATTATTGATTTTAATTGTTGTCTTTTCTGCCAATATTCCAAACAATTTAATTAATTTATGAGTACAGTAAATCGTCGGGTTGAAGATATTGTGACGACTTTTCATACAACGCCATTTTCGTACAACGCGTTTACAATAAAATTCCGAAATTTTCCGTTTCCTTTAGTTAACACAATATTTTCTTCCAACACGAATACGTTTTATTTATCTCATTGGGTAACTGACTCATCAATTTGATTTCGTATAACGCGATTTCATACAACGCGTAACACTGTAACGAATCGACTGTATTATTTATTACAAAAATAATATTCACATATAATTGCCTGTTGTAAAAATAATATTAACGATTTCACTCACTCACCCACTATGCCAAATATAATTACATGCACGAATTGAATTTGGATTGTATTTCGCAAATTGTCCTTACATAATCAAGACATAGCATGGTTTATTGCAACTGTTATGTGTTTTGCTCGAAATGCTGACAGCGATCAATTGAATTATTTAAATTATTAAATGCACATGTACTACATCTTGTTTTAATATAAACGAAGACTAATTAAAGGGTAATGATGATTAGTAGGGCCAAAACTTTTTTGCAGTGGAAAAATGTAGAGGCTTTAGTTTGAGTTTACATTTCTTTTATTTAGTTACTTTTATTTCAGTTCATTTCCTTTCATGTAATTTTTTACTTGAGTTTTTTGGACATGATTATCGAGTTTAATTTTGTGTTAAGTCATTTTAATTTGCTCAGCCTTCACTTATTTCGTATTTGGTTTTGCAAGGTTTATTTTATTTAGGTTTAATTGATTGGACTTTAAAGAGTTGGCTTTGTTTAATCGCTGAGTTGATATTTTTTCTTTACTTCTTTAGTTGATTTATTTTCATTAATTTTGTTTTTAATTACTTTTATGATTGACATCGGCATCTTCTATTGAAGCTCTTTTCCCTCTGTTTTTGGCAATGAAAACTGAAGATGCATTTTAATATACCTGCTTGCCTTATCCTCTTAACCTTTCATATACCTCATCGAATTCTGAAAGCCAACTATTTTTCTTAATGGAAACTAAAAGGTAGTTAAAATGTTATCGTCGTGAACAATTTTATTGCAGATTGAATCGGTTTCCTACGTCCGGCACGCAAACACCGCTCATAATATCCGGTTTCCTCGGTACCGAATCGTATCGCTCGAAAAATCGATACGAAAATAAAACACTAACCTGGATAACAGTTGACCGAAGCTAACAGGAAGCCGGCGACGAGCACTGCGATTTTCACCATTTTAAATTTCTCCTCGAGAATCGATACGTGTAATAGTAGAACTATTCACCGTGTTCACACTGACTGTTGGTATTGTAATAAGTGAATCTCGCTCGAAGAGGCGAATATGTATGCATGCCTGCAGCGCGAGCCAACCACGGACGTCGTTCCCCACCGTCCCATTTTGCGCTTTCCGGCGGCGATTTTGAAATTGCGCTCTTTTTCTTGACTTTATTTGTCCGTTTTGCGGAGGCTGTGAATCATTGCAGTTCACGTTCTCGAAATCGGAGCACAATCACATTTATTTATAATGCGAGACGAAGAAAAAATGTAAATTTTCGTTCAAGTCGACGATAAATGCTTCTTGGAAACGTAAGGATGTGTTATAGTTATTTATTAATGAATTTCTGGTGCGACTTCATGAGATAAACGTGTCCGTGAAATTCTGACCTTTAATTTAAATTTAAGTTAGTGATAATACCTAGGCTTACTGCAGACTGAGATTGCTGTCCAATTGTATGCTTCCTTGAAATTTACAGTTCAACTAATTTATTCAACGAGGAGGGTACCATTAATTAAAAAGTACGTGGAATCATAAATTCTAATTTCATTGGCAACTTGGTACGTTCGCTAGTTACAATAAATCATAGAAATGGTCTTGAAGGATTTGCTACCGTAATTAAGGTGATTACACGAGGTTAATGGGGAGTTTCAGGGTGATATCGGCGTTCATTAAAGCGTCTTCAAATTATATGTGCACAACGCTTTAGAGAGCTTGTTCGTACATTTAATTCAGATTCTTGTGTTAACTGTTTTCACATTAACACGTATATGCGAGTTTACGTTATCATCTGAAAAAAGATAATTTGGGTCAAAACCCGCAAAAACAATTGTATACGTTGACAAACGTAACAATGCAGGCTGATCCTAGAACATTTTGTTGGGCTCAGAGATGGTGTCTAGGAAATGTACCTGTCTCCACATTTTAAATTGCGAAATTTAACTTTAATCAAATTACAGGCATTCACGTGCACAAGTTTTAAAATTTGTGCTAATTATTAACGGTAACACATTTCTTGTTAAAACAATCTCTTTGCTGCTGTTGGTTTAGCTTTTACTTAATATGTTCGCTTAGTAGCTGAAAGTTATGTGCGATAATTTACAACGAGTCCAGGATGAAATATTTCATGGAATCTTTTACGAAATTACATTGACAGCCGAAATAAACCAATAAAAATTGGAACCCCTACAGTATTAACTGCGATTCCTATTGATTGTTGCTTGCAGCGCCCTAGGGTTTTTGTAGATTCAAACACTTATGGATCTATGTGATCTTGGTTGTTACACTTAAAGACAAATTTGTATCAATCGTGTCGTTAACGATATAGTTGCCAACTCCGCACAATCTTCCCCAACTGACCAAAAGTAACTCGTCCTGATTCCGAATTAATTTCATGTGTTTAAATACTTCTTACTATTGCTGATGTCGCGTTTCATAATTAAGGTGGCCTCGAGCAGTCGGTTATATGCATACTTGCTTCATCCAGTTGTTTGCAATATTACACAATCGTGAACTACTTCCATGTAATAATTTTGTACATCATTTGTTTCTCATTACTACAGAGCGATACAACGTAATTTTCCAATTCTGTAAAATAAAATCTCAAAGTAACAAGTTGAGACAAGAGACAATGTTTTGACTTGTTTGAGACATTAATTAGCTTTTATATTAATAATTATTCGTGTCAAACCTTGACCATGACCGTGATGCTCTTCACTCTTAAACATATTTTCAATATGATGGCTCTATGGTGGTCTATTTTATTTGGCTCTACAGGATACTGTTCGTCCTTGCCTCCTCTCTTTCTATTGCTTATGTTGTTTCTGTATCCCATGCTTCCTAAATTCATTCTTACTTGTGTTAAGCCGATCATCGATCTTTGTCTCATTATTCTGGTCTCCGCTCCATTTTATCTCTGGAATTGTCCTTTAACCACCTCTATTCTCTCCACATGCTTATATCTTTATCCCTCTAATTATATCTCTCCCTTCACTATCTCATTACTTCATAAATCATGAACTGTATATAACGCACAAACCCATTTTATCCATAGATTCTTCTTATCATCGCCCTTTAGGATGTTTTAAATCTGTCTGCATTCCTACTTGTGAACCACATGATCTCTGCCGTCTTATAACACCAATTCGTGGTCCTAATGACTAAATATCTGTACCTGCAGTAGGCTTTGTATCCATTGTTTATATCCATCTACGCATTTTCTGTTCCGCTGTTGTTATAATTAATTGTTTTTCGTAGATTAAGCTCTCAACCATTTCGAATTTGAACTTTCTATTTTTATTTCGACCCCTTTTCCTCTATCTATTCCCATGTACTTTGGTTTTTCTGATTCGTCTTCAACCCCTTCCAACCTGTCTTCTCAGCATTGGGTGGGTATTATTTGTTCTTTCTCCTTGCTTCTTACGATTAAATCATATCCTCTCATTCCTTATCAACGTGCCTTACATACTTTTCCGGTTCCACATTCTATCTGTATGTGTCTTTGTGTTTTGCTTCTTTGTATACTAATAGAACTTCGTTATCGTTGTCAGGTTCTACGTTATTATATCTATCCATTAACTCCTCGCTATTTTTATATATCTGGGCATTCTAGTACGTGACTGCGTGATTGTGTAAAATTAATTTTTTTATTATGTTGCAAAGGCAACATAAAGGTATTAAAAGAAATCGAATGCAAGTTGGGTTGGGTTGAGATTCCTCTAAAATATCCATACACGAAATGTTTTTCTTTAAAGATGGGATAGGAGACTTAATAATTTAAAGTTCTCCAGGGTTGGGTTGGGTTGAATTGGGTTGGGTTGGGATAATTTTGCATATTAGTAAAGGTTCCTAATTAGTTTTTCGAATACAAAGAATATCAGCAAATGATGGGATAAGGTCTATAAAAAATCTACTCCAAGCAATAAGAAATTTTAATCAAGGTGGCCCAATATTACAAAAAACTGTCTGAAAGGAAATGAGCGCATAAAGGACGTTATTCTTTTTATTGGTAGAAACCTCAGCATAAGACTGGAAGTAAAATTTTTAGGAAAAGAAATAATGCAAAAATTAGTAAAACGGATTCAGAGCGACTTTAGACAGATTTATTATATAAAAAATGTTAAAGTTCCACAATTGTAAACATGTAACACCCACCAACCCATGAAAATTATGAACACATGCAGGATATAACAGAGAACATGGCTACCAGCAGGTAGGACGAAAACTATTGAAACTGATCGTCATTGAGGAAGCCTAATTACAACGAAAGGAACACATCGAGGGGCAGATAAGATTTTGGATTATTTCCTGCTGGTATTTAATGTAATTTAATGGCACAGTTAAGAAATTCAATATTTTTGCAGTGGGTTTGCAAATAGATAAGTGGTCAGAGGGTGCCTCCCATGTTGGATCTTTAGTTTGTCTATGTATAAGTTATTATTAGAATGCAACTAGGGGTTTTTGGACATTTACCTACTAATTGCACAATGTTAGAGCAGTTTTGGTAATGATTTACATAAGTGGCGATACATTTTCAAAACTTTCCCCCAAAAAACACCGTTTAAGAGGAGCACTTTAATGTTAATAACGACAAACATCTATAACGCATTGACTGACAATAATAAGCTACAACTAAACTGGTCTACAAAGAAAACACCTTGGATGGTGTCGTTTCGCTCTTCTTCGATCTTGTCAACGACGAATACAAAGACCCTTAACAGCGAATTACGATCATAGTCTTCCCGGCGTCATGTACAGGATTTGTCAGACCCCCAATTGAGGACAAACTTTATATATTATTAAAACCATCACGATTCTTATTAAAAATTAAATTAATTTTTAAACTTGTAAGAACGACGCAGTCGATGACAAGTGCACAATATTCCAGAAAGTTAGCACGTAATTAAATTGCGTCCCACGCGCCACGTGTTCAGAATTGAAGAATGGCGTTGTTGTTGGCGCACTTGTGACGTTTGTTGACGGTCAAGATTTGTCATATGCTACAATTTACCATTTTTATCTACCCATAGTGATGTCACCGTGTCCGACGCTTGTTCTGGGAAAGCAAAGCATTTCTCCGTCGCCTAACTTCATCACTTGCTCTATTTTTAAACCACCTGCAAGCGAGAGTCGAATTAGATTCTATTTTTAGAATAATAATCATTCTGTTTGTTTCGATTATTTAATTCGAACATTTTAGTTTAAAATTATCGGCCATTTCAAAAATAACCATGAAATAATTTCCAAGAAAATTTTTAATTTCAATTGCGCAATTTCATCGCAAATATTTGTATTGCAAGTAAACATTGACAAAAATATTCGTAATTATGAAAACATTAACACTTGCATTGTCGATTTTGCACAATCAGTATTATTATCAGTAGCGATGAACTTTCGGGTTTAGTTAAAAATAAATACGACGTTTTGCAAGATCCTGAGACGATTTTTGTGAAAATGAATCAATCGTAGACACTGGAAGAAATATTTTAGTAAATTTAAAAACTGTTTTTCAGCAGCTTTGGTAGCGTTACATTGATCTTTGGAATTGTCATCAAACCCCCGATTTTTTGCAAATGCAATTATTTACACGATAAAACTAATATTAATTTATTAGTTTGAATTCAATTAATAAAATTCCCTGGACCACAGTGCATGTGTGTGTCTGCAATACCAATAACTCGTATGTACATGCGTTGGTGATATTGACGCAAAGAATGTGACCTAAACAGGATACAAATTGCCCATCCTTCACTGGAATATTAATTGGCTGCGGGATTTCCATTGTTATCGTCTTAAATTCTCATCTCGTAAAACGACTGCCAAAAATAACTCGAGTGGCGTTTGTAATCGTAATATTTTTTAACGCGGCGTAGGATTTTCAATGTTTCTAATTGCAACATGCAGACAGTAATGTAATTGGCAATATGATAAAAATGTAATGTTAAATTAAATAAAAAAAAAATTGTTTGTAGACAATAAAAGTGACACATCAACGGCGATAGTTACAAGTCAAATATAACTAACTCATGAAATGACTAAAGTAATTGGAATTTGTGTAAAATGGAAACAAAAATTTCAAGGAGTCGGCGAGTAGAAGAATGTTTGAGATTACTAGAAAATGTGGACTATGTTCATGTTTTAAAAAAAAAGTACTCGTTTGATTGGAATGTATGAAACGTATTATGAAATAACATACTCGTTAACAATTTATAAAGATCAAACGTCATATTTATTAACGGCATTTTATAAATAGAATTTCGACATTCGCAAAAACTGAATATTAATCATTTGTTGTTGTGTTTGTTCAATTGTAGTTTCGTCACTTGTTACCTGTTCAAATAATTTAGAATATAAGTAGACAAATTTAGAGAAATTCTTAAAATGGAAAAATCAGAGGTTCGTGCAGTTATAAAATATTTGCAAAAGAAAGGGTTGTCGCCAAAAGAAATTCATGAAACATGGTAGGTGTATTAGATGAGGGTGCTGTTTCTTATCAAGTGGTGAAAAATATTTTTCGAGAATTTAAACTGGGACAAACATGTGAACATGTGAAGGGTGCTGGACGACCAGTGACTATCACTACCCAAGAAAATGTTAATCGTATACACGATATGGTAATGACAGATAGACGATTGGCCATTCGCCCGATAGCTGAAATTACGAATTTTTCTTATGGTACTATAGAAAATATTTTAACAAATATGTTGGGGCTAAAAAAGTTGTCTGCACGTTGGGTCGCACGAATGTTGACACATGATCAGAAACGTTCTAGAGTATTGCATTCTGAAACCAGTTTGGCAAAGTTTAAAGCAGATCCGGATGAATTTCTTTCTCGATTCGTCACTGTTGATGAAACGTTGATTCACCACTTCGATCCTGAGTCGAAGTAACGAAGTATGGAGTGGCATCGCCGAGGTTTTCCGCCTGGTACAGTTATGGCCATAATTTTTTGGGAGGCAAATGGAATTTTGATGACTGATTTTTTTGGAACCTGGACATAAAATAACAGGCTCCTACTATGCCAACTTAATTTCAAGATTGAGTTATCGTGTCAAGGAAAAATGAGCAAAGGAATTCTGTTTCGTCAAGACAACGCTCCTGTCCACAAAAGCCATGTTGCCATGAGCACTATTCTGAACGGAAGATTTGAATTCTTTGAACATCCCGCATATTCACCAGACCTGGCCCCTAGTGAATTCTTCTCATTTCCAAAATTAAAAATATCTTCGGGGGACCAGATATTGCGACGATAATGAAGTGATAAACCATAAGCGACTATTTGGAAGAGCAACCGAAAGAACTTTTTATATAATTTCAATACAAAGTCACCGTAAACAAATGCAATTCAAATGGAAAATTCTTGAGCATACGGATTTTTCAGTATCACAATTGATATTCAATCCGCGGTCGGTCGTTACATAAGCGCGTTCGTTCTTCATAAATTTAAATCAATTGGCCGCCGATTCCTTGAATTTTCATCGATGATCAATCGCACTTTTCTCTAGCAAAATAACGCAAGGTCGATCCGGTTCATCGAAAGCCCGCCCGCCCGAAGGAAACGTGAGTAAGATGTGACGAAAATGTTACGACGCGACTAATCGCGATTCCCAGGATTGTTTTTGTTTACATCACGCGTATTTTAATGTCATCCGTGTAAATTCGTAATGCTCACGGCGGAGACGCCGATCGGTTTGCTTGCTTCTGGGTTCAAGGTTTTTTTTTAATTCATTGCATTGCACGCACTGCGGTCGGTTATGGTTAAAAATAAAAAAAATGGTTAGTGTGTTATCGCGCCGCAAATTATCTGTATTTGCGGAATTGCGTTATAAACTATTAAGATTAAATAAACAGATTGAATTTGCCCGTTGTTATTAGCGATAAATTTGATTTGTGGATTTTTTGCGAATCAAGAATTTCCAAAAAGTTCCCGATCAAGGATTTCGGGATCAGACATCGAAACGATCGAGGAACGCATGCCTGCAATTAAAGCTTTACGCGTGCAGACATGTTTTCATCGGTGAGGTGAAAAATATACTACGTGAGGCATTAGTATCGTCGTAATTCACTTAATTCTCAGAAATATACCATTCGTACATACATGAAGACACAATTGTTCGTGAGTTGTTCCCTGCGTGCGTAAATACAAAGCTAGTAGTACCGAAAGTGGTAATTGTCACGTACCTCGTCTGTTAACGTGAATGACATAAATTATTAAGACTTTTGTTAGGATTTATTAAAAAAAATTGAATTGTACGAGGTCATACGTTATGACTCATAACACATTGCTATGAAATTATTGTGCCATAGTACAAAACAAATGATTACATGTTTACTAGTCCACGCATCAGGTATTCACTTAAATTTGTAATTTTACAAATATTTCTATTCGATAAAAAATAAAATCCGTACACACATAACTTCTGACAACTGTTATCACATTTAACATTTTTCTACTCACCACCACATTTATATTCTTCATTGACGTGATGTTAAACGCCAAAGGGTGGCAAATCCAAAACTGCAAGCCATGACATTATTTCATTGTTGTTGGTCACCTGAACCATCAAGGAATTTCAATAATATTGTTTTTTCATTAAGCATACCAGAATTTAAATTTTGAAGCAATTCCAAGATAATTAACGAATAGCTGCACAGTAACTGCCTACCTGTCTCTCGTTTGTATTATCAAACATGCAATCAATAATTAGTAAAAATATCAGTTACTATTTTTTTTTGTTATTTTAATGTAAACATTGAATTTACGCTATTTAACTAATCGAGTGTTCCAGTTCTAGAACGCGGTGCTTATTGCCAAAGGGAACGAAATAAACATGAGTCACACTTTTATTTATTTTTTTATTTTTTATTTTTGAAAACTGCTAACTGGGACCTGAAACTAAAATTTCTGAAGCGAGTTTAAAGTGTTATGTCATTATGACAATAATACTAAAAATAGTAATTTAAAAAAATGTACTAAAAAAATTGTTTATTATTATTATTACTACTAAAAATGTTTTGAAAGAACTGTTTTCTTTTCAGAACATGACTTGCCAGTGACAATAATGCATGTAAATTACATTTGCAAAAAAAAACTCCCAAAAAAATTTAATCATTTTTCTTCAATACAACAAAATAATGTTCCTAAAAGATATTAAAAGAAATACGATCTATTGGAAACATCTTTATTGAGCTTTATTGAGCACGACTTATAGTATTGATTTCTTTGGGTTTTGGAAGTTTCATCTCAATTTCCTCAAACTCTAGCAAGTCCATGTTAACCACCGCATTAAATACAAAACTACCCTTTTTTCTTTTAACTGGTACCGGCGTTCAATAATTTTTTCTACCTCGCTCGCATAAAATCTGACTGTTTTATTTGTACAATAATTACAATAATTGCTAATAGGAATTCTCCGATTAATATGTTTGGCAACTCGGTTACTGGGTCATTAATAACAAATAACAAAATCATCCGCCGCATTGTCACTGTCTTCTAGTTTCTTGCTTTTACTTGACTTCTTTTGTCTATTATTTTTTGATCAAGACAATCTTTCTCCGGTGTTTCTGTAAGGATTCTAGATTTTCCTGCCTGTCTACTTTTCTTCGTAGACATTTTCCTTCGTCCCTTGAGAAAGGGTCACGTATATTTTCAGGAGTGATCCCCCTTCTGTCACACTAAGGCGACTGCTTGTAGATGAAGTGTTCATTAAAAGCGAGCTGGAAACTGTGCTGGTTGGGTTGGGTTGGCGAATATTATCCAAAGTAAAGGCTTTATAATAGGCTTGACCAGCTAATTCTGCGATTTCATAAATGAACCAAATTTTAACAGAAACTACCAGAAAACACTTAAAATGGAAAAAAGACTTCCGTATGTCACAAAACGGCGCGCAACTCTTGGTGAACGTGAAGCAAGGTATTGCCATCTGGCACACTGTATTAAAAGCAAAAACAGCAAGTAATGGCGCCATAATTCAAAATGTCCCGGTGTGCCCCAAGTTCCAATGTGCACCCCTGTCTCCTACGTCCATCACTTTCGTATTTTTATACTCGATCAAATTTTCATCATAATAGCTTGTGCAATATTATCGTCAATTCAGTCTATTTACTACCCTTATATATGTATCATATAACATACATGTACAAGGCTACTACTGCAATATTACTACATTAATATTTACGACAGAATGGTATACAACCAAACCTACAAGTTTTTGTACGAATGAATTTACTGCTATTAGTATCATAACATTTTGACTGACCCCTATATATTAATTTATATTATTTGCTAATATTTTTAATATGCAAATAAAACTATTTTTAACATCATCAAAATATGTGAGCTATATACAATATAACAATAAATATAAATAAATGTAAAAATTTTAAAATGGCGTTAAAACAAAATAAATAAAATAATTGTATATAAACCACACAGAATGTGTCATAATTCCCTCAAATCAACATCCCGACAGTGGCTAAAGATGTAATGTAAGTTCGTAAATTCTCGAGAAACAAAGTGTCGGAGGTCTTCAAGAAAATTTGACTGTAAGTTTGGTTGCAGAAATATTAAATATTTTCGTCGTATCTTTTTTCACCGAAGCTCCGATTGTGAGATTTTCTCTTAAAATTCCGACTTGGATCATATAACTTCAACAGTCAACAATAGTCAGCATCCTTGTATTCCACCTGCCTTGATAGCGACTTTCTATCTCTTTCAAATCCTTGTGAAATGTTTCGCCTGGCTCTTTAACAGCTCCCAAGTTATCAGGGAAGTAGTTCAAGTGCCAATTGAGGAAGTGAAGTTTAATAGTTACGAACAACACATTTTTCCAAAATGTTCAATAATTTTTTGCATATCCTCACAATTTGGACTTTTATGGTTGCCTAGTTTTCTTGTCCGGGCCAGCGAAAATATCTTCTTTGAGTTTAGCTTCAGATAAATTGGGGGGGGGGGGGGGTAGTAGCAAAACTTCTTCCCGGTGGACTACATTTTCTCTCACAACATTTTTGGTTCCAGGAACTAGTTCACTTCTAGGCGGCCACTCTTTCTTCGTCCAATGTTATGAATATATATATTTACCCTGACTACCCCCCCTACCCCCCCCGTCCAACCTTACCAATGTGTCCTCTCATGTATTCTTGTTGATGAAGCACTGAAATTGTTCGTATTGAGCGGAATCGGTCCAGCATAGTTTTAAGGTAATAAAACACTTTACTACATAAAAATGTATTTTGTACAAATTTTATATGAAAATATCGGTATAAAATTACAGTACGTTTCTTATCTACACAGTTTGCATTTTGGAATGTTTTTGGCATTAAGGCTACATACAAAACTCTAAATCTTACAAATCTTACTAGCTAATCATCACAAAATGGCAAGCTGATTGCAACTAAGAAGGACTTCGATTCGAAGACCCCTCGCAGTAGAATTTATAAAGGTATAAAACACTGAAAACCTCACGGTGTTACGAAATGTAAAAAAAAATTATTTCATCAATATCTACGAAAATCAGGAGCGGCGATTTCTTGAGGACCATTGCCAGTTAATATTTTAGCATCACAAATGTAATTGGGCAATTGCACCGCCATAATTTATCCCTATACAGTTGTATTATTTCTAGCAAATTTTGCTACTTTACTTAAATAGAGAATGGCTAGGAAATATAATGGAGTTGAACATCAAATCTAAGTATTGCACTTAAATTAGCTAAAACTAAATGTCATGTTGGTTGCCTAATATCTTTGTTGATGATGTTATTTCATTGGACAGAAATATTGTTCATAAAATGCAACCCTGGAAATCACCGCTCCCGCCAAAAAAAAAAAAATAAAGTTAACTCTGGTGTAAAAACATAAATTAAACGCCGCACCCCCCACTGTGCCCTTAAATAAAATTAAATAACTCTCACGTAAAAAATAAAAATCAATATCTTTTTGGTTCTTGTCTTAAATATTAAAAAAATACTAGCCGCGGCATGAGTCACCTTCGCCGCCGTATCTTCACGTACAGCGCCAGAAATGCCAGCAGTCTAATCAAAACCAGCATGCCGAGCAAAAAATACACACTGTTCGCGTACACCGCTTCGCTCATGTCGACCTGGTCGAGAAAGTTCTCCGGATACACGAAATGGCAGTAGTCAGCGTTGCACGGGAGTTTCGTCCGATTGTACCCGAACACGGCGAGCATCAGTCCCTCGAACCCGTACTTCAGGTACGAGACGTGAAAGAGCCACTGGAGATACGGGTGGGCGTCGTAAAGTTGCACGAAGAATCCGGAAAATATCAGAAACGGGAGGAGACAGAACGGTCCGAATATGACGCCGTTCTGAAATGGGGACGTGTAACAATGTTTCGTTAGTGTTTGCTCCGTTACCTTTACGTCCATGGTGGCCCCTATGAATAATCCGAAACTTTGCGCCACCAAAGAATTCAATATGCACATGTTGAGGAATAGGAATATTCTATGCCATTCGGCCGGTTGGGCTGTCATGAAGTAAGTTGTTAGTGCGTATAGAAACGTTGCTAGCATCTGCAATTAAAAGTGGTGTTTATAGTTAAAAGTATGCAAGGTGGAGAAGAACAAGATTTTGGGAGGGAAAATGGTGCATACAAAAAATGGTCATAGTCAAAAAAAATTAAATTATACCATGTTGCTTGCAGGGTGATAACCTACCACCTTATTTGACTTATCTCCAAATTATGTTTATTTTAATTTTGGTTTTCTTTTTCGTTTAATTTTGCAAAAATCATTTATAAAATATATTTAAGAATTGATTTTTATGACGCCACTCAAACGAGCAATATGTAGAGATGGCTACCATTAAACTTACCTGAACTGGTATGTCAGCGATAGTGATGGCCAAGTAATACGATCTGAGGGAGTACCATCTATTAAAATTTTCTCTAACTATAATTGGCATTTCAGATGGAACTGCAACAAAGATGATTTGTAAGGATACCACGTCCAATGACCAACTCAAACTCACAAGTCGTGATAACACAGTTCATTGCAGTCATCATTAGGAACATAACCGTGAAGAACATGAAATTGAAATTATTGAGCATATTTGATGCGTCTTCGCCGATTCCAAAGTACAGTACACCTATAAACAAGGCTATGATTAAGTGAGTCCCGATCCTCGTGTACGTGAGTGTCATGTCCCGGCTGAGTATCAAGAAGGTTCGCTTAAGTAACACGTACAGTTGATTGAAAAAGGACGTCGAATAGTGGTCGTCGAAGCAGAGGGACTTTTTCTTTTTCTTCTTCGCTTTTTCGGGAGGTTTCGCCCGAGAGAATAAATTAGTCGGCGCCCTGACCGGGGTCACCAGACCGTTCCTCATCATTTTATCTGCAAAGTTTATTAAAATTAAATTTAAATTATTTTCAGTCGTTTTTTAGAAAATATCACTATTATTCATTGACGTACCAACGCGTTCTATTGATTGCATTTCGAATGTGTCCCTTTGAGATTTCCTCCATTCAAAATTCAAACCGTTCGAAGACTTGTTGACAAGATTTTCAACATGCGGGCCGTATTCACCGGTGGCCACTTCTAGTACTAAAAATGTTACAATTAATTTCCTGGGTTCGTTAGCAGTGGTGCCGTTTGTTACGGTAATCAGCTGGATTGTGATAAGACGGGCAATGTAAATTAGATTCTTGTAAGTAAGGTACTAAACCTTTTATCGAGCCTTGGTATATACATTTACCATCAGCTAGGGCGTATAAATGATCGAACATTTCAAACACCGTCGCGCTCGGTTGGTGGATGTTGCAAATAACGGTTCGACCTTCTTGGGCCAACTGTTTCAACAGCATGATGCACTGTTTCGTCGAGGAACTATCCAAACCGCTGAAATCAAAGATTGAAGATCGATAGGTAAATTAAAAATTAAAATAAAATTTCTTACCTCGTTGGTTCGTCGAAGAACATCACCTGAGGATTTTTAAGTAACTCGAGCGCTATCGCCAGTCTTTTTCGTTGACCGCCCGACAGTGACTTCGTCCTGACTTTTCGCGACTGCCACAGACCTAAAGCATCTAGAATTTCCTTTATCTAAAAGAATCCGCTAACAATAATTATTTATAAAATTTTACTTCAATACGAGATGTTGTCGACGTACCTTCCTTTGCTTTTCGTGCGACGTCACGTCCGCACTCAGCTTCAAGTTGGCCGCTATGGTCATCGCTTCGTGCGTTGTTAGAAGTGGTTGTAGATTGTCGTCTTGCATAATGTAACTGGACTGCTTTCGAAATAAATTTTCATCGCGTTTTTCGGTGTTTACTTGCAGCGTTCCCGTGACACCGTTCCTCCTGAAAGATGGGAATTGTAAGAAAAAATGGGTTGGGTTGTTTCCATTTCATTTGGTTTACTTCCATTTTTAGTTTTCTTAATTCCGTTTTATTGAATTGTCAAAGTTCATCTCTTATTTGCTGATTTATACTTTATTTCATTTTTTAATTAATTAACTGATCATGGTTTCACACAACCATTTCATCATTTTTCATATAAATTACGCGAGCAATTCGTTTATCCATCGAGTTTTGACATTTAATGGTAAAGCTAAAAGCAATCAATCATATCACGTAAGTGCCTCTAGGGGCATACCGGTCGCAAATTATTGGGAGATGGACGTCTGAACTGTACACTGAATGTAAAGTAAATGTCGTAATATGTAATAATAATAGTCATTGTCTACGCACAAAATCCATAATGGCCATTGTGAACGAGTCATAGGAAAAAGATCAGCCTTCACATCAATTTTTAAATTTGTATTAGATAGCTAATCTAAAAATAAAATTATTTGACGGATGGCCTAAACACAAAGATTATTTAATCAGATTTGGGAACTCGACCATGACGTCATAATGATTTTGGGCATGACGTACATATGATGACGTCTGAATCGTAAGTAAAGTATAAATGAAGTTCACGTATAGTTTTTCAATATCAATATGTTGTCGCAAAAAATCGATTAAAATTATATTATTGCCACATTTATAGCCTTTATAAAATACAGGTTTGATTAACGAATAAATAAATTGCGACTATAATCCAGGTGTAAATACTTCCTATTTACGTCAATGGTTCATGAGTGCATGTGTACTGACGTGCAGTTCGACGTTGGGTGCGCGTGCACCGACGAAAACGTCAATCCCTCTTCTTTGTTGCGGTGTTTTGCACCTGCGAGTGCACGCGAACTCTGATCCTCCAGTCAGACGAGCAACCGGTTTTGTTTTCAAACTAATATGTGCATAATACCTACGACAGATGAATCATAACTTGATCGTAGCAAAATGAATGGTTTCTAAAATTACGGTAAAACAAAGAGTCGAATCAGCTGATATTTGTAAACACGATTTCTTATATGATATATTACGTTATAATAACAAGTAAACAATCTGAGTAAACGTTACTAGAATAAAATGTCCGGATGCGTCCAATGCACAAAGCAAGAAAGGAAACTAATGGCTAGCAAGACCAGAAGAGTTAAAGACAAGTGGGCAATAAAATGATATTTACAGACCGGAAAAAAATTAACAAATTCAAAATATTCAATATGACTAAAGCAAACCTAAGAACACCTACACTGTATTATTATGTACCCATCATTTTATGAAAATAGAATATTTTTATAAGAAATACATCTAAGTGTTTATAATGTAAAGGTGAAGTTTAAACTAGATTGGCTTATATGGTTTGCATATGAAACATATGATAACTCGTGACGAAGGTCGTCGTGTTATCGCAGCTGGGTTGGAGTGAATTTTGCGATAGTTTTTAGATTAGTAATTTATATCTGTGATGGATCATCGTCGTTCACAATTGCCATTTAAACAAGGAAGACGCGTAAAAGTTATTTTCTTGAAGATGGTGTCAGTCAGAAATCGAAATTCAGAGTCTCCAAAAGACAGGAGAATATATACGAGGACTGCATCCTTGTACTGTAAGAGGACTACATCCCAAAGAGATGATCGTTTTATTCTATTCTCGTCAACGATTCGTGATAGCAAGACACCTTTAAAATCAGCTTTGTGAAGTTCGACCAGTAAGAGCTGACAAAACTGAAAAGAAACTTGAGAGACGTGGGATTAAGGCTTAAAAACTCGACCATGGTTAACTAGAGCACACTGTGCAGCTAGGTTACTGTTCATTAATATTAATATTTACGTCTTGTGGCAGAACGACATATTTTTAAGCGAGAAGGAGGTGGCTCAATTATGGTTTGGGCGGAATTTCGTTGAATGTTCGCACAGTGTTAATGGTAGTGGCTGGGGTTTCCATGACAGGAAGCACATATGTGGGGGTCACTTTAGAACCATCTTGTGCTTCATATATTGGTGATGACTGCGACGAATCAGACAAAGAGAAGTCGCTCCTGGTTCACTAGAAGCCATTGGGAGAGCTCTGATTGAAGAATGGGGCAATTTTTCATAGGAGTCACCGAGAGACATATTTTACAATCTGACTAGAAGATTCCAAGCTGTTGTGATTGGAACATGTTTTAACGTGACGTGACGTGGTAATAAAAATCATGTAATAAATTAATTAATCGAATAATCATGTGTGCCAAAATTTTGCACAGTAATCTGCTTACTTTAGTTATTTGTTTTGGTATTGCGTTTAGTATTTCTTTGCTTTCTGTATTTCATGCAAACTGATGCAGCGGAAGCAACAAATTAAATTTATTCGTATCGTTATTTTACAATTTCACAAGTCACGATTCAATGCATCGCAAGTATTACTATGTGCACATTAGTTTCAAAACAGAAAACGTAACCAGTTATTATGTAACCGGTGGACGCGGAGTTCTCGTGCACTCGTACAGCAAAACAAGCATTTTCGTCGGTGCAGGCGTACCCGGTGGTGAACCAACGTCGGTGCACATGCACCCAGAGAAAGGTTGATACGGTTTTATTCTACACACACGATCGGGCGCGCGCCGCTTTATTCGCAAGGAAATGTTTACCACTCGCTATGTGTATATGCACTGATGATCAAACGCGTATAGAGATATTTTATAAACGGGGCTATAAATGAGACGAGATATAATTTCTGTTTATATTGCTTTACGATATGACCATGCGAATTGCTTCATAGACGATATTGAAAGCCTATTCAAAAATATGATAAAAGTTGTAGGACGTTAAAAGTCAATTAAAGTTTGTAGGATTATAACGCAAGTAATAATTAATCACTTCCTCCAGGACATCAATTCGACTTTCGCAATCGTTTGAGTGCAAATAAACATCAGTTTGCTTTTAGAAATATAATTGCAATCAAATATATTTATTGTCCTTATATTTTTAAAAGCAAACTGATGTTTAATTGCAATAAAATATTTTTATTGTCCTTGCAACAAACCACGTTTTTAATTAAATTGCAATATAAATTTTAAATTAACTCATTTATTGTGTTTAGTCTTAAACATTCATGTTTTTTGATACAACTAATTGCATTTGAATAATTACGAAAGTACGGTTGACGAAACCTAAATGCGAACGTAAAAATTTAATGGTGTGATTTAAATTTAAACTTTGCATCGTAGTCGTTCGTGACAGCTATTAAAATTATTATTAACTGAGGCTCAAAAATCGAGAGCTATAGCAAAATTAGAAGAAAATTGGTCTTTAAGTGAAGCCGCTGCTGAACTAAGTGTAAGTAAAAGTTGCGTAAGATCAACAAAGATTGCGAAGACCTCTCAGACAAGGCGTAGGCAAGGTCTCTGATGAAAATGAAGACAATGCTCTCGTAGAATATATCCGTCAAAGTCCTTTTGGAATTGCTGTGAAGGCACGAGAAGAAACATTATTCCCAGGATCCCTCAGAACAGCTCAAATGCATTTAAAATAAGCTGGCTTAAAAAACTGTGCACAAACACAAAGTTTTTTAACTGGAGAAAATAAGCGCGTGAGAGTCCAGTTTGCATGAATTTTTGAATTTTTGAATTTTTAGTTCCCGGGATGGGATTTTGCAACAACGTGGTATTCTCCGATGAAAAGACGTCCCGATTTACTAATAGCGGAAGGCTACGAGTTTATCGTCCTAGGAACTCAAGATTTGAAGGGAATTATACGTTGGGTACTACTAACAGTGTTTGGGCGTGGATCAGCGTTAACGGTCCTGGAATGTGCTGACAAATTGATGGGCGATTAACAGCCGAGCGTTACATAAACATCTTAGACAATGTGATGTTTCCATTGATAAGAGATGTTTACTAGGATAGCCAGTTCATACGGATCGAATAGTAAGAGAGTGGGTCAACGACAATAACATAAATGTTTTGCCATGGCCAGCAAAAAGTCCTTACTTGAATCACATAGAAAATGTTTGGGGTTTCATGGTCAAAAAGATTTATCAAAGAGACTTAAGGCCAGCAAACCGCGATGAACTATCGAAAGCTGTTGAAAATACTTGGGAAGAGCTTGGGGTTCTTATGACATGCGACATTTAATTTCATCAATGCCAAGAAGATTGAAAAGTATTGTGACAGCCAATAGCTCAGCAATAAAATATTAATAACACATTTATAATAATTTTTTTAATAAATGAACTGTTTTTGTACCCTTATATTCTTTTAATTTTTTATTCACACCTGTTCTTTATGATAATACCAATTTAACAAAACCATACTAATAAAAGTATTATACTTTTGTTCTTAATATTCTCCCCTCACTTTATAACACAACTGGACAAGGCCAGACTTATAGGAATCAATTTCAGTAAAAACATCCATGACAACCAAACAGCGTTCATATTGGGTTTACGCCGACTGTACATATCCTTTTTTGCATTACATCATGATTATCATCAAATAAATACTGTGAGGAAAAATTGTTCCTTGCCACAAAAGAAATATTTTCATTTCAATAAAACTTTCTCCACCTTCTAGTCATTGTTAATAAAGGAATTAAATTTTCTTTCAGAGACAAGCATTGACCTCATTGTTTATTTAGCTTTTTAGTTACATATTTGGTATTTTTTAAGTTATACGCTTATGGTTGAATTCATTGTTAAGCCGGTCTGGTTAACCTATGCTTGAGGTATATACCCTTGTTTACTTTTATACTGAAATTTAGCAGGACATTTGTTAATAATTAATGAAAAAATATTATTGGCACCGCGAAATTTCTTTTCTTATTTAAATGCAATCTAATACAATGAGACTGTACGGAAATAAATTTGTGTTGTGCTGGTATTGGCGTGAAATCCTTTGACAGGCGACAGATTGACTCGGCAGAAGATTGAAGCACAATGTCCTAAACCAACCCAACCCAATCTACCAATAAGAAAACGCGATTTGGTGCAACACACACACGAAATTTATATTGACATAAAATTCACATTTCAAGAAATAGAATCAAAAGAAGAGTTGACATTTCAAGAGAAATGAACAATAATGGGTCAAGCTAATATGCAAATAAGCAAATATTTTAGACTGAAAAAACTAACAATTAAAATGGAAGAAATTTTAAAGAGATGTGACCAAAGATGGGGAAATATTTAGAGGCATCGTTTCCAGCAAAACAATTCGGATCAAAAATTGTGCAAACTAACCAAGTAAAAAAAAATTACATTTGGATGAAATCAAGCAAATAAAATACTGAAATGCAATAAAACTAGTGATTTGGAAAATATAAATTGCTTTTATTCTGTTCCTTTAACATTGTCAGGATTGTAATTTTTAATTTGAAAAATACACTTACGTGTATCCTGCCAGGATGTTCATGAGTGTCGACTTTCCCGCACCAGATGGACCCATAATCGCGGTCAATTCGCCGGCGAAAAAGTCCCCGTTAACGTCATGAAGCAACCGACGTTCTCCTGAAACAAACAAAAAAATTATTGAAACATAACTTTATCCACATCCAATACGCATAAAAATCAACTAGATCTATATTTGGTACGGAAATTAAAACGTCAAGGAAGTTTAATTTTAATCACTTGAATACGACGTTGGATAAAAAAATGAAAATGCAGATTAACTGATTAAAAATTATAATAAAACATTTAACAAATACGTGGACTGGGGAAGAATTAATGCTTTACACTAAATAATTTGCCTTCGAAAATTTCCAAGTTTAGGAAATCCATATTCTATAGAAATCGGATAAATCGTAACTGTACTTATATAACGTGGGTTGTAATCGAATCGGCGTTATTTTATCTGGCATTCCACGAGATGATAGTTCGAGTATCTGGGGATGGACACTTATGATAAAGTCTCATGTGGATGGACAATAATAACGGATGTTCCTACATAATTGAGTATATGCTGGCAATTGGAGTTGCACACCCGAAATATGTTATAATATTTGCTTCCTGTTGAAATTGATTTCAGAATTGCCACCATTCCTGTTCACGTTAGTATTTTTAATTGAGTATATATTGGTCGTCTTTATCACCTAAAAATAGGGCATGATGAATACGCAATCGCGTAGACAGCTGTTAATCGAATTATAAGCATTTATGAGGTGGCCCTTCCACAATTGTATGAAGTGCCATTCCGTACGAATACATACACTTAGAACTAAGGGCTGTGGTACTGTATGTTTCAGGTCAAGTTTTGCAACAGGATAATGCAAAATTGCATACGATTCATGTCACAATGTAGTATCTAACTAAGGAAACTCTGTGACGTCGTCCAGCAAATGTCCAATGCCAGCTTCATCGCCCATCGAAGCAGAATTGTCTATTTTCAATTTATTTGTCTATTTTTCTATTTAACAAAGGACCACCGGTAACTCATCAACCCACAATTTAAAATTTTCCCCCAAACCGTCATAAACGAACAAATAACAGCTGTTTACTTTAATTTTAAAATATTAATATTTGAAACTAAAATAAAAATTTGGAAATTATAAATTCATATTAGTTTATCAAGACCATCTCACTAAATGTGATCCTTCATGCACTTCGAGTTAATGCACAGCAGAAATTGCATACCATCTCTTGAATATTTTCACAATTTTTGGATTCCGATAATGGTCGGGATTTTTGTTAAAATCGTACATGGAAAGCCAAGACATAGGATCAGAGGAGCGTGCCAAGCAAGACATCGAGAATATGTTCAGCACGTGGATGGATCAGTCGTCAAAGTGATCAGAGGGCTTGAAATTCATCCATGCTTCCCTTATGGCGCAATGTTTGGCAATGGGCGTTCACAATTTCAGCAGTTCCTAACTAACTAACTGGACTATTAAGATCTGAAGAAGATTTAGAGAATTTGTTGCATTCGCAATATATTAACGTTGAAAATGTAATTGAACATGACAAGGAAGACAACGATTCAACAATGAGTTAAAGGAGGATATTTTTTGTCAATGTGAGGAACAAAACACAATAAAACGAAACGATTGTAACTAAAAAGATGAAGGAGAAGCAAATAACCAATGGTGCCAATGTAAGGATTCAGAGACAGAAAACGCAACTCAAGCTCAAGAAGATTCAATACCGAAAAAGACAGAATCTGTCCCAACAATAAGAAAAAAAACTAAATAAAATTTGGAAAACCAAACCACTTTTGGATTCCGATAATGGTCGGGAATTTTGTAACTCTATGTGGCCGGATGTTAAAATCGTACATGGAAAGCCAAGACATGATCAGAGTCGTCGACTGGGGGACAAGGATTCAAAAAATTTAACTATCTCAAAAAATGCTTGTAAGAAGATAATTTTATTTGGTTATTTTTTACTATCCAAGAAATATTTTAAAGGTGTTTTAAAATGACTAGTTATTAAAAATGAAGACCAAAAATTATCAAATGAAAATAATTTAAAATAGGTAAGAATTTCACTGATTAGTAATATAAATGATTAGTAATTATTCTCACATAATACATAAAAATATTAAGGTTTTGACTGATAGCACTATGCAACCAATTAAAAACTTACTTTGACTGATAAATTGACAAATAAAAGTTTCATATCACGTCTAGTTTGATAGTGAATTTTTTCTTTCTGAACATTGGTTACATCAAACATTATTCTGTATGAAAATATTATTATTTTTTGAACGATTGGCTTTGCACTTGTAACTAGTCGTCGAACATTCCCTCAGAAGGGACCAACAGTAGTCAGCAAGAATGGGTGGCTTCTACCCTGGTAACGTTTCTCAAACCCTGCGATTTCCTGGTGGAAGCGTATTCTATTTTATGGTAGGCTGTCACCATTAATTTAATATTTTCTTGCAAATCTGGAGCTTTGTAGCCGCCAAGAATGTTTTTGTGACGTCGACAAAAACTAACCATGCCTGTTTTTCTGTAGGACTAAGGCTGGCTAAAAAAGAACGGTCGTTAATTAACTTTCTTATATCTGGCCCTACAAAATTCCCTTCTTTAATTTTCGCATCAGTACGGGCAAAAAATTAATTCCACGACTGCACTTCGGTACTGCATAGAGCGTGAATTAAATTGCATTGGCATAGATCTCTATGCAGGAATTCAAACCGCTGCTGATTCAGTAGTCCATCGACGAAAATTTTACATCGATCTTGTCATATACTGTTATCATTCGTCCGAGGTCGCTCTACTTGTCTACATTTCAGACAATGATAAAATAAAATATATTTGTTTTCGCGACCATCATTGAATTTCTCGTTGAACAATAACTAGTATATTTTTAGCATTGTCGTAGGATTATTATTAAGGGGGGATCCTGCTTTAGAAGGCTCAAAAAATTTGTTTTTATTGCTCAAATCTATGCCTAATATATCTAAGAATATGTATAAAAAGTTATAGCGGCTAATTCGCAATATTTTGAAAGATACAGCACTAGACACAGTGAGGTGTCGAGCAAAAAATATACGAACGCATGAACGCTCGGACAAACGAAACGCGCGCCCTCCCCACAGTAACATAACACCGAACTATGTACTGAAAAAAGTTCAATCGGTCGTTCGAAACAATAATATTTTGAGTTCGTAAGAGCTATAGTAGGATTATAACGAGATATTCCGTAAGTAATCGAAAATTAACATTTTGCCTGATCGTAAACTTTAGAGCGCGTTTTCTCGAGTTTTCGTTTTTACGATTTTTCTAAACTGCTGGGCGTGATTGCGAGAAAACTAGACAAGCAATCAAAACGAAACAAAACTTGTTGGCTTCAGTAGCATTCTATTCTATTTGAACTAAAAATATTAAGAAAAAAAAATTCTAAACAACTTTTTTAGCAAGTTGAAATGATTTTCTCTTCCTGCAAAGAGCACATTTATTTTCAAACCTGAGGAAAATCTTGAATTTTAAAATTTTGGGTTTTTTTAGTTCACAAGAAAATATATGAGAATTACCATTTTCTTTGATTTTTTTTTGTTTCAGACAAAAATTACGGGCTACATCTTTCCCACCGATTGTAGACTGCAATTGAAAGGTGTTGCACAAATGTGCATAGAAGGCGGTTCCGTTTAAATATTTTCCTCTCGACATATTTTTTTTAATGCTCAAATATGCAATAAAATGCTCTAAAAAGTTCACTAGACTTGCTCATTTTTTTCTGCCCTAAAAAAATTCCCCCAAAAACGCTATTTTAAGGCCTCCTAAAGCAGGATCCCCCTTCAATGCTCAATTTTTAATAATTATTTATTAAAAAATGTTATTGTAAAAATTGTCAACTGTAATTCGCTTCTACTTTATGTATAAGGAAATATAGGATCACGAACATTTTCAATATCGACATTCTAATGGATGTATACGGTCACGTTTTATAAAAAATCACTTAAACTTAAAATTAAATAACTTAGACTTAGACAATAGAAACATTTTTAATTTTACAAATCGCTGCTCAGGTTAAAATGGTGCAAATGCCCCGTGTCGATTTTTGCAAACGATTGTTAGTTTACGGCGTCTTTAACTCCATATTTACATTCAAAACATTATATCCATGAGCATTCGGTAACAATTACAACAGATCAACATGTCCATGAAGATACCGCGATCACGGCAAAAAACAGATGCAGCCAGGTCGCGAATGGCGCGCACCGTGCGATACGTTTGTTGCATTTTTCGTGAAAACTTTTAGTTTTTGGGATACTATTCGGAGTGTTTGTGAATGGAATTTGCTGTTGGAAGAGTCTTTCGGGTGATCTTGGCGCTCGGGACGTCGGATGGTTTTGCGAAATGAACTCGGCGTTCCTGTACACAAGGTAAGCGAATTTGCTTGTAATTGAATTCGAACCGGGCGCCTGCATCGAATACGCTTCGTTATTAATAATACTGGCGGATGATAACTTATCCACTTATCCGAATATGCTTTACGCGCGCTGGTTCAAAAATATCGAAATTTTATTGCAAAGGGTATGTTAGGTAGGTAACGTAGAAGATGACGAGGTCGAGTCAAGGTCAAACCGCCTCCTTTACTGCGCTATTGTTGCGTGTTCTTTCATGGGTTTCTTGACTGAATATTGCGATTTGTTTGCACCGATAATGCATGAAGTTATACAATTTATTGTTTACGTCATAGAAGGGCGTGTCAATTATGTTTTGGTCCCCACCATGTGGGTTTTGTACGTGACGACGGCAATTTAAGTTTCTTACAATTTTTAAAGTTTTACTTGAAAATAAATAGTAAATCGTTTAAGTTTAAAAATGAAAATTAAAAAAAATATTATAAATCGTAAAAAATTCAAGCACAATGTTGTAAAAATTAAAAAAAATAATTTTTAAATATGTTTAATAAATTATAAACAAATAAATGAATAAATTAAAATAACATTGTAAACATATAAAATATATAAATAAAATTCGAAATTATTGAATAAAAATTTAATAAATTAATAAATATTATAAATTGACTTATATATTTTTATTATATAAAAAAAAATCTTTATGAATTATAAAACCAATCGACAACGATGAAAAATAGTTAAAAAATGCAACAATCATTAAAAATTGAAAAAGTTGAAAAAATCTTTTTATCAATCAGCAATACCAAAAACAAAATACATCAAACTATGTAAACATATTGTTATAAATAGTAAAAATTTGAAATCGTTGAAAATTGATCAAATAATACTCATCCTTGTCGTTTGCATTAAACCGTTTATTGTTCTTACGAGTATACTTAACGTGCAAGGAAATTTGTATAAATATAAAAACGTCTAATGGGGCACACAGATTTTTTTTGGAAACCCTTATCAGGTAATATGACAAATGATATTAAAAAATTGTCACAAATGGATAAAATAAAATCGTACGATTTTTCGCAGACAATAAATAACCTTTGTTCAAAAAAATAATACTTTTATCTGATATCTACGTTTTAAAAATTTAAGTAGCATAACCACATGTTTTGACGTTACATGTTATTAATAAATGTAATATATAATATGGATGTGATTTAAAAAAAAATGTGATAAAATATTTTTATTTGCAAGCCAATTTGTTTATAAAATTAATTTCTCTAATTTTATATATTTTTAATTTTTTATTATAATATAATTGTTAAGTCTATGTCAGGTAATTTTAAAACTTGTTACGGTAATAATCGACTAATAACAACACAGTGCAATACATAAAATGCAAACTGCTTCTCGCGTGAAATTTATCTTATCTTTTTTCACCATTTTTGGCCCATAGCTGCCAAGCTGTGGGAAATTCAGTAAAGTAATCCCCAGAAAAAATATTCCGTATAATATAATTCGTAATTCCTCGAAACAATATAATACTGGAAAATGCTTTTTCCACATATTTGTGAGCACTTACATCAGTTTTTGACACGAAAATTACAATTTTTAACTCATCTCGTAAACCATCCACAAAGATCTCTTTTTTTGAACTTTACTTCCATCAAAATAAAAAAAAATAATTAATTTTCCAGCTGTATTATATATCGAAAATTCGAGAAATGTATGAAAAATACAAATGCAAATCTATCGTCCTCCGCGACTTCGGCGCCTGCATCGTCATATTGGTACACCTTATGACTCCACCAACAAACTTCTCCAAGCAATGCATCCTACTTTTTTCAGTTGTATCGTTTTTCCATTAGCATGGTTACCTGATGGAATCGCTCTCCTTGTTCGTCTGATTCGATGGGGCATTTATTGTAAGAACTCATCAAAGTGGTGATGCAGAGAATGTAATTTCAATGTCATAGGTGCATTGATTTTATGAAAGTAATTGAGCATTGTTTTTACCAATTTCTTTCTTCGTTATATTTGACTGCCATTTCAATTAATTTTTTAGCAATTCCCAATTTTATATGCAGTGGCGGCAGCAGTAGCATATCATCGATATTCTTTATTAAAGTTTCATTAACCAATTTAACCGTTTTTCGTTTTCCAGAGTTGTTTTTCTCCAGTCGTTACGCTGATAGTGATCGACTTTGCTTCGCTGATCCCAATCACAACGGAAGCAAAACAATATGTGCACCACTTTCAGGTCACAGCAAATCTTCTATTTATGTTCATTATATTTGAATTTCTTCAATATATTGTCCAATGTTTCATAAGATCAATGTTGATGGAATTGACGGTTTTTTGTTTGATTTGTGAAACAGCACAACCTTCAAACTTGAAACTGAGTCGTCAATGAATAATCGCCAGTCGCCAGCGTTATATTCCATTTCCAATTTATTCACCAAACCTTTGATATCATTGCAGTAAGTGAACGTATTTTTATCTTCAACGGTATATAAATGCAGAAATCCGGCTTGACGTTTCCTGTATGCCGTGGCGGAGTATTCTGCGCTTCAAAAATGAGGTCAAAAATTCTGAATTCCGTAGCGATAATCCCAACTTAGCCACAATGTAATCCATTTCGTTTTGTTAGCGGTTTTGGTTCATCATCACATTGGCCGCATAATCGGGATCTTGCAAATTGGATGGCAAGGAAAAAGCCCATGCGGACATAATCTCAGGACACGGAGGTTTAGGTGGTTCGACACCATCAAAGCGTGGCACTTCCAACTTATTCATTCCAACAGCATAATTAATGCATGCGTAGCACTTGGTTCCATCATGATCGTTTGGGTCTTTCACCCAGATTACCTGCTTAGCAAAATGCAAGTGTTTATCAGGTCACCATCCAACCCCCCCAAATGGAGTTTTGTTAGTTTGATGACTTCAAAAATGACTTCAATATGGACTGAAATGTAAAAGTTGGTAATTAAAATTGAGTTTCATTATATCGGAAAACCCAAAAAAACCATTACATCGATTTTGAATAATCTGGGGGAAACATTTTAAATGAAATAACGCATACGAAAATGGAAGTAAATGATCCACGCCAATGATTTGGGGAGATTGGGTCAGAAAAAAATTATTGTATGATTTTAAATTTAGCTTGAAAAAAATATTCCTTGCTATTATCGGTTCATATTGTAGCTTCAAGCATGAAGTTCAATGCAACAAAGCTTACCTTTGCTTTAAGCTAGTGACATGGTGTATAATGAGTTTTAAATAGCTAAAATTTCAAAAAGGTTTTATTTAGAGCAGACGCGGTTTTGAGTGTCAATCTTCCATTAGAAGCAGCAGGAAATCAAATTAATAACTAATGTCGTTTTCGTCTATTTGGGGGAATGAAAAAAATATATTTTGTATCAGAATATTTATTATAAATCAATTAACAAATAGTATAAAATCACACGGATTCTTGATGGTTTGCAATAAATATTCATGTTATACAGTAGTGCGGCCATGAACCTTAACACAGGAGTCAATATATGTTGGGCAGTAACTCCTTCTAAATCTAGTTTAAATATTTCGTATTTGTTTAGTATGTTCCTGGTAATCCAGATATTTAATGTCATGAAAGGAAGTACTTATCCAAGACTTGCTCAAACGTTGCTCAAATCGAAACAGGCTTTTTTAGCAATATATAGTAAGTTGGTGGTGAACTATCAATCAAAGAAGCCCAGTTGGTTGCAGTTACTATGTTATGATTTTGCAATCTTTTATGACGAAAACGCTTTTGGAATTTATGTTTAAAATATATGAAGGTGGCAGTAGACTACAGTCAGGTATATTATTGTATTGTTGGGGTAATTTGTGCCTTACATTTAGAAAAAAAACACTTATTTTGATCTGAAATTATCGACTAAGAAGATTAAATGTAAATATTACAATTAGAGCATGATTTCGAAATGAGTACAATTGGGAAATTTTAAATCCAATACATGTTTCAAACAAGAGCATTTAGTAAAGATTACTATTTAGGTTATCACAATACTAATCGACGCCATTCTCTTAAAAATTAAAATCGTCAAGAAATTCAGTTGTAAAATTAAAAAACGCAATTGGCTGTAATAATATCCATGTATGTTGCATTAAGGAAAATCTAATCAGATTATTATTGTTAGTAATATAATCAATTGAGAATTTAACGTCATAAATTTATGTGCATGCACGATTATTTTCGTCAGGATTTATTTACGCAACTTTATGACCGCGATTATTTCACGAAAACGTTCCACTCGTAATCTTCGTGTTTAGCAATTGAAGGATTAATTTTACATTTTATCTGTTTGATTAAGCAACTTTTACGCCTTTCCGCATGGCGTTTGTATAAACAAATGCAAATGTGTATATTTGCTAGAATTTGGATGAATGAATTTATTCAAATATAGAAAATGGTAGCAGCACAACGCTGGTAGTTCTAAAACCGTATAATTACATGATATGAAGTGTGTGAAGTGAACTTTACCAATTTTGACAATTCATGGGTTTGGCTTTTTGTCACGACCACAATTGCATGCTTGAGATATATATTGTTCAAATAAAGGTATATCATTACATTTCTGGTGGTGTAAATATGTAAATGTATTGTCGATTTCCATATAGAGTTGTTAAATAATCGGCGGTGTCATAAATTCTTTCTATTGCCACAAAAATATTACAGACGTCCACACACCTGACAAATAACTAACGTAACACTATCCCTCCATGTAATCGTTGATTAGGACGGCTTATCATAATTTTTCCGATTCGGCTTCGCTATTTCAATTCAAACGCTTATCACTCGCATTTGAAAACATTACTATTGATACTGGTCGTCCTTAACCTAAAACAATTGTCAGATAACGCAAGAAATATTAATTTGAAAATCATCGTCGCGCGTATGTCGCACACGTAATTGCACGAACATTTAATTGTTGACCTTATTGTGCGATATGTTGGGTCATCGCCCCATCTACTCACAAATATTTTATTCCAAGTCGTATCTAACAATTGGTATCGCTCCACGTTCTATATTTGTGCTCGCGGCCTGTCGAAAAAATTCTCGTGAGCGTTTATTAATTTTAATTAGCGCGAGGTTTTCATTTGGACGTCAGATGTCCTCACCGACTACTAAAAATTCCAGACGACCATCAAGCATTAATTTTAACAATGTGGTCGTTAATATTAATATTTTTTTTGTATGGCGAATACGAGCGGACGATGTTCACATCACAACTCGTGGGGGTCATAGTCGACATTTGTATTGTTACAGGCGATCGCATGATATATTTGACTAAACTGATAATTCATTAGTCATAGTTATATATCTATACGGTTTGGATTATAATATCTATCGAAAGTTACTTCCGGTCATAAATTGAATATTATACAAATCGTATCATACAACGTCGTAGAATAAACTTATTTTTTTTTAATAAAGTGCTCTTATTATTATCAATAATAAGACGTGTTTAATTAAAATTACTAGTATACATAACAGTGATTTTTGTTTCACATCATCTCGTCTTAATTTGGGTAATAATATCTAAGTGCGTGGGTGTTGTATATGATAACGTACATATATACATGACATCAAAGTGGAAAGAAAAACGTGCTCATTACTCATAGTTTTGCCTCGAGCTAAATAAAAATTTTGCACTTGTTCCTCATTTTGCGTAACAATGGTCAAAGTGGGCCCTTATCGTGCAGGTGTCTATCTACACTGGTTACGTACAAGATGTCAAGTAATAGATAGTCTTTGCAATATTAATATTTATTTCGACTGTGTTGTGTGGTGTTTGGGTTATACACTGTTAGCGAAATTATTTCAAACGACTTAGTACAGGACTAAACTTAAAATGATTCCTCTAGTAAAGAGAGACGACTCTAACAGACTTCAGACAGTTCCATTTAGTAAATAACAATAAATTTTTGTAAGCTAAAAATCGCAGATTGCTGTTGTCAATACGAGATGACGTAACCGGCTAATCAGAATCGAACATTTTGAACTGACTGACTATGTTCGATGTGTTTCTGTCGAATTTTATTTTAGTTGTATTCAGTCGTCCGTGATAATGAAAGCCACACACAAATTAAGTCCTTCGTTCAACACAGTGGCAATTTAAATTAATAAATTCAAACAGTGCCATAAAACTAAGATAACGTTTTGTTGTCTCGAACGTATGGCATTGTTCATAAAAATTATATCAACAATAGATTACCTGTGATTTATATACAATTTAAGTCTCACATTAAATATGTAAATTCTCTTGGATTGTAAACAAATCACTTGTGAAAGTGAAATAACAAGAGGGGTTGGAACGAATCCTGTAGTGGTGGTTGAAGAGGGCGTTGAACTCAGAAAGATCAACGTCGGCAAGGTGAGAGAGAAAGAGTGAAAGAGGAGAGATATCCATGTGTATGAAGATGTCCGTAGTGGAGGCAGAAATGAGAAGAAGAAAGGGGGCAAGTGAAGATGAAGAAGCGAGTAGATGCCAAGAAAGAGAAAATAAAGTCAGGAACTCCATCGTATGCCTGTGCTAAGACTTGATGTTCTCATAACATTTGATTTAATTTTTCGAAATGTTTTTTCGAATAAATTGGTCCAAATTATTAAAAAAAAAAATTGACAATGCAGCAAAATTTCCTACATTGATAGAAAATAATAATAATAATAATAATAACATAATTCTATAAGCATGCACGAATCAAATTTGCAAAATGTTAAATAAAAATTGTGCATTAAAATTGTAGAAATGTCGAAATTCAAACATCACAATTATCAACAGAACGTAATGAAAATGTGCAAATGTTTCTCTTAATTGGACATGCGTTAAAACAATTGACGAACTTGCAAACAATTTCAAATTTCTATAAATTGCAATCCAATCATAAAATATCCCACCTAATTCAACCCAACCCGACCCAACCCAATCCTACCCAACCCAACCTAACCCAACATCTTATAAAATTCAATAGCCTAAAATTTACCAATTGACGCCCAAATGACCGAAACAGTATAGATATTTAAAGTTGCTAAATCAATATTCTGCGAATTGAATAAAAATATCAAAATTGTCGAAAGAACAATTGTAAAACTATTACCAAGGATGCGACAGATGTATAATTGTGTGAAAGTAGTCTAAACATTTACGTTTCAAAACTCTGAAACAAATATTTTCAAAAATTCTGTAAATGTAGAAAATGTGTGCCAATATTAAAAAAAACAATAACTTGGCGATCAAATGTGATAAATCCAATAAAATGAGAACCAAAATTATAGGCGATGTAAAGAAGTTAATTTAAATGAAAATTAGCCATCATATAAATTTTTGAATTACCCACACATTTAGACGATGTCGTTTGGAATACACTGTAAAAAGTTTGTGTTTAACGCCATCTAGTTGCAAGTCTGGACAGTACCGGATTAGTCGATCGAAACATACCACTGCAAATAAATATCAGTCCGTCTAAATGGAGGTAATACAAACTGTTTTATATTAATGCTTAGATGCACTTTCAGCGAATGTATGCATGTTGGTCTGATGAGCTCACAGATGACGAAGCATCAGTCACCGCCTGATACATTCGCTGAAATTATTTTTTAACAAAGCTGTCTTTATAGGGAGTACTAGCTTAGTCGGTTGAAATAATACACTGCAGTTACATAGCAGCCCCTCTAAGTGGCGTTAAACCACCAAAAATTGTATAAAATTTCAACTAATTAATAAATTTCGAAGTTACAATGCAAACACTTTCCAAATTTAAAAACATAGACACACTTGTCTAAAAAATTATGAAAAAACAACTTTTGAAACCACCCAAACTTAATGATAGAAAATTGGTAACTTGATGATCAAAGTCGTCAAAATATATTGTCAAAATTAAATAAATAGAGAGCCAAAATTGTAGGCTTGGCAAACAAATAAAATTTGCAGAGGATACAAAAAATATATAAGAAATTATAGAATTGGAAAGTTGGAGTAAGTAAAACATAAAATAAAACGAATTAAGTGTATATGGACATGCACGGTAACCAAAAAATTTGATGAAAGGGAGAATGTCATATGGAAGAGAAAAATGATTGCTTGGCTCAGTGAAGAGAAACAACAAATATGATGATCACGAGTACAGGAGATATAAGTGCTGCGAAAACGGAGTGGATGGAAGGAAGAACTGGATGGAAGAATATGGAGAGGCAGGTATGATCGAGAATGATATGGAAAAGGGTTTGATTAAAAAAAGTTGAGCGAGATTGCGAGCGGGTTGAAAATAGTGCAGAAAATAAATTGAGAATTGAAGCGAGGAGTAAGAAAATAAACGAAGATGAAAAGACGGATGAAATATATTTTTAATTATTTGAATATGGGGCGAAAAAATGACAACAAAGGTTGATATGAATCAAAAACACCAAAATGAATAAAACAAAACAATGTAAATAAAATCATATACAACAACAACGACAAAACTATTGAAAAATATGCGAGTCCATATTTAATTTGTATGGCAATTCATTGATGAAGGCATATTTTTATTGACCAATTCAGTACATAAATTGATGAGTTTTGTGTAGCAATTGTAATTTACAATGCATACGTCAGGAGATTTTGGTGGCCATGGAATGAGGTTTCTTAAAAGAAGGTTAAAGCCATCAATGTATAGGATTCATCATTGAATCCCTATTTGTGCTGATTTATTGTTGGTCTAAACAGCACCAAATAGCTGAATGACTTTCTATATCAAACCAAAATCTAGCAAGGAAGATTGAAACACTAATAGTGCTAAATAGGGCATTGCCACATTATTATCTTTTCCCAACATTTTGGCAAAGGTTGATTTTGTCTCAATCTTAACTAACTACGTAACTAATTTAAGTAATACAAGACTGCCAGAGATTTCGTTTAGTATTTTTAAACCGAAACATTTCCCCCTTGTGAATCACCACAAAAGTTAAATACGAGTACAAATTCCAACCGAGTTCACAATTAATTCACAAAGGAGTAGTATCTATTTTTAAAAACTATCCTCGACGTGTCGCTTCGTTTAAACGAACAGTCGCGAACGAGTCGGGCAAATCGTGCTCCTCGGTCTATGTTTTGGTGCGCCACGTGCAAACCAGCGTGCATCGCTCTAAATCAGCAAGGAAGATATCGCCATCGCGTTTCGACGAGGCCGTCAGATGTCGAAACAGCTGATCGCGAACGATCCGGGAGGTGCACCGAAGTGAAATTTTCTGCGCTAATGTGTCTAATTGATTTTAATTGGGTTTCAAATAGTTCTTTCCACAAAGGATTATTATATGACCTAGTTCGGGTGAATCACTTGCGGAGTGACAATAACCTTGCGGTCGCATTTGCCTTTCAGAATTTTCGAAAAGGCTTTGTTTACGTCGTTCGAAGCTGCCGTAGTAAATTGGATGCAGAGTATGCTGTAAATTAATAAAGATAAGTGGTGCAGTGAACTGAGATAATTTCGTTATTTTATTTGGAATGGTGTCCTATATATTTGTGTGTGTGCGCACATGTCTCCATTTAGATTATACAATTTCAATACGAGTGCATTTCGTTCGTTTTAATGTCCGAAGAGTAAAGTAGAATTTTCAGAAAGTTTTTTCAGATATTGCTGATCGACTGTATTACGTCCAAAATTATAATTTCAGTCTTCTTCATCTCCTAGATGGTCTGCAGTACTCTTCTTCGTTTGTCTCAGACATTTATGGAATGATGACATTCTGTTGGTACAAACCTGAACAGGTATAAAATATCATTGTATTTGTCTGAAGAAATATGCCTATCATCTTCAGCATTTACTTTCCGAATTGGTGGTAATTCAAAAGCTTTTCGAGTAGTTCTTTTTAAATCTACTTTCCTTAAAATCATTTTCTGGCGAAATTTTTCAACGACGGAGACCAATGTTTTCTTGTGTCACTTTGAGATTAACACTTTTTTCTGTACACCATAGTAGCATCCCCGTCACTGTGCAAAGGCTTAAAGTCCAGTGATTCCATTTAGTATGCAGGTAATTTTTTTGACACACAAAACGTATTTATTTCTTTTCGAATATTATTTCTTGATTGCATTGGGTTGGGTTCGGTTGAGTTGGGTTCAATTAGGTTGGGTTGAGTTGGGCTCGTTGGGATATTTTGAGATCCAATCCGTTCCTCAACATCGTCCAACAATAATCCCAGGCTTTCCATATTGGACTTTCAAAAAGTCAAAAGTCGACTTCCTGAAAAATTTATTGTGACTCTAGTCGCAGTGATATACGCTATAGCAAGAATTTTGTTTAAAAAAAATGTCATGTAGTCATGTAGTCACTATTTTTGCATCGCGAAGTGCTTATCGTTCTATATAACCTCAAATTGCAAAATTTATATAAATTAATTTTATTAAAGAAAATGTAAACAACAAATTTAAAGCACTGTGGGGGATGTTTTGCTAAATTATCCCATACGTTTTATATTAATTTGGTAAACTTAACAAAGATGAAGATGCTCGCAAAAAATATTCCAAGAAATTTACATTGAGTGTAGAGAATTTACTCAGAAGCAAAAATATGTTCAATGTATTATTTGTATAAATGCAAAAGACAAAATACGAGTAGTTATGGCCGTTGGTTAAATTGCGAAATCGAGGAATATAACGGCCTTACCTGTGGGTATCACGCTATCTAACAACAAGTTAACTTCCTTAAAAGTAAGTAATTACTAAAGACAATTACCAGCAATGACCAATTAACTCGAATTAATTTGATTAGAAATTACATCGGTTCTGCGGAATTAATTTGTAATTAATTTGAAAGAGGTACATAATTACAAAACAGTTTCAAAGGAGATGAAGTGCATAAATGCATAGCCAGGGAGCTTAAAGAAGGAAACTTCAAGTAAATCAAGCATATGCACGTCACAATAGAAATGTATGCTTTGAAGAAACAATAACAATTTCAGTCTTGCATCTGTGCAAGGTGAAGATTTGCTTAATGGTACAGATTTCGATTTATTGTCGCAGTGGAGAAGCAAGTGTATGATAAAGATCTAAGATCATAAAGCCATACGAAGAGATGTTCAGAAAGAAGTTATCTAAAGAGAACTAAAGCATTGATACAAATCTAGTAAATAATAAATATGGCATATAAAGAGCAAAGTTAATGAAAATTGAAAATTAAAAGTAACACAAAGAAATAGTCGTTGGAATCATAAATAAAAGAAAATGTTGAAATAAATCTAAAATAAAACTTAAACCATAAATAATAATTACAGGAAATTAGATACACTGAACAAAAACGCAAACAGGTTCGATTGCAATTAAAATATTTAATGGATTAAAACGTATATTACGTAATATCTGTTAGGGATAACATAAACAATAAATTTCTACGATGGGTTCGTAAATGGCACCTTTTACGAAAATATTAAATCAGAAATTGAGTTAAATGGCGAATGTGACCAAGAAATTGCGAAATGAAGAACAATGAAAAATGACAAAGTAAGTAAACGATAGTTTCCTTTAGCATTCACATTGATAGGCAGTTTTTATGTTGCAAGAACTTTGTTCTGTTTGCTCGTTGATAACCGTGATAATGCATCGATACTCGCAACAAATAGTAAATGTCATTTCTTTGTTGCGGTATATTTTAAAACGACGTCGACTCGTAAACAATTTATAAAAAATACGATTAGTTTATCGTTCTTTCTTCGACCAAAGCGCAACTGAAGCCGTGTCGCCAAACTTACTGTTTCTGAAGACTCCTTCCTTTATGGTGTACGAGACATTTCTAAACCCGATGTGCACTTCTTCCGCGTTGTTGCACTGGTAAAACGAATTTCGTACACTGTGTTCGGGTATGCTGATCAACTCCAACCGCAACGAATCGGGCCTTTTGTTGAACTGCTTTATGATACTGGCCGACGCTCCAGATTCCATCTTTGACACTAACTGGAGCTTTGAACTGAAACGCGGAACACGAAATGTCGTATCTTCGTGTTTGGCGGTCGCCCCCCTTCGATCGCCGAAGAGCTCGCTTTGAAAATTCACGCTTAACACATCCTATCGGCCGGCGCTCCGTCAACGAACTGAGCACAATAACACGATTTACCTATTTATATGTCGGCTAATGAAAATAAACAAACCGAACGCAACCGCCGCACTTTTCAATTAATTTTTAATTGTGCGAACGTAATTTTTGTCCGCGTTCACGTTCACGTCGATATTGTCACCGAGACACTTCATAGTCGATTTGAATACAGACGGTGAGGTACTCGCCGTAATCTCGTCGCTAATGACATTCATCAAGTCGTCGCGCAGGTGTTCTGTTGTTGCAGTGATTTGGGTAATTCTCCACGAACTTTCAAAGTTTATCAGGCTGATAAGGCGATTACATTTTATTATCTCGTGCGACATAAACGCTCCGTGTTATAATGCTCATTGTTTAGCGTTTAGCTAAGACGATGTATATGAGCACTCGACCTTGTATAATATTGTCGCGATTTTAGCGTGGGGAACAAAGGACTGCGTCTACTAAAGGTACACGGAGCGACGATACCGAGACCCAAAATAACCCTAGAACTTAAAATAAATTAAATCAAAAACAAAAACAAAAATGAAAGAAACAAAAACGATAACCTGAAAGATTGAACTTGACGTGCTCGTCGCTCTCCCGTGGTGTTACTGGAGAACCGATGGGCGTCAGCCCCCATGTCGCACCCAAGGAATCGCATAGGCGTACTCGACGGGCAACTTTGAATATTAGTATACTTTGCCTTCTGGACATACGGTTCCAGAATCACTGTTCAGCCCCCAACACAATCAAAAATGAATGTGATTTACACTACTGATGTACCACCAACTCGTACCAAGAGTATCGTTTCCAGCCAGTAGGACATGGGGGTGACATTCTGGACATGGATTCGTTGGTCTTAATAAATTGTTGCGGATCAAAAAAAATATATATTGTGAAAACTAAGCGTCAAGTATCATTGGCGAAATTATACGAGTTGCTCAACTTCAACAGCTTTAAGTAGCAAGAAGATGGAACTGCATGGAGTAGATGAGTGGAGCAGGAGAATGTGGACAATGCTGTTTTCAATATGGCGAAGAAACTTTATGTGAAAGCAAAGTTGAACGATATTGGTGATATCCAACGTGTTCATAAAAGAAGATAGTACGGTCAATTATTGTTTAGTTTTTCGGGGGAAAAATATATGTCTTACACTAAATATTTATCTTAGAATAGATCTATGAATCTTTGTCGGTGTAAGATATGAAACTATTATGGGATGCAAAAGTACGGGTGGTGGGACACAAACTGAATGAAAAACAAAATCCTGATCCAAAAAATGGATAATAGACATTTCCAATTCCTATATGAGGAAGGCGTTTTTGCTCAAGTTTCAGGAGTGCATAAATTAAAAGTGTATTGCATTGATGGAAGCATGTTCCTAAATTGGAGTGCTTGTGCATTCGCAACAGAGAGAACTTTATTTTGCTGTCAAAAAAAGAAAAGACATGCTTATTGATGACTTTAGCATTGACGTTATGCGTGACACGTCACTGTCAATGAATCAATAGTGGTAGGGAAAATCTTCGTCGATGTCCTTCAAGCATTAAGGTGATAAATATTTCTTAAAATCCAGTTTTGTTACCATGGGTTCGAACCACTACGTCATAGTAACAATGCTTCGTACCCGTTAGCAGTGCTTGGCGTCTCACATGCGTTTTCTAATTATTCTTTGGTTTTATTTGGTTTTATTTTCTGTAATTCCCAAAACGCCAACAGTACTCAAGAACACTGAATTTATATGTTCCCCCAATTAAAATTTTTGCAATGTTTACAATATTTCACTGCAAACGTATTCCAAATAATTCTGAGATTATTATCGCGTTGCTGAAAGTTTATATAACGTGTCTAACACAAGTTTTGTTACTACGTATAATTTATTGACCGTTACTTTTAATACTAGTTAGTGACCGCAAGATATATATATATATATATATATATATATATATATATATATATATATATATATATATATATATATATATATATAATTAGTAACAATTCTCGAGATTCCACGGACCTTAGGTGTTTTTGAATCAGATAATGGTTTTTATCACACCAATTGTAGAGATCAAAAGTCAAATGGGTGTTAATATGGCTGGCATGGGAATGAATTTCGTGTGTTTAACCCCCACCCTTCATCAGCATACTTGATCCCATTTCTCTCAATATCGCGGACTACAAGGTATACGCAGCGCACAGCACACTGTACGCATTTTACATTTTATCGCGTCATATCTGGGCGACACAGTGGGATGTTGTTTGTAAATTCATACAAAGGCTTTGTCAGCAACTCGATAAATTTGTTTGTCCGAATTAAAATATTTCAGCCGTTTCGTGAAGTAAGGCGATAAGATTTAATCGCTTTAAATATTTAACAATAGATAGAGTTATTCTTAGACTTGATTGATATCATCGACGGCATATTAAATGAAACGACTGCTGCTGGGTATTAATCCACGTTACGTTTAATTGTAATGGAAACTTGTTACGTAACATTAATGTTTTGTTCGCGAAGCAGTTTTTTTTTTCATGTGGTTCGCTTGCTTATCAGATATCACTGAGTCAAGTTTTATATACACATTGTCTCTTTCCTGCAATTGAATTTCGCAGACAGGTGATTATTTGCGCAATATCGAGATAATTTATTCTCGGTTAATCTGGCGCTGACAATAATTTTTATTTGGTATTAATCAAAATAATAATTTTGACACATTTTGTTCAACGCGAACAAATAATGTTTTGTAAAAATTATTATAATTTTTATTAAAATTATTAGCAATTATTATAATTATTAATAATAACACAGCTACGTTTTGTCCCTGTTAAAAAAAATCGTAAAAGCGATACGAAAATGATGCCCATAGTCGTTGACCAATATTTACAATTAAATAATTAGAAACTCTAGCAATAACGCATAAATTAAATCGTAAAATATCCAAACGCTTAAAAAGAATGGACATGATTATGAATGAAATCCTCGCCCCATTGCTTTTATTCGATGATTATGAGCGTCGACAATTCTTAGAAATCTAACGTCTGAGGTAAGTCAGCGTTTCCCAAACCGTCACGACTAGAAGAGTAATTTAATAAATTTATTATTTTAATTAGTCGCGTATTTAAAATCAAATTTCAAAGTCGAGGGCCATAAATACCGAGTGTTATGCGTGCTAATTAATGTGATTAATCGACATCAAAGGGTATCCGGAAAAATGTTTTGAAAAGGAGTTGTAAACGTCGACTGCGCTGAATGAAATAATTTGTTTCGAGCAACCACCATTTGAATGAAATAGTGCGCTTCTTGATGATTAAGGAAACGAATATTGTAAGTTTTGTTTTTTCCGACGATAAATTTCCGCAAATCTTCTATTCGCGATATTTGGTGATAGGCAACCAATACTTCATGTAATTTATATTAAATTGAATGTAAACGGATGGATGTAAAAGTTATACTGGGACACGCAAGATGATCTTACCATGTACCACTTCGCTTTATCATTTTGTGTGACCTATCTACTAAGGGCAGATATGCACCTGTCCACGCCGAACGTATATTTGAGGTCATATGCAATTAAGTTCAGTGTGGTGTGAAAGGTTGCAGCATAAAGATGTTATTGAGAAGGAACGTTGGCAAGACATAGTTGACTAGCCCCGTTGATCAGAATCGAATAGCAAGGGTCCCAGTGCCTTTAAAAACAGGTGTGGTTATTGAGGAGCCCCGACCTGTCCCTGAAAGGGTGATTCTGAGATCAGAAGGGAAAGTGTGCTAATATCCAAATCTGACGTACTAACGATTCGTGGGAAAGGCATTGGAGCTGACACCCATTGCTTACCTTCAATTCCACAGGAGAACACCGAGTACGGCAGGTACAATTTCTGGTACATTTGCTTACTGGTAACGGTGACGGTGCCAAACCTCTATTTAAACATACAATGGAGTGGGTTTTTCTCACAGTCGTATATTACACATGGTCACAGTATAGTATCATAAAAAGTTTCCACCATTAGAAGTTCCTTTGAGTTTCCTGTAGAATTCTTAATTATATTACTCAAAATCCGTGACTACTCATAGAATGACCCAGAGTGAAAGAATGGATGGAAAGTGATTAGTACTCCCGTATCTTTTATTACATTTTTATTACATTCAGGGTGATAGAAACTACACAGTTGTTCATTGAAATATGTATCAGGTGGCTTCAGGTGCAATGAATTGACATAAGGCAAAACATTTCTCAACCGATTTAAAAATCATAAAGCTGCCAAGCCTACCCACTTATGTAGCTCATGCAATTTTCTTTCACTTCCATTTTGTTCGTTAACTCTACCTTCTTTGACTTCGTTACAACGGTTTTATTTCGAAAACACATGTAATATACAAATTGAATCTTATCGATCAAAGTAACTGGGTGATGGTGATCAATATTACCAGCTAAAATGAAACATTCGTTAAACAATTAGTGTCGATTCCCTAATTTGGATTCTCGTAAATCAAAATCAACCTTTTCGTTAATTTTTTTTTCGTGAAAAAATTAGTTCGCCTGGTAAACACATTTGAACGAGTGTTATTAGATTCGTGAAAACAGACACAGGAAACTTTAAAATTAAAGTATGGCTGGGTGTATTATTCGTCAAAGTAATTTAAAATGAAACAAAAACAGATTTGTAAAATAATATGTATTTTCAATGACTAGTTCTCTACATTATTTATAAAATATGCTAAACAAGAATACTTGGCTAATATCTTCTTAACGCAAATACAACAATAAATAGATACAATTAAATAGATATCAATCCATTTTGAATTACAACTGAACTATTTATATCTTTGGTGGATTCCTTTCAAACACACAGCTTCAACACAAAATTTGCATACACGGTTTATTTTAAACAAAACAAAGAGGAACTAATGAAAGCAGGAGTAGCTAAGATTTGGCTGTTAAATGTTCCAAGATGTAAACTTACTTAAGTAGAAGGTGCAATTTGGGTTGGGTTTGAGTCTTAAAGTCTAGTGGTCGTCCCTGCTATGATAAAATCTATTAAATTTCCGTACGAGTAAGTGTAGTTTTGTTTATTAAATTCCCAAAGCAAAAATTTCATTCGCCAAATTTACTTACAAAAATTGTCAAATTCAACGTAACAATAAAAAAATAATTGTAAATTCGGCAACTTTCTTACTCGCACGGAGATAAATATGTACTACATTAACTTAATCTGAGTAGCAAAATATATTTACACGTTTAATCAAAACGGTCATAAATTAACATACAATACTTTAAGTAACACAGCTGTTTGTTGTCGAAGATTAAAAGCTAAAAACTTAGTCGGAAAATTAACGCTTGTTGAGCTTGAACCAAACGGCGGCGTACGTCGCGGCGTGCATCAGAAAGCTGACGATGACTATGAACGAAATGTTCGACCACAAGTTCACGTCGACGATTTCCATTTCTTTCAAGAACTTCGTCGGTTCCAAGTAGTGGCAGTAGAGCGTGTCGACGGGGCAGTGCAGATTTGGCCTCGGCAGCCCGTAAACGGAGTACACCAGGCTCTGGAAACCCGCCCTGAAGTAGCTCACGTGGAACATCCATCGGAATAAGACGGGCGTGTCGAAGTACCGAATGCAGAAGCCGAAAATCGAAAAGAGACACGCGAGGACCGGTCCCAGGAATACTGCGATCTGAAAATTAATTCGGTCAATGAGGTCATAGGCAAACGATCGTTAAATAAATAATGCAATGGAATTAGTGAATTTCACAATGCGGTGTGTGTCAATGTAAGTTTTTTTGCGGCAAACCTGCAAGGGAAAGTTTAATATTGTCCTTGACACCTTAAAAAAATTTCAAATTTTTTTTAAATAAAAATTTTAGATTATTTTTAGCGTTCCTTTTGATCGCACATACTGAAATGATATGAAAAAATCGATTCAGTCACATCGTTGCGGCCGCGGGCGCTGTAAATTAATTTTACGACTTTCTTTGAAATTTTTTTTTAACTGAATATGAAAGTGGGGATCAGAAATTGGTCGAAATTCATTGATAAATAGTGAAACAATCCCTCCAAATGTATTAGACTTTACGAAAAATTGTACCAGATAAATCAACACATTTTTCAAAATTCTATGTCTCGTCTCATTTCAAAAATTCATCATTTCAGGAGCTTTCAGGTTCTTAGCCAATTCTGAATCAGATCCAAAAGCATTTTATAAGTTCCTCAAATTAAAAAAAAATTCAAAATCGTCGTAGTTTGTGGCCTGTAAAGCAGATTTGATACGAAGACACAAAACAAGTTGCATACCTTTATCGGAGTAGTTGCTCCTATGAAATATCCCCAAGCTTGGGCGCACAACGTACACAACGTGCAGAAAACTACGAAGAAGTAGAGGCGATAATCAGCCGGTTGTGAGGTGAGCCAGTATGTGATGGCGATATAGGTCCAGGCACACGCTATCTGAAAATAAGATCATTTTCTGTAAATATTGTTATGCGTCAATTCTGCCTCGGATCAATAGATGGCACTCATCCTTAGTCATAATGCATGACCTTATTTTTAGCTCTGCGATAATCACGAAAATACGTGACACATACCTTATTCAAAATACTAAAAGTATGCTATATATATATCGTTGCTTCAAGATCGATACAATAAAAGGCAAGATAAGGCTTTTATTTTTTTAAGATTAGAAGTTTTGTGGACTTTAGTTTTTAAATAATTATAGTAGGAGAGGGGTTTCGTTAGTAACATTCAAAATCATTCAAGAAAATTTGCAGCTGAAGTATATTTTGGTTTTAATCAATGTATTAAAAAATAAAATTGGGTTACATAAACATTTGGAAATAAAAGTCATATTTGAGAAAATAATTTATAATTGTCATGTGACTGGCAATACAAATTTCTTGGTCAAATTAAATAAATTACCAGAATCCAAATAAGTGAAAGTGTAAATTGTAAATGTGCGTTCGCTAGAATATGAAAAATGTAATTACAACAAAAAAAAGCTACACAATTAATAAACAGCGTGCATGCCTATAACAAATCAAATAAAAATAATACTTATATCATAAGATAAATTAAAATGAAATAAATAAACGAACACTGACAAACATGTAAAATTGGGAAATAAAATAAAATAAAATAAAAGCAAATTGTCAACGAATATTAATTGCACTAAAATTAAAAAGAAATAAAAAATGGATAATAATAAAAAAGGACGCAATAAATATAATTACTGGTGGAATTAAAAAAATATAAACCACGAACACAAAAATAAGAGAAACGAAGACCAGTGAAGACGAATATATTAAAGGAGTGCTAGCTGCGAAAATAATTAATAATGTACCCAGAAATATTGCAAAGTTGAATTAATTCAAATATCAAAAAGTGGAAATTTGCGAAAGGAACACAAATTGTAACGTTGGGTTGGGTCGGGTTTCATTGTATTTGTAGGCCATTGGCATCACGTAACCACCAATTAGTAAACACATCCTTATAAGGATTAATGTTGATTATTGACATTTGATGTGTTTCTTAGAATGTGTGAATCTGTTTTACTATGAGGATTTGTGGAGTTTGTGGTTTATTGAAAATAAATTTCAGCCAGGTGGTGGCGCACTGTTTCGTCCTTCTGGGCTCATCAGATCATCAAAAATTATATACTCTGAAGGTGCTCGTGATCATGCAAATATGAGTTACGAACAGTTTGCGTGAGAGCATTAACGCCATCTAGACATCAATACTTGGATTGAAGGATTTTGTTTCGCCTATTTACTTCGTATAAACACGTGTTGGAGACATTACATTTTCTTGTGGTAGACCCATAGGTTACTCCATCAATCCCATTGCTTGCGTTACTTGGGCAGTTTTTTAAGTTTTTCCCAGGATATTGACGATCAACTCGATCCGTCAAATCGGACGCGGGCGATTGTCTCAGAGCAAAGCAAAGCAGCAGTGATTCAAAACTCGCCAACATCGGAAATGGTTAAGTGATAACACATGACAGAAATAATAGAACATGGATCAAGGTGAAAACTGGGAATAACTCGTACAATATGAATTTTGTTATTTTACTTTGTACAAACCCGAGTTGGAGGGAGCAATGTATAATTCGAACGAGGGAAGGGTTGTGTTGATTTTCGCGGAATGGGGTTCTAAGATATGGTGGACTTTTGGAGGACTGGGTATATTTGTAATTTTCGTCCCGTATTACAGAAATTCAAACTGGAAATTGAACACTAAAGATGGCTTGTTGAAATGTTGAAGAAGAAACCATATGCGTAATGGTGGGAGATATGACCAAAACTATTTGATACAACACATACGAAAAAAAAAATTGCAACTACATGAAAAATTGCCAATGAAAATTAAGCGAGGGTGAAAATAACAGGTTGAGTGATTAGTGGAACGAAACGATGGTGGTGGCAATAACTCACGAAGCAGTTAACTATAAGATGAAAGTAACAGCCAACTGATAAGGATTTCTTATTGGTTTTGGAATTAATGAGTTCTAGGTTAGGAAATCAGACCCATGAAGTCGACGAAAGTAGTTTTTATTAGCTTCTTGGTTTTCCCTCCCACGCCAGCCATGCGTTATCCACCTTCAACTTCCGGTATCTCATCCTGACTATTTTACATTGCTCCCTTTCCCTCGCCGCATATTTCCAGATCTCCCTTTCCTTTTCCGTCAAATCATTATCTATGTATATTCTCTTGCCCCCTAATTTCGCTTTTGCCAATTTCGCCATTATTATCCCATTTCCATTTCCACCCTATTTCCACATCTTCACTTAACCATTTTGTCACCTGCTCCCTTTCGTTCCCTCTTTCCACTTCTAGTCCACGAATTACTATATTCTTTCTTCTGTCTTTTCTATCCATCGCTTCAATTTTTTTCCAGCTTTCTCATTCTTGCGTCCGACTCCAATCTTTCTTTGACCCATTCCTGTTCTACCTTTGTTCTCCAATCCATATCTTCCTGTCTTTCTTTTTTCATCGGTACTATTTGTTTTCTTACCTCTGCTGAAACTTTTCTCGACTCGTTTACATCCTTCGTCATGTCCTTCATCATCTCCAACAAATTCCCAGTGTCCTCTCCTTCTCTACTTCCTCGTTTTTCTTTTCTCCACTTCTCGCTGGCGATCTCTGCATCCGGATGCTTCTTGTAAATATGTCCATTCATTTCCAATCCTTTTATTATTTATTTTTATTTATTTTTATTCTTTATTATATCCGCGCGCACTTTATTTGTGCTTATGCACTCCACTCGCCCGGTCTACCCGTAGGACGCTCCCTAAAACATCTTTCTGCCCGTCCCTACTTTCCTAAGCCTTATTTTCCCACTCGTTTAATTAATTTGCCAGCCCGTCTCTTGATGTCGACGAAAGTATTTAAATGGAAATGTGAAAGTGAAGTGTGTGAACAAATGAATGGAGAAATGCAAAATGAAATACAATTGTGAAAAGTCGAAAGCCAGTTGATGACGAAGAGGAAATTATAGAATAAATGCATTAAGCGATAGTGGTGAGGGTTAGTACAAAACATGAATGTCTATAATTTTTAAATCGTATAACATCGCAAGATATTAATGTATACTGTGCAAGTCGCGAGAACGGCAAGGCAAATTTGCATATTAAATTTTAAACGTACGTGTTTTTTTATAATTACGGATATAGGGTACTTAATTGACAAAACTATTATAGCAAATTTTTCAATAATTTGTATGTTTACTGAATATTTTAGCTTAAACTTGTCCATTTTTTACAAATAGATAACACCCCAAGACGAAAACGACTTGCATACAATAAAAATAAACTGAACTCATCATCACTCACGATAACTATTACGCGAGAAATTACACGTTGATACATTTAGAACATCTGTTGCGCGCCCATCTCAAAACACCTTAAAGCCAAACGGTGATTTGCCAGCACGTAAACTGCTTAATTTAATTCTAACCAAATAATCGCCATGTTTTATTATTGAGTTATAAATAACCAGATACTTACTTGAAACGGTATTTCTATTAATATCCCGGATAGTATGTACGGCGTCAGCCTGTACCATCGGTTGAAGTGTTCCCTGGCCAGTACTTTCATTTCCAGTGGGACTAAAAAAAAAAAACATGGAGCATTTCATTTAACATATTGTGTTATTGGCACACGCTCCGACATATTTAACGAATTTAAATTCAACAAATTCAACAAAAATCCAGGCAGGGTGTCTCAAGGCCACTTTTATGGCTAGTTAAATTACGCGAGGCATAAATCAACGTGATTTATTGAATTTTCTAGCCTTCGAAATGAAAATAAGGTACTTAAAATCGAAATTGTTTACATTCATACTTTTCTAGCGTAAGATGTAAGTAGAGGTATAAATCATTCGTGAAATAGTGGTGAGGATCGAATTTGTTGCATTAATTAACTGACAATAATTAAATTGTGTGCAAATATAAATTTTGCTTCAAAGTTAAGTGTGTCATTGTGATGAACTGGAATATGCAAAGTCAATATTGAATAATAAAGAGAATAAATATCGATATCCAATAAAATCCATCATTTACACAAACGTATACTTGGCGCCGTCTCTGTCCATTGTTGTACGTATTTCCATTAAGTACAGGAAAGGAATTCCGCTCGTTTAACGCGACGCACGAGAAGAATTAATTTCATGGTTATTTTATTTATATTTTTCGCTATTTCCTATCCGGCGGGAGCGTCTCTTTTGCGCTGTGCCAACCGTCACGTACACTACAAATAACGAATAAATCATTGGCAAAACGGTCCTGGATTTTTTTCGATTTTGACCGTGACTTCGGCTTGACTGCGTCGCGTGCATATAAAACCAATTTTACTTACACGATAGTGTGACTGCCATTTGACCTGTGTAGACGATTAACAAAAGTGAGCCGTACAAGTAGACGTAATTCGCCAGGACCGTATCGGCGCCGATCCCGCAGTCCTTGTAGAGGTAACCGAACAGAAATCCAATGAAGACGTGGGCCAAGAATCGATTCAAGTAGACAATCTGTAAAAAAAAAATCGTTAGAGTTTGTCATACAACCGGACGGTACCTGAATACATAAATAAAATTACGAAATGCCAACCGAAATTTATTTGAATCACGTAAGTGTTTAAGTACGAACGGCGAGCGTTAAATTAAACGCCGAATAAATTCAAGGAGGTTCCAATCGAATCAATTAGCAGAATACTTAAAGAATAAAAATTATAATCCAAAAATGCTCGAAAACACCAATTTGCAAATTTTTACATGTGGATAGAAATTAATTAATATAGTGCCATAAAATTTAAAATAATTGACAAGTAAATATTTGTAACGTCGTTTTTAAGAAAATAAACTATTTAAAGAGTTACGACACATCTTGTTATCATAAGATAGCGCCGCCACCATGAAATATTGATACAATTTAATAAAGAAAGATGAAAAAAATTAAAAATGCTATAAGAGACACAGCAGAATAAACATGTGGGGTGACACATATAGTAAATAGGAATGTAACAAGAACATATTGGTGTAATGGTAAAGTAAAAATTCAAGATGAAAAGTAAACATTAGAAAAATACCTAAAAAGAAAGAAAGCAATCGTAAAAAAGATAGTAATAAAATAAAAGACTTTGGAAAGAAATTTGTGGAACACTACGTGCCGATAAAATAGGGAAAGTAGAATGGAAAGGAGAGATGATTGAAGAGGTAAATGAATGTATGCACCTAGGGTGTATGATACCATCTAGCAATAATTATAGTCAACACTTAAACTATGTATGTGGGAAAGCAATAAAGGTAGAGGAAGGATTAATTAGGAGGAATTATGGAGTAAAAGTGGGTGTAAGTGTGAAGGAGGGATGACGGTATGGACCACATGTGTGAACAGCATATTGATGTATATAGCGAAAGAATGGGAGGTGAAAAGAAGTCGGAGAGAATATTGCAAGAGGAATTTAAGGGGGGCGCTGAATCTGGATAGATCAACGCCGGAGTATATATGGCTATGGAGCCAGGAAGAAGTATCACTTGACAGCAAATATGTGGGTAGAGCAGATGTTGGTAAAATGGTGTTGGGAGAGTTAAAGATAAAGCAGGACCGGCGAAGCAAATTATCGAGATGGGAGGAGAATATGATAACGATGTATCAAAAAGCAAGGATATCGGCAGTGGAGGCAGAATGACGGGGGGGTGAAGGGTAAGACGTGGAGCAAGAGGTGGAAACAGGTAGCAGGCGCAGAAACGGAAAAGTAAACAAGAATATTTGAGTTGATGTAGAACGTCAGCGGAAGATGAGAGCAATGATTGCGAGGTTTGACTTCAGCAATGAGGAAAGAGGCAATAAATATTGGATGGGCGAAGAGTACAAGAGATGCGTGCTCTGTGCAAAAGGGAGATGTGGGAGAGGTGTGAGTGATGTAGGGAGAACGAAAAATAAAAACTGAAAAAAGTTTAAATGATATAGAGATGGATGGATGGATGGAGATATTGGGCATGGGAAGAAAAAAAGGACAACAATTTAAAACGCAAGTGAGGAAGGAAAGGAGAGAAATACAAAAGCAAATGCACAAAGAAGTGGAAAATAATGAAAATAAGGTCGTTTTACTAACAGTAATAAAAAAGAAAACAATATAGAAAGATGGCGAGAAAGTTCCAAAGACTTATTAGAATGAAAATATATCGAAAATAAAACATTCAAGAATGTCGACTACTAAAACAAAATATTTAATAAAAGGCTATCAAGAAGGTATAAATATGGACGATAAGTAATAAAGAAAGCATAGTCATGCAGAGCAATCGTAACCAAATAGCCACAGATATGTTAATGGCCTAGGCAGATTCGGCCCTTCAGGAACTCTTGCACATTTTTAATGACGCATCCAAAAAATGATAAACGCATACAAAAAACTAGAGGCAGTAAATATTTTAAAAATTACGCTATCAATTGCAAAAATGTTATGGAAAAGTGATTGGAGTGGAAATGACACTACATGTTTGGCTTTAGGTCAACTTTAGAGCAAAGGAAGGGCAAACGATGGGATCATTGTTACCCAAGTGAAAAAAGAAAAAGAAAAGAAAAAGCAATAAATGAGGGTGGCAAAATATATGTTTTATTGACCTAGAGAATGCGTTTGATCAGGTCAGAACAGAAGACGTTTGGAAAATTCTTATATCTTATATCAAGCAACACTGTTAGAATGTTTGAAACCGATCTATGTACTCCCAGGTTATTTTCAAACACTCGGGATTTATTTAAAGATGCATTCTGAATCCCTTACTGGTTTCACTGTTCGACGAAGCACGCATCGAAGCTACGCTTTTCAAAATTGGAACAAAACAAAATTAGATAAAATAATAAGTAGAACACAGACAAAACTTAACAGTGGGGTCGTCAATAAATAATAATGTAGAAGACAGCTCGAGGCAAACAAGAAATATATTCGAAACGCGAAGTGTCAGAAGGAAACCAAGAGTAGCCAGTATGTAGCAATTTTTAGTTTTGACTTGTCTTTTTTTAATTACGTAGAATTTGATGCAAATGAAAATTATGATTTACGGAAAATTCATCGTCTGGAAAGTTCACCGTCGGAAATTTTATCGTGAGGTAATATTCATCAAAATATTTTCACTAGCAGCAGGTTAATACTTTAAAATATTAATAATTGTTTACCGATGTGTGTGCACTGAACTAACACGACCCGACCCGACCGGGCCCAACCCAACCCAACCTAACCCGACCCAACCCAACCCGATCAAATCACGTGTTTTCGGAAAATAATGTTGGGATGGGCAAGTGTTGTATTATTTTCGTACACATACACATACACATTCAACTTAAGGAAAATCCAACCTATTGATGGATGGCATCTTAGCATTCTTAGCATCAAACGAAACTGAGGACAGAGAACTAATCTGCAAAACGAAGAAATTTCCCACTATGAATTTTTTCCCGATATGACAAAATACCATTCCCAAAAATATATGTACGGTAACTCACTGTGTCCTCTCTAACGTAAAAGTTTTAAACGATCATTGACTCTACAATCTGGAAATAAATTTAATGGTTTTTTTTTTTAAATTATACATGACATATGTGCATAAATTATGGGTTTAACGTGCAATAAATAATAATATTGACGATCGTTCCTGCGAGTCACATTCGAGCATTAATTTTTTTTATAACTATAAACGGAGGACACAGTTACAGTATTTTTCCAGGCGGCGCCGACACTATTTTTATTTCTTCTCATAAAAAAGATTTTCGTTTTATTTCTTGGTGTGAATTCTAAAATCGAAATTCGATTTATGTCATCAACTAAACTTTTTCGCTTTGGTAATTTTTTGATATATATCGGTACAATAATGACTCCATCTTTTATTTAATTGCGAGACACGGTTATTTTACTTATTGATTACAGACCAATTAAATGACAACAGTTAATACATCAAAATAAAAAAAAATGTGAGATTAGTCGGATTATAGAACGTCTATATATTTCATGTTTTCAGGCGCAGTGGTCCCATCAATTATTATCATTATTAATCATCGATTTTTGATACTCCACCGATTTACATTTAATTTTAATTTGCGTACGTATATTATTTAGATTTTACATGTACACGCTACTATGTGTTATTATTAATTTATATCGGTACATTATAGCTACGTATGTGCGTAGGCATAATTCCTGAAACTATAACTATATGTTTGTGCAATTAATTCTTAGAGATAATCGACGTCATAACATATTGATAAACAAATAATTATGTTCAATTGCAATTTAGAATCTAGGTTGTCCATCGCAATTCCGCTTTCACATTTTCATTCATATCTCGTTGCCTAACACCAACTTGGAGATTGGACATAATGAAGAAGGTGCTGGCGACACAAATCGACATATGATGCTGGCGTCCTCGCAAAACTTTCATCATTGTCGCATATTCAATAGCACAAAGCGTATTATTGAAGATTATGCTATGTTTATGAAGCAAAATCAATGTTTTCGTAAACTGTTTATGTTGCGTGTGATGTAAGAATGTTTTAAGTTGACCAAGGACGTCGTAAAAGTTACTGCACGCTTATGTAACAGCTAGATATTTTGAGATAACGGTAAATTATTCCATATTCACTGAAAATATTTTCGTGAAAACTGGAAATGACGTTTTAATATAAAATTAATAATTTGTAAAAATATCAAATATACGCAATGTGGTGCTACACAGATTTAATTATGTATGCAATGTAACAATTTTGGACAAATTTATATTGATTTAATTAGAAACGATCTTGATATAGGGCAAGGTCAACGTTTTAGGTGAACATCTGTTCGAAAGAAACTAAGAAGTAAAAAAACATGAAAATGATTTACGTCATTTGCATCATAACGAGTAGTTTATATTAGCCATAAAATTACAATATATAAGCAATGAATTGTGACGTTAGGATTATTTAACGAAAAGACAGCTCGAAAGATTTCGTGGCATAAATTCGTTAAAATAAATGTAAATTCAGGAGATTTTGAATTTGTATTTGAAGAAGGATTTAAACGATTTAATTAGAAAAAAATGTTAATTATTATTATAATTTTATACGATTCCAAGTTTAAAGAATGATTCGATACGAAAGTTGGTTCTGATTCGCAACGTCATTACATGGAAAATTGTAAATTATATGTTGTTTTTTTTTTGGGGGGCAACACATTGGTTGTATGTACGTAAGTTAGAGTGAATTATAAATTGCAATTTCGATGAATCTTGGCTAATTTTCTTGATCGAAATATTTAAGCTGTAATTTAACAAAATCTTCTACTTTTAGTTCCATAGTCTTCGGAGCAAATGAAGCAAATTATTTTTGGTCCTGGATTCCAATTTAGCATAAGATGCTGATTGGTAATTATCATAGTTCTGATTAACAAAAATTTTGTGTGGAGCTAAAAATTATTGTAACTTCAATGCTTCAATGACTAATTTCTTGTTTGTTCGTCACGAAATAATATTTAAGTATGTTACGCAACATTCCTCATATTAAAATAATTCTTTAAGTCGTTTATTGCACATAAAATAAAAATAATTTTATGTGGTTTCGCACCGGTTATTTATAAACTGTTTTTCCGCAAATCAATCACTCAACACTCGCAATGCATGCTAACGAAGCAATGATTAGTTTGAGCAACACCGACATAAGTTTCTACTAAACGAGAGAAGGCGTAAGAGCTTTGCGTAACGGATGTGCCAATTTTAAAGGAACTGGCACCGCTTAATCGACTCGCATCTTGACCTAAACCTAGTCGTTTATTAAATAGAAAGGCAAGCTCGTTTGATTTACCATTACATTTTATCTTACAGTTAAATGGACTTACATATTCTCGTTTTGCTATTATTAGATTTCTCTTGTACAACAAAAGGAATTGCATCAAAACGCTGGCCGGGTTGGGGGCAACGTCGAGTGAAATATCGTCCACGCTCCTAACGGTCAACGTGGATTGCGCTTCTCTGTCTAAATAAAACAAAAATATTTTTAATTTTTTTTTATAGATCGTATACGATTTATTACAATGGAGAATGTTATTAGATACGAAATATTTTTTGAATACAGTCGAAATTATTTCTAGTGCTCATTTTCCTCAAACTAAATGTTATCTATCACATCGGGTATCTAGATTGAGTTTAGACTTTAAAACTGGATGTTTTTATTATGGTTGTCCTATCAGTGGATGTGGATGATAATCAACTTTAGATAAATTGATAAAACGCTTACAACTGATCTCTGATATAAGAGTATTTCTGTTTCTTGTGGCGTGTGCGGCAAGTACTGCGACGTCAGTGTCATATTCTCCTATGGAAACTTCCATTACTGGAAATTGCAAATAAAAATTAATGATGTTTACTGACCTAAGATTGATAATTGTAACATATTAAGAATTTAACTCACAGAAATCGGCTGGGTTGTGGTACGCTGGACACTGCAGGCCAATTTTGCCCAAATAAGGTACCAATTCAGGAATCGTTCCGTCGTAAATGCATTCACCGTCGGAGAGAGCGTACAATTTGTCAAATTTTTCAAACAGAAGAGCTGATGGTTGATGGATCGTGCACACGATCGTTCGTCCTTCCTTCGCCAATCGCTTTAAAAGAGTTACACATTGCGTGCATGATGAACTGTCCAAACCACTGTAAAAATAATTTCAGACATTTAAATTAAGGACAAAGAAATACTTTGGGATTCATTATATCACCGCATAAAAATTATAATAGCAATCAGTGACTATTTAGGTTATTTCAAACTCAGCAGTTTTATTTCAGGCCAATGTCACAATATTTACGGAATAGAAAGCCGCACCGTTACCAGTATTATTTCGTTCTAATTTCGTGGCACTATCCATCCCATGGAACGCAGTTTGTAGAAAGTTAATTGCACGCATTTCCTTAGAAGGATGTGGTTTGTTGTTTATTTATTAGTTGGCGCAGATTTGCATGGCTTAAAACGTAGAATTGGCGGTTGGGGCGTTTGCTCAATCAAACCGTCGAGCGATCGTACGATCATATTAATTACATTGGTATCTGCTCTGTTTCATATCGTTTCGCAACAAATTGAATATGTGGTTTATGGCCGTCGGAGTGAAATATGCACGTTCTCGGCAAAACGAACGAAAACAAAGAGAAATTCGACCAATAATTAAATAATTAAATAAAATAGCGATTGCGATAGAAATTGCTGAAATTGTTATGTGTCCTTTCACAGTAAAAGGAGGAATCTAAAATTTACGTTTTAATTATACATTGTTATTTCGTGGTTATATTGACTTACTCCGTGTTTTTCAAATGTCGACTTTTCAGCAAATTTGTTAAGGTAACGACGGCCGATTCACTCCCTCTGAGCACGTCCGACCACCACACGTACGTCCGCTAAAGGTGCGTCAAGTCATGCAAGCATGAGAGACAAAGCGTTTGTGTAGGAGTATTAGCATCATGTCAATTCTTACAATCTAGTCGTTACGTAATTGCAGCCGTTTTTATCGACCGACTAAGTCGGTACTGTCCAGACTTGCAACTTGCAACCGTCGTTATTAATTATTAAATTAATGACAGCTGTTTCGCTCTGTTTGATCTCGTCATAAATGGCGACAATACTCAGACAAACTATCTTTGTTTGTTTGTTTACTATTTTATCTTTCCATTTCATATTAGCGAACTTCTTGTTGTCTGTTCGTTTATCACTAGTTTTAGTTATTTTTTCTACATCCTGTCATCATTAAATTTATATATTTGCGTTTATTCTCCGTTGTCGCAGTTTATGATTATTTATTTATTATGCAATTCGACTCGGCTTTCTCCACACGAGTGTAGTTCCTAAGTCCGTTATTAATCGGTCTGCCGGAACTGAATCTCACGGTTATAATGTTTTCGTTCGTTTGACACGGTTTCTAAAACATGTCAGATAAAATAATATGATTTATATCTAATACACAAATCTTTAATAGTTAAAATAGGCCGTAGTTTAAGCAAACTCACACTACGTCCAAAGTCAATATTTCTTCTTCTTCTTATTAGTTCAATTATTATGGCATCTTTGGTACATGTAATTATATCATCAACGTATTTTTTATAAAATGGTTTATTGTATTTGTGTAAATAATGATATCAACCAAAAAAGTGAGCGGAAATTGTGCCAATCGACAAATATCCACCCAAACTTCCTTTATGAGCTATGTTTCTGCAGTCCTTGACACTGATTATCTTTACGACTTCCACCATTTGTTCTTAGCGATCAGTAGTCTCCTTTTTCATTTCCTTCAAAGGTGTTACATAGACCTTTGAAGGATTTGTATAATAAATTTTAGTAATTTTTAGAAGAAAAGACTGTAAATTCACCCTGAATTTTTTTTGGTCCTCTTCCACAATCTTGCTCATCAATACCTTACCTACGCTTCCATACAACGCTATTGGTCTTACTATTGTGGAGAGATTAGATGTTCAACACACCCCCTTGGACGTCAGTATTTTATTTAGTCCACCAGCGCATTTACTTCCTTGAACCAGTCTGATTGTATTTTTCTTCCACTTCTTTTTTTCTATCACTTCAAGGACGCATGCCCAGGAAGGTAAAGCTCTTCACTATCCCTATACTTAATACTCTCTCTCATCATTATTTCTTTTACTTCATCCCTGATCGATCCCGTTATACATAAGCATGGTTTTCTCTTCACTTATCTATAGTACTGGGCGTCTTGCAGCCTCTTCCAGTTTCGCCTTACGAGTTTCTGCACATCACCAAGATCTTCTTTCATTGTTTCGTATAATTTTTCCTTGTTTGAGGAATCTTAAGTTCTTCTAAAATTAATGAAAATTAAGATTAAGATTGGTGTACTATACTTCTTTACCAGACTTTGCGTCTGTTTAATTAATAAAAAAAATATGATGCTATACCTTGCTGTTCAGCTTTGTCGAAAATTGGTGTTCCAATTTTTCATTCTCAATATGATTTTCTAATCTTATTTGTGGAGGCCTTGGGGGGTTGATTTTTTTCGCTTCTTTTTTGAAAATCGTAAAGTAATTTACTCCAGATTTTAACGTTTTGACGTCTCCTAATTTGACTATTTTCGACGTTGAATTACGACGGAAAAGCACGCCATCAAGGAAGTAAACCCAATTTCTCTTGACATTTAAATTTACTTGCACTTTTTCAAGTCATTGCATTTACGTTTACGAGTGAAACAAATATAAAAGAATTCGTTGATTTTTTATAACGTGAAACCTGAAAATTTTATACATTTCACAGGATGACACGATTTAATGATTCCATGGTGGCTGAAAATTAAATCGTTTCCCAATTTAACTATTCACGCAGAGTTGCCACAATTATTACAGATATGAATAGAGTGTTACTTTAAAACCTTTCATAAATATATAGGGTGTAACTGAAAGCTGGCGCATGTTTCTACTTTTTTTATTCAAAATAAAATACTCTATAAATAAAATCGAATTATAATAACTAAATATAAAATTTGTTGAACTTCTTGGTTGGACGGAAGTGAACACATTTCATTTTTCGAATGGCGCAATTCTGTGCAAATTTACGAATAGATTTAAGTTACATAAAGTTAACATTTCGAACAGTGTTTGTTATATTTGTTATCTAGTTGGATTTCGATTTCTAAGATCTCCCTTGACCTATGCGACTTAGCCAGCCGTTTAAACAGCAGCGAGATTCTGTTCCATATACACGCCAACGTGTGCGAGATTAGAAGGTGAAATTTCACTCTCTTTCACTTTCGTTTCTCAGATCGGCCGGTCAAACAACTTTCTTCTTGGTATTTTTCAAATATTTGCTTAAGTTGCGCGCAGCAACCTTGCGTGTACACGTCGTCGATCTTGCAAGTTCAATAACCAGGAGGAAGTGGATATTATACAGTTGCTATATTGAAATTTCAGCTTTCCCTTTTTAACAGTAGCATATTTTCGCGTCAACATGGAAATTTGAAAATTGACTTACGTGGTTGGTTCGTCCAGAAATAGTATCGGTGGGTTGCTCAATAATTCCAAGGCAATTGCCAATCTTTTCCTTTGTCCACCCGATAAACGCGAGGTCATTGTGTTGTGGCATTCTTCTAATCCCAAAAGCTGCATCAGTTGGACTACCTGAAAAATACACGAAATTTTGGTTACTTATAAATACGTTATTTATGTTTTAAAATGCAACGTTATAAAAAATTTTCTAAGAGACATAATGTACATAAATTATTATTTCGTGTTACATAATAGGAATAATTAAGATAACAATTTACTACGTTGGCTTGATTCACTTGCATGTGTTTACGGAATGTGATGTGCAATATTACCACAGGGCAGGTCGTTAGTCGTTCAATTGCTACAACGTTTAGGGAGAAATGAGAATTGCTTTATTGAATGAAAATAGCAGTCGTAGTCCTTGAGTTACTTAGTCTACGATTTGCGTCTTTGATCGAAACGGTTGTAAATAGTTTGGAATTTATTGCTACGTGAAAACTTTTTGGTGATTTATTTATAAAAAAGTGAGAGCCGACTTTACTAGAAATTGATACGTTCGAAGCAATGAGTTGAAGAACTAGAATACAATTGTTTGGAATAACCGTTGAATTCTTACAATTTATTCAACGAAATTCAAACGAATGACGACTTTGTTCCAATCGATCAAACACATCTATCGATTTATTATTGTAAATCCGTTTACGTGCGACCTTCCTCCACTACAAATATCAATTAGTTTTATCATTACTTCATTAATCTGACTCGTACATTTAGTTGCGTCGGACACACTGTTAAAAGTACGTCACAGGGAAAATATATGCTAACGAGGCGTTGAATTATGTGCACAATTCATGAATTATCTATGAACCGGGTCAATGTCGGCGACGAGTCGTTACCAACGAAACTTGATCCGATCGATTTCGAGTATTGTTATCGGAATTTGTTGAAAAACTTAATGAACGAAGGCACAATCGTGTAAACTTTTTAAAGGCGTTATCGAACGTATCCTTATCAGAAGTTGTTAGAAAATGGAACAAAGCATGATTTAATACGTTGCGCAATAACGTTTGTTATTGACGATTGGTATGGAGATCTTCGCTTCGATTAGTATTTGATGAACGTAACAGCGAGATTATTTGTATTGTTTAAGTCTAATTATAACGTGAGTAGGTCGTGTTACAATGCATTTGGTACAATCAAATGTAAAGAGATACCGAACTATGGGATTTGGAGAAAAATTGGGGTAGACTTCTTTATCAAACTAAGATTAACGTCACTTAATTAAATTTGTCTGTAAAGGGTATATAAAATAAATGACAATTCTTTTCATCGTCATAATCACAAGGCAATGAGACCAATCTTTTTTTGAGTGCTTGTAAATTATCATTTACAAAAAATATCAAATAGAACAGTGGTGGAATAAATTACTACGGAAATTCTCCATACATCAAATTTCATCTGAAACTAATAAAGACGCAGCTTGTATCGATAGTAGAATTCACAACCACTCTCGTAGGTGGTTTAAAGTTATATCGAACAATTATTCGGATGCAAATTGAATTCATTGCCAATCGCGTTGATAAATGCACGACCCACTCAGGTCATAATTACACTTAAACAATACGAACGCCCATCAAATACCAATCTCCATATAGATCGTCAACAACAAAAGTTATTGCGCAACGTATTGAATCGTTGCTTTGTTCCATTTCGCAACGGTGCTTAACGCCTCTTAAAACTTCTGATAAGGACACATCGTTCGATAGCAATTTTAAAAAGTTGATACCATTGTGCCCCGTATTTTTCTACAAGTTCCGATAAGAATTCCCGAAATCGATTAAATCAAGTTAACGACTCACCGCCGACATTGACCTTGTCGTGGATTGTGCACATAATTTAATGTCTCGTTAGCATATATTTTTCCTGTGACGTAATTTCAATAATGCGTTCGCCGCAACTAAATGTGCGAGTCGAGTTAATGAAATAATGATGAAACTAATTGATATTTATGGCATAGTTGTACGATTTGCAATAATAAATCGATACAAGTCTTTGATTGATTCGTTGAATAAATCGCTCGTTTTTCTATTCAATAGTTTTTTTCCAATAATCCATTGTTCCTATTAATTCATGTTTTTCGACGAATTGCTTCGAACATGGAAAGTAGTTCTAGTAAAGTATCGCTTTACTTATTACGTATGATAGTTCAATTCCTTGTGTTATAGTTATTTATCGAAAAACTTAATTACATGACTCTCGAAATTTACATTATGAAGCAAAAAGTACAAAAGGAGCCTCATGGGGTCAAAAATAAAACAGGACTATCAATGGTTTACTTATTACTAGTATAAGTAGGTTGGAATTGCACATGTGGGGCGCGTCGGGGCACATGACACGATCATGAGGAATGATTTTTGAAAGGCTAAACTGCAGATTTTAAGTCTCTCGATTATGGCTTCAATTAAATGAACGATTGATTAAAGTCGAATCTATGTTGTCAATTTCTAGGGCGTTTCATTGTAATAAACTATTAGAAAACATGAATAACTAATATCCAACTAATTATAGAATGACGAGTATATACTTTATCAATTAATATTATATACAACAATTAACAATTCTTATAATTTAATTTTTCTTTTTATTTTAGACAAACCTTTTCAATTTTGATTTTTCGTATATCTGTGACAATGTAGTATATTTTTTGCATTTTAGATAATTTTTGACATTTAGGTAATTGGACAGTTTAATCATTTTATTAATATTTCTTTTCTTTTCGATCTAATGGCGATCTAAAATCGAGTTGGGTTGGGTGTTAGAGATATTCAAACTGTTTTAAATTCCTTGCATGAACACAATGACGTGCTAACCCAACCCAACCCAACCCAAACCGACAGAAACATCCCCAGAAATCTCTAGTTGATTCAAAATCGCTAGCTGGTTGCTTAATATTTTTACGTAAATTCCATTTTGAATTTATAATTTAGGTCTTTGCGAACGTTGGTTAATAGCTGCCTGAGATGGGACTGGTTAAATAAACACACCATTGACTCACTTTCATAAATTTTACTTCTATAGAAAATGTGGTCATATTTCACATTTGACTTAACCCGTGTACTTGATTCGGCCAGTAACAGTCTCTGTACACATGAGGTGTAGTCTTAAATGGTAATGGAATGAAGTATTACGTTTTTAAATTAAAATTGAGCAAATGTTATAGGTGGTAAAAAATATATTCGGTGCATAAACTTAAACATGAGGGGTCACTTTGTGCGACTGTATTAGATACACCCATACTCGTACTGCTATGCAACTACAGATGTCTGCTTTGACTCATGTGCCAACGTTAAAAGTCATAGTAAGTATACCAAAAATTTGCTTACTCATTCGTGTGAGCAAACAACAATTCTTATTTATCACATTCATCATAAAATGTCGCAAAAAACTTTTCAATCAGCCACCTGACAGTAATCAAACTGTTACGGCTAATAATCTACTATTCGTGCCTTCAATTCAAATTTAAAAATTATTCACTATACAAGAAAATAATGTAGTAATTATTGGCAGGTATCGATGTTACACGAATTCAATATTATCGGCCAAAGTCACTGGGCCAATGCTTAGCAAAAATTGTTGGTAATTTTTTTTCGTTCAATTTGAAAACTTCGACGTAGTGAACTATGGCATCGAAGTGGAGAAAAATACAAATTAAAGCACTCATTGCATATATGTACATCGTGCTATGTAATCGTAGTAATCGTTGTAATCGCATACTGGATACAATTAACAATAAATTAAACACATCTTTCTCCAATCTAACGAAATTTGCAGAAAGTTGGTATGTTTATAGTGAAATAATATCGTCGATCATATATGTTCGGTGCTGCATCGACTCCTTGTAATAATTCGTAATATTATTTATAATGCTACCCAAGAATTATTCATGACCCACAAAACCTACGCACATTGCAACAATACTTAATGAACCAACCTCCAAGAAAACTCCAATTTTATTCGCACTTTGTATTAATTTTTATTAAAATTTATCGCAGTAATTGCGAGTGCAATTATTTGACAACAATTATTGATTATTAAATATGAATTAATATAGAATTTTGATAACATCATAACAAATAAAAATGTCAATTGATGTCTTCACTTTATTAAATGTCCACTGGACAAATTATGTCATGGCTAATAGGTGAGGAATATTAAGGTCATTGATTTTAAATTAATTTTATTTCCCAAACTTGAATAACCACTTCATATGTGGCAACAGTGGAAGAAAAATCAGAAAATGATTAGCTAATTTGTAATTTTATTTTTCATCTGATTGATGTAGGAATTTAAGTGAGCCAATCCAATCCATCTCAAACCAATCGATGGTACAAGTTTACTAATAAATCAAGTTTTTTGCAGGTTTTTCTTAAATTATGACAAGGATACTATAACCGCGATTATACAAATTATTCAAATGTTACGACAAATTCTAAATTATGTGGAATACGAGTGAAAGTTTTTTTAGGTTGATTTATTCCATGACGCAAGAGTCGCCGTTGTCTCTCTTTTATTTTTTTTTAGAGGAAATGTTAACGATCGCAAATGACACATAAATTACAATAAATACAGGAATCAAAATTACGCGTGATGACAGTGGTTAAAAATAAATTACGGGATCGTGCGATTTAATTGCCGGTCATTTGCATTCATTTCAAAGTTTTATGTCAGCTGACTTGCAAGTTTCACGTTAATAAGAATCAAACGGTCGATCGATTGAGAATCGCGATTCTGGGGCAACCTGTGTTTAGAAACTGTGAAATTGGACGAAATACCTGCTTCATCTTGTACTCGTTCGAGACCGTGTAGCCCAGTTTGAGATGGGCCGCGACCGTCATGTTCTCTATGGCGGTGAGACTCAGGCGCAGCTCTTCGTCCTGCGGAATGTAGGCGACTAGTTTTCTGAACTTGGGACTGTCGTCTCTTACTTCGCCGTTCATTTGGATGGTTCCGCTGCTGCCACGAGTTCTGGAAAAAAATCGAGCGATCTTGACATATATTTACTACGTCATTAATAAAAAAATAAATAAAAATAATAAAAATTGTTTAGTATTTATGAACTGGTTTGCAATTAGTGAGGAGAGCAATTTTACACATAGTTTTGAACATTCAATTTGTTTGTGAGATTGTTATAAATTTTGTTCCATGACTGCAGGACGTGATATATAGAGTCGAATAAGTGCGACAACAATAACAGAATGGCAAAGAAAATATTAAGGGAATACAGCCGGCACAGAAATATTAGAAGATCACGAAAAGAGTGGATGAAAGAAGTTGTAACAAGAAGATATATATAGCAAGATGGAAACGATTGGATCAAAAGGACATAACGAAAAGGATGGAGAACAAAGAAAACGAAGAACTGCAATAGTCAAACCAGTTCATAGAAGTGGTTCCATGAAGATTTTTGAAGATTTTGAGAAAATCAAAGCGTTTAGTTTCATCAAGTTTTCATTCAGTACGAAAGGAATCCTGTAAATTTTTGTGGCTTTTCGTAAAAATTCTGCGAAATATTATATAACGGTGATAAATTGGTATCGATATTTTGAATATGACAGAACTTGCATCAAAGAAAAGGTATGAGGATAATCATGAGGAATTTCGTGATGATAACGTTCCGGAAGCTTTCTTACTATGAACGAAAATTGCTAGCTTTGATATTTGGGAGTATCCATTGATGTATTTTTGGTGTTGCTTTGTAGAGATTTTTGGAGCAATTGAGCTGTAATGGATGCAGTGCGGGACTTCTTCTGTGATCAGAACTTTGGGTCTTCCAAGCATTGTGTCGCTATATATAGGTTTTATAAGTGGAATATATGTCAAAAAAAAAAAAAAAAGTTCAAATGATTACGTGGGAGTAACGTGTACGTTGAGTACATTTGCATTTCTTGATAGTCGGATTTGGGGGCACGACTTACGCAATTAACACTTTTACCATACAACATTATATCCATATCTTATACAATTGTTGGCAACATGCATAATTTGACAATCTTTGTCAATAATAAACGTGTCATCAAATTCCAATGATGAAAATTACACTCATTTGCATCAAAGATGGAACTCAAGAAAGGACGATTAATTGATTGAAGGCAACTAATTCCAAAAGATTGTGCTTGTAACGAAAGACAATCCACGATTTATGGAAAATGGAAATGTTGTCGAATTAATGTTGTTGACATTGTTATGAAGCATATGCTTGTATGTTCTCAATTTAATGTTCCCCATGTCAAGTTTTTACGATGTAAGTGCACGATTTTGTTGGACTGTTCCGGAATGTTTCGTTGAGGAGTCAGTACAAATAAATTTAATATTGCAAAGGAATACAAGAAGTTCTTGAAATAATTTTCAGGTAAATTTATCGAAACTAAGGATGTTGAAAATGGTGATAATCGTTTATGAATTAATCACAACTATATATTATGAATTCCATAATACATCTGAAATCAACATAATCTTGTCCTCATAATATATGTCCTGTGCATAAATTATATAAACATTGTAATAAAATTAAACGTTTTATTGGCTAGACATTGAAATATGTTAATTACTAATCATGCCGTAGATCTTTATGTCGCAAGTTTAAGGAAACCTAATTAAAAAAACTTTTTTTTTGTTGTGGTTTTTATACGTGTTTTTTTTACACTCAATACCGAATCAAAATGTAAAATTTTTTGCAATACATTATACAATTTACAATTTATTATACCCCATCGGCAAAAATACTGGTTCCTTGTTCACCGAATTAATAAGAACTAGTTTTTTTTGACATCTTCGAAGAATAAAGATAGATAACTCACACTAGAGGTCACCCCCGGATTCCGAATCAAAGTTTCAAAACTTTACTTAGAAGAAAGGTTATAAACGTGTCTTCTGTTCCCGGGTTAATTGCTCGAATTGAAAGCGATTTTAAAACGAGCAAAATTACGCAGTGACAGTGGGACGGTTCTAAATTACGCAAAATTACATAAAGTGCGAGCTATGTGGATCTCTTAATTGGACATGTCACATGAAGTTCACGGTCGATGTTGCTTAATTGACGCTGATGTAACACATTGTTGCGCACTGAAGTTCTAGAATGTCCTTAACGTTTTATAACTATAGGTATAATAAATTTGCAGTAAAATCCATAAACGCTACATTGAAGGTGATGTTTGTACATTGTCACAATTTTGCCAGACAAAACTTCTGAGTCGCAATCCTACTTGGATGTTTAAATAAATACGAAGGTTATCAAAAAGTGGAGCTGATTACCTAATTTAAGTGAATAGTTATGATAGTACCAACAATTAAAAAATTAAAAGTAGATGCATTACAATATTTCTCAAATATTAATTAATTGTTGGATTTACCATCTTTTTTTTATTATTATTTTGTCTGCTGGGTCACAATGCTCGTTTCAAGCTCACTCATTACATAAGTCTCACAATTCGTTGGGGAATTCCGCTTCCGCCAGTTTGAAAACTACGTTCTAAGGCGGAGCCTCGAGTATAATAAATTGTCGCGATTGATATTAAGTAAAAAATTTCATACAAATAAATATTCTTCCAATGGGGTAAATTATTTTTTGCGAAGAAACAAAACGTGAATCAATTAGAAGAGAGTTTCTAAAATTTCCAAATTATGTTCAGTTAAAACTTTGTGTTTATTCTGTGAAGATAAGGACAGCCTAACACTGTTTAAAAAAATATCCTCAGTTATTCAAATTTGATTCAAATGAAGATACTATACTTCAGAAGCTTCAAAAATTCCTAAAGCGCTCCGAAAATAAATTAGACAATTCACATGGTCGAAATTAGTTAAAAATCTATATACAATTTTGAACAACTCCAACAACTCCCGGGACTAGCTAATGCCCATTTAAATCTTTGAAAGAAAATGATCAAAACAAATGACCAATAAACAAACTTTTCCAGAAACATAATTAACCGAACATTAGCAACTAACAAAGCAGCAGAAAAGCTTCCAACTGTAATTTTTCCAAATTGTGTTGAGTTGCTGAAACTTTGCTAAAGTTATGAAGAAGTTCAATAGGCCTGAAATTGATGATGGTTGACGCCTACTACGTGATCTATACTCATTAAAAGAATTGGGACAGATAAAGGACAGTTTACTTTATTAAAATTGGTTGACAAGTTCAACACTAATTTAAATATTATAGCTCCTAGATGTTGAGCAGTTGAAATGGGTGCTTACTGGTGTTCAGAAACTGGCCGAAAACGATATGATCTTACAGATTGGAATTGCTTCAAGTTTTAAAAATTTTAAGTGTCAGGGTTAGTAATTGGGTTGGGTTGGGTTGGGTTAGGTTGGGTTGAAAAATGGTCAAAATACATAGATGTCTATGATATGTCTTTCTGCAGTAAGTTTAATAGAGGTATTAGAAAATTGTTGAAGCTAGTTTAGGTCATTTATTATTTGGGCCATTGATTTTATAACAATTTGTTGAATTAATTAATCGAAGCTGTGGATGTGCATGGCAGTTCAAAAAATGTTTAAATAGGCTGACTTTTCAAGCATTCTTAGTCCTGTTACATAAATAGTTCACATTGTAGAAATTGGTTGGCGAGGAATATGAAATTTAAAGCTCGGAGCTTATTACAAGGTGTTGGCAGCTTAGGAATTGTTCGACATGTATGGGCAATGACCAAACTGAAACATTTGAAAATTTTCTTTAGTTAGTTAGTTTCTTAGAGAAGAAAAATTAAGTCGATATTAACTATCACCGAAAATATAAATTCCTGCTGGCTTTCAGAAAAGCAATAAGCTCAACAAAACAGACCCGAAGTTCAGTCGTATCTTCTCCAACGAAAAGACATCCTTTTTGTAGTGTAATACTCGAGGACTTCAATCCAAAATATGTCTAAAGCGTGATTTGCAATTTCCACCAAAACGAAAGTTGTTAGATTCAGGCATCTCAATGAAAAATTTTGAAAAGAATTTGATTGGCGATGTAGTCGAATTTCTCCTCGTATTATTATTATATTTATGTTGCCTACAACGAAGGACATTCGAAAGTTGTTAATGGAATAAGTGAATAATATTAGAATATTATCGAAATGACCCAACCCAAATCACTTACTATTCGAACGAAAGGAGCTCGCTGACGGTAAAATGTTTTTTTTTTCTGGTGAACGCATTTCTAATTTGCAAGTTCAAAGTTCAAAATTTTTCCTTTTTCGTCCTGTAGGAATCGACGCCTGACAGGGTGGATATGATCGAACCGTTCGTACATTAGAATCGCAACAACATTATCTATTAACTTCCTGCGTAAGATTGTTTGTTAGTCACGCTTACAATTCCTCGTGTTGGACTCTGTACTCCGCAATCAATAACTGTTTCCCGCACGAACCCTGAGTCACAGACGCGCGTCGTCCACGAAACTCCGCGAGCTGTTTAGCAATTTTCTGATGGAGATATAACGACCTCGATGCGATGCGAGTGTTTTAATCAAACGCTCGCATTGCGTCACAGCGTTTTCTTGAACGGACGGTACGCCAGTGTTTGCATGGTGCGTAACTTAAATGAAATTAAATTAAAATCTAAATGGCTTAAGTTATACGAAAGCAAAACGTAAAGCTCCGTTTGTACGCCATTCAGTAATTATTTTGTTGTCACTTCGCGTTTCAGTTTCGGAAGCAAAGCTTGAGAAGGAACATTTCATGACCTGCGTCGAAAAATTACATATACATGATTTTAGTTTATATGAAAAAATCGTAATGAATTTAATTGTGTTTTGGCGTTAAATGTTATTTGGCACAACGTGATCGATGAGTTTTTATCCGATTCTTAGGTCCTCGCGTTAAATTATGTTTTCTCGAGATACAAACTTGATGGAATTATTAAAGGTGGTTCTGTCGTTCTTTGTGATTGAAAATATTTATAATGTATGTAGTTGTTATTGTATTATTTTTTGTTGACGAAATCTCTGTATCGTATTTACGCGCTTAGTGTGGAGATGTTTATTGGTTTTGTGTGGTAACCACGTCTCGCCAAACGCCACGTCTAGCCAAAATAACAATTTCGGTGTACGTTATTACAGGTTATGTAATTTAGCCGCTGTATTATGCAATTATTTAATTGATGTTGCATGTGCAATAAATTAGTTTATTATTAAGACATTATTAAAACACTTTGCGTCATATCCAGTGATGAATTTGAGTATTCTTCACTTTTAGTTTCCACTGTTTCACATTTTCCGTTAGTGAATCAGTACTGGTAGGTGTAATATCATGAAAAACATTTTGTGGCGCCAATACGTAGAGATATTGTTTATGTATAGAAGGTAATAGAGCATGGCACAGTAAGTGATGCAAGGTGCGATCGTGGGGCGTGACAACTGACTTTGATGATGTTATATGCCATCAATTTTTAACTCAAAGCTCGCATAACATAAAACGTTTGCTTAAATGATGTATTTACTAAATTCGTTATTATGCTTACTTACATATATCCGGCTAAGATATTGAGCAAAGTACTCTTTCCAGCTCCTGATGGACCCATAATAGCAGACAACTCTCCGGATTTAAATTCCCCCGAAACGCCATGAAGAATTTCTTTTCTTTCTGAAATCGAAATAAAATGAATAAATATAAAGAGTCTGATCAAATTAACGATCGATAGATTCATTTCGGAGATTAAAACATTGAAAAATTATATATGTATAGGTCACGATATGCTATTTGACATAAAGAGTTTGCACGTAGCGTTCAGTTAATGAAGCAAACAAAATGAACAGTGTATTATCTTCGACATCGAGTATTCGATGGAATATTTAAGAGATAGCAGATTTTAAAATCCAATATTTATTTAGATATTTATAATTTAATAATTAATCCATCCTGTTAAATGTACATTATGTTTATGTTTCAATGTAAATTGTGATTCTTTGTATTGTTTATGGAAATGGAAAAACCATAACTATAAATAATGGTTAGGAAAGACCGAATAGTTTGCTATAATTACATGACACTTGTAACAAAATTGATATGAATGTTATATATTTTCTTCGAAAATATCCTAATTAGAATTTTGAAACATATTCACGTATGTACTATTGTTTTGCAAATTTACGTACGCTTCGCCTTAATATGCCAGTTTTACGTAACTGTTGCCATACATGTTTAATATTTAAATAGAATATTATAATCAACACGTTCAGTATTGCTATATTTGATACGGCACGTATCCATATACGAGTATAAATGATTTACATTTTTAGCTAAGGAGAGGAATTTGTGAGGTAACCTTTGATTTTATCATAAGCAGTTTCGTATAAATCAGCGTCAATTATTAAAATATTTAAGAACACAAAGTCAGGGTCATAGAAGTCTTGTTAAAATTTTTATAATTTTTCCAGGATTCAAATCGTACAGATAATTTTCAAAGAAATATACACCGGTTACTACATTGCGCTTATTCAACAGTAAATGCAAATAATATATTTAATTGTCGCAAACGTTTCTTTCTTAAAATATATTTAATTCCCTGTATCTACAAGAAACTACATTTTTTATTGACGAAGGCAAACCTCGGAATCACAAGTAAATACAATTTATTGGAAAAATTATTATGCCAACGATAAATTACGGACAAAGTTGAAATTGCAACATTTTAGATTATTCTCCGGAAGTATCAAAGTTCATACAAACTTATATCTTTATATATAATAAATAAATAAAATAAAATAAATAGCACGTGGCGATAGACATAGTTATTGCAAGTTAATAATCGAAAGTTGTACGTTTTAACGAAATTACTTTAAATTTAATTGGCATCGTTTTTGATACATAATAAATGAGAATTCTTTTACATGAAACCACCAATAAAATTACGTAAAGCATTGCTTTTATATGGAGCGTGCAGCCGTCAAAATAAAAGAAATTTTACAAACAAACAAATGTTACGTTACCGAACATGAATAGATATCAAAATAAATATTGTAATTTAGAAGCAATGTATTAAATTGTTATAATTGTACGGAAAACTAATGTGACGAAATCCTATAAATACAAACGAATGAGATTATGGAATAATTTTATAAAAATATTTTAACAGTTAGGATTAAGAAACAAAAATCTAGAAAGTGTGAAGTGTACTTGTCGAAAATTTGGGAGTGCAAGAAGGTACAACAGAGCTCTTTGATACAGGGATTGAAGTAAAAATGGCCAACGCCACACTAAATATTTTTAAGATTCTGCTAGGTAGGGTATGGCCGTTGAAGCTGAGAAATATTGGATGAAGGCGTTAGGGAATACTGGTGAAGTGGGAATAATAATACGTTAGTGGGTAGAATAGAAAGTTGAAAGGTAGCGAAGGGAGGAATATAAACTGGGAGGGTAAAGATTCAAAAACATAATGGTACTTTGAGGAAACTGAAAAAAAAATATAATGACAGTTTCTTATTCTTTAAAAATTAAACTTCAAAGAATTATAAATTGAGAGAGATGTTTGAACTTGGTCTAAGCAACATACTGACTACATTTTAGTATTTAGAAAGTGCCCAACCACTAATAACTTTCAGGCTATGGTTTTCACGACATCAACCGACACAACGTTGTTTAACGTTGTACCGACTTCCATGGCAGAACAGGAGTTGGAGAGTTTCTCCACTCTCATTGGTTTTAATCAATGAGAGTGGACTACCATCATTTTACAATTAATAAGGCTAATTTTGTCAGAATATTTTTAAATGGTTCAAATTGTTTCAAATACGTGTTCTAGACTGTATATAATTTCGTTTCAGTTCGAAATTTGTAACCTTTCTATTTGTTATCAAGGTCATATACGTTGTTTCATTGATTGTACTTGCATTCTAATTATTTCAGTCGGAATTTGTCGTTGTAACTTAGTTGCGAGTTTCATATTTTTTTATATTTTATATTTGTCATCTTTATCATTTATATTTTGTGTCATTTTTGTGGCACAATCAATTTGATTTCAATCTTGCTTTTACGTAAAACTTCGTGTCATTTATTATTACTATATTTCACTCGAAATGATCAGTCGAAAATAAAATACAATGACCTAATGCTTGCAGATTTCAAATCTCCTTCCTAAATAAGCTCCGATGTTTTAGCTTTTCATCTAAAATCTTTATATGTCATTCTACCTGCCAGGGGGGTATTTTGTGGTCAGATATTCCGGAAATAGTTCATGTGAATTTTATGAGAGCTTGGGCAATTACTTTCTTTAGAAGTATTCATTGGTTCGCTTTACTAAGAAGAAAATTTAATAAAAAATAAAACAGTTAAGTCAGTAAGTTAGAACCTTGATGTCTTTTCCCGACGACGTCACAATGAAAACGAAATTATTTCAAATCTTGAGGTCTTCGCAGATAAAAGTTTAATTAATAATTAATGCAACTTGGCCATGGGTTGTAAGGAGTTTTCATGGACTTGAATACTTATACAATAGTTTTTTGCAATGATTGATTTACATTCGTTTGACTACATGAATTATTAATTATTCCTTAGCAGTTATCGAAAATGTAAGTAATGGCTAATGTATCTGGTGTAGAACGATAGAACGTAACCAACGATCTATGTGGTTCTTGGGCGTTTTTGAACTGGGCATGAAGATTGATTGGCTTGACCTAGGGTGTACATTGTGGAACTTTTTGTGTCTGTCTATGATTTTTGATTAGCGTTTGAAAAATTTGCATTGTTTTAGTTCAAGTAAAACTCGTATTGCGTAACATTTGGAGACAAGCGAGTAAATTTTCCTTGCAGTCTTCCAATGCTGCATCGTGAACAATTACATCGTCAAAATATTACGGTATTTTTCAAATCTCATAGAATTTAATCGCTGATACGGTTAACCTCTGCTGGTGCTATTTTGATTTACGGAAAATTCATCGTGGAAAAAAGTGCATCTTGGGAAAATTGAAATTTAACCCAACTAAGCCCAACCTCACGTCCCCACCCAATGCAACCCAACCCAACCCAATCCAATAACAAATGTATTTCTCCATTTATGAGTTTTGCGGACATCGCTATCTGATGCGAACAACACGGTTCGTTTAACTTGATTGACCTTTCGGGTTGGATTGGGCTCATTTCCTTTTGGTAAAATTTACTTTCATTATCGTATTCAGTTCGAGGACCGTGTTATTGGCTGAAAAACAAACTCAACCCAACACGACACGTTTAGTTATGTTGGGTTGGGTTTTGGGTGGTCATTTATTTGACTTCATTGAGTTACCTTTTCATTTCGGTTATGACTGAAAATAAAACGAATTAATTTTCTAGATTCTGTTTGTTTTATTTTATTTTCTGCTAAGTTGTATTGAATTTATTTTAATTTACATTGTTCGTGTTCCGATTAATTAGAGCTTATTTCATTTGGATGAATTTTGTGAACTCGATATAATTGGGTTGGGTTGTTTGTTGGTTTAAGCGATTTAAATCACATACAAAGGGCAACCCAGTCCAACGGAAATACTTATTGCTTAGGTACTGTTGCGTTAAAGAGTAAAACGCTTACCCTAATTACAAGAAAGTTAGCTCCGAGCGAATCTTTCACTATTAGCATATAAGTTGTAGGTCATATATAAATATATCACATTTACCTTCTTTTTTATTTATTACAACTAAGAAAATGCCAGACACACTTCCAGGTTTCATGTTGACTTTCTAACTTTTCTGAGCCACTACATACAGAGGTTATGAATGGTTTATACCTGATGTGTGACCTACCACAATCGAAGACTACTGTGGTTGAACGTGCTCCTTGTTTGATGGGGAGGGCTCGCGAGAGACTGGGTCATTATGACATTCACGCTCTTTCAATATTTGTTCGAGCTGCGAACATATATTTGTGGTTCGACGTTGACTTTCTAAATTAATTACCAGTTAGCGAAATGAAATATTTTAGGGTAGATTTTGTTGTTTGTGTAGTTTTTTGTAAGTAGTCTTGATTATTTGGAAAGTAAATAAACAAATAAATTGTTAAATATTTTAATTAATTCAAGAGAAATTTTCATAGTTAATATCTGAGTGAATTTGTTGTCAACCCAGAACAGTTTTGATTCAAGTATATCATTTATATATAAAGTAATAAATAAAAAATATTACATTGTGACACTCTTCGTATCATTAGTTGAAATCTTTTTGATTTAAAACCTTGACTTTATTTGGATTGCGATTATACCTTAACCATTTAATTCAATAACTTTGAGGTAAATGCTGGTGCATGCACGATTGGTAGTTGCACTGCAATGGACATAAATAACTAACAACCTGTCAACATTTCTAATCATCGCACCGGGATACGTGACAAATCATTGATACGACAAATTAAATATTAATCTACAGCTTAATCAAACACATCTAATAATAGCATTGTAACTGTGAACCTTGGCGAATGCACCTAAACCCGTACATGCGAAGATAAATCCGCGGAGCACGTCACAATCTGCTTTATTTAAAATGACGGTATTGCAAACATTTCTATATTTACCATACCTGATGTGTAACACTAACATACATTGAACTCGTTTCTCTCGCGCTTTCGTTCGAGCAAAATAAGACGAGGTATTTCTAGGTGTTTACAATTTCAAATTGTCAATAAATTACGATAAAATGTAATACGTTTTACGCACATTTATTGATATAAAATAAAATTTAAACACGTTAAAGTATGGTCAACAGGAGTATTGTTTAAGCACCGGTTTACCTTAGGATAGTTAAAAAATATGTCAACGTAATGTATATTTGTTTGTTTTGTTAATGTCGTTTATGCAAATATTATCATCGATATTGAACGTTTATTATTGTTGAGAAATTTCCTAAGGTCGTGTAATTTTTTTTCCAATTCAATTGACACAGAAAGATGAGTATCACGTAGTATCTGAAACGATGTGATAAAGATAAATGTGTCAGCTTAATCTTATTTGTTCCATTTCCGTTGCAGCATTTTTTAAGTTCAATTAGAAAAATTAATACAAGTGGATTCTAATAAAAATAAAGTCTACGGTAAATATAATGATTGACAGATTAAAAATCGAAGAAAAATTAAAGACTTAAATATTCAAAAATATCGAATAACACATGAAGTTACTTCCGGCTAAAAATTACAATGACTCACGATTTCCGTCCTCTTTCATATATTTGCATATTTATTTTTTTAAACCAGTTTCGATTTACATATGTCTGTTTTAGTTCACAGTCCTTAGTCAATTTTCATTGCTTCGTAAAGATAATAATTTTTAGTTTGTGAATTCAGATTTGTTTTTTTTAATTTTCGTTCAGTTTTTCATTGAATTGAACTAGGTACAATTGTTTATATTTATTTCATTTCTATTTTATGACTTCGTCAAAGTCATAATGCCACAGCAGGTCTTGATATTTCCAAATAAACATATTTAATGATTAATTGTTTAATGGCCCGAAAACATTGCTTAATACCAGAGGCTTCGGGCCACAGTTAAAAAGTAAAAACGAGATCCTACAATCTCGATTTCACCTGAATTAGTTCATAACGACATTATTGGTGTATGTGCAATATTCCACCTTGCGAAAACTAAACGACTCGAAAAATTATATAATGGAAACGTGGAAACTTGTCAAAAGTGCGTCTGAAATGCGAATTAGTTCATTAAAAGCGCAATTTAAAACGACGTTCTTGTTGAAACGGAAATGAAACAGGCCGATGAATAAACAGGAAACCGGCGATTTTAATCACAAAACGCTATGCAATATTTATTCAGCGTAACGTACAATTGTGAGCCAAAAAAATTAACCCGCACGTACATGTTAATTTTTATTGAGTTGTTCGTATACTCTGTATACGTTCGTGGTTAGTTGATCGTCATTAATAATATATTAATAAATATTTGTAATTATACTCTTATTTGAAATATATAAAAAATCGACAATTAATAGTAAAACAATAAAAAATTGCAAATTAAATCCAGGAAAGTTACTAAACTGATTACCCTATCGTTTATTTTTAATGAACACGAAACAACACAATGTCGTTTAGTTGATTGAAGGTGTTAACGAATTTTCAACTTTTCCGTTCTGAAAACTCACACTAATTACACGAGGTATGTGTATTGACAATTTATTTTTTACAATAACGATTTGTAACAACGGAAAATCACTAGATGACAAATCGTTTGTGTTCGCATTATTACCGGTTTGCTTCAGATTTCTAAATCGAGTAGTTGACTATAAATTACAGGCTTTCTTTCTCCTTGAATTTTTGTTAATGCTTATCAGTTAAAATCTTAATGTGGTGCTGCGCAAAAATTACGTGACCGTTTCTGTGCTAACTGCTTTAGCATTGCTTCACAGAATTAGCCCGATTCAGGTTAAATATCGCAATAAAAAAATCTCTGTTTTTCGAATTACGTATTGCGATAAAGATAATTAATATCTCGTTTCTTAATTTTGACATAATAATAATTTGGATGAAGGTTCGATACCACAAATGAAAAGAAATGTGCAAAAGTCAAGTGGAAAGGAATTTTATTGTCAAATACAAATAAAAATTGATCAATTTCAATAGTGGAAAACGAGGAAAAGAAGAAATGGAAAGAAGCAATTAAAAATATTAGAAACCAAAGGAGAAATTTACAAATCAATGAAATTGGCAATTACAAGAGAAGGTAGTTAAAAAACCTACATTGTGTAGTGAAGAGTGAAGGGCAGTTTTACAAAAACAAACATTGAGAGTTAATTTAAGGAGAAAAAAATTTAAAACTGTGGAGAGATTATTTTGCATGGTTAGTGAGAGAAATAAAGAAATAGATGAAGGTGAGCAACCGATCAGAGTGAGCAAGAGTGCAGAGGAATGAGCTTTCAACTTCAACTCCTAGAAAATTACATCAAAATTAAGGAATATGATGCCCATACGGATAAACTAAGCTACATATTAAAACTTTTAGAAAAAATATGTATACAAGAAAAAATGCATCAATGTTGAGGTTAACGAAGTATTAAAACTAAAACAGGGATACGAGGGCAGGGGGTGGAGGTACTGGAGAAATTAAAAGAGAAAAGAGAGGAGGAGAGGAAAGGAGGATGAGGGCAAATAATTAAAATCTGCTTGTTGCTGGTCATGGAGAATAGAAGACAGGAGGGTGCGAAGAAGTGCAAGGAGACAAAGGGAGAAAGGAAAGAGGAAGCAACATAGGAGGGAACCAGGGAAAATCACGTACATGATATGGGGAAGGGGTGCAAAGGAAGAGTAAATCTGAAGGATAATTATTTTGATATGTTGGAAATGCCAGTAAGTTTTTTTTTAACTGATACTAGGAAATGCAATAGAGAGCACATATCATTAAGTCCGCGGTGTTATGCAATAAGCCACGCCAATTTCTAGTCATTTCACATAATGCAGCAATATTGGCAACATGTAAGCGGGGGTTTGGTAGAAGTCCCCAAAAGGTTGAAACAGTCGGCACAGGACATGGGTCTAGAAATCAGCGAAATTAAAAGTTTGAACCGAAGAAGGAGACAATTTCGAAGTGGCTGAATGCTTTAAATTCCTAGAAACGAAATTAGGGAGAAGTCTGCATACAAAAAAAATAAGTTCAAGTAAGAATAATGCAGGATTGGGTTAGATTAGGTTGGGTTGATTTGGGTTTACGTATTAAAAAATTCTAATAAAAGCAAACATATCTCATTTGTAAGCCTATGCATAGATGGAAGACTGTAAATATATGGTTGTAGCCATGCGTGATAGGACGTCTTGATGATTAAAGAAAACATCAAGAGACGAAACCGTAGATACGTGAATGTGGTTTTTATTAAGAAGAATTGTATAGGAATTATTTTCACTTCACTAGGCCGAGGAAAATAAATTGTGAGCAAAAAATACGTGGAGCTATATTCATAGAAAGTGTGCGGTGATAGTTTAAAAAAAATAAGTTTTGACTCCTCAAGATTCGCAATTTTGTTTTGCCAGAGTTTTATTTTGTTTTTAAAAATAGTAACTTTTTGGTATATGTCTATTACAGTCCGGCGTTGATTTCAGTATTTAACGCTTCCATTCGAACTCTAAGCGAATTTAAATCGAACTCCAATCGAACTCTAATCCAAGTCGCATTGTATCTCTTGAATTCGATTTCTATTGTCAACTGCAGTGCTGATGTAAGATTTTGTATCACTACCTTATATGGTCTTGTTTAGTTCATTTGTAATATATGATAATACGACCTACATACGGTTAACTAGTTATCAACGGATATCGGAATGGTGTAACGAACGTTGGCGTTTTGAACCTCCGCAAAGCGTAAGCCTTCATCGACTTTATAACTTGGATACCTGGTGCAGATCTGGCTTTGTATTGTAAAATGAATTGTAACGACTTCTGGCTATCTTTCCTTGACTTTGGCATAAAATCCTATTCCATACACCATATCGTGGCTGGTGTTCCATCCATTCCCAACAAAATTTTGCCACAATAATTAGTGTTGGGTTCGGTTAGGTTGGGTTGGGTTGGTACCAGCTCCAGTTGTGGTTTTAGAGATCTAGTCACAAAACAGAAACTCTAATTTTGTGGAGTTCTTTGGATTTGGTTTGGATTTTGGTTTTTTTACATCTGGTATTAACTCGCCTAAAATATCTAATCGATCTTCTTTTTACAAAATTGTTTGAAATTTGCACAATTTCCGTCTCGTTACATTGAACCACTTCGAAAGAAGGTAGTTTTTTTTTTCGGTGGTCCAAGTCTCATGCACTTTGCATGGGATTCTTTTCAAAAACCAAACCAAGTTGAACATCTACCACGATCCGGATTTGATTCGCGACCGGAGGTTAAGAACAACTGGTCTAGAGAACAATGAGAAAGGAAATAAAGACGAGATAATTTTTAAATGTGAGGTTAAAAATATCATCGTGCAGATGATACAAAAAGACCGATGTAAATTATGCTTTTACACGAATTGAAAACAAAATGAACAAAAATCAAAAATCTTAAAAAAATTAAACTGCCAAAGAAAACTAAACTAAAACAAACATCAGGTACGAAAAGCAACAAGTTAAGAACTACCCAAAATTAAATTGAGAATAAATTCAGACGAAAAACAACGCAACAAAATTTAAATTGGAACAATAAATTTTTATGGATTTTATACAAAAATAACAATATAGCAACAGAAAAATTAAATCAAAATAAAACGAAACTGTACGATTTTTTTACAAATATTTTATATTTACACTAAATGTAGCTCTGTGTGTGGAAACGATAATGAAATACAACCACAACAGTCAGTCCATGGCGGGTAATGTTGGTAAATCATGTGTTTGCTAGTTAAATTGTCAATGTGTGTTTTTTTTTTTTAATAACTAAATTTAATTAAAACGTTCTGGGTATAATGACACTGAAAAAATAAATAGATTCTGTTGTTATTACTAGCTATTACATGAAATTTACGATAATTTTATTTAATTTACCAAGATTTATTGCCTCGTTTTCTGAGCATATGTGAGCACTCAAAAACGTGTCGGGTTACAGAACACATGACATACAATTATTGCATTTATTGTACCTACCTATTTTAATTCCTCTATCGAAATTGATCGACATCGCTTTATAATAAACGTCGTCGAACTCCAGGTCCACCGGTTCCTTTTTGGCGAATCGATGGGGGTTGTTCTCCTGATTGTTATTGTTGTTGTACAACTGCGACAGTAAATCCGTCGGCGAAGACACGAACTCGTTCAGCGCCTCGCAGAGCTTGGCGTCGCCCGCGTTATCTTGCAAGGAAGTCATGGAATTGCTCTGGCAGCACTTCGACAGCCTACTGGCTTTCTTGTCGTCTTTCAATTCCGCCATCGCGTTCGAAACAAATCGCCACTAAAACGCGCGAATCTTCGCGACACTGCAACAGAGAAAATGACACGTGAGACGTGCGGTTTTCGGGTTCGATTTAAATTTAGCCTCGATTCGGATTTAATTGGCACGGCATGTCTAACGGTAAGGTGCGTTTCAACGGCGGTCTACGAACGCCGTGCGGTCGCTGCTGTCATAAGCGCGCCCGGTGTGTGCGTATTTAACTGAGCGAGAGTTGGAGCGGTGAATGTTTTTATAGGCGAAGCGCACCTGATAAGAATGACGGTGAAATTTCGCGTTTTGCTATCGTCGAAACCACCTTGATTACAGCTCGTTTTGTGTCATTTTTAGAATTAGGTGCAACGAAGATGTTCCAGACGCAAACAAATTATTGGCGTTTGGGCCGTCAGTCAGTAGGTTAATTCATCGACGAGTTGTGGTGGATTTTGTTGACTCTGGGCACATTTACCTTGAACCCCTTAGAGTTAATTATGCAAAACATTATGCGATTTTAAACAAACATTAGTTGATATTTGTCCATTTCATTATATTCTGCAATTTGTACAGCTCTTTATTGAACTGTCTTATGTGATTTATGAAAACAAAATAGATAAATATTACCAGCCGGTTATTTTGATTAAAGTAACATATAAATATCTATCACACACGCGAGATGGAAATAGGAAAAAAAAACTGTAAAGCTTTAATTGAATCGGTGATTGGAAAAAAGTCCTAATCGAAAAATGATTAACTACATAGTTATCGTAATATAAGAATATTAAGAAATATTGAATACATTATTATACTATTTTTTTTTGAAAAACTATCTTTCCTTGTTTCAAAACGGTCTCAGTTATGTGGGGCAATGTTAGAAGAAAATAGACAAAACAGAAACTATATTCCAAAATTAGAAATTAAATTGTAGCGTCTTTTCATGCCTGTTTCCTCGGCATTTCGCGGATGTAACTTGTACTTCTTCTTTGAGAAATTTCCAAAAAAAGTCAAGACGTGTTGAGGTAGATGTTGCAGTTCATTGTGAAGATAACTAACTCTTGTTCAACCCAGCAAACTATTTATTGCTAATAGTATTATTTAATTATTCTGTAAGACGTCCATAAAAATGGGGAGGAGCACCATCCAACTGGAATGTCAAGTCATCTACTTCTGAAGGTGCATATTGTCCAGAATTTTTAAAAATTGTAGCAGCAGATAAAACTATGAAATAGTTTTGTATCGACTTAGTCGATATACTCGTCGTATTACAGAATATCGCAAAGAGTGTATTTTTTAGTTGCAATTAAATATAGTTTTGTTCCTGTCTTCTCTGCACATGCAATGTCAATGCAATAATTTGCATTAATCACCCAAATGATAAATGGTGTTGCTTTTCCAGATTTTGCGAATTGCCAATTTCAACGACTCTAATTTTCGACATTATTAATCGAAATAATTGATTTAATTACGACCACGTTTGGCATCGACTATTTAATGATCTGACGTCAATCCAACCCACGGAATTCTAATCGTACTGCAATTACATTTCATATTCTAGGGATGACGCAGACTGGCGTTATAAATCGTTACCTGAACGAATTTCACGAAAATGTTATTTCGTTCTGGCGCTTGGATAACCACTTGTTATATTCCACTCTAGTTGTTTACTTATCGCAATTTCATTTATTTTGAATAAGACGCGAATTAGCGCTAACTTTTAATTAAAACACAATGTTTGACCGTCATTACCGCACAAGCAAATGAAACACGTTGATTTAATTAATGTGAAGGACATGGTCGGAGGCAATGCAATGCAAATCGAAATTCTACAAATTCGTTCCATAAAAATTATCATCTCGTTAATTGCATTTCCTCGACATGCAACAAGCGATAATAATGGTCTAATTATTGTTTTGAATTACGTTATTAAACGTACTGTTTTCGATTGAAAAATTAAGCATGATACAATTTAATTCGCAGTTAAGATTTTTGCAATAATTTTTGAAACGAGGTGTAATTATTTATTATATATTTTTTTTTGATTCGTCAGTAAGTGTTAAGCACAATGTAAATTGAAATAATCTCTGCCCAAGAAGGTTTTTTAATCTATTTTATGATTATCTAAGAAGTAGCTAATGTGGGTTTATGTGTAATAGCAAGAAGTGTTTTTTTTTCATTTACAATAGAATTGAAAAAAAAAACTGGATTTTAATTGGTGTTTTGCGCCGACTTGAAAATTGCCAGTTTCACGAAAAATGACTTTGTGAAAATATAACGCGTCCTTCGTTAAGATACACTTGTTTATGAAACAAATACAATGCGACTATGTTTGAAAACTTCTACAAAAAAATAAATTAAAATAAAAATAAATACTATACGTTAGAAATTCTCCAGATAAACAATGTATAATAAAAATTAATTAAAAATAAGTAAAAAATTTTAATATAAATTATTAAATGTTACTTAATATAAAATTTTTATTTTTGTTATAATAGCCGCACTCGTTCGAACGCCGCTCCACGACAACCATAAAATTTAAGCACCTGGATAATTTCGTCACTGCCGTAGAAGCGATTATCGCTCTTAGAACACAATGATAATTTACAGCCTCTTAATGGTCACTTTTACCAATTTTGTTATTAACAACACGTACCACCGCCGCGTCCTTGGCTCTAGAACTCATTTACAATTTTTTTCAAACTTTGTCGTTCGGTTAGGACGACAAAGGAACCAGAATCAGCCGAACGAGTTACTTCATGACGGAAGAACTGTCAATCGTGACCTTCTTGCAAATTACACGATAGAAAACATTACAAATAAATCACCGAATTTTATTTACGATTTACGTCACGCTTTAAATTACAAATCTATGCTAATTTTCCACATAACTTTAGTTTTTTAGACGACATTAATTTTAATTTTATTAGTTGGCGAATCTAATGTTCACAAAAAATTGCTTCGCTTTTTAACGACTAATTAAAAGGCGCCAAAAAAATCTTGATAATTTGATACTTAAGCAGATGGATTGGGTTCCTGTTCCTTCAGTCCCATGCTTTGTACATAGCATCTGAAAATTCTAACATGCTTGAGATTGGAGACTATTGCTGACTAGTTAAATTAATGATATTAATTAAAAGTATGAAATAAAATATTAGTAACTGAAACTACACCCTCAAAACGTCAACATTTTTAATAATACATACCTTTAATAATTGAAATTTTGCCAAAAAACATTTAATACGAATTTTTTCTATGCGATATGGTTAACCAACCCTACATTTTGATTCCCAGAGCTAACACCATATTATCCTCTATTATTACACCCAATGTATTTTATTCATGTGCTCAATGTGAACTTTTTGATGAGATCTTATGGTAAATTCAACGATCACAAGAACAAGAATAGTGTTATTAATGAGTGTTTCTCTCGACCTCGTTTTATGCGAGTGCCTGGCTAGCTGTGCACTTGAATTGTTTGCTGTGCAATCAATTTTGAGTAAAACCAAGATTAAATTTCTTTATTTATTGTCACAGATTGCATTTTGCATGACCCCTTTAAAAATAGAAATAAATTAAAAATTAAAAAAATTTATTGTAGGTCAGTTTCAAGACCGTGATGTATTTTATCATCACTTGCAATAAATAAATATTTAAATATATTCAGAAACATCTATATGATACAATAAAATTAATAATCGTTGACATGACTAACAGAAACATGGGCGTCGAGAATAATAATTTCTATACCGGATGACAAATGATTGATAATTTTTTATTAGAAATTTGTACTCATTGAATTTTAAATAAGTTTACTCTCATAAAAACAACGTATTTTCCAACAATGGACAAGCACTAATGTTTTGGAAATATTGGGTTGTTATACACGTTTAAATAATTATAACCAGGAAAACACAATTAGTCACTTACTAAAACAATGATCTGAAGTGGCACTTTACATTAGCATATTACCCATGCACAAATAAAAGCATCGTGTGAGATTTATGGTATTTCATTGTTTATAAATTATAAACAGTCATATTGACATGACCAAAAATAATATAACAATTAATATTAATTCAAGTCAATGTCAATGCTTGTAAATTTATATAAAAAAAAAATATGTACAATGGTAACTGATTTTTCGTAACTGACCAGTCGAAGGAGTCCCAAGAACTAGTCTCCCTTCTGATTTTAAGCCTTGCTCTTCAATAGAACGTAATGAAGCATATAATTTTAACAATTTAGATATAACTCTGCTTCAAAACTCATACCCAACAGTTAGTTCGAGAGCCTTTTATAACAATTTCGTTATTCTATATAGAATTTAAATGTGATAAACGTTATTAGTTTTTAAATTAGATCGTACCTTTCTCTGGAAAACGAAGTTTCAATTTACAATTTTACGACGCAATTTGCATTTGTGTATGTAATAAATCTCACTTTGACAAAGCAGTCACCGAGTGTTTGACGTAAGTACTGTTGGAAAGCTGATGCAAAGCCGAACAAAGGACGAAATAAACGGCAATACAATTGCAATGACGATAGCTTTTGTGAATATTTATAGCTTAAACTGCGATAACAAAAAATCAACGATACGGCAATTAGTTAACTATTGAAACAACACACGTGCATCTGCAAATAGCGGTTGACAGGAAAGGTGAAATGGCTATGTGTGCAACGCGATATAAACATATTAAAAATTCAATAAACAAAATTGACGCTATTAAAAATTCTTTCGTCACTTATTGCCTGTTGAAATAATTTAGAATCTAGGTAGGCAAGTTTAGAGAAATTCTAAAAATGTAAAAATTAAAGGTTCGCCCAGTTATAAATTACAACCGTGTGAACGTGCGAAGGGTGCTGGACGACCAGTGACTGTCACTATCCAAATTTAATAACGTGGACATACAATAACAGGCTTCCACTATGTCAACTTAAAGGAATTCTGTTTTCATCACAACGCCCCTGTCCACAAAAGCCATGTTGCCATGAGCGCTATTCTGAATGCATGATTTGAATTAGTAGAACATCCCTCACATTCACCAGACCTGGCCCCCTAGTAATTTCTTTTTATTTCCAAAATTAAAAGAATATCTTCGGGGGAAAATATACTTAGTGACATATAAACTGCACCACCTAGAAGGGGTGGGAATTTTTGGACCAAATTTGGCAGAAACATTGGACTAGTCTAAGGTAACAATTGATTAAAATTTGATAAAGAAAACACTTCATCTTTTTGATTTTTCTTTAATATTGTGTTGGTCCGCCCCTATTTCTGATACACTCATTGACCCGCCTTGGCATTGATTCTAGCAGGTGATCAATGTCTTCTTGGGGTATGGCATCCCAAGCAGCCTGTACTTCATGCCGTAGAGCTTCTTGTCAACGGTGGGTTCGGTAGATTCCTCAATCTTCTACCCATCATGTCCCACACGTGCTCAATGTGCGACAAATCGGGAGATCTTGGCGGCCAAGGCAAAAGATTAACATTGGCCTCTTCAAAGAAGTCAAGAGAAACCCTTGCTACGTGAGGTCGTGCATTATCTTGCTGGAAAGTGGGTCTTCCAGCCCTCGAATATATGGAAGAACATGTGGTTCTACCACTTCGTCAATGTAGCGTCGGGCGGTCATACTGCCCCGAATGAAGAGCAAGGGTGACCTACTGCCGTAAGCAATAGCACCACACACCATCAACACAGTTCGGTGAACATGTCTCGCAATCGAAAAATCAGGATTGCGCCTTTCTCCACGTCTTCGTCTAACAGTCATCCGACCATCATGCATTCCTAAACAAAATCGCGATTCGTCACTAAAGACAACTCGATGCCACTCCAAGTTCCATTGAAGTATTTCCGTGCACCAGGCCAAACGTTCCTGGCGATGTTGAGCAGCGATGGGTAGCACAAGATGTGGGCGGTAAGACAGCAAGCCAATGGTTCTTATTCGACGATAAACTGTTCGCAAGCCTATCGGACGACCTTGTTCACCTAACCATTGATCAGCTATTGATCTAGTTGTAGAGAATCGGTCTCTCAAGGCCATTAGTCTTAAGCGGCGATCTTGACGTTCATTGGTTCGTCTTTGAGCCCCAGTGCCTCTTCCCCGGCGTTCAACCCCATGTTCAGACCACGCTTGATAGACACTCATTATTGTTGAGTGGTGCCGTCCCAAACGGTTGCCGATTTCTCTAAACGAAAAACCTGCTTCTCGTAAACCAACAATCCGCCCTCGGTCAAAGTCACTCAACTGCTGGTAAACTTGAGGTCTCCTTCCTCTAGGCATCATTAAACACTTGAAACACTTTAAACTAAAGAACGAGATCCAAAAAAGTGGAACAAATTCAAAAAATGACTCGATAATTGCTTGTCTATCACCACCTCTAAAAAAATGACACAAACGTCAACAATCCCATGACTACTTGATGATTGGGTTTCAAATTTTAATCAACTATTTCCTGCCACATTTGGTCCAAAAATTCCCAATTCCCACCCCTTCTAGGTGGTGCAGTTTATATGTCACTGAGTATATATTACGACGATAATGATGTTATGCGGCCGTAAACGACAGCAACCGAAAGAATTTTTTCCAGAGGAATCAAAGATTTGGAGCATCGTTGGACCAACTGCATCGACGTTCAGGGAGATTATGTAGAAAAATAAACGTTTGATATTTCTTCAATTTCTATGTTAGGGACCGTAAATAATCTCCCTCGTATTAATACTTTTCTTGAAACTCTGATCACCTGGATAACTTAAACATGAAAATACTGCACTACAATAAAGTAAATTCAATGTATCTTAAATTAATAATTTATTTAATAGTGGTAATTTAACAACAGCCCATTTATTATAAAATGCATCGTCAGAATTTAATTTACATCAACATGGCAACATGCGTGGTTATCGCTTTTTGATGATTTGTAATCACGAACACTCGATTCTTTCTAATTAATCAAACCTTCAAATGTCCTATTTAAAAGGCAAACAATAGATGTAATTAATAGATAGACTCGACTACATATGCGCATAATGCACGTGGAGGCTTGACGGTTGTGTAATACCACGTCATGTTGATTAAACTATTTTTTTTTAAATTAATAATTAATCATAAAAATGGTTTACTTAAAAATATTTACTTTATACAATAATTTCAATTAGACTTAGTGGCAGTACTTGAAAAAGGTGTCAAAAGCATAACGATAAACACTTGTTCTCGCTCTTGCCGATTGCCTAATTTCATTTCGGAAACATCTGCATAAATTAGAATGTGCTAATTATCATTACCACGTCGATGTAAATTATTCCGGATTTTATTATGTATCAAGAACGTACACAAATGTTACGCTGTAAAACAAACGTGAGATATTAGCGCTAAATTATAGAAACACATGCTGTGTAACTGTGTAAGTTTTATATTTATTCTATTCATTTTGTTTTATTTCAACAATATTACAAGGTACATATAAATTTGGGGATTATTTAATTAATTAATGCACATAGAAGACTTACCCATTACAAATGGCACATTAATTAAATTGCACCCTTATTTGTGATTGGTTGATAACATAATACAATATTTCATAAAATCCAAGCACTGAACCTTCTTGGATTTTTAGATTTTATTCATAAGCTGGGGAATTATAATTATGTAACGAATAATCAAACCTATTCGCGATATGCTAAACCAAATGTTACAATTAAATTACGCGATTTTTTGACCGTAGGTGTAAAGTGCAGAACGAGCGAAAAGTATTTTATCAGTTCCAAGTATTAATAGTTAAAGTACCGAATTAAATGTTGCCAATAATTTTTAATTCACATTTTAACGTCACGTCTGTTTCATCGTATAGTTTGAAAACGCATGATTTTAAAATTTGTTAAAATTACGAAACATAATTCAATTGATTATCACGGCCGCAGATTTTAAACAAGCAACTGAACAAAGGTTGCATAATAATAGATTAGGTTATCCACAAAATAATGCTCACTATCTTTATTTTTTTCTTGTTCATACACATTTAAACGATTAAAGTATGTAATATTGATTAAATCATTGCGTAAACTGTTCATTGTCTCACTACAATCACTGATAGTTCAATGTAAAATTTAAACAGTGCAGTCGTACTGAATAAATTATCAGGGTTGGGTTAATTTTGAATATATATATATATATATATACACTGCCTTTAAATAAAATAGACCTACCCCGAACCACTGAAGGTAGAATGATGAAGCTTGGTGAAAATATCTAGTGCACGTTAGCAACAGTTGCCTGTTCCTTTAGTTTGACTATAGTTTCCTTGATTTGTCGCATTTGTTGGATCTTTAGAATGCCACGAGTTCGAAGAAGCAAATTTTCATCAAATTACGACTTTTCAACGAGGACGAATTGTCGGAATGCATGAGGTTGGTTTAATCTTCCGTGAGATAGTCAGACGTGTCAATCGGTCACACACCACTATAGCACAGACTTGTAGAGGCTGGCAGGAAGAACACCTAGAAGTTCGTCGTAGAGGTACTGGACGACGTAGAGCTACACAAGAGCGAGGAGATCGCCTCTTAAGGCGAAATGCAGTTAGAGACCTGGAAGAACCATCTCGGGCCGTTGGAAAAAATTGGATAACAGCAATTGGCCATATGGTATCCATGAGCACGATTTATAGCGGATTTGGACTACGTTGTTATCGTCCTTATTTTCGTCTTCCTCTAACAAGGGAACATAAAGCCATCAATTTGTTCAACGTCGCCATACGGCGTATGGGAGGCAATACGTTATGGAAGAAGATCTCGTCTGGTATTCATTCCGGGTACGCTAAACGCCAGACGTTACATTGATTCAGTGTTGGAACCAGTTGTTGTGCCATTACTGCAAAACATTCCAGGAGCAGCCTTCCAGCAAGATAATGTACGGCCTCATACTGCTCACGTAACGTCAGCTTTCCTATAAGAAAACAACACCAATATGTTGCCTTGGTCTCCAAGATCACCAGACGTATCCCCCATTGAAAATGTCTAGGATATGATGGAAAGAAGACTACGGCGTTTACCCCATCCTCCTAATACTTTAAAGGAGTTACGTCAACAGTTATAGATAGCCTGGGATGAGGTACCTCAAGTGGATAACAATAATCTAATTTCCGCTATGCCCAGAAGGGTTGCTGAGTGCATAAGAGTACCTGGGGATGTAACTCATGATTAACTTTTCAATAATTAAATATTATCAGTTTTTCTCAAAAATGTAATCATTTGTTTTTCTACGTGCACTAGATATTTTCACCAAGTTTCATCATTCCACGTTCGGTGGTTCGGGGTGGTCTATTTTATTTGAAAGGTAGTTTATATGCTACGTAAATAATCGTAACCTTGACGAGGTCAGTATCAATTAAAATAAATCGCACTCTCGATCTTATATCTCACAATTTTTTTTTCTACACGAGTCATTTTAATTATTATGGAAATGAATTTTTTTCAAGTACAGGCATATTATGTTATTTTTATTCTAAATCGCGGTACTTACAATATAATTGAAATGTGTTAGGAATAATGAAATTTAATTTTCGTGAACAGTATGAATTCGAAAAATATAAAAATAAACTTTTTAATTGATGTTAATATTCGACTAATATGTCTATATCTTAGATCAAAACAATTTTTATAGTAACTAGTCTGCACTTACACAAATTGTACAAAATATATATATTTTTCAGTATATGAAGTCGTATTAAATGAATAATTTTTAAAAACATATAAAATAAATATTTAGCTATTTCTGGATTGAAAACCTCAATATTTATTTTAACTTAATGACGCGGGTATTGTATTTATTCGCAGCCTCGTAATGCTGCCTTTCAGGAATGGCAAACCTAGTGGCGTGTTACCCATCTCAGTATCCTTAAATATTATATTATATTATCAAACTGGCATTGTTATTAAAATAGTTAAGTAGTTTATAAATCGACAATTGGTGCTTGGTTTTATATTTACTTACATTCATTTAAACAAAAAATAAATTTACGCGTCTAACAAAATATGATATTTTTTTAAGCATTCAACGCATAGAGGAGTTTATTGCGCTCGTTTCAGAAATACGTTACGCGGCATTAACATTAACAATTAATTGAATCCGAAAAAGTTTCTGCCATTTCACACAAATGGTACGTTTTATTTCTCTTCAAAGTTCTGCAAAGATACACCAAGATCAATTTATCGCACAAAATTGTTTATTATATAAATATTTTTAGTGGGTCACATATTTGATACAGATGTACTGCAACAATGTAAACTAAGCAATAATATTAATTAATACTAAGTGATGAAAAGAGCACCATTTATTTTTGTCTTTGGCGAACATATTGAACATAATTGGACATTAATTTGTTATTGTTTTTAAAACGATCATGAAAACATTTGACTTACTTGGTACATGTTTTTGTGGTAACAATAAAATTTATTTTTGCTTAGGTGGAGAAATTTATCTGCTAAGTAAAATAATATTGCTAACGTTTAGAATGTGTGTCCGCAGTCAGTTTGCAGTTTAAAAATTGATAAGTTTACAGAGACATTAGCGCTACTTGTGAAACACTCGATTTTAATAATATTAGTTGGAAAATGTTGAAATATGTACTGTTATGACTTGTTATTAACACTTTAAACGCAACGCAGGGCGTCGTACGCTGATTCTGCTACATGCAGACAATAATGCTCTTCACCTGAAAAATTTATGGAAAACAGGAACAGTGTATTTTATTTATGTTTTATTTTTTCGGAAATGTTTTCATTAAGCAATTCAACAATAACCAGAAAAGTTTTTGAAAAATTTCAACTATATTTTATTAGCTTAGCCATTTGAAAATATGCTACAACTGGATGGTGTCATTAGAAATTTTCCTGACGTGATAATTTCGACCTAATTCAAGGGGACTGGAGCCTAGTCCTGTATATGCTTTATTAAAAAAATTGCATATTTAAATTATCAGTGAAAGCCAGATGACAGCCAGCTGATTTCTGGAGCAACCATTTGCAGTTTAATATTATTTGGGTAGCCACAATTTAAAAAATTGTATTACGTAAGTTATATTCACACCAGTGGTCACTAATTTGAAGGAAATATAAGAAACAACCCACCCTTGTTTCTTCTTCAACACTTCCACAGTTACCATTTCCTGATAGCTTCAGCAAGTTTATCCGCTTCTACCCAGTATTTCCTGCCAATTTTGAACCTCCTATTGTAATTTTCCCAAAGTCTTTCCTTCTTAGTTTTCCAGTTTCTCTAGCATCATACACTTGCTTATCAGGCATATCTTCCTCCGTCTGTTTTATATGCCCAGACTATCTCTGATTTTCTTTAATTATTTTTAACTTTGCAATTTTTAATTACTGGCGATATAAAATTAGTAACGGTGTACTAATTTTCACTTCACAAATCAGTTGAATACAAGTCAGTTACGATAATTGAAGACAAAAACTAGGCAACTCAATACAAGTAAAGCTCAAATAAACCAAATATTTATGTCAGTGTTAATTACTTCAATTTGTAAACGTAATTTTCAATTCGCTTCAAAACAAGTTTCCTATATGTGTAAATAAATGTACGGTGAATAATGAGAAAACGTTCTCCCTAAAAAATATCATTTACGATAATAAACCTCAATTCAACATCAACTAACGATTCAAAACAGCGACTCAAGTTATACCGCGATATTTCTTTATTTTACGTCAAACCATTCACCACATTTTCCGGAAATTTGTAAAATTCAACATTGTAACAAATTATTTCGATTGGAAGATAATTTGTGTCAAAGTTTGTTTTTATGAAATACGAGAATAAGATAACTGTAGCACGTTCTCGCAATAAACAACAAAAACGGCCTTGAACTTAACCTCACGTTCGTGTGAATATAACGCAACAAACTTAATGATATTATTTATGCAATTTACCTCGTCTACGGAAACTGAATTAACTGCAGTTATCAGCGATTAAAATTAATTCCATGAAGAAGCGTTTTATTAACGAAAAATGACTGAAATGTCATATACAAGTAAGTGAACAGGGTTCTAAATGGTGATTCTTTATGATTTGCCATCAGCACCTAAATAAATGCGAAATAGCACCTGATATTTGTAGCTCCTTGCAGGAAGTTAAAAATTTCTCAATGAGTTTCTAGCTCTGATCCCCTATGAAATATTTTTAACAAAATCAACCCCAAGGGAGTAAAAAGAGGTTGGGATGAAACATCCATGGCGGTGAGACTTAATCATAACTTTATGATGACCCATAACAATTATTCTTATTTACCACACCGACATAGTACTAAAAATGTTCGCCTCAGCCCATTTGGTTAAAATTAAATGAAGGCTGGAATACAATTATGGAATTACCTAATCATTACCATCATCCTTGATTTATTATCATGAAACACATGGTCGTCTTGATTTCATTTTATTGGATTGGTACTGTGAGAATTTTTCAAATTCATTTAATTTGATTTAATTAAATTGCTTCAGATTTTTCTTTTAGGATCATGTCATCGTTTAAGTAATGCAACATAAACAAGGATCTGATTTATTTTATTTTTTATTTGAATTGTCAAAATGCGAAAACGTTTGACTTGGTTCGTTGATTGATTCTGTAAGCACCAATAAAATAAATAATGCAATAAATTTTGATATGAGTCACGTGTTCATCAAACATATTTTTGATTTGATTTTATCGCATTGGAGTTTATTTGAAGCCTTGACACAATTTTACAGGCGTGGGTATTCTTCAGCCTTTCATTTAATTTCATCGCCTTGGTTTTAAATTTTGACAATCGTCCCAGGCCAACAGAATCTAATGAAGATCTAATTTGGTGCGAAGGCAAAATCTGTGCTTTGATTTATTCCAATTGAAGAAGCTCAACAGGATCTCCAGGCGTTGACGTACATATCAGGAATCGAAATAGAAGAAGAATAAGCCATGATCGAGACAATTAAAATAATGAAACAAGTTGTGAACGATATAAAATTAAATGAGAGATCACGGAAATAGTAATTGGGGTTGGGTTGGGTTGGGTTGGGTTAAAATGTATTGGGTTGAGTTGTGTTAAAGTCCATTTAAAATGATATCAAAAAAACTAGTCGGAAGCTCTACAGCAGCACTTGAGTTGAGACCTTATTTTGTTAAAAAACGGAGATAAAATGAATGTCAGGAGTTAATATAAATCTTGGGAGTCGAAGAAAGTCAGTGGTTTCATCCTAAGTTGTCATCTAGTTCCTTCATTTCGCTTTTTGTCTATTCTTTTAACTTTCGCCACTTCGCATCCCGTATTTTCTGACTTATATCATTCAACACCCAACTCTCAGGTCCATAAAATAAAGCTGTTTGATACATCGTCACCTTATTTTTTTTATTCAGAAAACCCTTATTGTTTGTTCTTGTTGTTGTATGTTTGCTATTTATATTTAATCCCAGGTATTTAATTTCATCCATCTGTTCTATACCATTTTCAGTTGGCATGGACTATAATATCCGCTTCGAGATCAATTTTACATAAAATTTTAATAATTCCAATTGTTCGTTTATGGATATAAAACAATGACAATCCCGTAACAAACATAGAAACGAACGAATAAAAATGTGATGCATGTAAAAGATGAACCGGATCGTATTTCGTATCTGTGACCGCAATGGCAAGCCATGGACTTTTCTACCTGCTTCGTACTTTCCACTTTCATTTTGGCTTCTTATTGCGGTTTACGTACAGGTACTGCTTTTGTTAAAACTACGTTTGATTTATTAACTTTAATTGCTTTTCAGTTTTTATGTCGATTTTACGTAAAAATCAGCGTTTAAATGACCCACATGTACTTATTAGACTTTAAGAATTTAATTAATTTTCATCCCCGTTTTACACAAAAATTAGCCACTGCTTCATTTGGATATTGTTAGGATGCCTGCTTTAGCAATTTAATTTTTTTTGATAAATCGAAACGTTGTTATTACTGCGTTGCTTGTATTGCAGTTTTTGGGTAGTTGTGTTTTACTATCATTAGAATGTTATTGCTATTTTACACGTTACTGATTCATTTTACTTCTTCATTTAGTTTTTGATATTTTTACACTGTCTTTACTTCGTATTTTAATTATTTGATTGTATCAGTGGCTATGACGTTTTTGTCGATGGGGTGGCGGTTAGTACCCGCATGATGTAGATCGGTGGCGATGGCAGGTGCATTTGTCCCATCGCACAGCACCCTATCTGCTGCGTTCTGCAACATACAGACTCGGTCTTTGGCAAGGTGTAGCACAACAGGCACTTGCTGAACCACCTGCGCGATCATGGAGGGAGACATTTTCGCATTTTTCAAGCCCCATATACAACGTAATGCCGTTTCATTAACCAAGTTCAAGGAACATGTGGAGGGTGTAAAAAGGTCGTCCCTTTAAACCGAGCAGCAAATGTGCTGATTGAAACTTTTGTTTGGATTGTCAGTACTTTTTATGAAAATAGCATATTGTCATCGGAACTACGTATACACACACACACACGTACACAAAGTCTCGGATATACGAAAGTTGGTCAAAATAGTTACAACATAGTTAAAACTTTCCTTAATTTTTATTTAATTAAATAAAAAATATTGGCCAGTTTCGTACACAGGAAATGAACGCGTGTTGTGTGCAAACAAAATATGTATCGCAATTCAAGTACGATCTTCATTAACAAAAACATGTTTATTTACAATTGCACTTACAACTAACTAACTATGCCAGATGTGCGCAGATCTTTAAGCCGGATAATATTTTGTTTAAGTTAATGGGATATATTATTTATTAGGTCACGAAATGTCGAGGACGTTGTTTATTTTCGAGAATTTTTGCGACAAAGTGGCGCAGAATTCTATTTCGCCGACAAGAAGTAAATTTCCATATTCCATAATTTCGAATCAACTGCAACTCGCGCACAAAATTTATTTATCGAAACGTTATAATCACCAAAATTTTCAATTATGTTAATTAAGAATTTGTTAATGCATTTGTTTTAATTAAGGTGCGCATAGCGTCGACAATTTACTTAAAAAAATCATCTGAGAAGTAAATTATTGTGAAGGCCAGTAGTACTTTACACAAAAACTAGCAGGGAAACCGAACGTGTAAAACTGGAAAATGCACCACGTGTCAGTGAAAAATGATTAACGATTAACGTTTACTTATTAATAAATAAAATTACCTTTGATTTCCAATAAGGTTGCAGTCTCATCAGTGATGCATTATAAACAAAATTCACTCACAATTTGTTACGTTTCCTCGAGGCGTGCGCGTTGCCACTGCTCAACTGCTCGATATTTTCTGGACGTGCGTGGGAGTAATTTACTTACCCGGCATCGGGCAACATATTATTATCAAAATGCCGGGGTGGACGAGGTAAGGGTTGATGCGGTGCAGGAACTGTGGAGTTTTCAATTCAGTTACAATTAATGGTCGACTTAATACGTATAAAATTTTCATTTCTGTGCCGAAATAGACTATCAGGAAATCGGGTGTTGAAAATAGACTAGAAACGATGAAATAATGTAATAATGTGCAAGGATGCTGACGATTATGATGCAGAAATTAATCGATTCGATTCGCCAGCAAATGTCAATTCTGCGTTTTTTTTTTATATTTAAATAGAACGTAGCGCATATGAAAGGATAAACGCAGGCACGCGAGGAAATTAAATGAAGAAAAATAAAACAGAACGGAAGCCAAGTAATGCACATAAAATCTAGAAATAACATCGTAACTCCACCTACTTCATAAAGAAAACAAAATTACTTGATTGGAACTAGATCGAACAAACTATTTGTTTAATATCAGTTAATAAATTAATAAAGGAAATTATTTTTTGCACACAAATGTCGTAATACTGTAATGCATTGATTACTACGTACACGGCTCAATATCGAGCAAAATGTATTTATTCTTGATATAAAGGTGCGAGGACAATTGACAACGTGAAATGAGTCAGCAAGTGATTATAAGTTCATGTGTACTGATTGTCTATAATTTCATTCCTTGATTACAAAGGCAGGGCGAACACGTCAGTTAGAGTTCAAATGTGGGTTGGTGCAAACGTCATTCAAGTTTCAAGATGATTTACCGACATGTACAGGAGCGCTCAAAAATATGTATGCTCCATAACTACTTAACCATAACCATACTAAAGAAAACAAAAAGTAGAAATAAGTAGAAATGTGTGTTAATTCAGACATTTGAATATTTAGTGTAAAATGTTTTACACTAAATAAATTTCAATTAATAATTTCATTTCGATGAGGACTTATTTGGACACCTCTGAGGGAAATGAAGCAACCGACTCCCTGGCAAAGAATTTATTGACCCAGAACGGGCTCTTGGGATTACAAGAGCAGGAGTGCCAGGGAATGAGACATTCCAAGATTGTACTGAAGGACCCATCTGCTGCTGGTCATAGCCGACTAAGGCATCACATGCATAGGTTGGGAGTGGTTGAGGCCACAGAGTGCCGACTAAGCCTTGAAACTGATGACACAGCAGAGCATGTTATGTATACCTGCCCCACAGGGGACCAAATCAGGTTCACAGTCTTTGGTGAACCAAAACTTCACCTAGACGAAATTGATAAAATCTGACACTGTAAAATCTTTCTCTATCTAAAGAGAATGGAGGTTGAACTATAAATAGTTGTAAATAGATCCTTGTTGTGGCAGTGGAGGGGCGATTTAAAATTTAATAACTAACTAAATTAAACTAAAAAAAATTGTAACAAAATCGTCGTGTATTGTTGCTGTTCAACTCGTCAAGTTGGCTAAAGAAGGTCATGCTGGTCATCTCAAAGTTCGCTGGATGGTATTTGGAATATATATATATACACCCCCAAAAGAGGTCAACAACACAACGAAAGACAACAGAGAAAAAATTATAATAATAAAAAAATACGAATATGCAAATTTTGGCAATCCCCTCTTATCACCCCCGCCTTGCCTATTTTGTTATATGCTCTTAAACCTTTCTTTATTTGGCTCTCATGATTAAATCAAAGCACTTTTAACAGTATTAACGTTTATTAATAAAATGACCGATGACATACGAAAATTATCCTTCACAATTAATTGTTTGTGAAACGCTGATTCACGTTCTATATAATTTTTCAATTTGTATTAAATATTATACAATTTGATCATTATGCCAAGCATATAATTATTACATTGTAAACAGCGTGCAAATACATTTTCCGCGAATTCATTATTTGAAATGTTACGCAATTATCGAATAATGGCAGTAGCATTTTACCCAGTGATTCATAATTATTACCCACTGTATTAAATCTAATTTTCTGCTTCGTACAAATTAATGGAAATAATTGCCAGTCGCATTAATTAACATAAATGCTGGCTGCAAAAAGGCATGTAAGTACGATTAAGTATAGATTAAATTAATAGGACAATTTTACTAACAACTTTTTTATTGGCAATATTACTAGCCTCTTAATTTTCTTTATAGTATATCATAGATTTTTTATTGTATTAATTTAATTTAATTAAATTACATCGAATTTATCATTGGAATATTGTAAAGAAGAGGCTCCTGATAGCATTCTATATCAGCACATAATTGTATGTTCGCTCTATTTTTATTATGGTACCAATTCGGCATCATTAGCGATTTCTATTGGAGCATCTTCAATACACAATCCATTTATAGATCAAAATACCGAGCAGATGATATATTCTTCCAATTAATAAATTGTAAAATTTTACTATAAAAAATAATTAAATTGGAGAGAAATATATTGGTCTATAATTGAATAATTTTATAATAACTTAAATTATTAACGTGCGCTGAACAAGAAAAGCAGATTTAAAATAGACTGCAATTATCTATAGCCTTGAATAGCGAACATGAATGCCATTAACACCAGCTGAGTATTTCAAATCAATAATTGCAATTATTTATATCCTATGTAGTCACAAGTGATGGGTCTGAATTATGATTATGAACAGGAAATATAATGTTCATGACACTAGAATGAAATGCCAACTAGTGCACAGGCTCCAACGTATAAAACTTGTTAAATTACTGTTAAGTTAATATACCTAGCTTTCTCCTTTGTACACATCCAAGAGTTTCATGCTGTGGCCATATCGTCAACAGAATTATACGATCCCATTTAATTTTTTTTTATTTAACTTTACTTAGAATATGGCCACACACATCTTTCTCCTGCATCCTATGCTTCCAGTGATTTTAGTATGGGTCCATTCAATTCCTTCTTGTCTTCGTTGTCTTAGAGACACCCCTAAACATTTTATTCCCACGCGATCTTAAAGTCTTCCCGCTGAATTTAAAGCATTTTGCGCCAACAACATAATCCTCGTTCATGTGGCATTCTCGCCATACTACTAAATTTTGAATTTCTCGCTGTTTCGTCTTATTGTGTCGTTCTTTCTTATTTAATTTTCCCACAATCTTGAGCTGTATGTTCATCAGATATATCTTCTGCCTTTCAATCTCCTCTTTAATTATAAGCTTATTTATCTAGTACATTTTCTAAACTGTTGTGATATATTCTTTTTGTATTTTTACAACGAAATCAAGAAAAATAAATCAAAATGGAAAATAACCAACAGAAAATAAATAAGATTGCTTTTCACCGAAATATATCTACCATACACGTAGATAAGATAAATCTAAAAAAATGTAACAAACAAGTCATATTGTTTGTTGCTCATTTTGTTTATTTTGCAATTGCCCGATCATAATATATGTTCACACTTATTCATATGCAAGTGATTTCAAAGGAGAAATCTTTTCCTACATTGCACTTTGTATATACATAACTCTGTATGTAACATTGTAATATTTGCTTGAATTAGTTTTATTCAAAACAGTTTTTTAAATCAGCTCCTGATAGAAAAATCACGTTTCGTATGTGTAGAAAATATAATATTACTAAAAATGTGTGGGTCAATATTATTTTACTGGGAGAGCTTTTGTATGAGTAGCGCCATCTAGAAATAATTGGTAGTGTTAAACTATGGAATACTGAGGAGCACTGTGGGTTTTAATAAACATCGGGTAATAAAAAGTACAAATGAAGGTCTTAGTCAGTAGTTACATTTACACATTTTATTATGCATTATTTATTTTTCGTATAAGCTACTAATTTATATTTTTGGCTGCTTTGAACATTTCAAGCAGTCTAGATATTGTGTCGTAGATGTCGCCATTTTAAAATTATCGCTGTAGCTTAGCTCGTAAATAAAACGCCATATAGTTTCAATTTCAGGCAAAGCAAATATGAGCGAGGAAGTAACCAATTAAAATCAATTGTCTTACCACCACTTAAACGTTCGAGTTGATTTTTGTGCATTTAGCTCAATATTGCAGTATTGTGTTATTGAAACCCATACACTTTCTTGACAATGGTTTTGTGGATTTGTATGAAACAGTGGCGGCTGCATGGGCGGCACAAAGGACATTGCCCACCCAAGAAAAACGAGAAACTAAAATTGTCTTATTTATTTATTATGTGTTAGTTCAATGTTTGTTCAATGTTCGTGCATGCCTCGCGGTTCACCTCTGTTTTCAGTTTTTCATATTAATTTGTGAGTTTTCTCAATCGATTATCCAAATAATTCGTAAAAAGTAACAAAAGATGGGGCACTTTTTCTGAACTTAATTCATTTATTACATTTTTAATGACAAACAGTGAAAACAGTGAGTCTAAACATCAACCAAACTTACCACCATTTTTCAAAAGAAATTCAACAAATGGGACAGTTCTTTCATATTCCTTGTTTGAAGTTGTAAGCTCTAGGACCCTGATTATTTTGGTTGCAAATACTCGGACGTTGAAATATTTTTCAAAAACTTACCTGTAATCTGTTTTGCACATGTGTGATCATTCCATTTTAATATCATTTGAATAATAATATAATTGAACAAAATTTTCACGATACTGACCACAAAGTAAAGATCAGATCTTCAACGACAGTTAATAAACTAGCAGACTTGATAAAATGGAACTTGCTCATTTCCCCTGAAATGTTACAAATTACTGGGTTTTAAGAATCTTTGTTATTGTCATTGTTTCAAATATTCACTAGATTCATTATTCTCAAAGCTTGTCTGAACAAATTGAAAGGGTGGAGAAGTTTCCTGAACTAAATTTATTTTTATTATTTTTAAACGTTTGAGTTGGGTTAGGATGGATTAGGATCAAACCCAAAATAAATATCAACCCAACTTTTAAATATTAAAATTGAGTCCCAACTCAAACCAACCCAACGCAAGCCTTTAAGAATATTGTAAATAAATTTCGTTCATAAAAACAACCCATGTATGGCTTTACCATGACCAATCCGATGTTTAAGGTAATAAAAAAATCATGGTGTTTGGGAACCAAAACATATATATTTTTCATCTCATACCCCTTGGGGTTGCGGAAAAGTGTGTATCTCCCCCCCCCCCCCCCTTCCCTTCTGCTTTCTTCACGAACCGCCACTACCACAACATCACGCTATTTTTGAATGAAAATATCTTTTTTTCCCATCAAAAGTAAAATGTAGTTTTGAGTAAGGAATCTGGCGAACTAAATAGTTCTAAATGCAACAAGAACAAGAACACACCTTCAAGCGTACCAAATAAGATGCCTTTGCTGATGTGCACGTATTGTGAGAATTTTTGAATGCCATCATGCCTCTGCAGGAAGTAGGGATTTTCGGTGGAAGAACACATCTTTGATAAATAGGTGCGAACTGGGTTTGGAACTGAACTGAAGTTTATTCTCGTCCAGAATTTTGTTTTTCAATTAGGATTGCAAACAAGGTAACTTTGGTTTATGAGCGCCATGCCAGTTTTAAAGATCTTACCACTTAGCTTACTTCCTTTGTCACTGTTTGATGCTTTATGTTCTTCATTTCTCTTCCCAAATGTCCTTTGATAAGAACTTGAAATTCAATTCTCATGAAATTCTTCCATCTACGATGTTGCTTCTGCATATGTAATTTTCATTTCGCGGTATTTCTTAATTCCTTAATTCGTGTATTTTCCATAAACGCAAAAACACGTTTTTTTCTCTTAAGACATGAGCCTCGCCCGTCACTCAAAGCGACGTTGTGTGTCAGGATCTTTATATATGATGCTTGATATGGTGTATGATACGTCTTCTCCATAGTTTGTTTTACATTTATATTTTGATAGAAGTAACACTTATTGGTCATTTATAAATCCTTAGCCACATTTGATGTATTGTGTACTCAGACATCATAACTTAGATGCTGACACAACGAAATTTTAAGCCATCGTTGGTCTGTACAGAGGTACTCAATAGAAAATACAAAAGTTATAGCCTTATAAAAATTTATTTACAAATGTACAAATTTGGCACGACAATAAAAATATCACCACAGTCATATATTAATTTAAGTCGCTTAAAGGCAATAAAATAACAATAAATATACGCATGTTTGATAATCTCGCACAGCCTTGTATTTCACCGAAACGTTCCGTCATAATGCTGTCACAAAATTAAATCAACCTAAATAAATCTATCACTTTGAACCATATTCTAAAATTAATTGCATTGTCACATAGACTAAGTAAAAAATTGCCCGGTGGCAACGCGAATAAATAATAAAGTACTGAACCGTTGCTTATCGCACAGCCATTAATTTCCATCTGAGCAGCACGTACGCGACTATCCTCAAGAAAAACAATATGATTAACAGGGCGATGATGTCGTTCCAAAATTGATCGCCTCTCATGGAAATTTGATTGAGGAACTCTTCGGGGTAACGATAGTGGCAGTATTCGTCGTCTGGACAGTAAATGGTCGCCCTGCCCAATCCATAAATTGCGCCCACGAAGCCTTCCAAGCCGTATCTTAAATACGATATGTAACTGCCCCAGTATAAGTAAGAGGGTAAGTCTCGGAGGGTGACGCCGAAGCCCGCGAACATCATCATGGGAACGGACAAGGTTGGTCCTAAGAAAGTTCCATTCTGAAAAATATGAAATCATGAAATTCCACGTTCGCGAGAAATGAGAATATTAACTTACGACGACGTTGAAAACTGCACCGATCATAAGCCCGAAACTCTGCGCTACGAATACCACCAAGATGCTTATGGCCGTGAACATCCCCAACCTGTTCGTTTCCAACGGTTGTCCGGTCATGAGGTATATAATTACCGTGAAAAGCGCACAGCATACGACCTACAAGAAATTATGCGTTATATAGAAATAAAAAATTGTCATGAACTTACTGATATTGGTATGTCCACGAGCGTCACCGATACGTAATACATTTTCAAGGAGTACCACCGATTGAAGTGCTCTTTAATTAGAATATTCATCTCATTGGGGACTGCAAAATTATAAATGAAGTATGGAAATCACGTTTACAAAAAAAAATCACTTACATGTCAAAATAGTTAACATCATGGTAGACATCATATGGTGCATCAATATTGAGAATAACAAATTGTAATTGTCTAGTACTCGGTGACCGAGTCTACCCGATTGCCAGTATAAAGTCCCCAACATCAAACCCGTAAATATGTTCACCCCCAGTCGCATGTAAGTAAGCGTCTGAAACGAAAAAATAATAAAACCCGAAATTTCGATTTGTCAAAATAACTTACAGAATCTCTTTTCGATTTCAAAAATCCCCTCTTCAATAAAATCTTGAGCTGGTGGTATTGCGACGTGGCATGTAAGTTACCAGCGTCCAATTTAGACGACGCCGGAACATTTCCTATAAAATTCAAATCTTTATTGTCAAAAAAATGAACGGAGTAATAATTATCATTACTTTGCATTCCTTGCAGAGTAGGCAATTCTCCCGGATTTTCGAACCAAGCCACGGATTTTCCGTTGTCGTTCGCTTTCACCATAATGTCTATTTTATCCTCGCCGTATTCCGCGCAAGCTAATTCGATTACTGTAAAATTATTGATATAATACGTTGCTTATAGTGGATGTGGACGTGTTTACCATAATCGGCGGGGTTGTGGTACATTGGACAAGGGATGTCCACGTCTTCGAGGAACGGTACCAAATTTTCAGTAGTCCCTTGGTAGAGACACCTACCGTCCGCTAATACGTACACTTGATCAAAAATGCTGAATAACGAGGCCGAGGGCTGGTGTATGGTGCAGATGATTGTCCGTCCTTGTCTGGCCAATTCTTTTAATAACTTGACGCATTGAGTGCAGGAGGAGCTGTCCAAGCCACTGAAATCAATTTGTTAGGATTTTTAAATTATCCTTGGGGACTTTATAGGTACAATCACAAAAATTGCTTACTACTATGAAAATGGATATTCACTGCGCGATGATTTAAATTATAATCTAACTTGTGGATCGACAGCAGTTGTGCAAAATAAATCTTCGATGAGATTTATTTATTGTTTTAAATTTCAGTAAAAGATTGCAGAGTTTTCAGTGTCATAGTGCCTCGCTCTAACACAAAGCTCTTGACTTTCAAAATATCGCATGGTGGTAAACTAATATGTAGGACATTGTGGTTTCCTTCTAATAAAATCTGAACTAGTGTCAAACTGGGAATTATTTACTGCGCCTATAAATAATGCAAAGTTGCCCGCGAGTAAGCTATATTTCTTTTCGTGAATACTTCCGCACGAATCGTTCGTTGACTGCGATATTTCATCTGGGAACAATTAACCGCATAATCGCCGCAGTTTTAAATGTCGGCTAGTTTAAAAACACGCAATTTTAACAGCTCGCCTCTGCACCGTACAGACGTCCGATTTTAACGCCGTTTACCGCGACTGATGTTGACTGCGGAAAAATTCCACGCGACACGCGTGCATACGTTCTCGTTAAACGTGGAGCGGTTTTAATAAACAGGAGGGACAATTTTTCGATTCTAAAGTCAAACATTCTGATGGTGAAATTTGACGTGAATTTTCCTTGAAAATTCCTTCCGCCTATATAATTCAAATCCTGTGTTGAACAAGAACTTATGTACATATGCGTGTACGCCAAAGCAAACAGTAGACGATGAGTAAAGGTCGACGACGTAACACATATATTCATATTTGCATATTTGATTATTTACAAAACCGTATAAATATTTATAATTCGTACATCCGAGCATTGTTTTAACTGCGAGTACTAAATGCGAAAAAAAGTCAACGATATTTTTGTTTCAACACGGAAATCGATTTTGGAACACGTTTTTCATCGTGTTCTATTCATAGTGGGAATTACATTCAACGAAAAGTAGTCGTAAGTGGAATGACGTGCAAAAGAAGGTTAACTATCTATATTGTTGTTTGAGCGTTCATGTTTCTAGATAACTGGTTATTAAAAAAAATATCATCGACGCTTATAGGTGTAAACTTGTTCTTTGAAATTAATTGCGTGCGTCAAGTGAAACAGCTCTGAGTATGACAATCCACAATTTCAACATTGAACTTCCATCACGTAGTTGGAAAAACAAGTCTAATTTTTGCAAAAGCAACCAATTTAAATTTATTGAGAAAGAAAATCTTAATTGATTCCTGAAAAGAATAAATAAAGGAGAAAAAATTACCGACATTTGCGTTTCAACAAAAATGAAGGAAAACTGTAATTGGGAGCCTTCCTCTGCGATACGCCCATCAAAGATTTGGCGCAGGGTAAGAAAAGGTCATGACATTTGTCGTGGGCGTTAATGAGTAACACCACATAGGCTGTTTTGGTTCCCAAACAAAAAAAAATGGATAATGTATGGATGATAAAAACAAAAAGATTTATTACCATTATAAAATAGTATATAATTAGGAAATAAAACAGATCCTAAGAAGAAAGAGAAATTACAGAGAGATGAGAGGAAATTGATTTAAATAACGAACCCAAAACACAAATGAGAATGGCTTACTTTTGCTGATGGTCTCATTTATGTTTTGGGTTTGGTATATACATGGCCAGGTGAATAGAATGAACAAGGGAAGCATTATAAGAATTTTGAAACAAGAGCAGAACAGTGAAAAGACAGATAGAGAACGACCAAGACCAAGAATTTCAAGAAGAAAAGCAGTAGAGAATCATGGTGGAAAAGCACAGGATCGAAATAGACGGAAATAGTTTGTTGGAGAACGTACTCCAGGAAGCGAGTCCTCCACAGCCTTACGTCGGCATCGGTGGCCAGACGTAAGGATAAATAAGATTATGAATTCTCATACATTGTATTATACCTCCATGACTTTTCAGGCTGCGAATTGTTATGCCCATCCATATTAGAATTATTATACTATTAGGAGAACCTATCTATTTATTTATTTATTTAGTCAAATTTGACGGTTGGAGCTTATCTTGGTTTTGTATTATTGGTTCTTTGAAGAAATTGTTAGTGAGTTGAATACAAATGTTATGTAAAAATACCAATGAAGAAAATGGACAAGAAGAATGGAAGTGACAACTAATTGAGGACGTGCATCAAGGTGTCTATCAAAAAAAATAATGAAAGAAGATACTCAAGGATTGCTAAAAAAGAAGTACAGATACTTGTTAAACAACAAAGGTGATGCAAACTAGGAGACGGTTAAGTAAGAAATGAAAATAGATGGAAGGAGTGAGACAATATTTGTTCAGGAGTCTGTATGGAAAGCGACATGAATGGCTTACTTGATGTTGTAGATTTTATCTACACCTATCTGTTACCTGTATCAGTATAGGTAGAGTACCCAATGGTCGATTTCTCACAATATTTGTTCGCTATTAATTCGAATTGTGTAGGGTTGAGTTGAGTTGTCTATACCGCTTGGGATATTTGAATCACAATACAATCGCTCACCAGTAGTATTAAGAAGATTATCGTCAGCGAAATACTTTTCAATGGAATTAGATTGAACTGAGGTCCACAGATTTGATGGTATTGGGATAATTTGATGGGTACCAGTAGATTGAATATGGGAGCAACGTTGTTCTAACGTACGATTTTGTTTTTTAGTTTCTCAGTGGTAATTAAATATACCAAGGATCAAGGATATGGTAATTGTAACAATTTTCTTTTACTTACGTCGTTGGTTCATCCAAAAACATAACTAATGGATTGTTGATCAGCTCCAGTGCTATAGAGAGCCTCTTCTTTTGGCCGCCTGATAATCGGGCCGCTTTAGTGTGGAAGGTTTCCGTCAGCCCAAGCGTCTCCAATATTTCTTTTATCTGCAATCGATAAATTTGTAAAAAAAACATGGGAAAATTTCACGTATTTGTTTTGCAAAATCTGCATAAATAAAAGACGTCATGGAAACCGTTCTCTATCAATAAAGTTTTTTTTTTTATATATATATAATTGGAAATTTTGCATCAATTTACGTGTTACAGTGATAGGAGCAACTTAGACTAACCGAAATTTCGCAAACGGGTACAAATGCGTATCCATAAAAGACGACACACGCGACAAATTTTACAATTGTTATCCAACATGTAAATGCATGTCCCACTTCAAGTGCGGTTTACACAGGTCAATGACAACAAGTGCATTGATAACGCTCCAACTGCCTTAGTTTGTACGTCGATAAGTCGTGTTTTCGGCTTTGTTCAGCATGAGAAAATAAACACAACCATTTGCAATGAATGTCCGTCGATTCCGTTTATCGGAACGCGATAAACTTTTATTTATAATTAATTACAATGTCAGTTTTTTTTCACGCGATTCCCTAGAAAGTTCACGTTTCATTTCCTCGTTGCTTTCCATTGGGAAGTTACGCAATGGTTCATGTTTTAAGCAACTAGGTAAAAAAAAAACGATGCACTGACGTCCTGACAAGTAATAGTGCAGAAATGTTTTGCATAAATAAAAGTAATCATGAAAATGTCGCAATTATAAATCGTTAACTGTTACATAATTGGTGAGAATAGACATATAAATATAATTGTTTGTGTAGTAATTATAGAAAAACATTTTTTTTCATTACGTTAGTAACTGTCGACCGATGAAAATAACACAGCTCGAACGTTTTAGTCATGGTTTATCAACGTGAAACGACTTTAATTAAACGCACCCTCGTGACCTAACCGATAAATAATAATCTCACATTGGAAATGACATTTGAGCTAAAGCCATGGAGATTTGAAAGAAATTTGCATGAAATGTTTGAACCATCCGGAATTAAACTTCTCGACGCGTACAACCTTGCACATTTTAATAATGACCAAAGTAACATTATTAAAGAAAAACAAACCAATTAAAGCGTAAACGCATTCGCACGCACTTCAATAATTGCCGGCGAGGTTCTAAGAAACATAATAAACTCAACATCCCGGACCGTGCGTGCGTTTGTATTTTAGTGGTTACGACCTCCAGCATCTGCATTGACTTACAATTTCCTGTTTTTCGAACGCCGACACTTCAACGCCCAATTTAAGATCTGCTGCGATGTTCATATTCTCCCCCACGGTCAATAACGGCTGCAGACGGTCGTCTTGCGTTATATAACATGACAGTTTTCGAAAGGCCTTCAAATCTCTTATAACCCCATTCACATAAACATTTCCACCGACCCCTTTTATACTGTAACCGCTGAGGACATTTAATAAGGTGCTTTTTCCCGCTCCGGACGGGCCCATTATTGCTATGAGTTGGCCTTGCGGAAAATGCCCATTGATTTCCTGCAGGATCCTCTTCTGACCTGTAATGTAAGGAAAATATTAGTATTTGCGATGGGAATGCTACGAAAGTTGTTCGAATAGAAATTTCAATAGTCTTAATTTTATTCCATCACTTATTATGGTATAAAAAAGCAGTTAAATGAAATTTGTCAATACCTTTTTCTACATCCGAGTTGCTTGCAATCATTGCAAAATTAAATCGAGCAACGTTCAATGTTTATTAGTAATGGGGATAAGATTTCTTGGGTTGACGTAGTTAAAATTAATCGGAGGTAGCTATAAAGATGACGTTTTTGAAATTGTAATGAGGAAAATCATGAAATCTAATCTAAATTGTGGTTTATATATACTAACAATTTTTTTACTGCAAATTACAAAATAAATGACATTTTCAACTTTCGTCCTATCATCAACGTAAATTTCCATAATGAAAAATAAGACCACAAATCGGTAGATTAGTCACCAGGAATAATTTTGCATAAATTATATAAATGTTCGTCTATAGTTAATTAAACAATTAATGCATTAATCAAGTAAACATTCACCTAGATTATTGCCAATTACCGCTAACAATAAATTTAAATTGGATAAAGATTATGCCAAATCAATGTATTAATTTCTTTATATTTACATTTTAATAATGACATTGCGTACGTAATAAGTTGAACATTTGAATTTTCATGAAAATGCCAAGGCGTGAATTGAAGATGTCCTTCGACGTCACCATGAGCGAGCTAAATTGGGAATAAACTTGTTAATTATGATGTATTAGCAAGGTTATTTGTCACAATTACAATTTAAATAAAAATATAACATAAGAGGAACAGCTCGATACGTGTGTTTGTAATTGTAACCGATAACTGATATCGTGTGCACGCTCTATTTGCACATCGGCACATGCAAGTTTAAAATTGGTTTTGGTAACTATTCGGTGGTTTTTAATTTATATTTATAAATAAGATTGTTAATCTATGGAATCTTTTTAATCTGTAAGATGTAGTAATAAAATTAGGTTGCGATTACTAATATAATTTACAATGTTGTTAATGCGATAATGTTAAAAACATTATACCTTGAAATGCGTCCATTGGCATTGGTACATTGTTACCTATTTTCTTCGAGTTGTGATGTAATATTTGTATTTGTAACTTAATGGTTTGAGGTTAGAGAAAACAAGCAAAAAAAAAACAAAAAATGAAACGTTGGATCTAATCGAATTAAAAAATGAAAAATAAGAAACAAACACAAATGGACACGAAAAACAAACAAGGCAACACGGTTCCAGGAGGACCAACGACACGAAGAAAAATGGTGACATTCATGGAAATCAAGAGAATAATTTTTGTTCCAGTATGGTTTAATTTTTGCAATTGGTTCGAGGTTAATACCGTGAGTCTTGAATAGACGAGAGAATGGTTTCAATGAATTTAAATTTCTCACAAACTGAAATGCCATAATGCACAGGAAATCCCACAAACTTTCCAGATATCTTCAAATAACGTCACGAAATTACGAGCAGTTAAGGTCAAAAGGTTCAATCTAGAAAATTTGAAATATCAGTAAAATAGCTGACCTTTCACGATCTCTAATATCAAGTGCATGACTGTGAATATTTCATACTGATAAGCACATAAGTTACTTAAAAATTGACGAAAGATCCTTACAACATTTTTCCAAATTAGGAAAATCTAGTTACTTTGGTGGCATGGGAAGGATAATTTTTTGGTCAAAGTTTTTATGTCGTTTTTGTTAATTTGCTTCCGTTTGACAATCGATTCGTGTCCATGGTGGATGAAAATAACTTTCAGCGAATGCATTAAGGTGATGATGATATTTGTTTGGTTCTCTGACCTCGCCAGACCACACATATACCTGCTGAAGGTGCGTCACCTCATATGTGATACTCACACACAAGCCCTTTGTGACTAAAGCTTGTATGTCTTGATGCACCTTCTTGTATATATATATTCGTAAATAGAATAACAGTCACATACATTTCGTGCAGACAAATGTAGTAACCGATGAAGCATTGCATAAAATAATAAATCTCTACACTATTTGAAATTATTTCGATCAAGTTTGTTTGAGGTTAAAAAAAACTAGATTGAACTGCAAGGTCACCGTTGTGCAATTCTAGATAAAATATGTAACATCGTAGCCTGTATAAAAATTTATCAACCAAGTCTGAAACAATAAATTAATACCAACTTGATTAAGATAAGATAATCCACTGGCAAAGTTCGATTGTGTAGATCAATTATGCGTCAGGTTCGAGCATCAAGTTCGTACATTTCGTAAGGCCAATTAACTCATAAAAAAAAACTCAATATCATACGAATCGAAAGGCAACACGCCCGACGAAATTCGTTAAACCGGTTTACCTTTGAATGTGTACAAAGAAGAAGCAACTCGTACATTTCGCGATAATGACGTAACGCGCGGCGTTTTTGCGAAACGGCACACATTCGCGAAAGAGGTTATTACGGAGGTACACACAATTAGATTAAACGAACAAAAGCGCCCGAATTTGCATGCTAATTGCTTTGTTTCGCCTTTTGCCAATTTCTTCGTAACGTCGCAATTTAATCGAAGGCGTTCGAGTGGAATCGCTTTATCTTGCGTTTCTTTGTTCGCGGTTTCGACCACTTGCGTGTGCGTTTATTTGAGTGCGGATAACGAAGACAATTTATGTGAATTAACCAATAAAGAAATTTTAGTGCATGATATTGATATAAAAAAAAAACTCACCTTTTCGAAATCCCATCGACGCCGTGAACGTGACATTTTCGAAGATTATATCGATGGGTTCGGTTTGCGGTAACCTGCTGAATCCGGCGGCCGTCTTTTCGCCGTCGCAATCGGATTGATTTTTCAAGTTGATTTGTACGGTTTCACTTTCACTGCGTGCACCACCGTTGCGGTACGAAGCGCTGGTGTTATTAGTTGCTTCGTGTAGTACGACCTCCATGCTTTTGTTTGTTTGGATTAGTTCGGCATCGAAACAAAGAAGTTGAGAGACGCCGTTGAAATGGCTGGACTCGCGAATTGCCTGACATTTTATAATGATGCTAGGATATCGATAGATGTACTACGGGTAAAGTCCATACGTATAATTACTCATATGTAATGTATTTGTTGTATAATTATATCGTCGAAAACATTCAATTCAATATTTGTACGTCTTATTAACGTAAGTCGATTACTTTTTTACTGATTCAACGTAAATTCAGCGTTGTGTGCATATTTATTCGACATAAATACCAGAGAACCGGTAAAAATATTCCACGGACTAAAAAGTATTGTTAAGATGTGATTTTTTTTTATTTTAAAACGTTGGTATGTGACAGTTTTTGATTCCCATCACGCACAGTCTGATATAAAGTATCAATTGCTTTGTTTTATTTATCAAATTTTTGTACTTTTGGGTCACATAGGCGGGTACTTGTGTGGGTACATAAAATAGCACGGAGTATGCAAGGAGACAGTATACCTTTAATTAATCTAGGTCTTCTTAAACAACAACCCAACAAACCAAACCAAACCCAACCCACCCAAAGCCAACCCAACCCAACCTAACCTAACCCAACCCAAGCCAACCCAAGTCTATTATTATCCAATATATGCCAATGGAAACAATAGTCCAGGTGAAGTAAGGATTCAGGTTCCTTCCCTTGTTGATGTATCTCTAAGTTGCATTATATAACTACATTATCTTTTAGAATTGTGTCAAATGCCTTAGTGCACCATGACGGATGTATTTATGGTAATATGGCCTTCTGCTCTCGTAATTATTTACTGGAATCACCCTACGCATAAATGCTCACTGCATACGCAATTAGATAAATGAATTTGACGGAATTGAGACAAAATAATTAAAGTTTATGGGTATAACCAAATGAACCAAAAGCGACAACATAACCTGCACCATTATATATCGACTTGTCAATGACAACGAGTATCCTAATTGAAGATGAGAAAGGAAAACAAAACTATCCAAAAAGCTAATAGAAAGAGTAAATATTAAAATAAACAAAACATATATATAAAAAAATAAAAATGCCAAAAGATTGCAAAAAGTATTGATTGTCGAATTAATCCCCATGATATTAAAACTTTTTCAAAATCAGTTGGTAAGAAAATTAAAAGACAAGGCAAGTCGTTAGGATTGGTTTCGAAGAATTTTACACCTTCCAATTTGCATGGCAAAAGTATCTTGCAAAGTAATTGGAGATGGGCAATTCCCCCCCAAAAAATATGACACAATGTTTATAATTTTATAAAAAAATCCACCAAATTGGCTGTGCCGAAAGTGAAGATCTCGAATGTAATTTGATAAGTTGGCACAAACGTCTAGTAAGAAGAATTCATTGCTACAAACAGCACAATCTGTCGACATTTACACCAGCTCGTGAAACAGTCTTTCGTGCATGTACTTCTTCTTGCATTTAAGCGACCCCTAGTTAGCGATTTCTCAAAATTATGACCAAATGTGAGTCGAAACTTATGAACGAAATCCAGTTTGTGATCCTGGAAAGATTTCTGAAATTAAATCCAATGCATGTTATATATTATTTGGATGAACTAAAGCATTAAATGAACGTGTTGTGTCTGGGTTTTCAATTAAATTTAAACTAAAAATCGTAAAAAGTACCTTCAACATTTGGAAACAAACTTTTTTGTTCTATAGTGAATATACATAAGACATAACATTTTGTGAAAGAACTTTTCAATGCCTTACTTAATCAGCTTCCAAAAATAATTTTTAAGTGCTACGAGACAACATCTCAAACATTTTTTGAAAGTCAATAATGAAATAATATTAAAAATATAAAAAAAAATTAAGATGAAATAGACCAGATATAAACTATACGAAAAAAATAATGAACGAAGATTTGCAAATTGTCACCGTCTGGAAATAAACAATGACACGATGGCAACAAGAAAAGCAGGTGTAAATGCGATAAAAAAACAACAAATAAAACAAACAAAAAACATCACAGTCAATAAAATTAAAGAAGGCAAACAATGAATTAAATGATTGTTGCATTGTTTTTAATCATTTTTCGATCGCAAGTCACATTCCTTGTTCTTTTTGTGACAACTTCCTACAAACTTGAGTTATGCAAATAGCAAATAATTGTAATTGATGAGAATATTGTTTAATAATACTTTTAAAAACCTTTCCGATAAAACAATTTTTGAATTCCACAAATTCCTGTTCGCTACTAATTGCACATTAATCATTCAAAATTATTTGAGAATTTCCATTTTTCAATCAAACAAAAATCCAAATGAATCATGCAGCTAACACCAGGCGTGATAAGAACAGAATCTAAGAAAGGCAGCTGTGTTCCGCAGACAATGTGAGATAACAGGATTGCAGTTAGCAACCCAACCCAACCCAAACATTTGCCAATGAAAGCAAATAAATTTCTATTTAGACTTGACTATTTAACTTTTTATGGGGGGGGGGGGTTGTAATAGTTTAGTTTGGTTTGTGTTGATGCCATTGTTTACATACATCAATTATTATTTGGATAAAATGTTTGTTTGTTCAGATGTCGGTTGTGCTATTAATCACTGACCTGAGATATATTTCAAATTGAGGCAAGCAATTTAAATTAGGACTTAAAATAATCTGAAAGATTAAGAGATAAATGATAACACATTTGAATATCCAGATGTCGACATATAACGAGAAAAAAAAATAATGTTATTAATCTCATTGAAATAATTGTGTTTTAACAGAAGCTTTTGTTTGATTGTTTTTACTTTCAATAATCTATTTGATCTAATAAAAAATATTATTAATCTTTATTAATTTTAAGTTATTTTTTATTGGTTTTTATTTACTTTTCCGATTCCTGGAGTTCCTAGTTTCCATCGTTTGAAATATAAGTCAATAAAAATTTACTCACATACAGAACGAAAATTGTTGAAAATCTTTATGCAATTTTGTTTTTGAAAATGCAAACGTGCACAATATTTTTCATTTGTGTTATAATCGCAATAATAAATTAATGTGACCCTGCACATGTGGTTTGATATTTTGCAATTGTCAAAGTCATCAAAAACACAAGGCAATAAAATCACACCACAGTCGCATGCAATTTTATTATTTATATTTCTAGTTGCTTTATTTTATTATTTGCTTCCATCAATATTTCCCGTGCCATTAGAAATCGTGTTATTTACTTCTAAAATATCTTCCATCGAAATGCCAATTCGCTACTTTTTTATCGCCTTGTATAGTCGGCAGATTTGACCACGCTTGGAGATTTTCCACGTATGACTTCAAGTTGTAAAAAAATAATCAACGTAGGAAATATAAATAATCTGAACATTTGATTGATTGACATTCACGTAGCCATAATATCTCAACGTAATCATCAAATAATTTATTGACACTCGATGACGTGAAGACATTTTTATGTATGTACATACATTGGTACGACTTTTCCGCGGACACGCCTGAACATGTCGCACACATTCACGAAGGCATATACATTAATTTAACCTTTGTCTTAACCTTACGGTCCGATCGATCATAATCATTACATCAATTAAAACTTGCACTCGAGATATCGAACGAGGATGCGATTACGGTGGTAATTCGGTGACTTATGAACTGCATCCATTCGGAATTTGATAACCAAGGTATCGGTGAACGCGTTGGTAAATATTTGCTCCGAATTTCCCACGTGCGCGTTTTAAACTTCGTGTCTTACTCTCGTGCATGTAAATATTATTGTTTTAGTTATTAATTAATGATTTGTGTGAATTGGTTAATTGCTATGGGATGGTAATTACGTTGATAAATTTGCATCAGTGGAAGATCCAGAGGAAATGCTTGAATACTTGGATTAACTAATTTAATTTAAAATCTTAAAAAAAGTTAAAGAGAAAAGGGTGGAGGTGAATGACGACAGTAATGATATATGACGTAATAAATTGATAAGATAAATTTAGTGCCTAGTACGTTGTACATGTAACAACTATTGTAATATCAACCTTTGTCCTGTGATCTAATAAATTTTATTATTTATTTTTAAGAATGCAATGTATAAAATGTTTAGACAAGTGTCCATTACAACTGTCCAAGATCAATCCTGATCCTGATTTGTTTAAGAAACTATATGATTGGTTTTAATCAAAAAAACGAAGAATTAGGATTAACAAACTTACAAGTTCACCAACATACATATCAAGTCATATGGTACACGACAAATGATTAACGTCATAAACTGTTACAGTTTGACAGAAACAAATAAGGATTCTCATTATGTAACTCATAGAGCCATAAAATAATTAATTATTTCTGTGTGCAAGGAAAATAACTAATAATTTATAGAGCCAATCTGTTGCTATAACAGTCAGCACATTTTTAAACAGCGTCGTATCTGTGTCGGTTAATCTCATGAGAACCATGCTAATCACTTTTACCTTTCACAATATATAACAATCGTAGGCTCTGGGCTCGTGAAACGATTTGCCTCCATTCTCTCCTATTTTCAGATTCCTTTTTTCACTCCTATCTGTTTCAGGTCTCTCTCTACTTCTTCTTGGTATGCCTCTCTTCCTCCTCCCGTCTTGCCTCCTATTCATTATGGTCTTTGGCAGTTTTCCCTCCTGCATTCTTTCTACTTGGCCTAACCATCTTACTGTCTTAATTTTTTTTTGTGATGTTTGGTTCATTTAATAGTTCCTCCACCTCCTTATTTTTCCTCCTTCTCCCCCTTTTTACTCCTCCATATACTCTCCTTAGCAGTTTCAGTTTCCATATCTGTAGCCTTGCTTCTTCCTGTCCTGTCAGCGTCCAGGTCTCCCCTCCATATAAGACCGTTGGCCTTATTATTGTTTTGTACACACACTCCTTCACTGTCACTTTCTTTGATTTCTTCGGTCTTTGCTTTCATAAACATCAGCAAAAATGGTTTCGTCGTAAATTTTATAGTCAATGCTTCACCCGAAATCAAGCAGCTCTGTTAAAGTTTCAATAAAAAATATCATAATCAGAACTCGTAAGATATAATAAAAATTTCTTTGGTGTTATAGGAAGGAAAATAATGTAATTTTAATTTATCCATTTCTCAAAAATTGTCAAAATTTTTCTGAATGCACGAAACGAACGTCGAATGAAATATTTAATGATACTTCGAATATAATGGATTTAAGTTTTTATTCATAACCTTTTTAGTCGTAGTTCGTTTCAAACATGGGTGAGACCTTGTCGAAATCATCCTTTTCATCACCTACGGTTTCAAAGGTTCTAAAGTAATTAAGTGCGTGACTATTGCTGATTAATTGGCAAATCTAATGGGATTTATAAGTCACATGCAATATGTTAAATTTTTTTATTTTTTTAAATTTTGTTTTTCTTAGCTAATTTATATTGAAACCTCCATTTAACAAAATTATTGCGATCTTTTACAGTTTCATGTAATATATGGTGGAAGCACGGATTTCACCTAAAGTGTATATTATTAAAATATTAAATGCACTGTTTTACTGTCCAGTTTAATTATTTCGGTACCACAGCAACTGGCGCCCTTCTCCGAAATTTTTTATGGTCGCATGCTGGCTAAATGTCATTCGAACTGGAACTTTAACACTTCGATTAATGTCAAATATAATAGCTGGCCACTTATGCAAATACATCGCATTTATGGGTCACACTGTTTCCTCTTATTTTAACATTGCTATTGATTAGATTAAAGTCGCTGTAAAAGCCGCAGTATCAATCGATTTTATTACAAATTTCTTACACGTGCTTACTTTGTTCGTCACTTGTTGCTGTGCCACTTTTTACTGTGTTGTTAATTTTAATTGAGATGTAAATATCCATTTGCAAGTTCCATGCATCGATCTTGTTCACAAATAAGAATTTCTAAGAAAAATAATTTTCGTCTGTTTCTCTTCTTGTGTGCACAAAATGTCACTCCAACCCAACCGTAAGCCAGCAGATTTTTTTTGCTTTTTAGTTGTAATTCCTAAACAACAAACTAACGTAAAAAAATAATACGAGATCCTTATCCTTAACATTTTTATGTGGGCATCCTAATCGACGTCAGCTACCAAAAAAACTCCTCGTGAAATTTGACGATGACGAAATTTCATAATGAATTACACGAATTATCGAAGTAATTCAGAGATATTTCCTAATCCAAAATTTCGATATCGCTTCTGCAATTAGTGGGCACACGTCGTCGAAAAAAATACGTTCTCGCTTCTTTGCAAACGCGCGCTAATTTTGCCAAAAAACAAAAACAGCGCGCTATCAATGTTTTCGATAAGTTCGCGTTTAAAGTCCTGCGACTACGCTTCAAACGTCAGTCCTGTATTGACAAATATGCGGGCGAAAAAACGGCGTGTACGTTATTTTCCGCGATTAAAGTCGACGGCTCGAGAAAAAATCAATTTGAAATTTTGCGCAGTTGATATCTTACATACACCAGGAAATATCGCGACGCGATAACTCATCACAGCGTCCTGGGAAAAGGTCATGGGTAGTATTCTAATACTGGTTGAGTAGTTGTTGAATGTAAAAAAAAATAGATTATTATGTTTTTAATTGTGGTATCTTATTTCATTGAGTTAATTGATTGCATTAGCAACAAATGAATGGATGTATAAATAAATTGTTTAAATATCTATTCTGACACCTATTCTTACCGAGACAGTCGTTTTGATTAATTTAATTGTTGGGTAAACGATAAGAATTTTATTTTAAATTATCATATATGTGAATTATACATTTACGTTTTACGTTGTTTATTTTTTCTGTTTGCCTTGAAAATTACATTAGAGATATGCAGAATTCATTTGTATAGCTATTGACTTATCAGCGAAACAAGGACTTGCACACCTGTTATAAGCTGTGAACGTCAAACACTTTTAATTGCTCCTGTTCCTGAAAATCAATATCACGTAACTTGCGAACAACTGGTCACGAGGTATGTTCCCTAGGGTGAATATGTGTTCATTAGTACAGTTACTACATCAATGCTAGCCGACTCCTCGTGGAGTGAAAGATTTCTTTAATTTGCAATTAAAACGATGAATGTCAGTCTATTAGCCTACGAACAGTATGAACTAAGTACATGCGGTAAAATGTGTTATTCCATTCATGGGGCTCAACGAGTTAAATGTGATCAACGTCAAACGTGTCTTTTGGATTTTATTACTAAGGTCTCAACTTTTTGACATTATTATCAGCTCGCGACTTGTGAAACTTTAAATGATCTGTTGATTATGTTACATTAACAAGCGTTAAAAATGATTTAACCACAATTTCTTTACGGTTGCCGAAAATATTTTTTTACGATAGGCCTGTACATTTTATTATAATGCAGTTGTAGAAGAACTAGTTTATGTATCGGGTGTAAAAGTCATTGCTGATTTCGAATGAAATAAGAGAAAAAGCACTTTGAGAAACTGGGAACCAAATATTTGGAGCTTCCTGTGCTGATTGATACACTTGAATAGTTATATTCCGTTGACATTCACTAAACCAAAGGCAATTCAAAAAGTTTCTCAAAGAAATTAAAGTTGTAATTTACAACAATCAACAATCAATATTAATAAACTTGCAGAAGCCAAAGACTGACAACCATCACATTAGTTCATTTTTATTTTATTTTTCTCGTTTCCTTACAAATTATTTAACAAAATTTCTTCATTTATGAAAAATAAAGCCATATTCAATATTTTTGTTTAAGATATTTTAACTTGTTGCTTTAGTTAATTGGCGCCAGTTACTACTAGTAGCTAATTTATTTATTAAGAAATGCTAATCATATTACTTTTGTCCAATTGTACATTGATTATTTTCAGGTATAATAGCCCAAGAGCGTTAATTACGAAATAATTTTATGACAGTACGCTAAAAGCTCGCTGGTTGCAACAGCCAGATGCCTGTTCTCAACAAAATTAGTCTAGAATAATCTTAGAATGATTATAATGGTTATTTAACAGTGCCCGAGGGTTATTTTCAGTTGCGACAATTTTAAACAAGATATTTATTTAAAATACAATTATTTGAAGCACAATTTTCAAAATTAAAGGTGAATTAGATAAATAAATAAAGCAACAAAATTTATAATAATGTATTACTGTTATCTTGCATTTTTCTAGATCCATTTTATATTTTGCTGTTAATTACTTGTTATTGTTTTTCTTTGTTGTTTTAAGTTAATTGCCTAATGTCTAAAATTATTATTTTTTACTTCATATTCTAATGGCGTTGTGTGGCAATTGCTTACAGATTTGAGACATTTTTTTTCAGTTTCATACATTGAGTAATCTGCCCAACGTTGAACACTTCGTAGGACTGATGTTTAAAGTTAGGATTTGGTTCTATTTTTGTGCATGTGCTAGTGCATTAATTTCAATTTGTCAGTAGTTAACGAATGTGAATTCATAATTTTTCAGGTGTAGATTTACCTTTTATCTTTTTATTTTGATGTTTTGCACATGGTCGCCTTTGAATGTCCTTTGAAAGCATTTGCATGAACCTGCATTTTTTCCGAGACGCCACATTAGAATTTCAATTAATAGAACAATGGTCAGTGAAGAGTTTAATATTCATTTCAAGAGTCCAATATAGATTTCTTTCAATGCTATCATTATGACACATACATGGAGAATTTTTACAATTACAATAAATTTACGATTTTACTGCAGCTCTTTGTGATGATTGACGATTTTATAATTAATGTGAAATTGACGTTAATTGCTCGATTTCGATTTGATTTGATTTACATTAGACAGTAAGCTCGTCTTCACCACAGTGATGTGAGATTGATTACTAAAACCTCTCGTGTCAAGCAATCGTTTGGCGATAAGAAATGTCAAATGGCAAGTTATGGAGTGCATCATATTACGAGTTCGGCAAAATTTGTTTAAAAAAATCGGCTAGGTCTGCAACTTTTTATATTTCCCTCCCGGAAGCACAAAACTAAATGTGGATCCAACCAATGCCTTTATCCTTTTTCACGATATATTTATTAAGGTTAACTTGTTCACGTTTCGATAACGATGTTGTGTTGTCGGAATTAAATGCGGCAATGACTAACAAATACAGACAAACCTTAAACGCATATATGAACCAACACTAAATTTACTAATGTTAACAGCTAAAAATTTGTATGTTATAACAATTCATAAAATGCTAATCTTGGTATCGGCCCATGATCTAAATTTAGTAACTTAAATCTGTATTGAAAAATAAAAATCAAATGAATGTAGTTGACTGTTGGGAGACAAGTTTCTTAATATTCGTAAATTGTTTAAATTTTTTAATTCTATTACATTTGAGATGAATTACATATTTGAGATGAACTACATACCCTAGCACAAAAATATTACAATCGGCGTAAAAAAATATCCAAAGGCCACGACAGTAAGTCCTGACTTGGTCCATAAAAGTGCAATTTTTTGTCGAATTTGGTGAAAATATTAGTAAAGGTAGAAATACCACAAAGAAACCTTTTAACTTAATTAACTCGACCCTCTGTAATTAAAATAAAATTTTATCAAAATAATAAATATTTTGTGCAATAAATGTAGTTTAACGTTCAAATAAAAAAATCACAGATTCGATTTCCGTAATCGAGTTAGAAATGTAAAATTGTGTACATGATGTATTTATAAACTAATAATATTATTGTTATTATTATCGAAAATAAGTACACTGTTGTTACTTGGGATAAAAATAATCAAATTATATCACTAGTTATAAAAATAACAACTTTCTGTAATTAAAATGATTAAAATGTTAGCAGTTCCTTAATGAAGTGAAAAAGTACATTTTCACCATAAACTTTGAACACATTATCGTATTTAATTCCCAATATAAAAAAAATGATGTGAAACGCTTTAGTGAATGGTATTTCATGGAACTCTAGTTGGTTATTGCGAAACTTTCTCGGTAATACATTTTCATAATTTTAAAAGTTTGCAATAAAAACTCAGATATATGGGTGTATTATTAATCTGTGTATTAATTAAGGGGGAAATATATCGTTCCACCTAGGTCCCTAGTTATCATAATATATATTCCAGTCGAGCTTTCGTAAACTAGATGTCACTACCAGTACGGTGCCCAAACATGAAATTTCATTGCATTTAAAAAATTTTGAAATTGATATTGTCTCACTTTGTTGAAGGGGACTTGTTCAAATGTTTAAATAATTGGTCAGTAAAACTTGGCTTTTGGTTTGCGCGTTTTTGTAAAATATGCCACTAATTCTCAAAAGGCAGGATCGTCGGAATTTGCGCCCCCAATTTGCATTATTGGAAGTTATTCGAGAAAGGATATTACGGTGAGATAATCCTAGTAATGCCGCGATGAAACGTGTTAAACTTAATGCAATGGATGCCAATTACGTTGTTTGCACAATAGACGGAAGTTCTAAATGACAAACCGTTATGGTACGAGCAACTATGCGAATTTTGTCGATAGCGTACACTTCGCGGACGACTTGACTACTGTTTCGATAGCAATTTCAATTTATTGGTTGATATTGAATGAGATAACCAGGGCAGGGTGCGGTAGTGATTTTTTAAAATGATAAAATGTTACCAACTATTCCATAAGCTTACGTTTCGCCATAATAACTTAACGCTTCTTCAGAGCTATAAACATGGTACATAAATTTCACACGTAATGAAAAAAAATTATGAAAACCAAAAATTTGTATTTCCCGTTGTTATCGCTACACAAATGGTGGTTAGAGGCCGTTTTCTTCATCTTATATTTTTATGCATAGTCGTGTCTATGGTTTTGGATGCGTCTTTTAAGTACTGCTTTGTCTGGATCACATAACACACATTGCAGTCTAAACAATCTAGTCTGTAGATTCAATTAGATTTGTTGGATTTTGGAATTGACGATTTTAGTTTAGTGCATGGCTTTCTAATTGTTTTTGTGTAGTAAAATGTTTGCTTAAACGCTTCGCTTTATATTTATTTTCCATATTTTTATCCGTTTTTTTTTGGCTTTGGTTTAAGCTTTACTATCCAATTATTACTGAAAAACTATTCTTCTTTTTCATTATATGTTCATTTACACGATTTGCAAAACGAGTTGAAAATTGTTTGCAGCTTTACAAATGGAAATAAATGACTATTTATTCTGTTTGATTTGTACTCCGTTGACATCTCGTAGTTATGTGCAACGTGTGTAAGACCCCATTAGCTTTGATTTTACCACTCGTTATCTCCAATTGAGGTAGGCAACATATTACATTGAACTGGTTTGAGATGGCCTAACGTTTGATTATATTGGCACAATACTTGATTATGTGCCAGCTCGGGTTTGAGGTGAAGAAGTCTGTGTCCTATGTAGCTTTTTGATCTAATATCAATTCCAGAAATTAAGTGTGTAATATCTGCCTCAGTGACCAACCCGTCATGCTCACATAACTCATAAATATTAATATTAATTGTCATAAAATTGTTGATAATATATCAAACCATTGTATTGCCTTCACATATCGCCATTTCAGATATTTCATTTAATTTCTCTGGAACATAAATCCAATAATTTCATCAGCGCCCAAAAACGAACCCAGTGCTAGGATCGGATCTAGGGGAATAACAAGAGAATTTTGAAAGCAACTTAAATTGTTTTTATTAATTCCCTATATTGTCGTATTGTCGTAAGTCCTTCACTTACAATCTTATTGTTCAATGATTGATCTATAAATGTTAATTTTCATTAGTGCTGAAATTTTTGAACGATTTTTAAGCAATCCACGTTGGGACAGCCAAGTCACATTGTAATTTCCAATATATTTTTTTTTATTTATTAAATTTGTTCGCTTAGTACAATTCTTATTTAATTTAGTTTTCTTGGGTTGGGTTGGGTTGGGTTGGGTTGTCAGTTATGTATTGATACTAAGATGACTAGTATTTTCAGATACAGACATCACAAATGTATTCCTGAAATATTTTGTAACGCGAAAGCTTTCGTCAACCTTTGTTCGTTCTGAATTTTTATTTCCTATAAATTTAATTTTAATTAATTTTAATATTTTTAATTTTGGTTTAAAGTACTCAAAAAAAAATTGATTGGAAATGATCATTATTTAGTACTCAAGCGTACCTATTATGCAAAAATAATTACACTTGAGCAACTATTATTTCGAAATATTCTGCACGTTAAATAGGACACAAACACAATTAAATTAATTAGTTTTTCGATTCCGATATTACGTAGCTTCACCCTCATTTACACATTCTATATGAATTTCACCCATTCCTTCAATGAACACAAGAAATGATTTAGCAGCAGGAAATAGGTTTGCTTTGTTTCTGGAATATTTATTGTTTCTTTAACTACTGCCGCGAGATTCTACTCACCCTCGCCGCTATTTATTCTCTTGTTCTTTTCCCTACACTACCAGCCAGCATTTTACACCCCATTAGGTTAGAAATTGATGACCACTTTCCATTTGCTACAATTCGCCTTGCTTTTCACCTGTCCTTAATTACATCTCATATCGCGTTAATTATAACAAAATTAACGATTGAAATTTACATATTACCAAATTTCTTGAACCACTTAAATCTTTGCCAGGCAATAACTTAACAAAAAAAAATGTCGAGTTCGAGAATTTATGATGGTGTTGAAAATTGCTTGTGTAGTATTAATTGTAATCGATTGTTAATGAAGTACAGCCATCTGCCAACATTCGGATAAGACGAGCCATAAATTATGTATATGTTGCTCAGATAGACGTTTCATCGGATATCTAGATAATGATTTAGATAGTGTCAATCAAGTCTATGTTAATATCGGTTTTCTTATCATCGATAGTAATTGCATTTACGAGCGAACGAAGGAATAAATAGTCTGAACGTAAATTATTCTCACATTAAATATTTAATTATCTCTTATTTGTATCTACATAAAGTATTCTAGATGTAGATAATCCCGATCGGAAATACGAGTCTCATGAAACGACGAAATGGATATCTGAACTTTTATAAATTGATTGGTTGTTTATTCGGATTTATTATTAGTATTTATATTGTTTTAAAATTTTACACAAGATTGCGAGATTAGTTAACTGTAAATATAAAATAATACAACTATTACAGGCAAAATAAAAAATGAAGCGAATGATAACTAAATGAAAGGGCAACAATAGTGAAAAGTGTCTCTCAATAAAGTTTTCATAAACAAAACGTAACAGACATTTGTTTAAATTCGTTTAAATTCATCTATCACCATCCAAATTGTAACAACAGAAATAAAGTTAAAAATAATGTTCGCTGGGTCTCTTTATTAGCAAATCCAACTGATGGCTCTCGTCAAAAAATATTTGAATCAATATATTCTATAAATACTTAATCACGTGATGATTGAACTAACAAAAAATGGTTCATTAGAAAAGGCGACGTCGTTAGTACTACTTAGTCAAACATCAATCCAACGCCACTATTTTTAGTACTAGATCCTGTAAAACTACCAAAAACACCAAATCGTGCATATAAATTTAACCCGAACGTCGATTTTAAACAATCTTCGCATAAATAAATCACACTTTCAGCGTTTTCGCGGAAGTGAATTTAAAAATGTACCATTTCCATTTGCCATTAAATTTGAATTACTTTTGCAAGTCAGTTCGATCCGTATCCGGTGGAACACTGTCGTGATGGAAGTCCGCTCTTTTTTCCCGCCCGCCGTACGTGATATTGTTTAACCATCTATTTTATGTGTTACCATTCTATTTGTAAAATGACAGAACATCCGTACAAACCATGATGAATGGTCCGAAACTGTAAGCCTTACATTTGTGCAAATTGTATTACATTCGGCTCGGACTTTATGCACTGCATGTCACACGCTAAAATAATTCAAATTTATCGCCCGCCGTGAAAAATTGAAACTTTTTCATAGTGCATAATGGTCTCCGCAAAAACCGGTCATTTTTAAATATAAATTGTTGTTTAGAGGGGGGAGTTTTTCGACGTGCACGAATAAATATTTGAGGAAAATAAGATGTGATTTATGCGGACGGATTTAATTTATCAGGCGAGCGGGTTCGTTAGGATTTTGTTTGGGTTAATCATAGAGTTTCAGGTTATCGAAATACAAAGTATTATAATTAATGACTACATTAATGCAGTAATCTCCTATCTAGCATAATGGTGAAATTTTCCTGTTACGCTATGTTTGAAAATTAATTCAGTTTATTTTTAAGAAATTATAAATTTATAAAAATTCGCTTGAAACTATTCTAAGTAGTTGGCGAAGTTTTTTTACCCAAGAGGAATTTTAAAATTGCACGTTTTCCATTCATGCATTCGTTAATTGTTAAAAGAACCCCGCGAGCTTCATCACATACTTTTAATTCGTGCTGTTAAAGCAAACTAAATCTTAACTGTCAAAGTCACTGTTTTAAATTTATTTAAAATTTATTTCAAATTTACCTTCGATCGTCGATTATTTCGATAAAACGATTGAAATATTTGTCATTGATTTCTATTGTACTATTTGCCATTGATTTCTTGTTTCAATGTTACTTTGTTAAGTTTTACTTTTTATGTGCAACTGACTTGTTTTTTACTGTGACCTTTGCCTTGTATGCTATTTTTTATTATCAGTTTGGTTTCCGGAATGATGTCGTTAGACCCAGATATAAATGATTGTCCAAATCGTGGATGAAATGGATGACTAATAAGAAGTTTGCCATATATATAAATAATGGAAAGAGTGATTTCGAAAACGTTCTGATTAATTAGATAACGCAAAGAAAGTTCATTTAAGACTTTTCTCATAGTTTAATAATAATAATAATTATAATATAATCAACTGGCGTACAATTATTAAATAAAATAATATTAAATTAGCGGAATTAGCGAAATTATACAATCGCACCGTCGTCGGTTCTACAAGCGAACGCGAACACAGAATAGATTATTTTGGATTGTTTCCATTTTCGATGCGAATTTAATATTCTTGTAATATTGCATGAAACATTTTGTTTTCAAAATTCAGTTATGTGAGAGGAAACACGCTGAAACGAATATTAATGTTACGTGTATCCGTTGTAAATCTAATCATGTTGTGAATGTTCTGGGGAGTCATAATACCATTGGATGAAATAAGCAAGGAGCATGAAGCAACCGTCGATGAAATATACGGTTCGTTCGAGTAGCAGCCACGCCTAATTCGATATACAAACCTAAGGCAACTGTTTTATGCGTCCCATTTTCGCCCAGTATAATAATATCCAGGAATCGTCGATGCAACGGATAACAATAATTGCAATTCGATTTAAGTTTGATATTTATGACTTATTATTATTTGTATTTGAAAAGACTGTAGCGTAGGTTATGTGACTTGAAATATGTTTATTATTTTAAATTGTTAATTATTTGAGGATATTATAACATTTAAGCTAATCGTCATATATAATACGCGTTATATAAAACGTTTATTTTTCTACATCATCTACCTGGACGTCGATGCATTTGGTCCAACGGTGCTACAAACCTTTGATTCCTTCGGAAAAAAATACTTTCGGTTGCTCTTCCAACCAGTCGTTTACGCCCATCATCATTTCATTAACGTCGTAATACCTGGTCCCCCGAATATATTCTTTTAATTTTGGAAATAAAAAGAAAACACTAGGGGCCAGGTCTGATGAATCGGGCAATCTTGAAATTAAGTTGGCATAGTAGGCGCCTGTTATTGTATGTCCACGTTCCAAAAAATCAAATCAAAATTCCGTCTGCGTTCCAAAAAATTGTGGCCATAACTTTACCAGCGGATGGCAAAACACGAAATTTGCGGGGTGGCGGAGAACCTCGGCGATGCCACTCCATACTTTGTTGCTTCGTCTCAGGATCGAAGTGGTGAACCCACGTTGCATCAATGTTGACTAAGCGAGAAAGAAATTCATCGGGATCTGCTTTAAACTTTGCCAAAGTGGCTTCAGAATGCAATACTCTAGAACGTTTCTGATCAGGTGTCAACATTCGTGGGACCCAACGTGCAGGCAACTTTTTCAGCCCCAAAATAGTTGTTAAAATATTTTCTATAGTACCATAAGAAAAATTCGTAATTTCAGTTATCCTGCGAATGGTCAGTCGTCTATCTGTGATTAACCATATCGTGTATACGATTAACATTTTCTTGGGTAGTAACAGTCAATGGTCGTCCAGCATCCTTCACATATTTGTCTTCCCAGTTTAAATTCTCGAGATATATTTTTCACCACTTGGTAAGAAACAGAACCCTCACCTAATACACTTACAATGTCGTCGTGAATTTCTTTTGTCGACAACCCGTTCTTTTGCAAGTTTTTATAACTAATGAAATGTTTCTGTATGATTTTTTAAAATTTTGATTATGTTGCATTTATTTACAACAATGTCACTGTTACATAACAATGATAGTCGAAATGTGCACAGCGCATAAATATTCAGTATCCCTCAAAATATCGTTCAATTGGACGCAAAATAATTTACATTTTTAACGACGGACATCGAAAATATTACATCCATTGTGCGGCACTGCGATGCGAGGAAAAAATCCGGCGCGGAAGAAAATGAATAATTAATCCCGGCATTTCAATAACGCAAATATTAAAAACCCGCCGACCTCACAGCGCTTTACATTTAATTTAGCTTCGCGTTTCCGGGTATGAATGCGTATAATGAACGGGTAAACCGAAAGGAAGGCCCATTATTGTGATGCGTTTCGCTGATTTGACCGGTGCCGGCGCTCGGATGTTTGTACATTTAAAAACGTACCTATTGATTGAACGCAGTCCAGAGGCTGTGACTTCAATAACGCTGAGTGCTTTTATACATTCGCCGCTTCACATGCGGATATTAAACTGTCCTAAACGCCTTTTCCGACCCGAGTGCATCTATTACGAGGCGTATCGCCCGCGTTGGCAGATTTCTATCATTTTATGGGAGTAACCGCGCGCCGTTCGGTGTACCGGCGCCAGTTTTCGAGACCGCCGACACCTGGCGAGTTGAATTGGACAATTCGATATCCCTTTCGTTCGGTCGCATTTAACGTAAAAAATGTGATTTTGATCCTACCTTTTGACGGGGAATTGACCACAATATTTATGGAGCAATTTACTAGCACCCTTGAAAAATATTATGTATTATTTACATAATTTAAAAATGACATACATTGATCAAAGCAACAAACATCTTACGTAATTTCAGCTGTCCGGCGAATGGTCAGTCGTCTATCTGTCATTACCATATCGTCTAGCACCCTTCGCATGTTCATATGTTTGTCTTCCCAGTTTAAATTCTCGAGACATATTTTTGACCTCTTGGTAAGAAAGAGCAACCTCACTTAATACATCTACCATGTCTTCATAAATTTCTTTTGGCGACAACCCTTTCTTTTGCAAGTATTTTATAACTGCACGAACCTCTGATCTTGCCATTTTTAGAATTTCTCTAAACTTGTCCACTTAAATTCTAAATTATTTGAACAGGTAACAAGTTACAAAACTACAATTGAACCAACTTAACAACAAATGTGTCAAATTGATTCAACCTCACTCAACGCCTACTATGTCAGGGACACTAAATAATGATCTCCTCTCGTACATATTTGAGCTGCCACCAATTCAAAGAGTGCGACAGGGGCAAGTAACTTACAGAAAATTATGATCAGTGCTTGCCGGAGTTTTGTAGAATATATGACTAAGGAATTTAACCATTAACATATAAATATCAAACCATAAAACTTATATGCTACCATTTCGTTAGTTACATATTGCTTTCTGTTCGTGTGTCAATTTTTGTTAATGCAATTTAAGGGTAAAATTCTTGTTTATATTTGTAGCGCAGAAGTTTTACATTAACGCCGCTATCACTAAGAACTATCGCGTCAACTAACCATGAAAGTTTTAACAGTTTGAATCCTACGAATATCACATTTGTTCCAGCTTTCATGTCTCGTTATTTACAGTGAAGGTTATTCTCATAGAATTTTTATCGCGGCGCTCGTTGCGATAAAAACGAAAGTTTCATGAATTACAGCCGAAAAACAAAGAACCAGTGATGGAACACTTCGCGACCTCGTGACATCAATTGTTTCGCCCGCGCGGACGAAAACATTCGGCTGTCGGGTGGACCGATCCGCTGCAAAATTGATATTAAGCTAATGGGATATAAGTGTCAACGCCATGACAAGAGTCGCAGGTAAATATCAGTGTTACCAGCAATCTGACATTCGGATGTCCGGGTGTATTGCATGGCCAATTAATTATATATAGTAGGCCAGCGCTCGGAGATGGCAATCCTATTACGACCGGTATCCATGATTGATTATCACGGCCGGCAATGACCAGTGAGGGCGTTGCGCACACAAAGAGACACACTTTGTCATCCCAGCGTGCACCGCACATGATACATCCTACGTTGCCTTTAATTCAACAGTATTAACTAGGTATCGTCGCGCGCTGAATATAATCCAATGGAAAATGATTTAAGTTCATTGTGATGGGGAGTTCACTTAGTAGTTCTTGTATTAATCGAAACGCAGCGAACGGAATATGTTATAGGAATTAATGTGAATAGCTTTGAGCGAAATCGTGGATTTTACTGCGAGAATTATATACTTCGTTTCAAAATTATTGAAATTTGTGCGTATTGACTGTGGTAAAAATGTTTTAAAAATATTTTTATTATTATTAAATGATATACTCTATGTACTCATTAACGTTTCGAGCGCGGATTAGAAACGAAAACGAAAACATAGAGTAGTCAGTGTCATTTTATCTGTTCTATAGTGCACGTCACTTGCCCGTCGATAAGAAATGCTATAATTTCCTATATTTTTTTAACCCATTGAACCTGTTTTACATCAGTGCAGTAGTAAAAGATCATCTTAAACAAAACTGCTCACAGAAATAACGAAAGCAGTGGCATGAGCAACACACACACTCACGGAACCACAGTAACAGTACTGAAAATATAAAAAAAAATCAGGCAATCTTGTTCTCGTTCAAAAACCTAAAACAACACTCAGCATTGATCCATAAATTAAAAAGAGTTAACTATTCGTTATATGGCCATACAAATTTAATTAGTTTAATTCTGCGTATTTTTTTTTAATCGAACTTGTCCATTTTATACACCCCGAAAAAGCGACCACGTCCATTGTTATAGACGACCCAGAAACGTTCATGAATTCTGCACGAAATTGTTGTTAAAATTTTCATGGTGCGTAATTCGAGCACGTACACAACCATGAAAGATAAATATTTATTAAATTCTGCGGTGACGTTGTAGCGTTTGGAAATTATATTTTATTTTAATGGCCGGGTGCGGTTTGCTCGTAAAGGGCCGAAGAGCACCACCGTAAAACTCGCTCATTTCTGCCCACTTTATTAATTACGTTATAATGGCGAATAGGCGGAATTTAATCAGCGTCGCGACTTTGTAACGCAACTTGTTGGAAATTAATCCGGATTATTAAGATTATTGCGTCCGGGCGTCCGCGCGCCGAATTTATCTAAAATTGCCCCAATACACTTTGCGCTGTGTTTCAACTTTATGTAATTATTGCTTACCTTCCAATAACACTTTACACGAATTGTGCAAATTGTATTTATTTTTACTACGTTTCATACTTACATTAAAAGTCTACTTTAAATAAAACGCCATATTACGACCTTAACAGCTGGTCCTGCTTGTCAACCTAAACAGCTTGCATCGCAAAAGTGCCCACAATATTTCTACACTCGGCAGTTATATTTATCTACTGCAAGACCATATCTTGAAGTGCATCTATCGAAAAGTGTTTACGAATTACATTTGGCACAAGCGTTTGATTGATTGGCAGTTTGTTCGATTGTCAGTGAATAGAACGAAAGGTTGAATCTGCTGCATATGTAACAGATTAAAGTATTTCAAAATAAGTATTTCAAAAATCGACGGTTTAAAACAATTTATTAAAATTGTTATCTTTAAAAAAAAATTGTAAGAAATGGTTGACGATCTGGCGAATATTTCATTAATTGCACAAATAAATATTAACAACATAATGTGCCACTACTTTTTATATTTACATGACTAGATGGCAACAATTACAAGATTGCATTTCTCAACCAGAGTGTACACCTTCAGGGTTTGTACGAGTACGTTATACGGTGTTTGTTTAAGCCGTGCTCTAGGTGTCTGGTGTACGCCATTCGACATTAATGTTAAACGTCAAGGCTCCCAGGATTGATTAGCTAAATAGTACAGGATCTCCGATCGATGCAGACCGAAAATACTTGAGCATAAGGGGTAATTCTAATTCTCTCCATCTCCATTTAAAGTTAATGTTAACGCACATCGTTAGTCACAATTGTAAAAACTGTAAAATATAAATAACTGCTAAGTCGAAACGTAGGAATAATATGTCAGGAGAACATGCACACGTTGTAAGAATAAAATTAATCATTTCATTTAGCTTGTTTAATAATATAATTTAATTCCTCGAACCACATCAAAAGTATTAAGCCATAATATATGCAATTTCGTAACTAAGGACGCCGATATTATAAACAAGTAGCTCGTGGACTTAGTAGAGTCCATGCCGTCAGATACACAAACCGATACAAAATCACGTTAGATTTAAGTAGAGATAATAATGAAATGATCAGAATTATGGAGATCCATTTCCGACTACTCGTTCAGTACAGTAGACTTTAATAGACAAATATAATTATATTGCGTTGATAAAAAAAAAAAAAAAATGAAAAACATCAAAGGGCCACCAGAAATAGTGATGTAACGTCATTATTTGGCGAATAGAATATAATTTTTCACTTTTACGTTAACAAATTCGATAAACGTTAATAATTGTTTGTATTGCCGTTAAATTGCATGTATTTTTAAGCTATCTATTCGCTATTGATTTACCTCAATATGTATTTCAAACGTAAAACATTCCACATATTTTCCCACAATTGGACGCGAAATTAAATTTTCAACACAAAGCATTATGTAAATAAAATGGAAAATGGAAAAATTATTGGGTTCCGAAAATCAATATTATATTATTCATTTCATTGAAATGAAACGTTCGCCTTGGAATAAAAACGGCGTAGCGGCTCTTTAAAAATCAGCAGTGAACGGTAATTAGCGAGCGACTTGTATGTTAGTTATATGATGTGCTGATCGACGTGCGTAGTAATTAAATATAACCACACTAATTATTTATTGGTTATTCTAATTTATTTTGAGGTTAAAAAGACTAAAAAATATAATTTAAGAAAGGAACCGTAGAGATTTAAATTATTCCAATAATTACTCATTATGTATAAATGTCACTTAACATTTAACTTTTCACAAAAATCTAGTCGCCCAACCTGATCGATAAATTGAAACCTAGCCCCCACAGTTGTTTTCTTGTCGCTGTGAGGCCAGCCAATGTAAATCAAGGAATAAATAATTTTGTACAACTCCAAGAAGGTAAGGAATAATTGCACACTGGTGTATTTCCTATCGCGGAGCTCTTACAGAGGTCGTTTCTCAAAAAATGTTTCCATACCATCAATCAAAATCAGATTTATTCGCTATGTCGTCACTGAACGTAAGCATAACTTAATTAATTTTGTACAGCCCCTAGAAACTGTTAATTCATTATAAACTCCAGCCTTTATATTCAAAATTTCTGAAATATCAGAAAAAAACATAATAGTAAAAGTCAGACAAAAATAATGTGAATCCCAACCCAACCCAACCCAACCCACATCATCAAAATTTCCAATTATATATATTTTTTCATTTCTGGAATTTTGGGCATTTATTTTTATTGTGATACATTGCAGACTTCCTTTTCACAAAACAAAAGTGTATAGCATTTTTGTTTCGGACCTTTTTTAATTGATTTTCTTAAAAAAAGTTTGGTTTATGCTTTCTATCGTTTGCATGTCACCGCCATAGTAATGATTTTTTAACGTTTGACTTTTGATTTTGTTCTTTCTTATTATAGGACTTATTGAACCGATGGATATTTTTCAAAACACTTCGTATGGTTCTAAAACCCCATGGAGATTATTGAGGAAAAAACAAGAATAATGAAAATAACTAAAAATAATAATAATAAATAATAACAAATACAAATTTATAAATTTAAACAAACCCTACCACACTTTGCCGACGCCTTCAAAATCCGTCATAATGTAAATCTGGCAATACATAATTTTGTACAACGAGCTATATATTAATTACATTCTTATGCATGTTCTGTCCTGGAGCTTCGAACTTATTAAAATCTGATATGTTATTACCTCCACCAATAATTGACACCTCGTAACAAATAGTTCTCCAGTACATCCACAAGTCAATAAAAAAACGTAAACAACATTTTTAACAATAATTTTTCGTTGCAAAATCTGTCCGATTTTAATCAAATCATTTTTAAGATCCGGCGGTCACCTCGATCGTTACCTTCGCCGAATCGGATCGTCGATACTTATCAACTTTTTTTTGCCGCTTCGCTTCGTAATCGAGCGTCGCGTATCTTCAGTTAGTGATAAACGTGCGTCGGAATCGTCGTCATTCGTGAACATTTGCATTTCGATTATTGTTGCGGCCGTTTTAATTTTTCGCAAATATGTGAACACTGTGATCTTTCGCGATTAAATTTGAACTCGTAGTGATGTGTTTGACTTTCTGATGGGGATGGGTGCGCGTAGATGACGCCTGCCACCCCAACGACTCGTCGTAAGTTGATTTTATCATTGTTACGTCGTTCTTTTTTTGCGATTTTCTGTCCATGTTGTGTCGATATTTGCTAAAAAAAAAATTCTTACGAAATGAGGATGCGGCGTAATTGTGCGTTAGTTTAAAAGCGATCTGCACCACATGACGTCATGCGATGCGTTCTTTCTGCGAAGGCTTCGATTTGATCGGGTGACCAGGCGATGAGTCAGGATTTTTTCGTTGCCTTTTTTGCTAAACGTCTTCATTGATTATGTATGTTTGTTATCCATTTATTTCGGGTTAATTGATCCCAATAAATCCAACGCCACACAACCCATAACGTTTACAAAGATTCGATATTGATTTTAATTTGATTTTAGTTTAATTTATTTTATTTTTACTTTAACAACGGCTTCCATTCACTAACATTTTAAGATTCGTTTGTTTGTGATAATCGGTGATAAATAATTAATATTACGGTATACACAAATACACAACAGTAGTGAAATTTTAATTTAAGGAGTAAAACAATTTAAAAAGGCAAATGCAATTGAAATAATAAAAAAATAACAAAAGAATAAATGAGAGAAATATATAGTACAGGATATGGAATGAAATATATCGACAAAAATTAAATATTGTATCAATAATAAAAAAAAAAAAATACGGGAATACAATTAAGCTGGTCGAGGACAGGTTTATAAAAAAGATATATGGAACAAAACTGTAGGAAGAAACTACCAGGAGAGGCTAAGAAAAATTTGGGATGAAATGTTAACTCACGGTAGGAACAAATAGAGACGAATATGTAAAACAAAATAATTATATTCATCAACTTAGGTTGGGTAAACTTTAAAGAAATCTTAACATTTAACTTTCCATCTATGGAATCGAAATGACAATTTAGATAAAACCTGTAAAAGTGTAAAAGTACCAGTAGGAAATAATTGCGCGATATGGCAATTAACTATATTAAGTGTCGCGGCACGCACAAGCAGAACTTCGAAACGTTTACACATGCGGTAACGATTTATGATTAAAGTTTGTTATATTAGAGGCGAGATTAAACCATAAAATGCCTCATTTGGTAGTTTAGTGGCTTATTTTGTTTCGCCACTTAAGAATTTCTAATTTCGTACCGGGTAATAATCCACGTAAGAGTGGTCCAAAAGTGGCGTTTAGGCAGCGGGATTCTGCCGCCGTCCGCGCGCCCCTCGCAGCCGCGCATTCCGCGCCCATGCCGTTTAGGAGCAGTTTTAAGTTAAACACTTTGGGGCGGTTGCATATATCTAAAATTAAGTGGCCGTTTGTTAAACGCAAAGGATTTATAACTGGTTCCACGTTACGTATGACGCAATATTAGTAAACGGGGCGTTGCATGCAAGTAATGGTCGAGTTAAAATACGAAATTATTTTATGGTAATTTTAAATGACTAATTTTAATGCGCTACACTCCAGTCGGTTGCAAATTCGGGCAATTTCGTGGTAATTGTTTCCGAAAATCTATTGCAATTTATCGATGTGGTTTATTTTTGACAGTTTTGACCAGTCTTGGGTGTACGTATTTTTGAACCTGACCGCGCGGTTTCAATTGTTTGAATTGAATTGAATTGAATTCGTTTCGATAAAGACTACTTCTTGAAAAAGTTTTAATTTAAATTTAATCTAGACATTGAATCATAAGAAGCAGATTAAATTTACAAATGGAAGATGGATTTTCATGCTCGCAATGAAAATTGCAGACAAATTTGAAAAATAAATTCGATCGAGTGTCGTCTTGAAATCACGCATTAACTATGTTTTTATCACTAAAATATATTTCAAGATATATACATAATTGACTTATGATGACTATATTATCAAACCTATAATAATGATCATGCATTCGGGAAGAAATTAGCATCAAGACGTTCACCATTTTAATCCGTGCTGGCATAATTTTTACATCTGCATAATTTTCTTATAAACATGCACATACAAGGAAATTGCGTTAAGCATTTATTTTAATTAAAACAACCACACGTAGCTTATCATCGTGCTTTAGAACATACATAATATAATATTTTCGCATACATGAAACATTTTACACATAAACTTGTCTTATGGGTGTCATTAATTTAATTGCAAACAATATTTGTTTGTATACATTTTTCGGCCTTTTTTCCCGTATATGTTCTCTACACCGTCAAATTCATTATTGAAATAACATTATCTGGCTTGCGTGTACGTGTGAAGCCACATTTCCTTTTGAATAAGAAATACTGCATCATTATGAATCGCGGCACAGCTTTGTAAGAGAAATTGTTTGGGTTATTCTTGTTGGTGAGTCGATCAATTGTCTCAGATTCGAAAAGTGGACTAATAATATGAACGAACCAGGAACAAGCAAGCAGACAATATTATAAGACTGTTAAGCAATTATTGTTTCATTAAAATCATAATTTTCTTATAAATGACTTGAAATTCTTCAAAATTGAAGATGAATTATATATGAAAAAATAATTCAGTACAGTTTATTGTCAATACGTTAACAATACGTTAGTCAACATTCCCAACAGGCACATGTAATTTTCCATGCGAACATTAAACGTGTCACCATCGAATAATGTGTCATTGCATTTGTGCATTAGTTTTTAGATTAATTGCTACTGATGATGAATGCATTGCATTTGAAATATACATTTAGACAATATACGTTATAACCTTGTCGCGAAAAAGCATTGACCATTGACATTATTGAACATTTCACCAGCTCATACCATATTAATTATCGTCAAATTATTACGTATGAAGCCGATCGGCTGAAACATATGTCTGAAACATATGTTTGCGACACGATTTAAACGCCTTGGTTTCAATAGAGACTTGTACATCAAATAAACATAATAACATAATTTTAATACTCAACAATAAAACATATAGTTCAATAAAAAGCAATGAATGTGGAAATGAACGAATAATTCGTGTAAGACGTGTACGATTGAAGAGCCCGTACAAATGCATCTTCAAATCTACAGCCATTCCAGAGGTGCGGACCTTATTTCAGGTTGCAGTGACCAGTTAGTTTTTAAATTATCGATCAATGTGATGATCTGTGTGACATTCATGAGCTTTCACTCTGTTTTATCTGTTTGGGTTGCCTTGGGTTAGACTATAAAAATATGTATTGGGCAATATTATCGATATTGGTTCTGTTGGCCCTCAATTTTTCCGGCGCTGTAGTAGGTACAAAGGAGGTCACAATACTTTTACACTTACTAACGTGTATGTGTAAGTGTACGAGCAAGGTTGTCTGAATAACACAAAACCGTAGAAAAAGTACATCACTGCCGATTCCATCTTACTTCACTTGACTTACATTTCGGAAGATTTTAAACATAAAGCATTGATTTGGATATTTGTCTTCATTGATTTCGTTCTATTCATTTTTTAGTTTAATTATTTCATTTACGTTTTTTTTTTAATTTAATTTGTCTGGCTCAATTGCTTTGTTTTGTTTGTAAAATTATTGCTCATTATTGTCTTCAAAATATATTTCAGCTAAAATAACAGATAACCACGGTCGTTTCGTCATCTAGGGCTCACCATATCGCCACATATACAATCGATGAAAGCATGTCATGCAAGCATGAGTGACGAAAAATTTGTCAGACGTCAATATCGTGTTGCTTCGTAATTACTGGGGATGTAGTTTCGAGTCTGTGCAATATCGACTTCAGTCAAAAAAGGCCTCCAATTCACTATTATCGTTTTATGTTATTCCTCTTGTTGAGTTTGCATCCAATTGAAGTCGTATTTCTTTGTTTTCGTTGTTTCTTTTAGTTATGTTTGATCTTTTTAATTTATATTACAATGTTTCGATGCATTTGTTTGGTTCTTCCACGTTCGTTGACTTTTTGCCACCGGTATTTTTAATTTGTTTAATTTTGGTCATTTTGATAGGAATTCAACCCAACTTAACGCAACCAAAAATCAAAATGGATTTTCACAAATTTTGCAAACGTTGGTTGTTTTTATTGCATTAAATTTTTACGTTGGGACATCTTTGTCTTTAGAAATTAGTCACATTTTTAAATTTTTAATTTTTTCAAATACGAATTTAAATACTGATGTGACACGTGCCCGTTCACAATGGGTATAAGCATTAAATTTTTACCATTATGTTCAATTTAGTAATTTTCAACATTTTGTCGATTTTAAAGTTAACACGAGTGTTCGATTTTTAAGGACTTTTGCGTTTTGAGAATTTTACAATTTTTTTTCCTCTACGTTTTTCGATGAGTATGTTCGATTGTAGGAATTCTTAATTTTTATTTTCAATTTTTACGATTTCTACATTTAATTTTTTGTCGATTTTCACACGATTTTGTGGATATTTTATGGTTTGTATGGTTGGTGTTTTACGATTTTTACAACTTTAGAAGATTTCCTGTCGATTTCTTACGATTTTTGTCAATTATGTTAAATTTTAGTAATATTTGACGACTTCTTTTTATGACGTTCAACAGCTTGTTACTTTTTATTATTTTTCTAAGTTGCGCTATTTATAATTTTTGTCTTTTTTAAGATTTTTTCTTTTTTTATCGACGACAATTGACAATGACTTTGACAGTGACAATGATTTTTAACTTTCTCATTATTTGGTCGATTTTTACGATGTTCAAGATATTCTGTGGTTTTTGTTGATTTTTACGATTTTAAGTTAGTTTTCGTCGATTTTTGTCTAATTTTAAGATTTTTAACTTTTTAAAATTTCTTGTATTTTCAAAAAAAAAATTCTAGCTGATTTCTTCTTTTAACAGATATTTAGGATTTTTAAGATCTGGATCATGATCGGTGTTTATTACATTTTTATTTGTATAAGTATTTATTCTCATATTATTTACTTTTAATAATTTTGTGTTTTGTTAATTTTATTTTCTTTCGACAATTTTGTTTTTTTTTTCATTTCTATTACTTCCATTTTTATCGTTTTCTACTATTTTCGTTCTTTTTTCTTTGATTTAATTTATTCTGTGTATAATTACAAATTTATCGATGCATGTCAGCTACGTAATCGTTTAACAAGGCAACGATTGCTGACGCCTTATGTTGTGACGTCACGAGTGATGTAATTAATTTTAATAACGTGGCTGCATCAGTTCCTCGAGTATAAATCACAAATGAAAGTACAAATATTTTGACTCGGTATTTTTTGTCTTTTTCTCTTCGATTCTTCTGCTTTTTAGACTTATATACTGTACTTAATTTTTTTTTCAAGTTTCGTTATTTTAATAATTTTTAAATCCTTTGTATGTGACAAACATTTTGAGAACTTGTAATTTTTTGCCTGTTAAAATGGTGAAAAATATAAAATTATCAGACGTAAGAGAATTTACTTTTTTAGAAGCAAATTGCATGGGAGTTGTGTTGGGTTGAGTTGGATTGGATTCGGTTGAGTTGGGTTGGGTTGGATTATGTAGAGATGTTGAGATTTCCAAAGCGATTCATTGTTCATGGTTTCCAGAAATTTAAGTGGTGTTCTTGGTGATGATGTGGATTTTATACACAGTAGATGTTCGTAGGTACTACTTATTAAATTCGAGTGTTTCCTTCTCAGTCTTCGAATAAGTGATGATAAATAATTTGACAGAAATTGGGTTTAGGACTTTGGCTCCGTTGGGTCATTAAGGGGTAAAATCAAAAAAAGAGCTAAATTTATAAATATATTTTGGGACTGTGCCGAACAGAATAGAAATTCTTCTCAGAGGGTTTATTAAGCACATATTTAATACAAAAAAAAATTTATTGCCATTTTCATTAAAAATTGCGGCGATAGAGCCCGAGGACGGATTTCTCGGCATGAGTCCTGGAAGAAAACTGTAAAAAATCTAATCTAGTACATTGGGCTTTGGAAGAAGTCAATTTTTGTGGAAGTGGTGCACTTTTTAAGGAATAAATCGATATTTTGCCCTAAGAACGAGTGATAAATTGTTTATATAAAAAAAAATTACATCCAATCAGAAAACGGCTACGTACTTGAAAAAGTGAACTATTGTGAACATTTTAAATGGATCCATGCAATAGTCTCTGAGAAATCTGTCGTCACAGTTTGGATAAAGTCGTTTGCAGGAAAACGCGTTTAAAGTTTCATAAACACTTTAATCCTTGTAAATTTTGTTTACTTCTAATCTGCCATGCACCATATTATTTGGCCATTCAGGTCGATGTTCGCCCCCTCCTCTTCCTTCCTAGACACTTTTAAGGATATTCGGATATTGAAAATCGTAGAGTGGTTCTACCCATTAAGTCACCTGCGCTAATTAGCTTCTTCGGTTATTGGTATACATGAATTAATTATTTGAGTATTCCTTTACCTTGTCTTGCGAAATTTGAATCCCATGAGGGTCAACCTGCAGACCTTGGGTTGGGTTGGGTTGGGATGGGTGTGATGGGTCGGAGCATATCACCCACGCGGCATCATTTTTACCACACACGATAGCTCTCAGCATATCATTAAAAGTTATGCACCTTCTGCAAATTTATTTTGACATTAGTTTGCTTCATTTTGTTTGCTTGGAACGGGTCGTCATAGGTGTACTTCCTTCAATATAGTTGCTACATTAGGTATAACGTTAAAATATAATTCGAACCATTATTAGTTATATCTGTAATGTAATTAAATTTTTTGGCTCAATTGCTTTGTTGGGTTTTTAAAATTATTATTGTCTTCAAAATATATTTCATATAAAATAACAGATAACCGCGGTCGTTTCGCCCTCTAGGGCTCACCATATCACCAAATATACATTCGATGACAGCATGTCATGCAAGCATGAGTGACGAAAAATTTGTCGGTGGTTACTAACGACATCAGACGTCAATATCCTGTTGTTTCGTAATTACTGAGGAAGTAGTTACGAGTCTGTGCAATACCGACTTAGTCAGAAGAAAAACGCCTCTGTAATTTAATATCGTTGCAGCATTAGGTAGTTAAAATATAATTCGAATCATTATTAGTTATATCTATAATGTAAATGGTGCGTTTTCGTCTATATGACGTATATTATGAGCGTATATTCACCATATTTATAAATATTCGCTGAAATATATATTATTATCAGCTGCCAATTTCAAAAATTATTCATCCATATATGTTCATTTTATGTTGAGTGATATATTATATTATTAAATTGTACTATACGTTTAATTTCTGTTCCATTACCAGGATAATCTGTTTTCTCTCCGCTCTCAGGTATTTAGCTTTTTCTGCATTCATTATAAAAGCATTTTCGTTCCTATTTAAACAAACAAAAAAAAAATGATTCTACTTAAACAGTATTTTATGGTTTTTGTGTGGAAAAAGTGCACGCAAATCGTGGTAAACATAAATTAGTGTTGAACGGTGCATTAATTCAACGGCGAATAAATAAAATGCAAATTATTGTGTGACACATGTAGAATGCTAACAATTTCGGAGCGTAATTCGTTTAATCCGCTATTTGATGCATAAATTGCAGCCGGATGTAATGCATTTTTAAGTTGGAGTTTCGCCCATTTTGCACCGGTAAATTCGGCGATTTATCACGGGGGCGGTTATAATGTGCTTACGTCGGACGAAATCTGCGCGTCGCGGTTAATTCAGATGCAAAGTGTCTTAATTGGGATTTAAAGAGTGCGGGGAGGGACACACCGTGCGTCGCCGCCGCCGCAACGCCGCTGTGTATTTACGCGGAGAACGAGCAAATCTGAATTTCATACCTCGAATCGGACGGACGGATAGACGCGGCACAGTCATCGTCGCAGGCATCGAGGCATCGTCTTCTCTCCCTTTGATATATTAATACCGAGTCATAGAAATCGGCTGACAGCGCAGATAAATCATCGCCACCTGCGATTAACTCACGAATATTGGGATGTCACTGCCATGAATATTAATACCGCGGTATCGCTTCCGCCTGAGCTTTTTACGTGTACGTATTATTACCGCGTTTTGACTGGCGACAATTTGTCACATTCTCTGCGTAATTACGCGTAAGATCTCGGAATTTGATGTGAATTTTTGTCGGATTTCAATTACGCCGTGACAGTTCATAATGCAGGTGTAAATGAAAAAGCTGAAATATGGGCGTCAGTCATGGATTAATCATTTCGAGGAATTTCCGAATTTCATCTAAAACTTGCTGTCGTGCGACTGAATCGACACCTACGCAAGTTTGTATGGCGTAGTAGCCCGTTTTTAACTTTGTGGTTTAATTTCGTTTCACAACATGATACACGACGTTGTCTTAATTCCTTTAATCGTTTTATAATTTTTTTAAACGGATAGGTAATAAATTGTTCCAGCTCTCTTTATTATGTCATATTAATCGAAATTTTCAGTCATCAAGTCATCTTATACAAATTTCAAAATCAATAGCGTGTAAGCATTTACTGAATTATGCTGGAAGAATAACTTATATCTCCTATAGGAACTATTCATTATTTTATTTTTTTTTTAATTAACATGGTTTAGTGCATTTAATAGAATATCTAATGAATAATTAGCGACACTTTTAAATGTCAATTACACATTCAAATACACTAATTACTATTTCCGAATCCCAATTATCTCCATATTTACATATCATTGGGAAACATTAATTGCCTTCGGGGTATATAAACGTAAGCCACTCGCAAATTTATAAATTGTGCTGGTGGTCATTGAAATTCATCGTTTAGATCAAACATAGGTTTCGTGCAATAATAAAATATATTAAAAATTAAGATTATATTAATCCGTATTTTCATTTTCATTGACTTCAAAGTAAAGAAAAAATGTGGTGTTTAGTGAATCGCCTAATGCTTTTCCATGTATGAGATAGTTGCTAGATCGTTTGACATCGGAAGAAAAAATTTGGGTCCGCGACTACGACTTTTCGATAAACTTTATTAAATAAAAACAAACTCTTCTTGAATTCATGGTATTTTACAGAGATAATTATCTCAAAAATAAGTGATGGGGCAATGTAACTCAAGTGAGTATAATTAACGCTCGACGCGCAGCAGATTTTTAATAGAAAGATATTTCGTCGCGTTTAATGTTCAAACAGATAAATTCATTTCATATCTGGTGATATTAAGTGGCGCGCTCGCAAAAACGCGCGACGCCTATATATTATTGGGGATGATATTTTTATTAAACGTGATTATGTTCCTACATTGGAACCTGAAGATATCGAAATTTACGACCTCCATAACAACGCCCGTGGCGAAGCGCAATATAAATCTAAAATACCTTGTTTTAAATACGACTTGGCCATAAATTAGCGGCCAACAATTTAATTACGGCGTGTTTCGTCAAGTAAAATATTGTGTGAAACGTCGCATCAATTCCAAAGCCGAATCTATAAATTTGACGATGAGACGTCGCACTAAAAGCTCAGTATTTTTATTTAATTGGGTCTATCGATTTGAGAAGTCTCCCTCGCTCTCGCTTCCCTAATACCCTTTTTGGCTTTGAATCTGCTGCGATGCTTTTAGGGATAGCTTTTTTGTTTTTAAGTTCGCGGAAGTTCGCAATGCCGCCGGACGACTTAATATTTAAAATTTTAGAATGTTCGTAACATAAAACGCCGCCCGTGGATTAATTCAATTTGTACAAGTGCGAGTGATCTAACTTTTCGAGAGAAGAACGAAAGTGGATATTTTCTTAACCGCCCCAGATTTCGTAACTTTTATTTGTGTGAGGTAAGGGAAAACTCGTTATGGGCGATTTAAAAACATCCCCTTTAATGAAACTCGATTCAATATTTCCAAAGTTACTGAGATTGAAATAATTTTCGAAGTAAAAAATCGTATGTAGGTAAAACATTAAAGTTTACGTGCATTCGTTATCCAAAATTTCCTAAATTTTATGTGCGATAATAAAGTTAACTTTATTTGGGAACTAGTCACGTTATCGAGTTATTGGTAGCGAAGCACTTCTCGTATCTTTTATTCGCGGCAATTTTACATGATCAAAGTTGGCAGTAAAGCATTTACGATTTGAGTGTCAACAGAGTGTGAGATTGTAGGGTCAGATTTCTTCGGCAAAGCTCTTTCTGCGTCGCTTGCTCATCCTGTTGCTTTGACGACAAAACGATTTCTGTGCGTCCACACGTCATTACGTAAGCCTGTTTGACAAGCTACACGTGAATTTATACACGTCTTCGTTTCTCTGGTTGGCAGAGATGCGCCCCGGTGAAACTATTTCGCTTGATTGTACGACCAAGAGGGGTCTATTTAGCAATAATCGAACGTCGACGTAATTGAGATATTTCCTGACAATTCATTCCTGCTGAAGGGCTTGAAATGGGCAAACTGTTTAATGTCATATACGGGGAAACAAGGACCTGTGGATTTTGTTCCAAGAGTTACAGTAGATAATTAACCTTTAATGTGAAATTTTGACATATTAATGTGATTTGTGCAAAACTTATCGACTCTCAAGAAGCTAAATCTTAACTGACGATATTACATCAATTCAATTGGTTAAGGGGGGACCCTGCTTTAGGAGGCCTTAAAATAGCGTTTTGGGGGAATTTTTTTAGGGCAGAAAAAAATGAGCAAGTCTAGTGGACTTTTAAGAGCATTTTATTGCATATTTGAGCATTAAAAAAAATATGTCGAGAGAAAAATATTTAAACGGAACCGATTTTTATGCACATTTGTGCAACACATTTCAATTGCAATTTACAATCGGTGGGAAAGATGTAGCCCGTAATTTTTGTCTGAAACAAAAAAAAAAACAAAGAAAATGGTAATTCTCATATATTTTCTTCTATGTGAACTAAAAAAAACCCAAAATTTTGAAATTCAAGATTTTTCTCAGGTGTGAAAATAAATGTGCTCTTTGCAGGAAGAGAAAATCATTTCAACTTGCTGAAAAAATGTTGTTTTGAATTTTTTTTCATTAATCTTTTTAGTTCAAATAGAATAGAATGCTACTGAAGCAAACAAAAGTTTTGTTTCGTTTTGATTGCTTGTCTAGTTTTCTCGCAATCATGCCCACCAGTTTAGAAAAATCGTAAAAACGAAAACTCGAGAAAACGCGCTCTAAAGTTTACGATCAGGAAAAATGTTAATTTTCGATTACTTACGGAATATCTCGTTATAATCCTACTATAGCTCTTACGAACTCAAAATATTATTGTTCGAACGACCGATTGAACTTTTTTCAGTACATAGTTCGGTGTTATGTTACTGCGGGGAGGGGCACGCGTTTCGTTTGTCCGAGCGTTCATGCGTTCGTATATTTTTTGCTGGATCGATGTGTTTAGTGCTGTATCTTTCAAAATATTGTGAATTAGCCGCTATAACTTTTTATACATATTCTTAGATATATTAGGCATAGATTTGAACAATAAAAAACAAATCGATTTTTTGAGCCTTCTAAAGCAGGAAGGATCCCCCCTTAATTTCATCAAAAATATTTCACGTGAAGCCAGAATTGCAAGTTCGTAAAGTTAGTGGATGTAAATGAAAATTAAACACCAAGCAGGCGAGACGTAAAAGAAATTAAGTCAATAATAAAAAAAATTACAGAGTAAAACAAAATTGTAAATAAATTATGCAATTTTATGAAAAATATGAAAAATATACAACGAAATAAAATTTATTAATATTTTGAGACAGTTATCCTTTTATTTTTCCTGTATTGTTGTAATTATGTAATTAAATATACTGTGTACACAAACAAATTTCCTCCTTAAGCACAAAGCAAACCGACGTCTCATTCTTCAAGTGCTAAGAATCCGGCGTTTTATTCATAAATAACACACGCAGGATCGGAGTTAAACTCTTTATTTTCCCCAGAATTGATGACTCGCAATTCCGGCGCGCGTTGGAAGCCCGCTTCAATTAAAGGAGCTCCTTTAACGTCAAAAGTCCTTATTCCTTTCTGGCTACATTAAAGTTACACTTTGTTAATTGTCTCATTCATCAGCGGGGCTAAATCGCGTTCTAAAAAATTAAACACCGACGGCCGCGGGGACGTGTTGATATTTTATCTCGCGTAATAGAATATTAAATTACCAATATAATTTAATTTACGTTTATTGCGTGGTAGGTGTTATTAAATAAGTAACTAGCGGAGGGTGGAAAAGATGTACGTTTTTGTTGATTTTTTTAGCGGGTAGAAAATTTAGTGATATAAAGCGGAGTAGTAGTGTCTCAGATGAGTCACATCCGACTCATGTCTCAAGGCGAGAATCCAACGAAATGTATGGCTTGGCTAGGGTTCGTTTTACCTCCACAGATACTTTTGGTGCATCGAAATTTATTGATTTGATCCGTTCTACGTTTCATACTTGTCACAGATTTTGACATACAGAAAAAAAATTTCATAAGCTGCGGAATTGTTTGCCTTGATAAATTTCAATTGTCTTTTTGAGGCTGCCATTATAGTGCTTTTCAACATTACAGGCTGTTCTTTCTGTCCCATTATAAACACTGTGGGAAATGAATGGCCATTCGTGATAGTGGCAGGTTTCAGTTGTGCGCTGGAATTAATTCCATAGTTAATATATTTTGGCCCGTTCTTCTGGCCCAGGTTAGAAAGGTAACGGTATATGTATTTGATAGTCCTTGCAGAGTCGTCCACCTTCGTTGGCATCTAATTGGTAACAACATTCCTAAGCAGTCTCCCATTCGGCAGCTTTTTCCTGTGTTCCAATAAGGTATACGCAGAGTTATAATATAAATGGTACCGATCGTTAGGTACCATGAAATAGTCAGGTCTACTTTCTAAATTGATATATTTGGCGATGTGATTTTTTTACGAGGGTGACTTCCGCGATATGTAAAAATGTTTTATAGCTAGTGCGTGGAATTCAAAAATTGATCTGAATTTATGTTCTTGGTTGCCGGATCAAATGGTATGTAGAGCAATAGAAGTAGTAATCGTTGTAGAGTTGTTCTAGTCTGATCTAGTCAAATAATCTAGGTTTGAATAGCAAGAATTGCAGTGTCCCAATAATTGTATCAAATAGACATCGTCAGCTAATAGAAAGAAGAGTTGTGCGGGCTGCTGGTGGTAACAATAACGGTGAAATTTCTAAGATCTACTGAGTTTGTCTACAATTTTGGTATCTGTATTTATTAGTCTGTTACTTTTGAAATTTCAAAACTGTTTTTTTTTATAAATCATCGACGAATTATAGAGTTAATTGACTCACGAAGACGAAAGTTGACGCCACAGAGAATTGCGAGCTGGAAATACGTTACGAAAATCTATGGTGCACTGAGACAAGCATTCGTTGTACATTTGCTACCTTGGGTGTTCAATTAATATTATTATATATCTGTCGGTGCGTTCGGAGAAGCATGGGATTTACGAGGTCCTCATTTTAATAAATTTGATCGAAAATAATAAGTTAGTTGTTATCATATGACAACAATTAACTTGGATATAAAAATCAAAGTAATAACCCAAATATATTACTTTATATTATGTATATTTTAACATTGTTATGTCAACAACAACGCAGGTATTTAAAACGCATGCATAGTTTGCAACGAGGGTAGAGCTACAGACGAGCTAGTAGTGCGTCGAGTCATCGTCGGTCAGGAGACCTGCGATTGCTCTATTACATTTTACACTAATTAACTATATTTTGCATTAAATGTTTTTTTTCCGGTGAACGGAACACTGGGCGATTTGCTACGAACCACAGGTTGGGCAAGGTTGCGTTGGGTTGAGTTGGGTATATCCCGTGTTCCGATTAATGGAACATCCTCATTGAAGATCAATCAATATGCCAACACGAAAAACTGCACAATAACTATTTCGTAAAGTCTGTCATAATGCACACTTTTTATGAACCCAACCCATCAAAACTCAACCCCATCCAAAAACAACCAAGATGTCAAAATGTTGAAAAACGCAAGGCTGTAAAATAATATTTTTCTTTTACTTTTAGAAAATGTTGTCCATAACGCACACTGTTTTGAATTTTCAACAATTTCATTTTGTCGCACAGATTCCATGTTATATTATGTAAGACTCATATCTAGTCTCATTTCTAAAAATGCAAACCAGTTGTAAAAAAGCCCATATATCAAAATTGTCGAATTTGTCAAAATTGAAGAATTAACAAATTGTGAATTCAAAAAAACTTTAAAAACGTTATGAATATTTTTTGCATATTCACTAATTGCCATCCAGTTTTATTTCTTGGCATCTATCGTGACTAATGGGTTGGATTGGGTTCGACCCAGCGACGATGCATTCGTTGCTGGATCATTTTGATTACTTTTTGATAAGCAGCGATGAAATTATGGGATACTAAACTAGTTGGCACAGAAAAAGGACCTGAAACAACATCAGGAAATTCACAATCGGAACAGGACAGGATATACTAATTAAACGTATTGGGTTGCATAGAGTTTCGTTGGGTTGGGTTGGCTATACATATAGTTTGAATAAACTAGAATCCGATGAATTTGTTTTAATTTACGTTAATTATTATGAGTATTAGTAGTACATTAGAATAATATTCTTTTAATGAACATGAATTGAGTTATATAAAGACGTCATGATCGAGGTCTTTGTACGTCTAGTTCTGACGAGCTATATTAAATTTTCTCTGATTTCGCAGTTCCAGCGTTCTCAGGAACACGTCACATATTAGAGGCGAAGTCGATAAAATCGCAAGTGTCCTCGAGTAGCGCAATGAACGTAGTTGGCAATGAAATATTTTCAGCAATCTTCTCCGCGCCACGAGCGGAGAGGGCGACGCGCAAAAACCCGTAAAAGACGAGGTCGAAATGAGAAAGGGTGTAATCCGTAATTTTAATTTCTGTAGATGACGTTAAAGCGGAAAGCGTTCGGAAAAGAAATTACGCCGGTCGCCGGCGGTCTCCCGGAGTGTAATGATCTGTACATAGAAATTAAAGAACGCAATTAAAAGTCACACGGCGTAATAAAGATGGATATTTGTGAGGGTTTCTTTGCCTTCCTTCCTCCGGGGGACGTAAAGAGGCGCTGGTGAAATGAGCCGTACGGTGACAGATGGCGTTAACTTAACTCCCTCTCCCTCTCGCACTGGAAAGTCTCCGTGTCGCACTTTTTACGACCTGACGTATTATTCATTTTGGGCGTTATTTGAGTCATTTCATTATATAAGGTTTATATTGCAGGAAACGGGGCATCGGGAATGAGTTCGTGCGGGATTAATTTCAGGTGTTTTTAAGAACGTGCGAATATGAGAGCTGGTCATTGTGATTGGGATTCACAAACTATCTTAGATTGGAGAAAATTTACTAAAACATACCCTGAACTAAAATATTGTTTATAAATCTTATATTTTCATGGTGACTTGGGAAACTTTCCTGGACTGTGAAATGTTTGCCTTATTTTTATCGACATTAGTAGAGGGACAATTGGGGTGGTTTGTTGCAAGTGATTTTATGCCACTGATTGTGAAAATAATATTTGCCTTGACTACGATTCCAAGGCATCTCATGCAGATAAAAGTTTGTTCTAATTTCCAGGTATATTGAAGTGGAAATTTATATCAACTAATATTGAGTTCGCTACAAAATAGGATTAGAGCAGTAAATAATTTGACATACTCGTCAATTTATCTTTGAAATTGCGTTTAGCTATTCACCACCTGGTATAATTTAATTCGTCGCAATAAAAAAATTGATGAGTTGGAAACTTTGAAAAACAACATTGAGTAGTGTGCAATTGTGTAGAAGTTCCAGTTCAGTATAATAAAGAACTTATGGACCAGCGAATGCCTCAACGTGACTGGCACTTTAAGAGCTGGATGAAAATAACTTGCTCTTGTGGAAAAAAAATAATGTTCTTCGTATCCCTTCATCATTTGTATTACACTGCAACCGAAATAATTAAAATTGTAACATGTATTCATTTTCGAAACGTCCCCCGCTTCCCACAATATAATTTACGCAGGAACGGCCGATTTTCAAAGCCCCGCCAATTAATTTCGCAACACATGTCGATTACCGAACGCAGCAATACGGTCAAAGGATGCGCGGCGGAACTGACGTTTCATAAAATGTTTCAAATGCGTTAAACCCTCTTGTAAATGTAGCACCGGTTTGCGTTCGGAGGGTAAATTGTTAAATAAAAAACGCGTTACCCGCCAGTCGGCCTTTATCCGTTTTTAACTGTTCCGTTCATCTCTTGATGCGGTGAGCACCAGAAAAATTCAGATTGCCCGGAAAGCTTGTGTTCGCTATATTTTTAAATTAAATAGACGTGAACATATTACTTCCGGAATTTAGGAGTCCGGTTGGTTAAATATGGAAATTTAAGGCAACCTGCATTATGCATGTTTTGTACAGTCGTTGCGAAATCTGAAAGTTGGGAATGAAGTGTAACGTTTGTGTACTACTAGCTTAATAAGTCAATTTGAGAATTAAAAAAAATGATTTAATGATTTAATTTGCTGGCCCGTGAAGTAGTTTTTTTTTTTCGATTCGTGGTATTATGTATTACAGTTGATTTTTATAAAAGAATCATGAGGATAAGATTCTTCCATATAAAGTTTTAAAACACTGATTTAATTATGATAAAATAAAGAGTGGAACTTTGTGTAAGTTCTTGGCTTTTATCAAGATTTTTAATATAAATTGTAAATTTAAAATAGCTATAATAGATGATGAGACAAGTGCGCAGATACCACTAAATTTATGTCATAATTAAAAAATAAATAGTCTTCAAGATATGATTAAAAAAAATAAACAATCACCAATTCTATTACTATAAGCACGGAAATTGAATTTTACTCAAATTACTGAACCACGTAAAGCCAAATTTCGCATTTTAACAATTCTCGCAAGTGAGAATCTCGATCATTAAGCTTCCTTGTTCCGCCTTTTTTTTTCCGCCAACCAGACCTCCGTTATCGATCCGCCCGCAGAGAAAACAAAGCACGTTTCTCCACAATTTCCATTAAATGTTTTACACATTCAAATTTAAATTCAATTTTCTCCGCGACGGACGAATTTCGCATCGACGGATATTAATATACACATAAAATCAAATCAATAGAATTTACGGTTCGCGCGAGCAGAAATGTCAGGCGCTCGCCTGGCATCGATACCGCAGGAAGCTTCGTCGATATTATGTTCCAAGTCCCTTTCGAAATCGCATTTGTGTTAATAAATAACGGCCTGTTTATTTCCCTCTGTTCCGCTGCTGGCTAAAGGAAAAACGTAATTACATCGCAATATTCCGCTTTAGGAAAGTAATCTTCTCGGAATGTTTCGTAAATATGCTTAGAGTGAGGTGCCAGTTTGGAATTGGGTTAGCTGCGTTTCTCTTTCGAAAGACAATGGGAATGTGGGAGCAGAAACACTACGATTTTGCTTGTACACTTTGAAGTCTTGATTGTTAGTGAAACAGATTATCTGGCTTATATACAGAACATAAAAATTTTACAAGAGAAAATTCGAAAATGAAATATAGATTGTATTGCATACTTTAGATCTGGGTTTTGTATAAAATTTATGAAGGACGACTTTAACTGGCTAAATATTAGATGGCTGATGTTTGAGAGAAATCATCCTTTGCAATTTCACCCTTTCAAAAAGTACATTTATGTAAAAAAGCTCTAACTAAACTGTAACCAGCAAGAAGACCTGTCACTAACGCAAAGAATGAAGATATGCTTGATCTCTTACCGTACATTCCGCAAATTTACCACCATCACTTCAAAAATCTTCTTATAGATATTCACACTCATTCGAGCACATATAATTCATCTGATGACGAAATTATATTGCATTAAAACACAACTTGTACTATAAAAGTTCATTTATTAAATTAGTTTAATTTTGTAGCAAATTACAACGGATTGCTGTATTTGATTTGCACTAAACAATAAAAAATAGCCAGCGTCAGGATTGTCGATATTCAAGGAACCTTCGACTTCCAAAATGTTCCAAAGTTATCCAACGGCGACCTCACAATAACGTACTCCTTATAATGTCGCATAAACGAAGAGTAACGTCTTGATAAGACTTGGATAAGACTTAGACTCCAAAAACTGGAAACGTCATAAAATACGAAATAAAAATCGAGAACATCATGCCCAAAGATTCATTAAAATACACTTACCTCTAACCAGACGACTTCCTCGAACACATTCAACAAAAACTACCAACCATCTCTGCGCTCAAATCCTCCGAAGAGACTGGAGTTCCGAATCTTCTAGAATCACCGTTGCGGATATCCAATTCAAATGAACAGTAATATATCCCAATTACTTGGAGTGGTTTAACCAGAACCCGAAGAATTGCGTACGAGAAATCAACCACCTAATCTAATCTAACGTAGAATACAAAAACAAGGCATACAAGTTAAGTACATATACTAACAATATGTAACACTGAATATCGTACGATGCACGTTTTCCAGTGTGTTACCATCGCAACAAACCTTAACAACAACGACTATTAACATTAAATGTTATTATTAAATAATATTTCGGTGAAATAAATAAAATTTGTAAAAACATTAAAACATCTTGATGGAAAAGGTATATTGTTGATAATAACTGCTTCAAACGGGAAAGTCTGAAGGGATTAGTGTTAATGCTATGCGTATGCTGTACCTATTTTTGTCACATTTGTATATAGATTTTGGGACGACGAAGTATAATTAAATGTGTCAAATGCACTCGTCAGTAGAGGTTCGTCAGAAGGTAGTAACTCTTGTCGAGCAAGGAGTTGCTGCTAGCGACATAATGCAGCAGGTCGATTTATGTAATTTTTATTATTCAATTATTCACTGGAGCAATTTATTAATTTTATAAAATATTTGTGTACAGAGAAAAAAGCAGGAACGAAAGGATCAAGCGACATAGCGAAGCCAATGAGGAGCGATGTCGGAGGAAGACATCGGTCGTCTTATCGAAAACGTTTTGTGCCGGCCTTTTGCCAGCGCAAGTCGCAGAGAATCTTTAGGTTGCAGCCGCCATACAGCCGGCGTTGTTTAATTGATAAACATAAACCAAAATAGAATTGCATTTGATCAAAATCATTTAAACAGAGATTAGTCAAATTTTATTTTCGGTGATGAGGAAGTGCTCAAATCGCACAGCGACTATACGGAACCTATAAGGAGAAGGAATAACACGTGGTTATTAAAAAAAATTAATATTCCAAATCGGCCTTATTTGGAATATTACTTATATTTTCTATAAGCAAGTAACAATTGAAATAATTTGCATAATAATTATAATAATTTTTAACAAATCGACTCGACGTTTATCGCCAATGTGATATCATCTCGTCAAATAGTGTTCTAGAGAGACATTCCTACATCGATTCAGCGGCAACACACTCAAAAAGCAGTACCAGCACACCTTGGCAAAAACAATGCCATCACATGAAAATGTAAATGGCACCAATACAATACACGCAGTTACTTACAGGGCCCCTTTCAGGGGGGGGCGCTTGGTCCCACTTTGCCTCTAGTAGCTACCGTTGAATCTGTCGTGTTATCATCTTTGGTTATCATCTTGGCATGCTAGCTTATCTGAAATATTGCCCTTGACGTGCTCGTTGCTCCTCCGTTGAGTTATGGGAGAATCAGTGAGCGCCAGCCCCATGCCGCCTCCAAAATCGCATGGGCGTACTCGACAGGCAACTGTGGATATTAGCATAACTTGACAGTCACCACAAAGGTGACTGTCTCACAACATTGCATATAACAATAAAATTGGTACCATATAATACATCAGTAACTGCTAGTCAACACTATCTCAACAATTCTGCCTCACTAGCGTTTCGCACAACTCATAGCTACACACCCACCTACTACGCCACTACTTTCTACACTACTATTGTCTATACGTGCATCGACTAATTATGTTCGCGTACCATTACCAACTGTCCCAAAAACTAACACCCCTCTCTATATCTCATGCAATGTCTTTGTTATCGCTTTAGACGAGGCCTTTCCACTTAACCCTTATACAATAATATACACAAAACTGTGTGTATTCATATGCATTATGTATATAAAAATAAATGGTTTCAATATAGAAAACAAACAAAAATATGTTTTAAAGTTTCTCGCTATCAAAAATGCAACTAAAATCCTTAAGGGAAATTAGTTGGCACATGTGATCACATATGACTGGGTCATCGGCTTCTGAGTCGATGTTATCCGTACCTATTATATAATTATATTAAACATTTCCAATAAGGGCACAGTTAAAGCTTATTTAAAAAAATCGCTTTACCCTTTGAAGTGATATGAAAGCCGCCCCAGTTTTTAGGGGCATGCTATATTGTCAATTTCGACAAAATTAATATTTGTCACATAAATTATAAATATTTAGATTCTGTTCATGGCCTACCTTATTCAATTTGACGGTTACTACGGTGTATACCTAAATTTTGCTAAATTTCTAATAAATGCGATAATAATTGCGATCGGTCGCACAATTAATTTAAATAGTTTTTTTGCTAACTATTGATTGCAAATGTATCATTTGCGTTGCGCAAGGTTAAATATCTGTAGTCAAATATAACACCCTTGTGTGTGAGAGTCGGGCGTAATTACATTCGGAAGCCGGTGCCGACAACAAAACGCTAATATTTGTAAATGTTGCTATTAGCAAAGCACATTTAAATGTAGGAAATTATGAAGTGTGGGCAACAAGCACGTCTTTGATAGCCAAAGTCCTGGATCATAGATCCTAGACAGGCGACAATTTCCCCTGATCGTGTTTGGTCGTGTTACAAACATACGATAAACACTGGATATACCTAACTCGTTGCGGGTAACTGCCAGTTTTGTAGGCTAGACTAACGAATACCCAGAGTTGATACTTCACCCTGTCGGATTACGGTAGCGTGATATCGTGCAGGAAAAAGTCGACAGCGAGTTAGCCCCGTAAAACAAAGTGCATATAAATTGCAGACACACTTTGTATGGCATGATTGGTTTTGCTTTACTAATAAACGACGTTACAATTACAAGCGTTTTTTATTTCCTGAAAAGTTGTCCCTACTTCTAAAGGGCTTGATATAAATTATAAATATTTTGATTGTGTCTGTGACTTAGATTCTTCAAGTTGACGGCTATCAAGGTGTACAGCTCAAGTTTGCTGAACTTCTAAAAATCCAGGATTGCGATCAGCCGCACAATTAATTTAAATTCTTTTTTTTAAAACGAAAACTATTCATTGAAGATGTATCATTGGCAATGGGCAGGCTTAAATGTGCCTAGTTAAATGTAAACTCCTGTATAGGAGTGTGTGGCGCAATCACGTTGGGCACCGGCTTACACAAAAGACAAACGCTATTAATTTTAAATGTTACTATTAGCAAAGCACATTTAAATGCAGGAAATTATGGTTTTGCTTTACTAATAAATGACATTACAACTGCAAGCGTTTTTTTCTTATTTTCTAAAAGCTTATCTGTCTTCATCTCGACGATGTGTGTGGGTGTGTTGCTGCTGTTCTTGGAAACCAGCTCTCGATATCTGAAGGAAATATTTAACGAATTTAATGTTTTGACGTATACTGTGAAATATATTTAATATAAACCGGTTGAACAATTGATTCTTTCTTGATTTGCATTTTGGTGAATTAAATATTGTTCGAATAGACTAGGTTTTTTAAAATATCTTTTTGTACATATTTGTGTACGCAGATGTGATTTGTCATATTAATGTTTATTACTTGATAAGAGTTTATTGCAAAAAAGAATTCGTCGCAATAAACTTTAATATTGCTAAGGGTTTCGTTCGCCGACTTATTATTGACGACACAAGACCACTTTCATTATTGATATTATTTTATTCGAATGTGAACAATGTCCGAGAAACTTTTGCCGCCGATGACCTAACATAGCAACTGTAAATCACGGCGTGCTCTTAAACAAGGCGTTGACCTTTCGTTGGAATTTTTCAACAAATAACGACACAAATACTCTGCGATGAGCGATGCGGCTTCGCCCATCCCAAATTATGGCGACAATGGATCGGAAATTATCATTTAAAAAATTATTTTTTTTTTTAATTATAAAATTTACTTACTTTTTCTTGTAGGAGTGGCAAGCTTCATCGCCGCACACTCATCGCACGAACCATCAATATACGAAAGTCAAACACCGCCCGAAACACTATCCGCGCGTAAAAATTTAATCGCGAATTTTAAACGTTCACGCACCGACCGCACCTTTATCACTAACTGAAATACGAGACACCCGATTACGTATTTGCGTAGCCGGGCGAAAATATGACTCATAGGTATCGACGCTCCGATTCGGCCGAGCGCGTACTTGACTCAGCGGGCGGATCATGGAAATATTTGAATTAAAGTCGGGCAAAATTTTGCGACAATAATTATTGTCAAAACATAATCGTTTTTATTTTTGATTGACTTCCGGATGTACTACAGAATTATTTGATACAAGGTATCTATTATTTCCAAAATATTATAATTATGGAAACGCCTTTATATATATTTATAAACAAAAATTTACCAAGGGGGGCCTCGACTTGAAATTTCGTAGTAGCCGCAAGTCCATTAAAATCTAAAGATTTTAAATTGTAAATGTATCAAACTAGGTCTCTTATTTTTCAGAAAAGCAAAGTCATAGCATTAATAGAAATGCATATTGGTAATTGGTAACAACAATAAAAATTAAATTTTATTATGAAATATAATAATAAACAATCTGAGCACGAGTATAAAATGAATTAGTGGCACTAATGGCTGCCATCTTGTTTTTTTTTAATATCACCCATTAAAACGTGAACGCCTAAAGATAACAACCACATATTCAAAATAGACCATGTACTTCAAACGTAGATTCGGGGTTGGTTTATAAAACAAAATAATCAAAAAGAAAAGAGGAATTTAAAATTTTCATTTAAGCAACTAATGATCAGCAAATAAAGTTGGAAATTTTAGTTGTGCTACTATTAATTATTCTTAACTGATATCAAAAAACGACGCAAAAAGCTTTTATAACAATGAATACACAATGAATATTGTGATAATTATGTTGATGAAGATCAATCTTCAAATGTCGATTCTTTGATATTTACTTATCAAAATAAACTATTAAAAATAATTTATTACTATAATTATATTAATCCATTTGTCAGTAAATATGGTGAGGGGGGCACTTTTATTTTACAAAGCATTAATTTTAATAATAATTACGTTAATTAAATTAAATGTTAATCCAGTTATGTACAGGGTGTTATTTTACGGGCACCCATGATAAAAATATTTAAGTTATGTGGGTAATTAAATTATTTAAATTAATATTTTATTTATGCTGTTTATAATTTATTATTTCAATGACTAAATTATCGAGTGAAGCTGGAAATAAAGATGAAAACGGCAGGTTTCATTGCGGTATTGATTATAAAATCCATAAAGTATATAAAAATGGCTTTACAACAATAATTCAAAGGTCAGTATTTTGATAATTTTTGACAGCCAACCCAACCCAATCACTTCAAGTACATTTACAGCTACAATATAATAAATATGCACAAAATATCAGATTACGTCCAGTCGAAGTTTAAATTTTTTTTGTTGAACGGTTAAGTAGAAAAAAAATGTAAAGTCGGCTATCCGTTACATATCGCAAAATTCGGAAGCACTTTTTTGCACTTCGCTTTTTGATTACTTCTAAACGTAGGTGCAGAAAAATTTCAATTTACAGTATGTTGCTTACAAATGATTGCTGGTTGTAACAATGTATGTTTCATTTTTTGCACCATGCAGTTTCATTGATATAGTTCTTCAAACACAACTATTACTTTGGCACCGATAGTAATTGTAGTACTCGCAATTAATTCAATAAGTTGTGCAGACTTGTATACAAGAGATGTTGCCACCAATAATCGAAAAAACCAGTCCCGCTATAATACAAATTTGTTGTTAAAAATACGTCACTGCTTAAGGAAAATATAAAAAAAATTAAAGACGTTTACATAAAAGCAAAACATGAACACGCATTAAGTTAAAAGCAAGGGCAAACCTGAAACATTGAGTTCAATATTGGAGCCACAGTTTAAAGTTAATGTCACTGCTGTTTTAAAATGTCAACTCATAAATCCCAAATCAATACACACATATGTATTTATTCACCAACTCCATACAAAAATGACAAGGCAAAAGCAAACACGCTTTTTAGTTTACTTAACGTTTACACATTTTTTACATGGCTAACATCAGTTTCGTTTCGTTCTGTAAATATAGTTGTTTTTTTTCAATATCGGAATAAGTTCGCCACTTTCCTTTATTTCTATGCACTTTTTGATTCACTGGCATGACTCATGAACTAATACTTACGTCAACGGAACAACACCGAAGGAGTAAAAATAAATTAAATCAAAATCGTGCCCTGCTCGTGTCGATATGCACATGGCGCTAAAACACATTGTCCCTACGGCAAGAGAGGAAGTGCCCACCGGTGAGCATTTAAGCACGTGTTCAAGTTGTTTGCAATGGCTTGTCCTAGTTTATACAGTAAATATTGAAATATGCATGAACTCTGCAATGAAAGCTCCCCAGGATTTATTGTCATTTGTTGTATTGATGTTTACTGCTTAATAAGAGTACAAAGATTATTGAAAGTATTTTCTCACCCACGAAAAAAAATCAGCTGAAATTTGATTTAGTCCTGAAGAAGTGAATCGTGATATTTATATATATTTGGTGATTTATATCTTTAAGTTTAATTTGTCTGATTTACAAGTCTACATATGAGAATAATGTTTATGAACACGTTATTGTACTTGTTTTATGTGACAAACACTGGATATGTTATACTACATGATTTATGTAAAACATTAAAATCGCAAACGCATAAAATAAATTTGATGTACCAGCATATCGACCGACAACTTCAACTAACCATCGTAATTATAACACGAATATGTATCAACCGGCTCAAAGTCGGCTCGACTGGTTAAAATCTCCAATTTACACAAGCGAACGAACAAAATATAAGGTTAATTAGAAACTCACGTAATCCGACGTAATTAGAAATGCGCGCAGGGCGGTGAAAAATAAGGCGAGACTTGTGAAACGGTCCGTCAAAATAATAAACGCCGCCTCGAGAGACGTTAATTTTACTTAAGTATTTGATATTATCTATTATTGCCGTCTTGATTATGTGTAGGTACCGCTATCTATCGTTAATGAACCTGTGGCGTGCCTAAACAATTTACATTCCTTTATACAACTGTCAGAATTAATGGCTTCGAATGTTTGTTCTTTAACGCTCGAAGATTTTACACTTTTATCGCCCCGTGTTAATTGCTGCTCGTGCTGCCATCCGGTGATAACATCTCAAAATAGGTTACGTTTGCTGTTATGGTTTGTTTATCGATTGCTGATTATAACGCTTTGTTATTTTGTATTGTATATACCATGTTTACGATATTTATATTTTGAAACGAAACGCACCAATGACAGACACCAATGTATAAAGTTGGAAGTTAACAATGAAACGAAAATTTCCTCTTGTGAGCTGTACTCAGCTATGTTCTTCAAGTTTTAAGGCTATCTAGTTAGTTTAGTTCGGATCCATCGATTATGGATCGCAACCAATTTTTGCATTTCAGGGATTCAGGGATCACATAAACGCAGGAGTAAAAGATGTTCTTGATTAACTTTCAGGTCAGCTTGCCTTCTAGTATTTCCTGTACAGGTCTGTTAGCAGTCATCTGCACTTGCCGAGTCAGTTCCTTCAATTATTTTTTTAATAAGCACTTTTAACTTCGAATGACTTCCTGTACCTTTGCATGTGGTTACTGAAAAGGGCTAATAAACCTACTGAAAAGTTTTGAATTTAATTATTATTTTGCTGTCTGTTCTTTACCAGGATAAGTAACTGTCAAGAAGCAATAAATTAAACTAACGAACTTCCAACAAAAATACGTATTACAGCCATCGGTGAAATATAAACAAACGGAAATTATAAACAACAACCCACAAATAAGATGACAATACGTTTTAAGCATTAGTGCGATGAAATTATGCAAATGCCCAAATTCGAATTAATTATGATAATAACGTCAAATTGCATTGACCGCATCAAATGCGTTCCGTGATTACGCATTGAATTTTATTAAAACAATACAAACTGCGCCGTCGTTCGGTTTAACGAATTCGCCCCCGTCCGGCGCGCGCGGTCCGGTCGTTTCATTTCTACATTTCGCCGGCGAACAGCTTAATAGATGGGGTCCCCCGAATTTCGCCCGATAAATATGTATGTCGCATTTATTATGAAAGTGTGGGACGTCGGGTTATATGAGCGATTGACTTTTTAAGAGATTGGTTTTTCCAGTCGAGCATTATTCGGTTCTTCATAAGCGCTGACGCAGCTAGAGATGGCTCGTATCTCGGCGTCCCCCTTCGCTACACGAAATCATCGTCCTCTTCTCGTCAATAGACTACTAATCATTGACAAGAAGGCGTCACATGGTAATTTTATCGCGGAACGTGTTACATTTTATGGTAATTCTTTTTCGTCTACGATGATGAATTAAATTTTAACCCGGTGTTTTCGAGCGTGCGCGAAAAAATCGAGGTGGACGAAATGGGTATGAATAAATTACTAACGAGGGAGCAAATGTTAATTGCCGTATTAATTGTCAACGTCATTTAGTGTTCTAATTATCATGGCAGATGTACAATAAATCGATTTTACGATTATATATCCAATTATTGTTATTTCCAGGTGATATTCAATTTGTCTATCAATGCAATGATTAACTTGGATAATTATTTAGATTGTGCACAAGTTTTTAGCTAAAATGTAATGTTAAACCCAATCCATCAAATCATCATCTTCGCTGAGTGTACCTCTCCATACTTATTACCTTAAAAATATACAAGAAAATTGATCGATAAGTTCCAGTATATAACGATCTGAAACTTAGTCGTGTGCAATGAATATTTTTGCATATCTCAAATAAAATTAGACGAATCGCGCGGAAGTAGTTATTAATTTTATGAAAATTTCGCGCAACACACATTTTACTATGTCGCGTTATGCTCGTCGACTGCATAATTGGGAAGCTTTCCAATATCCCAATTAAAATCGTAAATCACAATTCGGAACTATGTTACTTTTAAATATTTCATATCTTCTGCGCAAATCGACGCTCATCAATTCGAAATATTTGCTTTTCAATATCGAATTGCCTTTTCACAATGCTTGATCTTAATAATATCACATCACATCCGGTTTTCAACGATTTTCCACGTAAAATACAGATGGGCTGAAAATTCTAAAGGACATATAAAAAGCCCTAATGAATCGGATAAGAGGTTCGGCTGCCATAACAGAAAATGTTTGAAATTTTAAACGAAAGACTTTTATGTATTGCATATAAATCTATTAAGCATTAAATCCTCTTATTTTACGTATGTGCAACGATGATCGAGATACGTGAGCGGGCTGCATTTACTTGGTAGATAGTTTGTTTCAAGTAATTGTGTTAAGTCGAGATTCGTCAAAAAAAATTTTGGAATAGTTATGGTATAAGGAATAGTTGCACCATAGTTGAGTAAATATTTAAAAAAGAACTAAACGAAAATCGATTTATTATTCTTATATAAAATTTATGAAATTATAACAAGAATATAATTTAGGACTCACGTGTATACTGCAATACACTTAGTAACCGATAATTATTTCTAAACTGTTTATTTGTTTACATATTCACTTTCGTCAACGGAATTTATAGCTTAAAGTTGTTACTAATGACGGATATTTGTGAAAAATTTTGTATTGACATTATAATTCTGTTGGTGGGTGTTCCATTTTAAAAGCGATATCGAACACGTTGAAAATTAGCCACGTTCCGTTTATCTGTCGCCTTCATTTCCGCTGTGAGGGCTAATAAATTTTATTGTAGGTTGCGAACAGTCAATATTATCTTCAAACAAACTCCACATCGGCATGTCGATAAATTTACCCCGCCTATGTATTGCAAAGGAACTCTTAATTTGCAGCAACTTTTTATGTTTTTTTTTAAACCTAAATGGTAAATCTATGGCATTTGAAAGAATCTGTAATATTGTTACAAAAAAGTGTTGGGGTCGCAGTGCCTGTCGTACAACGCTTTCGATTGCCTTTACGATTGCCAGCGATTACGTGCTGTAAAATTAATGTAAGTATATGTCCAAACATCAGCAAGATTCTAATTCAGGATTTTTGATGGTATTGGGATTATGTAAATCCAAATACATGTGCGGAACCTACATAACATAACACACACACACACAATGGCAATTTCATTCATTTCTGTCAGATTGTTATTGATGCGCATCGAATGAGGGATTACTTTCGAATCACAGATGCAAAAGGACATCGCAATGTGCCGGAGACGTTCCAAATAATTACGCGACCCCTTGTCCTGCGGCGTTTTCGTGAATCGCGCAACCAAATGACAATATGATTGATGTTCTCCAGCTGCCAAAACGCGCCACCTAAGATGTACATTATATATTACTTTGCGCCGATGCGTTCGCGGATGGTCGGCGGGACGCCCTCCCCGGAAAAAGGGAAAAGAAATTGAAAATACTGAATAAATATATGATCGGTCGTAAATTTTCCGCTCGGATTTTTCCAGTACGTGCCGTATCTGCATGAATGTGTGATTTGTGTCTATATCGGGCGTTTTTGTGCGTTCCGTGTAATTAATTGCAAACATTGCATTCGGTTCGCGACCGAGTTTCGGACATTATCAGCGATATTGGGATCGCGGCCGGCTTTGCCAACATCGCCGCCCGCCTATTTACCTAATGATGTAGTAAATTTGTGTGGTGGCAACTTCAATGGCGAAGGGGCTCGGGCCAATATTAACGGATTATTTGCCTTTCGCGTCCGGAAAAAAATCGCCGGATATCATAAATATCGCCGGAGGGGATTAACGTTCCAGATGTACTAAGTCATCTATTGTAGCGGGCTTTAACCGTGAATTTATAAAACGCACGTTTCATCTGTTTGTGTTTGAAATACATTTGCGTCGATAACAGTTTGCAATTCTCTACGGAAATTAAAAATTCTTCAAGTGGATAGTTTATGTTACTTACTCGCAAATATATAAACATAAAAATTATCACAGAAATCAGAAATTTATCAAGAAGTTTGCTGACAGTTTCTTCAGTAGTTATCATCATGTAAACTATTCAGATCTTCAGTTCAGTTTCTTGAAGTAGTATTAAGGCTTGTTCCGAAAATTAGATTTACTATTTAAAGCTAACCCCTGCCTAATATTCTCTCGGTATTGCAGAGGATATTCAGGAGTATATATCTTTGAAGGACCAAGAAAATGAATATTGGCTATAATTAATGAGAGAGACTCATTAAGAATGCGCTCCCGAGGTGGAGCTCCACCCTTTTGAGAACACAGCCGCAGTTAATATTCTGAATCTGTATTTGTACCAGGGGAGTTTTAGGAATTTTTATATGGTAGGTTTCATTATTAGAAAATCGTTGGTATGTGACCAATCCCTAGTCGAGCAAGAAAGGAATAGAATTAGGAGGGCAAATGAAAAAATGCATAAAAACGGATTTGGCACCCACCGATAGTTTTGGAGTTACCCAGCCCTCTGAAAATATTGTTGGTGTGAGTTTCCTTTCCGTGCGAGGCGGAGGCTATTTATTGCCTTCTCTTTTTATTACTAGCACGCCAGAAAAACGGTGCTCGTTATCTTCTTCCACAAGCACGATGAATTTTATAGCTAGGTTTTGTTCGTTTGTTCCACGTATCTCATCCACACCTTTGGTTTTAACTCTGCTGTCTTTAGAGGTGTGGTCTTCAGTTGTTCCATGAATATTTTGACTATCACAGGTGACAGTCGTGATCCCATGGGTGCTCCTCTGGCTTGTCTGAAAAATTTATTCTCTAATGAGGTAAATGCTCTTGATGCAATGCTGGAGTAGTTCCGTAGTTCCGTGATGTGTTCCGGCGTTTGGTTTTTCCGTTTTAACATCTTGTGGATTTCGCAGTATGGTTCTTCAGCATCTGGATGAGATAGTCTGCATTCTTGACGTATGACGCTGATTGTTTGGCGAAAGCTTGTAATTGTATTGCTAACGTATTGTATTGGTGACCCGATTAAACTTACTATTGGGCCAGTGGTGGTAGGCCATATATCTTCGGACATCTTGATGACTTTTCTGTTGATATAATTACTTTCTTACTCTCCGGACCCAATAGTGACGCTTCTAGATTTTTTGTCGTCTAATCGTTGAATCTGTTGCGATTGACTCGTGTGCTGGCTCTGTTAGTATGCCCCCCCCCCCCCCCCAGTTCGTTTTGTAGTTCATCACCAATGACTCTGGTTGTCTAGTAGCTTCCTTAAAGCGTTTTATTCTTCTTTAGATATGTTCCTTCTTGGCATTTCGTAGTAGTCTGTATACTTCTTGTCGGGTCACTTTGGCTGTGTCTTTGAAGTTTCTACACTGAAAAAAAATTTGAACCAGTGAACAATTTCGATTTTGGTTTCTGCTCTTATTTCAGTTTATCGAATTTCTTCCTTTGCGTTTCTGTTGATAGCATGTGTTCTCTCCTCGCAGCGAGATGCTAGTCATTTGCCATATGGCCAATATTCAAATGTAGATCCAATAGTCTCTTGCTGACATCTTTAAGTTAAGATCTTGTCAATTCGATGGAATTCCTTATTAGACCCGCGAGTTTGCCAAAATGTGATAGAAAATTTTGATAAAAGAATCGACATCTGCATGCGTGGCCGTCCAATACAATAAAAATTTGAATCATTTACATCTAAATTCATTATTTTATTTTGTTTTGAAGAACAAAGTCCTTGTTGAAAAATCCTGTAGCTCACCAAATACAAACTCAACAAAAACTGAACTGAATAGTGGAGGGGATGTTTCTCTTGGACGTTTTAGACTAAAATTGTTGTTTTTTTAAAATTGCCAAAAATTGATATTTTCATAGAACAAATATCGTGCTGAAAACATTAAGCGACTTAAATACTTACTTAAATACTAATTATTTGTATAATGAGTACGAAATTGATGTTTGTAGCGCTAGCCGTATCGAGGAAATAATTCCAAAGCACTCTGAAGTAATTACCGTGAAACAAATCTTGAAAAAATATTCAGTATAAAACGTTATGTTGTCTGTAATAATTACCGTGATGTTTTCACCTCTTTAATAAAGTTAGGAAGCAAAACATAACAAATGTTGCTCCGATTTTGTCAACAGCCGACGCACTTTACAAGTCGCGAATGCATATTCATAGAGGAATCTCGTGATATTGTGGTTCCAGCTGCTTTTGCTGTTTTTATTATAACATATATTTTTTAGTCACGCTCGTGCGAGATTTCATTCAAAATGCTCATCTGGCCAAAATATGTTACACGTTTTGTAAATATTAAGTAAATTAATATTTTAAATTACTATTTTAAATAAAAATTAAATAAAATATAAATAGCTGTCATAAGTAAATAATACTATGTAGTCAACAGTCAACAGCGTATAGGTCATAATGTTCATATACGAGCACATACTCGTCAAGATTTTATCTGAGAAAACTTAAGTGAATAAAAATGTCAGTTAGTTTATTCAAATTCAGCTTATCTGGACTTAATTTTGAAAAACCTTCATAGTTTAAACTACAGTGACAGATGCCCAAACTATTTCGATTCTATTTATTTGACTTTAACACGATTATTCAAGTAAATTAAAAATAGTTAAACATAATTGTTATTTAACAGTGTCGGAAGAGATCGAAGGGACGGATTTCGTCCAACAAAATACGCCATTCGGACGACAGATTTCCGTAATTTCGTTTACACTAAACGTAACTTCTGGTAATTTTTAACACTGGCTATAGAATTTTGACTAAAGTACTAAAAACAGATAGAAAGTATATATTAATCTCCCAAACATATATGTGACGTATAACCATTGCACCATTGCAAATACAACACTATTGAGATATATCTAAAACGTTTTGGCATTTTAACTAAAACCTAATTTCGTGTTATGAATAACAACATTTTTGTTGTTCATTGGGATCGTAATTAACGAGAAACCGAGAAAGGCGTATCTCATCCATGGAAATACGACAGGCTATGTCGCGTAATTACTTGTTGATTAAAGTTTATTTTCTACGCAGCAGTAAAGTTCATTTAAAATCGTCATTTATAAATATTTTGGACGCGCTTAATTAAAATTTATTTGCGGCGGACATTTAATTGATTTTTCATTCATCGTATTTTATTTGAACGTTTTCATTTAATTATATAAATATGCAATAATGCTTTGAAATATATAGCGTTTTAATAATTAATTTGGTTCCTCAAACACATCGCAGGCGAACAATTAACTTATTTAAAAAAGCATGTGGCAATATTTTGACTGATTAATCACCGCCACGCACAAGACCAGACACCGAAAATACTAGAAACGAAGCAGATGATCGCCAGTAATAAATATTTATTAAAAATGGTAGGTTCGGGGTTGGGCCGCAGCTGTCGTTTAATTCCCTTATCGGGAACTGGTATTCACGAGACCGGGCTAAAAATGCAAATTACCCGAATCGTAATTAATCGACGTACGAAAATGTAATCCGCCAAGAGGACCACATCACCTGTTTGTTCTTTCCGCTGTTAAAATGCGCTTAAAATATTTCATATCGCACGAGACGCCCGTAAACACTCGAACATAATACAACCTGCGTAAGCATAAAAGCAAACAAAACGCGGAATTAAATTGAAGTACATTTGTTTGGATATAAGCAGATGTGATGTTCATTAAACAGAGCAAGATAAATATATGTGCGCGGTGCATGTTTTAAATTATTCCAGGTGTTTAGAACGGTAATTTGTACACTTCGTGTTTAATCTTCGAGATACTGACTGATTTGTGCAGCTGATGCATTAAATTTAATGTGTGTATTGTAAATTGCCACGAGGGATGGATTTTTATTCGTTATTTTTGAGATTGTAGTGATATATAGTGATAGCAAAAAGTTTAAACAATGATTACATTTATAAGGCTCAAAAATTATAAATATAATTTATTCAATGATAGTAGAACAAACATGGTTGAGAAATTATATTTTTGTTGACGTATGTTGAAATAGACGATAAAATTCGATAATAAATAACTTCGTAAACTTCCTATTTATATAATATTATGTAATATTTCGAAAGATACATAAACTGTCTATAATTGCCAAATAAAATAACGAACATCAAATGATTCGTTCGAAAGTCAAGTTAAGTTTCATTTTACCCCGAGGAAGTACATTAGAAGTTCCAATTATAAATAAATGAGCAAATATGTGCGAGGAAATTAAAACCCACCAAACTTTCTCCTACTTTATTTTTAGATTTCGCAAAATCTTCCCACATAACATGTCATGGTTCGTTCGCTGAGTATTAATAACGTTGGTCTTGATTAAATTATTTTCCGTAGAATGTTAATTAATTCTTGGATTATTGCGAATATTGTGCGTCACTAACAAATGAAAAGCGTCGTAAAACGAATTCATTTCATTGTAACTAAAACGGGCGATTTTTTATTATAAAAAAATGCCCGCAGTGGTAGATGTTGTTATTCATTCACATTTTCATGAATATTACCCCGACGTCCGTTCCGCAAGAATCCAAACGCAATTGTAACTGGCAGTCCAATAAATTAAAGTGTCCGACCGAATCGCGAGTACTCCACCCGTTCTAAATATGCGGGAATTAAAGTAAATTTCCCGGAGTATCACTTCAGACCGGCGCTTGCTTACTCGCCGCCGCCAAGTCGAAGAGAAACGGAATAGACAACAACAAAGGGATCAAGTCGGTACAATTACTTGATTACGCCGCGCCGACTGCGATGATAAAATTTTCGAACCGAGAAAAAATACGAGTAAAAACGCAATCTGCGAGTGACAGATGGCAGACGCCCGACGTTGCGTTTGGAGAATCGAAGACGGGATGAGTCACTGAACTTATTGTAACGTATTAAGGACGTAATTAAATACTTAATCATAATATATTAATTGCAGAGTATGCGGTAGGGTGCAGGGTTCCGGCCGCGTACGGATTCGGACGGAAAGTGGCGAAGTTGGATTTTAGTGGGAGTCGCAACGAACGCCGTCTAGTCCCGTTTCGACCGTCGCGACGCCTCCTAAAGCTCGAGTCTCGGCAATCGTCGCGTTCCCGCGAATTCGACACGCGTTTAAAAGTTTCGTCATCGCCGAACACTACTCCTCCCTGCCTGCCTGCATTAACCAAACCTCGTTGCTATATTGAACAAATAAATGCACGTCCATCAAATCCCAAGTGTCAATAAAATTGCGCGGAAAAAATTTCTAAAATAACATCGCAAATGTATTCGAAACCACTCCATCAGTAAATAAATAACGAACATTACTTCGAGAGTTCGGGTCGAATTCCTGTGCGTATGTTGTGTGTAGTGTGGATCTGAGTGCTACTGTTTGTGTGCCAAATAAGTGACTCGACTCGCCGAAAATAAAACGGGCATCGCGAAATCGCAACGAAAGGGGAATCCAGGAGACGCGATGGGATTTTTATGTACGTCGCATGTCATGGATTGGAAAATGATTTTCTACGTAATCAGCATATTTACACAAGGTATTGTCTGCCGGTTCGTTTTTCATCCGTCATTTGTGTGTCAGCGGAAACGGATTGCTTTTAATATCGACGACGAACCGCCGAAGCGGATATTTAATTTTAATTGAAAATTACCGATCGACTGAAAGTATCGATTTGCGGCAGACGCATTTTGAATCCCATTTTCCATTAAAATTTCTTGGCAGCGGAATTTACGTAGAGTGGGTGGTTTTATATTAGTTCAGTTATATGAAAAATCGCATGTATGAAAAATGTCTCACGCTAATTCACAGTGAACATAAGTCGATCAATATTGTTGACTGTCTTTAATCATTCCATATAAAAATCTTCTTAGTGGTGTCATTCACGCATACAAATTTCATTATTTCTTGAGGAATAGCTGTCAAAATCAAAGACATATCAAAATTGTGTCAAACGAAAAAAAAATATATTCCAAAAAGTTACCACTGTCAAAATTTTTAGAATGATCAAAAATGACAGCCAAACTCATAACATTGTCAATACAGTTCCCAATGCAAAATTAGCATTTCTTTAGATGCCGAAATATTCGCATCCCTAGAAAAATCAAACTCTGCCCCATGTTATTGTGTACTATCAAATCATACCCTAGAAATTTTGAGAAACGTCAAAATAAAGATTGCAATCCCCATTTTTAAACACATAACCAATTCTTAATTCAAATTGATTACATTTTACAAACACTTTTATCAGTGAAAATGTTTCAATGAAATATATCATATATAGATATTTGTTTCTATTGATGATCAAAATTTCGTGAAAAATGAAAAAGTTCTATTGCATTCTACGTCTACATGTTGTTGAATGGGATTTCAGGTACAACGACAAACCCAAGGCAACAAAACCTAGTCAAAATATGAACATCAACATCAAAACCTGAGGCAACTTTATAAATTTATAAACCCAACCCAACAAACTCAATCAAAATATCGCCGATTGCTTCATCGTAACGTCAGTGTGGGTTCATTTCTCAACATTTTTAAATCGGATTTTCAACAGAGCCGAAGCTAATGCAACTCAATTCAAATATTTGTTGCTCCAAATCACACCAATTGAATTAGGAATCAGCCATGGTCATAAATAATTGGTTAATACTTGGTTGCAACTTTGGGTTTAAAGAACAATTTTCGGTTTAATTTGATTTAACATTGATTTAATTTCGTCTAAAAAAAATCAAATCAACGTGTTTGTGTTGGATTTTGTAGAGTCCAACCAAATTGAACGATTTTTTTTGAATTGGGTGTTGGTTTGGGTTGGGTTGGGTTGAATTGGGTTGAGTTGGTAATATGGTTGCCAGTATATCATCATGTGCGTAGATTCACCTATCCACTTGAACAAAAAATCTTTGTCCACCACTGACAAATCCATCAATTGTCGATAATCAAAACCCGAGTGTGTTCTCTTAGTCTCTGTTATTTAAATTGAAGGGCTGTCGTATCAATTAAGACATTACGCCCTCAAGTTAGAATAATCATTCTAAAAATGTGTTCACTGCCAATACGTTGAGTTTTTTGTTACGAATATTTATGTTGTGGAGTATTACACGTCATAATGTGTTTCCTGTCAATTTTGAATGTATTCTTATATATTTCTAAATACCAAACGCGTCACTTTTATAATCACAATAATTTCCATTGCATGGTGCTCATTATATTTATAATATTTGGAACTGTCTGCTGCGTATTTAATTAAACTTGACTGCGTGCCATAAAAAATAATACGATCATTGCGTTTGTAGATATTTTTTTCTATTAGTATCTTCATTCACATTATTATTAATAAACTGCATGTTAACTTACACAAGTCAACATGAATTCTGTGCCTAAGGTTATCGTATGCAATTACGATACGTTTGTCGGCATTCATCCCGAAAAAATATATTTCACAAAAAGAGTGTCTTTGTAGCCAGGAGAACATTATTTTAATATTTAATGAAATTTATTTTAATTATATATGAAACATATTTGTATATTGTTTTTAATTATTATTATTTTACATTATGCTAACACTATTACTAATGAAAAAAAAAAACTGTTTCTATTACTTTCTGTTCATGTTCATCAGTACTTTCTCTTAGTAAACTCCAAATTTCCCCATCATATTTTCATTATATTTTTGATAACCATATTCGAAACCCATAACGTCAAGACGTTCTACTTATGACTGTAAATACCCTCATGTTGTTTTTTATTTATCTAAATGAGCACGAGTACATGTACTTTCAGAGACATGCTGCATCCCATGGCCTTAAAGGTCTGCATAACTGGCTCATGGTAGTTTTTTGTTCCATAAAAAGCTATTGCAAATTTCGTTAGCCTTAACAGGATATCAGGTTCAGGAATAGGTTCACATTTAAGGTTTTGTTTTCCCACTGGAAATTCCGTCCTTATCGGTCATGATCGGTCATCGAGTCTACTGTCCTAGAGATAACATGGATATTTAAAAATTTCATATGAACTGCCGCTTATACTCTTGATATTTTAAAGGTTCCAGTAAAATTTTAATTTTTAATTTTTTAGTTTTCATAGAAGCCTTTTATATTATTACAGAAACAAGTCAGTATTGTTTTGTGGAAAACGTTGTCAACAAGGAAATCCAGTTGTTTTAATCGAAAACCAAAATTTAATTAATTAATTAAAGTTTTATTGTTACTGCGACAGTATAAATTCTTCATTTTCATCAACATTTTTATCTCAAGTTTAAGATCAGCGTGACTGAAATAATTGCCTATTTTTTTTCTAAAATAACATTTTAAATATTTTTACAATTCAATCAATATGTTGAGGCTAGGTTGATGGCTTGTCTTGGTTCCAAATAGGACATTACATCATTAAATCATATTTACATTTTCCTGATGACATTTTAACCTTCTTCAGACTTCAACAAACTTTACCGTTGTTTCAGACTCCATTGCAGTCTGGAGGTAAAGCATCAACATAACAATTCCTCTTCCCTTTTCTCTTTGTGTTTGAATATAAAAATCCTAATTTACTGTTTCTATGAAAACTGTAAAATCTGTATTATTACTACCAACAGAACAAAAACGAATATTAAGGGGATGTGGATATTTTCCCATCATTTTGGAGCACGATGAATAAAAAAGTCATAAAATAAACCCACACACAAGGAATTTTTTGAAGAGTCGCGTTATCGATTAAATAAGTAGTTGTTACACATAGCAATATTTCCATTTTTGTCGAAAATATAATTTAATTACAGCGTCATACTGAAGCAAGTTTTTCTTATAGATGTTTGCTAAAGTTTTCGAAAGATTCGTCAGAGTTATTGGTATATGCAGCTAGTTGTGATTAAGGTTTAAAATATTATTATACTGTGCCTGTTTTGGATAGTTATTTTTAATAATTGTCATGTTTTTTTTATTTGGTAATAAATTAAAAATAGCGAAGAACGTAATGATGCACTATGAACACTAAAAAAATAAATAACGAAATGAAATTAACCTTTAGATTAAACAAAATTAACTCTGCTTTTAATTAAGGTAATATGTTCAAATGAGCTAAAAATAAAAACTAACGGACTGAGTACGAAATGTAATTATGTACAAGAAAATTACCTGCCATGTATTACTTTGAATAATCCTTCGGTTATAGTTATATTTGTTTATGCACAAGGATCTGAGTCTAATCAATATACAAAGTTTTGTGAGTCAGCCACACACATTGCTGCTCTCGTTTACCGCTTAAAACTTGCAACACATACCTCGCATCAAAATTGCGAAAATTGGTAATTTTGTTAGTGCACATTCGCATAGTTCTTCGAATTAATTTTTTTTTAATTTTATTCTCAACCTAGCTTTTACGTTTTGTTAATATATTTTATGTTTATGTTTAAAAATTTAAATATATTCTTATTGCTAGCAAACCAACCCAACCCGGCCCAACCTCATTACGTTTGTATTTTCTGGGTAAATTAGGTGATCCTCAACTTGCTGAATTATATTCAGCTGATACTATGCCATGTTCAAAAATTACTTCGATTCCGCGAATCGTCATCGAATAATTCCATGCCTAGTCCAATAGAACTGAACGTATATTATAATTTTTAATAAATAATTAAGTATTGAAATATTGAACAAATAAAAGTAATAGTAGAGATGTGATGTAAATTATTTGACGCCCTGCATTTTTGGAACGTCGATGTACGACAAATTAATTGAGTTAGATTTGTTAGAGGTTATCTCTCTAGATGAGTAGTTATCCCAACACAACGATAGATTTTATCCAACGAAGGACAAGTAGCAGGACTCGTTCAACTAATGCTATGATTCTTCCAAATTCCCAAATTTAACACATACCTGAAATTATATGACATCGAGTTGTATGAACTCCAAAAAAACAAAGATCAAATAATAAAAAAAAAACAACCAAATATTTCCTTTGGTCAAGTGGTGCACGTTAAATTATTTATTTATTTTATTTTATTCATTAAAAAACCTTGGCTTCCACTTGCAAACAGAACATGTAGATGTATATTTTCTATTAAATCAGAAATATATATCTTCCTACATTTCTGGCCCACCTAAAACTCTATTTTTCTGGGTGATCGTCCAGTGCAATAAATTACAAGCCTTAGTACTATTTTGAATTTTCTTTTAAATCCATTATTGTTTTTATGGTATTTGTATAATTAAATTGGTTCGACAATGGTAGGATATTTATTTTTAATTAATGCAAAACGTAATTTTACGTGGACAACTTTACCAGTTCTAAAGTTAGTTATATACAACGATTGATGTATTTATATCTGATCAAAGTTCACTGCTTAATTTTTAGATTTCAGTCGTGTTTGCTACTACGCTATGCTAGAAGGTGTTTTCACAATTACAAATGCAAATAAAATCGCTTTACGAAGGTGTGAGTTATATGATCTTTTGCTTTGTGCATTAGGTAAAACTACTACGCCAAGCAACGTAATTATATATAAAGTTGTAATTATGTAGGCAACACCTAGAATATCACATGTTGTGACCTGGAGTGACACTTCTTCTTTAAATAAAATATGATTAATAAAACATAACCCGTTTTGTTCAAACAGGAAAACTTTTGTTAGTATATTTTTTTAATTAGAACTCAGTCATACGTAAACAAGATAAAGAACTATGTAAAGTATTTTTATGATTTAAAACATTTTTAAAGATATAATTATATTATTTATATACTATTAGGTGTTAACACAGAGTTTGCACAGTTTTGCAGCTGCGAGCTCTAACAGAACGAAATAGTTGCCATCACTTGAAATTTAGTTTCAACAAAGCGCCCTTGCGAAGTAGTTACAAGTCTGGACAGTACCGACTTAGTTGATCGATAAAGATTACTGCAATTACCTAGCAGCAAGAGTGTGATGGTATTGACGTTTACACACAAACTCTTCGTCAGTAATGCTTGCATGACTTGGCGCAACTGCATTAGATGTATGCGTGGTGGTCTCTGAAAAGCTGTGAGAAGAGAAGTGAAACAGCTGTCATCACCTAAATACATTCACTGATTTTTTTCTTGCAAATTATGACAAAGAAATATGATGCATAAAATTCTTACGCCGAAAAGTTAATTAAGCACATGGTGCAGCAAACAGAATTCTTAATTCTTCTTATAATATCCAATCAAAATTTCACAAAAAATTAAATTAAATAAGAGTCTGCATAGCCATTTTGACCAGATTTTACACAAAATAAGTTTCACAACAGGCGAATTGTTATTTCAGAACAATGTATTTTCCCCAAACGCGCACGTTCATTTCGCGACGCCCAAAACGACGTGTAAATTTTTTACGGCGTCGAAATTTGTGCCGCATAAATTCGTCAATTTCGCATGCCTATCGCGTACGCATGATTTATACGCGACGTTCTCTCCGCGGCTAAGTTATGTCCGGATTTTCGAGTCTCGAGATTCAAAAACCGTATAATTGGAGGAGCTGCATACAGGAGAAAGGTTTTCATTTCGTTCCCGGTAAGAAGTAACGATTGAGATTTATGTAGCGCAAATCGGTAAGTGCCTCTTGGTCCGAGCGAGGGTCATTGTCGTTGTTCTTTTAATACGCTCAATGGCAGCTCTTTGGAGTTTTTTTTTTTTTTTTTGGTTTTATATCGATGAAATTGGCCAAGGACTCTTACAAATTTAATGTGATCAGTTCCGCTTTTAACAGCGTTTTTGTGTTGTTCAGCTGAGTCTGCAAATTCAATGTATAGGTAAATAAGGTGTGCAGTTTGAAAATGCAATTGCATTGCATTGCATTGCATAGTTAAAAAATAATAACTAAATATATACTACATAATATAATGCATGAGGTTTGCACATCGATACTAATAAACTGGTACTTGATGATAGTAAACTTGGGTTAAGGACGAAGGCAGGTTATGTTTCGTAATTATTAGTCTTACCACTATGAACGATACTAGGAAGATTTTCACTACTCATAATTTTGTGAATAATAAAAAAAAATATGTGCATTGGCTTTGTGTTAAATATTTGCAATTTACATCTAAAATATTTAAAAGTTAATGAGGACAAGAAATTTTAAAATATAAATATTCACCCTACAATATTTGCGTAAGTTTAGTACATTTTTGAAAATTATAAATTCTTATTCTTACTGAAAATATATCATGCCAAAAATGACAAAAAATATATTCAGTGACATATAAACTGCACCACCTAGAAGGGGTGGGAATTTTTGGACCAAATTTGGCAGGAATAGTGGACTAGTCCAGGGAAATAGTTGATTAAAATTTGAAACCCAATCATCAAGTAGTCATGGGATTTTTGAGGTTTGTGTCATTTTTTAGAGGTGGTGATAGACAAGCAATTATCGAGTCATTTTTTGAATTTGTTCCCCTTTTTCGGATCCTGTTCTTTAGTTTAAAGTGTTTCAAGTGTTTAACGATGCCTAGAGGAAGGAGACCTCAAGTTTACCAGCAGTTGAGTGACTTTGACCGAGGCCCGATTGTTGGTTTACGAGAAGCAGGTTTTTCGTTTAGAGAAATCGGCAACCGTTTGGGACGGCACCACTCAACAATAATGCGTGTTTATCAAGCGTGGTCTGAACATGGGGTTGAACGTCGGAGAAGAGGCACTAGGGATCAAAGACGAACCAATGAACGTCAAGATCGCCGCTTAAGACTAATGGCCTTGAGAGACCGATTCTCTACAACTAGATCAATAGCTGATTAATGGTTAGGTGAACAAGGTCGTCCGATAGGCTTGCCAACAGTTTATCGTCGAATAAGAACCTTTGGCTTGCTGTCTTACCGCCCACATCTTGTGCTACCCCTCACTGCTCAGCATCGCCAGGAACGTTTGGCCTGGTGCACGGAAAGACTTCAATGGAACTTGGAGTGGCATCGAGTTGTCTTTAGTGACAAATCACGATTTTGTTTAGGAATGCATGATGGTCGGATGACTGTTAGACGAAGACGTGGAGAAAGGCGCAATCCTGATTTTTCGATTGCGAGGCATGTTCACCGAACTGTGGGGTGCTATTGCTTACGGCAGTAGGTCACCCTTGCTCTTCATTCGGGGCAGTATGACCGCCCGACGCTACATTGACGAAGTGGTAGAACCACATGTTCTTGCAAATCTTCGAGGGCTGAAGATCCACTTTTCCAGTAAGATAATGCACGACCTCACATAGCAAGGGTTTCTCTTGACTTCTTTGAAGAGGCCAATGTTAATCTTTTGCCTTGGCCGCCAAGATCTCCCGATTTGTCGCCCATTGAGCACGTGTGGAACATGATGGGTAGAAGATTGAGGAATCTACCGAACCCACCGTTGACAATAGAAGCTCTACGGCATGAAGTACAGGCTGCTTGGGATGCCATACCCCAAGAAGACATTGATCACCTGCTGGAATCAATTCCAAGTCGGGTCAATGAGTGTATCAGAAATAGGGGCGGACCAACACATTATTAAAGAAAAATAAAAAAAGATGAAGTGTTTTCTTTATCAAGTTTTAATCAATTTTTACCTTAGTCTAGTCCAATGTTTCTGCCAAATTTGGTCCAAATATTCCCACCCCTTCTAGGTGGTGCAGTTTATATGTCACTGATTATATATAATACTCGAAACAAAAAACATCAAATTTTTTTACGTTTCGAATATTAAAGTCACGGACGAAATGATGTAGTTGTTTAAATAAAACGATCACATGTCAAAACTAATTAGCGTTGTTGTTCCAGCTCAATTTTAATCGTAAATGTAAATGACTAGACTCACGACATAATCATATATAATAAACAACTTCGTAGTAAATATTCTTATTTTTCGTTGAACTTTAACGCCGATTCCAGTTGTCCACTTCATGAAAAGTTAAATTATTTGATTCACATTATGTTATTATATATTTACAAATAACTTATACAAATTCGGAATAACAGAGTATCGGGAAACTAATAAATATATAGTATTAAAGCTGTTCCCGAACAAACTTTGTTTCCAGAACTTTTTACTCCTTCGAACTTTTTTAATATCTTTGCAATACTTTTTTCGCATATACATATATATATATAAATTATGACTATTATTAAAATCTTAATGCGTGCAAAGTGCGTGCATAAATGTGGGTCAAAATGTTTCGTAATTAATTATAATTAACGTTACACACAAGTTTAATTAACAAAATTATTTATTATAAGTTGTTACAATGTTAGCAATTATTATTCTCATATGCAAATTAAACCAATCATATAATTTGTTAGATTATTTACGCACATTAACACGCACTTCTACATGCATTTATATGCGAATTTAAAAATTGCAAATTATACTAAAAAATAGCCAAAGTCAATTCGATTATGCAGATTGAATCAAGTGCCAGCTGTTGCTGTATTTGAAAAGACCAGCCGCAATACTAGACACATCGGGAAAATTCATCGTGGAAAGTTCATCGTGGGAAAATTCACTGCGATTTCAAATTTATCGTCTGGAAAATTCATCGTTGGAAAATTCATCGTGGAAAGGTAAAACAGTTAATTTTGACAGTTGGCCAGTTGATTTTGACTCGTGAAAGACGGTTAATTTTGATTGGTACTGTATGAGTAGGTTTGAACAAATAGTTATTAAGGGTCAGCTTTACTCAGTTTTAAACCAGCCTTTGTTGTCATGATATTAAAACTTTTGTTTGGTGGAAAAAGAAAGCAAAAATTAGTTGACTCAGGGCATTTGGCAGCTTCAGGAGACAACGTTTTAGAAGTGCGATCAATATCAATGTCTTAGCTGTAGAGCTCGTTTGCTTTCTCACAATGATAAACTTATTAAACGACTTGGGGAACATAATCCCTCTGGAAACGCTACTAGAGTTAAGGCTGTGAAGGTCATTGATGAGGAAGAAGCCCAAGTTACTCGAAATGGTCCTTATCGAATTCTTGTTGATAAATATATCGGTCTAATATAAGCAGTTGCTGTATTGAAAAAGACCATCTGAAATACCAGGCACATTGCTGATCGACTACCACTGCATCTCAACTTAGATTAGGTTGGATTGGATTGTGCTGGGTTGGGTTGGGATGGGTTGGTTGCTAAGATTAATTTTCCAACGGTGGATTTTCCAGGCGACGAATTTTTCCACAATGATTTTTTTTGTAAATCAGTGGTAAGCTCACAAACTCTATCCTATTTCTGAGTTATCCAGGTTGTCGTAAGTGCATGTCCTGGCTTGTCACATTAGTTGTTCATTGGTAAAAGCTCACCAAAACTCAACTTTATTTATTTTTTATTGGCATAATTTTATCGAAACTGTTAAAAATATCGAAATGTAACACTTGAAAAATTTAGTTGTGACGGAAAAAATGTTTCTAACATAAATTTTGCGTAATATTAACAGCTACAAGTTACCATCTTCATAATTTCCATTAATCCCGTTCTGCAAGAAATTACTATACCATATTTCTATACAAACTACCATAAATAGATATTCAAATCATAAAGTTGCAATTACATTTCATTTTGTTTAGTAGTGTTACGGTAAACTTCTGATGTTCCAAACTCTGAACGCTGAATTTTCATGCAAACATATCAAACGTAAATACGAATGTGAAACATAAATACAAATTAGCAGCCACTGAAACGATCATACGTTATTTGCTTCGCGTATACGTCATGTTTGTTTATTTCCCGGCGATGACGATACTTCAAAGAAGTTATTTCAACGCAGTAATACTTTATCAGGTGCCCCATTTAACAGCTGCAACACCTTTTGGCGTAAAGAACCATATGCTGCAGCAATGCGGAGAAAAACGCGCATTGAGTGGTGTTTTAATGCGACGATGAATTTTTTTTGACACGCAGCTGCGATATAATTACCAGTTATTGTTCAATATTTTCGAAATTAATTGCTACAAAATCTGACATTATTATACAGCTGTCTGAATCCGCGAGAAATAAATTCCTTATTAGATTAGGATCAAAAATTGTAGTTTTGAATTAAATTTGTGACACAAATGACACAATGTCAAGTGTGATGGCTGAAAATGTTGAGTTAAAAACAAAATTATGTAATAGTGACGATATAAACTAGTAGCTTGGAAGAATATTGCAGGAAATTAATTGGACACTAGTCCGACGCTGAAAAACTGAATGTGGACACAAAAATTAAGAATCATGTAGGGGAAGTTTCGGCGAACAAATCAATACCACGTACATGAGGGTGGAACAAAAATGTATGAATAATGATGATTTGGTGGTTACTGAAAGGACATCGTAATTTGGGCGGATTTTATTCGATAAAAATACCTATATGGAGTTGATCGATTGGGGTAAAAGTGGTACATTGATTTGATTTCGAGTTAAAAATAGAATTCGAAATCAAGATGTAAAACGCAGGGCCAGAAAGTATAAGTGCATATTTTTAAAATTAATGTCAGCATAAAATTATTTCATATTCAATACAGATACTTTGTGTAACATTCATTATTGTATTCAATATCATACATATAAAGAAACAGAAGCCCATATGGCACCGATGGTCAGTTAAAGTTTTTATTGATGATCTTAACCCCCATTTCAAGGTTATATAAAAATGTTGTGATATGAGATGTTGTGCTAAAACTTTTGGCAAACTTTTCAACAGACCTTCTTAGTTTATCGATCAATTGATATAACTTATACGAATGCATGTAAGAAATAAGTGATTTGTAAATTTGACTCATTCCTATATTACAGGAGGAAACAGGTCTAGTAATATCTTCAATTGTTTAACGTTGTATACGTACAACATTACTTACATTATACAAATAGCCGCGCGACTGCTCCGGATTATGCATAATACACGCCATGCCGGTATTGTGCATAGACACATCGTTCCAGAAATATTGTCCAAATAACGCCCCAGTTTCTCGGAATTAATCCGCGCGGCTTATCGGGCGCAACAATACACTGGATCCTGCGACGGAAATAAATCAAACGCATATTTCTAAAATGACTAAAATGTACCGCCTTGAAATTACCGAATGTCGACATTTTTCTTTTTTCGTCCGAAATACGAAATGACGCGTATCGAGATTTATTTTGTTCCGCTCCGTTCGCGCAGAGAAACAAATATTTTCATTTCCATCCATATCGCGCGCATTGATAAAAATTGTTTTCGTTTCGAATAAAATAAAATATGGGCTGCATTACTGCCGCGCACATAAATATTAATACCGGAACATATCTATTTCGAACGTGACATTTAAAACAATATTTATATCCTTGATGCATTGAGTGCGCGGAGCGTAAAAAATATATACAGGTGTTTCGGTGTTGCCATCTTCTAAATAGAATTGTAACGAATTCGTATAGATTTTTGTGCGTTATCCATGTTTGGAACTTAATCAAAAAAAATCAAGCAATACGATACCCGGTACGTGACCAACAAGGCTGGTTTTGGGCGACGCAAATGTCTAGATTGAGATAACCAGAGACGTATTTATTTCGAAATTCGCAAAGAAGTCGACCAGCAATATAGTGGAGCTATACACAAAAAGGAGATATAAATATATATAACTGAGGAGCAATAAAAAAAGTTTAGCTTTGTTCGTTTGATTTGATTTATAAACTTGATTTGCAATATGTATAAGAATCCATTACATCACTAAATTAATATATTATCCCTTCCAAAAAAGTTGTGGATTAATAATATCCAACCAACTGCCGAGTCTGGCCCGATTTACGCGTTGTTATCTTTTACTAATTCTACGACCTAATCGCCTTTTACGTCATTTTGTTATTTTAATTCCCGACCCTTGAAGCAACGCCTCGTTTACATACTGCATGACGAGACAAATTAATCGTCGCCATATGTATCTGTCGATAGGAAATGTGAGCTACATTAGAAATGGGAACAATTACATGTCTACCGTTAACATTTATTTAGATATAGTCGCAGCGTACAATCGTTTGATTGATTCGGCTGCGGCGCTCAAACGTCAACAATCAACGTGGCACTATTTGGCTTTTCCCTATTAGACGTATTATCGGGAAATGTAGCTTTAATCTAGTAATAGTTTGGTCTGCAATGTTTCTGGACTGGAATTACGTGAATTCTTGCAAGTTGTCGCTACTCAAAAAGAGAAATTGATGAAATCGCTAAGGTTGGGTAGTAAAGTTTTATCAACAATAATAAAATGGTATTAGTGGAGCCTTTCGCACCATGTCTGGTGATGGAAGTTAGTACATTTATAACTTGATTTACCCGATTATCTGCATTAACGGTAACATTAACTTGGTATATAGTAGTAAAAAATAATATATTGAGTAAAAACTAGTCAGTATTCCCTGTTTGCACAATCGGCACAATTATTAAATATAAAAAAAAATCCAGTAGAAACCGAACGGGCGCTAATTCAATGTCGCAATTGCATTAAATAAATGTCGATGATTGAAATCAAATCGGTCCAATCAAAAAATTCATTGAGTTAACAGAGATATTAATCAAAGAATGTATAATAAATAGACCAATACGTCATTTTTATTCGCTTTCTTAGTCTTATTTCCGCTGCATAAAAATAACCTTGAAACATACCTGAACAATGACATAAGGCCCTGTATGAAATTTTGAAAGTTTATCGGTTTGTTGACTCGTGCAAAAAGGGAACCAAAATCGTTACGTCACCGCGTGACCCACAGGACTGTCAACCTGTCAAGTTTTCTTTCATGCCAGTGTCAAAGTCGAAAATGTTCTTGGTCAATGCTCCGTACTTAAGCCTTATCTGCTCCGTCGTGGCGTTCAATAAAAATAGAATCAACGATTGCTACTGCGCCCCAAACTTCAATTGCGTGAGAAAAGGCGTTAAAAACGTCGCTTGTGAGTACAAAATAATTATTTTAGTTAGTCCAGCGATTTTGGGTGACACCAGAATGATTAAAGTTCGCGCCTGCGCAATCGATTAGTTAATTATTTTTAGGCATGTTTGTCGATGTTATAAACTCAAGAGGTTTACGTGGAGGGACGCCGAGAAGGAATTCGTGGTCGATTAGCACAAGTTTAGAAATAAATTGGCGTCTGGAGAGGAAACCCGCGGAGGGAATGGTCAGGCGGTTAATATGAAAGCAATTGTAAATTATAGTCGACTAGAAAATCTTCTAATGAGGAGATTGAGTTCTTTAAGAAACTGTAGCTGTTTTAGGTTAGGACTCAATTGCAAGGTGTTTTCGCCTGGTTAACTACTTTCTCCATTTTTCCTGTGTGCCATTTGGTTCTTCCTCTGTTCCATGTTCAACTTCATCGAAGACACGAAGTCTTACCTTGAGGCCACTGTAATAATTCTAATAATTCTTCTGCCTTCTTCTCTCTTGACTATCGATGCTCCTTCCAACCAATTTCCATGGATTTAATAATTAACTCCAGGATCGTAGACTTGACCTTTGATTGGACTTTGACTTAACTGCTATTTAGATGAGTCTGAATTTTTCCAAATGTCCATCGTAGTTTCTGACGTATTGCACACCGCACACATTCTGTCGTGGTCACTTTACTTTACCTCCACTTAAATTGATGAAGAGCCACACAAGCTTAATATAATTGGTCCTCGTGACATGTTCATGGAGCATTTCCTCATGATTCTTGGCATTTTTTCTCAATTTCTTCTCCTGGATTTCTCGATAAAGATACCAAGGAGCATTCACTAGGTTCCTTAGTACTCGGTTCTGGAACACTTGGAGGCAATCACAGCTGCTTTCTTTGGTACAGACACACGGTTCATACTGGTTTCAGGACTTGATGGTTGACTAGTACTTGGAAGTTCCTTCTCAGCCATGTCTTCTTATTTAACTTTAACTTGTTCCGCCATCCGTTTTAGCTTGACATCTAAGTTAAGGCCCAAAGGTTGTGCTGTGCTATCGCATGATTTATTTTGCTGAATGCAAAGTTGTCGTGGACAGATTTACTTTCATTTGTCTTTATGCCCCATTGTCTGCCCCACGGATCCTTGATTGTTTTTTGCTCATTGGAGATTGGTAGTTATTGATACTGCTAATACTTCAGTATCTTCAGAAAATTTTGTTAAGTTGTCTGTAACTGAAATGTCGTATATGTGTGGTAGATAAGCTGGCAAACTGTTGAAGTCTATTTCAACAATCACGGCAACACCCACATCTTTGTGGAACAATGGCCATGAATATATTATATAATATATTCATGGATATATTATAGGTAAAGTAGTGGTCCCAACACGTTGCCTTGCGGCACTCTAATCGTTTCAGTTCTGAATATTAAGACGAAGGGGTGATGTTTGGGTTACATCCAGAAGAATGGTTGGACACATTTTCTTTTCCTTCGTGCATTTTTCTATGGCACTTGGATGTACTTGATCGACTGTTTATTACAGAACCAGTTGTTGTTCTTCAATTATCTCCTGCAGCCTTCTCAAAAACAATTGTTCGAATAACTTATACAGTGCGGCCTATGTGACTTCGTTTATTGGTTAACCAGGTTTTTGTCCCGTTATCACTTGTGCTGTTTTCCATAATATTGGGAAAAAACAATTTTTTCCCCTGATATTAGAGCAGATCCTCGAGCTTTGTTTTCTTTAATTTCTTCAAATTCTTCTTTGAGTAACTGTAAGTCTATTTCTAGTATTATTTGTAGTTGATTAGTTCTTGTAGTTCCTCTGGTTGGGTTGAGTTGGGTTGGGTTGGTGTTATCTTTCATATTTTCTAGTTGTGCGGAAAAAACGCAGGTTTGCTTGGTGTCTCTAGCCCAAGTACAATTTACTTCTCATTTGGGATTTAGGATTTGTTTCATGTTTGTGGTTTTCCAAAGTGATCTGTGTTTTGGTCATCAGTTAGTTCACTTAGGTGGATTTTCTTTTTCCTTACACCAGTCAATCAATTCGCCTTATGATTTCTGGTGTCTGGTGTGTTATCGCTTTAATTGATTTCACTTAGTTCAATTTGGAAGCCTTCCAAGTCAGTCCTTGTTTCTTAGTGTTGGGTTTGATTGTTTGGTTACTAATCCCCCACCCCTCATTCGTACGATAAACGACAAATAAAAATTCTTTTATACAGACACAGATTTTTCATGGACATGGGAAATAATGGAGAGCGGTCCTCATAATTGTAACAATCGATTCCTTCAGAATCCTTCAAAGGTTATGTTAGCAAGCCGATGATTGTTGGAAGTGACGAGCGCCACTCGAAGTAGTTGCACGGTCATAATTAACTTAGCTGCATCCTTTAGAGTTTCATCTCGTTACTGAAACAATGTTCTAGTTAAAAATGAACCTGTAGAAGAAAACGTTTCTCACAACACCGGGCAACTTGAGCTAGTTACGAGCAAACTTTCTGCATAAAAATGTCGACCGCCTTTTAACAAATTATCTAAGCGTTTCATCGGAAACTCATTAACGCAAACAAAATGCAAAAAAAACGCTTCATTTGAATTAAATTTCCATCTATTGTGCACATAATAAATGAGCAATAACGTTCAACTTGAATTACAATAAATCACCGCGTCGTACACGTGCATATTCAAATAGGTCGCGCGTAATCCCGCTATGAATTTTTCCCTTTTGTCTGGCGTTTCAGGGCGCCGGGTTTCTTTCGAGTTTGTCGTTAATGTAATTAATTATCTCGTCATTTAGCGCGCGAACGCATCATTCGTTACTTGTTTTGCAATGAAAGCTACTGCAGTGTGAGTCTTGTTAGGCAAGATTTTTTTTTTCTGGATCGCGACAACGTGTGTCGCGCGCGGCGCTGAATTAAATCGTGAGTGGCACAATGAGGGATGCGATCACCACTCATCCCATCCCATATTGATTGCCGGATAATTATTTTTGTTTTTAATTAAAAATTTGACGTTTGCAATTATACGAATAGGATACTCGACGTTGCATATTTTGCGCTTGAATTTTTGTTGTTAGGGATTATGTACGAGTGATTTGTTTATGGCTGATTTTTTTGGTACATCACTGGACACTTTAGTACATCGGTGGGGATTTATTATACGTTTCTGTTGACTCAAACGTAGTTTATATCCCTAACATGTGAAGCAGTTTTTGGTAAATTGAAGAAAAAATTATTTTTCAGGAAATGATGTTTTAATATTTGTATATATAAGGCAATTTCTATATAATGTTTCAATGTTTAATCAATGGACAATGGACATAAAATCATCTGCAACATTATTTTGGTTGCAAACAACAACCTAGGTTTCTTTTCTTACCATTGTATTTAATATATCGTAATGTGTATTACTAAAAATACGTTCAGCAATAGTTTCAGAGAGTTTCGAGAAGTTTGATATTGTACGAGGCCTGTTCAACAAATACGTAGATTGTTTGAATTGCGCGGGCACAGTTGGTTTCAGGAAAATCCTCTTTGTGTAGCCATCTTGGTACAGATCAGCAGATCAGGTAGTTTGTTAATTGCAAATAGCATTACTGGTTGATTAGCTATGCAGTTTTTTGTGAAGTGTGTTTTTTTTTTCATTTTTAATGAGTGACTTGAACGAGCAAAGAGTTGCTGTGAAATTTTGTGTTAAACTCGGTAAATCAGGAAGAAAAACTGTTGACAGGCTTAAGACGGCTTACGGCGAGGTTGCTATGAACCGTGCGAACGTTAGTCGATTGAAGATTATGGGCGTCCTGGACGTCGTTCCACGTCAACTGACGACTCACACGTCGACATCAACATCTTGGTTCGGGAAAATCGACGTGTGACAATCTTAGAGCTTGCTGAAGAGTGTGGGATATCAGTAGGAACATGTTACGAGATTTTGATCGAAACGGCGTTGGTGCGAAATTTGTTCCACGCCTGATCACACACGAGCAAAAAGCCCATCGCGTCCACGTTTGTCAGGAATTTTTTGAACATTCAGAAGAAGATGAAAACTTCTTGTCGAGGATCATAACTGGTGATGAATCTTGGGTGTACGGTTATGACATCGAAATAAAGGTTCAATCGTACCAGTGTGTGGGTGAAACATTTCCCAGACCAAAAAAATCCCGTCAAGTTCGTTTAAATATGAAGGTGATGTTGACAGTTTTCTTTGATGTCCAGGACGTAGTTGAATACAAATACTTCCTATAAGGCTCAAAAGTAAACCAGACTTACTACATTGAAGTTCTCAAACGTGTGTGGGACGCATCCCGCGGAAAAAGCCAGAAATGTGGAAGAGTCGACTGGTTTTTTCATCACGACAACGCTACAGCCCATTCATCGACCCTACTCACCTGAACTCGCTCCTGCTTACTTCTTCTTGTTCCCGAAACTTAAAAGACCTTTGAAAGCAAGACGATTTGAGGCAATTCCGGACATTCAGGCAAATTCGACGAAGGATCTGAAGGGCATAAAAAAGAACGGTGTTTCCAACAGTGGAAACGCCGTTGGGATAAGTGTGCGTGTCGGGGAGGTGAGTAGTTTGAAGGGAACCCAGACAAGTAACTTCTAAATAAAGTATATTTTGTTTTATGATGTGTGTCTTCGTATTTTTGAACAAGCCTTGTATGTAATTAATTTTTCCAACTCAGTTGTAAAAAGACAACTTTTGATGTAACTTTAGTTGCGAAAAGTAGATATTTTCAGTGTACGAATAATAAAATTACTAATCATTATAATTGCAAGGAAATCTGTTATTTGCACTTGTATCTGAATTGGAAAACATTTGAATATGCACGATTCATAAAAACGCGAGTGTGTTTATTTAAGTTTCCAACGGTCCAAGCGTTACCTTTGATATAATTGCGCGTGTTTGCTAATTCAATTATTTACAAACTCGTTACGTCAAAAATAAACCTTCGTCCGTGATTAAAATTTTTTGGCATCGTATTCGTCGTCACTTTTAATCTCGCACTATTCCAGATAATTATTTTTTTCTTCGTCTATTTCGGTCTAATTTAATCAACTCCGTATAACAGTTCCAATTACGCTCCAATTAAGCACCTAGTTAGAATTTTAATTTAAAAACGTTTAGCGACGTAAAAATTGTCTCCTGCATTTTAAGAATTGTAATCAAGATATTCGACGGGAGGAAAAGGGGGGCGAAAAAGGCGCGACGGGAAGCTGGTATAGGCATCGATCGCTCGCGAATTAACCGTAGTTTAAACATCGTTCCGTGATTTACAATTCAATCGGCGAAATTGAAAAGCAATTTTTATATTGGAAGGAAGAATCATCCCCCGCATATCAGCACAATTTCGGATCGATTCACCGAATTTTATACAAGTCAATAAACATCAAATTTATGTAAATTGGACGGCGAACTAGCTACCTTCGTTGGTGTGTTAGTGGAAGAACGGAACGAATGTACGGCGATGGTTTTATATTAATGTTTTGCATATCTCCGCGGCTTGAAATGAAAATCGACGAAAGCGATCGGTGGAGAAATGCGGGGACGTTCGCGAACATAATAAACTGGGAATGGTGACACACAATTTTAATTCTTCGTGTTTCATTGGTTGTTGCGTGAGAATTGATTTTTCCCGGTGCTACCGGTCTCAATTAGCGTTTATTATTTCATTTATTTGTAATTATGTATCGACGAGCGGACGCTTCCCCTGCTGATGATAAAATGTTAAATATTTAAATTGGATATTTCCATATGCTTTGGCGTTGCGAATTTTCAAGAGACAAAGTTGATTAGCTTTCATAGTAAATTCTTAATTATCTGACCACTTTGTACAACGGACACAATTTATACTAGCATAGAATTTCATGAATTAAAAAATTTCCATTTAGCAAGACATGTTGGTGCGACTCGCCTCAAATCAAATCTAGGAGGACCGTGACTGTTGAATTATAATTGTCGAGTGAAGTGATATTCTGGAACAGTAGTAATAAGTAGAGTGCCTGATTTTTCTGGCTATTTGTTTCATTCTTAATCTGCATTCATTTATTTGCTATATTCCATGTATAAACTGTTTTGTGTACAACTACAAATTCGTTGAATTTATCCTTTAGATGATTTAGCTAAGTATTTTTTTCTACAAAGCGAAATTCTTATCACCCTCTGGCTACGCGTTAAAAACACTCGATTGTTATCGTAGACATGCCTGGTATAATTAAGGCTACGGCGATAAATTCGTAAACTGTTTTAACATAATTAGCAATTCTTTAAAAGCTTCGTTTCGCATTCAAAACGTTGAAATAACGCGACGATCTTAGATAACGTGTAAGTGTATTGGATGTAATTTTCCGCCATCGCTCCGATCAAAATTTCGATAATAACAACCGAACACTAAAAACAATCGAAACCACCTCGCGATTAATTCCCCTTCCGCGTGGGTTACGTAATTGGCGCAATTAGAACTACGGCTAAAAATTACGGACATAATTCATATCGCGTTAGATTTGCAGGAGGGGAAAAGGCAAAACTATAAAATATAAGGGTGTTATTTGTACTTTACGGCGAGACGTTTAGAGAACCGCAAATGCGATACTCCATCCCGGGCTATCCGGGTTATAAGATCATAACTCTTCTTACTTTACTGCCGACGAACTGTACTTTAAACATTGGTAGCAATTTATTATGGTCGCTCACGAGCTCGCGAAAAAATTCCGGGGACAACAGAATTAACTTTACGGCAGTTCGACGGATAAAATCCGACGCCCCCGATCCATCCGTCATAAAAGTGCACCGTTTAACACGCTGTAAAATTAAGCGAAAATAAAGTTTACAGTCTCGAAAATATTCGGGCGCGCGGTATGAATTTAATTTAAGGGCTGGATTCGACGAGTTTAACTCCGTCGGTGTAAAACAAGTTAGGGCCTTAAATTAAATTGGCACGTTTATGCGACAGTAAACAACCTTTAGTGACCGTATTTTTATATGAAGCTGTGGGCGCATTGAATTTGGTAAAAAGATTGTTTAAATGGATTAGGTAATAAATGTGATAACAAATTCAACATTTTTAATATCATTTGTGATTAACCTTTTCGTATTGTCGATTTTACGATAGATTTAATTCATTTGGTATTTTAAATATTACCTTTCTGATAATATTATACCCAGTATTAGTCAAAGAACGGTGCCGGATCGGACACTTGCAATTGGCTCAATCTAATAATAGGCATTTACGATAATTATAGCGGAGGATAGTTAGCGGTAGAGACCGATAACCGGCTGTTTTATGTCAATACATCTCTACCTACCTCCAATTTGGAGAACACGGTACATTAACTGACATGTAGTTGCGGTTAGGTTACTCGTGATTGTGTGTGTTGAACCGACGATCTTTGAACGTTCACATTCTGCAGTCAGTGATATCCCATTGTGTCAAAAGTAACTATTTGATATGTTTGCAATGCATAAACTGCCTAACACTGAGACGACGTTTGAAGTTTCGTTGTGTATATCCGCAATTGATATATTCATGCAGCAGATATATGAAATATGTACAGTCACAGGGAAAATAATAAAAAGGCTGAACCGAACAAAATTCTCAATTACGTTACGTACATACAATAAATGACATAAGCAGCAATAAAAATGGATTTTTTTTAAACCATTCCAACAGAATCGGCTTCTTTGTCGACGTGCGCGTAAATTACATACTTGCTGGTTATAATATTGAAGACGTTGATAAGTTTAACGCAACAAGGTAACTATGATGCATTGAAGCAGTCTAGTTTAAAGATTTTGAATGCGATATGAGTTTCTAGCCTAGTTACTCGACGCAACTTCCTTCATCACGCTGCCACTTTCATTGCTGGATTGTTTTTGAAGTAATTCCGCATTATGTTACACCCTGTAAGTGTGTTGTGCTACTTTTGGTTAGATCGAATTGCTAATTATATATTATCACGTTATTTTCATCGTATTATACCTTCAGCCTTATTATCGATCTTCGGTAACAATACTCGTCCATATCAGTTACATATTTCGATCAATTCATTCGATTCGCAGTTGCCTTCTATCTAATTCGAGTGGCATTTTCTGTTATTCCTTTGGGTTTGTGACATAAAATTTACTATTTTATGCTGGAGTTATCGTCGACGTTTGACACTTTTATTGGAATTAAATGTTTATCGCTCGAATATCGCGGTCTGTATTTTCCTTGTTCGTTTCGTAATTCGTGAAGAGCGTGCGGTCCTATGCGTGGGCTATTTTTGGCCACTGTTGCAGATAAGTTGTTTATTCAGTTTCGTTTTCCTAAAAGCGTGCGGAACGTTTTGTGCAGTGTTGAGGTATCTACACCATCGTTACCACGCAGAGACGTGATACTTATTTTTATCTGTCATTTATTAATCGTGTGCAATAAGTGCTATGACTAAAAACTCTTGCATATGTTACTCCATTACATAAGTTAGGTGCATTAAGAAATTTCATTGTTAAAAGTTGTGAAATTACACAAGGAATCTTTGAGAAGTTTGGCGAATCAATGGTTAGACGGGTGGAGTTAATGGAGGACCAAGTAGTAATAATTTAATGGGTCGTATCTCTTGAGTAATGCGCTTCTGGACCTACGTATTTTTTCTTTTCTTAATAAATCGCAAAATAACATTTCCCATTTCTCACTAAACCTTCAGAGTTTAGTTAGTTAGTCAACAACCCAACAATCGGCAACCCAAGCCAGCCCAACCTAACCCAACCCAATCCAACCCAACCCAACCCAATAAACGTTTTCTTTATTTTGAATTAATTGCGTTTCTTCTTCCAGTCTCACACTTAGGTAACATAGGTTAACGGTTAAATGTGTGAAGTTGCGAGTTAAATTATTTGTAATGGCAAAAATTTGAATAAATGTTTGGTATAATTCTGGGAATATTAAAAACAAGTCAAATTAAAACTATTATTAAATATCATGTTTTAGTTACTTTAGTCGTTTTCAATTTTTTATCGTTATTGAAGATTTGAAATTTTATCACCCAATTGCAATTTGGACAATTTTCATATTATTGACTTTGTTGACTTTGACGATTTGCAAATTTCACTTTTGATGTTTTGGACATTTTCGCATTTTGTACACTTTTGAAATTGTCCATTGCCTTACATAGAATAAAAACAATGGGATTAATTCTAGCGTCTTGCCTCTGCGTCGCTTGTTGCAGCAATGTGGCAGCACCATACCGACACATCAATAAATAAAATCCAAGGCTTTGGGTAGTTTTCCACATTTATTTCAAGGCAATGTTTTCTTCTTACCAATTAAAGAAAAAATAGAATTAATTCAAGACATGGGGCGAGTTGCGTTGGGGAGGTTTCGGTTGGGTTGGAATGTATCTAACTTCAATGATTTCGAAGGTGGAGTCTAACAACATTTTTGCGAAACACGATGTTGTGACTTCAAATTTCACTTTCCAACCAAACATCGACCACGTATGCCCCCCGCGGACGTTATTTTGGAGAATTCAATTCCTTATGTGTAATTTTGTCGTATCTTGTACCGTTAACACAGCACTTCGAAAAAACGTAGGGTCGCGCTCGTTAGCGTTTGGGGCCTAAACGTCTCGACCAATGAAATCGACAGTGTACTTTTTTGAACCGGACAAAAATACGTTTTATTGTTTATTGGTGCTCTAGCACATAATTAAATTGCTTAGGTAGTAAGGCCGTGTATTTGCCAGTCTGCGACATCACCACGCGTTATGAGAATGCTACTCGGCGCGCTTGACACTGATCACGAACGCGCGATATGCGACGTGATCGGGCGGATGTTTCGAAGTATTCGAAATAATCGATAATCGATTTATTTATCATGCGATTTATTTATCACTTGTGGGAAGAAAACTTCATATGGTTTTGTTATATTAACCTAGTTATGTATTTGTAATATGTGATAATATGACCTGCATATGGTGAACTAGCTACATATCCTCGTTCACGAGATACAATGTTGCGTTATCTTATGATGGAATAAAAATCATAATGAACTGGTTAAAATAACCAAATTTATTTTAAGAGAAAATGATTAAGAATTATTTGTTGAGAACTGCGTTATACAGAATGGCAGTCATAGAGTTCATAATGCACTGGCGTGTTCTTTGATCGAAATCAATTTTCACAAACATTCGCAAATGCACAGTTTCGAAGTTCGTAGTATTTCCAGCTAATACGTTGCCTTTGAAGACATTCTCTTCAGTAGATTACCAGTGGGATAATACTGCACAGTACTATTTAAAATATCACACGTTATCTAAATAAAATAAATAATGTAATATAAATCGCACCCTTACCCCACGGCACTTTATTAAAGACCAATGTGTTCGATAAATATGTTGTCACCTTCAGAAGTATACTCAGTCATTATCTTATTGATACATTTTTTATTGCGTCTTGGCTTAATCCAATGCTTATATTTGGACATATAAGGCGGTTATAGGGTAGACGTGGACGTCGGATGCCGGCTGCTTTTTGTGGAAACCACAGGGGACAGCGATGTCTCCCAAGTAACTTGAGAGATCACTTCGCCGAACGGAACGGTATATTTCATTGCGTTTGGTCCGCTACGGCCGCGGCGCACGCCGCATACTTGTAAACAGTCGAGAACGCTTCAACATAAGTGATAAGATAAGAAGAAGAAAATTAAAGTAACGTAACTATGTGGGCCGTTATGTATTTCGACCTTTTCGACGAACGGCATCTGTGTACACATCCCAACCCAAATCAATTAAAAATTTTTAATAAAACGTGAACGTGTATTTGAAAGATGGAAAGGCATTTTTATAACTCAACCAATTAATTAACTTAATTGTTTCATTTAATAAAATTCATTACTTTACGTGCAGTTTTATGAAATTCTTGTATTCAATGGTTGGCAAGTTGGCAAATGTTGAGTCCTGTTTTAATTGGTTAGGTTGGACTTTTAGTCCAATGTTAAATGATCTACCCTTCTCAATGACACAAAAAGCAAATACTTTCTCGTCTATTATATTGTTATTATATATTCTTTTTAATACACTCAGTGTTAAGTAAAATGTTATAGGTTACTTATTATTCATTATCGTCGGATAAGTGAGCGATAAACGTCAAACAAGAAAAACAGCACTAGCATAAAAGTGCAATAAAATGAAAATTATACAAAGTCGTATTAACGTACGTACGTATATTTATAATATAAACGACATGTGCGAAAATACCGAACATCAAATGTATTAATACAACTGAAAAATACGCAGACAACGATAAATTTAAAAACAGGTTGCAGAATAAAAAAACGCGCTCCCCCAAATGAAATATTACCGATGACGAGTGTAATTGACAAATTTAAACGTCTATAAATGCCTCCGGCTGAATTATGTGGCAGCCTGTATTGTCGAAATCATAATGAAGCTTTATTTTTAGCTATTTTAATCATCATTACGCGCACAAACATTTTTCTTCGTTTCGGTGCCATTTAATAAAAAGGCATTTTGCGAAACGAGTTAATGCGGGGCGTTTTTGGCGTGCCATTATGAACTTTCATCGCCGACTCCGCACACAACAAATGTGCAAATTTCCCCCAAATTGACGCCGTCATATCGAATGCGTGTTTACGGTTCATCGCATTTTTTCAATTCGACAATTTGGCGAATGGAATTTCGCGATTTGTGCGGTAAAATGTTTACTCGAATCGGCGATGTGTGAGGGCTTACAGCAACAATAATTACGTTATAAATCCATCAAATTTTAATTGGTTAAGTGCGAATAATATACGTAAATAAATTAAAGTAAACCAGCGAATGCAATTAATGAATTAGCGAAGGCAATAAACAGAATTTGACGAAAAAAATCGCAAGTTAAAAGCGATAATATTTGAGGCGTATGTCATTATCATTTATAAGATACGTGCAGACTTAAAACGAAGAGGTTTGGAAAACGCTGACTCAATTCCTTCTTCATCTTTACAATTTACAATTCTTATTGATTCAGAAATATCTATCGTTCCATTAAAAGACACATCATATATAACTTCTTGATTCACGTTAAATATACTCAGTGACATATAAACTGCGCCACCTAGAAAGGGTGGGAATTTTTGGACTAAATTTGGCAGAAACATTGGACTTGTCTAAGGTAACAATTGATTAAAATTTGATAAAGAAAACACTTCATCTTTTTGATTTTTCTTTAATAATGTGTTGGTCCGCCCCTATTTCTGATACACTCATTGACCCGCCTTGGCATTGATTCCAGCAGGTGATCAATGTGTTCTTGGGGTATGGCATCCCAAGCAGCCTGTACTTCATGGCGTAGAGCTTCTATTGTCAACGGTGGGTTCGGTAGATTCCTCAATCTTCTACCCATCATGTCCCACACGTGCTCAATGGGCGACAAATGGGGAGATATAGGTGGCCAAGGCAAAAGATTAACATTGGCCTCTTCAAAGAAGTCAAGAGAAACCCTTGCTACGTGAGGTCGTGCATTATTTTGCTGGAAAAGTGGGTCTTCCAGCCGTCGAAGATATGGAAGAACATGTGGTTCTACCACTTCGTCAATGTAGCGTCGGGCGGTTATACTGCCACGAATGAAGAGCAAGGGTGACCTACTGCCGTAAGCAATAGCACCCCACACCATCAACCCCACAGTTCGATGAACATGCCTCGCAATCGAAAAATCAGGATTGCGCCTTTCTCCGCGTCTTCGTCTAACAGTCATCCGACCATCATGCATTCCTAAACAAAATCGCAATTCGTCACTAAAGACAACTCGATGCTACTCCAAGTTCCATTGAAGTCTTTCCGTGCACCAGGCCAAACGTTCCTGGCGATGTTGAGCAGTGAAGTGTAGCACAAGATGTGGGCGGTAAGACAGCAAGCCAAAGGTTCTTATTCGACGATAAACTGTTCGCAAGCCTATCGGACGACCTTTTTCACCTAACCATTGATCAGCTATTGATCTAGTTGTAGAGAATCGGTCTCTCAAGGCCATTAGTCTTAAGCGGCGATCTTGACGTTCATTGGTTCGTCTTTGAGCCCCAGTGCCTCTTCTCCGACGTTCAACCCCATGTTCAGACCACGCTTGATAAACACGCATTGTTGTTGAGTGGTGCCGTCCCAAAGGGTTGCCGATTTCTCTAAACGAAAAACCTGCTTCTCGTAAACTAATAATCCGCCCTCGGTCAAAGTAACTCAACTGCTGGTAAACTTGAGGTCTCCTTCCTGTAGGCATCGTTAAACACTTGAAACACTTTAAACTAAAGAACGGGATCCGAAAAAGTGGACAAATTCAAAAAATGACTCGATAATTGCTTGTCTATCACCACCTCTAAAAAATGACACAAACGTCAGAAATCCCATGCCTACTTGGTGATTGGGTTTCAATTTTTAATCAACTATTTCCCTGGACTAGTCCACTATTCCTGCCAAATTTGGTCCAAAAATTCCCACCCCTTCTAGGTGGTGCAGTTTATATGTCACTGAGTATATATGATAATATACTGCAACGCCATCACAACTATTTCTTGCATTGTATTCCAATTTTTTTATATTAATTCATATTTTCTCTGTACGAAACCAATTTAATTCGTCGTTAAACCACCAATGGAACGGAACGGAAACCCCTCTGAAGAAATAACCCAAATATCGTATGCACGCCGCGTTGAATATTTAACCGAAACTCCCTTCCCGGATAATATATAGGTAATTGAGTCTGTTGTGAGCTCCACTTTTCGGTGTTCAAATCCCAAGTGCGCGCGGATACACATAAAACGATTGCCCCATACGAAAGTGTCTTTATGCATGCACGTCAATGTTTCCAACTCCCTGCGCGGGCATTGTTTTAGAATATAACAATTCGTGCCCATAAATACTCGTTACAATACTGCGACGGGGCTCTCATAAAAGCCGGGTGCGTCACCCTCGCCGCAAAGCCATTACAATTATACTGCCTGTAAAAGTATACGACCTGAATTATGAGGAACTGTCATCAGAAGCTACCGCCTCCGTCTGTATTAAGACAGCGGCCGTTAATGTGTTTATTATTAAAATCACCGCCACGCCACCATTTGCATTAAAAGTTAAAAGTATACGGATTTTTTTACTCACCCTACGTGAACAATCACATCGTTTAATTCGTATAAGATATTTTCGCGAGAAATAAGCGACACTTTATATTAATTAATTTATATTAATTACTAAAATTATTAATAAAATAATTCAACATTTTTATAATTTGTTAGGTACAATTTAAGCCATGAAATAAGTGTGCCCCCTATGTCATATCAGGAGAGTTTTTTGATTAGTAGTGTGTGGTTGACTTGATGAAAGGCTTTGGAAAAATCAATGTAGATGGCATTATGAATTGTGAAAATTGAAGCAAGTTTGTCCGAGTACTCCGACCAGCACAAAAACCATGTTGATTTAAGTCTTATATTTTGAAAAGAATTATAAATAGCTTCAGAATTATAAATATGTTCAAGTATTTTAGATATATTTGATAATATTGAAATGGGTCGGGAAATTAGGATCTGTGGCATGTCCGTTATTGCGTGCAATATTTTTAACGTTAACATGTGGATAGACTGCGGTAAATTAAATCGAGATTGAAAATGAGGTTCGTTCTTGTATGTCCGCTTGACAAAGGCACTGCGATTCATTTTATGAAACACGTCGAAGTCGACCGGACGTCAAATTTTAATTGAATTACGAATCGCGGACGGCAAATGTTCTGCAACAATTATAATTAAACTAAATGTGCAACGCTGGCCTGCAAGTAAGTGGACGAGGCGTGATGGGGCGGCGGCGGTGTCGCAGGGCACGACAGTCTAACCGAAATCAAATATCACGTTGAACCGACAAAGATGCCGTCCTAAGTCTCCCAGGAGATCCGATAAAGTACGTCGATATCAATGGTTTCAAATTAACCAACACTTGTAGCTGCGACAGCCAAGTTTATATTCTGAATTGGAACTGCAGCTTGGCGGAGACAACTTTACCGTAAATTTAAACAATTAATTACCAACTTCGAACATTCAACGGCTCGTTGTGTACCAGTGGATGTCGGAAAACAACCTTCATTGTTCCCGGCAAGTTTAACGTTCTCCCGGCGAATTCATATCGCCGATATCCGGTTTTTTCCAGGCGATGCGAAACCACTACGCAATTGTGGATTTAATTAAGCCGGGCACGGGGCCATGCCAGGTGCAATAAAGCTCGATTTATTGTCTATTTGAACGAAACAAAAATTAATTTTTGAAAATGCAGCCAACGCATACGTAACAGATTTGTCGGAGGGAAAATAAAGTGCACGAACGAACCAAACACGACCCGATTGTTTTAGAATAAGAACTAAAAATATTCATAAATCATAAACGTGAAATAAATAAATATTTAATTTTAATATTTTTTTGGTGTTGAAACCTCATAAGCTTTCTTTTGCGGATTTACGCATACTCTTAGCCTTCTCTAAAAATATTTTAATCGCGTAGTAAGTATGGAAGATACACTTCATAGACCATCACAGGTTGTAAGTTTCACTAACTGTGGTTAGCAAGATCCATATGAGAAAAGTAATATCTAAGCGTCCATGCACTGTATCACGAAATAATTTTACATCAACTTTATTATACGCGCACGCAAATTTATTACATTTCGCGTTTGTGATGATAAATGCCAGCTTTGTAAACGTCTCACGCAAATACGGCAAATCGAATAATTTAAATTAGCAAGATACCGAGATGCACTAAGGCTGTTGAGGAAAGTTGGCGCTAAAATTTGTAATCCGTTTCATAACTCTGCGGAACTTAATTATTATACTTAAAAACTGTATGAAGTCTTTGCGAATGGACAAGATAACATTCACATCGTTTGAAACAATGTATGAAACTTCATGTTTCAATTCAGAACGAAATTTATATAAATCGACATAAAATATTATATGCTATGTTATGGATTTGTTGTCCCAGGTAATGTGCTTAGTAATGTGAATTATTTTTATCCAAGTCATGACAATTGTTAAAGATTCCGAGATAGATACATCTTTTCTTATGGGCTTAGTTCATACATAGTGTACTCCGTGTAATTTCAGCTGACTATCTGAGAGGTTTGAATAATTTTTGGATAAACAATCGTTTCAATCTTCATCATTTTACCCATTAACGTTTGAAGATTCTACATACGTCTCTATTAATTAATTCTGAAATCTGCGACTCGTGTTTTATGGGACAAATTTTCATCGTTTTCCAGAACGCGATATTGAGAAATGCAATTTTCGATACCATGTGAAAAACGATCGGGCACCACGCCACCGACAACTTATACAAATTTCGACATGGAAATTCCAAGGCACGTCACAAAATAAGCAATTTTCGGCGTTAAGCTAAATAATGCATGCCGTAAAAGTTATTAAGTTGATGAAAAAGTTACACGACAAAGTTTTCCACTCGATTTAATCATCGTTTTGTACAGAGGTTGATTGCGTACAGCTATTAAATTACCGCTTAGACGGGGTTTAAATTAATTTTAGATATCAGGTAGTTAGTGGGAACTCTTCAGAATTTTAATTATAACGGAGCTCCACGGCGTGGTCTTAGATCGCGGGAGTTTTTACGTTCGAAATACGTACATGGAAAGCGTGATTTATAATGTTTATTAAAAATGGCCACCGGGGGCCCCCCGCGCAACTTATAGTTTAATTAAACTTGCGTTGGTTTATCGTTATTTTTTATTTTCACGTAAAATTTAATAAGGAAACTGTATTGAAATGGACTTTGGACTAGGCTCTGCCTAGCAATCTTATTTAATATACTTTTGTACAGATAAAAACAACAAATTCTTTTCCACAACAGCAGTTGATTAATCGTGTCTTTAATTCGCCGTCTAATGATGAAACTGCTTCCAGACAATTAAATGATTAACTGGCTGGATTGATGATGCATCTGGGAAAGATGGAACATTAAATTAACAAGAATCTAACTAATGGAAACTGAGTCCACAGCATCCCAACTTCACATTTAATTACTTGCCCACACGAAGCGACCCGAACTTTTAAGTCGCATACAATTTTTAACAACCGTCAACTTCGGCGGACGAATAACTGCAAACAATTAATATTATTGGCCATAAATGTTGCCTTTATTCGTTGTCATCCAATTACTCGTCCGAGCAATTAAGGTTAATCAATTTAGTTAGAGGACAATCAAATAATTACCTATTTATTACCAAAACCTACAGTACCGTTTGTATATATTTATTCCAATTCGATTCGAGGTATTTGTCGATGTAATTTATCCCGTTTGTGACTTTGTTCGTTTATGGGTGCATATGTAGCAGTCGTGCACCGGTTAGATTTTGTATAAATTTACATGAATGGAAAATGTTGCATTTTTTTGTTCCACTTGGTTGAAAACGAGTTTTAGGAATCGCGTTTTTGTTGTTTGTAACCTTGTGTGTTGTAGAAGGGCTATTACCTTAATTCCACATGTACGTTACGGTAATAACGTTGAAAGTTTTAGACCTTAGATCGATAAGTATACTTACTACACTACAATATCATAGAAGTTAGTCGAAAAAAAATTACGTGGGAATTTAAATATTTATAATATTTTTCCCTTTTTGAAATTTGAATTTGGCAAAAATTGCCCAACACGCTCAGACTATTTAGAAATGCAAATCAGAATTGAAAAAGTAAAAATTTATAAAATTATCTAAGCAAAACTATCAGAAATGCAAATTTGAAAACTTACAAAATTGTTTAATTAGAAAATTGTCAAAAATGCAAGAAATATAAACAACTTGAAGAAGTCGTTGTCCAAAATTACCCAGCAGATGTTAACGTAGTGAAGTAAGAGTTATAGTCATTTTGTTCAAGAGGGATGGCTGAAAGGTGAATACTGCGCGCCACACAGCAAAATATATACAATTGCTGAAAATTTTCCACCGTCCAAGAACGAAATTTGTGTTTGTTAACAAAACCTGAAAGATGTAAATGAGCTTCGTCTGATGTCAACAGGCAATCAAATATATTCTGGTTGAGTGCCACACTGACAAATTTAAATAAAATGCATAAAATCCGTCCTGGGGAAATTCGTCGTGAGTTAAAACCCATTGTCTGGAAAATTAGTAGTGGGAAAATTCGTCGTGGGGACAAAATAATCCATCACATTTCAACCCAACCCAACTCTACAAGCTTAACGAAACCCAACCCAAGCCAACTCAACTCAGTCCAACTTAACCAACCTAAGCTAAGCTAACCCAGCTGGAAGTTAATCTTTATATCTTGTTGTTTCGTTCCTCGTTGAAGTGCATGACTCTTGACAATGGATAGAAACGTTCTAGCTGTTATGGGATTATCAGAGTGTCATTAATGTTCATTTCGTACTGGGATTTTCTACCTGTTTTTCCATATGCATATTTTCTCGTATCATTTGCGTTGTGAATTTCGATATGTTGGCTAGCTTGGGTGTTTTCCAAGTCTATTGTTGTAGTGTTCAATGAATCTTTTGCCATAGTAACAAAAATATTGGCAGGTTCACAACCTACATCTAATTTAAAACACCCTTCGTCTCTATTCCTTTCTCCATCCACCTCCACCTGCCGCCCCTTGCTCTTTTCTTTGATTATTTCACCTTGTTCCATTTCTCATATTTTCTTGCTAGCCCCCTTCTTCGTATTTATGTAATCTAATGCATCTAATCCCAATGTGTCTTCTCCCATATTTCTTCTCCAATCTTTTCCTTTCTTCTTCTTTCAGATCTCCTACCCAATCTTCCCGTTCGTCCCACCTTTCTTCTCAGAAATTACACTTCCTGCATTTCTCTTCCATCCAGTTCTTAGTACCTTTATCTTCATTCTCCTACCTGAACCTTGCTAGTGGTATTTTGTCTAGGCTCTGTTCTGCCACAACCTAGCTGTAATCTTATATCTCACTTACTTTCTTTCCAACCCCACACTTCCGCTCCATACATGATATTGAATAGCCTCATTGTTTTTCTTGAAATTTCCTCAATCCTTCCTCCGTTGTTTGTCTATGTATCCTTCTCCACTGTTGCTTTCTCTCATTACATATTCTAGGTACATCCATTCATTGACCTGCTCTATTATATCTCTTTTCCATGTCACCTTTACTTCCTTGTCTTTAACAGCATTTTCACGATGGCTTCGACTTTTACAAACGATATGAATTTCTTGTCGACGTTCTCCTGGCATAGTGTCTACATATGGTAAGAAGTCCGTTGCTTAGTGTCTTTGCCTCCGTCGTGCATTTTCTTTTGTCTTCGTTTTATAGCTTTTTCAATTTATATTTGCTTATTAACCGTAAAATTTATTTATTACCAGGTGCATGAATAAAATATTCCTGTTTAGGGTTGATATGACAAGTATTTTTATTACCTCATATAGACGGGCAAGCAAATTTTTGGTAAATTTACTTTTACTTGATTTAACATCAATCTTGAAAATAATTCATGAATTATCCAATATTTTCAAATTGAGAAACGAAGTATTTTCACGTTCGAGCTCCGCAACGCCGCATAATCCGTTGTGTCTCCTCGAGGATAAAATGATAATTAATTTATATATTTTTTCAGACTCATTATTTAATATACCGCGGCAGTACATCGTCATTTTTTCTACTTAAGCGACCCGGCGAGTCGCCTTTTCAATTTTTTAATAAAGCTCTAACGACGCCACCGTTGTCAGTCTATTAACTATTGTGTTACGGCCACGATATTTTGAAAGTGCGACTGCGTCCCCACGTAAACCAAACAAAAGATCCGCGGATTTCAGCGGCTCCGTTATTTTCGCCCGATAACCCGACGACGCGACGACGCCGACGCAACGAAACATAATGGACTTATTTATTTTCGCGATCGGTTCATTGTCGGAGCTTTTTAATTGAATATACTCTATTGTAAATTTGTCGCCGGGTGATTTATGTGGGTTTTTAATGGACGAGCCAACAAATTGTAAATTTATTGTTTGTTGCAAATATTTGACGCCGACAGAAATGTTGTGAAATAATTTACATTATTAATAAATCGATGACTGAACGTATAAATTATTATATATTTGTATTTTGTGTAGGTTTATTTAGATCATAGACGCCGCCGGGTATGGAGCTTTTGTTGATTATTTGTGATGAATCAAAATATTCACTGCAGGATTTGTGTTAGGTGTCATTGTTTTAATAAATGTGATTTTAATAGGCTTGGCAGTTTATGATATACCGAACCGTGCTGGGGCATGTTTACATTAAAAATTTTAAATGTTACCAGCAGATTGTAATAATTGAATTAATTTGGTAATCTATTAAACCGCGATAGTTTCAATCTATGAGATTATTCCAATAGCAGGATTTGTTACCTTTGTTTAAATATTGATATTGATCTGAACTTCTGATAAAAATCGAATAAATATTTGGTTACCAGATTTTTAGAAGATGTGAAGGTGTTTCATATAATAATTTTATTTAGAGTAGTTCCTGATATTATTGAGGCCCTATTTCACACTTAGCATTGCGTTCAGTTTACCAGGTTTGTTTTTTCTGATTGCACTCATTTTTGGATGAGCAGGAGCACTACTTCCTGATGCAATGTCAAACATGAGGGGTACAAGATATCAATGATTTAAGGCCTACTTCCTGACACTAAGACATTTTTCAGAAAATACTCTACATCAAGTTATTTCAAATATCAAAATAATAAAACATATAATAGAAATAAGTGATAGGCATTTATTAACTAACATCAACTGTGTTGGATGTAATGAATTAAAATTAATGAGTCCTTTTGTCCTATTATGCATTTCACAACATCCCTGTCCCTATTGGGCTTGCAACTGCATTTTTAATAAATAAACTAACACTACTATCCGAACAAATAATTATTACCAACAAACAGTATTTTAATAATGTAAATTCTCACACAAGCTCATTCTCATGCTCAGTGTACTCGGTGTTCGCCTTACGACAAACTGACACATTCGGAAGTTCAACTTGGTTTGAGTTGCAGGCTAGGTTGTGATGCAGGCTATTGTTTTGCCATAAATTCCAAGACATGTTATCTTACTTAATTTTGTATTAAAGACCTAATTACTTTTGGTTCGATACTCACCAGATTATTTGAAAAAATCGTAGAATGAAATTAAGCAAACGGATTGCGTAACAATCAATTTTTCTAAATATATTTTACGTCTCTACTTGGTACGGCGGAAATTCAAAGCTCCAGGGGCCGCCCGCTAAACAGTAAAAAATAACACCGCTGGGAAAAGGAATAATCACCCATGTGCTGTACGTATTTTAAATAAACATCGAGAGTATGGGCGATGATTTGTGGTGGATTTTTTTGCAGCTTACATTGTTTCCGGATTTTGTTTATATTTGTGTAATTTTCCGCGCACACTAGGGAAAAACTGACCGGACGGAATTATGTAAACAACATTTCGGAGCCTCGCTGACATACGCGCCATCAAAAATTCAATATACGGGCGAGTTTAGTAACGGTCCGATGATAAATTTTCCAGTCGACCTGGATAACAAAAGTGGTAGTGCGGATTTGCTAACGTATTATTGTTGGTGTATATCTCATGATAGTGTATATTTATATATTAAATAATTTAATTAACATAACGTATTGATAAAACAGAATATAATGCCGAATTGTTGGACGAATTTGGATGAAAACGAAATTGTTCAATATTTGTATTTTTTTCTTTAATGAGATTGTGATGTAATATATATAGGCGATACTGTTGTACGTATTTCATGCTTCCAGAGAGTCTAATTTTTGAACACCCAAAAAATATCTTCATCGCATTTGTTTTTATTCTTTGTCAGGAAAAAAATAAACAGTGCACAGCGTTGTTGAGTAACCACCAGAAATTACTTTTAATCACACTCCAATTTTCGACTTATGCACCATTAAATTGCGCAGTCATTGGAGTGTTAAATCTTTTTACCATAAAGTTTAAAGCGGTCGCATTTGTCGAATAGCGTTGCATAAATTATGACAAAGCAGTTTTGACCCAGATGTACATTTATTCGTAACAAAACATTTTAAATAACAGATAATTAATAACAAAAAAACAATGCAGGAATTTGTCGTTTAGAACGTTAGTATTTTCCGCTGCTGGCGAACCCGTAATTTTTTCCGCCACCGGACGCCCCTTTTCCGCCAAAGTCCGCGTAGTTCGAATTGTGGCTTTCTCCTCCATGGTGTCCCTTGTACCCTTGGTCGTTGCCGCTGTAGTGTCCCTTGTCGTGGCTGCCTTTCTTGCCGAAGTAATCTTGGTGGTGTCCGCTGTTATGGCTACCTCCGTCCTTGTGGCCGCCCTCCTTGCTGCCGTGATATCCGTGAAAGCTACCGTACTTGGAAAAGTAACCGTCCTTGTGGAGGTCGTCGTAGAATCGGTGTTTTTTATGGTAGTCGTCTTTGTGCGCGTTCAGTTGATAACCGTTGGTCTTTTGGCCTTTTTTGTGACCGTCGCTGTGCCCGAATTTTCCTCCATTGTGGCTGCCGCCCGACGAGTGACTTCCAGCGTAGTGGTTGCCTTCGTCGTAGTGTCCAGATTTTTCCCCACCATTTCCACCGTAATAACCGCCATCGTAACCCTTTCCGTACTTTCCGTGTCCGGAGACGTCGTGATGAAGACCGGTCTTGTATCCTTTTTTTCCATCTTCACCGTCCGATTGGAAATGGCCACCGTTGTACGAAGTACCGCCGTTTTCTAAATGCTTGCTGCTGTAACTTGAAGCGGCCGCATCTAAGTCGCTACTGGTCACCGCAACAACGGCCAACGCAACACACGCTCCCAGCAATGTAGCTCTCATGTTGTCTGCGATATATGATTTGTACTGAATTTGTAACGATCGCTTACAATATTTATACTAGAGCGCTTTCATTTTTCTTACATGTTGGTTTAACGTTTCTGGGAGTCGACGGAGCTTTTTATAACGTTTCGTCACCTTATCCCCGGTAAAAACGGTTGAATAGTTGGCATTTCGTAAAAGATATAATAGACACAACCGACTGCAAGTTTTAATTGGATAATTGATTATAATGTTGTAGCCTTCGCGGTGTCGATTTACGCATTTAAAATGAAATAAATAATGGTACCATTAAAACAATTCCTAATAGAATTCATTTTCTTTAAATGAAGATTTTAAATTTTGATAAAAAATTTTGACACTTTTGAAAATATTGCAAGTATGCTCACCAATCTGAAATAGCTATGTATTTCAGGTTTTTTACACTTGTGTCTGACCACGAATTTCATCTCAACGAAACTTGTAATAAGTCATCCATATTTTTCAGGACGTTTATATTAGTATACGGTCTATCCATTATTTCGTCATTATTTTTGTATTGTAAACTTTAAAACTAGTTTGAGTGGTTTTCATTTAAAAAATCCGTTCAAGTCACCTATGCAAAATGTAAAATTTTCTGAAGGAATTCTAAAGACGGTTCCTATTACAATAGCTTGCTTAACTGTTCCAATCCTTACTCCTCACTTACATCAAATGAAAGAATCCAATAATATGACGAGGAACAGGGTGCCCAGTTTATCAGAGAGAAGAAATCATTTTGAACTTTTTTTTTGATCGCAGCAAAATTGCAACACCATCAAGTCTTCCAGCTCTATCTCTTAAATCTGGTTGTTAAAGATTCGTTAAGTGAATTTGTGGATAATAACACGATATCCTTTGGAAGTATTACAAATATAACTAAATAATTGCGCAACTAATTGTAGAAAATTTTGTACAAATTTTCTACAATACATTCATTTCTAAATGAACTTATGTCCTTTGCAAACTGCAAGTCACAGCTGAAATAATCCCTGAAATGCACATTTTTATAAAAACGCACAAAAACAATTATTAATTATCTTTTATTATTGTTGCGATGAAATTATGAAGGTAATAAAAAGGCGATTCCAAAATCGATTACACACTTCCAAATTACCGTGAAAATAAAAAAAAATTATAAATATCTTTACTGTACAATTTATTCTCAGTTGGTTGGGTATGTGTATCGAAGCTATTCGACCGGGTCTAACAATTTGCGACAAAAAAGTTCATTCGTTAATAATTGAACGTGTCCACGACTTGAAATAATTTTGCGATCAAAGTGTGTGCAGCTATTAGATCATCAGGATTTCGAACAGATCTTGTTGCTACTTTCCATGTACATACTTTCAGATAGAAATTATTTTACTTGTTAATTCAAAGAATATTTTTTATTGTGGATAGGCGATGGTATTGTACGTTAAGATGTTGATATCAAAATTGTTCGAATACTTTCCCAAAAGTATTAAAATTTCTTACAGTTTATAGAAGAAAAAAATGTGGTTGTTATTTACGACGATTTTTTATGGTCTACAGCAATCAGTATGTGGCGTATGTACGTGTGGCTAATTAATCGTAATCATCATTTATTTTAAAGACATGTAAACATTTTACAGATAATTGTAAATTATCCCAAATAAGTTTAATTTACAACAAATTTAGTAAAACAAATCACAATGAAAAATGTACCTAAATAAAGCTGGTGACGTGAAAACGTGAAAAAATAAAATTTAAACCCCATACATTTGATTCATGCATCATTATAGGTGTAACTGAAACTATTTCTGATGTACACGTCAAAAGTTAATTTAATGACACACGGTGTATAGATTTACGACTAAATTACGATACCAGGAAATACATGTCCAGCTAATTATTGCCTCATTAGCTTTAACATTTCCGAGAAATAAATCTGAATATTTATGACGATTGATTTATCGATTGTACCTAACGATAATTTCCAGTTCATAAGGACAATTGGTACTCATTTGTGTTAAAATATGTATTTATAAGAAAGGTATGAAAGTTCGAAACGATTTGTTGTAATAAAATTTTCGCTTCTACTGACTATTCCAAAAATTTATTTTATTAATAAATAAACGATATACAAAAAAATAACACAACTTTAGAAGAACTTTAAGGTGAAGTCACTTTCACACACGATAAAGAAAATAAATTATTGTCAATAGAACAATTAAGACTAAGCCTACCATTTTAATTCAATTTCCAATAGAACATTTTCATTTGCTCCATTGGAAAATTATTGGATCGGGATGGAAAATAGATTTTTGTGCATTATTCAACATTTTAATAGCTCACTGAAATATAATGAAAGAACTGAATTAAACGTATATCAATACCGTAAGAATTTTATCAGTCCCCACATTATGATAAATAAGTATTTTCATTAAAATACATTAAGAGATTTCTTTTCTATGATAGCAAAAAAAAAATTGTTGGATACAAGTTAAAAATTGAAGAACTGTGTGTATCTGTATTATTTATCTATTTCGTTTACACTGGAATTCAATCTTTTAAGATATGAAAGACAGGTGAATACATTCTCTTCACTGGAGGATAGACATTAAGTGCATATTTGAGACACGTGCAGTGTAATGCAGCAGTGAGGAACATTTATGTATTGAAACGAATAGCTCCGTAATCTGTTCAAATCTAGTGGGGCAAACTTATGAAAAGCCGATAAGAAAAATGTATAAATCAATTAGTTAAATTAGGGGGCACTTTATCCGACTGGTAAAGACGATGGATGGGATGAGGCATAAAAATTGAATTTTATTCATCGCTTACTAAATATCTTTGGACAAAGACATGAATGTATGTAAGTATTAGGTATTCGTTGAACATGTAAAATAAAGTGCATGTAAATTAACACATTTTTATTTATAACAACAGAAGTATGATGAAAACAACAAATGAAATTAACGAGTTACAAACAAAATAACACAAAAACAAAATACTCCACTAGGTGTTGCCGGTGGAAATGAAAATAATTTAGTGCTTTCCACCGCTGGCAAAACCGTATTCTTTACCTCCGGCATGGCCGCCCTTCTTTCCATAATCTTCGTAGTGTGAGTGGTGATTTTCTTCGCCATGATGTCCTTTATGACCCTGGTGATCGTCGTCGTAGTGTCCTTTGTCGTGGTGTCCCTTCTTTCCAAAGTAGTCTTCATGGTTTCCGCTCTTGTGACTGCCTCCTTTCTTGTGACCGCCCTCTTTGCTTCCGTGGTGTCCGGAAAAGTCACCGAATTTGGAATGCTGCCCGCCTTTGTGGTAGTCGTCGTAGAACTTGTGCTCCTTGTGGTACTCGTCCTTGTGCGACTTGTGGTGGAATCCGGACGTCTTGCTTCCCTTTTTGTGTCCCTTGTTCTCCCCGAATTTACCCCCTTTGTCGCTCTTTCCGGATTCGTGGTGCTCGCCGTAGTGGTCGGCCTCGTCGTGGAATCCCTTCTTGTGTCCGCCCTTTTCGCCGTAGTGGTCGGCGTCGTATTCCTTCCCGTATTTGCCGTGATCGCCCTTGTCGTGGTGGTGGCTGCTCTTGTGGCCCTTCTCGCCCTTTTCGCCGTCACTTGCGTGGTGATCGCCGTGGTGAGAGCTGCCGCCGTCTTCGGAATGGTGACTGCTGCTGCTGTGGCTCGAAGCCGCCACCGCTAAGTCTCCGTATCCTTCATCTTTGATCGTTCGACCCAAACAAACAGTCGCCAGAACACACGCACCCAAACAGAACAAGGTAACCCTCATGTTGTTACCGATACGAACAAGCTGCACACTGATCGTAAACGGCTAGAATTTCGTATTTATACTCGCAGACTTTCTTCGCGCCGTTGCACGTAATGTCTGTATTTCGAGTTTTGCGGTGAATTAATTTGGGCTTTTTTGCGATGTGACGCAGCGCACTTTTTGTGAATTATTTCGTCGTTGCATAATCGAGCTTTCTCCCGTAGTTTGCCAGTTTGACGCTCGATTACCTTCAATTTGCGTTGTGTAATTGTATCGACACTTTTCTACGGACATTAGAAAACGGCGCACTTGCGGAGGTGACAATTTGGCCTAACTGTTTGTTTACGAGGTCGTCGTTGTATTATTGATGTTGAATTGTCTCGTCTATCAGTCGTCGCTATGAATCTTTAAAGTGATTTTTATACAAATACGAAAAATTATTGTGGAAATTTAATTCAACGCAAGGGAACAGAAATAATGATTCATACTTTTAACGGATTCCAGTTCAGTTTTCATGAAAATATGAGAATTTCTTGAACAATGTGTGCGAGGCCAGTAGTTTAGTATTTTCGTACATTAAAAGTAACAACAGTAAAGTAACTTGCTCAGAACTTGCAGTGTTTTATTAAACTTTTGGTTCGATATAATATGTAGTTGGAAAATATAAAGTTTCAAAAAATCGTTTTTATTTATTTAATACTACTGCGTTTTTCAATATTTTCATAGACCGCAATTTAGGTTTTACATTGTTTTACATTTTACATTGCGCGCTGCTGGCAATTGCATTAAATTGTAGACAAAAAATTAACTGTTTGTGAATGCAAGTGATTTAAAAGCCTTTTTCAACGGTGCAGTTCCGGCGCGCACTTGCAAATAACTTGCCAAAATAAATTAACATAAACACAATGGCATGCTCCGAAGCTTAACTAATTTCAATTAGGAACGAGAGTTTAGAGGTAATTGATGTCGACAACTAAGTTACCGATTAAGCGTGTACTTATTCGGCAGGCGAAACTGCGCCATAAAACGGCAAAACGAAATTACGCCCGCGGAATAAATTCCGGAATTGAAGCGTCTCCGCCGCTGCTTCCTCTATCTGCTCCGAAGGGCGCAAATTTAAAATAGTTTTAAAGTGGGAGCGGCTCGCCGCAAAAAAAGGCACAAGTGGAGCTATTTTGCTGCCGTTAAAAAGGTTAATTATCTCTTTTAGCATGCAAACCGCATTATTCTTTCGCCGTTTTAATGCAGTCCGACCCTGTTCCGGCGCCGAGGCGCTATTTTACGACTTTAACGAAGCATGTCATGACAACATTTCCATATAAAACACGACCCGCGAAAGTTCCTCAGCGCGCCGGTCTGCCATTTAACAATCGTCGCCTTTCTGATTTTTATTGGAATCGTTCGAATTTGTCAAAGTTTAAACCGTACGAAATCACGTGACACATTTCGTGGAGCTGAAATCTTTCAACGAGATTTTTAAGAACGTTTGATGTTTAAAAATTCAATATTTCCTCGGTGATGATTCTAGAAAGTAACGATATATTTAATTATTTTCGTCGCAATTTTCTTTTAATTCTATACTAATTAATTAACGAACTATACTTCGTTCGTTTTTATAACAATATTTTTAATTCAGTTGCATTGCGCCATTTTTGTCCCCTTTGTCCCATTTTCTTTCTTTTAGTTGTATTTTTGGGATTTTCTTTCAGTGGCTTTAACAGCGATAATTTTTTCGTTTCACATTTCTATTTATTATACATTTTAGACTTTTTAAGTTAGAGCTTATTTTGGGTTAATTCTATTTTTAGTTTTTATTTGCCTGATGTTAGAGTTCGTCGATATTTTTAAAGAAATTGACTGGAAATAAATAATGAAAAATGATTTTCGAGGCATTCGTGAAATATAATTAAAAACAAAAATTGATACAGTCCATTTTCCAACTGAAAATTAATTTAAACGAGAAAATCAATATGCGAAATATGGCCAGGTATTGTCATTCAATTGTCCATTTGCCAGATTTATAAAGCCGGTGGGATATTGGAATAATTACCGCGTGGATTATCTTACGTCACGTATTTGATGTTTTTGACGACCTGTCCCGAAAATGAGTAAACCTCTGGGTTGGAGATAAAACTTTACACATTCATCGGCGAGTTTCGAACGTTACATTGCGTCATATTTTCACCGCCTATACTTCAAATCACGGCCGTCCGCGTGGTCGTCTCTTATTTAAAACATTAAAATTATCGCGCAGACACACGAACGAGAAGCACCAAATAAAGCTTTACATCCCCCTCGTTTCCGTTCGTATGCACAACGTGTCATGTTTAGATTTCGCGTTTATGTGCTCGGTAAGCACTTGTTTGTGTGCCATAAATAGTTTACGGCACAAGGCGAATATAAATGTAACATAATTGCGTCAGGATTTGGAGGTATGTGTAATTCAATTCTCGCGCCCGCGCCCCCAGGCCCCGGGGCGCGGATTAAAATTGAAGGACGCTAATGCGACGCGACAGATTTCCGATTGCGCCTGAAAGGGGACCCCTGGAACACGAAAGCTACTCTTGTAAACCAATTGGAGACGATCAGGCATAAGATTAAGATCATTATAGTTTGAGATTGTCAAGTTCGCCGGGACGGCTTCTTCGATAGTTTCATTAGGAGTCGTCGTATGTACGTAATCGGATTTCTTTTCGTCGAACGCCACAGACGAGACTGGACGTTGTGTAATTTAGCATTTTTCAGAATTTAAAATAAAATAAATAGAATCTATAAATTTAATTATTTCATACTAGTTTAAATTATGATTTTTTATATATTATCAAATTTACTTTCCCAGTTCAAGAGAATTCCGTAAAGCCATATAAATAAAATAGAACTTTTTACGAATTCGTATAAAGAAATTCCATCTAACGAAGCTTTCAGCCTGGAAAATTACTGTTATTACAATAACTTCGCTGCATTGTGTGTCTCCGAGATAAAATTGGTCGCCGTCGTTGTCCCTTTCTCTTCCCTTTTTACGGCTTTTACTTATAATTGCACGAGGCAAGCATCCTTTAAAATGCTCTCTCGACTTATAAAATGTATCATTCCCGTTCTTATTATAATTGATATGAAATGTACATTTTTATATAATTGTATGCCTTTATTTCCCTGCAATTTGCAATAATTGGCCTAACTTCAGTGACCCAAAATTACCCCACCAGATACGCACCAATTGATATTAAAATCCCAATAATTTTGTCAGATAAGTGTTCCAAGTATTACTATTCTAAACAACAACAAAAAAACGGACCGTCTGACAGAAATTTTGATAAATTTTATTGCACATTTTATTCACCGAGATTATGAAAATAACTTACATAATGCGAGCCCATAACATTCCACATAGATGCAGCCGATAATGAAATCGCCCACGAAAGGCCAAAAGGGGAAATAAAAAAATTAAACGCTCCCCACAGTGACGTAAAACTAACAGCTCGCCTCAGCGTTGCCTATGCGTTTACAGCTCTGGCATTTTTGCCCGCTTCCCGTTCATTTATAAAATGGTGACGTCTGCGAGTTCTGGTGGAAGGAAAATAGGCGACGTGTTTGATACGCGGCTTATTTTATTGACAAGTTGGCGGCACTGATACAGTGCGCGCATTTTAAACGCGTCCTATTTATTATTTGCTGAAGCTGAAGTTTCACAACGTTGAACCTGACATATGAAACGCTGTCGGGAAAATTAATGGAGAACGCCGGTATCTGGGAAAGTTCTATATAAACAGCACGGAAATTTTACCGGACGTACACGGAATTTTAAATGCGTGACATTTTCAATAATCGTTTTCGTCATCGATAGCGAAAAATCAATTATTGCCTCTAGATTGAAGTTCTAAACGCATTGACAGCCGCTTGGCGACCAACAGATTTTTGTCTGCCGTTTTGTAAAACAATTGATATAGAAGAACGGAAATATTATTAGTTTTAGAATTAATTCACCTGATGCCCTAATTAGATGTTTTTGCACCAATATTTGAAAATAGGTCGGAGAGGTTTTAGAAAAATTGTCACGTAAAACGGGATAAAAATGTACCAAAAACGGTCGTTACTGTCAGCTGCAGCGAAACAATGGGAGTGAACGAACAATTAATAAAATTTATAAAATCTATCATTATGGCGGAAATGGTGAAAAATGGATATTAGTGAACAAAAGTGTGCTCTTTATTACAAACAAATGTTTATTTCAATTGCATATCATGGAATTTGTTTCACCTGTGTGACCTTCTTGTAGAAAAAATCATTACAGTGTGATTTAGACGAGGTGAGAAATTTATCGCATGGATTGTGAAATGACATTAGCAGTAAGTTCAAATAGTTAAAATAGTAGAAGTAATTAATAAAGAATATGAAGAAAAAGTTAATAACTTACAGAAAAAAACTAAACGAATCTGCTCGAATACAAGGACGTTAATAAGTTAAACAAGGTATAACGTACCGCAGGGCTGCATTTTAGGACCTATGTTGTTCTGAATTTACACGTCAAATTTCCGCTCACATATATCTCACATGTGTGCAGTGCATCTCGGTGTAACATTTGATTTTTGTTTAAAATTTAAATGTCATGTGTCAAACATTATCAAGCATATCTGGAGTTCAAAATAAGGTCGATTCTCTTCGATAGAAAAAATAATGCAATACATTAGTCCTTAATAAATTTTGTTGCTCAATGTGTGGGTCATATTTGGGTGCTGCATACACAAACCTCATTCAGATAACCCCCTAGCAGAAGAGCAAAGGGTCGGTGGAAATTGAAATTGAGTTTAAATTACAGTTAATCGTTGATGAAAATTTGTGTGAATTATATTTCATAATGTTATTGCCATTTATGTCATGTTCCCGTTTTACAATTGCAATGTTAATTAGAAAAGTCTCCTCGAGCTCGTCTAGATACTGAAATTCCCCTTCATTCATATTTACAGTTTACTGTTTATATTATTATATTACACTTATTTTCAATAATGACATAATGACAAATCTCTCTAACATTCAATTACATTAATTACAAACAAAAAAATTAGTTCAAACAATGAGTCATAAAGCGACGCATAAATTAATTGCGTTCGCACAGTCTCGCATTTAATCGAAAAATAATTTGGACGGAAACTGAATTTTCGTGCCTTTCCGGCGCCGCGTTTGGTCGAAACGAACAATAAAAATTAAACTTTATCACTGGCGAAGCAATTGCGACGTAATAATGACCGCCTGCAAAAATGCCGGCGCGCACTGGCAGAAAGCAAAGAGCGTTTGATGTAACAACGGGCTTCTTAAAAATAAATTTTAATTTAAGCAATAACGAAGTTTGCAACTTTGCGCGAAAGTTTGGAACTACCAAACAAATAACACCGCCAAGAAATAACCATATAAAAGTTGGCGTTGATTGTAATTTATGCAGTTTCGCTCCGTCGAAATGAATCGATCGATGGGGCCCGCACACGGATGAAAATAACGGAATTATTTATATTTAAATGCTTGCTCGCATTATCGGCGCCTCATTTATTTAATTGTGATGATTAAATGGGCATTATTGGTGTATTATGTGAATACGTTTGTAGTGTATGAGTATAAAGAACGATCAACAGTGTGGCAATTGAAAATTGTTCAATTTTGTCTGTTTCGTTTTTTTGCACGATAGGTTTAAAAACGAGTTAATAGCTATTATTTAAAAATGTTTTTTTTTATTAAAATGGTTGGATGATATTTAAATTTTGATTATTTGCTATTTATTAAGCTTGCCAACGAGGAAACGCAATAAACTAATTCGTTTTGTAACAAATGATAAAAACTTGTAGTAATTTAAATCATGGTAAAACATTTATTGTTATTGTTATCACTAAATATGTTTTTTTCACTCTACGTCTTGTTCATATGTGCCTCGTCGTCTTTGAAAAAAACCAATACATTTTGCCACTTGTTTCATAAATAACTATTACCTAATTTTCTGACACATCCATTCTACCCAACTACCTTGACATTCAATTCGGATTGGATTGGATGGCCCCGAACACGCCGAATTAATCTCGCAGGACTGGTGCAACCCGTTGTATATCAAACGCCTCGAAGTTTACACCTGAACTCTTCCGCCGTTATCGCGCGTGTACATCGTCTTAAAAGGTCGTTCGGTGCAGTTTCGCACTCAATTCCGTGCCGAGCCAAACGCGAACATTCGTAATTATTGCGCTCGGATAATTCCGGGCGTAATCTGCACACACACATTGTGTTTGATAGGAAGTAAGCCATTAGGGCAGCGTCTGTTTACGGGATGCGTGTTGGGTAAGGGCGGAAACCGTTCTACGGTATTATTCGAACGTCCCCGTGCACGGATAGGTTAATTATCCGGCGCCGTGGAGCATTATGGCCGTGAGTGGTAAAACGAATCGCAACTAGGAGACCTTTATTCGGATCATTAGCGTCCGTGATGCGCCTTCTGTTTTCTTTGGGGTGCAATAAAAGTCACGACTAGTGTTGATCGCAAAAAAATCATTAGCGTATACTATTTCTGTTTCCTACGGATACAGCTGCAATGTTTTACAGAAGTATATCCGTGAAACACTGCTTCGTATCCTTCTGGTAGCATCGCATTGCAAAATTAATTAATATATAATGTGTGTGAGTAATTAGTATAGAAAAGTATTACAAGGACTTTTTGTGGTGAAAATGGCTTTTCCAGATACATCGGAATGAATGACGACTATTAGAGTGAATATATTTTGGGACTTCTTACCCATAACCCGGTATTATAAAAATCATAAAAACAATGTGGCGCTATTAGAGGGACAAATTTCAACATCCACAGCTATTCAAATATGACGACTTGGGTATAACAATGTGGATAAGTGCATGTATCCCTTGATGTCTCACTGTAGTCAAGGGGTAGTTGATAGCATCAGCGAAGCCCAACCTATGCATATGATGCCTTTGTCGGCAATGTCCAGTAATCAGGGATGTTAGAGCACGCAGGTCTTTCCTACCCAACTGCGACAGTGTACGTGCAGCAGAGTATTGTCTTAGAATGTCCCATTTCTAGAACTCATGCCAGGGTTCAAGCACTTTGCCCTCAATCCAGTTAGAGATATTGTAATTCGAAGAGCCGGCGCTCAACAAATAAATTCCAGGCTAGCCCTACTTTTTGCCTGGAAATCTCCGACTTCGTTTCCCTTTATGCCAGAGTATGCCAGACAAGGCTATACCCTCCTGAGCATTGAAAATCCTTTACAAGAAAACGTCCACAGTAGGTAATAGTTGGATAATTTGCATAATAGCTTCAAAAGCAAAAATGAACCGTCCACACTTCACAACTTGATATTACATATTTGTTTGATAATCGAATCTAAATATTTCTACAACACAAAGTAAAACATACACAATGCGCTCCATCTCTCTCGAAATATATCTAAATATTTGAACAAGCCGAGCGCGTGTATCTTGCCAAGCCAGAGTAAGCCGTCGTTTTCATTGTAGTCGTTCACGCGCCTCGTCACGCTTCCATGTTCATTGGTCCTTATATATTAAATATAATCCGCTTTCCATTAATAATGGCCGCTATTAAACACTTGAGCATCCATCCCTTCACCAGTCAGACATTACCGGATTAATGCCTGAGCTCCCCGGACGCGCTAATTGGTGTTCCCCGACAGATTTACGCATCCATTTTTCAGTGTTATTAAGATTAAGCATTTGGTAAACTGATTTGTTGTTTTATTTTTTGTTCACGTTATGTTATTTACGCTAAAATCGGATTAAAAATCTTTCGTATGCCAGATTTGTAATTATTTCGCATCTGATAATTATAATTTATTTAATATCTTATATGAAAAATATTTATTATTGGCGCGAAATCAATTTACGCAATCAAGGAAACTGAGTTAAGTAATATTTTTTATTACAGCCCAACATTGTGTACTACTTATATTCCTAGGACAGTTGATGGTTTCCATTCCAGCCCTAACAGCTTGAAATTATTTTAATAATATTTTTTTATGTTCACTACGTGAATGCTACACGAAAAATTTGGAATTTGGAAATTTAAAATTTAAATAACATTTGTTGAAAACTAAAACAGGCTTGGAATCAATTTGTTTTTTTTTTGCTAATTAAAATATCACGTGAACAAATATAATAGTATCAAACATTTTTGGAACAATATGTCTAACAACGAGTAGTTTGAAAATTACATGTCATATTGCATGTCATGTAGATCCATCTTGTTCGCTAGCTTTTACGACATACATCGTTAGTTGAATCTTCTTAGGGAAATGTCCACCATCATCCTTCAAAATGCTGTTTGGTACACTAACTGAATGTCTAGAATTGCCTTAAGAAAATCTAATGTCTCGCAAAGCTTCTTCGCCTTTATCGCCTGCCATTAGATGTAGCCTCCAGGCGTTAATTATTACCATACCATATGGGTGCAGTGAGGCAAAATTATAATTGCAAAAGAGGCGATATTGAGGTACGGTATTTTTCAGTTATTTGTTTCTTACGCCATATCCGTTCTACTTGCGTTTATGTTGTATTTATTTATGGTATTGGCTTCACAATCGGCCTTGTATTTAGTTTGGTAACGCAATGCAATTCAAGGCAAACATTGGACTCTATAAGAACAGATAAAAATGTTTTAGTTCGGTCAGTAAATTGATTGGTCGAGTTTGTGGTACTTGGGTTGGGTTGGGTTTCAATTGAAAAATAGTCTTAAGTTGATTTTTTCACAACTTTGTGTGCCTTAGCCATTTTGATGACGAAGTTCACGTAGTTTATTTTGTGTCAAATGAAGATGATCGTTGAAATTGGTTTTATCATCGACAGCCAGTTTCATTGTTGAAGAAATCTACGTTTATCGAAAAATCATTCTTCGTTCAAAAGTCGTCATCGAAAGAAGGTTAAGAATTTCTTTTTTATTAAAATGTTTTTCTACAGTCTGTCATGGAAGACAGTTTTAAGTTGAAGTTCGAATGGAAGCCATCTCTAAGATCGTCGCGATTTATTTTTGATTTCTTTATGGATAAAGATTACTTTCTAAATCATACAAGTTTTATTTCTTCTTCTTAATTAAAAAAAGGTCGAGCTTTCGTTGTTGTCGATCGAATATCACATCGCTAGGGTTTGCAGGTTTGTAGGTAAGGGTACCTCATCTGTTTCGCCCCCATGATCATATTTTCAGAGCAAAGTTTTCTTAAGCCAGTTATCTAAAACCTAAACCACTTGAAATTCTTCTTTAATAGAATCTACCAAGTCAAACACAATCGAAACCAACCCAACCCAACCCAACCCAAATCCTTTGAAGTAGATAATTAATGCAATTCATTGCCGCTCCTTAGACCAAGACTTCACCTTTGCTAGTGGCTGAGTACCATTACAGTATAGTTCTTTATCGTACTGATGTGTGAGTAGCCTCTATCTTTTTTTGCATTTCCTTCTGACTCACTAAAGGATACTTTTTGATGTGATTGTCTCTTACAGTTCCAGTCGTCCAATCGTGAATAGGGAAAGATTTGTCGAAAAACGCACCATATGACCTTATGATTAATTCACTACTTCTAGGTCTATACCATCTAAGCATCTAAGGGCAAATTTGTATTCGTTTCTGTTTTATATTTTTGTTTATAATCATCCAGCCATGATAACTAAAACGGATTGGTTCGCTACTGTCTTTTGAGGCATAAAGCTCAAAATATTTTACCGTGGAGTGCTTTTCATGGCAACTGTGTAAACTATTTTAGTATATCCATTAGAGGACGTAATTTATACATTTCGTTGTCCTCATCAAGGTTGCAATTACTTACCACATGGAAGTAATTATTTATTTCGCAGTTTAATTTCGTTGCTATTTATAGAGAAAAAGTAGTATTTTTTAATGGCAACTATACTTTTTACATTAGATTTATTACTTCATCAAATAATTTCTCGAAAATTTCAATAGGATTCAAATTGGGAAAATAAATAAAGAAATATCGTCCATTGCAGCAGGTATATTAAAATGTAGGATATCCTCTTGTGAACAAAGAAACCCAACCCAACCCAAGCCAACCCAACCGAATCCAATCCAACCCAAACCACGATGTATTTTGCCGATAAATGTTTAAATCTAGAACATTTTTTTAAAATCTAAAAATCAAAATTTTGTAAGATTTTTTTTAGGCGATGAATTTTACGGACACTGATGTACAACAATTTTTAATATAAATAGAATTTGTCTGAATTATATGAACTGTGTAATATATTTTTGTAGATGAATGTTTGAATATTTTATGTGTTGCATGTAGTGGGGCGCGAGTATGAGACGACCTTGATTAACCACTATGTTAGAAAATTTAAGTTTCAGCCCCTTAACTTAATATTAGAAGTTCGCATTATGAAAACTTTATTGCCGACATAAATAAAAATAATAGAGGAACGAAATGTGTTGACATTTCTGCATTACTTGCTAAAAATTCAACTATATAAAAAATATTGTGTCGTAGGGTTCCGAGTGTAATTTTATGCAGATGTCATAAAACAGAGTCTGTTGCTGAATAAGATGCGACGAGCTCTCCCAGTGTAACAAATCTACATAAATCATTGACAATGAAATATGAAAGAGGGGCGTTTTCTTGTACGGAACATATAATTTCAATGAAATTATAAGAGTAAAACGACTTAAACGAATTATCCTAAACTTTTCGATAAGAGATGAAGTGCATATCTAATCAAAATGATAGTTGTTAACAAGTAGTGTGTTAACATTAGAAATTTTGATTACTTTTAATATGTTTAACGACTTATCTGCCCATGTAATCTTTAAGCTAGGTTTTTTTAACACATTGAAAACTTTAATATTCTTCCTAGTTACAAACCAAGTTCACGTATTTGGAACGTTTTGGATAAGTTGCATAAATATGAAAGAAAATCAATGGTTTTCGTGTAATTACCTGCCCGATAAGTATTAAACGCGACTTCCACGTCAGTATTCAGGGAAAACAGGAAAATTGTTTCTGGTGATGCATTGTGAAAAATTGCACATCTTTGAACTGAAAGAGCTCACGTCCGCACGTTTAAAGACGCACACTGTCAATGCCCGGTTACTGTACCCGATCCACCCTCATTCAAGGCGTCCCGCAACGCTCCCCCGAGATTGTGTTTCAATCCGCCGCCGTGAATACATAACTAGACTCAATAAGCTTCGTTTCTAAGGATAAATTTATTCGACGCTTGTTCCGCGTAGCAAGCAGCAAAAATCAACCCAATAGGGATGCAAAATGTTACACTATGCACGCCAAATAGACACACACTCGCTAATATAAACTTATATTTCTGTCGGAATTTTCGCTACGCCAAAAAATTCGCTAAAAATATAAATTTTCTTTGCTAAAATGATGCTCTTTCATCCATATTCGTCCTATTTTTTTTTATTTGAAGTTAATTAAGATTATAAAATTAATCCCGTTTTATATTTTCAGGTCAGTAACAATTTTCTCGCGACGTATGGAAATGGCACTAATCCTCGAACGTAAGTAAGTCACATATTTCGTTAATTTCCTAATTAGTGTAATTCTGGCCGCATTGAGAATGATGTATAATATTTCATTCTAAGTACGGACACGTTTGCCCGCAATAAATACCAATTAAACTAATTCAGCCGCAAGTTGTGTAATAAATACGGTGTTGAAATGGCCGTAATAATGTAAAACTTGTTATCGGTGGAACTGCGAGCCCGGGTGCGGGGGTGTTGCGACGATACGGCGAGGGATCGCACCCGTCCCGGTATTTCGGATATATTCTCAATTAAGCGAGCCGGCAATGCATCCTCCGCGATTTATTAGCAGCTGCGAGGAAAATTGAATAAAGAGAGCCAGGTAATTAGTGACTTCTGTGAGCATGGGAAGACCCGGGAACGTATAATGAGAACATCGCCTATAAATTTCCTGCTGGTACGGCGGGAATTACAATCCGAACAAGTAGGTACCGAACGCTGTCAGTCAAGAGATACCACCCGAAAGCTGCTTAGTTACGTTTCTGCAGACAACGCAAATTGATGCGGATGGAGATAATTTATGTGCTCTGCTTACTAACAAACATCGTGTTCGATTTCGCTTTGAAGAATTACCGTATGACGAAAAATAATTTCAGCGAAATTCATTGCGTAATTATCACGAAATGCTTTAAATCTATTCGCAGGAGAAGCAACGAGCGGTTAATATGTAACGAATTTTGCTGAGATTATTTTTTAAATGAATAACCGCTGTGGTTTAACTTTTACTTAAATCGATTGTGTTAGTTGTAGTGACTTAGCTTAACTTAGCTTCTTATAATAGCGTTTCCCATGCTATTTAACTGATTTTCAAGAATTATTTAATAGGAGCTTATAAATATAACTATATGATCAGTTTTAAATTAAATGTAAATTGCGTTCGCGAAGAATCACCGCACTCATGATCATTGCGTGTAACAAATAATCACACTTTGTCGAGAAGTGAAAGCTAATTCCACACAAATGGCATAACGAAACGATAACTGGAAAAATATGAGTGAGTAAGAAAACAAGCAAAAAAAATTAAAAAAAAAAATATGTCTAAACTAGACTGTATAATCTAAAAGACAAAGAAGGGCTTCTAGTAGGTGATGATGAAAGAAAACTGAATAGATGTGAGGGTCATGTTATAGAATTGCGAAAGGAAATTGAGGAGGAAGAAATCGAAAAAATATACGAATTAAATGAACGATGAAAATGGCCTTGCAAGACCATTAACAAAAAAATAGATGTATAAAAGAACTAGGAATAACGAGAGTGCGCTAGGAACACCAGCCATGTTAGACCAATAAAGGAATAGTGAAGATGATAACAAGAGTAAGTAAGAGGAAAACAGTCCATGAGATTAGACTAAAGCGTTAAGTATATCATTCTACGAGAAGAGGAAAAAATGAGATTGCAATGACCAACTAGAAAGATATTAGATATGAAACAAGGGGTAAGTAGTAGCGAAGTGTCGAAGATTATTAGAACAATATACAAATATTTGTACTAAGCCCAAACAAGTCAGCCTTTAAATGGTGGCAAAGTTACGTTCAGTTCTTCTTTGTTATAATTTCATAAATCGACCAAATTGTCTTTATTTGAGACTGAGAGGCAGTATTGGAACCATAATCTTCATTGTCCTAAATATTGGACTGAGAAAGTTTGTTTTGCTGTCCAGTACACCATTTCTTCGGGTTATATTTCTTGGTTCTTGTTCGGTATACGAATTACGTTCGGTGGCACCTAAATTTATAACAAGAACTATTGTCAAAAACAACTTCAAAACATCTGGAAAAATATACGACCTAAAAATACAGATGTGACGATTTGTCAAGTTTAAGACTGATCAAGTTTATTATACCAAGTCCACGTTCAAATCATTAGCGTGACTTCCACTTTCAGATAAATTTGAATATTAAACATCTGATTGAATTATTTTTTAAGAGAATTGAAAAACATTTGTTTTCCTTATAAAATTAAATATTTAAGCTACTGTATCAGTTTTTGTATGTTGCAAAAATTCACTGTTGAATCAACAAATTGACGATGACGTAAACGATGCACTAATATTCGAATCTACGCTATACGCTGCCAGTGTGCCAGGTGTAATTGTTCCCACGTACAGTACTGGTCACGGAGCCGCGAATTAATCGGTTAATATATAAAAAAAAACGTTTATTGGAGTATTTGCTTGATATGCAAATCATTTATGTCGTAGCAATAACGCACTTTTTATAATCAATGATTTCTAATTTATGTTGCGTGATATCAGTGGAAAGGATATAATTGTAAGGTCATATTTCGGATCAGTGATTTTAAATTATTGAACTATTGTCGGCACAATATTTATAATAGTATCATAAAAACAGGAAATGCGTATTGCTGTATGAAACATTGATTAGAATGACTAAGATAAATTTTTTGAGGGACCCTGTATGATATTTAGTACGTCCAGAAAGTAAGTACCGTTTGGTAATAAAAAGACGAGTGCAGGTACAGATAAACTATTTGCAAATGAAACTACAATTCGTACACCATCTTTCGACATAGTTCCAACCATTCTGGAGGCACCTGTCATAGAGGGGCACAAGTTGTTTTATGCCTTCTTCAAAAAACTTTGCCCTCTGAGTTGCCAATCATACGGTCACGTGTCCTTTGAGCTCATCATCGTTGTTGAATGTTTATCCACAAAGGAACGTTTTCAGGTGCAAAAAAATGAAAATCGCTATGGGTGAGGTCAGGGCTGTACGAAGGATGGCCAAACTGCCTCCAGCCAAAGTCCTGCAAAACTTTTCGTATCTTGTTCCCATCTCCTTACCATTGAATAACTCACGACTCATTTTCTTTGTACCCCTCTCAAATCTGACCTTGACTGTCGACTGTTTAATGGTCTTCGCATTCATAAAACGAATCTAGTCGCACAACTGTTTCAAGACGATCCAATCTTTTGGCTCAGTTTATATAAACCTTGTGTGTATTATCCTGGTCGAATACTTGTGTTTCTGGACCTAGTTTCACTGTGTCTCCAGTTCTTTTTTATGTATCATACTATACTGATTGATGCTCGAAATATCAACTATGCCATTTTCTGACTTTTTCATGATTCCCAAATTTTCCTAACTGTTGTAATATGAAGGACGGGTTTCTTTCAGGCACCTTCATATGTTATATACATATTTTCGTATTCTTAGTTATTATGACGAGCAGCAGAATATCTTTTCATATTCTACATTTTCTATACATTTTTCTATATTATGTCGGTGGCAAAATAAACCAGTCATCCCCAATAAGATTCACGTTGTTAATATCGGATCTGATTAATCGCTTGTCGATTTCCTTGGTCCACTACTGAAGAAACATGTACAGCACACTCAGTTTCTAAAAGTCTGGTCTCTTTGAATATGTAACGAATAATTCCAACGTACTGAGGTTATGTGTCACTTTTAGCTGTAAGCCTATTGTCCTGACCCTTATACCTTGTTCTTTTGTGACCATGCATATAATGTGCATATAATATGCGCCAGTGCAAGCGGAACAATCTCATAGGCAATAGAAAACACCCTAGTTAACTTATTAGTTCCCCTATTCATAATTGGACAATGAATAATTCAATTTATTTTAATATCAGTATTGGACCAACATTTCAGACATTCAACTGATGCCTCATTTAGTTACAAATGTATTGCAGTACATCGATTGATTAACTTGATTAAAACGTTTCAAAAATGCAGTTACGACCAAACATTTTTACAGATTCAGCTTTTCACAAAAATGAAATACAAACTAATCGGTAAAGCAATTATAACTATCAACCTAGAAGATTCCTCCACGAAACTTGTGTCGCTTAAACAGAAGCTAAGAATTTGCATTCATGTCAAGGTAATGCGTTTTAAGCTTCGGACGAAGATGGCTTGGCAGGCATTTCAATGTCACGTGTGTTTGAGGAATTCTCAAACAAAGAAATTCGTTTTCAGAATGCGAGATTGTGTGAAGAGGGCACTCGCCGTTATTATATAGTAAATATATTTTTTTATATTTCCACCAAGAATTTTTTTGTAACATTTTAAGAATGTACGGAATTTTTGCTAACTCTCTCAGACAGTACCCTTGGGACGGCGAGTGTCTGAAAAGGCGTTTGGCGACCACTGGGCAGCGCCCTTAAAATTGAGCACACGCATTCCTTGATATATCACATATTCCTACATAATATCGATTTTCTTAACGTCCAGAAAATCGCGAATAAATTGCAGCCAACGTCGTAAACGACATGTGCAGACGCGGCTTCCTTTAAATAATTAACTAATCTTTTCCGAGAATCGCGTTTCAATCCATTTAACTTTTTCCACTTATAGTCGTCGATAATATGGCACGGCTCCTTTATTGCGCCGTTCGTTCGGTTCGTACTGTCAGGTTAAGCCGAAACAGAGGGGGAAAAATCGTCGGAAATAAAATCGCTAATAAATTTCCAATTGCAAACGATCCAGAGACCGTTATCGACGTCAATTTCCAGTTAAGTAAATAAGGAGCGAACGTCAATTGCCACGATTTTATGCGACCCCGGGAGTTAAGAACCCTGGATATTTCTTTTCGCCGGAAACTAACCGTCTAATGTAAAAGTAAATAACCGTTCCGTTCGCTCCTTCGATGCATGTACAGGCCTGTATATCGTGCGTTATGTGACAATGTAGCCCCGTTGCTCGGCTCGAGCGAAACACGGTTTTAACAAATCAATTGGAGTTGCTGTAGTATTTGTTCAGTACGAACACGATTTATAAGTTGATTATAAAATTGGTGAAAAAGGGGATCGATCGCTCTGCAATATCGGTGACAACGATTCACAATTGCAAATTTCATTACACGTTATGGTGAATATTATATTCCGAACAAATCAGTTTTTATTTTGAAATTTTGTCGGTCCTATTTTACGCTCAAACTTCGCATAATGTCAAACAACAGTGTCTCGGACCAGATGAACAGAAAATAACAATATTTTACCCCAAAATCAGAGGAAGTAAATAAACAAATTAAAATGAGATTGACCCAGAGCCAGATTTCAATCTCCAGAGTTGTTCACAAATTACCAATAACAACACACCCAAAAATGAAACGCCTGGAACTATGCTAAATAAAATAAATCTAGTGCCTAGTAGATCAGATTTTGTTAACCAAGCGAGAATGAGAGTAAAACAAGTTGCCGCCGTCTTAACATCAAATGAAAATATAGAAAAGCGAAGAAATGCAGGCGAAAAGAAAGTAAAGAAAACCAAATCACAACAACAACAGAGAAAACAACCTGCTAAGACATCTAAGACCAAAAAAGCTGTTGATTTCTCACCCTCATCGGAAGACGACTCGTCAGATTTCCAAGCACAAGAATTAAATGACAGTTCTGATAGTAGTAATAGTGCTGAATGCTTAGGATGAGGAGAAAATTTTAGAAATACATCAAAGTAAGATGACTGGGTCAAATGTTTACGATGTGAAAATTGGTTTCACGAAGGCTGTTCCAAGTTCCTAAGTTTGTGTGACCGGTGTGGTAAAGTTTTTTGCAAAAACAATAAAATTGAGTTAGTTGAAGTCATAGGCCATCTCATCCAGATGGGTTAGATGGCCCAACTTCTTTTTTGTTTATTCTTTTTTAATTTTATAAAAAGTAACGTTTGTTTGATTTAAAAATTTTAGTTTATATTTAGTTTTCGAATAAAAATCAATAAATTTGATTATGTGATAAAGTTTCGACCATTTGTTTTCGAAATGTGGGCCATCTCTCCCTGAATTACCCCACCTCCTACTGAAAGAGGGCGCTGTGGCAAAATGAAATTCGTTATCATACGTATGATTCGGTATATGATATTAATCTGTTCATTTGCTTCCTAATGAGATTCTGTTTCTTTAACGTTCTAACTATTATCGTCCAGACAACTGCTTTTATCGCTAGTCTTTTATGCACGTAGATCGTAAATTCAACTATACTGCTCCGGCATACATATGCAGTTCAACAAACATACGTGTATTACGCGAATTAAAGTTTATCGTCGCGCATAAAACACTGTCCATTTATATTAGTATCGTAACTCCGACCGAATCTTCCGCGCTATGTGTGTTTGGCCGAACCAGGCCCTTAATCCGCCGGGAAGCCGGTTCCATTAATTAACGAGACACTCCCGTGAAGGGTTAATTGTTATACATCGGCGATGCCGTCATTCAACTGCGCGGCACCCGCCGTCGTTTAAAATTTACCTGTGAAATTCTCCACAACTTAAACGGAACGTGTCAACGCGCAAAGTCTCCGTCTGAGCGACATTAAAAACAATTTAAGAATACGGAATCTAAAACTTCGTGTTTTGTTTGTGTTTTCGAACAACTTTGCCTTAATGTCTTGTTCTTCTACGTCTTCCTCGATGCGCCGCCGACTGCTTTGCATTGTAAAAATATTCTGACGATTTGAAATATTTACGTTCGTTTTAATATACGGAGGGAACGAAAACTGTATATCTTAGAGGCGGTTTTAAATTAAACAATATTTTGAAGAAACAGTGTGTAAAATGTGTAAATATTTTTACGTTAATGTATCTAACGAAGAACGCCTATTTACTAAAAAAAGGATACTGATGCTTTTTCGAAGCCTGTTTTCCTTGCATTATTAACCCGATTGTTATTATGAATAACTTGTTTCTTACTTTTACACAGTTTTCTATGAGGCATTGGTTGTATAAGAAAGTGTATCTATAACAAGAAATAAAATCCATTTTAGATTCTAGTGCAGAACGAGTCTGCTACCTTTATTAACTTTTAAATACGAATAAAGATATTGACACAAAAAAAGTACGATGGAGAAAGTTTTATTTTTCAATGTATTTAAAGTATGATCCACTAATTGTCACACATTTATTCCAACGTGTTTCCAATAATAATAAAATTATGAAAAACAAAGATGAAATAATAACCCATCTACATAAATAGATATACAGTACTACACATAACGAAGGCAGGTACCATAAAATCAAGATAGGAGAGAAATGATATGAAGAACTATGAAGAGGCTAGATACGGGTTGAAAGGGTGGAGGCGATGGAAATGAATTAAACACAGAATGGAAGAAGATTGTCAATGACAAATTGAAGAAAAAATTATAAAAAGTGAAGCACTAACGATCATGACCACCAACAGGTTTAGGAATGATAATGCAGGAAGCATAGAAACTAACCAATTAATTGCAAACCAAGAGCATGCGTCATCAAATAAGAAGAAATACAAATAAAAATATGTACGTTATCGTAAATAATTTAAAGAGTTAGAAACAATTGTGGAGCGAGAGCAAATAAATTGAATTTTATAAGAATATCAGAAATCACACTAAACGAGGATAAGTAGTTCATAGGTATTCATTTGTAGCTCCGAGCTTTAGGATGGATCTGCATCTGTATAAAGCTGCACTCGTTGCTTATTTTTTATTACCGGCCAAGAAGGTCCCAGAAGCCTTCAACAAATACATTGCAGAAATTGCCGCTAGCTGTCCTGAGCCGCAAATACGCCATGTGAATAGCGCCCAACTAATCAACAGCATATACATTACTAATGTCACTACAGTTGAGGTGGAAAAAGTTATACAAAAATGTTGCAAAAAAAATTCCTTTGGAATTGATGGTATACCAGGTAAGGTTACACTATCAATAAAGGACGACATAAGGGGACCAGTGAGCACGATCCTTATACACTTAAGAAATCGAAAACGATACCGGTGTTCAAAACCAATGGTAGCCCTAATGGCGTTGCTAATTATCGGACTATCTCACTGCAAAATCAATGCTCGAAAATATTTGAAGATTGTTTCCAAAGAAGGTTATATTCCTTTCTGGAAAAGTTTCAGCAATTGAGTAAATAAAAATAAAAGATAAAAGAATTTTTAAAATGTCGCGAGCCTTCGACTCTGTTGATGATGCTTTATTGATAGACAAGCTGACCAAGAAACGCATAAGGGGAAATGCCATAAAGTGGATATCTTTGTACCTCTCTGGCAGAAGCCAATGTGTGTGGGTCAACAAAATATTGTCCGAATCCTTACAAATGGCTAGGGGTGTGCCACAGGGCTCCTTTCTTGGACCACTCCTATTTATTATAATGATGGACGACCTCCCACTAATATGCTCAGATGCAGAGAAATACTATATGCAGGCTATCGACACTATGTCGATAGTTAAAGATACCATAAATAACTTAATCAATACTGCACAAAACGCTATAACCGAATTGCAAACATGGTGTAGTAACAATCGCATTAAATTGAACTCACATATAACTCAAATGGTGCAATTGCATGTGATTAACGAAAAAATCGACCGATCTACATTAATAAGTGTTAATCACACATCTATCGTCCAATCAGATTCCGCAAGATTCCTTGGACTCACGTTAGACAACAAGCTAACTTGGCAACCGCATCTACAAGTCCTAAAGAACAAACTCAGTATAATAACGTTCCTGATACGGAGAATACGCCCAACTGTATCAATCATGGTCATCAAACAATTGTATTTCGGGCTTGTACAATCTCATCTTGTCTATGGTCTGATCTTCTGGGGGCCCTCAAGATATGTTAATGGTGTTTTTAGACTTAAAACAAATCCTGGGCATAGCTGACGGTGCAAAACCTTGAACCAGCTGTGCGGGACTGTTGAAACAACTACGTTTTACGTGTTTAAACAAACTTGTGCTTCACAACTTTGACAAACAAGTTATGAGACATAAAGACTTCCAGCTTAGTGCGGGCAAATTTATGCAGACTTATTGTTTCCAAACATTCAGTGGACTATATGAGTTCCAAATGTTACAATAAGTTACCACTAGCAATTAGATCTGAAAAAAATCCACGGTCTTTCAAAAAATTGTGCGTCGAGTTCTTTACAGATAATGTTTTGTATACCATAGACGATTATTTAAATTCAGTTAATTGCATGTTTTTTTTCTGGCATGTCATGACTTGTCTTTTTATGTTAAATACATGTATTTACATTTCATAGACGCAATAAATATCTATCTAGCTATCTATCTGATATTGCTTCTGTAGTCCAAAACACCTCAGCCGTGTGTTTTCGAATAAAAGCTTGCCTTGTTAGGGGGCAGAAGTCCCCAACCCAACCCAACCTAACTCAACCCAACCTAACCCAACCCAACCCAATTTTTATCCGGGAGTAAGGAATTTGGCAATTCACTTTATGCATTCCAAAATCTTCATATAATTTTTTTAATAACGTGCCTCAGATATCCTTACACAATTGGCCATTGAAGACATTTTATTCTTCGAGCTGCTTTGATCAATTCATCAACTTTCTTTGGTTTCCACTTTGATAGGCCTTCCACATTTTTGGTCGTCTTGACTTGAAATCGAAATTGTTTAAACCAAAATTTTACGGGCGCATCCTTGGTCCTTTTCCTTCCTTCGTCACTCAAAAAAAAAAAAACAGAATCTAAATCAAACTTGGTCAGTATGCATGAAAATGTCGGAGCTATTATTTGATATCGTCACTCTTCATGGCTAGGTAATAAAAATGCCCCCCCTCTTAGATTAGCTCCGCTATAACAAATTCATCTGCTACTTGTGCAATCGATGTACTGGGGAAATTTTTTAATTTCACCGCACAAAGCTATAATTAGTAACTAGATTATACGTAATTCTTAATCATGTGTAGTAGTAAATGCTCTCTAATAACAATCACAAATAATTCCATAATATACGATTATCTTAGGTAATATATATTACGATATTTTATTACCGCAAAGCCGGATAAAAAAACGATGTATATTTTTATGGACAACGCACGACGTTTGCTCGAGCTTCATTTTTTATCGATGTTCGTAAAAAATAAATTTTACAGACCCGGACATTTTTTTATTATTGATACTATTTTTACCCCAAGGAAATCGTTCGGTGCGATAACTACTAAAAATAATAAACGCGTGATATTTACGTATAAATTATTAGTATAAATTAGGATTAGTGGCCCCATTAAAGATGATTTTTTATGTGTTTCGCTTTATATGATAATGCGATAGCTCCACATAGTGTCTCCATCACACTAGTGATCAAGGTCTATTGCGACGCGTTTGACTTGATTGGTCTTTGCGGAGTAGTTTTTTTTTGGAAAACGATTCGCATGAAATTACATGAAGTCACAAACTGCTAATTTTATAAATTGTAATCCTTTGCACATTAATCCACAAAAATATCGGTGCCCTTGTTACGTTTTTATTAAATGTTGGATACTGATACAGTTTTATATAATTGTATCTAGTCGCGTATCCTTGCATTGGAGATAGTAACCCGTACTTGAAGTGCTAATGATTGGTATGGAGTGCCGAGCATTTTACGAGTACATACGTGTGTAGTAGTACAATTAAATCAATTAAAACGAAATTATCAGCTATTATTAATTCATAATTAATACAACAAACACGCATATGCGGAATGCATATATCAATGTATGTGAAATATTGTAACAATTATTAATTTAATAAATTAATCAAATAAAAATTATATTTACAGTTTTATGAATCTCAATCCAGCACACGCGCATACGCCAAAATATAATTAAGACTAATCTTCAAACATAAGCGTGACAATGAATGGAATATTGGACAAATAATATAATGTGACATAACGATTTTTTTTTATTACCCTATTAGTTTAAATTAAATAAATAATTGACTCGTTTTCATGTCTACAGTGGCGTGATGTTTTAAAATTAATTTAAAATTTGAAAATATATTACAACTAAGTTCATGTCTTTAAAGACATAAAACGTACAATTGTAACTTTATCTCAGTTTTTCAGTTTTGCAGCTTAGTCGAAGATGCACAACACGCGCCCACTAGTAAGTAAATCGCCTACACGTCCTCAGAAATTCGTTTATGATTTACTCAGCTTCGAATATGAGTGATTTTGCTGCGTAGTCGAAACCGCCCGTTGATTTCCCCCGAATTGGAAGTTAAAGCGCGATAAGTGATTGCGAGGGTGCGCCCCCCCACCTGCAGCACCCAGATGAGTTTAACATGCGTCTGCGGAGCAAACACGTCGGGGATGAAGTAAATACCTCCCAGGCGTCGAAGCGTCTACTCGAGTGTAAAACACACCACCGTCCCGGCTGACAGATCTATGTGCGGCGCTGCGGTTCTGTCGGAACCGTGTTACTTGCATAAGGTGATCCGTCAACACCCCGACGACTCGAACGGGAATACTCCCGCCATCACGAATTTGTCGCTCAACGCGTCCAATTACGGCGCCCCCTCCCGAAATTTATTTTACGATTTGTTATTGCGGTGGAATTTATAACGCGCGCATATTTAAAGCGTTTTTACGGCGTCGCCTAACTGGATCGACGTGTAGTTTTAATCGCTCGTTGAAACGACGGAGCGGAATCGAGACGGCAACTGTACGCAGGTCGTTTCGGCGTTGACGTTTTAATTACCGGCGATGAAGACGCCTGAAAATAATCTGGAATATTTTCATTTATGAAGTGAAATCCATTAGTGATTGCTGATTAGTGCGTTTTTGTCAGTTCCGCTGAAGCGGTTTATTTACATTACCAACATACTGTGTATTTAGTATGAATGTTCGTGTTAACTTTTTTCTCGTTAGAGTTGTCACCTGAATTCTTCCGCAAAAATCCCAAGAGGCGGTCTGATCGCATCAATCGGTGGTTTCTTTTCTCGAATGTGAGGGTGGAACAATGCAACAAATGGATATAAAGCGATCGCAAATAGTTCAAACAAACACTGGGGGTAATTGCAATTTTACTTTCGTATCAAAATTGATGCTGCAGTACTTTCTAATTGATGTAGTGCGCGTCGTGCAATTTCAATAACAAAATGCAAACATAAACATAATCAAAAAATAATTAGTGAATACAAATCACAATTATAACGTCATATATACGATGCATGTGACGTCACATCTGTTTTTTTTTCAAGAATTGTACATTTCAACTTACAGAAATTGTTTTACAACAGTTCACACCCTGTGCATTCTACAAAATGTGGGTTGCTTTATTAGATCAATTACAGCACAATATAATGTTATTTAATTATTGAAAAAAAAAGTTTCCATAGAAAATACTTTTCACGTTTGTAGTGCTGAATGGAGTTTCTTCATCATGACTAATGTCGAATGCGAAAGAGAAAATGGAATAATATAAGAACACACTCGACCCAAACTCGAGTGCCACTCTCGCCTCCGTAATTATGATTAATGCAAGGAAAGTTTTCTGCAATGTTTCGCTGCAATAATTTCTTAAATCTCACCACACAGCGTTTCAATTCAAATTTCACACTCGTATTTTCGTCCGGCCACCTTCGGCAACCGGCATCGTTTGTTTTACAGTTGCGCTGTCCCTGCGCGACAAAAAGCGAATTATTTATGAAAAAGGAACGAACGAAACGGCAATTATTGTGCCATTTATACAATTTGAAACTTAACTTCGCCAATAAACCCGTTCATGTGTAATGTTACGCTTTGCTAGCCCCGTATTAAATAACGATTCCGTTTTTTCGTACGCCGCGTATAATTTTGCGTTGTATTTGCGAGCACTTGAAAGCGGATCGACGCAGGAACGGATTAAGCGGCGATTCATTAGACAGCGGGGAACTTCGCCGGTTCTTTTCGTCTTTCCTGTTCCGCTTCTTCCACTGCGCTCTTTTTTTTTTAATTTAACAGCGATTCTGTTCCCTTATCGAAGCGCCCTTCCACGTTTAATTCACTAATTGCTCAATCTCAACCTATTACGATTCTATACATTGAATCCTTTCGTTATTTATGTTAGATTTAGGTTACGTTCATTCATCCGTTTCATTGACATCGTCGACGAAGTAATAAATTTCTTATGGTTATGCTAAATAGATTTCACATTGCCAATTGCTGCTAGATACTCGTATAACAAAGTCATTGCTTTAAAATCATAAAATACAGGAAACATGAAATATTAATAATAGCGCCATGCTATCGGCAAAATAATATTTCTAGGAATTGTATTGGTCAATCAGCCCACACCCTTTAATTCAACTAACATTGACATGGTTGTTATTCAGGAGGCCTGTGACAGAACCCAACCCAACCCAACTCACCCTTTAATTCAACTAACATGGCTTATCAACATTTTCGGGGAGGTTGTAGGGCGTGGAGATTTTACACAATCCTTTTTCGCACGTCCTTCCATGACGTCCATCCTTTGTTGTCCTTTGTTGTTTGTAAAATATGCATTTTTTTTTTTTACTTTATCGGATCTTGTTATTTCATGCATTCCTTTCCATATTTTTTCTTCCTCTGTCTTTTCCGGCTTCGTTACCAATTTACCATCCTCTTTAAACTAATATTTTTTATGTCCATATTTTTGGAATAGCGATATCTCTTCCTTTCCTGGTTGCTCGTAAATCATTTCGACGCTGAAGTTTATTATTATTTTTCTGTGTTTTTTAATTAATGTCTTTTTCTATTTGCAAAAATTTCTTCCAGTCTTGGTGGTTCTCCCACTCCACCCTTAATGTTTCCCGACGATTTTTTCACCTAACAAAATTATTTTCAGACCTACAAACATATTCTTTTCACCCTCATCGCCGATTTCCTTTATCAGTATTATTTTATTATTTATTTGTTTGATTTATAAGATGTTTCATATGTTTCATGTATGCTTTTTGTTTATTATTATGGTCACTCTGTCTGTGCCCGAGATGTCATCAGTGGCATCAACAACCCAAACAAGCGTATGGCATACAAATCAATTAATTCCACCTCAGCGCAATCAAACCCGACCCAAGTTTTAAAAATTTATAATCGTTCTTTATTGCAATTTTTCAAATCGATTTCGAATTTGGATTAGTTTCGTTTAGATTCGGCAAATCGATTTATTGCTGGTCTTCAATGCAAAATTTCGAGAAAAAATTTCAAATTGATTTCTTTGCTCGAGGTCGTTTCGATATATCGTTGAGGTGATTTAAAATTAAAACGCAATTCTTGTTCGACATTCCGAGATAAATTTTGATTAAAATTTTTGCCCCATTATAAAATTTAATGAAAATTAGTAACAAATTACACGAAAATACAATAAAATGCATTCGAAAATTGAGAAATGTAAGTTTGTAGTTAACAAGTGAGAAAATGTTTTAGATTATCATTTTTACATCAAATATTTTTAGTCGTGTTAGACATAATTTCAGTTATATGGGTTTCGTTTTATTAGACATTTCTTATACTATTGGGTTCTACTGCATGAGCTTCTTACACTGATTTGAGTTGTTCGAAGTCGAACTCCTTTAGGATTGCATTCGGCAAATTGTTTTTTTTTTAGCTTGCGTTGTGGATCGAGTTGTGTTGGGTTGGGTTGGCTTGGGTTGGGTTAGGTAGCCTTCGGTTGGAAAGTTCGTCTGTTTTCCTTCGATTCCGGAACATCTAGAGCTTGCATTCTAATTAATTGATGGGTTGCTTAGTTCTTCCATTTTACCATAAACCATTGCAATATGCGAATGTTATTTATCTTCTCCTTTACTCCTCTTTGTCCTTGTTGGTTCCTTGCCCGGCAATAGGATTGGTTCTCGTGTTCTTGTTTAGCGTTTCACCATCTTCGATGAGTTTTTTAGTCGAGGCTCGATTCACTGCTTTTTCTTCAATTTATTGGTGAATATTTTCTTATGATTTCACTATTGTTTTATATGTGAAAACGCGGAAAATATTCATGATGCTATAAGGGTACATATAAGGAACGTGCCTAAAAGAACTTGCTGGTGCCTTTATGGATATGGCTCGAAATATATTTGTTCTTCAAGATTTACATTCAACCAATAGGGCAAGAATATTATTATTCGTTTCTGCGTCAGAAAAACACGTTGAAATATTACGAATCCAAACATTCTAATAATAAAAATGTATGATATTTTCAGCGATCTTGTGCGTCTCATTAATTACAATAAACGAGATCGCTATTTCCCGAGTTTGAATCAGTCGTCAATGCACGATCGCGTTGTCAGTTCGAGAAAAGTAAACGCTTTTTAAGGCCATTAACGCGAGTCCGATATTGAAAACGAAATATATTTATGCGCTGCAATACAACGTCGAAATCGGAACCGGTCTAAATTAATTCGTGTTATTCGCGCTTGACAAACGGATCAAGCGTTCATGTTTACGTAAGCTCTGCGCACCCCACCCACCGCCATATTCGGACCTGTTGACTATCGAAATTAATAATTTACGATACGGCAATGGGCGCGTGCTATCGAGTGTTTTTTGCCGCGATTACGGAGTTTACTAAAGCTTGCTGTAGTCGTGCAGGTGTTTGTTTGCATGAATATATACGTCGGACAACATGGGGATTACGCCAGCTTCATCCGTGCAAATGTTTATGGGCTTACAGCGACAATAAGCATATTTCTTTTGGCGCACAATTCGCTATCAGTAATGAATTGTTGCACGGAACATACGGTTTCTTTCAGATTTGGAATTTATACTTTGTTTGGATACGAAGCGGGATGTTTATTGAAAAATCATTCAAATTTTTATGGAATTGGAATAGAGCGAAAGCTTTATTTATCGACCTGTCTTTTTTTATGACGGCACTTGAGTTCTTGTTATAGTATTGACTGAAATCAAATAAATTTCATACTTAAACGACATCACGATATGTTATTATAAACCCGCAATTTTTGTCTGAAACAAAAAAAAACAAAGAAAATGGTAATTCTCATAAATTTTCTTCTATGTGGACTAAAAAACACACAAAATTTTTAAATTCAAGATTTTTCTCAGGTTTGAAAATAAATGTGCTCTTTGCAGGAAGAGAAAATCATTTCAACTTGCTAAAAAAGTTGTTTAGAATTTTTTTTTCATTAATCTTTTTAGTTCAAATCAAATAGAATGCTACTGAAGCTAACAAAAGTTTTGTTTCGTTTTGATTGCTTGTCTAGTTTTCTCGCAATCACGCCCACCAGTTTAGAAAAATCGTAAAAACGAAAACTCGAGAAAACGCGCTCTAAAGTTTACGATCAGGAAAAATGTTAATTTTCGATTACTTACGGAATATCTCGTTATAATCCCACTATAGCTCTTACGAACGCAAAATATTATTGTTTCGAACGACCGATTGAACTTTTTTCAGTACACAGTTCGGTGTTATGTTACTGCGGGGAGGGGCGCGCGCTTCGCTTGTCCGAGCGTTCGTGCGTTCGTATATTTTTTGCTCGACACCTCACTGTGTTTAGTGTATCTGTATCTTTCAAAATATTGCGAATTGGCCGCTATAACTTTTTATACATATTCTTAGATATATTAGGCATAGAATTGAGCAATAAAAAACAAATCCCCCCTTAATTGAAATGTCTATGGGAACTAATTCAATTTAACTAAATCTACAGAATAATTTAATTTCAAAAAAAAATATTTTCTATTTCCTATAGATCCAATAAAACGACGTTTACGCAATTTCAAAACCAAATTCATTTTTATACGCGACTTCCGTCACATCGCCGTAAATTCGAAACAAAAAAAGTCGCATTGATTAGTTAGAAAGCTGCGTTGAATTAGACTTATTACGCAATCAACGAAAACTCGCTTAATTCAATTACCGTGCTCCTTTTTGATGTCGAATATTTCACCGAGTACGCGCAATTATCACTTTTTAAATTTCCCCGGCGCAATAAAAAAAAAAAAAACGTCAGCAATTCCACTTACACGCGAATTACTGCAGGAGCGTGAAGCTGCTTATTAAGTAAATAAATTGAGCGACATGCATGAAACGGAACAAACGAAACCAGACCGCGGCGACATTGTGCGGAAAAAAGTTGGAGAAATGTTCGCCTTATTAAAAGAAAATTAAACACGCAAATTCGCGGAATCAGCGGTTCTCAATCTAACGCGACGCAAAAATTGCAGGCGCAACGTCATTAGCGAACATTTTGTGTCGCTCGGCGCAGGCATGGGTGCTGTTTAAAATATGAGCGCGCACGAAAACTGCATGCGATTGTTTGAATTATTATTGACGTGGTACATTTAAATAGTAGTGTTAGATAACCGTTTGCCTCGATTACGTGGATGATTTATTGTTGATTTTATCTCATCTCAAGCACAAAGTGGTAAATTTGTACGCGAATCTTAGAAACTATTGATTTAGTCTTCTGTTACATGGAACAATCACATTTACGGTAGTTTTCTTCCGCGTTATTTTTTTTTTCTTCCTATGGCACTACAGCCCTCTTTGGGCTTTGCCCCCCCGTAACTTCTGCCTCCATTACGCTCTATCTGTCGCTGCTCTCCTGCAGGATCGGGCGCATCCGCCTGTATCTCGTCCTCCCATTGTTTTCGGGATCTCCCGACTGGCTTTTTCCCATGCATTCGACTGTTTAGGGTTCTCTATGGAAGTCTATCATCCTCCATTCTTGTCACATGCCCGGCTCACCGCAACCATTGTAACCTAATAAATTCTGATAGCTGGAGTTCTTTATAGAGTGTGTAAAGTTCATTGTTAAACTTAGACCTCCAGATGTTATTCTTTCTAACGGGTCCTAGTATCCTTCTTAATACTTTCCTTTCGAAGATGTTAAGTATATCTTTTGTTTTTTCTGTCATTACCCATGCTCCTCATCCATAACTCACAATGGGTCTTATTATTGTCTTGTACACTCTCGTTTTGTTGTTACGGCGTAGTTTTTTAATACGCTCTGTTGGCTATATTTATTCGTCTGCGGATCTCTCCCTCTTCGGTGCCGAGTGAGTTCAGCTTTGTCCCCAGGTACACAAAATGGTTCACCATCTCGATATTATCTTTCATCACAGCTTGTGTGTCGTTATTATGTCTTTTTGTATTAAGATCTTCGTCTTTGTAGTGTTAATTTCCAGCCCGATGCTTTTTGCGTGTAGCTTTAATTCTGAGTAGGCCTCTATCCTTCCACTCATGATGTTGATATCATCCGTCTTATTACATATGAGAGGGCCAGATTGAACAGCGTGGGTGCCATGCCATTTCCTTGCTTCAGACCTTGCGATATGTTGAACAATTTGTCTCCCTTTTTGTAGATAGAGCATATGATATTTTTTACCAAACATTGGGGATTGTTTCTTCCGACCATACTTTTATGGCTAGTGCGTGGATATGTTCCATTAGGTGATGGTTAATATACTTCAGAAGTGATTCCAGCGATTCCTGGCGCTTTGTTTTTTTTGCGCCTTGATTGCTTCTTTGATTTCCTCAAGGGTGGGGGTCTACCCTTACTTCCCCTTCTGTTCGCAGGTTCACATCTTGTCTGGTCCCTGCTGGTCTCCTGCTTCCCCAGTAGGGTCTGGAAATATCCTTTCCAGATATTATTAACGCTCTGGGGGTCGCTTTCCAATTGCCCGTTTTCATTTCTACAGAAGCTCGTTCGGGGTTTGTATCCTTCTCCTGTGGTTTTTATATACCTATACGCCCCTTTTGAATTATACTCCGTGAAGTTCTCTTCCATCCTAATATTAAGGTCGTTTTCGTATTGTATCTGCTGTTGTTCTGGCCGTCTCGAACTCTTCTTTCTCTCGTTCTTCTTTCTATATAGATCTTACATTTTTATTCATTTCTTCTATCTTTCTTTTGAATTCTTCATAAAACCAGGTTGCTCTTTTGCTTTCTATTTCCTATGGTTGCCATGGCTGCCTTTTCAATTGCTGTTTTGATTGTGTTCCACTGATTGCGTTAGTTTCTGCGTGCATATTTGTTCAAAGCTTTTTCTTATTTCGGGTAACTTCAGTTTTTCTGTGTCCATTTTTTCTGCATTTTCCCGCTTTCCACTTTTCCTAGATACCCTGCATCTAAATTTTATTTGTACTAGATGATGGTCCGACCCACATGATGTCCCACCTATCCTTGACTTGACATCCAGTATGCTACTAGCTGCTCTTTTATCTATCAGAATGTGGTTCACCTGGTTGATTGTGCTTCCGTCCGGTGACACCCAGGTGCACTTATGAATGTCTCGTTGTGGGAAGCATGTAGAGCTTACAGCCATATTCTTGCTAGTGGCGAAGTTAATTAGGAATTCTGCATTTATATTCGTTTGGTTATGTAATTGGTGCTTTCCTATTGTTCCCAAAAAGCTCTACCTACCTTGGCATTCATATCTGCCAGAATAATTTTGACATCATTTTTGGCGAGTTATCACACTTCCTCTATGAGCTGATACAAGTATAGTGTCCTTACATTCCATGTTCCAAATTCGTAGTCCTTTAATCTGATGCTGCTGAGGTTTCTGAACTGGTTGTTTTTACATGTATGGGTAGTTGGCCCATCGCCTAACCCTCCTCCTTTATCCGGGCCTGGGCCCGGCAAGTTCACTGCTACACTACTCAATCCATCCAGCAGCTCTCCAGGCGGAGTTCCACGTTATTTCGCTGCTGGTAAAACCTGAAGATGAATGAGTCACCTTTGACTTGACGAGCCTTTTTAGGAACGTGCCAGGGATAACAACGATAAAAATGAGACTCGCTTAGGACAACTTGACACAACTTAGTACTAATTTATTTTTAGAATTGTGTAAATGTAATAACTGCCAATTGGGCTCGCCTTTACCACCAATATTGGCAGATCTATACAGGAAATAATTTGAAGCAAATGAAATAAAATAAAATAGATCTCCTAAATAATAAGCATGCTAAATTCATACATTGAAGTCACAGGAATAATGAGCTAAAAGACTTCATCAACATGAATATGTCAAGGAATTTGACGTGTGAGGTTGTCTAACATTTCTGGAAGTGAACCAACACTACCAGGAATAATTTCAGGATTATAATTGTAAAGACACTCGAATTCTGTGTGTAACCTCACAATATAATTAAAACCTCATACTGGTAGAACAATAACAAAGATCAGCGAACAATATTGAATGAGATGAGGACGAGGCAAACAACTGCAATCCATCATACCAGGCATGTCTGAGAAGATCAGATGAACTGGACAAAAACACAAACTTTCGCTCAAAATTGTACGAGACTAAAACGGAGTTTAACAAATCAATATAAATTATTTTGTTTACCAGCAACAACATGTCAAGAAACATTTTGCTACCGTCCACAAACTGTACGGTATCACTCGTGCTTTGTCCTCTTTCGTTGCGCGTAGCTGTCGCCGGCGATATCCACATCTCGGTTGATTACGATTGGCGCTCCATCGAGTTGGAACGTCCAGCAAACGGCGATACATAAAATGTACATTACGTAATTAAATCATGAATACAATCTTCGAAGCAAATCTGCCATTTCTCCGATGTTCGGTTTCTAATTATACGTAACGCGGACGACTAGTCATCGAAGACGATGCGACGACCCCGACAGGGGCATTTAATTAATATCTATATTTATTTCACGAATGTCTTTAGGTGGTTCACGTTATCATTATAAACACGAGCTGTGTACGTATTAGCGTGACGTGTCCTTTCCATGTCCGCTGTTAAAAAAAATATTTCAATTTAAATCTTCCTTTCCACATATCTCTTTATTTGAGAGCATACCGAATTTATTCTTTCACGTTCTGTTCGATAAATACGATTGACATAACCCATAACCGAGTAAAAATTGCAGAAAATATGGGCGATACACCCATTGCATAAAAGAATTATTTACAATACTTCCAATTTAAAATGCAACATAATATAAAGGTACCTTGCTAAAATATTTCGTCCTGCAGTAGACTTTTTGTATTTTATCGTTAAATGTAGCTTGCGTGTACGATCGATATGGCGTTACGTATACTTTACCAAAGATGTATCAACTAGTATTATCATATGGGGTATAATAGTTAAAGTAAGCAGAACTTCAATGAGTCGAAGTAGCGTTTGAAGTTTGTAATTCGTTGCATACATACGTCTTCGTTACTTGTTCCGCCCCAACATGTGTAATTTGTAGATACTGTTATATAAATATGAAATATATATATATATATATATATATATATATATATATATATATATATATATGCAGTCACAAGGAATCAAATTCGCCTTTCATTTGGCTGCATACGTTGACGGTACGAAGTTTTGTATGTGTGTGTCCTTGCGGTGTTCACAAACAACTGCAGCAGTCGTCTCGTTTCTTGCGAGGGTCTGTTTGTCGACGAAGTTTGCAGCGAACAAGACGCTAATAATTTAATATAGTCGCTCAATTAGCTCTTCTGCCTTGTTATTATGTGGAGAAATTATCTTCCAGGGTCTCTATTATATCAATTGCCTAAGCCGTCTAACCTGCTCCTTTTGTTGAATTTACTTTGATATACTCGCTCCGACGCGACAACTTTGTCAGCTGCGAACTAACGACTTGCAACGACGAATTACTTCATTGTTTGACGGCAGAAATTAAATGTAACTATTGGGAAAGGTAATGATACACACAGAGCTTCCATTTAATGCCATCTCTAGCTTAATTTAACGAAGCGTGGATTGTAAATTAGAAAACGTTGATTACTTCGGGTTTCGTCGAGCGACTGGAATTTGTGTACTTATTCCAACACTTCTTTTTGATTCGTCAAAGAAACGGGAAACGTTTGTGTAAGATAGAAGTAAAATATTTATGAAATCCGTTCATTGGGATATCGCTTAGACAAAGACTTTAATTCGACATCTAAGTATCAATCAATATAGAAGAAACAGAAAGCGTCAGAATAAAAACGAAAAAGGTACACATACATATCAACAATGTGCAATATTTATTTATTTATGGGAAACATCAAAACAGATTCAAACAGATGGTGTCAGAATTTCAGCGGGAAATAATTGATGACACCGGCGTAATTTTTCAGATGTAGTTTGGTTTTGGAGTTCAAGTGAATGAAGGGAAAGGCTAATTGTTATACACCAGGAAGAGGTTTTGCTTATAAAGACCGTGTGCTCGAAATTAGCCAACCAATCCTTCGGCCTCGTATATTTCAGTAATACTGAAAAATGTCAGTACACTAAAAATGTAAAGAAGCGCTGAGTTATTCATGAACACCACGAATAATTTGGCATATGATTAACTCGCACCTTTTTGTTTGCGATATATAGTGATAGAGAGAGCCTACAAATCCAAGGTGATCCGTTAACCGTCCAAAGATGGAGTCTTTGTCGCCTTGGGCGTTTCTTTGTCTTTGTCTCTTCTACTGTGTCCGCAAAAATTGGGCATAATGGCTATAAACGCATGTCGTATGGACTTCGACTAAATGTCAAGGGGGAAAACGGGTTTGAAATTCAAATTGACACACTTTTCGACTAGCTACATAGTGGCGGCTTCATTCCACGTGGCTAGTGATCAGAACTCTCCCAATTCGTTTTAGGATTGAGGGGTGGTGCAAAATGAGTCGATCCATGCGAATATGGGATGATTGTCCGGAACCGCTGTAGCAAGAGAAATGAAGAATGAAGAATGTTGCTACTGGTGAGGATTCCGAACAGCTCCAATTGTCTATAAATCAAATTAATGAAGAAATCACAAAATTGTTTCTGTTGCTATTTGCTCATCTTCTAGTCCTCGTACGACATGCTTTAGTTTTACTTTATATTTTTAGATCTATGAGGCAAACTAAGGCGGTTTGGTTGTATTGAATATTTTTTCGTATTTTTATTTTTATTATAATTCTGAAGAGTTTCATAGTTGATGTTAGCAGGGTTACTCCTTTAGTTGCGTGGATGTATTTTTTATAATTTTTGAAGATAGGTATAGTTATACTTTTGTGCCAGTCTTCTGGGATAGTTGTTCTTGCTTCAGCTCAAGGGTAGTTGTTTCCTTCTATATTTTAACAGTTCATCCTGGGTGTTGTACACACATGTGCTTTCACATTGGATCGTGTGCTGACACCGTACACGCACATATCCACGGCCTTGCTGGATAATAGTGCATGTGGGAACTTTTCTTCTTATTTATTCGAAAGCGAAAACGGATGCCGAGTTTCTGAATTTCCAATTTTTACTTATGCGGTAAGATTGCATTCTTCCTCTTTGTAGTCGTAGTTCTTTATAAAAAAAAACAATTTTCGTACTCAACTGGAATTAATAAATTGTTTGCTTTTTGCAGTCGCATTAAAACTATTTTAATATTTAATTAGCAATCTGTTTCTCCTCTGCTATGCGTAGGTCAGCTGCGCTATTAATATTCTTTGACGTAGACTAGATTACATAAATTCAAAACGATGTTTAATAAACTGTTGGCATTAATTTAAATTAAATATGAACCTTGTAAACTAGTTGACGATGTAATAAACTTGACAGCTGGCAACGGTGTCGATGCAATATAGCTAAAGATTCCGAACTAATTAAACTGGATATATTTTGTAACCACAAACAAAATACACGGGAGGCTCTACAATCATTATTATTTTTGCTAGAATCATATTGTTTTAATCCCTTTCTGTCCCATACCTTATTTATGGAAAACAATACGGGTATAGCAGTAACGTGTCACCTTATTATCAATAAAATTTGAAATTATGGCACCTAATAAAATTAAAGCATGCTACATTAAGTGCCCAAATTTCAATCAAAGGCGTAATTTACAACAACAATCGACGTTTCACATTTTCGAAACAATGAATAATTCCTTTTGTGAGTCAAACTTCGACTATGACAGCAATTAATAATCGCCCCAAACTCTAAAGCAAAATAATCGACGCAGACCGCTCCATTCTTTAATTACAAGTAAGTAAATAACTTGGCGTGTGTTTGTCCTCCACTGCAAGGAAAACAGATATCGAGTGACCCTGTCGACGCGATTAGAGCTTAATATCGCGCGCGAGTTGTCAGGCAGGCCGTATCAGCGGGGCTTTAATTCAGTCAAGCCGGCTCGGTGTCGTATAGCTAATTACCGGTGGAAAAAGTATTGGCGGCGCGGTGAACACGTTCGGTAACACTGAAATCCAGCCTCGCCGGCGAAAATTCGCTGAAATTTAATATCGCCAACGCGATATCCCCTTAAATTTATTACTTTTCTTTGGGATATTTAATTGCGTTTTAAATGAGGCAATGCTCATAACTTTGCGAGTCAAAAATAAAAATAATTAAAATGTTTACCGAAGGTATCCGCGTGCATAAGTGTAATGCGATATTGGTATCGTAAATTTAAACTGCGAGAATGGTTGAAAATAATATCCAGATCGTTCGAAAACTCCAGGATACGGAAATACAATAGTATGTAAATTTTTCCATTATATTTTTGTCGACAACAATTTTTAGTTCGTGTCTGTAATAATCTGAATATCATCTCGGTCTGATGATGATGTGGGTGATGCAGTTTTCTTTTATAATCTTTGGTATCAAATGTTTTTCAAGATTGGTAGATAGACGATGAGCATTAAATTACCAGTATTTACATTTTCAAGTCTCTTGGACCTGAAACGTCGCAAGATGAATTATATAGCACACATAAATATCAAACTTTATGGATATAATATACAGGAAGGGTGGTCGCTATTTTTTTAACTATTCATTGGGGTAGAATGACAAATATAATAAGGCAATTGATTCTCTCATTGAATAAACTAAATGAAAGGGAAACGGAAGCGAAAATACTTCGTCATTTCCACACAATGTTCTTCCACCGCGACACGAAATAAAGCTCCTTATTTCCCAGAATCATGCTATTAAAATTATTGTCACCTATTATGCAATTATAATGCCAACAAATTGTTCAGCAATTAGGTACGAGCAACCACCGCTAATTAGTTTCGTGTCTAACTGACTATCGTGCATCCATAAAGCATGAAACTTACCGCGAGAATTACCACATCATTAACGAAATTTCTCTGAAATAAATCGGCGAAATTTTCTACCCCCATTTGAAAATTGCACTTTCGTCCAAATTGGGTATTTCTAATGATATTGATCCATCGGTGTAAAGCAATTTTACCAAAGCACAAACTCTCATTCAACGGATCCAATGAAAACTTTGCAATGCAAAAGTTTCAAGTTCAAAACCGATATTTCGTTGCGCGACATAAACCGGAGGAAAAATCCGTTCGGGCTAATCACGAGCTTAGGCAATTCAATGAGCTAACGATGCGTGGCCATTTTACGTCGAAGATAAGCAGCTCGGATTGGGAACGAAGTTGAATTTTCCACAGCGAATTGCAACATTATCCGATTATCTGATCGAACAGTCGCGATATACAAAACGACTGCGTTGTTTCTCTCGAGGGTTCACTTTCTTTCATTATTCCGAATCGGATTTAAATCATTAGAATTGAAAAAATCTCGCTCCATATTTGTAGACAATTATTATTTCTATAAATATTATGTATTAGTACAGCTGCAAAGTAAACTTAGTTGGTTCTAATTCTCCTTTGATATGTTTAGACTGCACACTTGGTATTATACTGCGTATAAGGTTACATATGTGGCCCATTTCGCATAACATGTCAGATCTCAACGTTCTCATATTTAATAGACATCAAATATTATTGTAGTCTATAGGTCTGGAGCACACTTGGATTCTGGATTAATGGAATACTGAAATTGGAGCATTTTCAAAATTATTACCACTGTAATAATTGGCCTCGTCATTTGTCCGTCATGTATCGATTATAATTATAACGTCTACTTTTTTATTATCATTGCAGAGAAAAACCAATTAAATACAAAAAGGAATCAAACCACTATAGCAGTTTGCGTTAATACGAAAGCTTACATAAAACTATGGACAAACACAACAATTTAGCACAAGTGTGAATTTCAAAACTCCACTCAGCTCAAATAATTCATAAATTCTGAATATCCGGTAAATTAATTACAAGCGTACACTTTCAACTTCCAAACAATTACGCCGGTGTCCGTTTAATTTCGTCAATCCGGACAAAACGAAACACCGGTAAACACGAAAAGTTAACCGCCGCACGATCGCAGTTTTAATTTCGCCCCGGACGAAAATGGAAAATTGCAGCGAAACGCAGCGCCGGAATTCTCTGTTTGACTATGACGATTTCATTTTATAAGTCAATATTTAAACATCGAAACTACGTTTCCCATCCGGAATTACTTTAATGTATACATCACTCTAATGACATTACGGGGTCCATTCACCCCGAGCTTGTGGACGCAAGTCAACAAATAAATGCTGATGGATGTATACGTAATTATATTAAATTAAATCATCTTCTTTCGTGTTTGAGTTGAGGTAACGTAACGCAACGTGACGTTTAAAATTAAATGTGTGGTTTTGATTCATCTATTTCGTAAGATGTGGAACTGTTGGAATGTTAGTCCTTGTTGTGATTATGAGTTGATGTCCATTGGTATTAACTTCCCGGGTACGTCATGTACCCTAGCTAAAGTACGCTTCGGATCGTATGTAATCCTTGTATCTGTTTCTGCATCGGTCTCAATTGAAGCATTGAGCGTCGGTGCCCATTATTGTCACATACCATGGACTAGAGACAGGTACGTCAGATATACAAAATAATTAAAACTGGATTGTATGCTAATATGCTATGGCTGGATACGGACATGGTTCAAACTACATCGATTATTAGCGACCGTTATAAAGATACGCATGCATTCAGAGATCCCTTATTATTATCTCAATCACTTGCAACATACTTAAAGTAGCTTCATTCAGTACTCCTGGTGAGCAGAAAAAACACATGTAATTCCATTTTACATTACGATGCATTAAGGTGCACAACAAAAGCAAAAATAAGCAATGAATATTTGGTACAGTCCATATTTCACTGCCACTTCTTCTATTTTGCAAAATGTCTTTCTCCTTTTTTATCCTGGTTGTTAATGCTACATCCCCTGCATAGGCAATTAGTTGCAGTAGTAGTGATATATTATGCTTTGACTTTGGACACGCTTTCCCTAACAACGATGCTATTCCTCGGAATCTTCAATTTTTCCAACGCTTGGTAGAGTTTGTTTCTCCAAATTGAGTCGCGAGCTTTCATGACATCCACGAACAAGGTGTGGATGGTTGATTTTTGTTCATATCTTTGATCCTGATGTACCACTCCTGGTACTTGCCTACTGGAGCATCGTGAGTTAGTCTGTTCCTAATCATCCTCGCCACTACTTTGTAGGTGTCAATCAGGGCTATCCCTCTGTAATTCTCGCTCTTAATTTTTAACATTTCTTTGACGTATTAACCCGTTTTCAATTGTCTCTCCAAATTTTCCTTCTTAGTTTCTTCATTCTGTTTTTTAGCTTTACTCCTACGTATTTTAGTACTTCCGCCGGATTATCATTCTCTTATGGTCTTTTGTTTTTTTTTTAACTTTTTGAGTTCGTTTCCCATCTCTTGCTCTGTTAGTTCCTGCAAGGCTTCTTTTTTGCAGTGTCCAGTTCCTTCATCTGTTCTTCATAGTTTCTACGACTTAACACTTCATCAAAATATTTAGCCAACTCCTTCAGGTTCTCGTATTAGTTCGCCGTCCTTATATCTCAGGTAAGGTAATGATTTTTGTTGGACTTCTTTGCTCCTTGGTGAAAGTTCCGAATTTCTCTGTTTTTGTAGTTTGCCTCAACTGCTTCCAGATTCTTATTTAAATTTCTTCATTTTTCTTGCCTACAAACTTTTTTAGTTCTCTTCATTGTTTTTTCATACCTCTTCCTGTTTTGCTCTGATTGCATGGTTTCTTCCTTTTAAAATCATTTTAATGTTATCCGTATACCAATCTTTATCTTCTTTGAGTTTTCTAGACCCCACGTGTTTTGTAGGCTTCCTTTTATCATTTCCTCAATCTGGTCCCATTCTTCCGAATTTCTTCTCCCTGTGGTCGTGTTTATGATTTCTTGCTTATTTAATCCTCTATTTTGTGGAATTCCTTTGTGTCATACTTCTTTCTTGGTACTTCTAGTTTCAACTTAGGTAACACTAGCGTGTGATTCGAGTTTGCGTCTGCCCTCTACAGCTTCGTACATCTTTGATGCTACCGTTGTTCTCCCGTCAGGTGAAGTCCATATTTTCTTTATGTATTTCCTCTGCTAAGTGAAATAATTCTTTCCCATTTTTGTTACCCTCCTCGTGTTTACTGTGTATGTATATAAATCTTCTCTCCAGATTTTTGCATTAATGTCTCCTATCAAGATTTTAACATAGTACCTCCTTCCCCAAACTTCATAATTCTTCATAAAATTATTTGTCTTTTATATCTTTGCCTTCTTTGCGTGCATGGACGTTAACTCTTATCCTTAGTTTACACATTCTGCATGAAAAGGCCTCAACATTTACTATCTTTGATTTTAGTTCCTCGCCGACTATGAAAGCTATTCCCAATTAACTGTTTGTCACTCCGTCGTTGCAAAAATTATAACCTCTTATAGTAGTTATTCCGATTCTTTTTGTTTCGTTTCTTTTAGCGCAAGTTAATCTATTTTGTAGTAAGTTTCTGGTTGCCCCTTCTTTTTGATCATATTTTTCTTTAATTTATTCTTTTGCTTGAATACTTTTTTCAGCTAATTTTCGTTTCCTCTCCCCTTCCCAAATCTGTCGCCTTTAGACTGTCCCTACTTTTCTTTTGCGGAGTCTCTCATTTAACCTTTTCTTGTCCTTTTTATAGCCATTTTCGTCTTTCTTTTCGATTCACCCCTCGTTTTCAATTGCGGGTTTTTTGAAAGTCTTGTTGTTGTTGTTCGTGTTGTTCGTTTACTTTGTTTCTGAAAATTTTACCTGCGGGGGAGCGACCAGCTACTGTTCTTTTCCTGTTCTCCTAAAATTCATGAACATGATAATTGAGGCATTTTTCCTTTTCAATTTTACTTGCAAGGTAGTCTGTTCCATACACTTTACCTCACCTCAATAATTAGTTCATTGTGTCTTATTACTGCTCTTCGTCCTTGCCTTGCCCGTTTTAAATGTGGGATTAGCTGTATTCTTTCATCTAGGACTTTTTTGTGTAATCTGCCCTTAATCATGCTTCAAGGTACAAAATCATGTTATCACCATTGCATATATTTGCATAATTTATATTTGTAAAATAATTTTATCCATTATATCAATAGTGTTACGTAATCTTGAACATTCATAATAAATTTTTCGATAGTAGATAAATTCGTAATGTAACATAAATATTTGTCGTTCCATGTTAAATTATTTAGAAACCGCGTATCGACAAAACTCTTTAAACTAACCCGGCGCGGTACTATTTTTAGTTCGCCGCTTTCGTTACCGTCGACTCCTAAATTATACAGAAAGACGTTTGTAATAATTTATTTAGAAATATGAGATCGGTCGAGTACATAAAGTGACTGCGGTCCCACTGTAAAATGCAGAAATACTAAAACACTGTAACACAAAGCCAATTTCCTACGCTCCTCGTCTTCCAAAAGAAACCGGCGAATTCGCTGCGCGCGGAACTAATTCACAACAAAGTACGTTTACAAAGCCGTGAGTGATTTAGTGTATTATACGAGCCGTTCTATTAAAGTTACATATATTAATTATAGTCGACCACAGGGTGGTGGCCGATCAAATTAACAACATTGTGCCCGCGCGCAACAATGGACTTGCGAGCGAGTGCGTTCGCCATTACCGGGAAATGAAAACGTACGAACCACAAACATTTTCGGATTGAAATTAGTTGGCTTGTTCAATCTTAAATATTTGCTTTTGGCGCTGGTGTTATTGACTTTATTATTGCTCCTGCTCGATTGTTTGTTTTGGCTTAGTTAACGGAAAGGCACCATATAATATTGCAATACGAGTCGTATTAGGAACGCTTTATGGTATGTGCATACTCACGCGTGTTTATAACAAATTATACAAATATTTTTCACACATTGAAAGTTAAAGTAGACCATTTCAAAAAGTTTGTTAGATCACAAAAGCGAATTAATATCAATTTATTGTTAATTTGTTATCATATCATTAAATAAAGGGGTCGAGACCTAATTCCATTAGTCAGTGGCAATATGCACCCTCATTAATTATGCCACGTTTTCAGCTCTGAACATGTGCTGCAAAATCCTCTCCGTGTGGTGCGATAAACGTATATTATATATCTACAACACAGGCTCATTCTGGAGCAATTTTTCTCGTCCATATCTATTGGTAGTTTATAGGGAGGGTACCCCATAGATACATCCATGTAACTGGTTACAATTACGAATTCAATTCTTCTAGTACAACAAAGTATTAAATTAAATCCATCGCGAATTATGACAATGCTACTTATTTGTGCACATCCCGGAAATATTTTTTAATTTGTATTTCCTTTGCGCTAAATTAAATCTATTCTAATTTTAATATAGAACCAACTGATGACGTAGTGCAATCAATGTAAAATCAAATTAGATTTCGAGTGTCTTGGTTCGTCGCAAGCACCATTATCTGTGTTTTTGTCATATTTTATTTCGCATACTTTGAAAGGTAATATAAGCAGTACGCTCGTAGAATTCTATTCACTCATAGACATTCGATGTTTATTAGAGTTTAATAAAAATTGAAGCTTCGCGAATCCAATAGCCTGTGAGACTATTTTATATGCGGAACACGATGCGATGCTGTCCGCTCTTGTCTAATTATGTTTCTTCATTTTATTGTCGCGAGTATGGCGCAACTAATTTCGCCTAATAGACTAATTTGATAATTGAAAATAATGCAATCAAATATGGGAAAATACGATATCAGATTTGGTGAATTTTAATCATTGTTTTTATATATCTTTGAAGGATATATCCATTAATGTAATAGTAAAATTTATATCCCAACCCAACACAATCCCATTAAAAAATAAATTTGTTGGATATGGCACTTGTGAGACAAAATCGCCGAAATATGGTACATGAAACATGCATGGTGTGTACCTGAACTATGACTCAATACAAATACACGCATTAAAAATAAATATTAAATAATAATAAATGTGTTCTAGACAAAGCTATAGCACTTGCACACCCCCGCAATACTGCAATCGATATAACAAAAACAAAATAATTGGCCACGGCATAATAAACAAAATATTCAAACAACGAACGAATACATTCTACGATAAAAAATATGCAGTGGTCCGCACTGAACTTTCTTATACTTAGTTGTACTCAATTTTTCAAAAAAAAAAACTTTTCAAATGAAGTAGTTTAAAATATCAATATAGCAGTTTTCGCGAAAACCTAATCTATTTTCGATCCTCATGATTATATCCACTTGAAAAAAAATTTTAAAAGAAATTCGAAAAAATAAATTTGGCGCGCCCGCGGCCGCAACGATTTGAGTCTATCGATATTCCCATACGTTTTTCATTACTTTAGTTGTAGTTTTAGTTAAATCCAATCTGTTTCCGACCCGTATGATTATATCCACCTGCAGAAACATTTAAAAAAAAATCGTAAAATTAAATTGGCAGCGCCCGCGGCCGCAACGATTTAACCCAACTATACAATTATCGACGTTACGATACGTTTTTCATGACTTTAATTGCAATTTTCGTGGAAACCCAATCTTTTTTCGATGCGTATGATTATGTTCACTTGAAGAAACATTTAAAAAAAAATTCGTAAAATTAAATTGGCAGCGCCCGCGGCCGCAACGGTTTAACCCAACTATAAAATTATCGACGTTACGATACGTTTTTCATGACTTTAGTTGCAGTTTTCGTGAAAACCTAATCTATTTTCAATCCTCATAATTATATCCACTTGACGAAATATTTTAAGAGAAATTTGTGAAATTTAATGTGCAGCGCCCGCGGCCGCAACGATTTGACTCTATCGACGTTGCGATTGGTTTTTCATGATTACATGTCCCGTTTTCGAGATATGGTAAAATGTGATAAGACTAAACCATCACTTCCAGTTGATTTCAAAATAATTTTCAAAAAAATTTTCCTTCTTGAGATATACAAATCTTAAGTTTAAAGTTTCATAGTTCTAGCTTTAACCGTTTGGACGGTAGAGAGCGCCTAGACAGACACACAGACGTCAGTCCAAAAATAGTCACAACCAATTCAGGGGACCTCAAAACATGTATAACCGTTAAAATCTTGAGTGAAAATTTTCATGATTATATATAAGAAAAATGTAGTAGTAAAAAATGACACAAAACAACTTACACCTACTAACTCTGTAATTCTATCAATCAACGAAGTTAAGCTTAATAATCTTAAATTTTGTTACAATCTTATTTTATGGCGCAATATAATTGGGTAATGTTTCATGCAAATTTTGATGAATTAGTTCTTGTTTGAGGATATTTTGGTTAAAATGTACCGAAGCGTACTGAAGTACGAGATATACGAGTTTAAGTTTCACGGAGTTGTTGCTAAAATTGGTCGATGGCCAATGTTCAATTCAAGTTAAACTACAGAGAACATCACCGTCTAAATTTACCGAAATTTATATCGCCGCACAAATAACAACTATTCCCCCCAATTAACTTAAAACTTTTCCTCAACAAAGTTACTTAATTAGGTGACTAAACGAGGTTTCACGTAAAATATGGCAATTTTACGCGTTATTTGTTTGTAAAGTAAATTTGAGGTAAATATTTTTTGTACGAGTTAATGCGGATTCGTCCACGGAGTACGAATCGATGATGCAGTGTTTAAAATTTTCATTAAAACGCATCCAGTTCGGATATCGAAGACGTGTTCGGAGCGAAATTAGCGTCACGTAAAGCGCGGCGTGTACGGAAGAGCGTTTCAATAATCCGCTATATTGGTTATCGAGTCTTCCCTCTGTGAAAAACATACAGAGACCACTTAACGGAACGAAAAAGAGGACTCCATTTGATACGACGTTCGCGGGGCTGCATAACTTATTGGAAATTTTCACCATTACTTACATCGCTTACACACTGAGCAGCGAAGGAGCAGATTAAACGAGCCAGCCCACTTGAAAAGGAAAATATTTAATAAATCGTCAGATTCTGATATCAATATCGCGCGCAGTCGAGACTGTATATTATATTGATAAAAATATTGCTTCTGCAAGTTTGCACTCTTGAAATTAGTTCTTCTTTTTAGTCCAGACGATGGAAAATTCTGCGAGACAGTGATTCCGTTCGTCGTAGACGTGCAGCAACGTATTGATTGATTATGGGGGGGGGGGGGAGATAACAATTATCTCATCGCATTTGCGCGTCGGGAAGCACATTAATTAAATTATCGGCATGCTTGCTTAAATGAACACAGTCTATTATAACATTGAGCACTTAGAAACTAAAATTAGGTAATGTGGAGTAAACATATAATTAATTCCTTTTCTATTAAACGTAAATAGACATTAAAGGTCCCGATAAGACAAGGACTTTAGTTTAGCAATATGCATATTTCCTTCCGCTTTGTTTCCGAGGTCGTATTAATGTGAACGATTAATTTGGATTTAAATTAATGTTCTTATTGGATCCACTATAAGGAGATATCTAAGATTACACAGTATTTCAATTTGTATGCCTAGGTATTTTCTACATTTTAATTAAAATTAATGACTCCGCCGATTACATTCCACAACATTTTTAACATTGAGTTTCCGATGAACTGGGCGTATTTCAATGTCATCATCTGCAAAAAATGCTACCTGCATACTTTCATACGCACCATCGATCGCCTGGGCGTTATTTAGCATTATTTTTACAGACATGAATATACCTGTCGACATGCTATTGATTGAAATAGCAATAAAATGAAATCAAAATTCGTTTTATTAAGCAAACATAGTGTGTTATTTATACAAAATTTTGCCCAAGGCCATCCAATTTTAACGATGAAATTGGAATATTTTTCCATGGCTATTTCATTAGCGCAACCTATTCGAACGCATGTTCGCCCAATTCAAACGAAAACGCCGATTTTGCATTTTCCACGCGCCCAAAATACAAAAATTTAACGCTCGAACCTCAAAACTGCTCCGCCCTGTACTCGCCGGCACAGGAAATCGCTTCCGCCAACTAAGACCGCCGTAAATTTCGCGAAAATATTTCAGCTTGTTTCGCCGGCAAATCGAATGAAGGAACGCCGCGCGGAATCAAAGTTTCGTGTTCATTAGACCGGCAAAGTGGAGCGGACGTGGGGCGTTTTTAAAAAGTGCATGGAAATGCATTTCAGCTTCAAACTGAGCGGGGTGTTCTCTCTCCGTGTGTGCTTCGCTCGGCAATTGCATATCATCAAAGAAAAGATAAAATCGGACGTGAACGTCGAGTCACAATAACTTCCCTCGACCCACTCGTCGCGCGGTCCGGAGAGGGGTGAACGAACGTGATACGGCAGAGTTTTAGATTTCTGGCAACCATTCGTCCGGAGACCTCGATTGCTGGTTTCGACACATAAAGCAGACTCTTTCCTGTGTACGAGCTGCTGGGAAATCGGGGCGCACGATTATCAAAACCAATAAATTGGATGAGTGGATTGGTGAGAAGCGGCGGGGATAAGAGTGAATGTTTTAAATGGGTGGGTTAGATCGAATAGAAGCTATAGCTGCAATGTAACAAGAAGATAATAATCATGATTGCTTATATCATATATTTACATAAATTAGAACAAAAAGGAAGATAACACTGCCCATATTTCACTCTTAATACACAATTTATTATAATTACAAAAAACACGCGATTACAAAATTAATTAGATGAATGCCGTGTCTCCAAATATATTGTATACACGGTGGTGATATGGCGAACGAATTTAAGTGGTAACATTTTAAGATATAGTTACGTGCGCTCTTAACCATAGTCAATTATGTAGAACTTCCAATTTTGAAGAAATGTAAAATCGAAATAAATTTACAACGATTAGCAATGTCATCAAAATGTGACCGAAAATATGCAAGATGAAGATGAAGAAAATTATAATAAATTAAGAGACAGAGACAGAGATTCATAAGCAAAGGACGAATAAGAAAGATAATCGAAATGCAGCAAAAACTAAAAATTGCAGCAAAGAAGGAAAGATGAATAAAACTGGCTTCCAGAAATCGTTCGATTTTGTTGTACTGCTTCATGAATTTTGTCACTGAACCCAAACTAATCTTTCATCAATGCAAACATCTACATGGAGTAATTTTCTGAAGTTTCTGTAGGAGTTAGTTAATTTGTCTGAAAAATTAACCTTTTCAACAGTTTATCAAACTTATTTCTAGACATTTAAAATTTCTTTTAATAATTAATTATATATTGTGTCGTATTTAAATTCAACCAAAAAATCTTCAGGAATTTCTAATGAAAGCTTTATAGTCGCGAGGATACCATTATTTCGCCTGTGTTGATATATTGTAATTAAAATCGCAAACCCAATAAACTTTCGTGTATATTTAGGTTCGCTCTACTGATAATATCCTCGTCGTCGGTTCATCGAATATTCGACCGTCATCATTCAGTTTCCTTTGCTGCCAAACAGCAAACATGGCCGTGTCACTTGCAATGTGACACATCCCGAATACAATAGATAATTTACTTCAACAAGTTACCCACCTCCTGAATAACGAACGACAACACGTTTTAATAAAGAATAATCCATAACAATGGACAAAGAAACCCCCTGAAAATGCACTTAATTTGAAGAGAAATGAAAGAACACTTTTTAGCTCGAGCGACGTACGTTATTAAGGACGAGCATTAAGGGCGCCGCAACAACATCATTAATTCGGCAGCAAAAAAGGTAACAGACGCACGACATAAGTTAATCCTCGATGGTGACACTTAAAACTTGCCGGCTGGATGAAATTCATCCGTTTCGTCCGCTAATAAGCTTTTGGGATTAAGCGTAACGACTACAGCAGTTGCTACTTTGAACCTTCCAACGTCGACGGTCGTTTTTCATGCCGCATACGAGCGCGCAAACAGAAGCTTTGCACATGAAAATTGTACGCGAACGAACGGAAATGGCGTTGTGTCGAACGTGAAGGGAAATGCGAAAAAGTGGACGTACTTGATTCTTTAAAGACGTTGTCTTCGTCCCACTTTGTCACTAACGACTTCGCGAAGTTTAACTAGCTGGATGTTTGATGGCTGGTATGAAAATATCGAAAGCAATTTCAGAATTTAATTAGTTTGTATGTTTGCAATTCCATTATCATAAATAACAACGTTTCGGTAAATTTGCAGTTCGAAATATCAGTTTTCAGAGTGATATTTCATTCATTTGTATCGAACGCAAAAATATGCAACGGGTAAAACTAATAACTTTGTTTCACTGAAATAATTTCATTTTCATTTTAATTTTTTTAAACGAAAATAATTTATGAATGCTAGCCAAATTATCTAAATTCTCTTTGTGTGACGATTTTATAACCACCACGTAAGCCAGTACATCGGCTTGGTGACTAATAATTAATGTGATTCTTAATTTTACTAATTATATGTTATGACTGCAACGAGGAAAACAAAAATTCAATGCAATGAATATCGTAGTTCATCAAGCCGAGCGTTTTTCTCGATGTTTACAAATAATGCAAAATGCAAACAGATCTTGTTCCAGGAAAAATGTGGATATTCCATTCCACCTCGCAGGAAAAACTGTATTGAAATGCACCGCGACCTGAAATAAATTCATTGTAAGCTTCCTGGAAATTTCGTTGAGGGTTTTCTGTTCCTTCGTTTAACGTGCGCGCAAAACCTCTCTCTCTCAGCGCACGCGATTTTTTTCGCCGCGGAACCCTTTGCTTACAAAGCGAGTTATTACTCGTTAGATGCATTCATGATACCTATCAGAATGGACTTCAAACGTGCAGCGGCTCATTTTTAAAACGCTTATTTTGTCTGGATCTATTTCTCGGGGCCGCGAGTGCCTTTCATGTCTCTGTCTCTATCGCCATCTCTCGCCTTCCAATTTGCACATTGATACGTTCTATCTAGCCAGGCCGCCGCGGACTACCAAATATAGAATAAATTTATCAGACAAAAATGCAACCAATATATATTCAAATTATTTCGCGCTTTACGATAGGTAAACATATTATTGGTAAACTTAACCGAGCGTCTAAGTTTTACTAACAATAATAATGTCTTTATTAAAACTACTACCTGTTTATTATTATCATCCAGAAAACGCAAAATCGATTTAGGCGCGGCTTTCATAAAGTTTCTCGCAATCATTCATTGTTGGGATTACTCGAGCTAATTTTTCTAGAAACATTCGGACGTAAATGAAATGCATTAATAATTTTGAATTCCCCCGAGACACTTTCAACGCCATCGCCTTAAACGCCATTCTAAAAGCAACGTAACGAAGACTGGCGCTCCCCGCCTTTTCAGGTCCGTTTAAATAAATAAACGCGACCGGGATGAAGATGCGAAATTTAAGTAAAGAAGCCGAGGATAAAGCGCGCAAACGTTTGTTGATATTAAAGATAAATCATTTTTACGTTTAATATTAAAGTGGGGCGTTATTTATGAATGGGCATAAATACTGTTCAGCTGTTAAAATATTGGACCTCTTCGCCTCAGACTCGCTGCCGCATATAAATAAACCATCCATATTTTCCAGATTTACGGTTATACTTACCGGCCAGGAGCCTCCCCTAATGCATTTTGGCTTTTAACTTCGAGAGGAATAAAAAACCCACTCGTGCACCTTATTAAAATAAATACACATGCGGCGCGAGAATTTATTTACCTTTTTTGTGTGCTTTAACGACGCATGCGAAGCACATAAATTATATACGGGCGTAAAAATAGGACGAATGCGAAAAATAAAAGCTACAGCAGAATGAATGGGTTAAATTGAATGCCAACGTAACCTTTATGCTGTCCGCCGGGGAAACCTTAAAATGGCGAAATTTGCATAATAAAATTATGGTGGAAATAATTGGATATATAATATTAACATTTTGGGTTTAATTGTGGTTGTGTAATTGTCATAAGTTGACCGTGTAAATTAGCAATGGTCCTCGAAGTAAGTAAGGATCTCTTACCCGTACGTAAGGGTTGGCAGATGTGAAACTTTTACGTAATATATTCTCATTACCATCATAGTTAGTTAAATATTTAAAACAACAGGTATTGGTAAACCGTTGGTGAGCTGAGTTTCCACTGCATCTTTATTTTTAAATCAGACAGACTTTCTCATATGAATAAGTCAACTGTTATTGGTTCCAGTGATCAAAATAAATCATATTCGATATCCCATCGATAACATTTTAATAGTTTGCCTTACAATAAATAAATTTCGAAGATGTTTGCATTCTATGTGAAAATTTTGATATTTAGCATAAATTCTAAAAATATGGTACGCGTTTGTTGGCAATACGACGGTCACTGAATCAAATCCCTTCGATATTTATAGCAATGAAAACGAAGCTTGGTCGGTCTTCAAAAGCACAAGGAATTTCCTTGCATTTTTCTCAGCTCTTTGACGACAAAATGTACAACATATTCGCATCATGTTAGTTTTACTTTTCTCAACACAATATGCATCTATTTTACATACCCTTTACGAATTCGACCTAAATATTTTGCGTGAGTAATATATTGTTGATTTTGCAGGCGATCCAAGACCGATTTTTAAGTGGACGTATTTTCTGTGGAGCGGTGCCAGATATGCCGCAGACATATTCGTTTTTATTTGCAATTACCAAACAGTAATTTGCCATAATTTTACTTTATGTTTTGTTTTGTTCATATTAACAAACGTTATGATTTACTACCTATTAATGTACATATATATTGAGCGGCATAATTATCGAGACATAATATTCGCTAATAAAGATGTCAAGGTATAACGAGAATTAATTACGAATATAACTGAGCAATTAGTAGATCGTAAAATAGTCCGTTGACTAAAGTAGGGTAAATCGACTTTGATGGAGAGTTGATGACAACCAATCAATGAACTCCTTCCTGTCGTCAAACGTGTATGAACCGTTAACGTACCCAGCGGACGGCAATATTATCCTTGAAGGACCTCGCGCTGGCGATACCGTATGGCGCGGTGGTCAACGTTGGACGGCCATTATATGCTCGATTAAACCGCATAAACCAGAGAGAGAGTCGTTCCATAGAATATGGAACATTCCGTTCGCCGGGCGCGCGACGCGCGGGAAGGAGTCAGCACTTTGCTGCTCCTCCGGTCGCACACACATTTGTATAATCTCGCGCGCCCGTCCGTATGAATGGGAAACGACTCTAATGCGTCCGAACCGCTCGAAATTGCCGGCATTAGGACGGGATTACGGCCGTACGAAAGTTCGAATTTTCGCATTAGATAAATTATCCGAATTCGCGTCGGCCGATCGAAACTAAAGTATTCGGCGGACAAACAATACACCCAGTCGAATATCGCACGTGTCAGTATCAAAGTCGGTTATGTATTGGTTGGGCGTAATAACCAGTCCTGGATAAACCGTGTATGGGGTAATTGGGAACTAATGACATTAAATTTTTTTCTCAAATTTTCGATCATGGGCCAAAATCCACGCGATCAGATATTTGATGATATCAGATATTGCAATGAGTTTCTAAACTCCGTCCAAAGAAATGGAGTTGATGAACGTAACGTATGTAGTTGAGATGCCAACGTAAAAATATGTAAGGCTAAGAAAATGAAAATAAACCACGACGGGAATACAAGGAGCTGAGAAGATTTCTACGAGGAAACGAGATGAAGCTATGCTATGTTAACGCGAGATAATAAGAAGCGACGAATGTCAACGAAGTAAGATGGCTGAGAGGATAGAAAGAAATATGGACGCACTTAAAAAGGAGTGAAAGAAAATCAAAGTAACATGAACTACAAGGGTCGAAGGACATGTTAGGAAAAAAAAAAGATTTTAGTGAAAAGGAATTACAAGTAGTGAAGTAAAAATCGAGAAGGAAACTCAGAAAGGTGGCTTGATAACGGAAATATGGAGTGGAAGAAAAGCATCGCCGGAAGGATGGACATTGTTGATATTGTGTCAGTCTAGACGAATTAGTACAGGGAGTTGTACCAAACTATTGGGTAACATTAATGGATGTGGTATATAAGATTTACATTAGGATGATGGTGGGAACTAGTTAAGTTAATAATTTCTTCTCCAATTGACCCTATTAAGTATATTTTTTTCTTCCAGATCATTATGTTCTGGTACTTCCCATATATCTATTTCACGGGCGTTCTCCAGATCTACGTTCTGTTGGCTTCCAATCACACAGCATCCTTTATAAAGTTTTTTATATTTACTTATGATCTAGCGAAAATAAAACTTTCACTAAACCATTCAAGTATGACACATGGTAATGTGACACATTCCTTTTTTAAATCTACTGATGATGGCAACTTAGTTGGCCAAATATTTGTTAAAAAATAAGTGTGGCAAAAGGTTATTAATTATAAAATTTCTGGATTTTATATTATAAGTAATTTTTGTTGACGTTGACAATTGATAATTTTTACAGTTTTACCATATTTAGAGATTTTGACAAAATCATCACTTTATACATGATATTTTGACAGTTCCGTATATTTTCTAATTTTGACATTTATCTTTTGGATAGAGATGGGTTGAGGTGGGTTAACATTTTCACAATTTGACTATCTATGAATTTTTGATTTTTTTTACAATTTAACTTGTGTTACAACTTTTATGCGTTTTTAGCAAATACACCTCTTTGGCAATTTGGACATTTATTGCTTCGTGGCCAATTACAATTTTAATATTAATTATTAATTGAACCCTTTATCCACATTGGACGCTCTTTATTCTACGTTCACAAAGTAATAGTAAATTGGAGGCTATGGTTGGCAAATAAATTGAAACAATCTTACCCTTACCACACAGTATTTTATTAACACTAGATGGACATTTCGATAACATGTACATACGGTGTGGTAAAGCTAAGTTTGTACCAATTCACAAAGTAAGTCCCTCTCTGTAATTTTGCAGTGGGCGCCGGCCATAACTGCGATGGGTTTTTTTATTTGTGTCCTATCTGACCAGAGCTATTAACATAACGCAGGTTGGCCACGAATGAGGCACGTGGTAGACTAGAAGTGTAAACTGTACACAAAATTTTTTCGGTCCAAATTATCAGTTCGTAATATTAACAAAAAAAATTGCACTCGTTTATTGTTTCAATAAAAGAACTACTGTGACACCTTACTTGTTATCTCCATAAATGAAACTGACGAAGATGCAAAATGTCCTTTAACGTATGTGCGCAAGGTATTATATTACGTTGGCAAACTCCATCGAGGAACTAGAATTCACGCTTACACAGTTGTGTGCGGCTATATCAAGGGATTTTTTGAACCGTAGTATATTTTATGATGCCACAGACTTGTTAATACTAACCTGGTGTATTTCACGGAGTTGTGTGTTGCAAATTGCTTCCATTTTATAACGTGTACTATTGTACTGTGTTTTGTTAACCTTATTGCGTAGAAAAACATATTTGTTACGAACAACAAATACACAAAAATGAACATTACATTTACGCAGCGTGGGACATTTCAAATCCAGTTACTAAAAATATTAATTCAGATGGGGAAGTATACCACATTATTTAAATAATGATATGAAGAAATAAAATATGTAGTATTGGAATAAAATTAAAAAAATATTTGTACATATACCTTCGACATGGTATTTGGTAAGAGGTCAATATCCCCAGATTTTATGACATTTGGGTACACATTTAAAAAATAGCTATATGACACTTAATAGGTATTTGAAGTGAGATAATTTGGATTGAAATAAGTATAACATGATTAAGACAGTTCAACAAGAGTAAGACAATGCACCAAATCATGATTGTTAATAGAAATTAAGCCATACATTTTAAAATAGGTGACTTTGATATGTTCTACTTGGTTCTAAGGAAATAATCCACGTTGATGAACTGCAGGGTAGTTTCTTGTATTTACATTTTTCGACTTCTTCTCGGTTGTAATGACTTGGAATAACTCTTTTTCTTATACGTATACAATTTAGAAACTTTTAACACAACATACTTGATGGGGCAGATTGTGGACGGCCAATTTTGTCTCTCCCATTAGTTCCTAACCACGAATTCAATCAGTTCAATGTGATGAGTTAACCAAAAATTCGTGAAACGCCAAACAAAGTTTACAAGACCTTTTTTTGGACACTTAAATTATTTGAGTTTAAAAATATTGTTTCTCCTTGTTGTTTACGTCTTTGAAAACTTTTGTTTTATCAAAATCCGAATTTGATTTATTCTTTAGCTATAAGAACTGCTGTACAAAGGATTTCCTAAGATGTATTTACCGTACACTGTTTGTGATTACATTAGGTAGGCGAGTATGAATATACATCCCCTTCATTACGCACTACTGTATCGAAATAATTTATACGGGAAATTCGATAATATTGTGCACGACAACTTGATATTTTTTTTATTGAACACAGTGAGAGGAAATAAATCGAATTGTACACAAATCCCGCATACTCAGAGTAAGAACTGATACTTTGTGATGCTTTGTTTGTAATAAATCGGTAGGTAACTACCCCTGACCAGCACCAAACTTTATCGTCAGCCCTCGGGCACATGCTCGTTCTCGGCTGGCAAATTCTACTAACCTCTACAGTGCTTAAATAAATATTGCAATTGCACCCTACAAGCACCGGCGTTCCCGAACTTTACTTATAAAAAGTAATGTCTAGTAACCATGACTGAACACTAATATTAAAATTAATATTGATGCAAAATTGGTCATACTAGTAGTTCTAGATCTACATGTTTTATGTTTTAAGCATAAATTCACAAATAGAGATTTTCTTAATAGGTTTACAGCTGTCTGAATCATGCTCACATCGATAAAATTCAAACTATTCACTCATCAAGTTAATGTGCACCTCCAACAGTTCCTGCTCTCCGCATTAAAGCCGTTTCATACTGCATGTCACCTTGTGACGCTCTTACTTGTTGAAGGAGCCATACTGGCCAGGAGATGGACAGTTAGAAATTAGTGATAACCATTGAGTGAGCATAAACGATAATAAAATATGGAACATCGATTCGAAGGTAGAATAAAAAACTGGACAAATGGAGACGTATTGAAAAATAATTTAAGACTAAGAGGTTGCTTAAGGGGGGATCCTGCTTTAGAAGGCTCAAAAAAACGATTTGTTTTTTATTGCTCAAATCTATGCCTAATATATCTAAGAATATGTATAAAAAGTTATAGCGGCTAATTCGCAATATTTTGAAAGATGCAGCACTAAACACAGTGAGGTGTCGAGCAAAAAATATACGAACGCATGAACGCTCGGACAAACGAAACGTGCGCCCCTCCCCGCAGTGACATAACGCCGAACTATGTACTGAAAAAAGTTCAATCGGTCGTTCGAAACAATAATATTTTGAATTCGTAAGAGCTATAGTAGGATTATAATGAGATATTCCGTAAGTAATCGAAAATTAACATTTTTCCTGATCGTAAACTTTAGAGCGCGTTTTCTCGAGTTTTCGTTTTTACGATTTTTCTAAACTGGTTGGCGTGATTGCGAGAAAACTAGACAAGCAATCAAAACGAAACAAAACTTTTGTTGGCTTCAGTAGCATTCTATTCTATTTGAACTAAAAAGATTAATGAAAAAAAATTCTAAACAACTTTTTTAGCAAGTTGAAATGATTTTCTCTTCCTGCAAAGAGCACATTTATTTTCAAACCTGAGAAAAATCTTGAATTTCAAAATTTTGGGTTTTTTTTTTTAGTTCACATAGAAGAAAATATATGAGAATTACCGTTTTCTTTGGTTTTTTTTTTTGTTTCAGACAAAAATTACGGGCTACATCTTTCCCACCGATTGTAAATTGCAATTGAAAGGTGTTGCACAAATGTGCATAAAAATCGGTTCCGTTTAAATATTTCTAGAAAAAAAAAGTTCACTAGACTTGCTCATTTTTTTCTGCCCTAAAAAAATTCCCCCAAAAACGCTATTTTAAAGCCTCGTAAAGCAGGATCCCCCCCTTAATGAAACAAATAAAAAAAATTACGAAAAAATATGTAAATAACAGGATATATTAATAATTGCTGGCAAATATGAAATAAGAATAAATAATGAAAATAAACTTAATTAGAAATGATAAATTTAAAATCTGCAATATAAAACTTTGTGAAATATAATATATTAATTAATTAATCTAATCCCAGTACTTAAAAAAAAATAATTTAATTCAACTATGCTCAAATCTTGATTGTGAGTACACTATATAGTTTTTCAGCCAGTACTGTCTGCAACGATAAAAATATTATACATATAACCTGCTGATCTGTATTCAGACGTTGACGAAAATAAGTCTAAAAGTACCCGTGAATTCTAGAATGGTCGTTCCACTCGCCCTTTAAGGCAACTCGGGGAAGAAGACCTTAAGATATTTTTGAAAGCGTTTGCCTCGTAAGCGGCGGCACCCTCCGTTTCTTTCCCGATTGTTTACGCGAACGTGAACTTTGTAGGTCATAAAATTGAAAAGCATCGTTTTATTTAATTTAATAGAACTTTCCTTGCCAAGTACGAAAGCAGGATTCCGGGCAAGTTTTGATTTAATTAAAGATGTGCAAAGTTCGGGCGATGTTCACTGAAAACCGTATAAATATAAAAGATGGGAGTTTAAAACTTACTCCGTTCATAATATTCCTATTTTTCAGCTTTATCTTTACGTCAGGTTTCAGATTTCTTCCGCAAACTTATTCACTCCTACCTGAATAAATAAATTCCTCTACGCTGCTCACCTAGACGCGGCGAATCTCGAGTTGCATTTGCGCCGGCGGAGCTCTCCGTTCGTGCGCGAATTAATAAAGTGGAAGCGAAAGATTAAAAATTTGCATGCGCCGAAATAAATTTTGTTCCGTCGCGGCGCAGATAGTAAACAATTGATTTACATTTTCTTGATTATAATTAAAACGTTTCGCTCGCCATTGAATAAATAAATGGCAAGACGAACTTTCGAAAGATTCCGCCCCAAAATGAGGAAATATTTTAGTTAGTGCTTAAAAACTTCATCGCGTTAATACTTGTGATTCAGCATAAAAGTACGACAGCATAAAACTGCAATAAAACGGAACACACTGACATTATTGTAATTGGTACCGTTGGTGCGTGAAATGAGACGTGGCAACTGACCCAGGACCAATGTCACCAGCACACGACCCCGGCAAGTCCGTCAATAGCACTGTTATCGGACTTTTGCAGTAGCCGGCACAAATGAAATTCTTACACCATACAACGTCCTGACAGCCTGTCTTCAATTTAACGGCTATTTCCTCTAATGTGTAAGTCGCAGGTGGAAAAATGTAATCGAAATATGGCTTGAAATGTCCAAGATTGTGTACGAACACAACGTCTACATGGATTGCGACGAAATCTTCAATTATGAACGAGCAGAATGGACCGGTAATATTTCACGAACGCCGCTGCTGCTGCTCTGGTTCATCGCGATGTATTTAAAAAAATGACCTAGGCGTAAAAATCCTCCCCGAATTTTAGCCCCAAAGATGCGTTACGCTTTATTTACGACGCCGGTCGATTTTAATTTATGTGACCTATCAATTCACGTGGCTGACGTTATATGTATGTTGGGCAAGGAAGTTTATATCGCAGCGTATAAGTTACAAAGGCAATTATCCGTAAATATCGGAATTGCTACTAAATCGTTGACCAGCTGTTGTGTGTTGCGTGTCAGTGATACCAACCTTACTCGTTTTATGGACTCTAGGGGTCATAACAGAGATAATACATTTATCCGCTATCTGTACGCTTGAATTTTGCAGGTTCGTTTCACACGTACGGTCGCGTAATTGCTTGTGTGAACGAAGTTATTGACCTTTACGCCACATTCAATGGTCTTAACATAAATTTATTTAATCTATCCTGTACTTTTACCGCGATATTGTGGAGTGCATATTTAGGGCAGCCCACGCACACCGATGCGAAGTTTGACGAAATGAGTTCAGTTAAAAACTGTTGTTAAACAGATGTTGTTAGGTAAGATCAGGTTATCAAATTAAGTAACATGTATTAGCACTTTTAATTTAGTTGTTTTATTGCCTAAATTTGCGATCTTTAATTCGTTAATTCACTTAGAGAAACACAATAGCTTGGTTGTAACGTGCCTTAAGAAATCTCAAATGGGGTGGGCTGTGATTTTATTATTAAGATTGCAAATTGCGAACAGTAATAACCTAATGGCAGTTATACATCACAAGCAGATGCTCAAAATAACCCACTTCAGCTTTACTGTACGCAAGAACTCCGAAATTGAATATATACAAAGTTTATTAACTTGCTGTTAGGAATAAATAAAATCAGGCGTAAAACGTATCGTAATCGAGGCGTTCCTTGCACAATAATTTAGAATGTGCTGAACCTGCGAAAAGCTCTACTTTGTGGATGATTGTCGGATATTCGTCCTTGGAGGCCCTTTAACTGTTCAATAAGATTGTATCGCGAGATGTGTTCACACATGACGTGATTTTTCATTATTAATTGACACCGTTCGTCAATAATTTGGTAATTTGTATTTTCATTGTTAATTTATGGGGATAGTTCATATTTTTATTCTTGTGGTCAATAATATTTGCGCACATGATATTTTTTCACATGGCCCTAAATATCATGTAATTATCAATCATTTTCTAACAATTTTGTTATAAAAATATTTTATTCCAGATGTGTTTTAAATGAGCATACATTCTGTTTATTTGAGTCCAGTGTACTTTCGTAAGTCACATTTTATCATTGAATATGGACGTGTTCTTGAATAAATTTCGTATTTCTCTTTGTTTAACTTGCGGATCTGGATGTTGGTGATCAATTTAAATTTAATTCGAGATCACAATTTCTTCACAAGCGTTAGTTTTATAAATTTGCTCAAATAGGACAAACGACTGGGACGATTTTTTATATTTGATGATATAATTTTTACTTGTACTTATTCTACAATAAAAAAACATCACGTCACGCAAAGGTAATTTCATGTGTACCGCGTTCAATAAATTCTTAGGGCGCAAGGGCGATATGGATTTTCTAGGGTTTTCGTTAAAACGCGAATTTCATAAATTAAAGTGGAGCTTTATTCGTTAGCGCATCCAATATTTATAATGGTATTTTAACAGCCGTTCATAAATTAATTATGGGTAATTCGTGCGTAAGTTCTATTATCAAAAAACATGGTAATTAAAACAAAATTGCCTCTTTCAACATTTGCAAATAAATTAGTTTCGCAGGATGGATTCATCAGCATAATTAACAATTTCACGCGGCCAACACAGGCCGCGCAAAAAGCGCATTAATCAAAAAACTTTCGGCGCAAATGTTTGCGAAGAAGCGTCCGCTTGCGGGTCACTATCTGTTCATCGACTATGGTTTTATTAAAATTGAACGTGCGCCTTTAATTTATACCGGGCCAGGTGTTTGTCCATCTGCCGGCGTTTCACTCCCGGTCACTAATCTGTTGGCCATTTGCGACACGCACCGCATACACCCGGTCATTTCGTGGCAACGAGTTTTGAACCGAATTATACTCCATCGCCGTGCCTGGAGATAATGGCGAAAGCAGCCGCTAAACGGGAACACGTTTTACATTTGTATTGTACGAACGTTTGTCAAATAATATCGTTGAGCTTTGTTTATTTTGGTGGAACTTTTGAGAATTTGCGAAATCGTCTTCATTCCAACAATTCTTTTGCGATGTGTGCGGTGTGTTTTCTTTGCAGTTTCGGCGTTAACTGCACGTAATCAGAGCGCATGTATGAAAGACTAATTGGCGGCCTAAGCACCACAAAGATCTCGACGCTATTCGTACTCAAACATCATTAACTTCGCCATCGCAAAGGTAACATCGGGATGATGCAATGATGAACGCGTTCATAATGACCAACAGAACGATAGTGCCATTGTTGTTTTTTCTTGTTATTTTTATCGAGTTGTACGCTGTGAAGTCAACATATTTTCAGAGTTCCACTTAACCTTATATTGCAAAGTATTTCCATGGATATATACATTAATATGAGCAATAACAAATTTTGATAAATTATATTTATTGTTATTACTCGCATTAACTGTATCAACGTTTATATTAGTAAGCTTATATGAAATATTTTAGGAAACTTTTTACCTGTGATCAATCTTTGTTTCCCTGTTTGCAATATTTTTATGAATCGTTACAAATTTGTTCATTCTATTAATTTGTCAAGGATTAGGTATCAGCAGCAGGTCCACTAAGTCGTAAGTAGAGCAAAATATGAGAGAGGAAAAATAATTACTTTGTCTTTATTATATCATCTGTTATTGTAAGACGTGATCTTTAACGATTATACAACGACAATAAGTTTGTATGAGCACTAATTTGCTTATGCGTGATTTTTTCCAGAATCTTAGATGGTCTTGGTTATTGTAATTCCCAACATTGGGTAACTTTGGCAATGGAATTATATGAGAGACTCGTCATGATTTTGTTATCCCAGCTTTCCCTGCAGATAAAATCATCACAACGAGGCATAATAGCTGTGATCATGTGATCATGATCGCCAAATAAATAAACAAAATCATTATAACTCCAGCTCTGTATACAACACCTATGTCGTATTTTACGAGTTGCGTTTAAATAAGATAACTCGTACCTCCTGGATCGTCGAATATAAAATCCAAATCCGTCTCCTTTATAAGAATTATCTTTTGGCGCCAGTGTGTTTCAGTGTTTCCACTTGACCTACAATGAAGCCAACGAACCCACGAGACAAGACAAACTCCTCGAAAAGTACAAAGTTATAAGTTTAAGACCTGATGTTTAAACGAGGCTACACAGAAATGTGTTATTATGAAGTACAAAATTTTTTAAAAATAAAATAATGTAATTTTTAAATTTATTTCGACATGAAGTTATCAAATCATATGATCCTTCATGAAATTCTTCCCATCTCGACATTTAACCCTTTTTCTTTAACTTCCCCTACAAATTATTTACTTGTCTACACTCATTCATTGATATCTACGGTTCAACACCTTGCCCATCTCTCCCTCAAGCTTTTGCTCTAATCTTCTTTTATCCTTTCAATCCCCACACTTCCGCTCCTTCCACCAATATACTGCTCATACACGTCTTCCACTCTTTTTTATTAACAAATCACAGTCACTCTTACTCCATATACTTATCCTCAGCCCTAAATAGCCCTACTCATTCATATAGAAATTAGAGCAAGTAGGAACGATGATTGGAATAGCAGAAACGATAGGAGAAAAACGTAGACATGATAAAAGTCAAGGAAGTGATTTTTAACAAAAGAGGGAAAAATATATGTTATGAACAAATATTAAACCCATACAGGACAAAGTTGTGGAAGGACAGCGTAGATGAAGTCATAGATGTCGTATGGCAAACGACTACCAAAAAGAATCCAACAAAAGTGCATGTTGAACATAAAAAAAAACCAAGGCATTCGTGGAATAAAAAAAATGACGCAGGATAAAAACTGATAGAAACATGCAAAACAAGTTCAAGTTCAACCAATCCTGTCTTATCCTTGATTATAGAGGTGAATAGGTTTAGAATAACAATTTGAAGCAACACTTACCTTGTCCTATACAAACATGTTCTTCTAGTAATTAAGTTCGTCATTTTTATGTTATTATTTTTAACATTATCAAATCGTCATCGTCATGTTGTTAGTTGTCCAGTTTCTTGTTTTTGTGGGTAAAATTGTTAGAGCTTGGGCGAGCTTTTTGAAGCTTTTTATTGTGCATCGTTGTGAATAGAAATTTCTAAAGCGAATGAATTGCAAGAAATTTCGTAGAAGCTGGATGACGACGTCACATATTTACTCATGTGTACAAATATGTCGATCCTTGATAATCATTTTATTTATGCAAGGATTCAACATTTTCAGGAATGCAAACTGATCTCCCTTCAATTCAGCATCCCAATTTTCAGACAAATTTCGCTTAATATTTACACTGCAACCCAACAACCATAACCCAATCCACAGTCACGGGTCGGGTTGGGTGAAACTTAAAAATTACATACACTTAATTTTTTTTTTAATATTAAAATGGACAAGCCTGAAAACGTAAAATATGCGACAAATATAAGGATTGACGAAACTGTCAAAAAATTTAAAAATTATTTAAACTTAAAATGGCTATGGACATACACCTCCACCTACTGCGAAATACAAGTTATACACGCTACCAAACTTAGTGGGGTAGTAGAGGGTACGACTGCACCGCCCTTCTGCATCAAATGGTCCCTTCGCCATAGTCAGCCAATCGCAATTCAGGGCAATTATAGAAGAGATTGATGAGAGTAAATTTAAAACATGTTGACCAATAACAGCCTTTTAGCAAAATACTTATGAAATAGTTGTGAACATTGCTTTAGGTGAAAATAATTCTTATTTATAAAAGTTAGGCATTTCAGAATCTTTAGATTCCAAATATCAAGAATGGTAGGAGAAGTGAGCAGCGCAGTATGACAACTGGCAATGAAACAGTCAATATGACGTAGATTAAATGGTCAAAAAGTGTGAAGTGGGTCTTTACTTAGTCCATATAATCATCCATAAACAGAGAGAGATTACCACTACTGTCTGGACGACTTCGATTTTTAAATAATGTTTCTAAAATTTTTTTTGAATTCTCAAATCAGATCTTTAACATATTTCTGTGTGCACTCAGTAGGACGAAAGCCCCCATTGGGTACCATAAAAGATGATGTTTCATTTATTTCCCATCACATAAATTCGAAAATTTTGGGATTACGTCTTCAAACGTTTCTTTCACAAAGTAAAGTTCGTCGATAAAAGAAATAAAACGGACACCGAATGTTGCAATTAACTATTTATTAACGTGAAATATATCTAGAACATTTTAGAATATTAGGTGTACTTTACTTAGTCATTGGTGCCAGCTTCTCTGCCCCCCTAGATAGATGGTGTCTTGAGTAGGACACACTCATCGCTGACGTAAACATGAATTTTTATAGCAACGTGTGCTCGGTTTAATGGATGTAATTTGTGAATATTTAAATCTGTTAATCAGTTAAGATTATAGATTACATTTTTAGGAATTGACTTCTCTTTGTTTACCTGTCATAGCCGTTGCAAGAAATCTTTAATTTCTAATAGTTTAGATTAATTTTTGTCCTTGCTTTAGCAGCACCACTTTCAATAAGTAACTGTTAATTGGTAAATTATTTGAACTTATTATCGTCTTACTTTATCCATAAAAAAATTTACAAGAAATTATTAATTGGTAATTATTTAAACCAATTATTGTTAATAAGTTGCTGTTAACTACAGAAGTATAAAACACGAACGCAGAACATAATTATTTAATCTATTGTTTCAATTTGACAACGTAAATGCAACTATGAAACAAGTTTTCTATAATATATTAATGTTAATGATCGTTTGGACTTACCGATTATGCTCAGGTTGTGTTGGACCACTTTCCTTCGGTTTACTATCTGGCATCTGTAAGGACGAAATTCTTATTATTATTTGTTGTGGGATCAATCGACGCATGCGCAAAATTATTTCCAAGTATATTTGCCATAATCTTTACAGCAGTCAAAACAAATCAAAGCAAAAGTAAACATTACATTTATTTAATTACAAAAATTGTAAATTGGTTATAGTTTTGCAATTTCTGATTTAGGTATTTAGACCTATATCCAGTAATATGTAAACAAACAAATTTCTATATTTTTTAATACATATTGCATACTTATATAGGGAACTAATGTCCCTAATAAATTTTAATGCCATTGTGGTTGGCGCGCAAAAATTTAAAAAAATATCTATTTTTTTGTATATACGGATTGCGCGTCAGTTATTCATTCCGGGCATTCCCTCCGTATCCGCAGTATAATGAATTCCTCCGCTGTCGTTGACAAATCACTGCAACGGGACAAACATTTGTCCGACATACGAACGGACGTATTTGTTAACTAGTGATCTCGATACAAATACACGTCATCGTTTGTACTCCGGTGATTGATCGAAATTTAGCGTGTAGCTAAGCTCAAACACGTAACATAAATGGAAGCGTACTTTCCTGCCTGATCGATATTATCTGCGTCGTGTATTAAAATAGCGCTTGAGATGTTGCAAATGTTTAGCAGGAGGATTTTAATACCGAGGCAATGTGTATTAATCTCATGACGAGATTAGAACAATAATAGTTTTTTGCTTCTTTTAATCTTTTAGGTGTCCAGGGCTCAAAAAATTAGAAATAAAAGAGAGGATTTATTTAACTTTGTGACTAGGTTAAATAAACAGTAAATCGCATAATTATTTTACACTGTAGCTTTATTTCAACCGCCGTTACACCTACATTTTTCAAGTGGTTGAATACAACTCTTTGCGTCGCTGATATCTTCCAACTACAATGACTTATGACCTACAACATTTACGACCGACCGGATGAAATAAATTACGTTTTTATTTCCATGTTATATTTCCCAGAAATGAAATCGTGTACGAAAATGTTACATGCCGTAAAAGTTCCTGTAAATTCCGCCATTAGCATCAGTGCAGGTGTGTGGTAACGATGTCCAAGCACGAGAACGCGATAAACGCGTTCTCTGACCACTTAATTTAATCCGAAACTCTGGAATAACACCTCCTTGAGAGTTTTTATGGCGGCAGTCGAACCGTCTCGCGGATCGATCGTTTGAAAACTGCGTCTAACTGAAAACTTGATGTGTCTGTCCGGTCGTTAAGTCAAATCAGTGCTTTGATACGATTTGTCGGCTGTAATACTTGACGGGTGGAAGTGTTTGCTTGATTAAACTTCGGATTCTATATATTAAATTTGTTTGCTAAGCAGGCTTAGTACTTGTTGATTATTATAACTTAATGATGGAATGGAAAAAATGGTTAGATCACGTAGGTTAGCTCAGTAGATGGAATAAATGGACTAAATGGACAGGGGCATGAGGCACGGCGCGGTGTGTTTCATGGCATCTCGGCGAATATGTTTAATTCAAATTGGCGCCACGAAGTTGTAACACTCTGCGTGCGCTTTTTCTTTAAATAAGTTTATCACCAATTCAGTATATGATTTTGTTTTGTATTTAAACGAGAAAAATTACTATTTAAGGTTAATACACTCACAAATCCCCAACCCCCCATCCATATCTCATGTTTGCATTACTTCATGCACCTTAGCGGATTTATGATTGGTTCTCCATCAATGTATACAGATATAGATTTGGTATATTTTTCTCGTATATTTGTTCGTCTTTATATTTATTTGGTAGGTTTTGTTTACGTCGTTGGGTTGGGTAGGGTTGGTTTGGGTTGGGTTGGGTTGGTTTGGGTTGATTTGGGTTGGCTTGGGTTGGTTTGGGTTGGTTTGGGTTGGTTTGGGTTGGTTTGGGTTGGTTTGGTTTGGGTTGGGTTGGATCAGGGGATGGCGATTCTTCTAATCAAAAATAGACGATAATATAGAGTTTATGTTGGACTATTTAAGCAGAGCATATGAGCTCATTTATGTTTCGATAACATATGGAGGGAAATATTTCCCTGTGAAGGCCCTATATTATCCTCCCTGCATCTGCATCCGAACACAACTAAATATGGGTGTAAGATCGGTGTCAATTATCGATCAGCATTAGATCGACGAATATTTCTTAGTAAAATGTACGACTATAATTGTTCGCGAAGCCACCATAAAAAATATTGACATATGCATTAATTTACTATGAAAGGTACCAACATAATGTATACACTAAAGACAACGAAACAATAATCTTTGCCATAATTAGGGTTACGTTTTGTCAATCTATCACTACAACAGCCAGTTGGAAGTAAAACTCTGACACCTATCATTATCCCATTTGGACGTTAATGGGTTAAAGCCATATTTATTTAGACTTTTTTTTATCGATTACTCTACTACTCTACTACTCTACTAGTAAATGACTCACATGCTACTGACGCTGTCGCAGATTTCATCTTTAAGATTTTATTTTTATTCCATTAGTCTAACCAATTAGCAACAATCTAGACAATGCTAAAAATAATGGTGGATAAAAAACCCATAAAGCATTAACATGTAATTGTAATATTGCAGCTCGCGTATTGACGCAAGCTACAACATTTTTCCTCAATAATTCTACCTATTTATGATAACGTTACCCCAGATGCTGATTCCAATACTCGAGACGCATTAGCTATTTCACGTATGGATGTAACGCTCGAGCACCGTACATGTAATACAAACCACAAGAGCCCGAGGAATTTTAACACATATCTAAAGTAATTTAAAATAAATAATGTGTGCAGCAGATCATTCAAGTTGTGTAAATAAGCACAATCGAGCCACGTTGCATAACTTAACGATCGGTATTGATGTAAATCCGTTCTGTTCGGCGGCTCGTTACTTTATTTAGATTTCGGCGTAATCAATTTTGCTATAGGAAGGCCGTTAACACCACTTCAGTGGGAGCTATTTTGGTACCAGCGGCGCGCAGTGGTTAGTTTATTAAAGGTCTCCGATCGCAAGAGAAAATTTCAGCAACCTAACATTTGCGAAATTAAATTATGTGTTGCGTTAATGTATTCATAATCCTAATCGCGCCGGGCTGGAATAATATTTAGTGAGAATTTGTCATTACCATAAAATATTTAGTGTTAAAATCACTGCATACGATTTTGTACGTACATATTTTTATTAAAACTTGGTCTTAAGGAATATAAGAATTAAAAAAGTTTTTTTTATTATATAAAATCCTCTACTGTAGATATTGAATTAAAGAAATCGATACAAGATTATTTAAAGCAGGTACATTCTGAGAGTTCTAGTCACGACATCATCTTTATGTGAAGTGGGCTCAAAGGAAAAGGTCATCTGCGTTATACTAAAGAATATACATACAACCTTCTTTTGATGTAGTTACATTTGATCTGTTGTCGAGATGAGATGTATTTTACCCAAACATGTCAACAGTTTCCGATGCATTCTACTCATCTTTTTTGGTAAACATTTATATGGACAATAATGGCATAAATGGTAGTACTCCAGTTATTACCATGAAAGCGTTGGCGTTAGTTGTATCTGAAAAGGTGGTTGTAAAAGAGATTGGCTGTACAATGCTTGGCAATCATTTATGATGTACGTTTCGAAACATATTTCTAAGACATTGTTTACTTCGTAACAATTTAATAATTGGTGTTTTTGAAAATCACCGCAATTTTTACTCGAAATCACCAAATTGAACGACAAATCCGTATCTGTTGTTTTATTGTGGAACCGCGAGGAATATTTTAATAAAAACTCATCCGCATACAACTTGAAAGTTAATTTCTGCCAAATCAATTATGTGTTACTGACACGTAATTCAGAACAAGCAATATCAAACGCCTTCAAGGCAAGGTGTGCATTACAAAGGTATAGCCATCGTGTTATAATAGGTTATATTACTCCTGTTTGTGTAGTATAATTTAAGCGCTTCTAGTTAACAGACAATGTGTGTTTCATGTACCACTGTACTTCCTCAATTATATAACGAGCGAAAAAAAAATGTTGAGAGCATACATGATAATATTTGGTTGCATGAGTTTGTTAGTTTGAGGTAATGAGGTGGAAATTGTATCAATGCATTCGATTTAACGGAATAATTTGTGCCGGAGATCGGCAGGACGAATACATTGTTTAAATAGATAATGCGTAATGGACGGTGGATTTATTGCACAGACATTCTCATGTTCGTAGCGGTATGCATCCAGTAGACAAGGTGTATTCTATTCGCTATTACGTATCAAAGAATGACATTCTTTCCGTGATATCGTTTGTAGAACAATGGAATAAATATAACGCATAAAATTTCTCTAGCTTACTCACCAAAATCGTTAAAATCATGATTTTTTTGAAAAAATCGAATGGTACGCTAGCAATAAATAATGACATTTGTTGGCAGTTCCTTTACCGGTAACTGAAACTGTGCCATTTTGCAACAATTTATGCGACACGGTTCCTTGCGAGGTAATAACATCACGATATCCTTAACCCGTGTTACAGCGGGTTGAAACTTAATGCATAGCAATGCGAACGCTCCCGTTTAATAATATCGGGTACGTTTTTACGTAAGTCGCGTTAACACGTATTAAAGTTCATACGCTTTAATAAAACGGTTGTAGTCTATATGCGATCACATTTTTTTTTATATCCTTGCCTAATACTAACCTCAAAAAAAGAATCGACGTATGCAGCGACATAGACACTGTTAATATGTTCCAGGTCTCATAATTTTTCTCTTCGAAACGGGCATATCGATTTTCATATGATTTTATGTTTATTTGCGGGGAACATCTGCTGTATATGTTTTTACGTTCATGGAAACGCATGAACCGCTAAAATAATGGACAGTGTGTCCGTTATTGATTACGCCAGAAATAACAACGGAAGTGCCGTGATAAATTTGGGCGTATTATTTTTACTATTTATTCAGGCGGTGCCAAATGTTTAACGCTAATCCTAATCGTTCATATTTGTGTTTCTATGTAAACTAAATATAAATGAGATTTGAAATAAAATAGCAATAAATGACAGAATAAAATTACTAAAGGAATTGGAAAACAAAAATAAGAAATTAAATAAAATGTAGCCAGGAATGAAATAAAAGTTAAACTAACCAACAATGTACAAACTAAGCAAAAGAGAAAAATAAGGTAGAAGAGCGATTTACAGAAAATTCATCGTTGGAAAAATAGGAAATCTAACCCAACCTACCCCGACCCAACTCAGCCCATCCCAACCCAACCCAACTCAATCCAATCACAATTTCAGCCTCTACACGTAAAAAAGTAAACGACAAGTAAATTTACAAAATATGTACACAAAACATATACTACATAAGAAACAAGAGGTAAAGAAAATTAAAAAATAGGGAATTAAGGGCATAATACGGAAAATAAAGTAATTGTATAATTTCTGCATTTTTTTGATCTTCAAGAAATCTTGTTTTGGGAAATCGAATAAAACTTCTCATATTCACCAGTAAACAATGTTGAAACAGCAATGGCAGAAATAAGTGAAGGTTGGACATTTAACTGTACATAATTTTACTAATGAATATAAAACTGTAACAGCCGTTGTTTTCTTAAAACGTTTAGGTTTGTGTTGCTTGGTTTTCCCAAAATTTATTACTCCTTCATAAAAGGCTTTATGTGGTTCTTCAACCCACTGAAGAATGGTCCTAAGTTAATTTTCCAGCATTGAAGATTTTCTTCATATTAACGATTTTTTGGAAAGTCTACCGTCAAACCTTTCATTTTTCTGGGTTGTATTAAACGAAATGTGTGGAAGGCGAAGCCATACACATACGAACTATGGTATGGTTTTATTTTTGATCAGTAGTTGTCCGAAAACAAGTGCAATTCTCTGATACTTGGTGAAAAGTATTTTTCTATAAAGCTAATTAAAAATGAACGTACCCCATCAGGGCCTTTGGCAGCAACATTCTCTGGATAAACATAGAAATACGCTCTATTGGTTTTCAAGTCATGTATGCAAAAAACATATACGCTTAGTTGAGTCAGGTGAAATAGGTCCTGCATAGGAATTAAAGGTAATTGCAGATTTTGTATATAATCGAATGATAATCCAGCTAGATCCTCTCTTATTTTACACTTCTCTGTGGCCTTCTTTATTGCAGAATAGATTTTTTTTTGCTCGACGTTCGTGAACCATTGTTTCAGCAACGGTAGCTTCTTTTGCTAGGTTTCCCAAAGACACACTTTTAATTGTTAGGGATAATTCTTCATACTTATTCCACGTGTGAAGTGCAACAAGTGTGAACAACCTAGCAGAAGGACTGAAATCGATAAAAAACCATTTAAATATATTAAAAATACCAATAGGGAATTTTAAGGCGAAGGAGGTTTGCAGAATTAGTGAAATTAATGGGGTGACATAGAACACGAACATATAAGCGAACTGTTTCAGATGTGAGAATCGTGGACGAATTGATGGAAGACTTCCCAAAATATAAGGCCAAATAAGCAAACTATTCAAATTATGTGAATATTTAGCAAACGAAGATAACGACGTTCAGATACAAGGATGAGTGAATAGATTAAGTGGATGAAAAATATATAAACTATATCAAAAACAACAACTTTGATGTGTCTGTTATTTATGTACGGAGTAGAAGTGAGTGAGGTGGAACCAGAGGATATATTGAATTAATTCAGAGTATTTAACGTTGAACGATTGGCGGCAGGTTTTGCTGTGATGTTGCAAGATAGAAGAGTGAAAATAAGAGAGAGTAGGGCAAACATAATGGGGACGTATATGGAGAGTAAATACGTGAATAGTCGTATGAAGGGAGCCATGAAAAATGTACCATGGATTTGTGTACATACAACATGGGAATGGAATGGGAAAGCTGTGTGTGTGTTAGCGAGAAAGCGACAGTTCAGAAACTGGGCCAAAATGTGGCAAAAATAGAATAATTTTGAGGTACAAGCAAAATAAATAATAGTGTGGGGATTCATTGATAATTTAATGTAAAAATAATTCTAGATTGTTCCCATTAGAAGATTTAGTTGTACGTAATTTATTTTATTTGATATTTAGAAATGTAGTAATTATAAATTTTGCCATAAAATTAATGAGAGGAGATCATGTGTAGATTGTCAGGATTTGATGTATCGGGCGGAAGTTCTTATTTTGAGAGATAAATATGAAATATAGAAAAATATAGAGCTAAAATTTGCTTTGGACACAAAGCGACCAACACCCGACTGTTTTTTTCCATGATTCACTAATATTTTTGTGGAAGCTAGTAATAAATTACTAAATTAAACCGAATTTATATGAACAGTATTCATTAGTAATCATATGATAATGGGGGGATATTAGAGAAAGCGTATAGATAAAGGCTTTTGTGGGAAAAATTGAGCCACATTATAAACCATAACTTGTAAATTTTAAATTTATTACGGGGTATTTACTACCACCCAGTAACTTTGGAATAATAATGGTGTTTATTGGTTTTACCTCACAGAAATAACGAAATATACATTTAATGTTACATTCAATAAAATAATGGAGCGCAACACTGACAGTAATTTGGAGTTTCGTTATTGAATAAATAGATAATCGACCATAACCTTTAGATGATAATAATTCCATTTCGAGCAGAATTGACGCGTATAACTTACTGAATATCTAACCGATTCAACCCGGTGAAATTATTTATGACACCCATAAAATTAATTCGTTTCAAATATTCAAATATAATTTTTTTCATTACGTACATGATTCCAACATTTGCGAATAACGACGACCTAAGGCGCCGGTCGAAAGTGAACACAGCCTGATTTACGTGTTCATTTCGTGTCGGTGAATATTTCATTCGGTTACAAATGGCACTCGTTATTATTATTCAACCGGGGGCCGATGCCGGTGCATTTGCCCAGGTACCGCTTAATTGGGTTATCTGCCGATGCTAACTGGGATTTATATCGCTTTTAACAAGCCTTGTCACTGATTATTTTCCCTGATGCTCGGCGATAATTTATCAATTCGTAAGCGCCGTTGTCAACGTCCTAATGAAAATACACGGCTCGTTATGAACGAATAATTACGACTGCGGGATCTCGAGATGGAGAATTTATTTGCTAATTGAGGTGAAAATTTGTTATCGGGCGCGTTATATATCAAATAAATTGACAATTTTTGTGACTCTGCGTTGTCGGTGCCGATAAAAATAATGTTATGTTACGAATTGTCAAGTTGTGTCGTGTAATTGCAAACTGATGCATTTTGATTTATTATGTGGTTTAATTAAATTTGGGTTGTGGTAAAGAACGAAGAAAATTAGCTCCTCTAGGGTGTACCTATATTTATTGATTCACCGACACCGAAAGCAATGGGTATGTAATCCAATGAAGAAATTTAAAACCTTACCTCGCGGATTCGCTTACTTCAAACACACCTAATTGAGTGATACATGGACATCGTCTAGAGGGCAATGTTTATTTCTACATATCCATGTGTTCTAAGCCAACAAAAAATTCAAGATGTTAATTTTAATTCGGTGTGTTCTGAATTTAATAAAATATATCGATTCCCAATATTATGACGTGTGACGATCAGCGACGGACATTAATTGTCCTAAATGTTCCATAACTTACATTTTAACTTTAATGGCACTTGCTAAAGTTACAAATAAAATTGATGGCGGAGCGATAAGATCCGAACCCATTAAAAGAAAAACGTTAAAAGCGCATTAAATCGTAATCGCGATAAAAGCTCCAAATATAGTCCAATACAAATTGAAAGTGGATCTTCGACAAAGTACACATTCACTTTGTTTACTTGCCCCATCGATACACAAGTTTGGATCGCGATTTTTCCGTTGACCGCGATAATTGTGATTGTGTGTGTATGGATATAATATCTGACGATCGTGTTCATTTTGGAACTCGTTGTTTTCCGACCCCGTCGCGGTACGAATAACGCGACGCGTAAAAAGGCTTCGTATACACACACACACACATTTGCCGGGTTTCTGTATTTTTTTCTCCGATATCAATTTATATACATCGATCTTTTTTCGCCCGGGTTCTGCCGAGGGGCTAAACGCGAGGATTTGTAAGGATTCCATTACTGCCTATTTTGCATTGTTTAATGTTAGACACTGAACGGCACAGATGACGCAAAAGGGAGAGTAAGCAAGGGAAAGATATCGATTGTTTGTGAAATGTCTTCATAAGGATGTAAAAGCATCGCTTTCTGGGTGTTTCTGGAAAATGTAAAACTCTTTCACTCTTTCGCGATTTCGAGTGGCAGTAGTGAATTTTCGATATCTTTACGTAGAATTTCGAGATAATGAACTCCAGGCCTGGTTTGAGATATGTTTTTGAAGTTTTTGTACTCTGTTAATTTCATTTACTATTTGCGAAAGTTACTATCAACTCTGAATTCTCGTTTTAATTAACGTATCGGTTTCGAAGGCTCATTTTCATTTAGACCATCACAAAGAAAAGTGATAAAGCGATATCGCCAACTTTAACCTATATATAATATGGTCTGATAAAAATAATTTAATAATATATCTACAGAAAACCGCGCGTATCCAATTTCACAGTCAGGTAACTACCGCGAACGATCGAAGTTTTGACGGACAGCTCACGCTAAGCACTGTTTCGAACGAAGAATGAAGTTTCTTGGAAGCCTGGTGGACGACAGTTTATCGTGGCGTTCGCAAATTGATTTCGTCTTAAAAACAAAACTAAATAAAGTATACTTTGCAATCTTATTTCTAAAAAATAGTTAACTCGACGTTTTATTGGCAGTTTAATACGTTTGAGAATTGTTCACCTCAACCCATTGAGCTGTTAATGTACACATTTATTAACAAAAATAAATTCGCTGATTTAATTATCCATTCATGAACGTCTTAAGAACTATCCAAATTTGATGGAGGACTGGTGCGAGAAATTAGCTTCGATTTTCCGAAGAACAACCTGCAACCATGAAAACGTATTCCTTCGGACTGGAGGGTTAATGAAGGTGACTTAAAAAAATGGCAACAGAAGTAATTGAAGTTTTATGTCATCGTATATACGAAAATCAAGAATAGTAGGTTCACAGGTATTTCTTCGAAACAGTTGCAAATCTATTTTTAAAAAGACAATAGCTCGTTATATTGATTACTAGATAAACCAAGTATGTTGACGTAAATCCAACCAGATGCATAATATGCAAGTCGCCAGCGAACATTCCGCGTTCTGCATTTATACATTGCTTGCGATGAAATTGTATTTTATTGAACACAAAACGCAGTAATACTCAGAAAACGAGATACGAACTCACTTAAAACCGCAGCTCAAATTGAATAGATCTTGTGACGGTGTGCACGCCGGCTCTCGGCCGAAAAGAGTAGAAATATCGGTTCGTTTCTCTATCTGTAATATGCATGTTCGCGGTGTAAAACTACAAAAGCTTTTAAGTCATTTCGCCAACAACAACAACAACAAGTACAGTTCCAGTTGTTCCGCGCGCTCGGTCGCCGATAAAGCTGAAGCAGAACAAATGCGAATTTTTATCTGCAACGGCAAAAAACAATTTAACTCCATGTTCTACATATTCTCGTTTTGATTGCAACTATCTGAACCGGCGGCCATTGCACCAATGACAACTGCGCCGCTACGTCACAATGCGTTATTTTTCTCTCATTATTTCGTTTAATTGCTGCAGCTTTTGTTGGTGTTATGAATGCCCGACATAATTTCGCCTCGGCACGGAAGTAATATTTTCGAAATAAATTGTTACTGATTTCGACGTTGTCACTTTTGGGTCTACGACGTTGAAATGAACATTAGGTGAATCGATTAGATTAGTTAATTGCGTTGTAATAGGTTCGACTAATCAGCGATTACGAAATAACACTAATTATTCGATCAATACCTTATTGGGTCAATTGGGTTGATATTTTAATTTAAAGTGTCGCTAGAGATTTTGTGTAGAATGAACCGGTACAATTTTAATACCTACGAAATATATATTATTAGAAATTTATAATTAAAGTAAATTTTTTAAAAAATAAAAATAAAAAATCACGTAATGCTTTTAGTTATAAGATGAGAGAAAATATAACGTGCAGAAATATTAAGTTTTAGATTTACATTTAAATTTAAAACCTATACAGTGTAAGTGTAATTTACGCCAATAACATGGACTTGTACAGTGTAACAAAGAATGTTAGTAGAAATAGGATATTTTAATAGTTAGATGGAAAAATTTTGCATTGAAATTTTAATTTGGGAAATTAAATAAAAATGTTAAAATGAGAATGCAATCTTCCTGTTATTTGTGTACAGAAATTTTTTTCTTTATTTTTTAGCCCCTTGTCCCTTTACTTGGTCACTCCACACCCATAGGATTGCAAAGCCACCAATGAAGAAGGCTGACTTCTGTAACAACGAACAGTAAACCAAACCAAAATTGAAATGAACAAGAATTTTCAATAAAAAAGCAATCAGTAACATTAAGCTCAAGCTCGTCTGTGGCAAAAAACGTGATTCGTTATATGACTTACTAATATTTATTAAAAAAAAAACGGCCTTTATTGGCATTATTTACATTCTATTTCACTATTTACAGTTTCAGGTGCATGTCCCTTTCCCTTACATCCTTCTATGTCTGTCTTTCCTCAATCTCTTTATTTTCTTCATTATCTCCAATCTACCTCCTGTCTCATCCAAAATCTTTTGCAATTTCCTCCCTTTATTTTCTCCTCTCCTTACTCTATTCTATCTCCCCACAATCCTCTATCCAATGCTTCCACTCATATGCCTCCCGTCGCAGAACTCACACCTTCTATACCCCTCGTACATCCAATATTTGTTGCTTCTCTCTTCACTTCCGCACCTGAATCTCGCTATTACTGTTTCCTGTATCCCCGATCTCCCCCCCCCCCGGTATTCCGGTCTACTCCCATATGTGCAAATTCCTTAACATCTTTTGTTGTATATTGCCGTCCTCATTGTATCTTTTCTTCCTTGGACTTTTACCTGTTTCCATCTTTCCAAGATTGCTCTCTCTCTTAGTGCTTCCTGCCACGCTAACCCTGCCTTTTCGTAAATGTTCTTCCTATACACCTCCCATTTTTATATTTCTTTACCTTTTTCTCTTGTCACCATGTCCCTTAATAACATCTTCCACAATTGTGCCTTCCTTGTTAACCTTAGTCATCTTATAAACGTTGCAATTTTTTTGTAGAAGCAGCAAAGTTTTTGTACCACAAATGTATCTAATATTGTCCCATGGTGGGGACACTATTGGATACATTTGTTTTGGTTTCGTTAAACATATATAAATCCTTAGCCATGGTTCTATGTAACCCACGAGTAACCGTTGTATTTTTTTTTTTTTTTTTAGATTTATTGAAGGTTTTATTTTATTTATCAACTAAAGTTTTCGTCTCTATGATTTAATGCAGTAATTTCAATGTTTGTATTCATCAGACTTTTAATTTTAATTTTCACCTCAAGCGTTTTTAAATCACGATTGTTTTCAGATATCAACTGCAGAACTTGATTTTACATTTATGTCCCGTAGAATAGTAGCACGAAACATCGACTAGATTAAAAGTGCAGTATTATTTAACTTCTCGCATTTTACTTCAACTTCAAAGTATTTTAAATTCACGTTCAATATTTAATTACTGTTCCTTTCTAATTATCTCAATTAAAATTTAAAAAGAATAGGTAAAGTATCCTGACTGGTAAACACAAATTGATTATTCATTATTTACTACGATGGACAACTTACATATAATAATAATAATAATAGAAAATAACAAATATGTTTAAAGAACAAAAAATTACAATTTGCAAATTTAATCTTGAAATTTCGTCGTTTAAATTTTCACTATTTTCTATGCCGTTTTAAATATTTCAATGTAAAATTATTTATGTATTTTGTTAGCCGGGTTAAAATAAATACAATTGTACAAACAAAATTTAATATTCTTTGAATTCAAAATTAATTAAATATTTCGGGAAACTGTTGCGCGGTTATTTTCGTCCAGACTAACTTTTCGGCGTTATCTGCGTCGTGACGTTCCACTTTTTTTCAGCTCGATTGAAATAAAATCACGTAATTAAAATTCTACATCAGGAGCCTTCGAAACCTACGATTTCCCATTTTCCTTTGAATTACTAATCAATCAAAATCAAGGATGCCGGTTAAATGTTTGCTTCTTCGGCTTCGCACTTATGCTGTATTGATTTATCTGCGAACTTGCAGCAAACCATCACGGACGACCCAACACAGGACCAAACTTTATTCGCCACTATACATAATTGAGGCCGGTTTTAAAGTGCCAGGGGATGGGTCCGCCTGCATGTATGTGTGATCGTGGCTAAACTGCGTATTAACTTTCATATTTGTCCCATCTGGCCCTCTAATATTAATAGGGAACTACCGGCCAAAGCAAAAAAAAGACTGTCCGAAGCATTCTGTATCAACGCAAGCCCAGGTGCACGGTAATTGTATTTGATAATTAACGATCGGCACAAAAACGTAATTTACGTTCGCAGAATATTTTTTCAAAAGTACGTTCGATAAATTCTGTTATTACTGGTTGCAAATATTTGAGACACGAAATTTGAAAAGAAAAACCAAACAATTTCAAAAATAATTCGTCAATCATAAAGAAGCTATAATTGCTACAATAGACTGGAATTATTTCAATGTACAAATTTATGTATTACAAGCATATCATATATGAAATAGTTATGCAATCGTGTCCAATATTGAATTAATATCGGCACCAATTCGTCTCCACTGCGAATCAATTTCGTTACAACCAAACGCTAAAGATCTTATCGATCACCGTAATTAAAAATTACCCATTCGGCCGAGTTAACGAGGGCGGTTTATCAAAATAATCGCAATGATTAAAAAACGAATGCGCACGAGAGGTGGGGACAATTACTCCCCACGTATTAATGATGATGCATTATCTTGCTATCATTAATCGACTTTATCGAATTTAATATCTTGTTTACAACGCACGGGCTGGCGCTGTAACGCGATAGCGTATGAGCGAGTGGGTCCGTAATGGGGGTATTTTTGTAATATCAGTTTCCACCTGCCCTGTTTGAGGAGGCGCGTGACCGAGGATCGCGTGATCTGGCGTACGTTTCGCCTCCCAGTAGTCGTTCTTGCACACAAGCCGCCCTCTTTTTCCGCCGCCGAAGCACCGAGTTTCCGACGTTTGTTACCCCAAAAACTTGATGAATTGTGGAGCGCCGCGTCGTGACTGTAGTGCAAATGAACAACATACATTGGTACCACTAGTCGAGCGTGAGGGTAATAATAATAATAATAATAATAGTCATTGGGTATCATAATCATATTTACAAATTGTTATAATTCATGTCCATATATGTTGCCTTCATTACTTTGATCATTTTTATTTCATATTTTTTTTGCGCTAGGCTACGAGTCTGCTCCTGCTGGTACAATAAAACACACAACAATTTAAAGTTTGATATTGTGAGAAAGTTTGCAGAAAATGTTCATAAGAGATGAAGAAATCTTACCACAGACATTTTTTGCAAGTGTTCCATCGATAATCTATTTGTTAAAATATTCGTTAAATATTTGTTAAAAGAAATTACCACCGCAGGAACATAGCGTCAAAATAAAATTGGCGTTTCAATGGAGGTTAGACACTACCTTAACTAGGATTAATTATGCCCCAAAATAACCCAAGACGATGGCAGAAGGAAACTAGAAATAATATTAGGATACAACAAAACATAAGGTGACGATGTTAATCCGATGAAAGTTAACAATTTGTACCCACAAGAGATTAACAAAACGCTGGTTTATGGCAATTTTTATAACATAATTGATATTGCACTTTCGAATACGATACTGGATTACCACGCGATTTTTATGAAGAAATTAAAAAATGTTAATCAGAAATTAATCAATTGATCGTAAAATAAATAATATAATAACATGCACAGTTCTCTGACCCGGGATGTACAAATTCGTAGATTTATACGACTATGCATCTTGCGGTTAACTGGCGATAGTTTTATTACAAAAATGTTACGTAAAACATTTTCGAAACACCCATACGTGTCTGGTATATTTCTATACTGAACTACTAAATGTTTATTCACTGCGGTGTGACGAGGTAATGGGTATTTGGTTTGATCGCTTTAACGCCTACTCATAAGGTGTTTTTCATAATTAAATTTTTTTTTGGTAGTTTTACGTTAATGGAATAAACTAAATTATGAATTGCTGCCAGCAAAACCTTCCTCATGTCGCTAGTTATAATATTTAGTATGCCTAGTCATCGTAATTTATTAGAAATATATTTACAAACGAACTTTATTGGAACTTAATATAAGTAAGTAAGTAATAACATTTATTGGTAACAATTATTTGTTGAATACAAACTTGGTTTTATCTTTACAGAATACCAGGTTATTTTAATTAAATAAGTACACGTAAGATAATAATATTACTGAAAACAGTAATAGTACTATATTCCTTAAAAAGGAACGACAATGAACCTGTACCAGCCAAAATTCGATTATATTTTTACTGAATTTTCAAATACGATGTTACGTGCAATATGTTTGCGTCGCATATCGTTTGTATGTTTTTGTTAAAATGTATTGAGTTGTATTTGTCCCCTGGTTCGTGTATTCATGTAGATAGTTTTGTCAAAATTACTGAAGAATTTTATTGGCATGGAAATCATTCCTTCAGCTGCATAATTTTCAGCAGATTTTCCGAAAATTCATTGGCATCACAACCGGAATAACAATAGTTGTATCATCCGCCAATGTTGCTGTGAACGGCAATATGACGAAAAGAAGTGGGCATAAAATCGGTCCTTGCAGCACACCAAGTCTCATATGGGTACTTGATGCAATTTCTTTTCTTGTACTAGTTTTCTCCAACAGATACTCAATTTCAGACTTTTGCGTTCGATTTTCCGAATATGGGCGTCGTAAAGACAGTCCTTTTCCGAACACTCGTAATACTCTAGCTTGTCCAAAAGATATCCATGATCTACAAGATCAAATGCTTTCGCCAGGTCGCAATTCAATGATAGGGGTTTTTCGACATATTGTGAAGATGGTTTGTTGAAATGAAGTTCGTTGACTTATTTCATTGTTCATTACAAAAAAATAGTTTTCATTGAAATAAGTAGCCTATCTTTAACGGCGGTTTCAAAAATTTTGACACTACTAATCTTATATTTTTTGTGCATTTTTAATAATACAAACCCCAAACTCTATGATTATGCGGACAAGTTTACTGATATGGGCACATGGCTATGGTGACTGAATGGTTATCCAACCATAAGCGTCAAATGAACGTAGCAATTTACATGAAAACGTGTCAACCTGAATTATTAAATTCAGAATTGTCTTCAATAATGTTTAGATTACTTAATGAAGCAAATAGATGTCTTTTCAAATCACACAAATTCAGAAATCACCTCATGCACAATAAGAGAGAAAACCCTAATACAATCATCATTGTTGATCCCTTCGGCTCCTCCTATTCTTTCTTCCTTCTCTTGCTGACCCACCTTCTTCTTTTCCTTTGTTCCTCCTTCATCCCCTTTATTTTCTCTAAGAGTCTCCTCCCATCTCCATTCTCCCCTATGATTCTTCTCCAATTTTTTCCTTCGGCTTCTCTTCTTTTCTGAGCTCACCTCTTTGCGCCCTTCCATCCCATTTATCCCAGCCTTCTCCACAGAATTCACACCTCCTATATTTCTCGTCCATCCAATACTTGCTTGCCTTCTCCTCGTTCCCGCATCTCCATTTTGAAAAGATTTTCTTCTTATCGGCCTCCCCTCCCTCAAATACCTCGGTTTCCCCACCTGTACTTTTATTCCTTTGTATCATGGATTGTTGGTTTCGCGATTTTGCCTTCCCTTTCTTGTGCTTCAACCTGCATCCATCTCTCTATTATCTCTCTCTCAACTTGCTTCCCCCTCTTTGCTTCCTCCACTGATACATGTCTGTCTTAAATACCAAGAGCGGGCACATATATGTTCCACCAATCTGTGTACCATTGCAAGTCGTCCTACGTACTTTCATTTGCCACCAAGAAGATTTGGTCATTTGGTACTTTTTTTAACTCCTTGGTATTATCACATTGCTTAGATTCAGTAAGCCAGTAATACGAGTACATGTTGTACGATGCGGTTTTGTATATTTTTGTAATATGATTGGCATATTTGGGTATATACGATTTTTGCCTATTGGCTGCGCCCTCCGTTACTATTTTCACTTAAAAATTGCTTCTGGTAGTTTTAGATCATGCACACAGCAGTCGTACCTGTAATGTCCGGAAAGAAAGTGTTGATTTAACAGAAATTTTTGTACATATTTTCTAACTAAATATTGCGATTATATGGTTTAAATATTTATAGATAAAATTTGATTACCGCACACTGTTTATTATTACGCTCAGATAACTACAACACAAGCTGGAGGCGTGTTATCATAACCGGGGCATTTTCACCAGTTAGATAATATAGTAATTTTTGCATTAAATTTAACCCATTCAAAATATATGCAAAAAAATGTAAAAGCATTTTAGAGTGTTGTTGCTATATATATGACAAATTGTGATGAATGACGCATAATTAACGACACCATTTTCTTTGTTTATAGTAATGAAGAATTTTTTCGTTCACAAAATCGCAACTTGTAATTACCTTCAGCAAAAGGCAACGTACACGGTCTTGAGTTTACTAGCGAGCGACAAGGACGTTAAATTACTTTAAATTGGATCAATTTCGCAATTTACATACATGCATGTTATATGTCCAGGCGTTGGTAATTTATTTTTCTCGTACAGTCGTACATGAAACGTATTAATTCATTAGCGCAAAAAGTGACGTTGGATGAAGAGAAATTGCAGGGGAATACTACAATGACGCATGCCATAAGAAAAATACATATAATTTTCATAATTAATCCTTACAGCGACCTGTTTTTCGTGTTGAATTATAAATAGTTGGGGATAATTAAAATGCGATATATCCTTCGAGTGTTATTTACAATTTAAAAAAAATTAAATCATTGCGTCTAGTTTTCCGATAAATTTAAAAAAATACTAAGTTCCATCTCGGTAATTTCCGAAAATAAATATTTGACACCTGGCCTTGTAAACACGCTTGTAATCTGTACAAATAAATAAACGGCAACCCCCATTTCATCCACTAAATTTGTCACGACAAGTATTTATTTACAATTACTGCCACATGTCGCATGACTTCAAGAACGTGTCGAACGACGGGAATACAATACAGAGTCATCTGTCTTTTGATTGCGACCATCTGCCATTTCGGCACCTGGTTAAGTATACCTACGATTTGTTAGTCGAGCACGAGTCGACAAACACCCGTACATTTTTTTCTTAATCTCTGTGAATATCACATGTGTTGTATGTTAATTTCTTTTATTTACTTTAAAGTTTAAGCAATTTATTTGCAATATATGACTTACTTTTGATTTATTGAAGTCGATGTTAAAGATATTAAATCCGCCTACATCACTTTGTTTAAGGTTCATTATTACTTACTAATTATGGGAGATGACGTGATGACTTTGACAATGACATTTATTAAAATTTTTATGTATGGTTTTACCATCAAATATTTAGTACAATTGCGATTTTTCGCCCTAGCGCAATTTCACGAAGCTCAGCCTGCGCAACGTTTCTTATCTCCGGCCATTACCATCGGCATCGTCGTTCCCCCTAAATGGACACAGTAATATCACACTCTTCACCCTAGCGGCGAGCACACAGAGCGAGATACACTTGTATCATATTAAACCGACAATAACCGTAGTATATTATGCATATATGAGCGCGGCTTTTGCACTTTAATGCCGTTTCGTTGGTCGAACGTGTTGTTTTGTTGTTCGTGTATTTATTAATATTGTTGCTCCAACTGCTTTGCCGTTTTATTTACACCCCCCCGTTCTAATATCGTGCCCACTGCGGGATAAATTCCCCGCTAAATTTACACTTCTTAATTATAATACTCGGGCGGAATTGTTTCCGCGAATGATTGCGCCGGAAGTTCCGCACACCGAGCAAAAATTATCTGTTTAGTTTCTGCCCCTCGACAGGACCTAAATTTTAGGCGACACTTCTGTACAAAATAATCTAGATTCGATTTTTTGCCTGCTGTATAATTAATTAATGAAATGTGATTGTGAATATTTATTTTTGGTTATTCGTTTAGGGGTTCTCAATATTTTTATCAAAAAATATTTTCTTGGTATAAGCAAACAGTAGGTCACTATTTGCTTGTTGTGTGTGTCCTAAGTCATGTATTGATCGTTTCGTTATAAAATAAACATGTGTGAAAATTAATTTTTATATATGAATTACTGAAAGCACGTATTTGTAATTTTCTAAATTAACTAGCTGTGTAAATTGTTGTACAAAGTACAAAGCTTAAATTATAACGCGAAGATTCAAAACAACAAAAAAAAAAACCTATCCGACATGGCGCAGCACACAGACTTAATTTATTTATTGTTTTCGCGTGCCCCAGAGGTTCTTCGGCTTCTTTAAGGCTTCAGCTCCGCTCTAACTTTGATGAGAAATTTCGCGAAGTGTGCGCGTAAATATTAACGGTGAAGAGATTTTGGACAATTTCATCATCGCAAAATAGCGTGCCTCGAGATACGTCCTACCAGTGCATTATCAAAGGAAGTTATCAGAGAGATCTAAGTCAAAGGGTGATGCTAACCAATTTGCTTCCTCTTCCCCCCCCCCTCTCTCTCTCTGAAACAATCGACAGACAGGCTCCACGCTCCTTCTTTTTCAGCTTACGCTGCAGACGTATTCTCGATCTCGCGTCTCGCGGAAATTACCACGAGGCACCAACTTGAGCATTTTGCAACGGATAAATCGCAATCGGGGCGTGACTCACTTTTAATCCCATTATTAAGTTATTGCGGCGTCATCAAGTTTCGATAATGAATTATCATCGCGTCCCGTCGGAATGAAATATATTGCCGGAATTATTGAATTTTATCGCCAGATCTGGTGGCATATATATTTTTCCATAAATTAACGCGCAATGATATATATCACATTAATTGGCGGGTGTCACTATTCAATATTTTAGCGTAGCAAATTCTATTAAATTTGGAACAAACAGGGCTGTCGGAGCAACAATTTTTGTATGTGTGTGAGTTATTCCGGCGTATATTCGATGATTGATTTTCCGGAATGCGACGTAAATATTTACTTGGCGAGCCGAATAATTATGAAGCCATTAAATATTCATTTTTAATTCCATTCCTTCCAAATTGTACTCGTACGCCGTCATGTTGTTCTAATTTATGTTATTAGAATACTTCGCTTATTCCTTTAAATGTGGTATGAAGATTGACAATATTTCATTTCCATTCTCAAATGTTTATGTGATATTAGTTTTATTCCAAAATACACATCATCTTAGTATATTTCCACAGGTACATTTAATCTATAACTTTTTGAAGCTCTACTTAAAACTTATAGCTCAAGTAGTAACTCAATAAAAAGTTCAAATGGATAAGTGCTTAAGTGGTTCGTTCGGTGTCTTTGCGATTTGATCTTGTTTATTTCTTGTTCTCAGTATTGTTGGTCAGTACTTGGTTTTTTGTTCAGTGTATTCTGCATTTGTTAAAATAAATAAGTACACGTTTTCAAAATAGGCTGAATGTACTTCATGTACATGCCACAAGAAAAAGATCTGCGGGGACCAATCGCAAACGTGCAACCCAACCCAATCCAACCCAACCCAACCCAACCCAACCCAACCCAAACGTTGAAATAAACCAGAAAATTAAATTCAATGACGACTCATCAGACAAAAGGGAACATGATCGGATGGAAGTAAAATCGAATCCAACTGGTCAAATCTAGGGATAAACCAAGGAGAAGTCGACGTTTAATAAAATCTGATTGTATTTTCGTTGATGATTTTCCAATTTTTGTAAGAGCATGCATTTTTCGTCGAATACGATTGCGTTTGGAAAATTGCTTTGGTTGTAAAGTTTTGATTATTTTTTAATGCCCGAGTATCTTTAATGTGCAACGGGAACAAATAAACCCAACCAAAGCAAACCCACATAAACATCAAACTTAAGATCTTCGGTGTTACCCGTGTTTTCTTGCACTTGGTTTCTTAGGTCGAGTGTGCTTAAATTTTGGGTTCGAGTGGATTGGGTTGGGTTGGTTTGGATGTGTAACAGGAACAAACCGATCCAACAAATGCAAATCCAAGCGAACGTCGAACTCAAGATATTCGTTGTTTTTTACATTTTGGTTTTTCAATAATATCTGGTCCAGTTCACTTTTGGGTTTTGGGATTGACATGCATTTCGACGAAATAGATTGGGTAGTCGATCATTTAGTCGAATTGGCTTTGTCTGGAAATATTTTCAGATGAAAAATTACAACGGTTGCAACTCTTTCACAAGTCCTACATGAAAAATGGCTTAAACTACTGACATTTCATGGACTTTGAGCTCTGCAAGTCCAAATAAAAATCAACACAATTCGTTAAAGTACACCCAATCAAACAACACAACAGTGCTGAATTGAAAACGACCAAATAAACCCAGTGCAAGAAATACCGAATCGACATAAATACTGCAATAGTCCAGCTTTGTACAATTTGGAAAATCTTCAGCACTCGATCGAGTTGGCTTTGTAGAATTTTTATAATTTAAGAAAAATTGCGAATTAGTTGAGTTGGATTTGATTATATTTTCAAATCGCAGTCTTGGCAGATTTTATTTATGATTTGCTGACGTTTCAGTTTTCCTCTTTGCCCAAAATTATATTTTTCTAATGCTAGGATGTTGATTATATTTTTGCCGTGGTTCAGCGATATGCCATGCTGATATATTTCCTTTCCATTTCAATAAAAAAAACTGCTTTTTGTATTTCTCAGGCCCTTGGTTATTTCTTGCAGAAAACTGGTCGCGATGTCAAAATAACTTTATTTGTCGTTTGTGCAGGGCATGTAGATGCATTGAATTGTTAGATATTTTTTTGAAAAATAATTTATAACCTAGTGAAGTAAATTACCAATGGACATTACTTCAATGCCCTGAACTGACCGACGTTTTGGGGCTTTAGGAGAGAGTAGTGATTAGGAACTTTGGCCTTCAAATCAAGTTTCAAGGTCAAGTAGTGACGAAGACATTGGCATTCCTTCAATAAACAATGTTGCTTGTCGTGCCATTAATGCATTTGTTACTTCAAGTGGTTTGAAGTGGAGCATGTTACCTCCTCTAAGATCAACCCTAAATCAAGACATTATCATGTTTTACAAAAATAATAAGTAACCTAGTGAAGTAAATTACCAATGGACATTACTTCAATGCCCTGAACCGACCGACGTTTTGGGGCTTTAGGAGAGAGTGGTGATGAGGAACTTTGGCTTTCAAACCAAGTTTCAAGGTCAAATAGTGATGAAGAGATTGGCATTCCTTTAATAAACAATGCTGCTTGTTGTGCCATTAATGCATTTGTTACTTCGAGTGGTTTGAAGTGGAGCATGTTACCTCCTCTAATATCAACCCAACATCAAGACATGGTTGCAACCGCCAGAGAAGCATTGAAAGTACTAATTTAAAAGGGCACTTTAAAAGATATTGTGCGTTGCACCAAGCTGTATAGCAAACTAATGTGTGCTTTAAATGAAAGAGAATGTAACATCTTAGCTGTCTACGAGTTTTGTGCTTTTTTGGAACTTGTTTTGCAAGCTCAGGTTGAGCATGATGGAACGCTTTTCTAATCCAGTATACAGAGCAACAATATTGGTAGTTACGTTTTTACAAATAAAAAGACAATGAGACAAGATCGAAAACTGATAAACTTACCACGACAGATTACAGATTTTCCTAAATACATTAAATACAGATTTACTACAGCAATCTCTCGCATTTCTAACAATAAATCCCAAGATTTTGAAAATTTAAAAACCTGTGAGAAATTATTAAGTAAGTTTGGGGTGGTAAATTAAATCATTTTCAAAGATAGTCTCTTATTAAAAATGCGATGATTTTGTCTGGTACCTAAGATAGACTTCTGTTTTAATTTTTCCAAACTAAAATATACCAATGTACATATATGCCTTTCCATCTTTGGCGCAGCCAAGCCATTCATAGTCTCTATAACATCTAAACTGAGTAATTATGGTCAACACAATGAACTACATAGTTAGTTTGGGTATTTTTTATACAAAGGAAACAAAACACATTATGTTTATTATGTAAAAATAAATCTTTTTCACGAACATTTCTAAAACGAATTTAGTTCAAATTGAACCGAAGGCTCCGTTCGCCAGCAAACGCATCGCCCGGGTTATTAAAGAATTTACCAGAAAACGCGTCTGCATTAGACTTCGCCTTACGAAGCTCAAAGAAAGGATCTTTACATTATATTTATTAATAATTAGTATGTTTTGAATTCAAAAAGAAACGAAGACGAAACTCCCGCACAAGGGCTTTGTTAATTTAAATTTTAATTTACTCGCTCACCGTCCCGCTCAAATAAGTAAATTAATTAATTTTAAAAACGCAATTAAAAACTATTCACCGGATATAATCCTGTTTTTCCGAACGAGTCCGACGTTCCGCCGTAGGTAACGCAGAGTCTAATAACGGGGAAGTATGTCAGCGGACGGACAAAAATTGTTCGCCTCAAATTAAGGTTTATTCACTATGAGACGTTATTACAAGTCAGAGTTGAGTAATAGCGGTGGGAATTACTATGACAGCCAGTGGTGTTGAATCGTCTAAACGTCACCCTTACACACATACACCCACGTAAAATCCGACCGCTCGTGATTCATGGCCCGACGTCCGGACAGCAGCAAACATTAATTTATAACACTTAAAAACGCGGCGATAAACAAGACGAGACGTATAAATGGCGAGGGTTGTGCCTATTCGTCCGAAACCAAACTCTTTAAAACTAAATTTATTCGTAAATGATGACGAATAAGACAATTGTTTATCAATCAAGATAAAATTAATATAGTCTACTTGAACGTGTGGCGTAGATAAAGCAGATAACATCCCGCCGCATTCAAGTTGCATCCGCGACTATCACAGAATGAATTACCCGCCGTGTAACATAAATTTATCTTTAAGATTTCCGCAAGAGCTAAAACTTAAACCGCTGCAACCGATGCATCTCCGCCGGCGATACTACCATCAAAAATAGATGACAGCCTGTTCACGTATAATGAATTAATATGGAGCCAACGAGGAACCTCCCACACCCTAACTTAGGGGTTCCAAAGTCGTTCAACTTTTTAGTGCTGGGCCAGTTGTTTTCGGTAGGGGATGATCTCTCGCACATTCAGACCGCCTAGCACTCGAGCGAAATTACAATCCTTCATAGTCCTCCAGAAGCCCGTTACAACATACGTTACTCGAGTTATTATTTGATGGAGACATATATTTGGGCCGCCTGTTTCGTGTGGCATTTTTACGCAACGTGTTTCCTTAAATGTATTTTCTTATAATTAAAAAAAAAAAAAATGCTTTATGAAACGTAAACATTTTTTGTTTCTAAATTTAAGTTAATCGTTACAATCCCGATATTTCCTTCGATGCGTGCGGATCACGAAGAGAAAAAGAAGCACGAAACAGATGGCGTCCGCAAATTTAATTTAACATCAAAAGCGGAGCTTTCCGGGTGTATTTGATGCAAGTTGTGGTGTAAAAGTTACATTTCATTATTATGAAAAGTATTCGGAGAACAACTTGCGTCTCGCGAAAGGAACCGCGCATCTCGTAGATTTAATTATTTTCATCGAGCATCGCGACTTTTATTTCATCCTAATGCGAAGCCGTGCACGTTTATTAAAATTCATACGTTCTGAAATTTCTTTGTATGTGTCTTGCCTTAAGTACCATTTCGTATGATTTCATTAAAATGCTGTTTAATGCGGGCACGTAGCACAGAATGTGCAAGTTTTGATAAACATTGCTTTTGGAATTCGTCGCCGCTTCAATCGCAACCGTAACGGAATTAATTTATTTCGTTGCTCCAGCTTCTTCTAAACATTTATTTTTTTTTAGTTGTAAAGGTATTTAAATTGGAATCAACAGCAGAAATGTGATGTTTAATTTTACAGATATAATCAAATTTGGTACGTTTATGGTAGTCTTGTAGATCTTGTTTTGATAATACATCATCCACAGAAAATGATAAAGAAGTGAATTTGTCCAACCATAGATGCACCACCTAGGGGTGAGAATTTTTGGACCAAATTTGACAGAAACATTGGACTAGTCTAAGGTAACAATTGATTAAAATTTGATAAAGAAAACACTTCATATTTTTTATTTTTCGTTAATAATGTGTTGGTCCGCTCCTATTTCTGATCAACTCATTGACCCGCCTTGGCATTGATTCCAGCAGGTGATCAATGTCTTCTTGGGGTATGGCATCCCAAGCAGCCTGTACTTCATGCCGTAGAGCTTCTATCGTCAACGGTAGGTTCGGTAGATTCCTCAATCTTCTACCCATCTGTCCCACACGTGCTCAATGGGCGACAAATCGGGAGATCTTGGCGGCCAAGGCAAAAGATTAACATTGGCCTCTTCAAAGAGGTCAAGAGAAACCCTTGCTACGTGAGGTCGTGCATTATGTTGCTGGAAAAGTGGGTCTTCCAGCCCTCGAAGATATGGAAGAACATGTGGTTCTACCACTTCGTCAATGTAGCGTCGGGCGGTCATACTGCCCCGAATGAAGAGCAAGGGTGACCTACTGCCGTAAGCAATAGCACCCCACACCATCAACCCCACAGTTCGGTGAACATGCCTCGCTGTCGAAAAATCAGGATTGCGCCTTTCTCCACGTCTTCGTCTAACAGTCATCCGACCATCATGCATTCCTAAACAAAATCGCGATTCGTCACTAAAGATAACTCGATGCTACTCCAAGTTCCATTGAAGTCTTTCCGTGCACCAGGCCAAACGTTCCTGGCGATGTTGAGCAGTGAGGGGTAGCACAAGATGTGGGCGGTAAGACAGCAAGCCAAAGGTTCTTATTCGACGATAAACTGTTCGCAAGCCTATCGGACGACCTTGTTCACCTAACCATTGATCAGCTATTGATCTAGTTGTAGAGAATCGGTCTCTCAAGGCCATTAGTCTTAAGCGGCGATCTTGACGTTCATCGGTTCGTCTTTGAGCCCCAGTGCCTCTTCTCCGACGTTCAACCTCATGTTCAGACCACGCTTGATAAACACGCATTATTGTTGAGTGGTGCCGTCTCAAACGGTTGTCGATTTCTCTAAACGAAAAACCTGCTTCTCGTAAACTAATAATCCGCCCTCGGTCAAAGTCACTCAACTGCTGGTAAACTTGAGGTCTCCTTCCTCTAGGCATCATTAAACACTTGAAACACTTAAACTAAAGAACGGGATCCGAAAAAGTGGAACAAATTCAAAAAATGACTCGATAATTGCTTGTCTATCACCACCTCTAAAAAATTACACAAACGTCAAAAATCCCATGACTTCAAATTTTAATAAACTATTTCCCTAGACTAGTCCACTATTCCTGCCAAATTTGGTCCAAAAATTCCCACCCCTTCTAGGTGGTGCAGTTTATATGTTACTGAGTATAATTAAGACAACTGTGGCTGTGACAATTTTTCTAACGCATACAAAATTTAAAATTGCACATTGTGCTCGACACAAAACGACCAACAATTGAATTATTTACGAATGTAACTTTTACGAACGTCAAGTCAACTTGACCGGCGCAGGTAAACCCCAACTACGTTTCAAACTAAATATTATATCTCTGCAAATACAACGTAACTATGCAATCGCCGAAGGGCACATGGGCCACTCACTTATTAATCGTCCCGACTTCTTGTACACTTTGTTACGTTCCTTTTAACTCCTTCGCCAAATGGAAAGTTTCTCGCCTTGCGTACATTTCGATTCGTACGAAGTCTGCAACTGCTACGTTTAAGCGCAGCACTTTGTTTGAATTTATTCCGAAAGTAATCCAAGTTAAGTAATGACGGTTTTTTCAGTTCGCGTTCAATTTAAGTTTTAAGTAATTCCGACCGGAATACACATTTTATCTCGCGGCGTACGTGTGTGTACGTCTGAGGAGGGAAATGTACGCGGAACTGAAATTGGAATGCATAAGTTCTCATAATTGTTATTATTGTGCGGAGAAGCAAGTTTCCTCGCGGAAAATTAAACAGCAAGCCAATTCGAGTAAATGAAAATGTTGAAAAGTTCTCCTCGTAAAACATCAGAGATGTGAAAGTTTTCCGCCTCTGGTTTGACTAGTTGTATTTTAATACTATTTCGGATTTGAGAAGCAGAGGTTTTCAACGTTTTCGCAAATTCTGTAATTATGTGATGTGAGGTTGGTATTTTATATTCCACGTTTTCGTGTATTAAATGTAAAAATTTTACTATATGCAACGAAAGCTTATATTAGCTTTTATAAGATGGAAATTATAGTCGAAGCTTGTCATTTTTATATACAAATCAATGCTCGCATTGTTATTTTTGTGGTTTCTGTTATCTGACGAATTCAATGAATGACGATGGAAAAACTCGTAGAATTGTAGCACAAACGTCATATCGGTTTATAGTGGGGGTGTTCTAGTGTGAACAACATAAAAGTTACTTTTATTGACGAATCACACAACAAACGATGTCATTAAAATTAAATTACGAATGCTTGGAAATAATAAGTTATCGAGTTTGTCAATAGGAAATACCAAGAACCTAAGTTGTTACATTTATATGCAATATATCATTTCCAACGAAGTATCTGACAAAGGAGCACCGTTGTAAATGCTCTTTGGATTACTAATATCAACATGCGAGTATAACAAGATCAAAGGGAAGTTTCTAAATACAATTACTAATAAATAATTTAATTAGATCTAATTAAATAAATTATTTTGTACAACTCCCGGAAGGTACAATTTAATTACATACGTTGTATATTCTGTCGTGGAGTGGTAGTTCATTAAAAAAAAATGCCAGGAAAAAATCAAAGTTGCGTCGTCGTGAACGTATATGTGACAACAATTAGTTTTATATGACTTTCTGGTAGGGTGTAAATATATTAACTTGTGGAGTTGTGTTCATGTGACCATTACTGGGGTGGTTTCTTTGAATAGCGGCTGATTAAAATCTGACATGTTATTACCATCAGCAACAATAGATATCTTGTAACAATTGTTTATTATTATCTGTTTTAACAATAACTTATTGTTGCAAAATTGATTCTTAATAAACTTTTTTTATTGCCGCGCTCTTTTTTATAAAATTGTACAAAAGTATTACTACATGTTTAACACATTATAATTTATTTGGGCTCGCGCAAAAATCTGGATTACAAAAGTAATATAAAATTTTTATTATTTTTTTTCAACATCACTAACATCACTATATTAATTAATGTCTACATTAGAAAAAGAATGGATTGTTTGATGCAAATAGATTTTGTTAACATATACTCAATATTTCCAACCTGTTCAGAACTTGTAAACACTTGGGGTATTTGCAAACAACACATTGTTGTAACAAAATCGTTTTCATTTAATTCCAAGACACAAAAAATGCATACGAACGATATTAAAAAAAACTGTGACGATCTTTTAAGGGCAGCCAGTGAGGTAAAAAACAAAAATTGCACGTATCTTCAAGCCTCGCGCCAGTAAGTGAGTAAATAAGTAAGATGCCTTTAGCTCTTATTTATCATAGAATTAAGGGCAGAAATGTGTTACCAACCGAAATGGGTGGCGGACGCCTAGTACTGAAGTAAAGAAACAAAAAATGCATTCACTAAAAGCCCGAGCACGAATGGGATACTCATGTAACAAAGCTGTGTGACCTAATTTCAACCAATGTTGAAGAAAAAGAATTACAAACGCCTTTCAAGGCATTTCAATGAGTCTGCAGAAAGCCATAAAGGATCAAAGAAAACCTGATATGTCATCTATAATTTTTATAGAAGGGTCATTACTGAAAAAAATTATAATCCTGCATTTATATTCAATGCAGATGAAAGTGGATTCGGAATTGAATCAAGAATAAAGGCTTTTCAGAAGGAAGGAATACTCTGGTCAGAGGATCCGGATGCTCTGGACAAAGACAAAGTAGGATAACAGCGAAAGAATACATTTACTGAATTTTTAGGGGAAGTCTGCCAAAAATCGATAACTAAAAATAATATTAAAAGCGCATTTGTAACAACAGCAGGATTTCCAGTCGACCCTGGAATGTTTCCAAAAGATGAAAATAAATAAATTTAACCCTACTCTGATTTAAAGAGATTAAAAAATCAGCGGATAGTCGAAGTTGTAGGTCAACAGGGAGAAATATTTAAATTCCTTGAAACAAGTAAATCTGAAGGAACTGCAAAGGAAGCGGAAACACAACTACTACAATTATTAACTTTCATCCACATATGATATTTTAAATACCGATGGTATTACTACTCCTGCTTCAGATGTTATTGACATTTTTGATCAACAATTGCTAAAACTAACAGAAACTCTATAAACCCCAAGGAAGTTACTCAATTATTGAAACGGGCTCAGCACCGAGATGTTTTAACAACCGTTGAAGAATGGAATGGTTCAAAGGAGCAAAACGTATAAATGAAGAGAAAATCGCTCAATAATGCGCGAGAAAATCTGAAAAAGAAATTGAAAAGAAAACGCAAAAAGGACAGTGAAAGCGGAGATGAAAACAGCAATGTGGACCATGCAGAACTTTATAATAATGACTCGGATGAAGGGATGGCCAGCAAAGAATGGGTCGAAGAAGTTGCGTGTCATAACTATCTGAAGGTTGACTAAAAACTGCCAGAATGGCACTTACTTAAGCAATTTTTTTGGAGGTTCCCGAAAAAGTACGCACGTCATGTAGATTACATGACGTTATCATTATACGATGTTTATAAATAGACCAGACCATAAATAGACTCGCAAACTCAACTAACTGCGCGTTAGATTATTCAAACGCAGTTGTTGCACAAACATTTCATATATTAATTGTGTATTAATTGCCTGTGAGTAACGGTGGGGATCGTTAGGATAAAACGGAAACTTTGGGGGTGAAAAAGCTGGAAATATGGTTACTACAAGAAAGCTGCTGATTCGTCCTCCATGTTGGATCCAGCTGTGCAGCTTCATTGAACTCGTCGTAAAAAAATGCATCGTTCTTTAGCTCTAATTGTTCTGATTACACAAATTATTTTTGATGTTCATCTGAAAGTCAAGTCAAGGACGATACATTTGAAATTACACTTTCTCAACAGCAAAGCATATCATAATTATTTATAGGTCAAGAATTTGAAGAAGAGTATCAACTATAACAATTATATTTTATTCGATATATTTTTTACGGAACCTGCAATTGCATTAACGATCAGCGATTTCAATTTAGTTACTATTATTCCCAATTATTACATTTGCTCGATTCTTGATAAAGTGACATTTTTAATTTGACAGCTTTAGTTCGGCGTTACTTCTCGGATAAACAGCAATTTAGGTATAAAATGTCTAACGACAGTGCTGCCGAAATTTGCGCGCTATCTAACGCAACCGAACTGAACTAAAACTGTCACTGTCAACCCAACCCAACCCAATTTAACCCAACTCAACCCAATCTAACCCAATTTTTAAAATGAAATCCAAAAATTCCTGTGTCGATTAATATTAATTAATAAACATGTGTTTGGATCGGGACAAAACGTCGTTTTTTGTATTTTTAGGCGATCGTTTCGCTCTTACGTTGAGCTCATTGGCAAGCAGGGTGATTGATTAACGAGCTTTGCCCTTTGTGTTTCAGAAAAAAATTGGACGAATTTATTTGATCATGTATTTGGCTCGCAGGCGTTTTGTATGCATTGCTGATGAGGTCGATGTAAGTGCGAAACGATCATCTACAAGAATGGATGATGGTTGATCAGGTAACCCAATTTTATGCACTTATAACATAAATATAGCAAACAAAAATAACTGAATAAATAAAAATATTTCTATTGAAAACAATTAGACAACTAAGAATCGTCGCAAGTTAAACATGATATAAATATAAATTTCAGCGAATGTAATAGGTGATGCTGGACTATTTCGACATTCTGGTGTCATCACACCACCAAAGATATATTAGCCGAAGATGCGTCCATTCAAGCGAGCACGAGTTACGTTCGTTTGATTGTGTTAAGGCCATCTAGATGATGTTGGTAGGACAAGATGAAATAAATACAACATTTTAAAGTTCATTGGAGGCGTGTGTAATCTCAGAAATTCAACGAACTTATGTTGAATCATTGTGGATTCTTTGCAACTCTTTGGAGGAAGTGAAACCATTAGAAATAATTTTTGAATTCCTGAGAAGTTGTTTGAAGCCATTTGTGGCACAGGGAATAAAATTAATTTTTAATTGTGTAAACAAATTATATCATGGTTCCATAAACAATTTTTCTATAATCCGTTATTTAAATTAACTTGGTAAGGTAGTTAAAGCTCTCAGAATATTTTAAGGAATTTACTTAGTGACCCACAAAGTCTCTTTCATTTTGATTTATTAAGAATCTTTTTAAGTCACTTATAAATGATGACGCCCTTGAACACGATGGCAACGAAAACTACTTAAATAGGGCAGAATTTTTTTACGGAAGAACGAATGTTTACCACACTTGATTTTAAAATGATTTAGGCACTGCTACTATATCCAATTAAGGTAATGTGAGCTAGATTTTTTTGCAGTAATAAACTGGCATGTATTTCGTCAAAGACAAAGAAACACCCCTGAGGCATCGTTTTAACTCTCAGATCAAAAGTTCGAGGTTCGCTAAATATTTTTATAATTGTTGCTCATTTAGGTTGCGTATCATTTTCCTTGAAAAAATACTTACACATGTACTTTACTTACTGCACTTGACTTACTGCACTTACACTGGAAAATTGCAGATGTACGCACGGAATAATAGGAAAATAAACAGCTATGAATATTTACATTAATTTTTGAATTAAAATTGTTTTTTATTTAACGATTTATTGTGGGTTTTATTTTGATCAAGTACAATGTGTATGTCACATACGAACGTGACAATTCGATGTGATGTGTTATGATTGACATGGCGAGCGAGACGGAAAATTATTATGTAAAAGCTGTGCAACGTATGACGATGATATGAAATAGCATTTATTTTATTGTACATGACATTATACCCGTAATAAAAATAAGCTACAAAAATATTTATGAAATAGCCAAAGCCTGTAAATTTGCAATTGCCACGCATGCGAGTCAATAACGAATTTGTTATGGAATTTAACGACCACATTATGCTTTGCTAAATCGTAACGACTTAATCAAATCGCAGTTTTTATTAAACATTAAATCTTTTATACGCGTCGTTAATTACAAACTGCGATAAATCAAGTTTTCAAATTTAGACCGTGCAAGTCCACCACCATCGACGCATTCGTACATACCTGCAGTACGGGAAAGCTCCAGGGAGATCAAAATCCTCCCTTGCGGAATTATAAGCACATCGGCTGAAAGCAGACGAACGCGGGCAATACATACATACATACATACATGCGCGCGGTTCAAGTACATTCTGAAGTATTTATTGCGGTGATTCGTTCGCTTGCTTTCGCTGCGATTGCAGTGATTGAATTCGGTAAGTAGAGTGAACGATAGAAAGACCGGAAGCGACGCTTTGAGTTACCGGAAGTGTGATCGGATTTGTTAAACGGCAGAAAGGATTATATCGGATTCCGGGCCGGACTGCGCCTCGACGCCTTGAAACTTCACTACTCTAAGCCGACATTCGCATTCGGCTCTACTTTATTACCTGCATTTTGATCCCGCAGCCGTGAAATTTACCACCGTTATTACCGAATTAGACTATTCGAAAGTACTGAGATAGACCGCGGCTGTTGATACTTCTGACGTTGTGAACTGGTTAAATTATTATTATTACAAGTATTCAACTTTTCAGAAATTCGCGCTAATATACATTATCATAGAAACAATAACTTACGACTCCGCACATTAGCCACAAAAGCATTCGTTAATTTCCATTTTAACATTTATTGTATTTTCCACCCGACTAATTGTGTAAATCATGTAAATCCGCTGTTTAATTAGCCGTGCAGCGGCGGAGCAAATGAAAAGTCCCGAACGAACTCTTCCTGTTTTGCGCGGCGCACTCCGGAAGAAACGCCATTTGAACGGAAGCTGCACGTTAATTAATTCGCCCCTTCTTTGTCATTTTAATCCATAACAAACGTCCCACTTCACGCGCGGGCGGTCGCGCCCGCCCCCCGTTTCCAAATTTCGTCCCCGCTTTTTGCGGGCGAAAGACACCGCGAGATATCACGGGTGATATATCTGCGATCGGATGCAATGGCATGACGTATGCCTTATTTATAAAACGTTGTCGTTGGATATTACGTGATCTCTGCGGAGGAAATTTTGAAAGGGAGATATGATGTGTCTATTATTCAGACAAGTCAGATCGGCGAATTTCGTTTGAAATATCTCGCCCCGTACATCACGAGGCGGTTTATGAGATATGTAAATATGAAGAAATATCGCCGCGTATGAAATCTCAGTTCAAACTTAAACACTGGAATCGCTTGAATTTATATTGCCAAATGATATATTTGGCTCGGATATTTCTCATATTTACTTTATGCGTTGCATAATATATTTTCTTATATGCGTGTGCATGGAAATAACCAGCATGAAAATATTTAACATTTAGTTGTGAAGCTATTTCTTTGTATCGGTGTTGAAAGGTTCATATTTTAACAGCGTCTTATGCATTTTTTCTGGTCCAAAAATTAACAGATGTCGCCAGTTGGAAAAGAACTAGGTACGAACATGCTCGGGGGTGGAGAGCACTGTAGGGACATGTAGCTGTTTACATTTAAAAAATTGAGAATAATCTAACAAACACTTCAACCAGATAGTGCCCTTTACCCCACCACATAGTGCGACTACTCTGTTGAGTTTCGCGTTGCAACTTGTCTGTGCACATTGCGAACAGTTGGGTGTACATTTTGTTTGCTTCTCTTCACACACACAATTAATAGAAACCAAGTGAAAAGAATGTAAGGACACTGAAGGGTATATGCATGAGATTGGATTAATTTGAACTAGAGGATGTCAGTGACAGTGTTACGATCCATAAAGTGTAGGATGAACAGCAAGTTGAATATTATATTACAATAAGGAATATTATGAGATTTCACATTTTCGTTGCTGTTTGATTGGGTTTGAGTTGTTCCGATTTTTCCAAAGTGAGGTTTTTTTGTGAACAAAATCTGGTACGCGTGACTTATAACGTTAATAAAAAATTGTGCACATTCCTGAATGTAGGAGCTTTAAATATTAACAAAAGTTAACAGATCTTAATTATTGCCTTATATATTTCAAATACATGTCCATATTTTTTAGGAAGTCCACTTTTGACTTTTAGCAGCCTGGAAAGCCTGAGATGACGAGTGGATTGGATTTCAAAATGTCACAAACCCAACTCAACCCAACCCAAGTGAATCCAACTCAACCCATTCCAATCCAACTCTGAAATAATATTCAAAAAGAATTAAATACGTTTTGTAATTTGTCAAAAGAAATACATCGTTAAATATATTAACCCCTTGTAATTGGAAAAATGTTATTAATCAAATGTCCAAAAAATTCACTGTACACAAGATGGAAATACCGGACTGCAACAACTTTAAGTCTATGTACGGTGAAGGGGATCCTCCTATGATGTACAGAAAACAGTGTTAATCTCCAAGTGACACAAGAAAATATTGGTCTCCTTTATAACAAAATTTCCTCACAAAATGATATTTTATACCTGTTGAGGCTTTTACCCACAGAATGTCACCCCTTCTGTAAAAGTTTGAGACATACAAAGCGAGTACTCCAAACCATCCATAAGATGAAGGGAATGTTGTTTCGTAATTTTTGAACATTTGAACAGTTATGGATTTTTTTACATTTTTCCATTCGAAATTTTTCTTGCCAAAGTTTGTACTTTTTTCTTGTTACAGTTTTACAGTTTTACATCTGCAAAAGTTGACTTCATTATGCGTTTGACATATGCATATCGAGCTAATTACGATCGGTGACTTGTTGGGGATATATGTTTTTAACAAGTTCCGAAAAATTCCTACTTGTAAAAAAAAAAATATAAAAATATAAAATATCACCATTTGAACATGTATTGATTTTTTAAATTACCATTTTTGTATTTTCCATATGAAAAATAATTTTGAGATTTCTAGGATTGTTCCCGAGCTTTTTTAAAAATTCTTTTTGCACTTTTGACAACGATCGCATTTTTTGTTATTGCTGCATAATTTTTGATTTTTTTTACAATAGTACGTTTGTGACAATTGGTTTCGTCATGCATTTGACATGTGTACATCAAGTTATATTACGATCGGTACCTTTTTGGGGATATATGTTCTTAACATTGGCAATTATATTTGAATTGTCTCGTATTTATTTACAAAATTAAATTGTTGGTTTGTCTGAAGTTTCGGGTTGGGTTGGGTTGGATTGGGTTGGGATGGGTTGAGTTGGGTTGGTCACAAGGTCAAGGCTGCGACACTTGATTCAAAATCTATTTTTTATTAATTGTTATAAAACCATTGAGTTATGTTTCTGTTCATTATAATTTATTAATGCAAAATTCTCTTATACATTATAAGAATATATCGATATTAACTGTATTAAAAAAGGTGTGCCTTATTATTATTGTTAAATTATTAAATTATTTCTCAATTAAATGATAATTGCATCGAATCAACACCGAAAATAATCTAAAAAAAAATTAAATCTACGTAAATCTATCCTAAAGAAGGTGCACCAACACCACCACCTTATTATCCCCATTTCATTTATGTTGATTTTGACATGTTCATCTATTGTTGAAATCAATTCAATTATGAAGACTTCTTCAATTATTTATTTTCATCAACATGATGAACTTTTCCATTATGCTGCATTTTTTTTATTGACAGATATGAAAATTGTTATAAAACGATTTTGACGAATTCAATTACGATTTACATTAAAACATCTTTATAAATAAAACGATCTGTTTTCTTGGCTCACATGAAAAATATATCACACTGCAAAGAAATTAAGGATAAGAACCAATAACATATGTTGCATTACTGGCATTTTTTTTACAGTCGGCCCCGCATGTCCGAATTAATATGTTGTCTCTCCCCTTTTTTATGAACATTACATCAAAGCACTGGATTCGTCTGGTTGTGCAATGTACAGCTGCCAACTGAAGGTACAAGTAAAAGTAAGCAACTCCTCGTGGCTTACTTGTACCTCATGGATTTCGTCGTCTGACCCTTCCGCAAAGTTGTTTTTAAATATTTCTGTTTCCACAACAGCTTTTACAATGTGATCATTTTTTTCTTTAAGTCATCATGACATGATTCACTATTCGACATCCTGTACAATTTTTGCCATCACTGGAAGTTGGCAGTTATTTTATCCAATTATTCATTAATGCTACATCACTTAGATGGGAATGATATACTTGAATGATTTGAATTGAAATTTCAATCGAATTATTGAATTATATTCAATGAGCAGTAAAAACCAAGCAACCCAAAATGCAAGGTTTGGCGCATATGCGGGTACGCGAAGGAGGATTTACTCCATTAAGTCAATATGAAGACTTGACATCATCGTTAATAAATGGACTAAGTTGGCTATCAAAATGTCGGATAGAAATTACGAGTATCGAGTGGAGTTCTTTCAGACCTTTCAATTAAAAAAAAAAAATTTGTTAATAGTTCTAAGGCCATAAATCCACCAACAGCTGAACACACACAAAAATGCGTCCAACCCTTATGTTAATCTGTGAGCCAATTGCCATCATTTTCAATTAATTGTGGCGGCGCAGTTCTTGAAGACCGAACAAGTAAATAAAACTGCAAAACAAACATCCGCAGCTGACGATACAAATTGACATAAGGCTGCAGGATAAATAAACGCCCAATAACTTCACCGGACCCGTCGCGGGTAATAAATTGATCATCGGCATGGTTAACTAAGTCGAATCGAATAAAAAAAGTAACGTTTGTTCGGAACAACGCATTTGTCCGACATAAAAGCGCGGCAATTAATTGAAATTGGACACATTTGACGGAATATCCCCAATAAGTATAACTCATTGATTTAATTGCATTAAATTGGAGGTTGTTTTATGGCGCAATAAAAGCAGCATGAATCGGATGTAATAAAATTGCTGCATTATTTCGGTAATCAATACATCGTGCAACCGGGTTAAGAGGACACCGCCGATTCTCGATTTTCATCAGTTGCAGCAAACTTATCAATTATTCTTTTTGTTGTATATATTATATAGCGCGTTTCATCCATCAGGATGCAATATATGGCAAGTGTCCCACTCACTTCTACTGTACAATTAATTAATGTAGCGTAGCTGTAATAGTATGTAATAAACTAGTTTAATAAGACATTTTTTGTACGAGAACGTGAACGACTGCGAGAAGAATTTGCATCCTGTTTTTTTTTTATTTGCAGGCAAAGTTGGTGAAAACTATTGACATGTCGTTTGTGATCATGTTATGACCAGTTATTATAAAAATTAATTTATTTGTTCTATTGTTAGAGTCGTTCCATCAAGAAATTGTGGAGCTGATGCATCAACGCGATTAACGTGGAATAATACAAAACAAGGTTTTAGTTATTAAGCAGACGCTAAACATGTAACATGTGGTTGGATAGAATACAGGGAAATGTATATAAGTGGTCTGTTTGTTTTATGTTAAATTATCTTCAACACCTGGCGATCCCAGAGGGCACATCGCAGTTTAGATTAATGGCACAGTACAATTTACATTTTCATTGTTAGTAGCGAAAATCAGAATGTCAAGCATCAAATGTCAAGCCACGATAAACAAGCGGAAAAAAAATTAATACAAATTATTGCCTCTGAATATTATTGCCAGTTAAATTGGTGTCATATTTCAAGTCATTTGAACTAAGATTAAAACCATATTTATGATCTTGTATGCACGATTACTTAGCGGAATGAATGGTAACGCGATATTAATAATTGCGATATATATATGTGCTGGTATAAATATTGGTTGCATTAAACATGAATGTACGATATTAGTCGTAAACAACCCTTAAGCATCTATTTGTAATCCAACGTCCCACATTCGGCTTACGCCCCGTGGCTTAAAAGCAAATTGTTTGTTGCATGGCCGTGCGGTCTTAAATGCACCTACCAAATAATTAAATATGTACATCATCGGTATGTTCACATGTTACACGTACTCGAGAGCTCGAGTGCCTGACAGCCCCATCTAAATTTAACGCCACAGCAAGGATTTAAATGCGACCCGGGTTAAGATTTACGTTGGAAATTCCGGAAAAGCGTCCGCCTCAAATATTTGCACACCTATCAAATAAAGCGGCGAAATTAATAGACGGGGTTTACGTTCAAATGTAAATATTAAAATCTACTGGGGACCGACAATTAAAATTAAAACGAGATATCGGATCCTCCGAAATTCCGACGATTCTCTCCCCTCGACGACATTCTTCGTAATCTTCTGCAAAACGTCTGTTAATTCGCCGAAGATTTCGTCGTGCATAAATTGCGTTTCGAAATTACAAAGCGAACGATATCTGCCGGTGAATGAGGACCTGGGCGGGCAGGGATCCGCGGGACCGCCAGACAAATATCGTGTATACTCAGGCGAGGACGGGAGGGTTGCGGAATTGCTTCGTCCGTATATATTCGGCATTAAATTGAATGTGTTCAAATATTTATAACGACCAAAAGCGAAATATCCGACCGTCGTTATAAATATAAATGACACCAAAATCCCCGGGGCTTTTGAGGAGGGATCATTTGCAAAACAAATTAAAGAGTTAACATGATGCAGCACTTTGAGGATTAAATAAAAGATTGTCTCCCGCTTATAATCTGGCCGTGTAGTCGGCCGGATCGATTTCGGTTAAACTGATAAAATTTTTAATGAACGGAACGTTTCCATTAAAATAACATCCCACCAAAACGGAGTTCATTATTTTTCGCCACATCGCAGTCAATGATGAAAAAAAAGCTACGAACGAAATTCATTTTGAAACGTAAATTATATATTTATAATTTGAACAAGAAAATGAGTTTTTGTAAATATTTAATTACGATCCAAAAAGTATATGGCTTATATTTAATGTAATTAAAGTAAGTCCAATTACGACATAACAATCAGGAAAATTTCTTGATATAATGATTTGTTTAACAGTTTAAGGATTGCATGCTGCTTTGTGGTTAGAATTATGTACCAGGAAAATAAATGACTCATTATAGAGAAATATGCACTATATCTGGATGTGTATCATGCATATTATGATACATATCCATTATTTTCACCCGCGACCTCTATTAACAAATTAACTTGTAAGGTGTTAACCATACCAGTGGGATTAAAATAAATCCCACCATTATCTTCTAACGTAGTTTGAGGTATTATGGATCTAATGCTGAATTAGCAAACGCCTTGATGTGTTCGATCCGTGCAATATTAATCTATTCGCCAGCTAAACATAATCGCTTTAATTAGCATTTCTGTGCACCTGTCCAGCTTAATCATGTAAAGAGTAACACGTCTGAACTGAATACCAAACTCGCCTTTTTAATTTTGTATAGAGGACGCCACTAGTGTCCCTTTCATAGTAATTTGTGTTCGATTATCCCGAATATCTATGTGAGAAAACACAAGTTTTCTTTACTCCATTTCCATGATTTATGTGCAGATTAAAAACTGTATAATTTAAAACACAGGGTGAAATATTATACGTTTTTAGATTTAGTAGTATTATTAGTGATAATATTGTACCTGAGCACGTACACGATCCGCCAGAAATTCGCGTGCGTGCATGCATTGTCAATTTTGCATTACATGGATTTATAAGATCTTTATAACGATTCATTTCTGTTATATTATTATTATATGCCAGCGTATCACCAACGCGCGACTAAATAGGTCATATTCTTTTAACACAGATTTACACGAATCATTCGGCGTGGTATACAACTTGTCACCTGCGGTCCGCTCGATTATTTTACTTTCTGTAAGAACCCCCATTACTTCATGCATGGGTTTCACATTTGTATCAGGACTTCCGCTCCTCTGTGCTTGTTGCTTTGGTGAGCGACAGAAACTGCTAATTCATTTAAAATTTGGAATGGATCGCACTTGTAGTTGGACATTGGTTTGCGTGTTCGCTGTCACATGGAACTCTGCATCCCTACATATCATGAATAAGAGCAGCAGCAGCAGCAATATCACATATACAAATGCTTACGGACTGGAAATGATACGATTAGTTGATGACAATATGATTTTGTAGCACGAATTCCCTTCTATATCAGTACTAAGTACTAAGGTTTTTTTTGAGCTAATTCATTCGTATTCGATTTATTTGCACTTGCTGCTGTACACGACACCTGTTAGTTAGTTGTTAGACCACGCAGTCGAATGTAATTTTTGCCCACCTGCTTTTATTGATTTTAAGTTCATTTATTCAGCTCCGTGTTAATAGCCATTTGTAAGTTGTCAATCAATGGTAAAGTGGCGATTTTTATAGAATCTGTTTAACCACAAGATATGGCTTCATATATTTAGGCATACAAGCTTTGAAATCGCTTCATTATTTATAACCACCAAGCATTTCTAAAACAATATTTGAAGAATATTTTAATGATCATAGTCTGAAAGAAGTGCAACTTAAACAATAACCCCCTCAGCATAAAAAATCTTGAAAATATCGGCGCGTCATTTTATATTTATATTTTTATATTTAAATCCGTCCATCTAATACCTTCCACGAATATTGCCTAATTTGGTCTTTCTTCAATTGGTATATCGTGTGTGTACGAAAATAATACAGCACTGACCCAACCCAACATCATTTCCCGGAGACACATATGTTTCGATCGGGTTGGATTGGGTTGGGTTGAGTAGGGTTGGGTTGGATCGCGTTGTGTCTGGTTGGGTTTGGTTAGGTAGGGTTGGGTTGGGTATGTTTGGTTCAGTTTTGATGAATTGGACCACGCCGCTGAGCTTCGCTGGGTTCGGTTGGGTTTGGCTTTCACTTGATTGGGTTGATTTGGATCAATTTAATTTTTAACCCAAACTAGATAATTATTAATATTTAAAAATATTAACACGTTGCCTGGGAGAATATTTTTAATAAATTTTAATCGTACAATCCTCACGTCTTCCGTTGTCTTCTTATTCTGGGCGAAATGATGTCTTGAGCAATGAAATAAGTATAGATGGAGCAAAGTGGAAATGGAATACACGTGAGGAAAAGCTAGAAATATTAAGTCAAAAAACTAAAAAGTTGGTTGGAGTGGCCAAAGGAAAGGAAAATGACTCAAGTACAATATATGAAGCAGAGAACTGGCCATTTAAGCAGAGAAACTTTTCTATGAATTTTTGTAGACGAAGATATGTTAATAAAAATACTGTTCTGGACGCCTATTTAAAAAACTGAAAAAATATTCACGCAGCGAAATAATTGAAATTTCGGCGTTTCGGTAACTCACGATTTGTTGTGGTCTTCGGGTAAATGAAAACTAGAGTTCCTAACCAACTCTTGACCTATGTATACAAAAATGGAGCGTCACGAATTGCTCAAATGTGCCCATGTGCAGTAATTCGTTTTGTTCTTGTCGAGTTGTTGACGACCTTCTTCCACAGCAGTTTGATGTCGATGTGCAAGTGTTTCACCCAGTATATTCGCGAATTTTCTCATTGGAGACGGTGTTGTTTTTACTTGGAGTGGTTTCTTCGTCTCTCGGATATATTTCCATCCACATTGGCAAGCTGTATTGTATCGTATATGCAGTTTTTCGTGTCTTGGTTAATTTGCAGTGAATGGTGTCCATAGTTGAGAGGTACTTTTTTATTTTATATTTTTGTACAATCCTCCTGACATTCTCGCATGTTCCTGGTATGTATGGGACACTGTGTACCTCATTTATCTCCGACAAGTTGGCCAGTATTTGTTTCTGTTCTGTACGAATGGCTCTCCTGATGGTGCCGCGCGGTTGTAGTGACTATTGCTTTTAATCTACTCCTTTTGTGCAACTTGGATGCTGCTGTACGCGATGTAGCAATATCCTTGCTGAGCCTGCTTTCGTTTTGATTGGAGTGGCTACACTGGTGGTACAGGTATCAGTGGGCCTTAGTGTCTTGAATTTGTTGTAGTGTCGATTATTTATTTTTTGTAAATATTTTTTCAGTTTAAAGGAAGTCCAGTACAGTATTTTTATTAGAAGGCAGAAACATTCCAAAGATTCATTAGCTTTGAATATGAAAACGTGACGAAGAAGAAATAATGAATAGAATAGACGCACCTCGACATCTAAGGGTGAACGATGTTTTGCATTATGTGTCACAAATTATTCATTGTATAATCGGGATTTTGTTGTTTCCAATATCAAGGACCTTATGCAAACAATATAATTCTGCACATAAAAATGATTTTATTACCGGCGTTGATACAAATAATTCAACATGGCGATTACAATCTTATAAATATGAAATGGTATTGGGTAAGTGTCGGTCCTACACATAGACGCAAAGCATCTCGATTTTCCGCCAAAGTACGCGCGACAAAAAGGACGGCGCGGAAGGAATAAAACCAAATCGACTAGGACCTGTATCACTGGGGAACTCTGAATTTGATCGTCAATAGACCCTCGCCGCTATACATCACATCGGTTCCTACCCCTTTCGGCTCGTCGATAAGAACGAGTAAACCACTGCTCTCCATCCGATCTCAATTTAGCTGAATCCCTCCGCAATCAACAGATGACAGTGCGATGCCGCGGGGAATTGCACAACATCTTTTTATTAATCGATTTTGTTTGGATTACAGCTCGGAGGGCTGTTTTCGGTATTGTCGGATATTATCTCGTCTATTTTCCTTTACGGACCACGATACGGTCGACATCCATTAATCTAAAGCGAAATGTTATCATCCGGAGCTGTAAAAAATTGCCAGCGCTGGTATCTTAACGACATAATAAAATCTACATCGAAAATATCGATTGTATTTGCGAACTTTGATACAGACGCGATTATGGGTTCATGGGAATTTTCCGCTTCGCTTACGTTACGTGTTATCACGGTCGGCTCGACTGCAATCAGCGTTGTTTTCTCGTTAGTGCATTTCGTTTTATGTAAAAATATTACAATGGTTTATTTCAGGGTTAGGAAGTCTGTTAACATTTTCCTGTTTGGTGCAGTAAGAAAAATTTCACTTTGAAGTAATGTTGCACCGATTAGAAATTTCATTTCGCAATCTGCAAATGTGTTGCAAACTCGATCAAAATTCAAGTTGGACATCGGTGTCTTAAGAATTGATTTTAGCGATTGCCATAAGCAATCGAAGAATACGGATTCACAGAGGTACTAAGCTTATTGTTTCCAAATCGAAAATGAGTATAGAAAGAAATAGCGTAGCAAGTGTTCAACTGATATTATTTTCAGAACTGTTCGATTCCAGTAGTCCTGGTGTAGTTCTATTCAAATCTGACGTTCTGTGGCAGTGTTGTCCAAATTCTTGTAATCGCACCGTAGTAACACAGTCATGAAATGCTGTAACTGAAACGGCCAATATATAAAATCTAGGCAGTAATCTCATCTCGACCATCAGGATAGCATTCCAGGATAATCGAATGCTATATAATTAATGTCTATACATTCAACTGGTATAGTTGTCATTTGTATTAAGTTTCTTCCTTATCGTCGTGATTCCACGAATTTTACTACTCTCGTAAATCCGATCAACTTAATCGGCGCTTTTAAATCAGCCACAGTCGCGACAAATTTCGCTCTTACAAAGGGAACATCAAGTACGAGAGTTCAACAGGGAGGCGTTCGGTGTCAGAATATCAAGACGTATAATATTCAATTTGCCGAGGAGACCCACGGAAATATTACGTTTAAGGTGAACAGGAAAGGGGCGGATTGCCCCGCGTACAAATTGAGGCATCCTCTAGACTCTTTCTCGTCGATGACCCGGCGTGACAGCGAGCGTGACGCGCATTCGAACAACTTCCGGCGGAATATTTCCGTCGTTGTCGTGTGCGCGCCACCGGAATGCGCCGCTCGCAACCTCCACCCCGGCTCCCAGCGTTCGACGTTAGCCATTCAATTAACATGGTTACCGGCGAATGTATCATTGTTTATAGCCCCGGCCGAACCGCGAGGCGGCTTGTGTTCAACCGAAATTCCCCAACGTATGCCAATTATACGAAAGTACAAAGCTCCTTTCCGACCCGAACTTTAAAGATCGCCTCGAAAATTGCGATTGTCGGATGGGGTTAATTTATACGATTATATTTCGACGTGTTTAAACGGACGACTTTTAAGCGTGAATAATTTATAATGACGCAGTTGACTTTGTTTTACAATTTGGGAGGAGTTCGTGTAAACTGCCAAAAGTTGCAAAGTACGAGGTCTGTTGGTTCTTTGCGTGGAACTCGCTGCTCGGTTATGTAAGCAGTTCGTCATTTCAATTTAGTGATGGGATTGTCGTACGTGGAGCTGATGTTAGCCCAATCTAACAACGACGCGATATCAAATAACATGAAAGTCGTCCAAGCTCAGCCGACGGAGACTATTTGGCGATATAAACGATAATCATTATTAAAACAAAACACATGACGTTATATTTATATTTTCCTTACATATCATTTAGTTAAAACAACTGTTGATTGTAAACAAATGTCTTATACAGGAATCATATTCATAAAAAAATAATTAAAAATTCGAAAGCAAATATTTTTCTGATCCAAAAAAAGTTGGCGTAATAGTTTGAGTTTCACAACTGGAAATTTTTACTACGGTTTTTTTGGATAACGTGAAAAACGTTTTTCCAGACCTTTGGAAAATTCATGGTTATTATTGGACTAAAAAATAATTCCTAAAGACGAAATGAATACTAACGATAGATTTAAAGGATCGCGCCAAGTGATTTCCTCTAAACGTTTGCATACGATTCATCTTTTAAATTACTCGACTAAATAAATTTGATTTGATTTGCTCCATTTCTTGGAAACGACTACATCGTACTTGTGCTGCTATCAAATTTGATTCTTTGACATCGAGTCAATCGAGTAAATCAAGGGTATTAAAAAAATAGGGTAAACGACTGTTTGCTTTTCTATTGAGAGCCATTGACTTCGATTCTTTTAAATTAACTGTTATTGCGAATTAAAAAAATAAACTAAATTTCTGTGGAATGAATCATAATATTTTGTGTGCAATATCAACTTAATTGAATTTTACATTCGTAATAAAAATAATATATTTGAACGTGAAAATTCAAAACTGTGCGTTACGATAATACGATCAAAATATCCAGCCAACAGTTGTGTTGCCTTGCATCGCCTTTATTATTTTCATCGCAGGTAACATAAGAATTAATCCAAGCTAGATTAATGCGAGGAAATACGTTCCAGTCGTCTTAAGCTGAACCTGGACGTGCGACAGCTGCTACACTCTTGTGAGAGTATTTAGATTACCGGATGATGAATTTCATATCCTACGTAATGAATGATCCCATTATTTATGTATGTACCGCGCAGTTTCAGTTCGTATTTTATTGCGCCAAATGATGAAATACGCGAACACTTATCGTGTAATTGGTAAGAAGTATTTGCATGGCGAACTGCCGTGAATGGCGCAAATCGCACACACCAACAGGACAACTTTGAAATACGAGCTTTCGAATGGCAACACAAATTTCGGTAAACAGACCGCATTGAATAAATAATTTCAAATGGTCGTGAACAACAGCGGCAACAGCCATTAACGAAGTGCGTATGAGCGGGCTTTCATTGCGATTGATGACCGATAATGCGTTTTCGAATTCGATTATGGCGGGTATGTATGTATATTATGTTGATGGTCGATGTATAAAATTTTTAGGGTAATATTTTTACAATTTGCAGAAGTGAATTTAATGAAATATCAAAACAATAAACGATAGTTTGGGGCAAATATTTAATTTTGAGGATAATCACCTGTGTGTTCAGTAACACAAGCTGAGGTTCTGATCAACATTTAATAATGCAAATCATAAAAGAAAAAATAGTTAGGATGGGTGTGTAATTTGGGTCACTCTTTCTGAAAATGATAGAAGATTAGCTTAAAAATATGAACCACCTCTGGAATTGGAAATAAATAAAAAGCAAGTTGCAAGCTTCCTTGAAATACAAGAGATTTATAAATTATGATAAAGCGACTCAAAGTTTCACAAGAAAGTTCAAAACAATATTATCATTACTAATGAATAATAGCATATAAATTATTATTTTATCCTACGTTTTGTCAATAAACCGTCATTTCATTGCTTCGTACTTTAAACAACACAAACGTTGCATGAATCGATATAAAAACCGCACTTATTTAATTCCTCAACCCTAATGTTATTCCTGAACGATGTTTTTCTTCTTTGTTCCTGGGCGACGGTAGTCGCCTTCATTATTTTCCCCGGGCGATGCCGCAAGTCTCTGTGTTTCCGAGCGATGGTCTTCATCCTCTCTGTTAAAATTTTACCGCTCTTACACTAATGCCTATTCCTGTCCCCTTTTTTCTTTTTGTTGCTTTCCTTCTCTTGTTTCCGAAAGTAAAATAAACATTTTTTATATGAACTCTTCTCCTTTAGTGTGACGCTGCGAAAAGTTTATGTCCATCCCACATAACCCCTCCACCGAAGTGGAGATCAACGCAGAATTATTTGCAACATTAAAAATATATACAACTTATTTCTTGTTAAATTTTAACCTATTTTATTAGCAACAATATTGTATTATATTTTTATCTAGCTATATGTATTAATTTTAAATTATAACGAAGTTCTACATTTCTCTCTGGTATGATACCATTTACGTATGCATATTTAAAATTGATCATAATCGCGCTATATGTTTCTATTAGTTATTATTTATTCATAATAAACATGCATTCAATGCTTGATCACTCGAACATTACTTAATGTTAACTTGCATTATTCAGGTTTGTTATTGAATTGTTTATGTGTTCACATCAAAATGTAATCAGTGGGTACGTTACACCGTTACACGTTATAACTGTGCTGTGTACCGATAAACACACGAGCCATTTAAAAATTTCTTCGCCTATTCATTTACTAAATGGACTTCTTTGATTGTGAAACTAAGCAAATAACAGGAAGCCTACGCTGACCTAAAAATTCCCCAGTTTGAATAATTAAAAGCTTACGGCGAAAACACGTTAAGCTTTCTGCGCGAAACGTGCGCGCCAGAAAAAAATCATTTTAAAATTCATATTATTCATGTAGAAGGTAAACTCATTTCGGTAGTACACAGAGAAGGGTGAAAATCCAATAAATATTATAATAGCTTCGACTGATTTCAATAAAAATTTACCCCTCATTTCTCCGAGATGGAATATTTGAATCGCAGATGATCGAGGAATTTCAACTCGTCGCGATATTGACTCTTGAGATTGCCGAAATTATTTTCGTTTCAATTACGCCCAAAATATGTAATAGCCTTATCTGGTCGGATTTTTTTTTTTTATAATGACGTTCTGGGAAATGTGGCAATATGTGATTTTAACGCCGAAATATTTCACGACACTTCAATACAACACTTTTCGCTGCTTGTTGAATTTGATTCTGTTTGTTACATCGAATATATTGCAAATAATTTCAATGCAGCGATGACGTTTAAAACACCACCCTGCCCTATGAGCCGATAAGGTCAAGCACTGACTCAGCGGATGTAGCTGATTCACACCCTCCTACGCACAACGCAACAACCCCTCAACTTCCTCGAAATATCCACGATCTTGATTTATGATTATCGCTCCAATTAAAACATAAATTAAGCGTCTTTCGAGCGCGCACAACTAACCGAAATTACCACACATTTTTTAATTAAATGTGCAACATTCTCAATGCAATCTCTAGATCTTCCTGCGATATTTATCGGCAACAAACGCGAAGAACGTGCACGAGGAAAATTAAATCGGCGTCGGCGCCGCGCTCCGCCGCCGTTCCCTTTTTAATTGAAAGCTAAAACTTCTCAAGTGAGTCATTATTTTGTAATTTTTCGCGAGAACACGTTAGATGTGTATAAATAAGGAGCGGGAGCTAGAGCAGCGTAGGCTTTGCCTTAGCCCCGGGGATCTCGATCACTTTAGCTCCGAAAGCTCAAGTATTGGATTTATACTTAAAATCGCCCGAGGTATTTTTAACTCGGATTTAGGATCGGGATTGCCTTCGAATTTGCCGGACAAAGGTCGGCGGAGAGTCGGTGTTTTTTCTGAGGATTATCGTTTTAAAGTTTTAATAGGTTTCACCTTTGGCGCGGCCCTTGTTATAATTTACTTTTCTGGGCTTACACTGAAACGTAATCAGGCGCGGTCCAATTAAAGGTATTTGCTGTAATCGGGGAGCTATAATTAAAGCAAATATACTTTATATCACGGTGGGAACGAGTATAAAAAATTACAATTATTGGATACTTTTATATCGTGATATTTAAAATAATGTAAACCGATGTTTGCAAAAAATACCATTATATGGTTTTGTTTGATAAAAAGAACTACAAGGTTACTTTTATTCTAGATATATGCCTAGTTCTATCAAAAATGTTACCAAATTCAATCAAATTATGGACAACAGATTAATTCAGTTTTAGTTTTGATACCCTCAAAAAATTCTCCCTAGTAGTTGATGGCAGTAAAATTCCTCAAGGTATTATTCGAGCAGTAGTAGTGTCCATATGACATTTATTCTCTTTGTATAGCATTCTATCCTGGTTTAACTTAGTAATTGATTTTGCTTTGTCTTCTCCCCATTTTAATGATTTTCATGTATGCTTTGTTGTAGTAGTAGGGAAACACTTTCATAATTGTATTGCTTCTGGTGTAGAGGAGAATCGATTCAACTAATTGTACTAACATTCCCTTCTCTCAGCTTTTTTCTCCTAATTCCTGTCAACTACTATTCCACTTTTCTTCATCATGTGCTTGTTGAGTACAGTGGAAATTTGTATCAGACTGGATATAAATTTGTATTTTTTTTTAGTATATTTCCTACAGAAGTATAAAGCGTTCGGTTACACCATTAATGAAACATTCCATCGAAGTTTCTGCACTAATTTATTGACAATGTGTTTCAACAAATGACATGGATTTTTATCAAAAGTACATACTGTCGATTATTTAAATTCTTTTGATACTGAGAATTTTATTACACAATTCGAAGTCAAACGTGAACTGATATCGCAGGTCGGAAATTGCCCACCTCCGACCGGGTGCCAAACTTCGAAATACGTCGCTTTAAAACTTTTTAAGTCATAAATTGTCATATTACTAACCGATTGTGAACAAAATCGCACTCTTCACACTCAAAAAACTTAACAGAATCCAGCTTTCTGATTGTTCGATATCTGGCGGCAAAAAATGCAATTTAATTAAACCAACAAAATCATTAACCAATCCACAGACACGAATACCATTCGATTCTAACGCAAATCGAGTTCTTTTGTGACAAATTAATACGTAGATGCATACGCTTCCTTCATTATAATTAATTTGCAAACGCGAGCCGAAAATGTCATCCGCATATTCGCAATCATAAATAATAATGTACATAATTAAAACGGGCCCAATATTCATACAGTTCAAAGCCATTTTAAAATCGTTCATCATCCCCCGCTGTAAACATGATATTAATTCGGTGTCAATTTCATCAGATAACTTGAATTATTCCCTACAATAATTTAATGGCGTTCGGTATGCATTCATCAACCCCGCATGCGGAATAATTCGCGGCTTTACTTTCGCCCCGGTCGGAGCGAAAAATGGAAAATTTACCACCGTTTTCGGATACCCGACAACAATTTATTTGACGAGTGAATTTGATTTAGCCATTAATGTCAAGTATGCGATCGGTTTTTTTTAGTTTCGCGAGTGGTAAGTGTGTAAGTGCAAAAGTTTCTGTTGCTAAAAAGTTGCTCACTTCACTGGATGTGTTCCTCTTACCGGCTTTGCTTCGTTTTAAATCAAATATGTTTCTTTGTTTCAAGTTTTAATTAACTTTTGGTAACTTGTGGAAATGAGCACAAACACTTTAAACTTTGCCAGCTTTCGAAATCAAAATTTTAACCACACACAGCGGATAATATTTAGCGTTTCTGGATCTCAATTTTTTTTTTTTTGTTGATTCTAGAACTATTACAACGCATGTATTATAATTATAATTTCACAAGTTTTTTTGAACTTTAAAAGTTGAATGATTGATTCGTCATAATTGATTAAATTTTTAAATGTTGATCACATATTATTTACGTTTATAATTATCGGAGAAAGTAGATTGTTGGATTAAATAAAATTTATAATTCTTTTCCAATATACATTACGTTCATTGGCGACATAGTTCGGCATATTTGAATTTATTTGCAAAATTGTGTTTCACGTGATTTGTTTGCATGTCTGCAAATGTAAAGGAAATCAACGCTCATTTGGCTCATTGTTAAATTTAAACTTATTGCGCAACCGTTTGTTTCAAACTGTGTGTGATTTGAAACTGCCTAAGGAGTGATTGTGTCCTGCTTTTGATATCGACTGGCGGTTCAAATTGACGGAAGATTCGATATGTGAAAGGCCGTACATGAAACATTTTATGCAGAGGTTTCGATTGGAACTGAAATCGGATTAAAATCAGGAAACGTCGCATTTCTAGGCACAGCTGTTGCGTTTACATCCGCAGTAAAATGTTCGTTTTTTGCATGTAGTAGATTTCCTTTTAACGTAAAGAAATCACCAATCACGTCGTATTTGCTAAAAGTGATCCCAAATGTTGTTACGTTCGGGCAAAATTAATTATAAAAACTCACGGTTCACCCAGCGACAGAAACAGAAAATAATATTCATTATCAACTATAATATTCCACAGACACTAATGCATGTAATGTATACTAAACAAGGTAAACTGTACTGACAAAACAAACTGTTTCGTTAAGATGAATATACCGTGCGTCCAATTAAATTCCTGCTGCGTTTATTTTATAAAGTTGGCGACACGCAATTGAAGAGAAAGGAATTGTAAGTAACTGCCAGTTATATTACTGAAAAACACATTTTTAATTAAATAATTGAATAGCTATCAGTGCTACAAATCTTAGGAGAAAAACCAATGAAATCATAGTCCACCATAAGGAATTTAATTGAAGGCACTGTACATAACAGAGATTGCAACCGATAATTTTTTATTTAAAAAAAAATTCAGGTAGAAAACTTATAATGCAATATCCCTGTTATTGCTCCATTTTAATACATTAATTAACGATGCCAATGGAGTAAGTGATGAGTTTAATTATATTATTTATAATTCTTCCTCGTAAACTTCGAACGACGATTTATGCGATATGTTTTTAAACGTCCGGAACTAACAGTTCGATTCATCGTCGGACAGCTCCAACACAAATCAAATTTGATCGGTGGAACACATGTTAATTTCGGGGGCTTATACGGCGGACGGCGCCACCGCTTCGCGTAAAACAGCTGGATCCCGGCACAGAACGGCGGATTACATGTATTTAATTAAAATTTGCTAAACGATTATTACAGATCACTGCGGTATTTTAAAACGGTTCCGTTACAGACCCAATTTAAATATTCGATATACGAAACGATATATGGCGATTTGTTGATTGTTGTTTATTACCGACATTCATTTAATTTCTTCTATAAGGAAAACAATATATATTTATGTGCACGCACTTTTTGAAATATAACGCAATTTCACAGACAATATTATGACGCGAAATAATAAAATACTGCTGGCTTATTAACTAGGCATATAAATCGTTTGGATTCAAATCAAAACCCCAATGAGTAATAATAAGCAAATATTCTAGTCGGCACAAAAAAATGACAACAACCAATTATATTTTAATTAAATTTGTTTCTTTCGGGGTTTCGTTAACGCAATTTACCCAACGAATTTTGCATCACCACCATTATAATAAAAAAAAAACTACTCGATACCTAACGCGTGCAGTATATTCGAAAATCATATCGTTATACCAAACGGAGCAGGTTAAAGTTAAACCAGAAAAACGCGAATGCATATTATACGTAACGGTACAAATTTGAGTAGATGGCAAGTTGAGAGGATGAATAAACGATCAAAGGCCGGCAAGCGATGGACGCATTTCAAAAGAAAACATCGACGGCTGGGTTTAGTTCCTCGGCATTTCGAACTGGCCGGGGACAAAATTTCAAAACAATTCTTGCACAAAATCAAACGCCGCCGATCCGGCCGCGTACGTGGGTGGTGTAATTTCATCAACAGCGCTCCATGGATTGAGAGTTCCGGTTAATTCCGCGCGCACGAGCAGTCGAACGAGCCCACTTTAAATTACACAGAAAATTGCGTTAAAATAATTTGCGCGCCTTTCGATTTGCCGCGGGAAGCCCCGGCGCTCGTTCCGTCCGTAGAGCTGCGCAAACTGCACCGGAAGGTAATCAAATTTTGAACGCATGCACACCGCCTGATTGGATTACGGCACGGACAACAATCCGACTGTGCATTAGCGTTCATTTTGATACTTTAATTTTTTGCCAGGGCTCCGGCGAGTTCGCCGAATTCAATCGATGTCGAAACGATAAGTCAATTAACATAATTTAAATTGGAGCTGCGGTGAGTGTATAGTCGACGGCATGTCGGAGAACTGGTGTGCGTTAATTTAGCATTGAAAGACACCTGCCACAGGTGCGCAATAATCTCCTTTCAAAGCTTGCTTGATTAACTATGAGATTATTTAATTCACTAAAGTAATTAAAAGCAATCCAAGTAACTGCAGATGAACGGAAACTAGTAGATACGTCATCGATGCTGACGGGTACATTTGATTATGACGACTTTGATTTAATGAATAATGGACCAAGCTTCAGGAATATCCACCGGTTTAATTAGTATTTATACAATCGGGCCAAATGGCAGTCCCCAAAATCGAAGTTCCATTATATCTACACTCACTGACATTCTTCTGTATTTCTTGTAAATCCACTTAATCCTTAATTGATTTTATCACTTTTTTTTCTCTATACAATATCGTTGATTCCTTATCTTCCTCTCGTAGACATCACAATCCTCGTTTTGTCCACATTCACACTTAACTTTCTTCTTAAAAAAAACCTGCTAAATAGTAGTAGCATCAACCTTTATTGGCACTCTCACTCATATTCTGACAAACAACACATTTTATATTCGATTTACAAATATAAACATTATAAACTTAATCCTGCGCGTCTTTCCGCCCTCCTAAAGCCTAGTGCTCCTTCCTGGGTTCTCGATTCCATTTTCTTCTGGTGGCTCCCTTCTCCTTCATCTCTCATCTTGTCCTTCCACCTACAACAAACGTTGCATTATATTTCTCTTCCTCCTACGTCTTCTTTAACTACGTCGTCCGCAAAGTCCAACGGCCAGATCCTCCCGATGGCCAACTTCACACCCCATCTTGCCCTTTCTTTACTACTACACTAGCGGGCACCTCTGTCTCAATCTTCTTGCTGTCCAAAACTGCTCCGTCAGTTGCTGTACCCTCACCTTACACCACGTCTCCTCATTAATGAGTTTTATTTTTGTCACCACCCCTTTTGATATCCCTGTATTCTCCATAGCCGTCATCAGTGTGCCTCTTACCACTCTGTCAAACGCCGCCTTGAGATCTACAAACTTTGTGTAGATGTCCCCCACCCCTGTTAGACAATTCCCTTTCAATTATGTAATTAAGTACATATAAATTGTCCCTTATCTAAATCCCACCTGTCTCTTCGGTAAGATCGCCATTCCTTCCACCTCCTTATCTAATCTTGCTCTTATCAACCCACATCCAGCAACGATACAACGATACAGTATCCTTACGTTTCATCTCATTTGCTTTTATATTCCCATTCTCTCAAAGCCCTCATTTTCTTACGTGTCGACAGAATCATATGCAACTTCCAAATATAAAAAGTAAGGACTATATTCTATATAAACATTGTATCCTTTAAAGCAATTTGTTTTTCAGTCGTGCTTCTTCGTTTCCGGAACACTGCTTGTACGACAATCACCTTCTCATCCATTTGTTTCTCCAACGTTTCCATGAACAGTTTACCATGAATCACGTGGAGTACATTAACATGATTCACATGTAGTTTTTAATATCACCCACACGATATTTCTTGATCGATACAATGTTCTGTGGTTCGTTGCCAATGTTATCCACGAGCGGTCCACACCAACAGATAGTTTTACTTCAGGTTACTAATTATCTCCAACATTTCTCTTAGAACCATATTTTTCCACTCTTAATTTTCTAGTTTTTTCATCAACATTGCAATCTCAATTTTTCTGTCGAGACGCTCCAACTTATATTATATTTCCACATCAGTTGCTTCGTTATATTTCTTCAGGCTTGTCCATTATACTGGGATAATAATCGGATTTTAGGCGTTTCTTACATCCTTCAACTGTTTCATTGTCTCATTTATTATTATCATTATTAACATTCCTATTACCCTTACCCTTCTTCCTCCTATTAACGTGTATTCTCCTTCCACATCTCCTACGTACATTTAATTAGGAGATTCCAGCTTCCATAGTTCATTTTACAATCTGGATCCCTTCCACATTTATTACCTTATCTTTCGACTTTTTTCTTTTGTTATAGTACCAATCCTCCCCTTCATCACATAGCTCCAATATATACCATTTCTAATAATTGTGTTTCATATTTTAAGCTTGAAAGATTTTTTTCATGTCTCTCTGGTAAAGAAATAAATAATTCAAATAATTCAAGACTACATTAATTGAAGTAGCGCTTCGATTGTTGTTATTATAAACACCGTCGTGTATTGATTTCTGTCCGTGTTTGTGTGTATTTAATTTATTTATGCTCGTTAATAAATAAAACAAAATTTGAGTGTTTTACTATTCTCTGTTAAATTATTATGTAGAAAATTCCGGTTTCCACTCCGGTATTTCTAGATGAATCTGAAAAATATTTAGGAGATACCGTCACCAGATCGGATCGAAAGTTCGTTGCGGTTGGCCAGATCAGAGTTGGGGGTCCGATTTACATATGAAAGTACGTGATTTTCGTAAACTGGGTTTTATTGTTCCAAGGCCTAGGTTAAAATGTTCGGTTCCAATTCTTTGCACTTCAGTCGAGACAATTATTAATTTTCATATGTCTCCATTTCGTACCTACATTTTCCTGTTATAAATCCTTCTTCTGGATTACAACAGAAATAAAATAAAATTTAAGTCCTTACAGGGATTGAAATCAATTTGTTGTCCTGCTTGTTACAATGACCTCTTAGTTTGGGTTTGGCACGAATCGATTCGTTTATATGAAATGTATGAAACTTTCACAGGTTGAAATCCAAAAAATGTAATGCACCTCACATTCTGACAAAAATATCATGAAATTCACATAACTACCAACGTTTGACGTTCAACTCATGATGAAATACCTCATAAGTATCGTATCCATTTTAGCAACTAAGTAAACAGGCGATGACCTCAGAGTAATTCTTCAAATGCGTCAGAAAGATTTATTTAGGTCAACATTAATTATTAATTTAGTTTCTACAGTTGTCATTATTCAGTACAAATATTATTATTAATTAATGACGAAATATCACAAAGTAACGGCTTAGAAAACCAACTCTACAATCCCAAGTTTTCGAGCGTCGCCTTTCGATTATAATTTATTCCAATCACGCGTCCCTTCCGCCGTGATTAATTTAAGATCGCGCGAAATTGGAAAAAAGGGAGGAAAATAACGAAGAAGTGAACGTTAATGGTGGGAGGGAATATCATAATTGAATGAAAATACGCGGCGGATTAGAGGGTCTCGATGTGACGACCTTTAATTTCGAGCTGCACGGAGTCCTCGGGGCTCGGGGATGATCATAGCGATGATCAATCCAGTCCACTTTCAATTAACCGGGATTACTTGTTATCCAATCAGTGGTGGGCAGTTGGACGGGTTTCGGCGCGACCGGTGTTAAATCGAACTGTGCTCGGAATACCGAGCGCTAGATGTTCTAAGACCTCTGATTACTCGTGTATTGCACCGGTCGGAACTAGTTGATTGATTGTCCATCACTCATACTACAACGGCGCCTTTAATGGGAAACTAATCGATCAATGGGACCGATACAACCGACGTGTAGGTGCGCAAATAATGTTTTAATGCGGTGTTTGTGCGCTGTAACGGAAGTCATTGAATTCCAGAGTTCATTAATTCTGTTTATAATAATTTCACAATAATAGAGGATGGTAATCCGTGAACAACCATGCGAATGCGTTGTGTTTGCATGTTTGTTTGTTCTATGGAAAATAACATTGTGGTTTCAAACGTACAATTTTTACTCTAAAGTCTTCTTCGTCCTATGCTTTATTTTGAAAATTTTTCTAAAAGCAATCAAAATTTTAGTGCACACATAATTTTTTTTTTTCGAATTGACATGACCCATATATCTCCATGTCCAGTTCAGTGCGCAATTCGTATCTTTGATCTTCCATTGAGAATGGAAACCATTGATCTATGTGAGTATTTGTTTGTGTACTTTATTCACTCTGAAGTTGTATTAAATTGAAAGCTGCCTGATGGACGGCGCTCTATCTAAATTATTAGATAGAGCTATCTTGTTACGCTTGTTCGACTACTGACTCATCAATGACTTAATTCACAAATTCTGTGACCGGCTGTCACTTTGCAAAATGATGGATGGAGTTTTAATCTTAAATCTGTAATATATGCTGAGAACAGATTAATTCTCTACGGCAGGTAGAGACTGGTGCATTTAATCGGGATGAGACCATTGCAAAGGCAGAATGTACACAACACCACTGGGTTTAGGGTATAAATTTCATCTTAGTTGCTTTATATTGTTTGACATTGCTTTTTCTAATTTCTTACCATTGAAATTATTTATCTTTAAGGAAACACATTTAATTTGTTGTAAATATATCGCATCGTTGAATAAGATCAATTAGATTTTTATTGATATTACGAATTGGTTTTTGAACGACGCGCAATGATTTCAAAGAGGGATTTGAGAATTAAATGTAACAACAAATATTGTTTATCGTATATGTTAAAAATATCGTTCTCGATTCATTTCATCCGATTGCATCGTTGATTTTGGAAAATCCACACTCACGTTTCGCTCGTATAGATTTTCGCCACAACGGCTACTTTGCTCTGAATTATAAATATTGTCGCAGCAAATAATCAGGCAACCCGTTGTAATATATTCGACAAAGTTATCCACTGCGCCAGTTTTCCCCCATATTCTCTCGGCCCAGTTTCCATTTATTAATTTATGTGACACATCGAAACATGGACGGTCAAGAAGACAAAACTATATTCCTGGTTGGATAATCATTTAAGACGGATTCCAATTATCGGCGTAAATAAACGTTTGGGATAATAAGCAATTTGTGGTTGTGTGCATTTTATTAAAATTTAAAAGTTGTCAGGAAATTTACCCACACGACTATGATTCTGGTTGTTATTGAGTGACTTTCCTCGTTGACTTGAAATCGTGAAAATCTTTAACATTTATGTATCTTCACATAGTAGAGGTCGAATCAATACAATACGATAAATCGCACTGAATTAGTAAAACAAATCACAACGCAAGAAATTTTAGGATATAATCTGTTACTTGAAACCTTATAACAACCACTGCTACCACAGTCAACAAGGTTAAGCGGAAATATAATATAAATTATACACAATATTACTACAGAAATTCCGGATAGAAACTTAAAGCATTGCCCCTCGTGCCGCAGAGACGTCAATTTAATATATTATTGTGCTCCCCCGTGCAAAGGCATAAATGTACCTTTCATAGAAACAGCATTCAGGACAAATAATTTACTGGATACAACCGTAAATAAACGAGGATAATGAAAATTGACGTCGCGTTCGGCGTAGAGCGCAACGGAGCGAAGTGCTGGACATAAACAGGCTGAAAAAGTTATAAAACAGAAAGCGATGTTGGTACAAACTACAAGCTTACAAATTAAATACTTTTTTGTTTGGTAGCAGTGTGTGACTTCAACTATTTTCGCAGTTACCAAACATATATTATTCATCATGTTATATGGATGATTGAATGTTATATTAAATGTTCATCGTAATTGTAATTAAGGCACCCCAAAGTTCCCAAGTTCATTACAATTTCTAACGCTGTTTTTGATTACTGCAACAATTGGAGATGTTAAAATGAAGGAGATGAATTGAAAATTGAAGCACATTTATTAATAATACAACCTTAATTTTTTTGGCATTTCGTATTTGATTTACACATTAAACATTACAAACTTAACCCTGCGCGTCTGTCCTCCGTCCAAAAACCTTGTGTTCCTTCCTAGATCCTCGATTCCATTGCGTTTTGGTGGCTCCTTTCTCCTCCATCTCTCATCCAGTCGTTGCATCTATAACAAATGTTGAATTATATTTCTCACTACATCGTCCCTCTTCTTTAACTTTCCCAACAGCTCCACTCCGTTCCCTTTCTCGCCAAGCATCCTTCACCAGTCCCGGCCCAGCTTTTCATCCTGGCATTCCTCCCACCAGTGTTTCCATTCATCAGCCCCTCTTCTACATCCTTCGCATCTCTTGCACTCGTCTCCCATCCAATACTTTCTCTCCTTGTTTCCGCACCGGAATATAGCCATTAATTGAACTTTCCTCTTCGGCTGTTTTCCTTCCTCCCAGATATTCCGGCCTCCTACTGTAAACCTGCGACTCATTGTATCTTCAATTGTACCTCGTTCCCCATATCTTTCGTATTGTCTCCTGAGCTTTCAACTTTTTCTCCACCAGTCGCCCTTCTTTTCTTCTGCTTTCCACCTCCCCCACTGCTATTCCCGCCTTCTCCCACCGCCATCCTCTCGCTTCCCGTCTCCTCCCACACGATGTGTCGATTTTTCCAATTGTAATGTTCTTTGTAAGTGCCCTATGTGTTCCCTTCCTACTATTTTTTTTATTTCCTTGACACCACATACTTCAGCCCTATACATCCACTAACACATACATTTCAGATCCTCATTGTCTCTTCGAATATCCCTTTCCTTTTCATGGTGGAAGCATAAACTGAGTGATATATTCAAGGATGTTAGAAATATTTTCGTATCACCTCTTAACTATTAAAAGAGTCCGACGAGCGTTGTCGTAATACACTACATATATACTAATTGTCTGTTAACAATAAATTTTACAATTATAGTTCAACTGTGATGGTTTTCAATTAGTCCTTATAATGCTTTAACATCAAACACAATGGCAAACGATAATGAAAAAATAACTTACGAAGAGGTTGAATTATAAACAGTACGTTGGAATACTTTCGTCGAGTTATCAACGTCAGCGTAGCCGAAAGAGAGTTTCCTGGTCCAAAAATTGAATAGAATGCGCGGAGTAATTCAGAGTAGCGAAGTGTAGAACTGAATTTACAAACTTCGGTCGAAAACTAAACTCAAAGTGGAAATCATGGCGGAATAATATGTCGCGCCCGCTTACAGGTGGTCGAACAATGGGGGAAACCGGGACGAGTCGATAGAGGGGGCAAATTGATACAAAACGATTTTTTTCGCCATACACCGTCTTCGCGAATTGATGAGATTCGCCGGTTATACGACTGCTTAATGTGCATCAATTTGCCAATATTTCGCAAGAACAAACGTTCATTTTGAAAAAGCGAAACACAATATATTTTTTCATTTTGTTTATCTCAAGGGATCAAAATATCGGTGTAATCTGATTTTGTTGTTTCTTAAATCGTCATAAATGTAATCCAGCGTTGTATAAGACGTATCTGATTGAAGAAGATCAATTTGCAAATATAAAAAAATAATAAATCTAGTTTTACAAGCATTCACTTTATCATTTAAACGTATCTATGCTAGATTTTATTGAAAGAATTGGTAGAAAACAAGATAAACGTTAAAAGATTTAAAAATTTGGCAGTAGTAGGTGCTGCCAAAGTTTGAAGACTAAATGGATTTGACTGAAGTATTCATGGGGTGTTGTGTATGCGATGGTTAATGTGTTACCGTTAATTTCTTATTTTAGCTTTTCGTTCATTCTCGGCATTATTTTCTTGCAAAAAGGTTTTTTCAAGGTTAACTCCGTGCAATATTACATGAAAGCAATGTATGGAGCAGAAGACATCATTTTGAAAATTGGTACTGAATAAAATTATCTTTTTTTTTGTACTGTAACCAAAGTAACGAAGCAGAAAGATAATAACGAGTGAAATTGTTACAAATAATCATATTAAAATAATTGGAACTATGAACAACAAGTTTTCTTTTAATTTTTTTTCCATTTTTGTCTGGTTTTTAGGGTGGCGTCGGAAACGTTGCCTTTGGAACGTGGTAAGCGTTTCGCTTCTTATAAAATGGTACCATAGTGTCTAATCCTTCATATAAACTTTCCATATTTTTCAAATGTGTGAAAATGTAGAAATGTTACATTTTAGCTTCTTGAAGTTGTAGAACCATTATAATATATTACCTTTAGATCTCTGGTAATGAACTTTATTGTTCAATTATCTGGAAGGGCTAGTCCAAAGTTTCGACAGACAAAGTCGCCAGATCGTAGTGTACTAGAATCAGTGAACTAATGATATAATAAATGACGTTGCTTTCCACCGCGACCCCACTGACTTATAATTTTGTTTCCAATATACCTTGAATATAACGGTGTTATTTCACATATACCGTGGTGAAAAATTCAATTGATGACATGACAGTATATTCACCGAACTTGTTCTAGTGCACACCTTTTTGAATAATTTTCATGAATATGAAAATATTAAGCAATCATCCAAAGCCATAACTCGCACTGGAGAACCACCTATTAGCTGCAAATCATTTTCGAGAATAAGTTCTACATCACTAATTACGCGCAAGTAACGTAAGCTATTTAATTAAATTTCGTTTCCTCTGGAGAACAATTCCGCTGCATGAAAATTGTGGCGCCCTAAATCAAAAACATTTATTAATGAAAATAGCTGGCGAAATTCCTTGCGTCCCATGCGCACGAAAAACGCAACCGCTCCAGCGGCGAAATGTGCACGATTGCCGTGTTTTTTATGTCGTATGCGTTCGAACATTTTCGCTGTGGTAGCATCTGCAGCACCGTTGCATTCCGAATATCATATCGCATCGGCCGCGGCGTGCAGGGTTGTTGTTCGGGTGCCCGTTGCCGCACCGCGCGCGCGCCCCGCATCAATAACGTAAAGATTGCCGGTACATGTGTGTCTCGCAGACATGCAAGGGCGCATTGAATATTTCAAACGTTTTAAAATGCAAGTTTGTTCGTGCCGAGAATGAAATATATTATTCAGCGGTAACTCAAAAATTGCCCGTGAATTATTTCGTTCGCTTCCCCGGTTCGCGGTTATGGAAAGGAAAGCATGAAGTCTCATGGCTAATAAAACGCTTTATTGTCGGCTATGAATGCGAAAACATGTCGTTAAATTGCGGTCACATTTTTGGGCAAGACTCGTGTTAATAATTCAAAAAGGGAACGGCAAGCGGAGGAAAATATGCATTGCGGGTGCGACATTTGGCAACCGCCGTCATAATGTAAGGGAAGCTGTGCATTGTCACTTGAAATACACCACGTTCAGATTCGATGCCATTTAATTTTTGTGTGGCTAAATGACAACCTGCTCCTTCAATTGTGAATGGAGAAATTTTCCTGCAATTTCAAACTCATGGACGTTACGATATTAGGTTGAATTTCAAACATCAACAACAACCCAAGTCAATCAAACCCAATAAATGCCTGTCGTTTAGTTTGCTTGATTTTGCTTCTTGATTATATGGCTTTATTAGACAATCTTGATTTATTACATAGTAATAAATCAAAGGCCAAATATCAATAAGTTCGCTCAGGATTTATTAAACGATCTATAATTGCGATATACCGCGACAAAATCCAAACATCGAACGAATCTAATAAATCTCGGCCCAACCAAACCCAACCCAACTAAACGTAACTCAACCCAAACTAACCTAACACAACCCAACCCAACGCAACCAAACCCGACACGACACAATCAAATTTGTATTGGTTTAACATCGATAAATCAATTTAAATGAATTTAAGTTCAACCCAACGTTGTAAAGTAAACTTAATTGTCTGTTGGATTCAAATGAAAGTCATCAAATTGCAACGAACGCCGTTACTTGTGCCTCATAGCCAATTTTGTTGGAAAACAAACCAAAAGAAAACATTTTTTGTTGGGCATGCATGAGGAAAATTTGACGTCTGATTTGTTGGTACAAATTTTCGATTTACATTTATTCAAACGCGAGTCTGCAAAACAGCGAGTCAGCTAATTATAACAAAGCGCAAACAACCTAACCCCTAACTCAGACGGTTTACTTTAGACCTCTATTGCATCTGGCTCGCGTTCGTTGGGTCTTATTGAACTATCTCCTGTTTCTAGATATCCTGGGCTGGGTTTCGCCAAACGATCCTGAAATATCAATAATTCCCCTTCAGATTTATAAAATTGTCCAAAGTTGGCAAAGCCCAAGTAACCAACAAATCCATCACAAATTTGTGACTGTTAACGCCAATAAATTGGTTCCAATCAACCCAAAAGCGATGTAAACCCATGCCACCCTATTCAGTAAAAGAACGTGCGATTAATTAATATGGGTATCGACCCCAACAATCTACAGAATCTAAACAAGTCCATTTGTTGGTGAGAATTATTTACATTGGAAACAGCGAAAACCTCATCACAAAATTGTAACAAAACCAACGAATCTGTGAGATTCCGTTCTTTATTTATATGGGATGGGATGGGTTAGGTTGAGTTGATGCAAAAAAAATGATCGTAATCGTCACGTAATGAACGTCCATTTGTAACGTTGTGTGTTTTATTTATTTTTGAACGTAGTTTATCGTTTATTACAACAACCCACATGTATATGACACATTCTGCTATCATTGGCTGTGCTTGCACAATGAATATGAATTGAATGAAAATGGACGGAGTAGTGCAAATAAATTTACGTCCGCAAATGCTTTGAATAGCTCCGTCTATGGTGAAACGATACTCTCTTGAAATATTCAGATTTTTGTTCGGCCATATTTATTGACTCGCAGTAAACTGTAGTTTCTCTGCATTTTAGAATTCAGGAATTTAGTTTCCCACGAGTTCAAATTACTTTAGGCTATAAACGTCGGTGAAGTTCTACAAACTATTGAGGTCATATGGACGTAATCACAATCGTACGACATTCCCAGAGTCGGACGTTACTGGATTTCGCTGAAGTTTAAATAGAAGCTTTATTTTACAAGCTAGTCAGATAGAAATACGTGGATCCATTATCTATTTGGTATACAAAGTAAAAACTAGTCTAGAGAGTCACCAAGAAGTGTAAGTCAATTAGACACAACGAGCAGGACTTTAAAAATGTTATGACGTCCTAGCCGACAAAGTATTTAATTGACATTTACACCTGACAAGTATAAATAAATTCGCCTTTGATGAAGACACCGTTTGTTATAGAACGCAACACGCAACGAAAAGTATGAAATAATTTAGTTCAGTTTTAATGTCATCGCCTATTGCAATATTTCTTCATTCACGTTTTTAATTTACGAAAAAAGGCATCGCGCCGTTTATAAAATATCCATTTTATTTATGTAAAGCGTAAACATCCGTCTTACAGACGGAGCGGTAAATCTTTCTTGGACATCTTTCAATTTAAAATTTATGTTTACCTCGGGAACTTAGAATTTACTGCTCGCCTCATTCAGATTTAAGACTCGTATTTCTGAGTTCAAATTTGCGACAGTGAATCGATCCTTTAAGACCATCGTATGTCGCCGAAAATCTAAAGAAATGGACGGTGGCGTGCAAACGATATAAATTGTGTGCGGAATACGTAATTGTGCGCTTTTTCTAATATGCTGAACTTACACCATACACTATTACTTTTCCCGTCTATATTTTCTCATGTTAATATCGTTTCCAAGCACAAGCGAACACAACAATAAACCCGTATCGATTTTGTGCGCTCAACTTTGAAAGTCTTCGTGTTTGGAGATAAGAAGGGCGCCAGAGACTGACATTACACATTCTGCGATACATCTCATATTATTCTTTTACGGTCGAAATAATAAAAGGCTTTAATGGCCGCGTGTGTGTGCATTTTCTGCAGATTTCAAAAGCTCGCCAGCCGAGTTTCCCCCTTCGATTTAATAAATGACGACGTCCGTAGTAAATGTTTTAGTATTTTGTTAGTTGAAGGCGTCTGCAGCGAGGATTTCAGTCGAATTTATAATTCTCCTTCATTTATATGCTAAACAAGTCGGGCGGAAAAACCCATTTTTCTCGACCGGTACGGTAACTTAAAGGAAATTTTAGTTGGTATTTGTAGATTTGGTTCTTTTTCGTTGTAAATACTGCGTGGGAACAAAACTTGAATGTACGAATGTAAATGTAAATGACACAAGGAATTATCCATAAACATATATGGCCTGAAAAGTTTCCAAGAAATTTTTGTTCATAATTAAATCCGATTCAAAAAAATATGTAAATACATTGATGGGCATCGAAGTATCCAAGCAATGTTTAACATTTGTATCTATCCAACGTAATATAAAAGTTATATTAAAAAAAATGTCGCATTAAACAATTATGGATGTCAAAGAAGAAGAAAGGATTAATATTTTACTAATATTATAATATTAAATCGAAAAGCTAAAACATTTATTGTAAACTCTTATACAAAAGTTAATGTCACGTCAAATGTTAACTTAATTTTAGTGTCAAAAATGTGGGTTGTAATTTTCGGGCAATAACACAAAGGATATCAGTTCAGATTTGGTGTTGTATTGAGACAACTACAACTGGATTCGCGCGAACGCAATCTGCATATGGCCATAAAATTCGAACGAACACACCAACTGGGATGAAACCGAACTGAAGTGTATCAGATATATAAGTTATCGAAGACTATTGAACGCCGCAAGTGCATACAATAAGAGATTTGCTTAAACATCAAAATAATTTTAGTGGGGACTGAGATTTTACGAGCACTGAAAGATTAATAAGACACGTACTTTGAAATTGTGGATTCAAATTTATTCTTCTGTATAAAACCATTTTTTTTCCTAAGCAGACCTTGTAATAAATTCTAAATTATAAAATGAAATTATTAATCTAATTAAGCTTACATTATAGTCTAAATAAATTTAAAAACAATTTGTAATTAATAATAAATTAACGTTAATGTTGCTGCTGGTACTTTCTTCAAGTGGGCGTCCTGAAATATTCTTCCTTCTCGGCTGCAACAGCCGGCGCGCAGATCTTTTACCCCCCGTTCTTGATATTTAGATGGATTTCCCTAAAGTAATTTTTTCGCACTCTTGTCTTAACTGTAACCGTGACCGCTTCGCCGCCCTTAGGGATCCTTTCATAATTCTTCATATATGATTTTTAGAGCTTTTCTAACTATCCAGACACACGATTTTTTAAATAGAAATAAATTTTTATTACAGTGGCAATTTCCTTTAATTACAGAACAATAATGATATAAGTTTTTGTTACAGTTATGTTCCAAATATTAGATATTATTTGAGTTTATTTATTGTTTACCAACTTTGCTATTTAAATATTTAGTTTCATAAATCACAATTAAAATTATAATAACACAGAAATCTTTTCGTAGAACATACTGTATATAAATAAATGTTTTGAACTAAATGAAGTGAAACAAGGTTTGTCGCTTTGCACACTTCAATATTTGGTGTAAATATATTTTTTACGACATTCTCTAGTACGTTTTCATGTGAAGAGGAACCTCCAGTTGCTCTCGTACATAAATATACTTCATACTTTCCGCAAAGTTGGGATTTAATAATTAAATCGCCGGCGTACTTCGTAATGTACATTTTCATATGGTTTAATCTCTAGGATTTACGATGTGGCTTTTAAGTAACATTTGCGTTAACATCAAATTGTTACTACGTGTTGTTTTCTGTTTACACAGATATCGCAGAGAGTGATTATCGATGGCTGTAATTTTTCTTGAGATTAGATATCTCATCACTTGTTGCGAGGAGTATCATAATCATGACTTCAACTCATTTAGCTCCTTTTGTCTCGTTCATTTCATTACTTATTTTTCACCTACGCCACTGTTGTGAATAGGAATGTCTTACCCTATTAGTCATATTGCACATATGATTTTAGGTATAAATGCATAAGAAACATCCCGTCCCCGGGACGATATTTAGATAACTTCACCAGACTTTCAAGTTTATTTTATTTTATTTTTCTTTTTTATTTTATTTACAATTTTTATTTATTCTGTTGATGCCAAAGAGAAAGTTGTGGGACCCTGCGGGCATGAAAAAAGCTATTGAAGCTGCACGGTTGGAAGAAATGGGTTATAAGACCGCAGTAACATTATTCAGCGTCCCCAGAGCTACTTCGAAAGATTACGTCAAAAATTAGAAATATCTGTAGAATATTTAGTTTCTGGAAAAAGTGGGAAGTAAACCAGTTTTACCGATAGAATTAGAAAAAAAGTTGCTATTCCTTGCTAATGGAGAAAAATTACTATGGTATCACTGCTTCTGATTTAAAACAAATGTTTTTTCAATTGGCTACCAGGAGTAATGTACCACATCCATTTTCGCAAACCAAAAAGAAGGCGAAGAAGCAAAAAATGGATGAAGTTATTTATGGCTCGTCATTCTAATTTGTCATTCCGGAACTGCAAACGATTAGTTTCAACCCTAATAAAATATTTAATGTTGATGAAACTGGAATCAGCAGTGTTCAGCATAAAGTTAGAAAAGTCTTGACTGTCAAAGGTAAAAGAGAAGTTCACAAGTTGTCATCTGCCGACCATCCATTAATGGGTTTTCCAAGGAAGAACATGAAAGCTGAGCTACTTGAAGGAGCACCTCCAGGCATCATTGGTGGACGCCATCCGTCCGGTTGGATCCAGCCCGAACTGTTCACAAAATGACCGAAACACTTCATGTCTATAGTAAAATCAACTAAAGAATATCCTCTCTTGCTGGTATTAGATGGCCATTACATACAAGAAATTTAGACGTGATTGACATTGCACGTGACAATGGTGTATCCATATTCAGCCGTTGGATGTCTCATTTATGTTGCCTTTAAAAACATACTACGCGCAAGAAATAAAAAATTGGTTGACAAATCATCCAGGACGAGTTTTTTCCACTTAATGAAAACATTTTCGTCGACTCATCACATCTTCCTTATTAAGTCGATGCAAACAATACAACATCTTTGGCAAATAACGTCTCATAACTTGCTGACTCCACAAGACCTACAACAGCAACGTCATTATCACACGCAGGGGATGTCTTATTCCCATTTGTAGTTCCAGCAGTTGTGTAGCCTGTTCCAATCATTCAACCACCTTTAACCTCAATTAAATAAGGAAAAGTCATGATAATCACGTCCTTACCGCATGAACAAGAAATAATTGATGCAGAAAAAAAAGAAGGAGAAGGATGAAAAATTAACTGGAAAAAAAAAGAAAAAGAAGAGTAAAAGCAACAGAAGGATACAGCAGAAATAAAAATGAAACCAACAAGGGTGAAAAAGGAGCCTTCTGACGACGAATCATCTGATGATGACCCAAGCTTAGTCTCTACTGACGAAGAAGACAGCGATAATGTTGATGCTGAATGCCGAGTTTGTCGCAAAACCTTTTGCCAAGACAAATCGGGAGAGAAATGGATACATGAGGATTGCGTTGAAAATCCAGGACCTACGTTTATCTGCACAACTTGTCTAAAAAAATAAATATCTAAACTATTTACATTGTTTAGAATTTATTCATATTATTAATTTAATTTTATTCCATATATTATTACAAATCTACTTGGCGTAGTATCTCATCGGTATCAAATAAACTCGATTACTTAAAAATGAAATATAAAATTCATTGGCGTTAATACCACCGAACTACTTATTCGTGTAACGATATAACAATGCTATTTCCACAAATTCCCTTTCCAATTTGCCACTCATCGAAAATCGCAACCTTATTCATTTTGAACAAAAGTACCCATCTTAGAATATTTTCGAGCACTTCGTGATCGTAAATTTCCCCTTTTAGGCAGCTCAAATGAGATTATGTATATATTGTATTCTCTATCCCACGGAGTCCGATACATTTTTTAAATTTGACGCGCAGATCCCTTTGGGAATTATCTCCGTCAGACAGCAAGTTCCGTCCTGTTTCTATATAATGCGCATTAAGGAGCATTATGCAATTTAAAAATTGTGCCTGTGCGGCAGAGTAATCCAAGAACGCTTCAATTAGCAAATGAAATGTTATTTTTTTAATTTAGCGGCAATTATACCTGATGATCGATCTTTACTGTCGCTAGAATTTGATGCCATTAGTTAATGAATATTTATTCGATAATATTTTATCTATGTTAATTATTGTGGGTGATATTTATTAAATTATGACGCGTTTTATTAATCGCGCACGCACACCAGCATATATAGTATGTTCATTAAGTATGATCAGGGTAGCAACAAATAAAATCACTCACACTATTCTATTGTAGTAAATTAAAATGAGTTTAAAATTTAAAATATTCATTAATGCATGAATATTAATATTTCTTGAAGTATTTCTTTCATAGACTGTCAACTCAGGACATAAAATATTTTTCTAATTTTATATTGTTTAACAGCAACGTCAGCGAGCACTCAATGTAAAATGTAAATAAGGCAGATAAAGTTGCATATAAAATCAAACCGACCTACACTCATAATTTGCACGAGATCATTTTATTGAGCATGATTAGGTGGCAGCAAGTAACAGCAAGAAGTATTCGTTACAAGGCTACCTGGTGATATAATGAAGACAATACCTGATGATATAGTGAAGGGAATACCTTAGGTGAAAAGACTAAGTTTGACACTTTTAGATTTTATTCACACTTGCATCCCGATGGACTATACGCTTTTCTTATTAAATCGTAATACAAAATTAAACAATTTGTGGTCCGAATTAATTCCAAGAGTTCTCGTAACGGGTGTGGCTCATTCTGATCAGGTTCAGGCGTAAATCTCAAAGATAAGTCGCCAAACAAAAGAGATAGAAATCCCGAGAACATCCATCATGTTAGAGTGACTATACATCGGAGAAAATTTTCGCAACTAACTTCAATTTCACGGATCTTACCATAGAACCGTTTCTAGTGACAAACTAAAAAAATATTCGGCAGTTGAAACCAAAACTACATTAATTATTTTGTGAGGGTTTATTATTATTATTACTTGTTTACCTAATCATTATCATCATAAATATTTTATTAGCTCAAACATACCACAATCGTAAAATTTTAAATTGGAACGTATAGGAATATTTAATACTGTCTTATATTTCATGGAATATATCATAAAAGTTTGGTATATGTTGAAATGAGATTGCGAAATTAACACTGGTTCATACGTCGGAGGTCATATTTACTTTTAAAGGATTTTTATTTTGCGGGCAAGCTTATATTTAATTCAGTGCGAAACTAGATATGTACTTGCATATTTTCAGTGCGTAATGAAATCAACAGCATGAACATGTAAACAAAAAAATTTAGCGATCGAAACTACATGAAACATTTAGCTGCGGAGGCGTACACAGTGGCACGTACACGTCGCATTTTACATTTGCCTTTATTTATTCTTTATCTCTCCTTCCACGCGGTTGCGCTTTTTCGTGTGCAAACGTCAGATTTCTTTCGCCGAGTTATTTTCTTATTTGAAATTGATGAATGTCTCGACATTTATAAAAGGATTTCTGCTCCCATTTCCAGACCTCAAATTTCCTGCGACTTTGGAACCCTGATATATGCGATTACATTCAGCAGGTACTTTGTTATGCCCAGTTAGCGGTACATTTTTTCGTCAGTATTCATTAGTTATTGTGCGCGCAATCTACCTTTTTCCTGTTTCATTTTGATTTTGTTTCTTACGACTGGGTTTTTCTAGATTTCGCGTGCATTATTTTTATATAATTAGGATGCTAATTTTTATACCTTTATGGGGAAGTATGTGATGTGACAATATTGATCATGACAACAAATGCAAAAGTCGAAACAGATCGCGAATAACAAATCATTTTCATTGAAAAACTAATAAACACGAAAGTTATGTACGTTTAACTAACTGCACAACCTGCGAAATCAGATCCATTGAAGTGAGCTGTTTGGCAGTAAATAGTAAACTCAAGTAAACTGTGTCTCGACACTTGGACCGATGTAGTGTTGTTTAACGAACTCGAATAATATACTTTCCTCAAATGCGATGTCCTTTATTAAATCACATATAATAATATGACATACATATGGTGAACTAGTTATGTACCATAGCTGACTAGATGCAATATTGCGTCACGAAACATTGAATTATGTAAAAGCGTAAAAGTTAAAGTAAGGCCGATGCAATAAAGATTAAATTTAAACGAAAATAGGTAAATGAAATCGAAGCTGATAGAACAAGGGTATTAATTACAATACCTTTACAATTTCAGACTAATTTTAAAGATATTGAAATGAATTTACGGTGACAGTAATTTTGTGGTTTGTTCCATAAAATAACTTCGAGATATATACGTGTTTCCTAAATAACTTCATGGAGAGATTTTTTAGTAAATTAAAAACAAATATGTGGGTTCCATAATGCATCGCTCATTAATATTACAATTAGGAAATACTGCATTTCAATTAAATGCCCAGTGTCCTCACATATCTGCAATCCTTCCCCTCAATTATTCGCCAACACGTTCAAAATTTCTTAGTACATTTCTACTAGAAATTGATATTTGTGTCCTTTTCAGTGATGAGACCCTTTATGAACGCTGAGTGTATCATTCAATGAAAAATTCCGTAACTCTGTGTTAATTACTATTGAACAGAAGATAATAAATTACATGATTTATTTTCTTGTAGCCTGGTACTAAACAAATTAATTTTCACATTTCTTTCGGAATAAGAACTGAAATTATATTGGGTTGGGTTCTCTCGTGTTCTGCTCGATTAGGTTGTATTATAATAGGGCCAGCTAAGTACCCGACAGTGGTCCAAGAATCGAATCAATATGAAATTTTCAAAAAAAATCAAATACATTCTCTGTTCACTTAGCAAATTCGTAATTATATAAAGAGAAATGGATTAGCGATGTATGGAGTATTATTTGATGGGGTACAAGTTACAAGTTCAAATTTATGAGCAGATCTTTTCTAAGTATTTTACGATCATTGTTCTGCCCGAGCTTGTTGGGGACTTGGGTGGGGTGGGCTGGGTCGGGTTGGGTTGGGTTAGGCTGGGTTGGGTTGGATTTGATTGGATCGGGTTGGGTTGAGCTGGCTTAAATTGGGTTGGGTTGAGTTGGGTTGGATTGGGTTGGATTGAGTTGGATTGGATTGATTACAAATTATACTTTAGAATGGGCAAAGATGCCTTTGTCTGAGGGTTGGGGTAGAATGTTTTTCAGTAAAATTTTATTTTCTGTGGGAGGGGAGAAGGGTTATTTTTTAAAAATGCATTGTGAAATATTAATATTTATGAATGTTCTGAAACTTAAAATATTATTGGCCTAGTTTTTTAAAATTAAAAATAATGAACGAAAACAAAATGAATATCGTGGATATGAAGGCATTAGACACAAATGGTTCCAGAGAATAATCGAAAATTTCAAAAAAGTCAAACCAGAGGTAAAACCCTAAAAAACATTAAAGTAAAATTAAAATGCAAAACAACGAAGTAGTTAAATTGTCTATTTCAGCGCGTGAACTTTCGACGAAATCTAATTAAAGTAATATTTATTGCGCAACCACATTCATTACCGATATGAGGCATTCATGGCTGAAAATCAAATAAATAAATGCAATATATATGAATTAAATATCATATTATTTGGCTGAAACGATATTTAAGACGACTTGTTGTTTAAGTAGGTATTTTTATGCCTTTCTAAATAAATGTGTCGATTTTACAATACTAATTGCGGTGGAGCTCTGTATGTGTTTAGTAGCGTAACGATAACTAACTCTACCTTTACATGTTTGTATTTTCAACTCGACGTGCATAGCTTTTGCATACGCTACAAAGCTACAAAAACATTGTACTTCAATTTACTAATAACCGAGCCTGTTTACCTACTAGTCGCTATTGTGCATAATTAATAAAAATAAACGCTTGCTCAACGCTGATTTTATTTTTAAAAAACTGAAGATTCCTTTTCTACTCTTTGTTTAGCAGTTTAAGAGCACATAATGACCTAAAAGAGAACAAATAGTTCGAGAAAATCAACAACCCCGCATTCATCGCGTTTTCCTCTTTAAAAGTCAGATATATAGATGTAGGTATGCACCCCGAAGCAAATTGAATCGGAAGCTTTTACATTTAGAATGGATATTCAGAATACGATACGTACAACATGCAACCGATGCGCCGCCCGACTCGTTGTCAGTTCTTTCATTATTCGGCTACAAAAAGCCCCGCACTTCCGAATTAACTTTTAACTTAACAAATTCTCTATATCGCTCCGAGTTAAAAATTACCCTTTCGCCTTTTTCTTGCAGAAAGCTCCGGTTCGATTTAAAGTTTTTCAATTAGTTTAACGCGACCCCGGATTATATGCTTTTTGTTCCACGCAGACGAAATATCCAATTAGACGCTTTTTTAAAGTGAAGACGAAAACATAATTAAGATAATCGATTTGGTAACGGTACAAAATTCTATCTAGCAATTCGTATAGGATATTTCGAAAATCGGACCAAATTGAATTTTTATTAAATACTGAGGAGAAATAAGCGCACAAAGTATTGCGTTTTTTTAACTATGCGGTGCGTCGTAAAGGGATTGATGCCATTACGAGAATCGTATAAATGTAAATCTACTGAGTGGATCCCCGATAGGACGCCGCTGGGCCGAGTCGGGCAAGTTCATGGCGGAAGATTAAAGGAACCCGGAATCTCCTTTTGCGTAACCCCATTTTCAGCATGAATATTTCTCTCTCAATATCCGATCTGTCTCCGCGGACCCGCCATTGCGCGCACTAAAAGACTGTTGATTCAATCCCTAATAAGGATCGACCGAAACGGGGCGAGACGACGACGTGCGTTTTCATTTCGTTCTTGTCGCTGTGTGTTTATTTAATCACGAAACTTTTTACAGCACGTAAAGAAAATGCTGGTGAATTTTCGTTAATTATAAAAAATTATAAAGTTGTTTTAGTATTATTATTTTTATTATTTAATGTGACTGTGTTAAAGTAAATGACGAAACTTGGCGTATGTATTTACGTTAACTAAAAGCATGAACGCCATAACATGAAAATTGTGTAATCTTCGTAATACTTAGTCTCCACGTGAGTCTATGTACTGTGCTATGAGATCTAATGAGATTATTAATATGTTCCTGGGGCGCATTATTCAAAGCACTTGAATTTATAATCTAACTTGTGTTGGTGTCTATGTGGACGAATTAAATTGAAAATTCCTGTCCGTATAATATCTGGGCGATAGAAATGATAGAATGTGGAGGTCAAGCAAGCATATTTACACCAGCCCCTTCCAAACATTCCACAGATATATTTGCTATATTTCGTTGCAAGTTATCTTTTTTGGGAAAAGTCTTACTGCGTTGTTATGAATATATCGAATCGTTATCGGTTATGGAATCTCAATGAATCTTAATGAGATACTGGTGGAGGCCTACTTCACCTATTACCAATAGAGAAAATAATTAAAATTTCACCATAAAATTATCTAACTTGCTATTTTTTATGTTTTTGACTTAATGGCTTCCCATTTATTTAAATTTGTAATTTTTTCCTCGATTTTGGCGTCATGACCATCTACATAATTTGGTTTTACCCTAACATTTGTTTTTAATATATAATGTAATTGTTTTCTATTCTACGTTGTGTTTAGTATTTTCTTTTCTTATATATCTTTTATATTATTTGCCAGTCGTTCTAATTTTTAGTTTTTATTCAACGTTCTAATCACCCACCAACAATCTATCTTTATCTTTATTATTATTATTAGAATAAAAATCACACGATCCTCATTAAGAAAATTCCGGATTAAAAAAAAACATGCGGATTTGGAAATATGTTTGATGACACGTGAAAACTTTAACATTTCCGGTATACTGGAGTTAAACCGGAAACTTTTCATCCGGATCCCGTTATTAAATAACTCAAATTCGGCAACTTTTAAATGTTCTCGAAATCAAACAAAATAAGATATTTTCCCGAACGAGTGGGTAGCGCTCCAATCTCGGCTAACTATACCTGTCACCGTTCAGTAGGTTCGGTAAATTGAATCTTGCGAAAAGTTATTTACGTCTCTATATGTGCCAGGAAATATTACGGAATCTGGGAAATTTGTCCATCGACAATGACAATTAAGGTTAACGTAACTGTTTCTGATTTGATTAAGAATTTTCCAGGACGAATGCAAGTGCATCTGTGTAATCGACGTAAATAATTTTTTGAATATAAAATTTACTTACAAGATCTATTTATTTTCTTCTAGCGAACTTATTATTAATCCTAACAGTAATTCCAGGAGCGTAATCAGGAAATAATGCACTACCAAGAAAAATAGGGCAACCGTTAAGTTTCCGAATTATTATCCCAATTATTATTTTGTTAAAGATGTTAAATATGTTATTAATATTATTACATTTATTTTAAACTGTCAACGGAGTTAATTAACAATAAGGGATATTTATTTAGATCTGTTACTGTTAAATATTAACAGGAGTTAATATTTGTCTCTATTTACATAGTTATTACTGCGCTGTTAATGATTTACTTTATTTGCCATTGCCTTTTACTAATGAGGCTTCAGGAAATTAAACGAATAATTTATTTACATTAATTATTTTAAAAGTGGTTTATAAATAAGTAGCATTAGTTAGTGTTAAATTTACAAGTAGTATATATCAGCAATGCATGGAAAAATTCCTCCGACAGTGTCACTTCGTTCTAATCTCCATATCAATCACGGCACGTTGTTTATAAGTTACAAATATTAATATTCGCCGCCGGTGTGAGTGCGATATCAATCGGCGAAAGTTTGTGTGCGTGTTGAATTTAAGTAATTAGCATAAGGCAATTTATTCGCCCCCGTTGTATGCGAGAGGGAATGTTCATCTTTGCCGATTAATTAAAGTCGAACCCGCCGGCACGACAGCATTACTGAAAGTAATTAATTTTCAGGTGGAATGTCTTTGCACCTGGTGGAGCTGCGTATACCGACCCATGCGGTGCGGGACCAGAGTGCACGGCTCGAATGTCACTTTGACCTGGGCAGCGAGATCCTCTACTCCGTCAAGTGGTACAAGGACGGGAATGAATTTTACCGGTACGTGCCACGGGATAGACCGCCCGCCCAAGTCTTCGAATTGCCCGGAGTCACGGTGGACGTAAGTTTCCCATTTTACTAAAATGTTAATGAAACCGTTTATGTTAATAGAAGCGTGGTCACATGTTGCTTTAGTTTTGAAAACATTTCTGATGTAATTTGTAATCGTAATAATTTCTTAACTATGTTGTGCCAATCGTGGTAAACTAGGCCCTACCCTGCCTTCGTTATAAACTACATAGTTTTTACTTTTTAGTAAAGCTTAAATATTTTAACCATAACTTAGATAGCTGATATGATTCAAACCACTAGAACCATTTGTGAAGTCTACGCCGTCGAAAATTTATTTTGTTTGTTAAAAACATAAATCTTGAATTTAATAAAAACTACAATCTTATGCAACAACCTGATACATGCGCTTCGGTTTCGTAATTCTAATATAAATTTATAAAGGTGCCGTGCACTAAAAAAAGTTACGGCGGAGCTCGCTTAATATTTCATGTTTGCTGCGAAACCTCTGGCTCGTTTCATCACAACGAACCGTAATGAATCGTGTTAATAATTCATTTCAATATAATAAAGCGACAAATTCAAGCGAGCAGCCCGTATGCAACGTCGCTAGATGATGTATCAGCGGGGGGTGTTCTCGGGAACACATAACGAGATGTCGACAACGAAAATTGAAAGCTGACACGGACCGAGAGGAGAAATTTCGCCGTCGAGTTTACACAAAAAATTAAACCGCAAATCTTTTAAATAGGATCTATCTCTCGCCCAGGAAGCATTACGATAACGCCGCGGTTGTTAGAGAGAAATACTGCCTTAATATCTTAGCTCGGCTGGTAAGTGGGGGGATAACAATGCATCATATTCGCAACGCGCCTCCCGTCGTAAGCACATTACAAGCCTCCGTAATGGCCAAGTTCTATTGATATTGCCGTTGTTCCGGCTAATGTGCATATTACCGCTGGTGCTTTCCAGTCCCGGATGATGTTACCGATGTCGTTTCGATTATTCGTGCCGGAGATGCAACGTTGTAAACTTTTATTGCATCGCTGAGGAGCGCCAATCAAACGCGTTAATATCGCGACCTCTGTTATACAACAATGGCTCAACAAACATCCTAGAAATTTCATTACGCCGGTTTGGCAGAAATTATTAATAACTACATGTTATATAGCGTAATTATCGTGTTGTGTTGAAAAAAAACTTCTCTAATTTTCCACACACAGCATTATCGAAATATATCGAGATACGTTAAATTCATTTTTAATAAATATATCATACCATGTATTTAACAGGATGATACAAAAACTTTGCTCGAAAACCATTTGTAGATACACATGTTTGTAGGCATTGAGACCAGTAATTCTAGACAAATAAAATGCACTTACCCGCGAATTGTAGAACCATTATCTTTACCACGATTGGTTGGCAGGACCTGTAAATAAAGAAAATATAATGAAAACAACTCTAGAGTTAAACATGAACAATTGCACACTATATACACTATTATCATAAAATAAAAATTATTATTTTTAGCTGGTTTTAAAAAATGGATAATATAATGTACCCAATTAACATAATTAAATGAAACTGTTAGTGAGCATAATGTCGTACACGTCGTGGAGGATATGGTACTACAATGCTTAGTTTTAGCTTCTAGCGAACCCCTGACCTTAATTCCATCGAGACGTGTTATACAGAAGGCTCGATAATCATCAACCTAATCCAGAAACCGTGTAACAAGTACGGGCTCCCGCGAGCTTCTAAGAATTATTGGAAAATTTGTGTGGAAAATTGTTAGGAAAGATATTAATTTTATTTTATGGAATCCCTCTCATTATGATCCGATAGGGGTGCTTGGTAAAAATCTGGTCGCTTGGTTATCATTTAGTGTAAGCGTGGCGTGTTTTTGCTTGCTGTGATCGGATGGAATTATTCTCGCAGAATTTGTGACTCTCGGCATCTGAGAACACACCCTGTTGCTTATTGGAATATTCGGTTGTGTGCAATCCTTAATTTTGTAGCTAAGTAAACCAATTAATGTTTCACAACATTTCATTACAATTTATTTATTTAATGCAGTACAATTTATTGACTATTAGACTATTAGTGTCTCAGCCCGTCGTAGGGCATGCATGTAAATGAAACCTATTAGACGGAGGTAACTGGTATTGCTCCAGCCTCGGCAACCAGCCCGACCACTACTTCAGGTGTCGCGATCAGTCGAGGCATTATTTGGCGTGTAGCTCATTACACAGAGACACCTTCATTTGGTAGCGCAACCTGGCGGCGCAACCTCGTTGCGCCGCCAGTCTTAGTCTAATAGCGGCCTAAATGGTTGGCAATGTTTAGCAAAATCACTTATGTAATGTTTTTTACTTGATTTGATTTGAATCAGGAGAAAATGAAAATTATGGTTGTCAGTAATTCAGTAATAGAAAATACATGAATACCATAAAGATAGTTATCAGATGGAACGCTCAGGTGATACCTGAAAATTTGTCCTGCCAGCCAACTAAACAAAATAAACACTTCATTGTCAATTGCATATGTTATTATGAGTAAGTTATGAAAACATTGGTAGAATTTATTGGGATATGGCCGAAACAAGTTTATCCGCCAATTCTAAAATAGGCGTCACTATGGATTCAACGTTTAAAATGCAGGCAAAACTTTTTACGATCAAAATCAAATTATTCTCACATACGTAATGATTGATTGATCGTGCAAAATAATCTTCTAAAGATCTCGTGAAATTTAATATTAAAAAGAACATTTTACAATTATTGGACCCTTAAAGGCATGCGATAGTTAAATTAAAACTTTTAAAAGGGCAATTTTTGAAATTAAATTACGCTATGCGCATGCAAGACGTATGGATTTTCAGCTAAAGCGACTGCCGTTTTTAATTAAAAATTAAGAGTAACTTCCTCTCCACACGTTCGCGTGTTAATACGTAATTCACAACGTTAAAGGCCCCACTATTTTCTGAGAACGCTGAATTATCTATGCATCTGCAACATCAACAAATGTATAGTTATTAGTACACGCTACTTTGAAGCGAGTTCATCGCTTAGTTAATGAGATTAGCGCATAGATGTATGTGTATTATGAACAGACTTACTGCCGTTGTTGTTTGAATTAGGAGCGCGCTACCTACCGAGCGATTTTACTTAGTTAGTTTCCGTTCACTGATGAAACGAACTTGTACCGAATGTTTATGAACTTAACGTGAATAATGGGAACGCAGATATTAATATTTAGTATGCAGATTAAAGTATACATGCTCTCTCTGCTCCGGGTAAGAGGAATTCTATTCAGGCATCCTAAAACACAAAGTTATTCCGGCTTATTGACGTCGACGCCATTATTACTAATAGCAAATGTAAAATATGAGATGGGTTAAGGAACTCGACTGAAAATTATGCAAAATATTCGCGTAGAATTTAATATAGCATAATTTGAATTAAAAATAATACCAATATATAATATGTAATATTTCACAAACACAAAAGGGTTGATGTTTGCATCCCTATAAAACATTTAATAATAAACTGTGTTGCATTATTTGATTCTAGTTATTGGTCTCAATTTTAGTGAATAAATAACTCTGAACAAACTTTAAATATCGCGACGCGAGCATGACAAATGTAATCCGTTTTGTTACGGAATCGCGATCCAGTGAAAAAAACCCATCAAGCGTAAGCGCGTTGCAGGTGCTACATAATCCGAAATACGAAGTTATCAGTACGTGTCTCTTCAGAGTAAATTCACCGTTCAGTTAATAAGATTAGTAGATGGATATCGGCAGTTTGGCGATATAGGGTTTTATAAATTTGATAGGCAACACGTCCGACATGACGCTATCAATTTTCCTAGTCGACTATGTAGCAAGAATGCATTGATGTATCACCTAGGGGTTGCAAGGGGCCGAACTATTGACAGAAATTGGAAATAGATTGAATATCGACTTTTTCACCACTTTCCTACGGCATTACATATTCGACGGCGCTTTTATAAAAGTTATCGTGTAAATTGGCATTTTAAACTACAGTTTAGTATGACTTTTTTTTACCACGACGTCTGAAAATTTGCAATCGAACAGTCTTTAATTTAAATATATGAACAATACCTGTTGAAATATTTACGTGTTAAGATAAAATTTATATTTTTATGTGGATATTCATTGTTCCAGTTACACAATTCGACGGAAACCCAGGTCGTTTTATCATCGGTTCAACTATCGACTTCAGGGGTGTATCGATGCGAGGTGTCGGGAGAAGCGCCATTCTTCCAGACCGTCACCGACCACGGAAATATGATGGTCGTCGGTGAGTTTATGTATATAATACTTTAGTTCGAGACGTATTAACGTAGTTTACAGTATCTATTGATATCTTTTGAACAACAACAAAAATAATTATTTCACAATGACAATGTTATTCACCAGTATGAAGAGGAAACGAAATAGGTTTATTACGTGCACAATACTGTTTATAATTACCATGTTTTGAATGCACAATAATTAGGGAAGAGCGACCGCAGGCTTCGCTAATTATTATCATCTAATCAACACCATGATAATTAATAAGGTTGTTATATACGTACGTACTGAAATTACACTTTATTTAACAAGTTATGCGGCCAAATTGAATTACGGTTAATAGGCATAACTTGCAGTATTTCCAACAAACATGTTCCAATCGGTTGTAAGTTAAATATTTATATATGGTGATTTTTAATTTACGTTGCTTCAGCGCGAATTAGTGCCAGGGGTATTTATTCTCATCTGAATTTTTGAGCTTCACGTTTGGACGTTGACATTAAGATCGAAGCAATAAAAATAAAACTAATCGAACAAAATGTTATCATTATATTTCACAAACAAGATATTCGTTACCATCTTAGGGTTGTGTGAAAAAAATATATCAAGTTTTCTGAGTAAGAGAATTTTTTGATTCATCTATAATTGACGTACATTCTCACGTAAGTAAAAATCTTGGACCAAATTAAACCACATAGTTTATGTTAATGGCAACCATGAATAGGTAGTAGTAGTTGTAATTTCCTGATCGGGATTTGGTTGCACAAATACCAATACCACACCAAAACAAAAACAATAAGTGATTGTACTCGTCTAACAACTGTCGGACGATGATGTGCATGACGGAAACAACCGATTGCTTATATTGGAAATTGCATCTACATATTATTAAAAAAATGCGATATTCAAATGTCATATAAAGTTAGAGTGAGTTGAAATATATCGAAAGGTTTTGGTAAAAGTTAGTATTAAATGATGCTGCATTTAATACTGAGCGTTTTAAATTTGATTTCAATGACAGGTATCTGATTGGCTTTCTCTTCTCAAGTCCACTTGACAATTGAGGAAACTAATTAAAATAACATTAAATAATATGAATGAAGTAATTTGGGTAATTATTGACGTTGTGGTCTGGTCTTTTCCGACGAATATTCGTATGGCTGAATTAATTTCCAGTGCGCAACTACATAATCGAAGAAAATAGTCAGCAGTTTTTTGAGTTTTGGCTAATCTGAGAAGCGCCACTCCAATGATGGTTGACTTGTTTCCACTTCATATTCATCATTCACATGATAACGACGCTGGATGACGTCATTGTCCATAGAATAGTCGATGCTCTTTCTGCATTTTTTCATAATTTTTGGTACACGTTGCTCTGCAACACGTTTGATTCCCAAATTCTTGTAAAATTTTATGCACTGATCTTTTTGATGTTGTAACGTAACCCATCTTTCAGTCGACGATTTTCAGGCACCTTTTCGATATTTTCATTGATAATTATTGTAAATGGACGTCGAGAACGAGGCAAAGCATCAACCATTATACCTTCTTTGAATTCTTTGAACTAGGTTTTGTTTGCGACACACGAGACTCCCCATAGCCTTCATAGCCTTTCTCCAAGATTTTTATATTTTTTATATAACTTTGAGGTTAATAGGCCAGACATCAAAATAGATTCATTTAAACTGCTGATATAAAATAACTATGTGACAGTGCTAGCAATCTTCGTAAAAAATATGTAAAACTCTATTGAGCGAGGTTCGTATAAATGTCCGGGTACTTTTTGGATTGGCTTGGGTTGGGTTGGGTTGGGAACATTTCAAGGAAAAAGTTATCTCAAGAATTTTAACATAACAGCAAGAAACACAGGTGTAGTGGAATATTTTTGAACCAAATTTGAATCGTTTTTCTCTTCAGATAAACTTAAAATAACATCAAAATATTAAACGTCTACCACCAATCTTTCTGGGTGCTTCGCTTTTTTTGGCAGTCTGTCTTACATCATATTTACTACTGTTATTTTTAAAGTGACCTAGAATATCATCTGTAATTAACATTTCCTGATCTATTTGATAAATTTACGTTAATCCCACGTGCGGAATTTCGTTTTGCAGTAGTCTCACGCAAAGAAAATAAAGTTAAGTTCGCCTCTGATTCTCCGATAGGTTCGGGCCCTTGTTTGGCGTTATCGCGTACTGCCGCGAATTGCCAAATCCCCGGCTCTCGCCGAACTCAATCAATGCTGGTAGTCAAAAAACGCACCCGATTTTATTGACGCGTATAAACTTATCGCGCACGGGAGTTTCTCCGCCAAATTGTCCGTTTCTTTCCATCGACGTAAACGGCCATCAAATCCCAACAATGTGCGCAATATCGCCGTAGGAATCGCGTTCGTTTATTGTTAAAGTGGCGCCGTGCCCTTCGGCCTAACGTCGACGCCGCGCGTAGTCCTCCGGGACGCTTCTCAATCCTGGAATGTAAGCTTATTTCCGGTTGGCCCACTTCCTGAATGCGAGCTCCAATTTTCTTAAATGTAATTACCACCCAGCTCTGCACCAAACCGATCGCGACAGGCCTCCTCCTCCGCCCGCCCCATTCGCAGGCTGCATTCTAATCGCAACCCGACTAATTTCGCTCGCACTCCATTTAAACTATTTCGTTTTTTGCGCGAGACGTTTTTCGTCGGCGTACTGGAAACAAAGTAAGCGGATACGTTTGAGGTCGGATAACAATGCCAGCTTTGTTTGCATTAACTGTGGTATAAATACGTCGATGCTCGCAAAGGTTCTTGCGTAATTGGAACGAGGGGGAAAGTTGGTAAAAAGCTACGTACGAATATCACGTATTTGTAGTCACAAATACCTTTGAAATGTACAAACGTTGCCAATGTGACTGCCATTAATTTGAGGGTAAGTTACAAAGTCTTTGTTATAAATTACTGAAATATACTCTCGATATCATATTAACCAAAAAGAAATCATTGACAAAGGAATATAACGTTAGTCAACGCGTTCGAACTATTTACATTCTAAATAATCCAAAACAAAATTTGTATTAAAATTTATAACAAAAAAAAATATAATGCATAAGTGTTGAAAGTTAAGAAATATTAGAAGAAATGGGGAATAAAACAGAGGAAGAAGTTTAAATTAAATTAGATGAACAAAAAAACTTTAATAATGATGAATATCAGACCAACCATACATTCCAATCAAACCCAATTTCGCAAATTACATAAAAAATTGTTAGGAAGCAAAGGCATGTAGTATTTGGGTGCGGGGATTGAAAAGCATGTCACATGCAATTTACCAAAACGTATATGAGAACAAATAAATGCACACAAGTAGTTATTGGAAAGAAAACCAACCAAACAAAATAAATAATTACAAAATATATTTAAAAGATGAATGGAAATTCAGATTTATCATATGAATAAAAATGTAATTAAAACCAATACTGCTCATGTAAATATTCAGTAGATTTGCGAAACTGCACATTTCTCTCTCCACCATGTTCCCCATAGTCTGACCTGCAGCTCCAAACTTTTTACTTCATGGGGCTTATTTATGACCCAAGTTTCGTAAATTGTTTAACGTTTCCATAATTTATAACACTTGCTCGGATACGGGGTGCTTCATTAGTATGCTGGATCTAAATTTCGTAAATTGCCAAAGATTCTCGGAAAGCTAACGTGCTGTACGTGCTCTTAAAAGTCAGGAAAGTGAAATTAATTTTTCCCACACCCCACGGTTCGGATTCAGGCGTCGCCGACTTCCAGAACAGTCGCCGTGCGTAAAGTTAATGCACGGGTTGATCAATAATAAATTTCCAATTAACGACTTGTCGGGTATTGTTGACGTATGCGTCATACGAATGACAGATGATGTTGGGAAACGTGGGCGTGGGTATTGTACTGCGTAAGATGCCGTCGCGGGGAGATTAATAAGTGATTCAGTGGCGTCGATCCGCGTCGACATCGCAATCAATTGTACAGTTGTGATCAATTTTCAATAGTGGTAAAATGTGTGTGAAATTTGAATTAATAAAATATTTAATTATAAACATAAAGTCATAACATTCCACGTCATTATTTCCTACATGTCCCTCCGATTTTTGAATTTTCAAATAGAAGCTGTTCAGTAATTAGATCGCTATGTCTTGGAATGTTATTATTTTTAATTTTGTTTCAAAGTAGTCGATATTGCTAGTCGTAGGTGGACAAAATAAGGATTGCTCATTAACAGAGATGGTAACTGTATTCGTAGTGCCTGTCTCAGGTCTCGCAGTCAACTTGTCTACGATAGTACTACAGAATTTACGAAGTAAATTAGATGATAGGTGATTAGGTAGCTTTTATTCTTCTTTACAGTCTCGTTATTAAAAATGTTCCACATCTGTTTCTATTTATTGTTACGTTTATACGCATTCGATCAAGCAAATTTCTATATAATATGCGGAGCACGCGGCAATGATACACATCCTTAGATGTTTATACACTCTCCTCTAATCAGTGCTCCCTGTTTACCGAATTTGATCAAATTAGCTTGTGGTTTGTCCTCCCCCCTGGTGAAACCTCACGATTTTACTCTTGTCGCAGTAAGGCACTAACTTTTCTAATAAAATTGCTAATGTATTTCTTGTCGATATAATCCAATTTAACATTTTCAAATCGTGTGCGTAAATGAATTTCAAAAACTCAAAATAAATATGCCGTTGTTAATAATCCAAGTCGTTCGATTTCTCTAAATACAAAACTGATTTAAAAAAGAAATTTATCGCAAGTTCGGTAAAATGTTGATAGAACAGATATGTTCTTCACCTCGCTTGCACTCATTCATAATATGTGCACTTGTTCCAGCGTAGTTTACTTTTGGGGGACATATTTTCAAAGTTCTATCACACAGTAGCTATTTTTTGCCTTGGAAGTCAAACATAAAACAAAGATGTTTGATAGAATGTGTACCTGCGAATTTTCGAGCTATAATGAAACTTTTGCAACTATGACGTAGGCTTGGGTAAGATTTGCAGAAAATTAATCTTGCGTTAGGATACTACTGAACCAGACCAATCCAGCGACACCCAACCGAACACACTCCAGCTTAGTATGTCCTAGCCCAATTTATCGAAACCAAAGCAAAGCAAACCAACCCAGCCCAACCCAACCCAATCAAAAACACCCCAACCCAACCTAACCCAACCCGAGTCAATGTTTTATTATTTTCTTACACATACGATATCTCACTTGAGGACAATTCAAATTAAGCAGCGAAGGAATTTACTAGACGATGAATTTTAGCTTACGATAAATTTTCCGACGATAAATACCCAACCTAACTCAAACTGATTCATTCCACGTACCCATAATGTTGTTATCAATTTTGGGCCAATAGGTAGTTTCTTTGGTTTCACGAGTTCTACGAATTTGTCCTTAACAAAAATTAACTTGTTACTCTCGAAGTCAAGAACGAATGGTGCTCGATCATTTCCAACTTCCAAAAGTTTCGCATAGTCTCCATCAGCCACTAGGGCCCTCCCGTTAGATTGTATTCAATATCAACCGTAAGGAGGCAGTATTAGGGGTCATGCTTTTAGTACTCTTATGTACCACCAATTCAATTAGAATTGAACAGCTGATAGCTGATATAAAATATTCTTGGCACAATAACAAAATCACACTCTTTAATTATATTTATTGTGTTACATCGATCCTTAGTTGAAGCGAAAAGGTAAGAATCAAAACTGTCGAGAAATGGTTTTGTTAAAAATAATTGTTTGCCTACTGACCGTGTAGTTATTTTATCCAATAACTCCATTGAAAATTTTGGACGACTTACACCACCGAATAAACGGTCAACTAACAGAGATGACGAAGGAGTTATTAAAAGATATAAAGGAAATAAAACGGAACCAATATGATGACATAAACATATAACACAGAAACATATTTGCACAAAATTCCGAAACCACGAGAGAAGAAATAGAATTGGGAGATAAATGCAAGACAATTAAAGAAAATCTGTTGGAGGCTGCAAAAAGGACAAGAAAAACGAATGGAGAAACCACCCAACGACAAAGAATTTGGACGATTATGAAAGGTACAGAAAATAGAAATAGAAATAGAAAGAAAGGTAGCGATAGAAGCTAAATAGAACGGTTGAGGAAATTTGGGCAAAACGAAAAACCACAAGGACAACCAACATTGTTATAAAGATCACTGAGCCACTAACTAAGAACTAGGAAGAAATACAACATGAGAAACAAATGTAAGAATAGAAATAAAATTACAAAGGCGGATGAAATAATGGGAAGTGGGGATTATATTTCAAGTTATTAAGAGAAAAAATATAGGAAAAAAGGTGGAAAAGCTAAGTAATAAACAAACAAAGAAATGGGGACGAGTGGAGAGTGCCTCCAATCACAATAGGGGAATGAAATATAGCGGTAAGTAAAACTGCGAAAAATTGTAATTTCATAAATAATACAACAAAGTTGATTAACGCGAATGATGTTACAAATGTGGTTAAGATAACAAACAAAGTTGTCGCTGTAACCAAATCTAGATAATTTTATATCAATCCAGGTTGTACGGCTTGACTGTTGGTACCAATACTTAAATAATATTCTAAACATTAGTTTTACTGTAGATTAGCTATCTGAGTATTTTTAAATCACAATTATGTTGGCTATGAAGATCACTTTTTATAAATTATATTTTCTTTGATTGTTCAACTTCAGCGATATTACTAAAAAGGAAGAAATCTTGGGAAATAGTATTAGTTGGATTACTTCCTCGCTAAACATCACTTGATACAACCCGATGGTGTCCTCGTTCTCATTACACCCGCTGAATTTTCTACTATAGATTAATGGTTGTTGAGATTTATATGAGACTCAAATCGTAAGAACTTTTTTGTAACTAATGTATTTGTTGCGAAAATTGGGCGTTAAAGAGACGCCGCTGCTGGAAGGATAGCCTCGGCTCCGGTGAATAATGGCGAAGTCCTGGCAAGAGCATGCAGCTAACCAGACAGGATTATACCGGATTAACATAAGACACAGGCGGGCTTAGCGTTACCCTGGCAGTGAATAATTACTCTTAGTTTTTCGCCTACGCCCCACCAACACCACCGGAACGTTGGGATTTTTTAAATCGTAATCTCTGGTGTCGTTTGTTTTAAATGTAAATTAGGCCCTTTACGTCATCCTATTATTTTACTTGAACTTCCATATTATCTGGACGACGCTCAAACGTTTGAGCGTCGTCAACTGGCCATAAAATAGGAGAGGAAGGCCGTTTTCGTAATTAATTGTGGGATAGAGCTTTTATACAAGTTGTTTTATATAATTCACTATTTTATACCCTTCTGAAATTATCAGGCGGGATATGGTGCGTAGAACGTTGCCCCCTCCCCTCAACAATGATGCACAGTTTCGAAACTACCGCAAACAACAATGAAAATGCATAATATTTTCCTTCATTTGCATGTCTGTCATCCGAAAATATTTCAAACATATGTCACGTATTCCGGACAGTTTGATTTTCATGCGAGTTTTATACATATTATCGTTATGTTCGCTCCGAATCTCTAAAATATCAGCATTAAAAAATATGTGTGTGTGCGCCGATACGATTTAAACCGCATTTTACTGCGGCATTACAATTTAAATAATCACCTGCTGAAACTTTTTGCGCCCGCTGCGAAATAAAATATGCAAAAATGGTCGGTTCGCGAGAAAAAAATTGAACTCGTGCTCGATTTTTATTCAAAATTCGTATTATTCAATTAAAGTAACACGCTGTAAATGTCACATAGTGGAAAAAATAAAGATAACAGATTTCCAGAAAATTATAAACGGACTGGGATATTGTCCCTAACAAAAATAAATTGTCGGATTGTCGTAAATTCCACGACATTCTAAGACGAAAGAAATTACTTGGCCAAGTTTCAAGAATTTTAGAGCAAGGTCATAAAAGAACGAGACTTATCTGGGTTAATGCTGGAACTCGGACAGATACACATTAGGACCGCTGAAAAGATATTCACTTTACTCGTAGATAAACAGTAATAATATAGATAATATGCGTTCAAATATATTAATAATACTACGATGACGTTAACAAAGTAAATCTTTAGAAACATGGTAAAGAAATAAAGTGCTAAAAAATATATTGTTGACAATAGAGAGAAAACAACAAAATCGAATAACTAAAATATTACTAATGTAGTTGCAATTTAAATCGAATTTGACCGTCAAATGTAAACATGACAATTTTATACAAACTGCTAGATACCTCAGTTAATGTTGCCGCGACAGTACCAAACCTGAAACTTTACCGGAATAATTTTTTTTTAAGATGTAAGCCTATATCTTAAGTTGACATACACGTACATGTATCAGAATTAAATTAAAAATTCATTCAAACAACAAAAGTAATAAATGCAACGATTTAGTTAGCCCAACAATACACTAAGTAAAAATTTGGTGCAAAACTTTCATAACGAAGTTGGTCATTATTAATGTCATCTAGTGAAATAAACGTTTACGATTCTGCCCTTAGAAGTTTGGAATTGTTGTAGTTCATTTGGTGCTTCGTCCTGTGGAGATCTATAGTCTGCTTTTTGAAGTTACACACCACGTCAAATTTTTGGTTTATGTCACCGTTGTCCTTTATTTGAAAAACGGATCTTGTTGTTTTATTGTTACAATTAGGAAACTTAATATCCTAACGTATCAATAATTGCGTAATTTTTTGGGTTAAGTCCTGTACATGATATATTGATTTAAATTTTGGAACATCCGGGGTGCGGTTATCGTTTGGGAGGAACCGGGCTTTGAGCCCTCACTTGAAATTCTAATTTCGATAGCAACTCAGAGAGTATGTGTGTGAAGCACACACACACACACACATATTTACCAAACAATCCCGAGAACTATTTATTTATTACTATAATAAATTTTATTTATTAAAACAGATGGATTCCAGATAGAATAGACGCCCGAAGTTAGCACAGGACGGCATTCATTAATATTGCAGGCTAAATTCCAAAAAAGCACAATAACAGTAAAGTGCCAACTTTTAGAGTTGTTCCGAGGGTGCTTAAACCGAAAGATTCTGTGTACACGAGCCGGGCGGATTTGAAAAAGTTCTAAACTCTCCTTTTATTCCCGGCGAATATTCTAAATCTGTTTTAGCGTGTTTCTAAACGACTACGTCACCCCTTGGGCGTTATCGATGCTGGGCAAATGGCCCATGTTAAGGTGAAGGCAGTGAAGTATTGTTTCTAAAGGGACTTATCGACCGATCAATATGTTCTTCGGCGGGCGTACGTAAGATACACGCGACGTTTACAGCCTCACGCTGACGCAGATAACATCGTTTTATGGCTGCGGATTTTTACAGTACTACAAGAGACATGCATTAAATGTTTAATGGTATATGGCGCAGGGGAGATATATCGGTTGTGCGGGATGTGGTTTTATATAAATAATAAACGAAATAAATTACGCCGTCGCCGTAATACTTTATTACGATAACTATGATGGCGTCGGTTTTAGTAGCTGTAAAGTATATTAATTATTGTGAGTGAAAAAATACATTGCATTGCAAATATAGAAACTATGTTAAGAAGAAATACATTAATTACCAACATATTGATCTGTTAAATCAATTTTAATGAAATTATCAAAATCATATATTTGCTATTATTTTTTTTCCGGTTAATTTTCATGCATTTATCTCCTTTTGTTCTGCGATTTAATATTTGTTACAATTTGCACATAATATTTTATAAACGACACGTGAATTTTTGGTGATGAGTATTGCATCTTTAAGTTTCGTATATAATATATTTTTAGGGAAAGGGTAGTAACAAGGGTAAAACAAATATATGAAGAGACGTGGTGCAGGGTGAGAGCTTGAAACGAGATTACGGAGACGTTCAGCTCACCAAGAGGACTAAGACAAGGATGCCACTTAAGCCCCCAACTGTTCAACATTTACATTGCGAAGTTGGAAGAGGTGTTAAAAAATTGACAAGATGAGGAGGTGATGTAGGGGAAGAATAGGATTTAGTCTTTAGGTTACGCAGACGACATTGTCCTGGTGGCTGAGGGAAATGTCGCGTAGGTTGGAAGGGGCCATAGGAAAAAAGGGTTAGAATTAAACACGAAGAAAATCAAAGTGATGGATGGTATTCAAGAAAGGAAGAGGAAAAAGAAAGGATGTTCAAATGAGTTGGAAGGGAGAAGATATCGAACATGTGAGTGAATGGACGTACTTGGGAGTAGTGTTGAATGAAAATAACAAGAGCAAGGGCACTTTATCCATATATGTAAGAAGATGCAAGAGGAGGGATGGGAGAAGAGTGTCTGGGGAGAGAGGAAAGGGGCACTCGTGGAGTCAATGAAGATCTGGGATATATGCGAGAGGAGTATAATGATGTATGGGGTAGAAGTATGGGCGGTAAAAGAACACAGAAGATTAGAGAGGGCATATTTAGGACAGATGAAGAGAGCATATCTAGAAAAGTCGGGCCCAGATTATATCGTGAGACAGGAGGCAGAATGGAGTTATAAGCAGCAAAATAGGAATATGTTTTAAAAGGATATAGAGGTAATAGCTTGGAGAAAAGGGTGATGCAAGAGATAGAGGGGTGCAGAAGACAGGGGAGGAAATCATCAAACTGGGAAGAAAGTAGAAGATAAATGTTCGAAAAACCGCGACTGTCCATAGAGGGAGTAGAAAGAAGGAGGAGGGATGTCAGTGGAGTAGAGAGGGTGGTAGTGGAGACCATGAAACATGTGGAAGCGCAGGAGAGGGATGGAAAGTTAATGAATTCAGATTCTAATGAAAAATACAAAGAAATAAGAGTATTCACGAGGAGACCAAAATATGAAAGAAGAATAACAAGACTCAGATGCGGAAACGAGGAGAAGTAGAACAAATATTAGATGCGGGAGAAGTGCAAAAGGTGCGGAGTGCGAGTGGAAACATTGGTAGGAGGAGTGTGAAGAGGGGGGAAGGGTGAAGGAGGAGAAAGAGGGAGGAAAAGAATGGAGGATGGTGTTAATAGAGAAGGGTAGAGACATGGATTGATTGGACAAACTCATGGAGAAGGGAAAAACGTGGAAGAAAAGGATGACGAGGGCAATTAATTAACATGATTGTTACAGGTTATGAGGAAGAGGAGAGAGATGTGGTTGGACAGGAGTGAATGAGTGAAAATGCAGGAAGGGAGGAATGGGGGGGAGAGAAACCAGGAAAAAAACTCATACACAGACAACGGGGAAATGTGTAAATTTAAGGAATGAATACTATGTTAATTACAAATATGCCAATAAAGCTTTTCTTGTTTTTTTCATATTTTTTTAATCTTTTAAGTTTTTATATCTTCTGATAGTTTTTGCACTTTAGCCTTGTAATCACCTGTATCAATTATAGCAGTTTTGCTGTTTTTAGCAGCTTTTAAAATTATAATTTGTGGGTTATTTTTCATAAAAGTTTAGTTTTTTATTATTATTAATGGAAGTTGGAAAAATTATAATTGATGGTATAGAAATAGATAATATCATCACAAGTGATATCAAAAACTTAACAGACGAATAAGAGAAGCAATAGTCAAAAACTTTGCATCAAGAAAAAATAAACAATTAAGAAAAAAATTCACACATTCCGAGCAGGTTGCAAATGTGATTCTGAAATCCAATAAGCTAAATCAATTATATAAACAGTCGAATAATAATAATAATAATAACTGAATAGTAATGTCGAAATTTGATATGACTTTTGTCTAAATCAATATTTGTTTCAATTGATTTTTATTAAAATTCTTAATAAATTTCGAAGCAATATTGACATTATCATAGTTTGGTGTTTGATTTCAGAGCCATTGTACCCTTGCTGCGATAATTGAGTGATATGTGAAAAATGAATTAAATTAATTGTAGTAAGCTCTTATTGCACAATATAATTATAACTATTAACTGACGTTGTCATCAATTAATATTAGTTTCTGAGGATATCTGTCCATTAACTTTTCCATCAGGAACTAACATTAATCCATGAACATTTTCTATTGTGCAAGATATAACAGGAACTTTTAAAGACGTCTGAATTTGGAGCATCTGCTTTGAGCTTTCATTGAAAGGCACAACTTCAGTCACATTGTAACACCTTATCGACAGGGTTACATTGAGCTAGCCTACAAAATAAACACATACAATGGTGTGACATTTATTCATAACACTACGACACTTACGAGTCGGCATCATCATCATCGTCATGCAGAAACGCATCAAGAAAGTTAATAAACTTGTTTTTCACGTTGCAGATTATAATTTCCAAAATTAGGTATTGTACTTTAATGAAATTTACTAACGTTGTATATCATAAACATTTTGTAACATCCATTACATTAGTTGTCATTCGTTTTAAATGTTCATTCAGAAAACAATATTAATTTATAATCGTAAACCCGCAATCGTACTATTTTTATCACTGAAATAATCTTAGCTGGTATTGATCGATTGACTTGTTTACTCGCTTGTATTTATTAAATGTACTCCGTTATATTGGTTTCCGATTCAATTCCGCGATGGCTTCTTGTTAGTCTAACAAAAGCGTTATTTTTCATTTGCCGTCTCTACGTTTTTATATTAAAAACTCCCTCTATATTTTTTCTAATCCGAAAGTAAACAAAACGTGACGTCTGTTTTGTTCGATGTTTATCTTTCACGAATTCGTCGGGACGATGTGTTCTCCGTAAAAAGTCGGGTCGTTCAATTATTCTAAAGGACTTCTTGCTCATCTCCAATTCAATCTCTGCGGTTTTTCTACCTGCGTCGCCCCTTCCCCCCCGACCCTCTGTCTCCACGTTATTTAAGTTTTATCATTTGGAGCCAACTTAAACAAGTGAGCTTCTCCGGAGTCGGAATTTGGCCAAACTTTTCACTGTATTTCTCCGCGCGCCGAGATTAAATAGAGCAACGAAACAATGTCGCTCCGACTTTAAAAGGATCTTTGCTGTTTTCAGCTCTCTTTATCGGCGCGCGCGATTTGCAGCTTTTACTTTGATATAAGATCGATCTTAACGCACAGCGTCGCATTTTTGCTGGTTCGCAGTAACAGTAATTTGCCCAACTAATTGGGATCTAGGGGTGTAATTCAAGCTGGCGTAAACCAGGACCTAATTATTTACAGACAGAAATTTGAATACATAAAAGTCTAGTCGAGGTTACCAATTTATTATCGAAATTCAGTTAATTTTTATTAACGTAATGACCAAATTAAATTCGTTATTGCGTTATTATAAAATATTGAAAGCCGCTCGTTGTGTTTGTGTTTGTTGGTACTTTTGATTTTTACTGCTCGCGATAGATAAATTTCGCAAATGGTATACGCTTATAAATCATTGCGTCCAAAATACGTCCGGCCCATTTCGTGTTCGCGCGAATTTTAGGGCCGCGTCTTGAAATATTTTCCTCTAAATTGCTCAACAATGGAGCCACCTCTACTGAAATTTAAATTTACCGTCCATTGGATTTTCTATCTCGAAAGTTTCGTTTATTTCACTACAATTGGAGTTAATTATATCACGCGGTTCTCATTTTACTCGAATAAATCCTGCATACTGTACTACTGTGTCAATTTTTTGAACATTTTCAATACATTTGGTTTTGCGATTTCATAGGAATCTTTATGCCGACACAAAAAAGTTTGTATTTTGCTACATTTGGCTTTTTATTTAATAGTATTTTTATTAATTTAGTTTTCATTGAAATTTATCTATCATTTCCTAGAAATGTTACGTTCAAACGTCACGGTCCGAGAATTTCTACTTCACAGAACCACTCGTAATTCAACTTAAACCGGAGTGCACGGCGAAGTATTAGTAGTCCTACGCACATACATTTTAGCGCCACTTCATGATAAGACGTCGTAATGCAGGTAAAACCTATTACGACATCGTAAAACGTAAGTACAGTTAAAGCGGCCTTAAGTGACTGGATTTTGGGTTTTAATTGAAAGCGTCAATTTAATAAATGCGTCGCTCCGCGATGACGTATAATTAAATCATTAACACCTTACAGCCGGCGCGGCTGTAGCGCAAAGATAACAAGTTCTACAAGTCCGGAATGTAAATAACACTGTTGATTTCATTTGGGACAACACGACTTATACAACATATTTGTACAATCGAGTGTTGTCACGGATAATATTCTGCTGTTGTCCCAAAACTCAACAGATACTTGAAAAGTAACACATTTTTCAGATATTACTTTTGAGATCAGGACAATGGTGTTTTTAATTGAATTACTTCAGGAACGTTCAGCAATTCAAGACTAGTTGAATGATATTATGTTTTGAAAAAATGTGGCATTTAATATATTATAGACTAACTAGTTATCAATACGTTCTCGTATGGTTGATCCTACTGGGTGTCCAATTCAAGGATCATTACAGCTACACCCACTTATATTTTTAGGGGGGGTAATCCTTGCAAGTCTATTTTCATATAGTAACCAGCTGGCCACAGTACACAACCAGTAAACTGTTAAAAAATTATATAAATAGAAATGTCAACAATTTTGATGGTGTAATAATTTTTTAGAATATTGTCACGAACAACTCGAGCCATCTAGAACAATCAATAACATTTTCAAATTTCTTAAAACTGAGTTCTGTAGGATTATTTAGATCAACTGGAATAACAGAAATATAAAATGTAATAATAAATAATTCCGCTTTCATTCCCGAAAATTAATAATTAAAGAAAAAACCAAAATCAGAGATGGGGTTCTAACTTGTTTGAAGTTCAGGAATTCTGAAAATTGTGTTAAACCCTGGTACGTACCCTAATGTTGCAAAATTTTTAAAAAGTATCCTGCTGATTAGCACGAATTAGCTTGTCCTTTAATCTCATAATAAATGTAAATAAGTTCAAGATTGTAGTAAAATAAAAATAAACTATGGAGATTGATCACTTAAATAAATTGTTTGCCACCAATTTTGTTTTGAAATTCTATCTATGTATCAATATTGTATCAATATATTACAAATTGTATTGACGGTCTTTATTGGTAAAAATTTGAAAACTCTAAATAAATACATTTTAAATTATCTGTTAAATTCAGTGGGAATTTTCAGTTGCATTTTCTGATGCATGTATGACAATGTACGATTATAGCCAGTCGTGCAGCTTTTATGCGATGAAAATATAATTTATTACGGGTATTAGCGCGCCGTCCCTTAATACAAGTACACAGCGTCTCCGATATCGATCCAAAAAAAACGAAGGGCGAAACAACAATGAGGCCGACGGCGACGGCACAAAAGTAGTCCTCGCGAAAAAAGGTGCATTGAAACGATGTAGGGCGATGCCATTGTTTTTCTTTCCTCCTATTATCACCGCAAGTGTCACTCGATTCATCGATTTTCGTCTTTTCAGCGCTGCCAACTTCCGGTCCGTCGATAACCGGCGGCCGAAACAGATACCAAGTGGGCGACACGGTCCGCGTGAACTGCACCTCGGGCCGCTCGAAGCCCGCGGCGCAATTGGCCTGGCTCATTAACGGGGAACCGGTGGACCAGAGTTATCTGCGCGGCCCGGAAATCATCGTTACCGGACGCGAGGGGCTGGAAACGGCCGTGCTGGGCCTGGAGTTTCGCGTCAAGCAGCACCACTTCAACCACGGCGACATGAAGCTTAAATGTTTGGCGACTATCGCCGCCGTTTACTTCAAAAGCAACGAGGAGTCGGTCGAAGGGGAGAAACAGCCGAGAGCTTCGGTGCTCGAGAGCCGCGGTACTGTGGCACCGGCTGGATCGCGAGCGGACAGAGTTCAAGGTACAATATTTTTCTATATTAACCGAATAGTATTATTTTATGCTTATGTATCTTCCATACAAGAAAAGTTAACAAATATGGCTAATAGGTGGAAAAAATAAATTTTCAAGAAGATGATAAATTATTTTTAAAACTACACGAGCTACATCATTATTTTTAGAACAAGTTTCTAATCAACTTTAACATGCACTCTCCTTCATAAATTATGCTACATATACTACGTATTCATGCAGTAAATACATTGTGAAAGTTTGATTAAATTCTATATTATTATTAGATTAAGTTACAGATCAAGATTATTATTATTAAATCAAATTTATGCATCTCTAACACTCGCGCGTTACATTGATGTTTTATTAACATAACTTAATAATGCATTTTAAATCACACGCACATATTGAATACTATTTATTCACAAATGGATTAGTTCATTCATATTTATTCTTTTAAAGTAATTTGCACAGATTTGTGGCCCAAAAGAAGTAATGCAATTATGGATGTGTAGTTGACCAGTGGTTGTAATGCTCGTTTTCGAAGGAAGGATGAAAATCATGTTATGTATTGATGAAATATTTCGCACGACTAGGGGCAGTTATATAAATAATTTCTCAAAGCCAAAACATCGAAAAGAGACGTTGGCAGGATTGGCCCAAAAGAACTAACGTCCTGGGGCAGTTATATTTTTGTCGTGCATTTTGCCTGTACTACCAGCGTCCTCTTTTCGTTGGTCTTTTGATGATGTAGCTTTACCATAATTTACCCTTGCCGGTGACCAATAATTTTTTATGATAAACATTCACAGGAATCGATAAATCATTTAGTCATTGCTTTAGAATCGTCGAAATAATTTCTCCAAAAGATGCACATTTTACACATTGTTATTTATTAATTTCAGTTCCTCTGCCCCAGCTACCAGGCTACAAGTAATATTTTATTAATGTTTGACCAAGAGTGTGTGCTACTCTTGGTCAAAGATTAATAAAATATTACTTGTAGCCTCTAGGGAAATTATCACAAAATATGTGGAAATATTTTTTGCAGAGATTTTGATTTTGATTTTGATTCATATTTGGGCTAATTTTGAATGTGTGGACAGTCTGGTCAGTGGAACATAAAATATCTTAAACATTACCAATTATTTACAAATTTATATAATGGATTATTTGCCCCATGGAAAAATTCTCGTTGTTACTTTCAAAACAATATTATTGTGATAATAGTGTAATGGTTGCTGGTGCAATGCAAACTTGGGTGCGTAAAATATTCTCCCCCAGTGGCCAGCAGCTTATAATTTTTACACAACGAGTTTGTTGTAACTTACTCTGTTTAAGCAAGAGACGCATATTAATCTTGATTATGTACCACTAAGTAAAAAAATTGCAAGTAGAACTATTTACACTTTTTTGAAAAAAGTGTATATAGAATAAAAACGTAGACCATGGGGGTTGGTTTCAGTGGTGGAACTGTGGATACCATGCCCACTTAGAACCAGTCGCGTCAACCAATGAGATATCGTTATTGATATTTCTAATGAATTAGTTTGAAATCTTATTGGTAATCTTTTTAGTGAACCACTACCTTCTCTCTGCGTTTCCTAAATTACCCATGACGTTTTCTAACTCACCCACTTCGTTTCCTGCGATGTTATTTATCTTTCTTGTCAAGTTTGAGTTTCTTTTGAACGCATTTTGTATCTCTTAAAATTTTATAGTCTTACAATAAAAAATTTTCCTAGAATTCAGATGTTTTTAGCGAAGTCTAAATAGCAACTATTCCCAAAAAACGTTCATATACTTGTTAGACATCCCGGAAAGATAAACTGCTTTTAATGCTTTATACCTCATCAGGGACACGAACGAGATACAATTATTTATTTGTTTAAATGCGTGTAATTAATGTAGAAATTTTGGTTTTATAAATTTTCATTTGTATTTTTTGCAACTGAATCTTATATAATTATCTAGTACAACGGTAATGTGTAATGGTGTGTAAATTAAAATTACGCGGTCATGCATTACTATTTTTAATTAACTTCGCGAATTATTATTGCACACTTGATAGCATTCAATATTTAATTGTATTGTTGAACTTGGTGAAATTTATTAGAAATTTCATTTCGATTTTCTGAGTCAAATACGCACAATAATAATGTGTTACGTTTTACCGCATCAAATTTGCTTTCAAAATCTTTTAACGTCAAAAATCAATGTCCTCCTTGTCTTATTCAATTAGTACATGCTGTCCGATAAATATTATTCATAGAATAATTTTGCACTAAAAATATGTGACTACCAACCAAATGCCCACCAAATCACTTAGTTTTTTTTTTTTTTAGAAACAACGTAAGTCAACGAGTTTGATAAGAAAGGTCCGATTGTTTCGACATAACTCTCCCTAATCGTCCAGGAAAAGGTGCGTGTTCTTATCTTACGCAAGATTTCTTTCGCAAATTTACAAGTTTTCGAATAACGGTTTCCCGAATCCTATCATTGGGGATTTACTCTTCATTCAATTCACGACGTATCGCATGTTGCGATAAAAAATTGCCATCCTGTTCTTTACGAGTGTCCTCCTTTCGCCCCAACAGACTCATGCGTACCAGCAACAGGGTCGGCTTTGTTTCACTTTTAACCGTTAAATTGTTAAATGTTTTGAAACTGCGACGACTAAAAAATTGTGCGCGTTAGGGATGATCTGTGCCTAGGAAATAAATCGTTAAATGCGTAATCATAAATATACGAGAGTAGGTATGCAACCCAAATATCGCAGCCAATGTTTACTTTGTTGTATGCATTTACAATTATGTTCATCATAATTTGGTATCATTTTAATTTTAGTTTAAATAAGAATCAAATTATCAGTTAGAAAAATACTGGTGGATTTTGATATATTTTTATAGCATTTTAATGCAAAGTAACACTGTTATTGAATGACATTTGATATTTGTTGATTTTTCATTTTTATTTCATTTACTTTGTTAGATCGAGAATACGTCAAAATTTTATTGCGATAATAGACATTAATTGTCTATGTGTTGCTACAGCATTTCTGAATCGTTTTGTAATACAGAGCTTTTTCCGTCCGTGTAGTCCAAGTTATTTGATTTCATGTGAGTTGTGATTCATTTTCGTTACTACCGTTTGCCTAAGTCATTTTAAGTTAATTTATTGGTCTTGGTTGTTTTAATTTCCGGTATGATTTCCTTTAACTTTCGTCATTGTCAACTGGTTTTGTCACCTTGGATATTATTTCCAATTTTATTTATAATATTTCTTAGACCATGCGCAGTTTTGTTCACCTCATTTCGTTCGTCATGGTTTGTTTTTATTCGCCGTTTGAATATCGACATTTTATCAAAATAATTCTTGTTTGCTTTCGTGTATTTTCTTTGTTTTGCATATTGTGAGTTCTTACCGATATTCAAAGGACTAATTGTGCAGAGGTGTGTGTGGGTGTGTGTGTCTGGTTGCCTGTACCACATAAAACCCAACTAAATGCTTGGGTATTGCCAACCCAACCCAATCAAAAAAGGCAACCTAACCCAATCCAGCCCAACCCAATTCAACCCAACGCAATCTAATAAAATAAACCGGACACCTTACACCTCATGGTAGAAAAAGTTATTGACGACAGCAATTCTAGAAGATGTGGGAAAAGAACTAACGTATGTTACTATACAAATGCAGGTTGTATTTTACAGCATATTTTCTATTTGTCTGTTTTAAAGTCTGTTCTCGTAGACACTAAAAGTAAGTTGACTGCGAAATTTTTACCTGATATTAATTTTAAGTATCACGAACAAATTTGTTTTCCACAGATTGTTGCGATATCTGAAAATCCAATCGAAAAGAAAACTATTGGATAAAATAACAGTTTCACACCGAGTAATGTTTAGCGATCGCTAGATTATAGAGCTCGCATTTACAATCCCTTTGGTAATTCTGGTCCTGACACACATACGCGGAGACAACGTGTCACTTGCGGAAACGTACAAAGATCGGGGGGGTGCGGGGTTATCGTGCGTTTTGATAACGTACTCAGACGGCAGTTGAACACGTGTGCGATGGTATCATCGCGGCGGGGGCTGGAAGCAAATGGCTGCAAAACGACGTCTTAGTATCGCCCACCAGGATCGCACGAGTCGTAAATTTGCGGGAAGTGGATGGTGCAGTGCAGGAAATTTATTTATGAATACTTTTGGCGGCGCTCCAGTGAAACTTGTTTCTTTAAATTTTTTACCGCCGCCCTTGTGTATGCCGTGTGCGCGTGGGGATCGATATGCAAAAGGAGGCAGCGATATCGCATTCGCGGCGACGCGATCTTTTGTTTCGGGGACAAGGCCGACGCGAAAAATACACTTGGAAATTTACGTCGTCACGAATTTACGTGCACGCCCACAACGTGTATTTTACTTTCTTCCATGCGGCACTTTGCGTTTTCGATTTTCGACGAAAGTTATTGCCAAAGCAGAAGAGAATCTGAAGTTTCCGTGTAAATATGCAAAGTTCGCATAAGAGTATCAGTTCGCAGAGGCTATAAAGCAATTGATAAGTGATACTGATGGAGGCAACGTATGGGATATACGACACGTTAAGATATGTAACCGCGAAAGGAGCTATGAGGAACTTTTTGTTTGTGTAGCTTGTTCCCGAAAATGTTATGTTTTCATAAGTTCCTCAATGTTGCGGGAACAAATATAAGATTTCATCGCTTGTTTCGCGTGAAGCGGTAAACATCAAAGGTTTAGTGGCAACGAAAGTAAACATATCAGAGTAAAACAACTTTTTGTTTCTTCAGTCGAGACGTATATTTTGTGTCTAAATCAAAGCAATTCAAATGATTGCATTCTACAATATTTTGAATATTTTTGTAGTCCTAAGGACATAAACTATAAATGCAGGAATGAAGAGCATGATACATGAATTAACTACATCACCAGTAGTTGAAAAATGTTGTATGACAAGTAAACGTGATATCGATATCTGAATGTTTGGATCAATATGATTCAGATCAGTACTCGATATGGGATTGAAATTTTCAAGATACCCTTCTTCCTCCGTACTAATCGTGCCATGAAGATTTGACAGATATTAAAATTTATCGTTTAATTTTCCATTGTTCGACTTATATAAACGAGTGCTGCTAATTAGTTTTCTTCATCGTCGTCCAAAATCTGGGCAAACTTTGGACATACTTTATGATCACAGGCATTTTAGAACTAGCTCTTATGAATGTGACTGCAAACGTTGTTGTAAGGAAAACGTGGCCAAGAAGTATTTGCGACCAAAAAGTAATTTTCTGATTGAAATCTGCACATAAAGTTTATTTTATGTTAAGATGAGAAGAAGATGCCCTAGGAAATACATATTTGAACATATTCTAGAGATAGCGAGCCTTCATAGATATTTTTATTGGCATGCACCGACGATCACCATCGATCTACAACGCTTTAATTTGATAAAAGGACAAAAAATTAATTACCACATTTAAAAAAAAACGAACGATATGCACGTGCCCACACGCAAATCATAATTTCTGAATGTGGTCGGAGGAACAGAACCTTGCTTGAGCAAAATAAATATTACGAATCGATGGAATAAAACTTCGTCTCGGTGACATATGCAGTTTAGGGACTATAAACAAGGAAACACACACAGTTTGAAATTCAGGAAATGACAATATGAAAAAGTTTTATGTTTATATTGTGATATGAGTGCTTCTCAATTTCTAGAGGTATATGAATTTTATTATAGTTTTAATAAAAAAATCAAATTGTACTGCGCCAGCCATCAGTTAAAATATTGCTCTGATTTAGGTTCGATTTTCTATGGTAAATATAGCAACGCGTACGAGTAAACTAGACTGCGTAATGGAGATAATGTACCACAAAAACTGTGTTAAATCCAAGTGGCTCGTAACAGTTTTGCCTCAATATGTTACTACTATAGTTAGAGAAAGTGTGGGGATGTATTGGAAAGATCATTTGAGGTGGAGTATGTGGAGAATATATGAGTGCACTTGAAGCACAGTGAGAGTAGGGTATAAATCGACAGAAGAGTTTGAAACAAAGGGTTAAGACAGGGCTGCTCAATGAGGTCCCTGCTCTTAAGTGCATATACGTCGGAGATAGAAGAAGTCTTAAGAAAACGACAAGCAGGTGGAATCGTCGTAGGAACGGTGAGAGTACGGTGTGGTGTTAACAGAAGTGGAAGGTGCTATGAAGAAAGTCATTGTGAGATTGTAGAGGTTTTTTGAAAGAAGAAAGCTGAGAATGAATGTCGATAAAACTATTTTGATTGTTTAGGAGAGGAGGGGATGTGTTTAAGTGGAAGGACAAAGAATTGAAAGTGTGAAAGAATTTGCGTATCTCGGGTATGTATTTCCTGAGTGTTTAGGAACGAAAGAACATATTAGATATGATTGTAAAAAAAAGGCGAGTGTGACGATGAGGAGAATGTGGAATAAATGGGGAAGATGGATATCTGATTCTCCTAGACACAACAAGATTATGTTCGACGCATGCGTGAGGAGTACATTTCAATATGGGTCCGATTTATGGTGGGTGGAAGAAAAAAAGTTTGAGAGAGTGCGCCAGAATTTTTTGAAGGGAACGCTTACAGTCGAGAAATAACCGCCATGGTATTGTGCTACAAGAAACAGATTGTATGAAAATGAGGTTGCGTGCGGGTAACAAAGCTAAGGTGGAAGATATAGTGAGCAAATGGTATAGAAGGTAGTGTGGCAGGAGATGTGATGCTAATGATTGCGAAAGAGGGGCAGCTTAGTACGCTAAGGATGTAGGTGGAGAAAGAGCAGGTGACGGGACTGAGTGTAGAACAAGTGGAACGACTGAAGAGGGAGCAATGTGGTATAGAAGAGAAAGTCGTGAATCGACTGAAGAGGGAGCAATGGGATATAGAAAAGAAAGTGGTGAATCGACTAAAAGAAGTGGAACTATAGGAAAAGCAAATGAGTGTGCGAAAACAGATACAATGGAAAATACAAAGACATTGAAGTTAGAGTACCTGAGAATATCAGATGACAAGTGGAACCAGACAATGGTGACAAGATTCTGGTGCGAAATAAGATGGCACATTGGTCTAGTGAATGTAAGGGAAATAGAGTGGGTGGAAGATCAAAAGGCAAAGACGAAGAAGTGGAGAAAGCGTATAAATGAGAAAATGGGACGGGAAAACGATAATGAAGAAAACTTTGGAATACGACACGCGTGCTATATTTACTATTTCTTAAATTAAATCTTTTTCATTTTTGTACATAGTTACTCTTTATTTTTTTGCACGTTAAAAAATTTAAAATCTTTCGACAGTGTGTGTCAACCTTTATGATCCTCTTTTATCCTATTATATCGATGTTCCCGCTTTTCATTCATATTCGTATTTTTGCTTAGTTTTCGTGAATTTTCCCGTTTCAGTTTTGATATTTTTATTGTATCTTATTAGAAATTTTCTTTAATTCTGATGTCATCCAATTACAATATATAGCTTTGTTGTTTATCTTGGAGTTTCGATAATAAATATTTCTGGTACCGCTAAGGTTTATCAGAATACAACGAAGCATTTATATTTGATTGCATCGAACATTTCATAATATGTTTAATCCTTGTTGGAAACAACCATTGCTTCAAATTTACAATTGGAATTTGCACAATTGTGGTATTGAGTGGTTTTAAATCTTTGAGGTTTGATTGATTTTATATTGCGTCGGACTTCAATAACCTTTCAAATTCCACTTCCACGTATTACCTTCGAAAACTTTTCTTTTTGTGACACATTTTGTGTTTTGTGTTATAATGAACTGTATCAATATTGGTATGTTCTTAATGTTACACTTACTTCAATATGTTGTTGTGAATCGTTTCCCATGTTCATCGCTTACTGCAACCAAATATAAGAAATCGAGATGAACATTCATAGTTAATTTTTTTGGCATGTTCTTCATAATTTTCAGTCTAGATACTTCCAAGAAAATTATTCACACGCCTTTCAAATATTGGTTTTGGAATTAGTTTTATGACAAAAAAATTATAGTTATTATTTGCCATTCTTTAATCGTGGAAAATATTATTTTTCTTTATTTATGCAACAATTTTCTTTTAAAATTCCAATGATGAAAGAGATGCTCACGTAAAACTATTTAAAAATAATATTTCATTTTCCCTTTTTTAATTTTCCTTTACGATGCAGTATATTCTTAAAACGCGAACCTTGCCTCTCGCAGCGTGTAATACATGCGTTTTAATATTCCCTTTCGCCGCAAAATCATATCAGTAGTTCGTAAAAGCGAACAATAACAATTTTCCGTCGAAATGGTTCTCGAAATTAAAAGCCAACATAACAATATCCGCCGTAGCACGCCTTCAACGGCGGTTAAACGTGTTTGAGACAATAGGTGACGAGACAAGCTATTAAGTTGTCTGCGAGCTTTTTTACGCTGACAGTTAATTACGGGTGCACTGAATAAGGTTATTGTTAACACCGAGATGTGAAACTTCAACTGCGTTTCAGATCGAACGGCGCTTTGCGAATACAGTAGTGAAATTCTTTGTTTCTTTTTTCAGCTGCAGGGAGTCGCACAACGTTCCTTCCACGTTCTTCCCTGCTGGTCGCCGGTTTCGTAATCGGGATGTTCACTTCTTGCAGGTAATTGAGTCGATGCGTATAAAATAAAAGTGAAGCACTAAGAAGACAGTAGGCGTGTGGGTGTTTATTTTTAATGTCGTTGAGCAACATTCCTATTTCTAAGCCAGTTTTAAATACGAGTGTGTTAATTAAGTCACGTTTTTTTATTCTTTGATTTTTCGTAGTCTCGTAAGGCACTATTTTTTTATAACTCACAGTATCTTATGTCTCATCAAAGAAATATTACGTAAAATGTAACAATAAGTGATGTACATATCTACTAAGCATATTACATGTTACAACAAACAATCAAACCTTCTAGTCGTACTTAAAATAAAACGGGATGTTTATCCTCTCTCCAAAGACAAAAGTGCGTTCCTACGGACTGCCGACACGGCGACAGTTTTTTTCGTATTGTGATGTTATTCAAACAAAAAAAAAATGTATAAAGTATGTACTTTTATCTAGTCCTTTAAATGTAATTATTCCTAACATTTATACCGATGTTACATGGATCCGTTTAACGGACGCGTCGGTCTTGCCAGGCACGTTAGGGAGAAAGTGTTCGTTTTGAACAGAATTTTTTTTTGTCTCGAGCGCAACCGCAAAACGAAGCCATGAAACATCGACCGAGAGCGTTTTAAGATATTCAGCGGAGTCGGAATTATGACGCGTTTTGCACGAAACGACGGACGTTCTCCGAAACTGCCTAAATCCGTCTCTGGCGATTCTTTACATAGATTTATCAGATCATATCGACAGAAAAATTTGGCGAACGACATATATATATAAGAAGTAATACTGTGCGCTTCGTTTCCTTTTTTTTATTATAGAAATTAATTAAATTAAATTTGTTGTAAAAGAGTGTTAAATTGTGTAAATATATATATTTGAAAGAAAATTCCCTGTGATCCATGTATATGTTGGGCATTTAGCCCATGTTTGTTAAAATTGATGTATATTTCGAGGTTTTTTAGACATTAGATTTTTTAAGCTTAATCAGCAACATTTATCTGTAGTATAATTGGAATACATATATGAAATCTTGCCATTCGAATTACTCTTCAGTTATTGCGATTATGTCAAATAAGCTGTGGAAAAGGGCATTTGGAAAATTGATGCAACAGAATGCACAGAACAGAAATTTTCTGGTGGGTTCAAATCGGAGATTGTTATTGAAAATATTCCAACTGAACTTCATGAAAAAAGATGAAAATTGATGATGAGTAAGTTGGATGCTGAATAGCTCTTCATTCCTACTCCCATTTATTAGGGTTTGCCTAGTAGAAAAGTAATTACCTTTTGTATTAAACTATCAACCAAACCAATTCAAATACTTACTATAATTAGAATATCGAATCGTTAAAAAAAAGATAGTTAATCAAACCTAACAACTACACCAATTTGAAAACTATAATTGGATCATCCAATATTTGGTTAGCTGAAATTGTATTCTCTTGCCTAAAGTCTTACTGTAACCAAAAAAATGACAACTCTTGTAAAATAAACTAAATGAAAGTGAGCACACATGTCTACAAGTAAATAAGTAGTTCTCAAAAATTAAATATGTTTTACTAATATGTATTGGATGGTGAAGAGGAATTCCTTGATGAACTTTCTAATGTCAAGTTGGTGGTTGTGAATAAAAATTATTCCTAATGGAGAGTGTGTGTGATTCAATGAAAGATATGTTGGCCAAAAGTGTTAATATGAATGTTTACTTACTACTGTTTTTGTACTAGTATAAGATTATAAGTAGAGAATTATTAATTTTCTTTATGAAAAATGACCCGCTGCATCTCGATACTAAATCGGAATCTGTCGATATTCTTATCTAAAATTGCTTATAATCAATTACGTCGAAGGTTTCGAACGAAAATAAGTTCACACTGGAATATAATTATTTTATTTCTTTCGTTTATTCAAATTTATATACGAGACATTACCGCTAAAGATTTCTTGGAAAATTTACTACCGTAATCTTATTTTTAAACATATAGTCGTCCGAGCGATTAAAAAACCTGGAAATATAGTTATAGTAAATGAAGTCTATGAATATTTTTGTTTATTAAATAACGACTTAAATTCGTGAGCATAAGTAACCATTATATATGTATATACTATGTATTAAAATGTCTTGAATATGTATTATCTAACATTTAAGAAGCATTCAAACCGAACGATTCAGTCGAGAAAAATAGAAAAATAGCCCGAAATAACCGCGGATGTACTTTAGCGTCAGTCGGTTTGAATCCTGCATCCTAAACGATTTCAACCTATATGTACTTTATTTTAAAAATAAAATAATCGAAAAGGTTTATCGTCGTTTAATTTACCCTCCACAAACAAACCAGGCTCGGAGCGAAAAAGCCCCACAAATGGCGCGGCGAGAAAGTGCATCTCATGCATGCGCCCGACCATAAAACACCGCGCTTTATGTTCCGGCTTGGAATATACGAAATGTTTCTTATGAAACGGCCGGGGATCGGGGGAAAATTAGATGCAACCGGGAATTTACAGCTCGGCGTGGAAAAAGGTAAGTAGATTTTTTGCCGACGCAGGAGTGCAGCTCGGGGGATGGTAATGAGTTTTATATTTGGAATATAAATTTCGTTTCGGGAAATTAATGAATGCCGACGTCGCGTATGGCGACATCGATTATTAATGATGTGAGGTTTTTTCCGCGGGGTTAATGCGTGTTTTAAAATTAGTGCTTAGTGTTGTTTTTGCCGTCGGGGGCGATACGTTAAACGTACAAGCGCAATTAAAATTTTAAGAGTTAAAGGTATTATATCTTTTTTTACGTTGATTTTTATTGTTTATTAAAATTGTTATGTGGCCCAGTTTTTCCCATTAAAAGTTCATGTTGATTACGACTCTGTATAGAATATGTTGGGCTACTCGAATATGTTTTTCTTTGTCTGTCACAATAAATTTTGGAGTTGATGTTCCAACTTCATGATAGAGAAACTAAAATAGTATATTAAAGAACAAGTTTTAAAATGTAGGTTTTATTGCACGAGTTCAAGTTTAAGTAAGAAACTTGAAACAATGGTGTTACACGTAAAGTAATACGAAAATAGTCTGCAGAATATATAAACAAAGTTTACTAAAATAATTAGATACATTATATGCGCCTATGATGGGATAAATTAACATTAAGATTTCGGGATGTAAAGTGTGCTTTAATATGTAACAGTTAGTTAAAGTAAGAAAACATCGATCTAGCTTCATAAAAATATCTCGCCTCGTCGATTTTTAATTAATAGGTAAATAGTTGATACAAAATACTTAAATGTTAACATAATTTATATGGCTACATGTCTCGTAAATCAATAAAAACGTAGCTAGCTGAAACTGTTTGTTTATACTAAATATATACCGAAAAGCACTTAAATAATGAATCAATTTTAGACAGCGGCAAAATAAATCGAATTTTTATAAAACACGAAGAAATTCACTTTCGTCAGAAAGACATCACAACCTGGATATTAAAAGTAATCGAAATGTAATTCGTTGACAAATTAATATTAGAGTTAGTATGGAGGCAAGTCAAATAAGTAAATGGCTCGCGTCATGTTAATCGCTGTATGAGACATTACTCATTGCATTTGTTTCAGCATTTGCAGTGGTTTCATTTCTTTTAAATTTATTATTTCAATTCAGGCGGAAACACATTCCTGTTAATAAAAATAACAAAATTCAGGAAAAAACTATTACTATTTTTTTAATTGTTTCACCGCACAGATTGCCCTTCCCTTTTGAATATCATTGTGTATATTTTTTATCGTGTTAATCTGGAATTTCGTAAATTTGTGTCTCTGATATTTTTCAACTTATTTTATATATTTTTTGCGTTCTGATTAATAAAACTGATAAAGACATTTATTTTGGAACGACATCCCCTGAGATATTTAGACGATGGAAAATACTTAAAAAATGCCTATATGCAAAAATTTTCCCGTGACATACACATAATGAATGTTAACCAAATTAAAGAAGATTGCAAAAAAGCATATTTTTTTATTAAAACGAAATGAAATCATTCTGGTAATAGTTATTTACTCGAAGCAAGGCCCAACGTGGCTGGTAAATCGTCCATGCGCAACTACTAACTTAGGACGACTAGTAAGCCAATGGGCTCAAACTTAAATCCGCAGTCCACATAAAACATGGGCATTCACGCTGATCTCCAACAACGCAGCTTACGACACAGCAATGATCTCGAAACGGCCCCATATAAACTTTCTTAATGTACTTCTTGGATTTCGTTTATTTACACCATGCATACTACAATCGACACAGACATTTTGAAATTTTTATGAAGCTAAAAATATTTAGTAATTACATCAAAACATGACATTTGATGCATGTATTTTTATGCGCGCGTGAAACTGAAATATTAAGATTTCTCGCAATTTTATTAGCACACAGTTCGGTTGCTTCAGTGTGAACTATGGGCATTAAATTCGCACACAGCTGCGATTAAGCGCTGTGGTATTAATTATGTATTCTACTTCCGCCGGCATTTATTTTATCGATGTTTTACATTTTTAATGTTACCCTTGTTATGCGATTCAGTTGTGTTATTAAATATACGGTGTAATTATGTAGACCCACACACATTATTAAATAAGTGGGGGGGTGGAGCGATTTATTAAAATTTTAAATTGAATTCGGTATTCTCCGTTAATGATACACATTTCACACTTGCATATGCGAAGCACGTTGTAATTTGTATACATAAGAAATAATAAATCGTAACTACGTATATTGTTACAACATTACTTGGGCTTATCTAATATTTTGTCAGATATTATGTCGGCACCAATGTTAACCGTGGTCCTTTAACTTGCCCTTACAACTAATAAGATCCATTTGAGTTTTTCTCCAATATCGCACTTCCATCCTTTGCCCCGCATCCTAGAATACCTAATCCAAAGCTACACTATTGGTTTTCTCCTCTGCACCTTTTTGTTCTCTTCTTCGTCTTCCATCTTTATCTTTGTATTTTGTATACTGTGTGAGTGTGTTTGAAATCCATTAGGGCCCCTTTCATTTCCTTGGTAATGCTATTTGTCCGTTTTCATTGCTTTGTTCGCCATCATAACCTGTTTTCTGATGTGTGTACTCAGTTTTTTGTACCTGGTTTCTCTAGTCGTTTTGCTCTATTAAATGTTCCAAAATGCAATTATTTAAAATTCGGCTTAAAATTGCACAGTTTATGTAGAAGGAATTAACGCTTTTAAGGGGGGCTCCTGCTTTAGAAGGCTCAAAAAATTGCTCAAATCTATGTCTAATATATCTAAGAATATGTATAAAAAGTTATAGCGGCTAATTCGCAATATTTTGAAAGATACAGCACTAAACACAGTGAGGTGTCGAGCAAAAAATATACGAACGCACGAACGCTCGGACAAACGCCCCTCCCCGCAGTCATATAACACCGAACTATGTACTGAAAAAAGTTCAATCGGTCGTTCGAAACAATAATATTTTGAAGTCGTAAGAGCTATAGTACGATTATAAAGAGATATTCCGTAAGTAATCGAAAATTAACATTTTGCCTGATCGTAAATTTTAGAGCGCGTTTTCTCGAGTTTTTGTTTTTACGATTTTTCTAAACTGCTGGGCGTGATTGCGAGAAAACTAGACAAGCAATCAAAACGAAACAAAACTTTTGTTGGCTTCAGTAGCATTCTATTCTATTTGAACTGAAAAGATTAATGAAAAAAAAATTCTAAACAACTTTTTTAGCAAGTTGAAATGATTTTCTCTTCCTGCAAAGAGCACATTTATTTTCAAACCTGAGAAAAATCTTGAATTTCAAGATTTTGGTTTTTTTTTAGTTCACCTAGAAGAAAATATATGAGAATTACAATTTTCTATGGTTTTTTTTTGTTTCAGACAAAAATTACGGGCTACATCTTTCCCACCGATTGTAAATTGCAATTGAAAGGTGTTGCACAAATGTGCATAAAAATCGGTTCCGTTTAAATATTTTTCTCTCGACATATTTTTTTTTAATGCTCAAATATGCAATAAAATGCTCTAAAAAGTTCACTAGGCTTGCTCATTTTTTTCTGCCCTAAAAAAATTCCTTCAAAAACGCTATTTTAAGGCCTCCTAAAGCAGGATCCCCCCTTAATTAAAAAAACCAAGTCAATCCGTTAAAATGATTACTTGGTCGTACAGCTGTTACATATAAATGGCGGAATTAAAGCAAACTGCACGCCAGAGACGCACCCGTCAAAAAGCGATACATCTTACATGGAAGAGGAAGAGGTGCGGGCGTGATGTAGCCGCAGTAATGGACTCTGAAAGGTATCATTGTGGTATTTTATAGCTGCCGCAGCAACACTCGTATTCGACAGGATGAGGTAGGTATTGGCCGTATGTCAGGAGTTGTCAGGGGCAGACCGAGCCATATCAGACGATCGCATCGCCCTGTTTGCCGTAAGTTCGGCGCGTTGCAATACCAATATTGTCACTAATGTCAACGTATTTGCCCTGCCACGCGCGCCAACAAATATTATTCTTGAATGTTTACACTAATCGAGCGGAATTGCAATTTGACATCTTGAATTACACTAATTACTGTTTAACTGTTAAACTAACCGATTCGAATCGACCGGTTCACGTCCCAAGGCGATGAATACGCAACTCGTTAAAGTAACATTAACTAAAATTAACTATACTTTACGCTCTGTTTGTGTACGCTGCCGTTGAATTAAAGTTCGGCCTGTCGATACAATACCATAATATCGAATATGCAAATGGGAACAAACGAATGACAACGACGAGATATTAATAATTTGTCGGAATCGAAATTGCATTCATTACATAGCTAGAGTGATTTAGGTAACATAGAATAATAATAATAATAATCATCATCATCATGATCATGGTAATTTTTTGATGATGGAAAAAAAATTTTTTTGGTGATTATTTCTTTTAATTTTTCTCCTCCTACTAACCCATTCCCAGTCTCACTCAAACTTCTATACCATTCTTTACAGTCCTCATTCACACATATCTCTCGCAATATGGAAGATAGTATCGAAGTTTGTATCGAGTGTTTCCATTCCATTCCATTCCACCTAATTTCCATGGAAGCCAGCATTTTCACTGCATTAAAACAGTTATGAATCTGCAGTTGTTATGCATCCACACATCGTTCATGGCTATGCTAAGAAAACGTGGTAATCTATTGCAGTATTAGAACCGAGCGAGATTTAAAATATGGAATCATATTTGGTATTTCTGTTAATTTGCTCAGCCTCCTTGAATAAAACATTTAATTACAAAATTTAAATAAAAATTTTTGATGAAAAAAAAATTACCATCCGATGTGAATACTACTTCCCCATTACCTTTAGAACTGATTACTTCAATAGAGACAAAAGGGATAATGAGTACGTAACGGAATTTTACCCATTGTCGTGCGCCGTACATATCCCACGTAATCAAGTTGTAACGGCTACTTGTGACCGAGTAAATGAGGGGTTAACAAATAAATCGACTGATGGAAAGAGACGCGTCTGCAGCACGATAACAACCGTAGTTCTGAACTCGGAACAATGCCGGCCACAAACACTGCGCTCTCGTTATTCCATCGGCATTGTTTCTTTGATAAATGAACGTTTCCGCAGACGAAGATAAAACCGTCGAAGAAGAAAGAGGCAAAAAACTCGACCGAGTCCTCGCCGCGGTCGAACGGCGCGCAAAACCGACATCAAACGGAACGAATTTATCGGCAAAAATCCGCGGAATTCGACGGTGGGTAGCTAGCTATTCGGATAAACTCGCTTATTATTTTAAATGGGGGGAAACTGTAAACACGGCCGAAACAAACGGCAGCGCCGATTCCGCTCGTTTTCGTCGAGTCGATTTTCCTTCCATATTGCGCGAATCTCCTTTGTTGAAATGAAAATCGGAAATATTTTTGTTTACTAATCGCGTTAGTGCAACTGGTAAAGGTTCGTTTAGTTTAACGAAGTTTGATTCCATTTACTGTTGAAATATAAACAGAAAAAACGCAGTTCAAGTTTCAAAAGGATTATTTTACATTTTGTCTAGGGTTCCATACGAATTCGACGTTCGATGCCAACCGCGTAAATATGCAGTTTTCCTGTCAAGCAGACAACACTATTTTTTCTGACATTTTAGGAGCACTAGTCAGGGAAAATCCCGAAAGACATTCTGTAAAGAATAGTTTTTAGATTCTTATCAAATGATATATCCCAGAACCGAATACAAAAATGTTTTTGGTGTTAAATTTTATCCCCGACAAAGAAGAAAGATGTATGGAAAAATAATCAGCAAACACATCAGAACAAACCTATGGGAGATATGAAATACAAAGAGGAACATTTACAGAAATTCTTAAACGGGAAAAGTGAAAGACTTTGGGGAAAAATAGAAGAAAACAGTTAACCAGAAACTGATGCAGAAATAATGAAGGGTTGGAAGACACATTTCCAAGAATTTCTAAATCCCGAAACAGAAGGAGATGAGGAAGCCTTGAATGCAAGCCAACGAAGAGCAGAAAAAAAAGGAGGTAAGACAACAGGAAGTTGTTGGGTTGGGTTGGGTTGGGTTGGATTGGGTTGGATTTTGTTGGGTTGTATCGAGTTGGGTTGGGTTGTGTCGAGTTGGGAGATGATAAGGAGATGATAAGGAATCTAGGACCATAAACAAATAAATCAGCATAAATTAATAATATGATTTGGAACAAAGGACAAGCACCTCAGGATTAGAAAAAAGGCATTATTATACCCATTCACAAAAAGAGACACACGAAGGTGTGTAGTAATTATAGAGGTATAACCCTAGTGGGTGTAGTTGCCTAGCTACATATATGAAAGGGTATTCGATAAACAATTAAGAAGTAAGAGGATCAAGCAGATGATGGAAACGATGAAGAAGCTAGCTTTTGTAGACTTGGACAAGTCCCAAGAAAAGGAATATGGCGTATCTTGAAAAGACGGGGTATAACCGAAAAATAAAAAAAGGATATAAAGCTTATATTTAAGTCCTACGAACTACATCAGGGATAGTAATTTGTAAAAACTTTTAGTGGAAGATGGTATGATGCAAAAGCATATGGAAGAACGAACAGATCTACCCGATCTAAGTATAAGAAAGTACAGTGGTACAGGGCACTGTACATTTGAATGTTGTTAATAAACGAATCACGGATTTTCTAATTACTTTGAAATTCGACTAAATCAAAACGTGGCGACACGTCAGACCACATTCTACTGTTAAAATATCTCGTGGAATTGGTAGTTGACGCGCCATGTCTATGTGAATGTTTCATTACATCCCATCGTTCTTGAACGAATGCATCAAATTAGTGTCACGTTGCAACGTGATATATTTATCGCCTGGGAGTTCGGACGAGAACTGACGATATTTCTAATATTAAAGTTGCTGCATTTCATGCATAATTTACAACAAGATAGTTATTTTTAACTATGTGGCGTTTTAACTTAAAATCGAGCCATGTTGAGACTTTACTGTAGCGATGAAAGATTTTTTACATCTTTAACATATTGTAATAAATTTATTTTGTGTACTTAGCAACAGCAACATATTTTATAAACTGTAAAAACTAAACATATTTCTCATTAATCTTAATAACAAAGGAAGAGAAAATCAAATGTGTGTAAATGCGACAGTGTGAACCAATATTTTCCTTCCCATGAAAGTATCCTAGCTAAAGTGTTTACACTAATCCATTTAACAAGGCACTCTCCCATTCAAAATAATTGATGTGTCACGCCACTATCTAGCATCTCCGCAGAATAAACGACCTTATCGTTAAAGGACTGGCGATGAAATGTTAATAATGAAGCATTGCGAGTAGTCTCTTCGAGTCTCGCCAGACATAATTCATTTACGATATCCTTTACAGAATTTCATCGAATATCCAGTGACCGCTGGTTAGTATTCATGCATACTAATGAACGAACCGCCGATATTTCTAAATTACACGAACTCCTCGGGCCATCGCAAATGTAAATTATAACTCTGCTTATACTACATAAATTAGCGCAAACGTGCCGGACGACGAAGGAGTACAACGAATATGTGCGTCGAAAAATATTTTATGGTAATTGACGGATAAGATTTAGCGGTAGTTAAAATGGGACGTTACGTGTTATGGCTGCCTGTGTGAAAATGCTGTATGACTCCATGGATCAGCAGGGAATGGTTGGAAGGAACATTGTATTAAAGCAACTGAGATAGAAAGAATTTAATGTTCATATGATTTACTTGGACTCTCGTACTTAGGAAAATTGAGTGAGTTGGAAAAGACAACACAAAACAATTATTTCCTGTAGAGAAATCGAAAGGACCTATATTTACATTAATTACAATATAAAAATATTTAATTATTTGTCTCAATCATAATCATAAACTTGTTGGAAGTTAACGCAATTACATTTAACTAATTCGTTTCTGCCCATTTATTTTTACAACAAACATTAACAAGTACATTTGGTGGTTGGTTGGAACATTTTCCATTCCATCGGCGTACGTCGCTGCGAGAAAATAACGACATTTTCGACATGATGACGGAAAACTAAGAGACGAATCGACAAGAAAACTTGAGGGTGAATTTAATCTAGAGCCGTGTTTGTGGATTTTCAAGTAGTGTTTAGGTATTCTCGTAAGGTTGGCCTGTCTCATCAGATGAGAACTGGCTCGCTTCCGTATCAAGGATAACGAACTGAAATAAAACCTGCACGATAATGGCGTTGCGGATTATATTATAATTTCATTTTGCAATTTTTCTACGTTTACACCGCACCGAACTGGCGAAAAGATAAATATTATAATCCCGAAATTCCTTTTATGTCTTCGTCGTAATTTATATCAGGATCGTTTCTTAAATTATATTCTATTTTTTGTTACATTGCGAAGATGCTATTTCTATTTCTATTAAGTGTTTCTTTACATATATAATTATAGCACACATGCGAGATACTCAACTTTTAACAACATCGAATACAGAATTCCTCGAAATTGTCGATTTTCTTCGTCTCGATGGAAACACATTCGATGCCAAATTTCCAATTACATCGTAGATTTTCCGCTGAAATATATTAGCCGACCGGACCCCGAAATAAGACTGTTTTCCCACATTGGTCAGCCAATATTTTGATTTTATTACCGCCTTTGCCATTCTGCGGAGACCGTGCCTTTTATATCAGCGTTTCGTACGTCGGAAAGGTCTGCGCTACGTACAAAACTTCAGGCAAAGGTATAAATTACTTTTCATCAATTGCGATTCGGACAATTTATCGCGCGCCGTTACGTCCTTTGTGATGCTCGCAGCGGGGGCAAAGCGCGATGATATTTTACGATACAAACGTGCGCTCATTAAAGTAGTTTTGGTAAACTTTGCATCTTGGCGCGTTATTTATTGTCGTCACGTATAATTTAATTAAACGGGCGATGGCGGCTGCGGCAAAAAGTTTAATAATAAGTCGCGTGAATAACGCCGTTTAATAAAATTCAGTCTCACTTGCACATGACGTAATAAATCAAATCACTGTCGATTTTTTTGGCTAGAAACTTTTTTAGTTAATTCTTTATGTTGATTGAAATAGGCGCACAATTAGGTCAAATAGTTTCTATATCATCTCGGATGGAATCTGCATATCCTTTTGCCACTAAATTATGTTAGATATTTATATTATTTTCATAATAAAAGCAATGAAACGGAAATAAATGGGCCTCGATTATTGATCGAAAGAATTAAACGAATCCAAATGCAACAATAATATCCGATCCAATGTGACACCTCCCGAAACAACAGAACCCAATATGGTCCAAAACACCAGCTGCGGAGGTTAATATACATTAGGAGACAAGAAAACTAGGTACCTTTGAATCAACCGTGACAAATATAAATGGTCACGATAATCCCACCTACAGCTCAAAATCATTTTTTGAAATCTCCTCCCAGTATAAGTGCATACAAAATGATACATCAATTATCGAAAATAATGAACCGTGTAAATAATCAAAAACTGAGATAATGTTTTAGTAACTGTTTTGGTAATTGTCTTCGTCCTATTGTTTTAGCCCCATTCCGGTAATTAATAGATTTTGTGGCGAAAACTAATTTCATTCTTTCCTGGGTAATGTGAAGCCAACCCAATGGAGCAAATTTATCGAGGAACCCAAGCTAAAGAAGCAAAACTTGATGACATGCTCGCAAAAATCGTACATGAACAGAAGTGTCAACGCACAAAGCGCAGGAGGTCGCAACTTAGACAGGGAGAAATGTGCAGGGTATATAAAAAATAAGTTGCCGGGGATAATGGAAAAATAAATGGGCGACTATCAGCGTGGATTCTGGAACTAACGACCAATTGTACACCAAATATTTTTGCTAAGTACAAGTAAGCAACGAAAACATCATAAAGAAACATTTTTAACATTCATCGATTTCAAGCAATCACGAGACAACGAAAAGTAAGTACTATTTAATTTTTATTTCCAAATACAAGCACTTGAAGGAGGAGAGCAAATGAAAAACTCTATGATGATGTTCGGACGAAGTGAAAAGAAGTAAAGAAATGGCTAAATGTATTACAAATGTATTACAAAATAGAAATAAGAGTTCATGGAACATTAACGAATTAACGCTAAACAACTTCGAATTAAATATAGAAAGTTAAGAGAAAGTGTGGTACAACAACAAAACATGTAAGGTACCTTAAAATACGACGATTAATAACAATGTGCAAATAATTGCCTATAATATAACTTTTATGCTCGCCTTTCTTATTAATATTATATTTTAGAAAAAATGTAAAAGAATCTATGCGTCCGTCTTCACATAATTAATGAAAAGTCACCAGGCTTCACTAACTTAGTTAAATGAGTAATACCTTTTTAAAAGCTTCGAAATTACTTCCAAAACTTGTTAAAACTTTGTAATTAGGTAATTGAAAAAGCCTACCTATAAGGAAGCGAAAAATGCTTGTCGATATAATGAAAAATTATGTTCCATTATCGAACCCTTATCTTTTAAGAGAGTTAATTTCCTCCAAGCAAAAGCCATATCGGTTATCGTTTTAATTATTGCTTCAGTGCGCCCGCCCGAATTCCCCTATCTATTTTATACACAATTCCGTGGAAAACTGACGTAATTTTGTGTACATTCGCATTGTACATTGCGGATTCTTAATATCGCCGACGGAACGTTCTTCGACGATCGCGGCACACCCCCAACCTTAATTTTTTATTTGTAATCTCTCCATTGTTTGCCTTGAAAAATGGTGGCGGCGAGCCAAAGAATGGAACGAGTTTGATATTGTCTCACTGAAACTGACAAACGTTGCATTCCGCCATTATTCAAAGAATAAATGAACATTTTTATCCGTATCTCCCAGCACCACTTCGTATCAAGAATTTGTAAAGATTATTAATTCGTTCTGGAAATTTTCGGGACGCGCCCCGCTTTTCGCGAAATTATTAATTTCGCGTCAGATTCATTTTCCATTTTCCGCGACGGAATGATTAGTTTTCAAACGAAACGCATTTATTTATTCGCGCACAATGGCGCGTTTAAGTCCCAATTTATCAACTTACATCGATATTTCACATATTAAGTAAATTCGTCGCCCAAGCCTACTCTTGATTAAACCCCACGTCGAACGTCACGTCACCTTCATTCGGCTATTAATACCAAATTCCGTTTGGTATTTATTAAACAGTCGGTACCAATTGCGGTTGGGTTGGCGAACGCGTGTAAACAAACTCCCGTAACAAGCGCTGATCAAAGCATTCTAAACTGAATTTGACTGTCTCCGCATCCCCACGGTGTTGCTCAAATACAGCAGTTTAATTAAATCAGACCGCCTATCCCATCCCACGACCTAATTCCATCAGGGTCTTATTGCAAAAATAGTTGCCTCTGCATTAGTGCTATGTCTATTTGCGCGTCTGCTCTTATCTCTTTATTCGCTTTAGTTTGTCCAATGCGAAATTTGAAATTGCAATCATACTAATTTAGCGAATTGTAATCCCCGCGCGGTTTCGTTTCGCGTTTAATTAACGAAAATAATTATTGCTTGAATTCGACGGCTTTGTTTAGTATCGAGTTTTCTACATATATATATATATGTTAAATATAATTATGGAAATTAATGATGTGGTGTTTAACTGGTATTTGTCTTTTACTTTATTATTAATCATTGCATATATATCCGATTTATTACTGCAGCAATAATATTTGGTTTCTTATACACATTTCTTTCGTTTGCAACAATTTCTTAGGACTAAAGTTAATTGTATTATTATTATTATATGATTCTATTATACATATATAAGAAAAGTGTTCCACACAACAGTAAATAGAAAACTAGAGACGTATACCCAACATAACCCAACCCAACGACATTTTACAATCTTTTGTATTTTACATTTTCGAAGGTTGGTTTATGAATTTTACGCATTTGTTTGATTTTTGCACAATTATCAACGATTTAAATGAAAAAGAATTGAAACACATTTGTCAAAAATTCCAAACCCAACGGGAACCTTTCATGAAGAACGTCCAATGGTCCGAATGTTACCAAATGTTGTTACAGAAACAGAAATGATTCACAAATTCCATGATGTATTATTGAATAGTGGTAGTGACAGTGCATGCAATAGTTAAACCTGCTGTGGATCTCAGATGCTATATGTTAAAAGAATACATGCTAATGAGGAAGCAATTCATAGATCATGAGTTGGTCAGCGATCTCCCAGATATAGGCAGTGGGGAAACAAGAGTTACATTGTCGTGTGGAAATAGGGACCTGAAAATTTAAGACAAACCTCTACAATGGCTATCGACTAATATAAGTATGTCTCTTGGATCGGTATTGTATAGGCAATGGTACGGTGTCGCAAAGGGATGTGGTGCATATGTGACAGGATATAATTGTATGAATAATAATGGAGAAAATGAAAAGTTGGAAGGCCACAAAGGAAATGGGTGGATAGGAGGTCATAGGTCGTAGTAAATGGCAAAAGCAAAAGAAGAAAGTAAGCCGTATTAAAATAACCCCAGAAAAAGGGCATGACGCCAACTCAAATTCATGAAGACATTGTGGCAACTATTGGGGATTCTGCAGTTTCTTATGACATAGTCAAACAACATGCCGGTGGTCTTCTCATAACGGTGACAACAGACAAAAACATTAACAAAGTACACGATATGGTACTGCAAGACCGTCGAGTACACATCAGAGACATTGTGGAAGATACTGGCTTATCATCATGTGGTGCACCACATACTGACGTTAAGGAACGATGTGTTGTTCCATCAGGATAATGCTCCCAGCCACACATCTTGTATCACATCTCGCCCCCAGTGATTACAGGTTGTTCCCCAAATTAAAAGAAAATTTAGGTGCGAAAAATATTCCAGTAATGATGAAATGATGCAAGCTGTAGAGAGGTGGTTTGCAGAGGTCGTCCTTTTTTTTCCTAAGGCTGTTGAGATGTTGGAGCACCGATGGACCAAGTGCATTAGTGTAGAGGGAGACTCGAAAAATAAAAAATATAATGCCACTGTAGTTTTACTGTAAGGTGGTCAGGGGGGCAGCATAGGGATCCACCCTCGTATATGGTTTATTCACATGCTTTCTCAATTTCTTTTAACTTTGCTACTATGTTTTTCGTTTGAAGAAGCATGCATTTCGATCCACAAAACTTTTGTGCTACATTTTGTTTAAATTCTGTCCGGCGCACTAGCTAGGATTTTGCCTCAAAAATCGGAGTGAGAAATACAAACTGTATTACTGTATACCTAAACTAACTATGATAAGATGAACCCTTCCTCCCGCCCGGCTCCGGTCAGGCAATCGGAATCTGTTTGACATTGTTTGAAATAAAGATTAAATTTTTTATGGAATCTGGAGAACAAGGTATGTACTTAATTTTAATGTATAATATATTTAATTATAATGATTATTTAGTATTCTCACGGACCAAAAATGATATGCAAGAAAATTGCAGAGTTTTTTGTATGGTTTTGTACAAATTAGTGTTTTCGTAAAACTGACAAGCTTATAATTTTTTTTACAACAATCCATAGAGATTCTCCATATCGTAACAGTCAAAACCGTTTCCACATCTTTCCAAAACAAATACTTTGAATTCCACTGGTATTTTTTCAATAATGTTGCTATCGTTTGTTACACATTTGACATCAAATGTTATTGAGGTGCCTCGGAAAACGTTATACATGCTTTTCAAAGAAAGCACATATCAAGAAAAATTGAGGATAAGCCATCATTTATGGAAATAAGCTCCGCCAAATGTCCAATGTCCCCAAAACGAATTCCAAACCATTTCCAAAGCATTTCAAGAGTGATTTGAAGAAGAGATATATCTTGCAACTATATTGAAGAAAAGCGAGGAATGGCCAAATACGTGAATACCAGTACTGGACACCGCCCAAGCAAGGACCGAGAATTGCATGATCGTAGTAAACGAAGAAAAACAAAAAACTCAGCGAGCAGGTAGCTGTTGAGGAGCTTACCTTCGCTACTAGGCGTTAGTCAACGGATGTGAGAAAATGCTGCGGTATCTAAACTCATAATAGATGCAACTTCAACACCAACTACAGCCAAACGGTACAGAAACGTAATAAATACCGCTCAGAAACCAAAAGTAAAAAAGTACACATCTGTGGAAGCTTCAAAAATCTTTGTCCAAGGTGATTTTACAAGTAGGCAGTGGGAGTTGTGCTACACGACTTACTCGATCACACAGTTACGAGACTTTGTCTTTATTTTGAAGATGTTCTTCAAAACTGTGGTGCAGCCGAATTGGAATATTGGGGATAGAATACAAATTTTATGGCAAAATCCCACACCACCATCCACTCGTTTTTGCCGGCCGATCCGCATTCGATTTCTCCACGAAACTGTGGAAATTACGAAGGAAGATATGTCGAAGATCAAGCAAACCATCTGCTGAAGACCAAAATAGAAAATCCAAATGGAGTCATTTTCGTGCGCCATCGTTGCTCCCAACCATCGTAGATGGAAAGGTTTGCAATGCGGCAAATGGTACTTTGGTAGCATGAGAAGTTACATATGTGTGAAAACCTCAAAAAAACTTCAATGACTTTGAAAATACAAACATGGAGGATCCTCAGTCATCAAGATTCGGTTCGTCAATTCTTCATGCAAGAATACTTTTGTGCGAAACAATTTTACATCTTGCATACAAACTTTTAGTAAAAAAATGGAAACACGTCCAAACGATTCTTCGCCGACCCGGAATTAGCCTCTGAAGTAACAAACATGAATAAAGTGTTTATTTTGAAACTTAAAGTGATCCTGGAAGCGATGTCCTCTGGCCACAAAATACATTCGGAGAAATTCAATTATTTCTGCAAAAGATACTGCAAGAGTATGTAGATCTTTACGGTTGGCGTCTAATGACCCCTACGTTATATAAAATTCTTGTGCATGGCTCGACATTAATAAAATATGCCATCTTAGCTATAGGCCAGCTGTCGGATGCACGTAATAAGCACTACCGTGCATGCCCACAAGATTATGCAAGAAAATTATCAAGGTTGCAGTGTAATCAAGATGTCCTGAATAGACTGATTCTCAAATTGGACCCATTTATAAGTTCTGTTAGAGCCAGAAGATCATTTTAAATGATTTTTTTCCTTATTCGTACCAAATAATATGTTCACTGTATTCACTCATGCATTTTTATTAATTTCCAATTTTTGGTTACGACTTCGCTGTTAATTTATTGTGCGCCTCACAAGAGCGCATTTTAAATCATCTCTACCTCCGGTAAATTATCACAAAAAAATCTGAAGAAGTTACGAAAAGTTTTTTGATATCTGTGATAACTTAAAACGACAAAATTTTAAAGAGCGCACTGTCCAGAAAAAACCTTCTCATAACATTTTAACTACCTCAAAAGATTTTTCTACATCTCACGAAAATCTGTTTACCAAAGACCCGAAACAGCCCCCAAGGTAGGTAAACACAATTATTTAATTTCGCTTCGCTCAAGATCGTCAAATTAAATTAAAAATTTCTTCGCAATTAAACTAACATCCGGCGAAAAGTTCCACACAATCGCCGCGCAGTGGAAATGAATCTCGAGAGGTGCGTTTTTTTTCACCCGCAGATCGCATAATTGGCCCGGTATTTAAACGCGCATTTAACGTCAGATTTCGTTTGGAAAATCACTCGCTTCGGGGCCCGTAAACGAACGGCGTCAATGTTTTATTAGTTTCGCCGGCGCATTTCCATGTCTCGGGAGAGACGCAGTTCCCGTCCATTGTTTCCTTTACATGGCAATTCCCGTTTCATAACTCCCTTCATACGTCTTACGCGATATTCTGTAGGCCGGCGCGACTGCCATTTAAACGGGCATTTCTTTTATTTATCGGCGGGAAAAAACGAACGCGGAACGTTTAATTGAGGCGTCTTTAAATTGTGGTGTCTTAGAATACCACTACGACGTTTATATCCAAAAGTCTTGCACCTGTAAGAAACGTAATAAATCCACACGAAATATTTCAGTTTTAATTTGAGATTTGACGTCGAGACACAACCGAACTAGCGGGAAACATTCGCGAGATTATCTCATTTCCCGGTGCGTAAAGTAAAATTTATATCTTCGTAATTTGTTGACAATCTCGTCCGTGCCGGTGAGATTTGTTTAGCTTTATGCGTGCGGAAAGTTTATCTAATTACGTTAATTGGATTACTCGAAACGGAGAACATTAAGAAATTAATCCTTTCCATAACGAACGGCGTAATGAGTGATTAATTGCAATGTTGTAGCGTGTTGCCTTTTAGTTATGATGAATGACAAAAGAAAGTACCTTTGTGTGTACATTTTTTGCCCCTGAAATTAGTTAATTCGCCTTTGCGAAGAGGTAACAGGGTTGTGTATATTAATTGTGTTTGTTGCACCATAGTGCTCCTCATTGTACGATTTTAATTAAAAATAGTCTACGGGATTTATATGGTCTTTTTTTGTTAATTGCCTATTAGCGCAGCAGTCATAATTATAAATGGGAAACTTGTGGATGTTAATATAAACATACTAAGCTGTAAAGAATTAAGGAAGAAAATAGAATTATTGAATGATTTTTAAAAGACGTTCTTCGATCTGTTTTTATTTTAGTACCAATTGAAATAGTATTATATAAAAATATATTTTACACTTTTGAAATTTTTACCATTTTCAGGTTAACAACGACTGAAGTCTAGGAAAAATGAAAAGTTTCATATAATTTTATCACGCGTACCATTTATTGTAAAAACGACAATTTCATAGACTGGCAATTTACAAATTTCATCACAACCGAATAAACTCGTCCAATATTACAGAAAATAAATTTCCTAATATGAAGGATGCCTATGTAGTGGCGTCAGCGTGAAATATTGGGACATTCTGCTTCCTCCGGGGACAATATATAAGTTATAAAGTTTCGGAGACCACGTGCTTTCGATTGCCACGCTCCTATATTGTGTTCTCCTCGAAAATTGAACCAGTTGGGCCACAAATTTAATTACCCGGAACTTCTGCTACTTTTTAATTCGTTTAGTGTGTCGCAGGTACGGGCGTAATCTCGTTTCGGATAAAATCATTTCGGAAATTCCGTGACAAAGTGCAGCCGCATCGATCACTGATGCGTGAAACGCGCAGATGTTGCGTGCCGAAAAGCCGGCGCAAAATATAATGTCTTTTAATAAGGCGCACGGAATTTATTAAAATGCGGCGTTATTTATTGTGCGTTTAAATTAATTTCGAAAAATATATTTATGCGTTTTCGGTTTTATTGTTGGATGAAATTGCGACGTGAGGTCATGACGCACGATATGTCATAACCAATTCGGGCAGCGTTAGGGTGATAATTGGAACATGCCGGGACACATTAGGCTGAGTCGGAGATGGACAAGGAACGAGTGACCTTTATGAAATGAATAAAATAATAATAACTGTGTGGTGATGAAAATAACCGCACAAGGCTCCAGTAAGTAAGGTTTTAAAAAAGGGGCATAAATAAACTAAAGATTATCTTTAATTTGTTGATTAAAATTCTATAACACATTGAGACACGAAGACATGATAAAGAAATAAAACAGAAGAAGTTATACTGAAGCAGAAAATTTTATTAAAACTCCAAAATAATCGATAAGGTGACGTAACGAGAAATACGTTCATAAGGAAATAATGTTGCAGGATAATGAAAGGATTCTACAAGGTAGGCAAGGAAAGTTGACGAAGTCCTTGCGAAGACTATGGTGTCATATAGGATAATCGAACAAATGGAGGATATTTAGGGAAAATTTGGTCAATGATTTGAATAACTAGGAGAGTCTAAGATTTATAGAGGACTCTGGTCACATTGAAACCCTTTTATCCAACTGGCACAAGTCATGCTTTGTGGACGTAAAAAAGTTGAAGAAGTCACCACAATGGAATACCTTGGACAAACAGAATGGTAAGAACACCTAGAGAGATTGGACAGAAATGGACCACTGAAAAACGAAATAGAAACCAAAGCAACTGGGAAACCTCACCTGGATGACAAGCGCAGAAGAAATAGCGAAAGCAAATGGGAAAACGATTTCCATCTTGGAAATATAGTTTCATCAATATATTAATATCGAGCAAATACATTGTCGATTCCACTGGTTGGGTTTAGAAAAGTACGTATAATGTAACTTATATTTAAGGGAATGAATCGCATCAAGATGACTTGAGATGAAGGGTGATTCAAACTTTAGTTATTAATAACGAGAAATCGCATTCCTCGCCCGCGCAAGGAATTAACACCTATTTTATTTCAACGCATTCGGTTTAGCTTTGCATGTAAGCAGTTTATTCAATTAATAGCGACGCTCGGCGCTTCATGTATATTAATTCAATGTGCGGTACATTTGTTGGTTATAAATGCAGATAAACTCGCGCGACTAATTTGTAATTTCGGGCTCGGAACGTACAATGGGGTAAGTGAGTGCAAAGAGCGACGGCGAGATCAGGAGTCGCCCGTGAAGTTGGGGACAATGCGGCCGGTTCCAGTTCCCAGCTCGTGTGTAGCTTATGCCGAGGTTTACTGGATACGGCGGGGAGGCTGCCGGCGACGCCGGGGACGCTCGGACAACCGGAACGACTTTCGGATAATCCACACCCGGCTCAAAACTTATATGTTTACGAAACTCTCTCTCTTCGCTTTCCTTACGGTTAATCTCGACTTCGAACTTTCAATTAATATTCGGATTGTTTCACGCATCCGTAGGCTTTTATTCTTGTAAGTGAATTAGAACTCTAAAAACTAATTACGGTCTTACCCGCCATTTAATCGCGCATGCTAAAATATCGTTAACGTTTAATTAAAAATCATCTAAGTTTAGTTTAGTCACTGGCGCAGCTATTTTACTTTGTCGCGTAATTTAAATTGCGTCGATTTAAAATGGATCCTGGATTTTAGAGATTTATCTAAGCATAGACACAACATACTTAACGTCCCTTTGTAATTAATATCATTGTATATATGTAGTTGGCGGCACCGTACAAGTAAATGCTCCTTTTAAAAATATGAAGAATGTAGTATGCACACTTCATTTAGTGATTTTGTGATTTTTTTAATGTTGGTTATTGGATTTTTTTCAAATTGAGATTAAATCAATTAGATTAGGATAAACAAGGATTCGTTAAATTCCCCCATTCCGCTGTCGTTGTGACTTTAATATTCCGTAAGATCGCGTGTTTTGTCATCGAAACGTATTTTAATTTCCGGCGGCTATTGCTCATGCGAAACTTTTCCGCCGTATTTCTGACGTTATGTATTAATACCCACTTTCCTTTTATCTTGCGGGATGATCTTCATATACACGGCTCGTTTACTTGGACAAAAACTGTTACGTTAGCGAGTAACATGCCACTAATGCCTTAATTTACTGTAATATTTTATGCGTAGTATGTAAGAAAGGGATTATAATTAATACCCCTTTATAATAAGGTGATTTGTGGGTAAATTGCGCCCGATTTTATCGAGCAAGACAGGCCTTGGGCCAAAGCAAATATGCTAATATAATTGAGAACGTAGTTTTCGTGTGTTTTTTTGGAAATGATTTCGTTGATAGTGCGAATTAGTGCCAAGATGGAGTGTAGGTGGAAATAGCTAATGCCTGCCATAAGACGCAGACAAACAGTTAGATCTCAATATAGGAAATTGTGAGGAATCTGTGGTAGGAAGGAAAATAATATTATTTGTGTGAGACAAGTTTTTTTTTTGATTAAGTAATATCTTTTCAGAAATCATCAGCAACATTTTAAAACCAAATACTTGTGGGTGGGATGAAAATTAACCAAATAACGTCAACATTATTTTAACGGAATCAAAGGCAATAATAAAAATCTATAAAGAATCATACAAGAAGACAAAGGACAAGACATACGAGATCAAAAACTGGACGCTCTGCATTACGGCAATGACCTCGGGAATTTATAATATTACAACTAAAACATTTTTTAAATCCAACTACGAAATCCATTTTTTCATAATTGTTGTACATCAAGTTTGTGGATTTTCCCCTGAAGTATTTTAGTGCTAACTAGAGAATGATATTTTTTCTTTTCAAGTATAGACCCAACCCAATGAAATTTTCAATAATTATTTCAAATTCATCAAAATTTCACATCCCGAACAATTTGTGCAGTTTCTAGCTTTGGGGAATTTCACATTTTTCAAGATGACTGGGAATGATTTATATCGTCTTATATTTTGAGCGCCATATCTCCACACTGCAAACATTTTTTTAACCCCATGTAGAACCCCATTGTATACATCTTCTCTATTTAATAAACCCTAACTCCTTTCTACGCTTTCATGATTTTCATAAAAAAAATTCGACATACTAAAAAGTATTTTCAGATAAATATACTGCAACGTGCGTTGAATAGAGCAGAAATAAAGAACTCGGAAAATAACCAACAAAAAAACGAAGCAACAGCCAGAAAAGAACTAAAGCGTAGGATCGCAGGATCGAGAGCATGGTATATATAACTGACATAGTAAACTAATTATATTTTACTTAATTAACTGTGGACAGTAACATACTGATAACTAACAAGATCAAGTATTTGAAATAGGTTGCTTGTTGCTCGGTAAACTAAAGCATTATGCTGCCGATAACTCAATAAAGGTAGGGTGTGGTGTTTGATATGGACATGCAATCAAACGTAGTGTATAATGACATAAGTTTGCTTCCACAAACAAAGTGCTATAATCATGAAGTTATTTTGAAAAACAAAGATTGCCGTTCCAGTGGGTCGCTTACGTCGAAAACCGCTATAATCAAATATCTTCAGTTCAAGACCCTTGGTATGTTTTGTTACAGTGCAATTGAAAATGACCACAGCATCGTATTTCCAGTAATTAACTTAATAATATCAATTTGGATAAGAGAATAATTTGCCAAAAATTCCAAAAATAGTAAAAATGTTGTTTAGTTTTATATACGGTACTGTGTTGTTCATTTAATACAAATGTCACGATGAGGAACATTTCTCTTACGGAAATAACAGGACATTCTAGAGTTTATAAAATTAGATCGGCGACCATTGGTATACATGTCTGGAATAAATTGTCTCTTTTGATTCCCATAAACTTATATTGTTCGATTTTTTTGCCTATATTTTTAAATTCTGCATATCCAGCAAAACCCGAAACAATTCCCGATCTGGTTATTTAAAATACAGTGTTTTTCAGCATTTTTGATTTGTGCCCCTTTCTTAGTATCAATATATGTTGTACCCCAATTTTGATAACAAAAGCAAAACATTTACAAGGCATCACTACGTAAACAGTAAAATATTCAAAAGTTCCTAAAATTTATTATTTAATTTAAAACCTAAACAATTACTAAGGAAAGTTTTAGGTAAACGATAAATTTCTGTTGTACCTGGATAACAAAATAGTCGCTTGAAGACTACACATGAAGGACGAAAAAAGGCTTAAGTGTATTGTTTGTGTGTGAATCGGAAACAAGTAATAAAATAAACTTCTTCGATATAGCACACTTTGTAAAATAATGCAACATTTTATGATATTTAGCAGACAATAATAGAAAAATAAAAAATCGTAGTCGACATATAACTACCCAATTAAATTCAGCATAATATGCTTTCGCTTATGTTTCGTCATTTACTGGTACCTGGTAAGTTTATATAATGAAATTTATAGGATTCGAGTTCCGAAAAAAATTACTCATGAAAAGCCGTTGTGATAAATGGAAGTGAAAAGTTTCTGACTATGCGCAGAATAAATAAGTAAATTGTGTAAAAGTCTCGTCGTTTAGAATCGCATCAGCGACGAATTTCACTAATTGCAATTTTATTTGAAATTAGAACTGAAAGATTTTATCAGGGTTATTTTGCATATGCAGAGTGGATTTGAAATTTTACTAGGGGGCGAATTTTCGTCGGTACAAAATAATTAAAAATTTTAAATATGAATATTTTCTTCATTAGGTGTATATTTGACGGACCACAATTAGGATCGACACACTCCTATATTTTAATTGCAAATGAAATTTAGGTCGCAACGTCAACAAGAAAGGTGACAGCTAATCTGATACCGGCCAAGGAATATAAGGAAAGCAACAACCAGAAAATTTGAGAATGTATTTTTTGTTTGAAGATTAATATCAAGGCGAAAATAAAAATTAAACTAAAAAGCAATTAACATCCCCTTGCTCGGAAGAATGTTGGTGGACACAAATCCTACACTTAAAACATGACCACCTCGCCATAATGACATGACACTTCTCATTTCTTTATTTTCTTGTTAGTGGAGAAGCAGTCCACATTCCCATATCTAACATTTTTTTTAATATTTACTTTTCAGGTACTATTTTACTTTAAATTATATTAATTTTATTCTCTCGATTTCTTATTTGTAACAAATTAGAGCTGGTTGTTGTTTATTTTTTTCTTGTATATCACCAAATGGGAAGGCAAAAAACCAAATTGACCACATCTTAATGGGAAGGAAGTATAAGAATTGTAACGAACATGCGAAGCTACAGATCAGTAGATGGACACAGTGATGACATAATAGTTATTCCAGAAATGAAGCAAAGAAAAAATCATTGGAAAAGGCAGAGGAAACAGGAAGAGGTATGTACGATATGGTACAATTAAAAATGGGCACAAATCGAAAGAGCTAAGGCAATGTTTATAACGAAAAGAAAAAACCACTTAGAACAAGAATTAAAAGAAATAGAAGAATCGTACAAGAATAAAGAAATAAGAAATGGTCAATACTCAAGCAGATTGTATTACTTGACAAACAAAGAAGGACTATTAGTAGGTGATATAGAGGACAAACTAAACAGGCTTGTCCAGAATTTTTCAGAAGTATCCAGTGAGACTGTGTCAGCAATGAATACGAAATAGTAGAAGAAGGGAATGCAGAAAGGAACAAAATTGTAATTAAACCCACAAAAAATTAAATCGAATCGAATGTATACAAGAACAAAATATAACGAGAGCGCAGCAATAACTAAAGGGGAATTGTATTGCTCGATGTGATATATAAGATTGTACCGAAGATAATCAAACTAGTAGGATAATATCGAGGAGTTTACATCCTCCAGGAAGATTGACACCATCGGTCAGATTTATCATCATGAAAATATAAGTCTACACCTAGTATTCATAGACTACAGACAGGCGTAAGACTCTATTAACAGAAACAAACTCGTTGAAGAATTAGAAAGCTAGGAACACAAGAAAAAATAAAAAGTGGATGACTATACGTAGGACACAAAATAAAATGGACGCAGAAGAATTTATTGCTTAAAAAGGACTGAGACAAGGTGACCCATTATACACAATCCCCTTCAATTTAGTGCAAGAAGTAATTCAAAGGGTAAATAGCATAAGAACGAAAGGTTTGACATATGGAAGAAACCAGTGCCTGGCATATGGCGATGATATAGTACCGATGGCGAGGTAGATATAATAGAATGAACTTTTAAGCCACTCAATTAATGAAAGTACATAGTAATGAAAGAGAGAAACAAAGAATAGTCCACAAATTTAATCATCGACTTTGCGGGAAATAGGAGATAGAGAACGAATCTTGGAGTACCAACGTGCAGGGAGAATAAAGAAAACGATTAAGAAAAGAAAATAAAGCGGTGGAAATCTTTCAAGAATATTAACAACAAGGAATGTATCAAGAGGGCATAAAATAAGAACAAATAAACAAATAGCAATACAAAAAACCAAGCATTGTCCAAGTGGAAATGCAAAGAACGATGAGCGACGAAAATGGGTTAAAAGTATTTTAATGGGGAGACCGAGGGAAGAGAAGGGGATGAGGACCCAGTAAGTGATTAGAGAAAGTGAATAAAGATCCTTTCGGTGCATACGTGAGCAACTAAAAAAATTAAATGTGGAATTAATACCCCAATTTCATTGCAAACGAAGTTTGGAGTGACTATTTTAAACGACTTACATTGGTAGTAGGCATGTTACAATAACAATTTTTATTAAAAAAAAAATCGAGTGAAAAATACTGACTCATCCAAGCATCGCTGCTATAATCTTAGACAAAATGTATGCTTTTCGCAATATTCGAGTTTTCGTAATAAAACATTTAAGCATTTTCCTAACATCACAAAACCAATTTATGTCCACAATTACGCTAGTGACTCATGCCGTAATTTTTTATTTCATTTTTTGTAATAATGTTCGTGCCGCAATGAAAATCGATGTCGAAGCAATAATGTAGCTAGTTTTATGGTTATCTAGATAAAAATCAAATTGCTACACAAAAATGTGATTCACTTCGATGCTTTTATATGATTGCAAAATTTCATTATACTCAAATAAATGTTGAAATTCTTCATTGCGTTCCAGTTTATCGATTCAATAAAACGCTAAGTAATTGGTATTGGGATTTCTTTTACAACACCTTTATTTCCCGAACGTGACGACAAATCTTTTACAGGAGGGCAAAAATTGAACGGGAATGCCCACGGCCATAAACCATTTATACATCCCGTTAAATGTATTCAAATCGTGCACGAGTATGCCGGCAGGTCTCTTTATCAGTAATACATCGCAGATTGATAGTAAAATTTATAGCTGCAAGTTCAAGTTCAAATACGAATAAAAAATAAATCAATTAAAATTTTGTTCCTTGAATTTATTTGTTTGGATTTTTGATAATTGACGGCACTTTTCGTTACATAATTGCCCATAAATATACAATTTTACATTTCTAATAACACCGGTGAATTTGCGACGTCGAACAATCGGTTTTACACGTTCGTTGTGCTAAATATGTTTGATACGGATCGAAATATTTAATGCGGTAGAAATTCGAGCTTTAAAGAGATGGCCGAATTGGCGTAGTGTGACCGGAAATTAAAATCGGGCTTTGATGGGAAAACTCGTAGCTGTCGGCGGCCATTTCCTCCAAATATTTTGCTTCATAAAACACATTTCGTCGGGCATTATAAAAGATTTTTTGCTTTAGAACTTTCTTGTCGGATTCACAAAGGAAGATCTCGTGTATTTTATTCTAAGGATTTCGCCCACTTTACTTTGAATTTCTATTGTACAGTGGTTTGTTTATACAAATCGGACAAAGTGCCCAAGCACCGCGAATATTAAAATAATGCAAAAAAATACTCTGCAATACATAATTGTGTATAATGTCAATAAATTAAAAACATCTGTATGCTTACTCAAGTAACCCCTATTAGGGTGTCTCTAAACAAAATTTATAAAAATGAATATCAATTTGTCTCCTTTCATGAAAACGAATCTAAAAATAGTAATAAATGACGTTGTACAACGCCCAGAAGTATATGAATTTTGCTGAACATTATTTTTTGCTTTCTTGAAGATTTTCTTAAGTACATTTTAGAAAGTAAATTTTCCTTGCCATGTCTGTGACTCTTGAAATATCGTAAATTAATATAAAAACAATAATTTCTTACCTTACAACTTCCATGATGGTCGGAGGAAATTGCCCTGAAAAATAAAAAGAAACTTTAATAGAAGAAATTTTGCTCCAAAGGTAGATTTAATTAAGTGGTAATTAAGTGGTAATTGGTAGAGGGTCCTGGAAGTCGAGAATCTACAATTTGCTTTAATATTAGGTCCTCTATTTATCTGTGCGTATCTTCGTTAAAGCTATAACCTTGATAATTCCACTGAACTGCCTCCAACCACAATGGTAGAAAAATCTACTATTTATACTGACCGAAAATTTACAATGAGTTTAATACCTATCGCGAAATTGATTACGTCATTTTTATGAAAATATATTGACATCCACAACAGTATATTCCATTTTGATATGATTGAACTTTCCACCTGATTTGATACTCAGTTCGAAATAAAATGGTTTGTGACAACTCGGTGAAAGGCAAAACATCAAAGGGAGCGTGTTACATCTGTATTATTCATGCCACTTCAGAGCAACTAAAACACGTTGAGAGTTTTAAACTATAACTAACGAAATTCAAGTCAAAGATATCCGGGATATCCCGGCCGTGTTTAAATAAAAGGACGCGTGTAGCGATAACGGAGAGACAAAACGTAACAAACGACAGTCACGTTCGAGTTCTACCTTTGCCGGTAGCATTCCTGCAGCCAGCCGACACATCTGAAGTGCGCAAGTAACGACGTTCTCGACGGCGAAAACTAAGAGAAGAATTGACAAGAAGGTGAATTTAATCCGGTCGTGTCGCGCGTCTCCGGATTACAAAGTAGTACCTGCTTCAATTGTTATCACTACTCGTTTCATCTTCGCGCAAACAACGTGTGATTAAGAAAGACGTAACACTTGAATATATAAATAGACGGCCCCGACTGAATACAAATACAGATACATCATCCGGAGGAGACGACTGACGCTGACTACGCTCCGATGTAAACGCGCAAACCTGATTTGGCGCAACGTGTTCCCTTTATTAGTCTGCATCAGTCGCAAATATTGCCGGGGCGATGGCGATGCGATGCGAACGAGATTTATTTATGCAAGAAAAATCCGTGGTGTATTGCCGGACGAAGGGGTGTTCACAAAGTGGAATTTCATTTAAAACGTAAAGTATTATTCATGTTGTTTATTATAGCAGGAGCGTCGAGTTACTCAATTTGCAGAGAAGTACATTTGCGAAAGAGATAATGGACATTTTTATTAATTTTGTACACCTGTTCATATTATTTTAATAAGATTGTAAAACATGAACTGGTCCGCACTGAACTTTCTTATACTTTGATAAACTAACATTTCGATATAAGTCGTTATTGTACGGCAAACTGGGAGTGAGTAGAAACAACAAGGCGACTCTCCAAATTGTTTCACACTAAGCAAAATATGTGCAGACAATAAATTTGTCGAACAATTTGAAATCTTTGGAAGCTAATCCTGACTGTTCAATGTGATAACGTATTTCAACGTCGCTCAATTCAGATTAGATCAGTGTCTTCGATTTAGGATGGTCGCTTAATAGTTCAATGCAATTGTGTTGTAGGTTCGTAGGTCAAAGGACTATCAACGACATTGATACAGACTGATCAAAAACGTTACGCTTATCACCTCTAGATGTCACGCGTACGATTTCAACTCACGAAATTCATAAAAGTTATGACGACACAAAAACACCTTGCTACCAAATTCGTAAAGGATTTAGCATGCGCCTGATTTAAAATTTACCAAAAGTTTGCAAACCTTTGGTATTTATGAAAATTGTATAAGAACAACTAGTCAACACAATGCCTGATTATCCTGATTGCGTTCAAAACTCATTGGTTGATAGTTTGGGATAACTCCTGATTTCTCGAGAGTAATAAAGGTATAAGAAAATATCATTACCTGCCAGGGTGAATAATTAGCGTCCGACGTAACCGGAGCCGCTAACATGCACCACACAACACTGCACTATTGTTCAAGTAGAAAATATTAAGAAATTATAGAATCTTTGCGAAATATCACCACCATGTTGTACACACAATCACACAATCATAAAGTGACTAACATATCCATTGGTAAAACATATGTGCAATTACGTAAGTATGCATTTCTTTTAATGCAGACCCTTTTTTCTACCTACAATATTTGGTCAGTTTTTATATCTTGGACACATCATTTCAACGTCGGCTACGATAAGGTTTTTTGTGTGCCAATTTTTTTGCTGATGTATTTAGAAAACATGTTTCAGAGTATTTATCGCAGTCTTACATTGAAATTCGGGGCCTGATTGATTTAATAGTAAAATCGTCAATACTAAGGAGCAAAATCGCGAAACTTACGGAATAGCAGTGGGCAGATCGCATTCGTGCAAATTGGACGGGACATTCAAATGTATGGCAATAATTAAAATTTACGTAGATGTTACTAGCAAACGTTGTAATCACATTGGTGTCATATTTTAATTGAGAGTTCACATAAGTGACACCTAACTCAAATAGGCCATGTCTTGATTTTAAATGAAAATTATAAAATTAATAGCTCAGAAACAATATTAAATACAAAATGATTAATAATCATAGATTTTGGCAATCCTCCTAACGAATCAATGATAAATAAATAACTATAAAAACCAGTTAAAATTATTACATAATTTATAAAATATTTGGCAAACGGTAATACTAAATATAATAGCTAATTTGTGTTTTTTTGTTTCCGGAAAAATCACATCATCATTATTTACCAATTAATATTTTCACGTATCACGTATGGGAATATTTATGCTTCGTTGCTAAGACTACATAGAATTTTTCAACATTTTTCCAGTAAATGTTTTTCGAAGGAACTTTTCAGGCAATCCAACTCAATCCAACCCGACTAATCAACGAGATGGCCATTAAAAATCAATAAAATATCTTGAGCCTCGGCGTCATTTACCATACATACAAATTTCACTCCTCGGGTTGTGCAATGTATGCTAGAAATTTTATCGGCAAACCTTTTTAGTACTAACCGGATCTAAACCGGACTACTAGGCTGGCCAATTAAGTATGTACGCATTGTACACATCATTTATTTGAAGTATTTTCATGCATTATACAAAATTGAATATTCTATTAGATACTAGAAATGAAACCACAGCTGCATCACATAAATACCAAATAGTAACCAGCAAATAAAAATCAAAATAACAATAAATTCTTGCTCAATTATTGTTTTAATTTTGAGAATCTATATATACAACTTCATATAAAATTAATCCCATAACGTTCGCGTTATTTTACACACGATGTGTACGCAAAATCTAAATAATCTATTAACGTGTTACACATGATGAAGACCATCTCTCAAGCGGTGGTTCGTGTTAAATATTTATAGAAATCGGGATAAATTTAGCCTGCCCGATGTGATTTTCGTGTCAATTATTCCGCACAAAAATAAATATTACACGACGATGCGCCCACGCCCCCGTTCGAAACCCGACGTGCTAATACAAAAAGTTCTGCTTGCCCGTATGTTTGAATATTTTCGAAAAATCGCAGCAACTTCCGTTCGACGTGGCGAAGTTCCCCGTCGCCGGGCAAACAGGAGTTTATAATTCGGAAATCAATACAAATATTAAAGTTTCCGGATGAAACTGTTTTCAAATGCATGCGATTGTGTTCTCGCATGCGGGCCGTGTTTACTCAATTAGGGAATCCGGAGCAGTCGTCTTCGGATGAAACCCGTTTCATCTCGGTCGTTCCCTCCGACCTTCGAGTGTCCTTAATGAAAACTTCATTATGAAAAATTTTAATAAGGACAAATTGTTCGGATTTCATTGCTTCGCTGTAGCAGTCGTTGATTAATGGGGATGAATTAATTTTCTTTAATGTGTTTCGACTTCCATTAACAATGCGCTACATTCGTCTAACGTTATTTAATGCATTTTATAAATGTAATGCATTATATGCAAGCACTCGTTTTATGTGGCGATCGCATGATGAAAAACCAGTTAAATATCGTTTTGGTGTATTTATGAGTAACTATCAAATTTGTTGTCGTAACTTCGTTGTGTATTAATTATTTATATTAATATTTTCCTATATTAACGCTTGGATAATAACAGTTCGCAAGGCTGTGCAACGTTCTTTCCAAGCATCGTAGAATTTCGCGGTTGTAAATTTTGTTGTATTCCAACAATTCAGTGGACTAAGTGTAAATGGCTATTTTCAAATATCAACAAGGAAAAGGAAAGATCGAGATGTCGATTACAAAAGTAGCGACCTATGGAATTTGTAGGAAAGAGTTGAGGTGGTTAGAATTTTGGGGCTCAATTTACCAACAATGGTTTAATTTAAAAAATAGTCCTTAATGTCAGTATTCTTTGATTAAATTTTAAAATTAAAAAATTTACGATATATGTGATAGCAAAAAGAGTAATTGGATGGAATTATAACAAACATTTTGTTAAGGATATAAAAGCATCAAGAGCGATTTAAACAAGAACGTATTTAAGGGGGGATCCTGCCTTAGAAAGCTCAAAAAATCGATAATATAATATAATATATCTAAGAATATGTATAAAAAGTTATAGCGGCTAATTCGCAGTATTTTGAAAGATACAGCACTAAACACAGCGAGGTGTCGAGCAAAAAATATACCAACGCACGAACGCTCGGACGAACGAAGCGCGCGCCCCTCCCCGCAGTCACATAACATCGAACTATGTACTGAAAAAAGTTCAATCGATCGTTCGAAACAATAATATTTTGAATTCGTAAGAGCTATAGTAGGATTATAACGAGATATTCCGTAAGTAATCGAAAATTAGCATTTTTCCTGATCGTAAACTTTAGAGCGCGTTTTCTCGAGTTTTCGTTTTTACGATTTTTCTAAACTGGTGGGCTTGATTGCGAGAAAACTAGACATGCAATCAAAACGAAACAAAACTTTTGTTAGCTTCAGTGGCATTCTATTTGATTTGAACTAAAAAAATTAATGAAAAAAAATTCTAAACAACTTCTTTAGCAAGTTGAAATGATTTTCTCTTCCTGCAAAGAGCACATTTATTTTCAAACCCGAGAAAAATCTTGAATTTAACAATTTTGGGTTTTTTTTTAGTTCACCTAGAAGAAAATATATGAGAATCACAATTTTCTTTGGTTTCTTTTGTTTCAGACAAAAATTACGAGCTACATCTTTCCCACCGATTGTAGACTGCAATTGAAAGGTGTTGCACAAATGTGCATAAAAATCGGTTCCGTTTAAATATTTTTCTCTCGAAATATTTTTTTCTTAATGCTCAAATATGCAATAAAATGCTCTAAAAAGTTCACTAGACTTGTTCATTTTTTTCTGTCCTAAAAAAAATCCCCCAAAATCGCTATTTTAAGGCCTCCTAAAGCAGGACCCCCCCCCTTAAACATTAACATTATAATATAAATAAAATGTTACCGACTGACCAATTCAATAGCTATATATTTTTGCCGAAAAATAAATAACCGCTTAAAATTGTACAAATAAAACGTCACGTGTAATTAAAATTGAACCAATATTTCATCAAAATCGTGGTATTTTAAATTTATGCATATAATTAAAATTTCTCAATTTACACTAAATAAACAATAGATGAACAATTGTGTATTTTATATTATGCACGAACGATTTTCAACGTCATTCATAAACATGGAGGAATTTAACTATAGGAATACCTGTCAATCTAAATTTATTTTCACCATTTTATTTTGTTTGTTTTGCAAGTGAGTATATTTGATTTTGATGAATAATATTTATCCGTTTTAGTTCTTGCACAGATTTTTTGAAACTTTGTCACATCAGAATTTTACTGAAACGTGGATGATTATTTGGTTGGAAATGACCTGAACTATGCTAATAATATTTATAATTATATTATCATATATTTTTCAGTTTAATGTGAACTTACTTTTTTATAGGAAATAGTGCATTATTGTATAAATAATTTATTACGAGAGTCTGGGAAAGATGATATATGTGCGTTGAATAATTAACAAGCAAACTCGCAGGACGTACTATTATCGTTTTATGTTTACGTTAATTGAAAGGACTTTTAAAATTCGCTGTAATTAATGCTTCGAATAACGTCAATACTGTGTTTTATATATTTGCACAGAGCTTTCATTTTTTACACAATTTCTCCATTTTATTTACCCAATTTTGCAAAATAGGTTATATTTAATTATTTTGCACTTTGCTATAACTCTAAATTATCCTTGAGTCGAGGATTCAACATTTTTGGGAGATTAACCGATCTTCGCCTCAAGGTCATTACTGTGGAAAGCGTCATCGTATCTGGATCGTATATCATCGAACCATCATCAGACGCTGTGTGGCTTTTACTTCTGGAAGTTTAATTTTCTTTGTAGGATTCCCCCATGTCTGGATGAGGATATCGGTGACCATGCACAGGCGATGTTCATTTGATTCCCCGTAAAATAAGAAGGTATGAAGCGTAAAGATATTGATTCAATTTTTATTGTCCTATGCCCCAACTTGTATGTTGCATTTATCTTTTTCTACCTATTTGCCCATGATGACAATTCTAATGAGATCATTTTTAATTAGCATGGCCAGTATAGCATTAGTTTTAATCTAAATTAATATTTCGGGGAATGCATTCGAATTCCCCGTTAGCAGTATTTATGCATTAAGCATGCAGGATTTTTAATACTCGACTAATGTGGCTAAGCACTAATGCACGTATGCATCATCCACAAAAACATTTTCCTTTTGTTCGCGAAGCCCGCGTTTCCAAACTAAACCCAAATACAACGCAAATATATGCCGCGAAACATCCGAAACGAATAAATCCACGGTACATTTTTATGATTGACAAAAATATCTGCATGCGCTTCCACGCGATCCGAAAACAAAGGGGATATACATTTCGTAGCTGTTTCAGCGGGCAATCTGAACGAATCAGGCGGGGTCGGTCCGTGAAATATATAAAAGGGCGTGATCGTTGGCATATATCATTATTACTGGTTGTGCGATTTATCTTGCGTGTCCCGCACAGAATGCACCGAAATCCGTGCCGAGCATCGGGGCCAGCATGAAATTTTAAATTCACCTGTATATATCGCATTGATGCGGAATAAACGCGAGCCGGTCGAGATTTTTATATCTCCCCGCCAGCTGCTACAAAACATCATAAATTCATACTTTTCGAAACTCGCGATTTTTAAATCAAACATAAATTGAGATTTATTCCGTTTACGACGATGTGTCAAACGGGGAACGTCCGGAGTAAGCTAAACAAAATTCGTTATTTTGCGATTTTCCTGTTCGTAAATGTGTTGGCGATGATGACTTTATATTTCCTAGTCATTAACCTAAAGGTATTTTTATTTTCGTAATGACAAGGAACAATTAAGCGAAATATTATCTCTCTCTGCTGCCGAAAATTTTAAAAAGCCAATCAAACAGCGATTCCAGAGTTAATATTTTCTCGTAGCGACCTTGAAAAATACAAGAAATGTCTTCTTAGGATTTGTGATGGTACCAACGAAACAACAGTCGAGCCCAAGGATCCTAACAATAAAGCCTGAAGAGCATCTGACAGATGAACGAGCAGACATCATTATATAAACTTCAGAAAGAAGCCCATGCAAGTCGATCATGTGCCACCTTCGACGTCTCATCGGCATCAGCCATTGATACTACAGCCCGAAGAGGCTGAAACTACGCAGCCATCATCATCTCAGCTTCAGCAGATCATGCAAGTCGATCCTGAACAGCCATCGAAATCTGGGCCCGAGCAGTCATCAACGTTAAAAAGAAAGACTATTGAAGAAGAATTGCTACAAGTCTTTGTAAGAAATGGCAAAAATCCGGACAAACCATAAAAACGAAAATTTGTAAAGGTAAGGAAAGGAAGAAGCTCGGAAAAAAATCTCTAATGAAAATGGTCGTGTATGACGATGAAGACAGAGAATTATAGTGCAGATTATACGTAGCAAAGATTATGCAAAAAGAAGATGAAGGTTATATGGTTTTTTTTTTAAAAAAGACATATCAATTTAAAAAAAATACTTTGCAAATTGCAATTAAAATGAAACAAAACTAGGTGTAAGTCTGTACTAACAGAATACACAATTGGATTGTATGTTTGGTTGCAGATACAATGCTTTACGAATTTGCTGAATTGTCCCTTCCCCACCTCAATCATATTTTACACTGGCCCACTAAATGGTTTATATCTAACTATTTATTGTTATATATAAATATAGACCCTACATACTAAGCAGATAATGATTTTCTGTACGCATCCATTAAGGTAAACAACTTCTGCAGTATCAACTTGTCCACGAAGATGCTTTGATCCACTCGTACACTGCGTTCCTTTGATTGAACAATAATTTATTCAATAATTAGCGCGAAGCAAAATTTTCGCCGTGATTAAAACAACTTAACTTGCTAAATAATAAATCGCGCCAAGGTTAAACCGGGGAGAGATTGGATTAGATTTATACCTTCCTCCAAATTAAGAAAATTGCCCAACGTTCCCGTTTCTTATTGCCAAACTTTACATTCCACCTAATTTATTATGCAATTTTTGAATTAATGTGATAAGCAGGCATTCTAGTCGGAAAGTTTCGGTGCTCCGAAGAAGTCTATCTTTAAAATCACTCAAAGGCATGCATGCGTGTGTTTAAATTTGCACTGCAATCGATTCGGCGAGTTATGAAATTCGAATCGAAGAAGAAAAAAAATATCCCGCCGACGTAATATAATAATTCCGTAAATTATGCGACGGTAAACTTCGAAGAGAAACTGCTGTCGAAAACAAAGTTGTACATGATTTATCACCGCCCAAGTTCGGCTTCTAAGTCGCTGTTACTATATTTTCCATTACCCTCTATCTTATATTCGTACTCTGAACTATGATGTGCAATAAATTTCAAAGTTTGGATTTAAATATTTATGTTTAGGAAATCTGCGTTTGTTCCCTAAACGTATTTGGTTTATGTCGGTGAATTCTCTATTAAACAGCTAGTAACATAAATTATCCAAAATAAAACAAATTCACAACTGGTAGCTTTCGAGAAAATTATTTTTATAAAATATGGTTGGAGGTTAAATTATTTGTTGTAGACGTATGAATCTAGTTTATATTTAATGTGTGAATACACTGCATATAAAAATATTATTTTATATCATTTTATTCTTGTTTTTAGATTTAAAAATTTCCTAAACGCTGAACAGAAAATGCTAGCGACGGATTTGCAAGTTTTCCAGCACGCTAAAGAAATATATGCGAGAACTATAATAAATATTATTTTAGTATTTTGAAACTAGACGACCGGCGACAAAAAATATATTGAAGCTGGGAAATACTGTTCCGCTACCACTACGAAAACAAACAAGCTAGGACTTTGAATTAAAATTACCTCCAGCAATTTCATGCAGCGAGGCGCAAATTGAAAAAACAACGCAAATTATGTTAGTGCTTTTTTTCCTCCCTAAACAAAACTTTGCGTGAAAAGGATATTTAATATGATAACATGTCCGGATCACGGAGTTCGAAGTTGGAGCTACTCCGGAATGATTAAATTTTGCAAAATCAAATGAAAGCGTACGTGGCGCTAATGATATTACAAGGGAACTTTGCTAAGCTCCGGGTTAAAGTTATATTCGATAACTGTTATTGTTAACTTACTTTATTAATTGACTTATTCTCTTTGCATATATGCGATACGAACTGTCGTGTTCCCTGTCTGGAAGCGGCATCAGAAATGCTTAAACTAAATATTATCATTTTGTGTAATTGCAGAATCTTCTGTGCTAACTTGGAGAATACTAAACCTCACTGCGCAGATAATGTTTTCTTACTAAACATTCAAACATATTTTTCGTATTAATTATTTATCCACAAATTGAATATTTCGTACGAAATATGTAGTAACGAGTACATCTAACACGTACGCGTTACAAATCACTGTAGAATCCCACGTATGCGTTCGCAACTAGGAAAACTCGTAGGAAATTGTGTAACTGCAGCCAATTAAATAAATAAAACACTTAAATATATCTAGTCCGAGAATAGTTGGCCCGAGAACTGTGTAATAAAACGGAGAAGAAATACACAAGCTTTGCGGTTGTAAAGTTTCATTACGAAGCCTGAAAAAGGGACAGAGATCTCCTCGCACAATTCCCATGTTAATTTTTCCTCACGTGATATACTACCGCAATTTCAAGCAACCTCCAACAAAAAAGACAACATAGCACGTGGCGAAATTTAGATGGGCTTTCGCGTTTGTTTGAAACGATTTTAGATAAATTTAATTAAAACATTTTACGAGAAATCTTTAACCCACGTTCTTACTTATTTAAACTTTCTATCAGTCTAGGTTTATGGTTATTGGATTAAATTAACAACATCGAAGGAAGGATGGCGTTATAAATGCCCGTCTCTCGGAAACCTTAATGGGGAGAGGGCAATTTCATATTTAAATTGAGGATAGAAAATACATCGGAAATCAGAATCACATATATTTCTTGTTGAGACTGTTTTTGTTTTTGATCCTCTGTGTTATTGGCTGTAATGGTTGGCCCAATACATATACTCATGTTAAATATTGATTTGCTTTTAGGATTGATTTTGCTTCTTGTGTCAACTTGAACGAATTTATAAGGCACCCGCTCATTTAATAAAATAATCAGCGACGCCGTTAGAAAGAATAATAAGATTGGTCAAAAGGCTGCGAATTTCTCAAAAAACTTTTTCCTAAAATTGTATAAAATACAATTTCGCCACTTCATACTAATCTTCGTATTTTCAAGTAGGAGTTGAAATCTTTGAAATAATTTTTTTGGCTGGGAAATTTTTTTTTTTTCACTGTAATGTTAAAGCTTAATAATTGAACTTTTAATACCCGTAATACGTTCACCCGTTCACATAAATATTTTGACTAGGCTTCGTTAAAAAATCACATTCTTAGATCTAAAAACATAACTTTAATTTCCCCCCCGAAAAACACATGGAAACAGAGACCCGTTATTAATATTCTCGTGCTGGGGACGTGCGTACGCAATTAAAATATTTCACAATTCAAACAACAGTGCGGTGGCATATGATGTAACAGCAATAAATAATTTAACGTCGGGCTGATATTTAACGTTCGTGAACGGGTGTGTGTGTGTGCATGCGGACGTCTATGTACGTACGTACGAACAAATGACATGTTGGGGTATTTATTTTGGGGCGCGGGGGATAACGCCGGTATCGATTGCAGCGCCACTGCGGAACTGCCCGCACACATCGTCTACACCCAACTTACTGCTACTTATTAACAAGTAGTAATAGCATACGTGTTTGTGTGTGTTTCTGCCGTATTGCGATAGCGAAGGCGTCGACACGCCAACGTTTCTTATTCAATTAAGCTGGCGTCGAAATTCGAACCAACTGCGACGCAACACCGATGCATAAATGCATATGTGTTTGGATCATTAAACACGATATTATATTAAATTCGCTGAAATTCGCATCAGATATGCGTTGGCAAATAAACTGAATTGGATTAGTGCATGTATGTGTTTGTGTGTGTATTTGTGTAGACGCGCGCGCGTGTTATGTTATATGTTGCAGGATTATGATATCAAAAATGAACGTGTTGTTCCTCAGAAATAAATTGCAATTATTGAAATATTCATAACATTGGTATCTATCCACAAAATACGAATAGAATATCTCAGAGGACTCCGTTCGAGCCTGTGATAAGATTTGGAAAGGTTGGACTGCTAAATAAGCCGCTACGCACAGGAAAGTCTAAATGGATAAAAATATTTCTATGTTCTTTAAAGTTCGTTTTTTTCTGCAAGGCCCAGTACAACTTACATTGCTAAAATTTTGAAAATTCCCAGGATGTTGCCGGGGAGAAGAAAAAATGGAACTTGAAGAACTTTTAAACTTTTAAGTTCAGACAAATGGACAATTGATATTAATTTTAATTAATTTTTGCTACTATTATAAAATATGCTCATATTTGAAGTATCATCAGAGGAATCTTGTAAATTTATAATTTATGGTTCAATAATAGTTTCCATTAAGCCGTCCAAGTTCCACATTTTGTCTTCTTCTTTAATTACGTGTTGCAGGTGTTTTTCTCACATTTCTGATGTTACATTTTGGATGCCTTTCTCTAGCAATAATGCAACATCTTCCAACTTAAATGTTTTAGTGTTGGCAGCCACATAACATTTTACTGGACCCCAAATCATTTCTATTGGATTGAGTTCACATTGATAGGGAGGAGTTCTTAGAATTTGATGTTATGCTCTGCTGCTAATTCCTCAACTGCATAAAGTGGCTGTGTAGAGATGGCAAATACAACGGTTCACATTTGAGCAAATTATTTTCAAAAGAAATTTGTTTCATTTCCAAAAATTCCTTAATTTGTTGTTTTCGCCATGCTGAAGTTGGCCATTTTTCTAAAACTCTACTATGGTATGGAGCATTATCTACTACTGCTACTGAGTTCTGAGGAATCAAACTTAAAATTTTAATGAACTAAGCTTCGAACTTTTCAGAATTCATTTCGTCGTGATAATCTCCACATTTAATTCCTTCAAAAAGTAGCAAAACATTTCTCGTTTCCAATATGTACCACTAATACGTTTTCCTCTTCTACTGGGATGTAGACTAGGGATGTAGTACTATCCATAACATAAGGAGAAGTTGGAATGAACGCCAGTCGTTTGAAAGTCAAGTCGGTAGTAGCAAGCCTACAGAGATTGAGGATGTTAACTTAGTTCAAGTTCTATGGGAAAATCCGTTCAATTATGTTACTGCGACACACAATAGCTTGCCATACACGAGCGGACTTTTTGCCGGACCAGGTCCGTGGGACTTGATCCGCCGGATCTGATCCGGCAGACTCGGTCCTTCGCCGTGCCTACTAACGTAAAATTAAAAGAATCCAACGGATTAAATTCTCTGCCGGACTAGATCCGCTAGTTAGTATGGAGGAAATCCGTCACATTTGAAGGACCCGGTCCGCCAAAACCTGATCCGCTGGTCCTTCGCATTATATCGAATAAAACCTTTGGCATTGCAGTAATCGGGATTTATGCATAATTCGATAATAAAAGCGATTGGGGTTTGATGGTAATGAAAATAAATTCAGGCAATCACTTTCGTCCACAAATCGTCGAAGAGTTATGGGCAAGAATTCAAGAGTGGAATGAATTAAGGGTGGATCCTGCTTTAGAAGGCTCAAAAAATTTATTGCTCAAATCTATGCCTAATATATCTAAGAATATGTATAAAAAGTTATAGCGGCTAATTCGCAATATTTTGAAACATACAGCACTAAACACAGTGAGGTGTCGAGCAAAAAATATACGAACGCATGAACGCTCGGACAAACGACCCCCCCCCCCCCCCCGCAGTCACATAACACCGAACTATGTACTGAAAAAAGGTCAATAGGTCGTTCGAAACAATAATATTTTGAATTAGTAAGAGCTATAGTAGGATTATAACGAGATATTCCGTAAGTAATCGAAAATTAACATTTTTCCTGATCGTAAACTTTAGAGCGCGTTTTCTCGAGTTTTCGTTTTTACGATTTTTCTAAACTGGTGGGCGTGATTGCGAGAAAACTAGACAAGCAATCAAAACGAAACAAAACTTTTGTTGGCTTCAGTAGCATTCTATTTGATTGGAACTAAAAAGATTAATGAAAAAAAATTCTAAACAACTTTTTTAGCAAGTTGAAATGATTTTCTCTTCCTGCAAAGAGCACATTTATTTTCAAACCTGAGAAAAATCTTGAATTTCAAGATTTTGGGTTTTTTTTTTTTAGTTCACCTAGGAGAAAATATATGAGAATTACAATTTTCTATGGTTTTTTTTTGTTTCAGACAAAAATTACGGGCTACATCTTTCCCACCGATTGTAAATTGCAATTGAAAGCTGTTGCACAAATGTGCATAAAAATCCGTTCCGTTTAAATATTTTTCTCTCGACATATTTTTTTTTGTAATGCTCAAATATGCAGTAAAATGCTCTAAAAAGTTCACTAGATTTGCTCATTTTTTTCTGCCCTAAAAAAAATCCCCCAAAAACGCTATTTTAAGGCCTCCTAAAGCAGGATCCCCCATTAACTCCAAACTATACCGAGGTTTTGGTAGCATCAATACCGAGAAGATTAAATCATGTAATCGATAAAAATGGGGCTGCTACAAAATATTAGTTGTTATAAAGTTTTTTTTTGTTGCATTATCTTACAATGTTCTCGTGTTTCTTCAATAAATGTGAATTAATACGTGGTATTTGTGTACCGATGCTTAGGTACCGTCTCAGGGTAATGTGAGTTGAGGTGAAAGCTTGATTTACGAAAAAGTCATAGAATGTCAAATTGTAAATGTAACCGTACATTGCTAAAAGCTTGCGCGAAAAATTCCCTTCAAACAGAAACTTGTACAAGTATCATTCTCAGTAGTTAACAGCTTCCACGACCCAATTACGTATCTTGAGGTCCAATTGGAACATATATCGAAGAAATGTAAGTAACTAGACCTGTATATTAGTTGATTGAAAATTTGCTTTCTTAGCAACATATATTACTTCCAAGTTAAGGACTTCCTTTGATCCTGCGTATGTAAAAATAAAAATGTCTTTTATGCCCGTGGACCGTTGAACGCTATTCTCATATAGGGAGGCCTCGGCGTAAACAAGTATGATTATAACAAGCAACATGAAAACACAAAGAGCAATTAGTGATTACGCACACGAAATTTAATTAGCAGCGTCTTCTCTGCCGACCTCCTTAATTAACGATCACTTTCAACTGTGCGTTTCCAGTGACGTTTTTCCGTCATAACCAACGCGACACGTTTTAAACAACTGGCAATTTATATACGTGATTATTTTAATTGCAGCGCAAAAACTGGTTTCGCGTCATAATATTTCATGTCGGAACCGTTCAAAAAACGCAATTCGTATATTGTTTGAATCCCGAACGGCCAAATATTTGCATTATAAAAACAAGCGTTAGCACAATTACATGCGTCTCTGATAAAATGAATTTATTTTAACGGTCACATCGTACAAACGCAAATAAACACGATCGTTTCATGTTCAGCGAACGAAAACATGTGCGGGTTCGGCATTTGTTTAAAATTGTTTGCATGTGATATAATTTTGATTGATTACAAAAGATTGCGGCGCATAATAAATTACATTTCATAAATCCACGGTGTAATGTAGTATAATTCACCGCAAATGTATTTTATCGACGCGTTTTAGTGATCCGACGATTGATATTTAAATGGCGGACTATAAATAAACAATGCGGTGTATTAATGTTACTACAAATGATTTCCTTTTAATTAGTTTTAATAGGTTTTGGTTCACATGAATTGCCAAGTTGAAAGAGTGGCGCTTATCAAGCAATTTATAAGGTTTGTTCGCGTTATCAAATTGTTTCTTCCACATCTCCAGATCGATTAAAGGAATTCTTACCCATTGTGCATTAACTTATGTAAAACGATAACATTGCTAAATGAACATGTAAGGGATGGGCATCGACAATCATTTGCGTTGAAAGGAATCAGCGGAATAGAAGATAAACTTTGTGCTTCAGTATGGATGATTTAATAAACTAACCGGGACTGATCTGCAATTGAATAACAAACCTGGATAGGTTGTCGCAGAAAAAGGCTCAAAATGTAGCCCAGTAACGTCATGTGAAAGAGGCGAGACTATAACAGTCATTATACATATAATATTATAGAAACACATCAAAACAAGATGAGTGGGTCAAATGTTTACGATGTGAAAATTGGTTTCACGAAGGATGTTCCAAGTTCATAAGTTTGTGTGACCGGTGTGGTAAAGTTATTTGCAAAAAAAAGTCGTGGTCCATCTCACCTAGACACTGCGGGTTAGATGACCCGAAACTTTTTTTTTATTTTAGAAGAATTAATATTTTGTTTGATTTTTAAATTGTAGTTTATATACTCAGTGACATATAAACTGCACCACCTAGAAGGGGTCGGAATTTTTGGACCACATTTGGCAGAAACATTGGACTAGTCTAAGGTAACAATTGATTAAAATTTGATAAAGAAAACACTTCACCTTTTTGATTTTTCTTTAATAATGTGTTGGTCCGCCTCTATTTTTGATACACTCATTGACCCGCCTTGGCATTGATTCCAGCAGGTTATCAATATCATCTTGGGGTATGGCATCCCAAGCAGCCTGTACTTCATGCCGTAGAGCTTCTATTGTCAACGGTGGGTTCGGTAGATTCCTCAATCTTCTACCCATCATGTCCCACACGTGCTCAATGGGCGACAAATCGGGAGATCTTGGCGGCCAAGGCAAAAGATTAACATTAGCCTCTTCAAAGAAGTCAAGAGAAACCCTTGCTACGTGAGGTCGTGCATTATCTTGCTGGAAAAGTGGGTCTTCCAGCCCTCGAAGATATGGAAGAACATGTGGTTCTACCACTTCGTCAATGTACCGTCGGGCGGTCATACTGCCCCGAATGAAGAGCAATGGTGACCTTCTGCCGTAAGCAATAGCACCCCACACCATCAACCCCACAGTTCGGTGAACATGCCTCGCAATCGAAAAATCAGGATTGCGCCTTTCTCCACGTCTTCGTCTAACCGTCATCCGACCATCATGCATTCCTAAACAAAATCGTTATTTGTCACTAAAGACAACTCGATGCCACTCCAAGTTCCATTGAAGTCTTTCCGTGCACCAGGCCAAACGTTCCTGGCGATGTTGAGCAGTGAGGGGTAGCACAAGATGTGGGCGGTAAGACAGCAAGCCAAAGGTTCTTATTCGACGATAAACTGTTCGCAAGACTATCGGACAATCTTGTTAGCCTAACCATTGATCAGCTATTGATCAAGTTGTAGAGAATCGGTCTCTCAAGGCCATTAGTCTTAAGCGGCGATCTTGACGTTCATTGGTTCGTCTTTGAGCCCCAGTGCCTCTTCTCCGACTTCAACCCCATGCTCAGACCACGCTTGATAAACACGCAGTATTGTTGAGTGATGCCGTCCCAAACGGTTGCCGATTTCTGTAAACGAAAAACCTGCTTCTCGTAAACCAACAATCCGCCCTCGGTCAAAGTCACTCAACTGCTGGTAAACTTGAGGTCTCCTTCCTCTAGGCATCATTAAACACTTGAAACACTTTAAACTAAAGAACGGGATCCGAAAAAGTGGACCAAATTCAAAAAATGCGTCGATAATTGCTTGTCTATCACCTCCTCTAAAAAATGACACAAACGTCAAAAATCCCATGACTACTTGGTGATTGGGTTTCAAATTTTAATCAACTATTTTCCTGGACTAGTCCACCATTCCTGCCAAATTTGGTCCAAAAATTCCCACCCCTTCTAGGTGGTGCAGTTTATATGTCACTGAGTATATTTGGTTTTCGAATAAAAATCAATAAACTTGATTATGTGATAAATAAAGCTTTGACATTTTTTTTTTTAGAAAACTGGGCCATCTCTTCTCGAATTAACCTATTCGTTTCTCTTTAAATTTAGAAAAAAAATCACACTAATAATTAATTCGCCACGCCCTGTTATAACGGATCTATGATATACGGACGCCAGCGTACATTGTAACTATGCAATGCATAAATTGTGCAATATTCACGTCACTGCCAGTCTACAATCGACAGCCATTTACTTCACGCATTCTCTGAATAAGGATAAATTACGCCGCCGATTCACCTTATGCATATAAATTATACGTCTACATGGTCGCCATCAAACGTTACGAAACGCATTTGCATAAAACGAGCCTTTGCCGTCGTATCGACGTCCGATTCTTCGAAGTGACGTGACGCACACCGAACAAATTGCAGCCATACGAAAACGAATGTACCGTCGCGACGATTTTAAATCTGCCCCGCGATTTCACAGGTACCGGTTACGAAAAGCGAAGAGGGCACTTAATGGGCGACTTGCCGAAGTATGTCAAGTAAATCACCGCGATCGCACGCATAAATACTGCTTTGTTATAAGCGGTAATGTTTTCCGATCCTTTTCGTGTAACGCATAAAATTTCCATAGAATGTCCATAAAATTACTTTTATAAGCGGAGCTCTATTGCCTGTCCCTGTGTGATGAGAAATGATTATTTCTCTCGCTTTTTGATTAACTGTTTAAACTTTTTTATTTTAATTTTAATTAAAAAAGGCAACTTTGACCGGTAATATTTGTTACATGTTATTTTAATAGTTTACCCCAAGAAAGCAAACACTGCTCATTTTGTTATATCATTTTCTGTAAATTTCATTTAGGTAGTAAGTTTGAGTTTAAATATTTTTTTGGAAGAGGTTAGTACAGTTATCATTTCTAGCCTGTAGTAATGATGGAGGTGCTTTAAAATCATATGTTGCACTAACCTTTTCTATTTGATATATAAATTGCGACTTTGTCCCACACAGTTCCATGGAAAATTTGTTATAATCGAACTTGAAGGTACCACACGTATGGTGGCATCTTCGCACGATTTGCACCCAAAATACGCGCAAAATTCCGCTAACTGTTGCCAGTACTATCATTTTTTTATAAAGAACGAACGGGAATTTTAATTATCATCAGTTTAATTGATTTAATTTAATATTGCGCTCGGTAATGAGTATGTGTCCAAATGCATGTAATAGGAGTACAATATACGGAGCAAGATTCTGTGACCCTTTGTGAATTGGCTGATGAGTAGGTTCATCAACACATACTGCTCGCGTATGATTATGCTGTCAAAAGTGACCTCTGGACAATGCATATCTGCGGTATTATCCTAGTCCTAACCCTAATATTGAATATTCAACTAGCCAGTGCTGTATTGTAAAATGATATGCTTATTGTGTGGTTATGATATATTAAAATCACGCGTAAAACTACATTTCCGGTCCAAAAAAAAAATTCGGGTTGGGTATTAAAATAATACAAATCTCCTGGAAATAACTGATCATCAAGCACTGGACTGGGGGATGCTTCAGACGTTACGAACAAATCAAGCCTGGGTATCACGTTGCTTCGGTGTGTTGGAAGTTCTTATTGGATCAATGTTATCGTTAACTCAGTTTATATTATTCTATGTTAATATAAACATAAACGTAAACGTTGAGGGACCATTAATTCGCTATATGTGGCCCGTAAACTCTAAATTACGCGACGGAACCTACACACAAATTAAACTTTTTATGTATTTATTGCGCGAGCACAAATTCGCATACGCGGGCATATTTTCAACTGATGTCATGCGAATTCAACCGGGATTACAGATTTGCAAATTCAATATTAATAAATGCAACATATAAAGCCCATATAAATACAGGTCCAGTATTTCATTTAATGTTGTTGCGAACTTCCTGCTTGTTTTGCTGGTGGCGATATTTATCACCAAGGCATTTTGTTTTGCTTATTTGCGCAAAACAAAAAGTTTTCTATAACTTTCCGTGGATTGGGATATGAGCATTGAAGATTGAAGATTTGTGTAATGTAAGCATTTTTAAAAAATTATTTATTGTTATCATGTGTTGTCCACATCTTATTTCGCCCATAGCGATTCAAGCTCGACGTCACCCGGTAAGGTAGATGTGGTTAACACTTCCGACACCTTCGCATTAGTCACGTGAATAATATGAATCTTAGTGACATCTAGGCGACGTGTCATTATAAATCACATTATCGCTCGATATCGATGCATCTCCTAGTTCTTCAAAATTTCAGCAAAATTATTCAATCGAAATCCGCGAAACAAATCACCCTTTTTGGCACGTGATAAAATGCAATCATATCGAGTCAACATCGCTCCAGTAGCTTTATAATTACGTCGGTTATAATCTGCAAGGTCCTCATTGATTAAATCATTACACAACATATTTGTAATTATCGTTTCCGTTTACGGTAATTACTTTTGTGCATATATTTAGTTTCGTACGTAAACGATTTAGGTCACAAAGAACTCTTTGATTCCATTTCATTTAATGCACAATACGTGTACGCAGTTCTTTTGATTTATTTACGAAAGATATTATACCGTGTTTCAGAATCGATTTTTAATTTCGATTAAATTCATTCGTTCTGAGCAGTAAGTTTTCTCGTCACTGCCCTAAATATCAAAACGTCGCATTTCTTATCGTACCACGCATGCGATAATGAGTTAAATACGCGCGCCGAGATTAAATGTCATGTTTATGCATATTACGTTCGTCAAAATATAATAATTTAGTATAAGTATGTACTGTCGCGTACTTGTTTATTGTGTTTATAAATTTACATAATGGCATAATCTGAATATGTAGGTAATACTTAACAGTATCCTATTTATGTCATAGATGCGTTGGAAACCATCAGGGAATTTACAGGAAGAGTATGACAAGCTGAATTTGAAAATGAAACATAATGAATGAAAATTTATCGTTAATCGAAGAATAACTTGTGAAACTGATCAAATGTCCAGGTGATGAGGCTGTGAAGTGTTTCAAAAGAAGAAACGTGCTACTTTCAAGGATGACCGACAAGGATGACGACGATTGTGAGATCTGCAGAATTTGCACAAAAACCAGGGCGATCGTATAAAGTGTTAAATAGCCCCGTTAAGCGTCAGCAAAGGGAATAATTAAGGGAGCAGGTCGAAGAGTTGACGTATGCAGCCTGCTTGAGTCACCGCACTGCAGGAAATAATGACGCGCCAAACTAATTAAATACATTTCTTCCAAATCTAGAAATATTTAAATAATAGTGACATGAAGGCAATATATTAGTTCTTGCATTGAGACGAAGGAATTATGCGGATCACGGCCAAGAGAACGAAACAAAAAAAAATTATTTTAAGGAAATAGACTTAAAGAGAAATATTTGAAAATCGTTCGAATTTCCACCATCTATGAAAGTAAATGGTGAAGGATCTTGTCTTATTTCTTCAGAAAAAGACAATCACATTTTAACCACGCTGAGGTTTTTACCCATTTACTATCAACTTGTCTATAAATGTATGAGACACATATAGAGTGCTGAAGACTATTCTGTAGATGACGAAGACTGAAATTTTAGTTTTAGTAATTTGTACTACGTTTTTCATTTTTTTAAACATTGTATTACAATTTTATATTTTTCAATTTTGTTTGTAATGAAACAATGGGAACACAAAACAATAAATCTATTTTACAAATTACAAACTGAATTCAATTTTCCTAATATGACATATTTTTTACAAAGTAATGTTCTGTACGATTGTTATCACAGAGGTGAAAGGTCCAGTAAAAAAAAACAATAAATCATCAAAGATTACCAGAATATAAAATATGTACGTTAGATATGTGCAAAATGTATGTACTGTGCCATAAAAAAAATTACAAAGCTGTAAAATGTATGAAAATGTTATAAAAGAATCATTCAGCTGGTTCTCCTGATGAAATTTTACATTTGTGACATAGTGACTTTTAGCTCCGACACATTGATATGTAACATGAATATATAAAATTTTTCGTTTGCCATTGAGATTTTAATGCTGAGGTCTTAATATGGGCCCAACCTAAAATATTATCGAACATTAAGGATTGTGGAATGTTATTCAAACAGATTGTATTTAATTTCACCTGGCAGCATAATAACACTTCATTATTGTTCTTGTTTTTTTGGATTTCGCTTTTGAGGCAGGCATCTTTATGTCTGAGACTTTCAAGTGAGTTGAGATCTGGTGATTGCCATGGGCACACCAATATTTTCTTTTCTTTATTGGAGTGTTTAGCATGACTAGATTTTCTATTCAAAAAGTGTAGCAATATTTTTTTCTTTGTGTTACAATATTTTAATTGTCTTTAGTGTACACACAACTAGACGTACTGCTATTTTGAAAACTAGAATATTGCCCCATAATGATATAGTTGATAAATATGAACAAAAATCTAAATTTGAAAACATCCTTTGTATGTTTTTTTTTTCTCTTTAACTCAAGCCGATCTATCATAATATCAGCACAACAATTAGAAATTGACGCGTAACAAAAAAAGTTTATTACAAGTCCCTTGCACAATTTATGAAACACATTCTACACGATTGTCTTCGAAAAAATCAAAACGCACTCCACGTTCGAAAGATCAACGAGGACGAACCGAGACCGTGTAAGACGCTCCAATACGCACCGACGTCACTCAGGCGACGCTAAACGTAAAATGTCACTCCAACCGAACACTGAACGGCGACGGCCATTTTCGACGCGCAGCAAAGCGAACTTGTCCAAAGCCGACTTACACGGTCGTGCATTACAAAGCAATCTTGGATCGCAAATGATGTGACGCCGCCGTGGACGCGACGTTGGAAGTACCGAGTAGAATCAAATTTACGTGTGACACACGCCCGAATAACCAAAACCAACGTCGGTACGTTTCCCGCACAATTACGCAATTACTATTCGCTTACCTCCGAAAATTGAGTCGCCGATTTGGTCGACGAAAAATAAAAATTCACTCGCCATTCGAGACCCACAACGATGTTGATCCACGCACGACGTGCACGAAAACCGTTTTGCAACGCGAAACGGGCCCAAACCATTCACGTTTTCGAAAAAACGTCACTCGAAACGGCATCGATCGACGGCCACCATTTTCGACGCGCAAGCAAAACGTACTTATCCAAAGCTAACTTCTCGATACAATATTTACCGCAGCGACGTCATCATTCGCGAATAATACACAAGGCAATCTTCGATCACCGAAGACGGATGGTGTTTGGAATAATTTTCTTTTTATTGTTCAGTGGTTGTTACAACAATGCAAATAATTTAATTTTTACCCCATCATCTATAAGTTGATGCTAATGAACATAAATTAATACATTAAAGGCATCAACAAACATTTTACTGTAATGGTGTGGAATGTCTCATATCAAATTTGATTGTCTTACTGTAATAATTAATGGCACTAGAAATGCAGTGCCCAATGTTCTAAAGAGAAAATATCATTTTCATAAACCAGTAAGCAGTTATACCACTCGCTCGTGTTAGGTAGTTTTAGCGAAAAACACAGCTACTGTATGTACCTGTATTCATTGATTAGTTAATAAATAAAAACTTGCATCGATTTCGGACGGCTGAGTTTTTTTCCTCATTTCATGTTGGTACTTTGAAAACTTCGTACCACCTTAAAAAAGAAACTGTAATTTAAATAAATCACCGAGGCAAAGTTTCGTGTTTATAAATTTGCATCCCCTGATTGCCGATATTAATTTAAACAACGATGAATAATTAACTGCCATTAAGAAACTCTGTTTGCTAAACAATAAAACTTTGGACATTAAGAAAGTAAAAGTTGAGGAAAACTTTTCAGTAAAGAAATCCGTGATTAAGTGTCGATGTTTTCAAAAACCTCGCGGTATGTTGGCGATTTCCGAAGGACAATTTAACGACAATTTATAACAAAAACAAATTCCTATTACTAAACTTACCGCAGGACAACGTCACACGTGTGCTTTATTACGAATGGTAAAAAAAGGACGTTCGCGGCAAGCTAATCAAATGAAGGCAGGGAACGTGTAATGCATTCGTGCTAAACATATATGGTAATGATGATGATTGCAACGACAGGTAAATGAGTTATGCAGCCATCAAGCTTTTCGCTGCAGTTGGAATTGATAATCAACCAGTGTGTAATAGAAAATGAATTGCAGCTATGATTAGATCACTCCTAGCCCTCAATTCTGGTTAAAAATTTGCAACGATATGTTGCAAAATATCTTCGCCCCTATTTAATGATCGGTACCACATTTTACAAGGATTAGTTCCAAGTCGTTCAGTGCCTACATACAAGTCCTGCAAAAAGGTGCATGTCGTTGCAATGTGGTTCTACACAAGAACTAAGAATTTTCAACGAATCTACATATTGATTTCGATAGGTGCTATAAAGAGGGTAATACATTATTGGAACTCACTGCGAATATTCAAATTGGATACTCAATTAATATTACTAATGGCAAACTTTCTTTACATAGTGGCGTTACAGAGCTTCCATCTATCCATCGTGCCCAACAAATTTCTCAAACGGTAGACTTTTAATTTTAACGCAATGTCCATTAATTTATCTTATTTTTGAGAGAGTCTAGAGTCCTATATGAATGACGTGGAGTGTTCCTGGGTTCAGAAATGAAGGAAAACTTGAGGACTTTAATAATCCAGTTATAGCAATAGCAACTATTTGTCTATTTTGATAACGTTACCTATTAAGGATATGTATCGGCTTGATATTATCAGAAGGGAACTTTGTAGTGCATAATGTTGAATTACACGGACCACAGAATTAAAAGAGGTGGGTTTAGGAGAAAATAAAAAAAAATATATTATAAGAATTACACTAGAATTAAATGAACAACGCGGCGCAATAATTGTGAACGTATTCATTTTACTAAAATTATTTCCCTTTTACTAATAGTTTCAGTTTCTGGAACAAGTACAAATTTTTTCAAACTTTTTCGGACGATGCTATATTTAATATTATGAAAAAATGTCTTAATCGAAGTTAAAAATTAATTAATTAAGATTAGTATTGTAATACTGTTCCCGGTAGTCTTATATCCGTATTGAGGTATGGTGATATTACAGATTGTATCTAAAATATGTATGTGAGTATATACACTTCAAACTATCTTCGAGTTGATGCATGTCGCGCAAGTCGATTTTTCTTAATGACGCCTGCATATTTTATTATCGACGAATCTACTATGCTGCATATTTACAGCTTCTTCGTCAAACCGCGTGCGGGAATTTTCGCCCGCGTTTCCGCTGCACATACAAGAAATTTATATCAGGTATAGGATAGGGCTCAAATATCGCATACGTTTGTAAAAATATCGGCGGCAGTGCGAATTTTCTCTCGTAATCCTTTCCGTACATATTTACGATCGTAATTTAAAATGTAAGATTCCATTATGTATGAACAGTGATAAGGGATACGTTACGTAGTACATATGTATGTGCATCGGTTCGTGCGGCAAGCACAATTGCATGTTCTTTTTGTTTTCTCTGAATTCGAGTCCATCAGATGAATTCTTAAAATTTACTGATAGGAATAACCTCGTCTGCAGCGCGATTCAAAATTTAGATAATATAGATTGGTATAAAATATAAAATAAATGTATGTTAAATTTCCATCGTTCCACACATGTGAGTACGTGCCTTGTATGTGTATGTATTACCCTAGTGGTAATTAGGTCATTAGATAATAAAACGGTTTTGTCAATTTATTGTTAGGAATAATTTCTTTGTCAACCGAGAAGTACCGAGTCAACTTTTTAACTACCAACATCCACTGCATTTTTCTTAATCTAATTTCAATTTCGTTTATGTAACTTGAATTTTTAAACACCATCATTTGTGCATATCCTCGTCTAACTAACCTACAACTCATATTTGCAAACATTTTATAACCAAGTATAGTGTTTTAAAAACGAGAACTTGTTTTCCTCTTTGATTATCTCGAACGTCGCTCCGAAGCCATCCCACCGCGAAGGACGTTTAAAGAGAATCGTCTCCTGACGAAGCCGAACAAGGAAAGATATGAAGTAATACGTGTCGTCGGATTTCTCTAAATCTGTATTTCAGAATAAAAGTCTTTGTAGGTACGAAACGTGCAGCGAGGGTTTCAGTTTGTCAGACGTTCCTGTCGGCAGGATTTCAAACCGATCAGGACGTTCCCATTTCAGCCTGTTTATGAAACAAATGGAATTCGCCGAGATAAATTCAAGGATTTCGCGAAATATAGTAAAACTGCGCGTTTTAGTGGTGGACGTTGTCCGTACGTTGATTTTGTTTCGAAAATTAACAAAGTCGCCAGCAGGTCACAATATTGTTGATTTTTGTGGAACGCTCTCGTTTCCGATGCAGCGCTGACGGTTGTCAACTTTCGCGATGAGAGGAGGAAAGTTTCCCTTCGCGAGTTTCCTTTGCATGAGAAATGTTTCCAACATTAGTTTAACTTAAATAAAGTTTTTGTTTCTCTACGTTCGTTTTAACATCTTCCGACACGACTTTATGTGACTTACTTCGTGGCAAATTGCGCAACGACATATTTTCATTACGAAGAGGGAAGCTTTGAATAAGTACAAGCGAACCTCCACAGATTGTGCGCTGAAATATTTGAACTTGTTTACTTTAAGTGTAAACATAAAACGTACAGCATATTATTTGTCAACTACCCAAACGATTATGGTAATTCAGGGAGAGATGGCCCACCGAGTGAGAGGACCCAACGGAATTTGTATATGATATGAATTATCGCCAAACTTGTACGACATTCAAATCAATCAAATTAAATAAAATACATTTACCACAAGGATTTTTTTATGAAGCAGTTAACATTATTATGACTAATAAACTGGTTAGTTCAAAACATGAAATTATTTTATATATAATATAACTAATTCTAAAAGATATGATATAATAACCCTTATTATGTAACGCACGATTTGCAGGGGAATGCATTGGTGTTTCGATTATGCGGCAATTAATCCCATAAATATGTAATTCCGAATATCGCGAATAGTTCACATGTTTAAGTAGTCTGGCGCGATAACACCATGACAGCATTATTTCACCAGAGGTCTTTAGAAACTTTCGAGGGGATCGCGTGTGCTCGGCGGTACATTAAATTAATTAAGTTGCCTCAGATTTAGCCGGGGCAACTTTCCGACGTAAAAAATCGTAAATTAATAAAACATATCGAGTACCTGTTGGAAAGTTTCGAGAAAGCGCCATATTCTCCCAACTGCCAATTCTAATATTCTCCCACTGGCGTTGCGCGGCGTGCACTTTTTTAACGGCAATATATCAAAATGATGATATTCGAAAACTGAAACTCAACTTGAACCGTCGGCGTTTGCGAACTTTACCGGCCTAAGGAAGATATATTGTCTTTTAAAGGCGAATTTTTGCCCTTATTACGAATTTCGCTTTGGCGACGTTAATTTTCGTTTAATGTAATATTTAAATCGTTCTGTAATTAGACCCAGCAAAAGATAATATGAAAAACTAAACAAAATAAATATCAGTAATTAAGAAAAATACAGAAGTGAAAAGACGGAAATGTGACAAAATAACCAAAATTATTTTTAAAATTTTTAACTTAATATATTACAATAGAATTGTATTTAATGTTTAACATCAATTTAGCGTAATTTTCAATGGAAAGGCGAAATTGTGTGTTACCAGTAAATCACTCGCCCATAAACCGTTTTCGAACATCCCGACTAAGAGATCAAACACGTCGTAATGCCTCGTCTTTTGAGCGCACGAATAAAAAACCACTAAAAAATGGGCTCTACTCAACTTTTTCCTCGCGAAGATAAAATCTTTGCATGTGGTTTTGAAGTGGTGCAATACGCTTTTATGGAAGTATATTAGGTTGATTTATGGGCCACATTTTATTGAATAATAGGTATTTGCCCGAGTCTGTTATTTCGAGACTAAGCCACTTTAGACAATCGTCCTCCGGGCGGCTATAATTCAAAACAGTCGATACTTTCGGTTCGGGTTATTGCCGCTGAAATTTCAGTTTTTACCACGTATTTATATCAATTTTACGTGCTACATAAAAATGTCCCCGCAAATAAACTTGTCCCACAACCGGTGAACTGCCGTGATATGCGTTCGGATCATTTTTTTTTATCGAGATAGTTTTGTTTCTATGACGTAACGTAGTCAATGTAATGGTCAAGTTCAAGAAATTGAATAATCAATCAAGCAAAATCGAAAGAGCACTGTAAAAATATTAGTAATAATTAATAAAATTGTAGAATAAAATTATGAACTAAAAAAAAATAAATAAAATTTTCTTGAGAAGTAATATCATAGAAATTGTAGATGAGAACCGCGGCGTCGACAACGATTTATGATTTTGGTGAAGCTATTCCCATCGAATATGTTGTCCAACGTTTTCGGTTGAGTAACGAACCGTAATGTCGATGCAGTTGGAAAATAAATTAGTGTGGCCTGGAGCAATAAAATACAAATTTTCCTCGATATGTTTTTTGCTTATATTTCTGTTAATTTAATTTCTATAAAATAAGTAGTCTGCTTTCTTCTTAACTATTTTCACCAAATTTTACGAATTTACAGTTGCAATTGAAAGATTTTCGCGAAGGACAATATCTGCAAATGGCAGAATCTTCTCGTAAAACTGGGCCAAATATCTCATGTAGGATATTTAGTCTAATGCCAGTAGCAACTGAAACCAATCAAACCCAACCCGACCTAACTAACCCAACCCGACCCAACTCAACCCAACCCAGACTGTCAAGACTAACTATCTCGACGATTGACAATAATTAACCCGACGATGAATCACAATTTTTACTTCCCACTGTGAATTTTCTAGACGATGAACCTTCCATAATGAATTTTCTTAAGATGAATTTTTCGGACACCTATTAAGCTTAATGTCTACCCAATTCCTCATTGGAAAAGACAACTGACACACAACGTCATCACTGAATAGCAAAGCTGCAAATGCTAAATAATATTTTCTTGGTGACCTGAATGAAAAGCGAGGTCGACAAAACCAATACTTGCAATGTGAGCCATTGGGAAAAATATTCTCGTGAATGGAATTCAGTTCTATTCACGTGGCTCGCAAATTACTTAAAGAATATAAATCATCGACTGTGAGTACAATTATTAAGAATATAGAACACGATTTTTAGACAACAAAGCAAAAGAAATGTGTTCTCTAGCATGTTTGTTTTCCATAATTGTATTATTAATTCCTGACATTCGAAAGAAGGATTGTTCCTCTAGAATGAAAAATCCATTTTGGTCTCAAAATTGATGATGGTCAGCGCTATGTAAAAACAAGCAGCCACTCGTATCACCAAACCAAACCAAACCAACGTTGCTGCAGACGTAATGGAAGAAATGCAGAGCAGCTGCGGAGGAAACCATTGAGTCCCCTACCAGTTTTAATTTCGCCGCTGAATTTTAGACGAATAAATGAGTAAATCAATTGACAACGTCCTAATTTAACAATGCAAGGCAAATAGTCCGTTTGTTCTTCTATGCACCAAAGCGTAAAATAAACAAATAAATACCTGGTTCTCTATGTAGCCTATTTTCCTGAGATTTGTTTCATTTGCTTTGCTCTTATTAGCCAGCCCAAGCCATCCCAACCCAGCTCAACTCACCCTATCAGCCCTGCCAGTGTAAAAGATTCACTTACGTATCTTTGTTTCAACTCTATCGTCATTTATAACTCCTACTCTTGCCATTTTTTTAACAATTACGCTACCCTAACTTTGCGATGTGTCTGCACCTTATATATAAATTTCTAGTACACATTTCTCTTTCACCATTTCCGTAATGAAAATATAAAAGATGTATTTGAATTACATAAATTGGAAAAAAAATTTTGCGTTATTCTAAACACAGGGCAAATGATTTTAAATTTATAAATATAACCAAAAAAATCCTGCAAAAATATATTCAATTCCACATAACAGAAAACTTCAGCCAACATCAACCGCCATTAAAAGAATTTACAGCTCTCGGCCGGCCCAGGCTTATATCTGCGCGATATTTACACCGCCGTGGGTTCCATTGAGCGCCTTTAAAATATATAGGAGTAACGTATTTACGTCCGAAGACAAGATTAGAAAAGCATTATTTTTCAGATTTATACGGCCAGGAGATTCGTACGTTGCTAAAGAGGTAATATATTCACATAGGGAACATTTTATGTATCCATAAACTCTGTTTACATACGACGTCGCGCTATGAGCGAGCCGAACGTAGCGGGACCGTTTTTTTTTGTACACACTTTGCTAAATATATGTATTAGATACCGGCTTCGCTCGAAAAAGCGAGCTCGATAAGGATGACAGGAGGCGGATGTGCAAAAAGACATTACGCGAAATATGCCTGCGCCTCGTGCTCATTCATGCACGAGGTATTAAATCTTGAAATAAATTTAATATGGAGATAAAAATTATGAATTAAGTTTGGGTTTTTGTTTGCGCTGCGCAACTGAATATTATTATTTAAAATCTGAATACTGCGGCAAGTCATTTGATTCGTAGAGCAAAAAAATATTTAAAGTGCCTTGGATTCGAACACATGTTACAGGTCCATGCATTGTGTCGCAGTTAAAGCGACATCAAACATGGTGGGGATAAACTATAATAATATACGATGGGTGATCATTATTTAGCGTCCCTGACATAGTAGGCTCACTTTGGTTGAGTTGGGTTGAGGTGGGTTGGATTGGGTTGGTCTACTACGCTTATATTTTTAAGATATTCTAATATTATTTTAAAGACAAATTTTTGACATTTATTTGGCTTATGGTTCTGTACTTTTGACGGTGGTGCGATACTTCGTTACCAAAGAAAACCAACACAACTCGATACAATGATTTTTCACTAACAAACATTTCTATCGAGATCACACTCGTATATACTTACATCACCACAAACATTACGAAGTATGTTCAGCACTTCCTACGATATATTATTTGTACATCTTTAGCACACTTAAATTTTTTTCTTAAATTGATGTTTAGTTTTATTTATAATATAAGATCCATAACTGAAGAGTTCCCTTTAACATAAACACAGATTTTAGAAATCGGCAATAACTTGTCATTCAATTATCGCCAATTATATTAATGGGTGTATATTAATTGCTTCAAATGAAATACAGTGTTATCTATATAATCGCATTGTTCAATTTAGAACCACGAAAAATCATTTTATTGCATAATAGTCCATTTTTCCTTTAACAAATGTGGTAGAATGGTATCATGTCGAATTAATATTTCAACATTGACATTTTACCTCTGAAGGGATTATTGAAAATGTTATTAACGAAGTATCAGCGCATTGCGTTGAATTGCGTTGCATTATTTTAGAGTTTCCATTGGATTAATACACAAATTTACACGCTACAAAACATCATCCGCATAAATGGAATGCTATTGACATATTGTCCCAAAAATTTCCCAATTTTGGACTTAATAACGTCAATAAATTGCCAGTAAAATAATAAAGACTAAATAGTTTATCTATCACGCTAAAATTTTTGCAAAAATTTCATGTTAAGTTTAAAAGTTATGTTGGGTTCAACAAAAACTCGAATAGTAGAAGGGTTACATTGAAGAGTAGTTACAGTAATGTGTCACTTAATACGAAATAAATTCAATTAAATGTTGCAATAACAAATTGGTTGAATTTTCGGACCTCTATTTGATATTTCTCTCCATGGTTCAAAATGATGGATCAGTTTATATTTGAGCATTATCGTTTATAATAGCAATTTAAGTGACACATTTAAAGAAGTAAAATCGGTTTATTTTAAATGGTACCGAAAATTGTTCAAATTCACATCCGCCTGTTTGTTAATATACAAAATTTAATGTTTTAAATACCGTCATAAATCAACGTCGAAAATTTCACTCACTAAACGCCGGCAACTGCATAAAAACGCCATAGATAAGCTTTAATTAAATTACAAAATCTAATTAATCATTGTGTCGTATTTTTGCGTCGCTCGATTTCATTTACTCGGGCGCGTCGTCGTCTTTGCGTTTTCAATGCGTTCGGCGTCTTTCTGTTTGCGGACCCGCCACAACGTGACGTAAAAGGTACATTAATAAAATCACCGCGCGGCCAACGTTTCATGTAGATGCCCCTGGAAACAATCCTTCAACTTTTACCAGTCGATTCGCACCACTCCCCCAACTTCAAACAACTAAATTGACGTAAGTTAACATATGATTGTTTGGTACGCTATGAAAATATTTGTAGATTACTTTATGTTGATTTTTTTCAAGAAAAGCTTCACAGATCGTGGACCACTCGATTTAATCGCTCACGATCCAATATTTGTGCACGGATACGGTCAGCTTCTGTATCTATGTGAGTCAAGTAAAGGCAGGTATGTATTTGTAATGCATCTAAATAAAATTGTTACGTAACAGGTTTTAAAAGTGATGAGTTACCGAAGAGACTACTTTGACGTTGAATCAATTAAAGTATTAATCATTTGTTGTTGCGTCGGTTCAATTGCAGTTTTGTCACTTGTTACATGTTCAAATAATTCTGCATTTAAGTAGACAAGTTTAGAGAAATTCTAAAAATGGAAAAATTAGAAGTTCGTGCAATTATAAAACACTTGAACACATGAAGACGTGGTAGGTGTATTAGGAGAGGGTGCTGTTTCTTACCAAGTGGTAATTTTTTTAAGGTGTGATACTATACTCTGCGCCTTCATAAAGTTTTATATTCGGTCGAATTTGTCGGGGTATGATTGAATTTTGAATTTAATTATCAGTGACATATAAACTGCACCATCTAGAAGGGGTGGGATTTTTTGGACCAGATTTGGCAGAAACATTGGACTACTCTAAGGTAACAATTGATTAAAATTTGATAAAGAAAACACTTCATCTTTTTGATTTTTCTTTAATAATGTGTTGGTCCACCCCTAGTTCTGATACATATTTTTTTCTCATTGACCCGCATTGATTCCAGCAGGTGATCAATGTCTTCCTGGGGTATGGCATCCCAAGCAGCCTGTACTTCATGCCGTAGAACTTCTATTGTCAACGGTGGGTTCGGTAGATTCCTCAATCTTCTACCCATCATGTCCCACACGTGCTCAATGGGCAACAAATCGGGAGATCTTGGCGGCCAAGGCAAAAGATTAACATTGGCCTCTTGAAAGAAGTCAAGAGAAACCCTTGCTACGTGAGGTCGTGCATTATCTTGCTGGAAAAGTGGGTCTTCCAGCCCTCGAAGATATGGAAGAACATGTGGTTCTACCACTTCGTCAATGTAGCGTCGGGCGGTCATTCTGCCCCGAATGAAAAGCAAGGGTGACCTACTGCCGCAAGCAATAGCAGTGGAACAAATTCAAAAAATGACTCGACAATTGCTTGTCTATCACCACCTCTAAAAAATGACACAAACGTCAAAAATCCCATGACTACTTGATGATTGGTTTTCAAATTTTAATCAACTATTTCCCTGGACTAGTCCACTATTCCTGCCAAATTCTTTCGTTTTATTCCATTTTATTTTGTTATTACTATCAAACTGGAAATGAAATTTCGTTCCCAATAGTAATAACCTATAAATACGTGATCTACATCTAACGCGACCCCATATATTATCCTTAATTGCACGCCAATGCAAAATATAATAACGGGCCAATAAATTCTCGCCCCTATTAAATGAGACAATCGTCGATAAACTCCACTTTATTATATTCTGTTCGGAACATATCTGATTTTATAAATTCATACTTGTTAAAAGGGATAAATAAAACGAAACGAAGTGGAAATATTGAATTTTCGGGATAATGAGTGAACACGGGGGACGGGACGGCCCGAATACGTGCAGTCGACCCCCCGCCCCCGTCCTACCTTCCACTACAGAGACGTTCGGTCGACGGCGAAATTTCATAAAGATAATGGCGCAGTAAATTTATATTTAAAACTCGGAATATCGCGGAAGGAATTCAATCGGATCGGTCGAACGGGCGATCTGATTCGTACAGGAAACGCCGGGATCAGATTTCGTGACCCTCGGCGCTCCATTTGACGATTTGCCATACTCTCAGGGATGATGGATAACTTGCAGTAGCGTAGATTGCCGCACAGTTGTGAAATTCGACTTTTGCTAGTCTTGCGAATGTAATCTTTTAAATACAATTTTACGATAAATTATTCGTTCGTCTAATTTTAATAGCGAACACCTAAATATAAATTTTATTTTTCAAAATTTATTTAATTATTCGTTCACTTAAGTACAACGAAATATAACAAATAGTGTAATGGCACTTAGAGATATTATTTAAATCCATTGGCTAAAAGAATTATCAAATGCTTCAGCTACCATAACAAAATCGCCTATTCTAATGAATCTTTTCTAAAAAAATTAACACCATTTTGTTATAAGAATATGGCATGGATTTATAGACAACATAGACGACATTCTCAATTACCGATTAATGTCACCATCTAAACGTATGCAAATTTCTAGAATTTGTCGAACTTAATTTTCAAACTCAAACCTTTTGATACAGTCAAACCGCATTCCTACTCGCAAAAGGGGCAGTTGCTTGACCAGTGATACGAATAACTACTTTCAAACGACGCTACGCCACTGACAATACGCGGAAGATGCTCGTGGAATATAATAAGCCACTTGTGCGCTCTCCGCAGTCCGAGCGTAATCATATCAGTGGCGGTTCGAAAAATATATTTATACGTTTGACAGATGATGCTTTATTTCATATCGTCCGCGAGCGCGGCGAGCATGTTTACAGCTGCAGGATTCAACCGGGTTTTCTTAGATTGCACTGAAATTGCAACGTCTGATCCAATTCCGATTGTTTTTTTCCTTTTCTTTTTACGGACGCACTCCCCGATCGACCCCCGCTCGGCCGTTTCCTACAGGAAAACCGCTCGCCGCTGAAAAACACGGTACAGTTTTATTAAACCGACGGAAATATTTATTCAGTCTCAATTCATTTGCCCGCTGTTCGGACGGTGTAATGGAAATTCCGGACGCGTCCGCATTAGAATCGGATTCAAGGGAAGGTTACGCGTGGCTATATTTTGAGAAATGCAGGAATATTTATTTGCGTCAGTGATGGTTTGGCAATGTAATGAAACGTCATGGTCCCATTGTGGTGGCAACTTAATACATAACGTAATATTTTATAATTTAAAAAAAAATCTTCCGCAGTTAATTTTCGTATCCGTAATTATCTTTACCTCTGATACAATACGGATTTCCTTATAGTTGTGTGTAAACCCCTGTACGGTCACGTGTCAAGCATCGTTGGATCTGTTTCAGCCTATGTGGATTTAAAAAGCCACTCCTCAGACTATATATAAGTCAGTATATAAAAAACCCCATCGACATATTTGCATGTAGGCAATTCTTGTACATTTGTCACCAAATATTTGACAGAAGACATACAATCGGATAAACATTACACAGAAAAAAATTTAATGGTAGAAATGACCTTACGACTAGACTTATTGCCAATGAACTTACAATCGAACAATGTCAAAAAAAATGACAAAAACCAATTCATTGAAACTGTTGACCATCTGTATTATGGAATTTGTGTGCGGTTGTAATAGTCCAGGGTTTGTACTAGCAAATTGCCCAAATTGTAAATCAATCAAGTCTGCATGGACTGCATTTCTTGGTCCTGTAAATTTTGTGAATAGTTGACTTTCCTTGTTAATTAAACTGTGGTTACACATAACAGTAGCAAAAGCCTTACCTTTATAATACTACCGGAAGCAAACACAAATATATCCTTATTAGGTAGTTGTTTCGTAGATAATTCTGGTCGTCTTGGCCCGAAAATGATTTTTCCATGAGAACAGAACAGAAGAACAAGAAGAGCAAACAGCGTTAGAAAAATTATAGAAAACTCCAATTACAGCTTTCGCATTATGAAAAAATTATGAGTCGTATCCATCATCATCATCATCATCCTACGCATTAGGACCTATATGCAACCTTCCTTTAGAAGAATAGAGACATAAAAAATAACAAAAATATATGAAGAATTAAGGTTAAGACAGAACAGGATCCCTTTTTCGACGGCAAGCGCGATTAAATGACATTAAAAGGAAAAGGAGTAGAAAGCGCAGAAAAAAATTAATTAGGACTAAAGGAGACCCGGAAGCCAGAAGATACGAACCATACTAATAACTGGGATAATGAAAAAAAAGGCTAGACTGATGGAACAATATAAAATGCAATTACAGGATCTCAGATGGAAAGGCGAAAGAATCTATAACCAACCTGTAGGACATAAGGAAGGAGAATAGGAGTGACTGCAAAAAGGAAAGGAAATTGAGCAGCTGTAAGTCCAGATAGAGTCGCACAGCCTTGCCTACTTTATGTAAAAAGTACCTGGACATTGTCAATAACAATAGCTCAATTATCATCAATATATCTTTGACATCCTTGCACGTAATCTCCATTAGATGCACACATACAACAATGCTTTTTCCAATCTTCAAAACACTACTTTTATATGGTGGTCAGCTTCCTCTGAGAATTATTTCAATTATCTAGGGAATGAATCTTGGGAAGAGAAAAAATCACCGGGGGGCATATCCGGTGAATACGGTGCTTAAGAATTGACGAGTACAATGGTACAAGAAGTGATATGTGAGACAGTGCACTGCACACCCTGCACTACGTACAAATAGTATTTCTTGTTGATCGTATGGCCTGGCGGAAAGAATTTCAATAGCGCAGCCATATAACAGTCAGCATTAATTTAATCTTCGAACGAGCTTGAGGTTGTTTTTTGGGATTCAGATTGACTTGTATCGACGTCATTAACCCACGTCTCATCACCCGTAATGATTCGCTGGATGAGGTCACTGTTCATAGAAAGTATCCTTTCAGCGATGATCTTACTGAATTTTTATGTCTCGCGCGTCGCTTTTCAAGCACTTTCGATATTTTTGTCGATGGACCGTCCTGAACGAGTCAAAGCATCAACCATGTACGACATTCTTTGAATTCTTTGGACTAGCCTATGTTTTCGCTATGCGATACTCCCCATAGTGCATCTCGAAATTTTTTAATTCGCTGGAGCATTAAATTACCTTGAAAACGAAAAATCATTCCTCCAGAAAATTTGACACCATGACATTCGCAGAAAATATTAAGCATTGATTTATTTAAACTGCCGATATAAAGGAACTATGAGTATTGGCAATCTTCGGAAAAAATATGCAGCGACCTATTTAGCGAGGTTCCTTTAAATGACAATGTCCGGGTAGGTTTTGGTTTAGGTTGGGTTGGTTTGGGTTGATTTGGGTTGGGTTGAACTGCATTGGGTTGGGTTGAATTATATTGGGTTGGATTGGTTGATATAGTAATAAGTGTATGTGTACCATGGCTCTGTGTGTAGGGTGTGTTAAGCCAAGCCACTGCGAATTGGAAGTAAAATAGAACTCGACGCAGTGCAGGAAATGGAACAGATGGGGGAGACATGAAACTCTTTGCAATGACAATTTAATGAAATATGTTCAAATATATTCATCAAGTCGATTTTCGTTATTTCTTAACTCTTCCCTTGAATGCTTGCATATAACTAATAAATCCTACTGCTCGTACAGAAATTTTTATTGTAACGTCCCTTATTTCATTGTTCCTTGTAGTTTTGGTTGCGTTTCTAGTATGATTCACCAACGATAAACCATTTTATGTACCCTAGTTTACAGTGGAACATTGTGTCACCACATTATTATGACATATGCATTCCATTGCGGAGTCATGATTGTAGTAATTCTGCATTTTCAAGAAATTACTCTGTCAAAACCTTCGATTCAAATCTAACTGAAAACAGTTCAAATACAAAATCGCAGAATCAGTAATTCAATTACAATTCAGCACCGTCAATGGACTTCGTAAGGCAAATAATACAAAGCTCCAACTACTTGCGATTGAAGACATCATTGCCATCACATACCCCCCGGGTTATTTCACGTTTATTAATATTTATGAACTAGTCAAATTTCTTCTCACCATTCTGATTAAATTCACCATTGGATTTATTATTAGATCTTTGCATTGATCTTGAAATTAGTTAATGTATTACCGAAAGACTTTAAGTTTAACACAAACAATTGCAACATGGCATTCAAACGTGAATTAAGAACATGTTTGTTAAAGAATTTTACACAATTTTTAAATTTTGCAGAATAATTCTTGATTTTAGTTCTAATAGAACAATTGCGAATAACCAATCAAATAAACGAATCAATTGTCGATTTACCCCCATTAATCTACACAAATGATTTTTTTCTTTCTTGGACGTCCGTATATTTTTAATCACATTATTTCGGAATGAAAAATTGAAAGAGGGAAACGGATCGTGGAAAATTTTATTTTTAAATTTACAAAAGCTGCTTGCTTACGACGGATAATTGGCGACAGGATGAACGACAGAATATGTACATGAGGAGGATTAACTTGTCCCTAGGGTATTACAAATGCCTCGATGTTTGCAAATAATTTACGCCAAACAAAGGAACAAAACATCGCCGACCTTCGCCCGACTTTCATAAAGTGAATGTGGAACCCTTCGCGCGATAATATTTACGTTTAATTACAATAGATTTGTAATTTAAACAACGTTGTAGCGCATCCAATTAATAAAACTACGCACAGTAATGCTGTGCGGTTATACGCTGTTTCGATTACCGTAAGTCGTACATCTTTTTAAGTGTATATATTAAATTTCGTACCTGAACGCTGATGACTAGATTATTTTTCCAATGTATTACAAAAATATCATATCCAATTTTCCGTAGACTTTGGTGGGGGCATTATGGTGGTGTGGTATTATTATTCTCGTGTTTGCCTTTCAAACCCTTCTTAGTATTTTTCGTCTCGTTTTAGACTCAACTATTGTTTATGTGGATTATTTCTTATCGTCTTTTATTTGTAATAATATTTAAAATATTTTAGCGTTTTTAATATCACAGTTGATAGCGTTGGTGAGGTATTGCATTTTTATACAGTAAATTCTTTACATCAATCCACAATTAAATTGTACATAAGGATCTTAGATATTATATTTTATTATATTTATTTTCGATTATATACACGTGTAATTTTTTCTAAGTAAAATAGTTGTTAAAGGCTTTGTTTCACAGGAAATCATTTTTGATTCACAAATTGACAGTAGATGGACAATAGAATGAATAATCTTTCGCTTTAAAAATGTCATATTTACCTCTACACTATTGAAATAATTAATCTATCTTTGGGTAATGAGGCAACATTTTCACCACGTCAAAAAGTAAGGAGCACCCTTAATTCTCATTTGTGATAATCCACGCAAAGAAACGACGACGAAACAAGTGGCGTTCGGGCACACGCCGCCTTCGCAAAATACACCAATTTTTCGTAATTTATCCCGACATTAATAAATGTTCACAGCGACGACTACAAACACGACCATTTATACATCGACATCTCCCGCCGTAACAAGTGTCGAAGTACGGTTAGATTGTGTGTTTGAGACGGTGTAAATCGTTGTAATTATATTAGCGATGGATGTCACAACACTTTCCAACTCGTAAAGTGTTTAATTACGACGCCGGAATTGCTGTATAAGTAGCGAAGGTACTACGTGTCGCGAAGTAATCATTAATATACGCAAATTTAACGACGTGCTCAAGTATCAAAGCGTTCACGTCGCGGCGTCGCTTTTATAAATCTTACATCGGGCGTTTCGTACGTCTTCAACAATGTAGGCGCGATTAAATTCTAACGTTTTCGAGGTCGGATAAAAATTAAATTCGACGCGGAGCGGGCCCGGTTCGTTTCTGGGATTATTGGGGGGGTTTCGGTTTACAGCCGGAGACGATTCCGAATACACCTCGTGTCGTTTGCGGGTTCTTGCAAATTAATTTAATTAGCGCTCAATTCGTATCAAGGATCTTGTCTCGTGAAGAGTTGGCTGAGGTGATTGTTCGTGTACTAGTGTTCATTCTTTGTTAGGTGTATCGCCGAGGGGTAATGAGAATTACATATTTTTATAAAAAGCTTCATACAAAAAAGAATTTTGTGAATATTAGCTTTCATCTTTACTCTCACTTAGAAAGTATTTCTGAGGAATCCTGTACCAAAAATTAGAAAATTTCGTGAGGGTATTCCACAATCCCCGACTTTACTCTAGGTGTTAAATATGTAAGTCAAAACACAAAACCAAAAACACGCGAGTAGCCCCCACTTCCTTCCAATTCTTGTGATTATTGTTCTAAGTAACATCTTTATCTAATTTTTCAGAAATTTTCTCTGCAGCTCATCCCATTTTATTTCTTCTCTTTCATTGACTTTCGTCATCTCGGGGTCTGCTTATGTTATTATTTCTGTCCCTCCTTCATTTGTGTTCCAAGCTGTATTTTGGACGAATATATACTAAGTGACATATAAACTGCACCACCTAGAAGGGGTGGGCATTTTTGGACCAAATTTGGCAGAAACATTGGACTAGTCTAAGGTAACAATTGATTAAAATTTGATAAAGAAAACACTTCACCTTTTTGATTTTTCTTTAATAATGTGTTGGTCCGCCCCTATTTCTGATACACTCATTGACCCGCCTTGGCATTGATTCCAGCAGGTGATCAATGTCTTCTTGGGGTATGGCATACCAAGCAGCTTGTACTTCATGCCGTAGAGCTTCTATTGTCAACGGTGGGTTCGGTAGATTCCTCAATCTTCTACCCATCATGTCCCACACGTGCTCAATGGGCGACAAATCGGCAGATCTTGGCGGCCAAGGCAAAAGATTAACATTGGCCTCTTTAAAGAAGTCAAGAGAAACCCTTGCTACGTGAGGTCGTGCATTATCTTGCTGGAAAAGTGGGTCTTCCGGCCCTCGAAGATATGGAAGAACATGTGGTTTTACCACTTCGTCAATGTAGCGTCGGGCAGTCATACTGCCCCGAATGAAGAGCAAGGGTGACCTACTGCCGTAAGCAATAGTACCCCACACCATCAACCCCACAGTTTAGTGAACATGCCTCGCAATCGAAAAATCAGGATTGCGCCTTTCTCCACGTCTTCGTCTAACAGTCATCCGACCATCATGCATTCCTAAACAAAATCGCGATTCGTCACTAAAGACAAGTCGATGCCACTCCAAGTTCCATTGAAGTCTTTCCGTGCACCAGGCCAAACGTTCCTGGCGATATTAAGCAGTGAGGGCTAGCACAAGATGTGGGCGGTAAGACAGCAAGCCAAAGGTTCTTATTCGACGATAAACTGTTCGCAAGCCTATCGGACGACCTTGTTCACCTAACCATTGATCAGCTATTGATCTAGTTGTAGAGAATCGGTCTCTCAAGGCCATTATTCTTAAGCGGCGATCTTTACGTTCATTGGTTCGTCTTTGAGCCCCAGTGCCTCTCCTCCGACGTTCAACCCCATGTTCAACCCACACTTGATAAACACGCATTATTGTTGAGTGGTGCCGTCCCAAACGGTTGCCGATTTCTCTAAACGAAAAACCTGCTTCTCGTAAACCAACAATCCGCCCTCGGTCAAAGTCACTCAACTGCTGGTAAACTTGAGGTCTCCTTCCTCTAGGCATCATTAAACTTGAAACACGTTAAACTAAAGAATGGGATCCGAAAAAGTGGAACAAATTCAAAAAATGACTCGATAATTGCTTGTCTATCACCACCTCTAAAAAATGACACAAACGTCAAAAATCCCATGACTACTTGATGATTGGGTTTCAAATTTTAATCAACTATTTCCCTAGACTAGTCCACTATTCCTGCCAAATTTGGTCCAAAAATTCCCACCCCTTCTAGGTGGTGCAGTTTATATGTCACTTAGTATATTATTGCTAGTGCACATTAAAATATTTGGTTTAGATCCATGCGTCATATATGTTTTTTATATTTTCGATAACAAATCCATTGTCAAATATATTATCTATTTATACAGTTATAACGTAAGATATTTGCGGTACAAGATAATTAATTAAACTGAAGCTAAAGTTAAATTGAAAGGGCGATGCAATGTTAAATGTAGTTTAAATTTTAAACCTGATTCAATTAAGCTCACTAATTCTGTAATGTAGCGCAGCGCGAGGTATTTCGCGGCACTTTTCCCATTCCGCTGCGGAATGCCCGCCTGTGTGCCCGACTTATTCCTAAACAATTGCCGAGAATCAATAACGTAACCATAAAATAAGAAAAAAGGTAAAAGTAATCGCCCGAAATAAATCTTCGAATGTGGGTTAGAGTTATAAGTTGGCTTTTAACATGTAATGCTCTAATAAAACGTCTTTCGAGATTTTTATGGATTGTTAAAAAAATAAAAAACGTTCCTTACGTGAATTGAAAGATAACCTTCGCGACTATTAAATACGCTGTAATTTATTTCGGTTTCGGAGACATGAAATGCTACAAATTGTAAACTGACGTCGTTGTAGAACCAAATAATTAAAAAAAAAAATTTGCTGTTGTGATTTAGTACTAAATTTTTCAGTTAGCACCATTTCTTTGTTATCACGTAGTTTTCATGTCTTATTTTATTTGTGTGCATAAATATCAAAGACCACACCGGGCCGAGCTTTCGTTAACGGCGAATTTCCCTCACAATTCAGAGATGCAAGTTGTCGGAAAGAGTTCGGTTGAAATCATCTCATCCACGATATCGGGGCATTTAGCATTCCTCTTAATTATGCATTCAGTGCTTTAATTAGATCGGGCCGCGACCGAGGCGAAGGAACACTGATTACGTTGGTAGCGGTGAAGAATGCATCGCCAAGTGATACGAACAGTGTAGCCAACCGGGTGGATATTGCCCTTTGCTTTGCATGGTGTATACGCGATGCTAATGCCGGTGCCGCATTGCTGTGCTTGCAGAAATATTTATACGCGCTGAAAGTAAGAAATGAACTGTCCCGGCAATATACTAGAATTTATAATATCCCACTGATAGCGCGTTTGTTCGGCGCTGTATTACTCTCTAAGTTTAGTTACACAACTTTGTTTACGTTCGCCACTGATATATAATGAAATTGCATGTCAGATGACTGTAATTGTGTTTTCTTTATTTATGACTCGCACACCATTTTATGCAATGATTTATAAATATAAGTATATGTATATATACATTTGTTTTTTTGCAGTTGTATGACATATTCTAATAACCCATTTTAAGTGCTTTATTTTCGTGAATGTGTCCGAAATCATCAGCGTGTGTACCTCATTCAGTTACAAAAGTACACGATGCACAGAAAAAAAAAATTCGCCAAAATGAAACCATATGCAGATTATAGGAGAGGTCGGTTTCGTGCACGCGAATATTTGGCGTCATTCATAAATCGTAAGTTCATTCTTGCTCAACTCGTGTAGTTGGTTTCGTAGCGTCGTTCTATTGAAGTTAACACGATTTCGTTTATCACGAGAAATAAACTGTTCCTTTCAGAACAAATAAATAATACTGCAAGTTGTTAAAGATAAAATATGCATTTTTCAGTAAATTTGCCTTCACTAATAATTTTCTTTATTTTGCAGATACAAAGTAAGATCAGGAGAAAAATCTACATTTACATCACCTTCGAAAAGAAAAACAAACAGAGCTAAACCAAAAAGCTAGTTGAACGAAGGAGATAATGCGCTCAATAATACATATTTATTACCTCATCCACGCATATTAAAAATGTAATAGTGTTGAAAATTGAATCTAGACACATTAAAAAAAAAATTGACTCCAGTATCAAATTTCCAGGCATAAAATAAAATAATTTTATGTTATTAAATAGCAATTCATTTTAGTTAAAAATACGGCTGATAATCGATATGTTTTAATGCAATCTTATGACATAAGCTTGAAAAGAATCAAATGTTTGAGACCATTGCAACAATATGTTCAAGGTTATATACTGATGAGTCATTTATTCGCAGTTCAGATCGGTGATGATTTCATAAATTACTTTTTCTGTAGGTTCAAAAACTGGCGACTACCATGTTTACCAATTACCAATTTTATGAAATCGTTTAAGGAGTGGCTAATATAAAATTTTCCCAAGGAGTAATTGATAACGCTTCACACTACAATGTGTCCGTTAATAAGGATCCCACTAGCGCAACGTTAAAAAAAGGTATGATTACCACATGATTCATAAGTAACCAAATCTAAGAATCAACGTCTTCAATATATTTTGGACAACACCAGAATATATAGTGAGGCAGGAGACAGGGATCGAAAGGATGGGATTCGAAGCAGGCAGGAGAGCGGCGAGGTATGAATACACAAAGAGAGGAGGGGATGAGCAAAGCTTAGTCAAGAGGGCAATGGAGGAAATAACGAAAAAGAGGAGACAAGAGAAGGGAAATAACTAAGTGGGAAGAAGGACGGATAAAAATGTTCGAAAAATGTGTCAGTGGAGGAAGCAGAGAAGTGAAGAAGAGAGGCGAAGAGGTAGAGAGAGATATAATAGAGAGATGGATAGAGGTTGAAGCTCAAGAAAGGGAACGCAGAATAGTGAAAGGAAGTTATAATCAAAAATACAAAGACATAAAAGGCCTATAGACGAAGAAATTCAGAGAAGTCAAACAAATACTGGATGGACGATAAATACAGGAGGTGCGAATTCTGTGGAGAAGGCTGGGATAAATGGGAAGAGAAGACGAAATAAAGATTGGAGAAAAATCATGGGGAGAATGGAGGGGGAAGAGACTGTTAGACAAAATAAAGGGGACGAATGAGAAGTACGAGAAAGAAAGGAAAGGAACCGTAGAAAAAAGCAAACAAAGGAAAGGAAGAAGGTGGGTCAGCAAGAGAAAGAAGAAAGAAGAGATGGATCCGAATGGACCAATGATTGAATTATTGTATTATTTTATTATGGAATGTGAATCATGTCATTTTTTTAATATTTTGGGTACTGAAATCTCGAAGTATGATTTCAGAATAATCAGATTGCCACAGTTTCACTCTGAACATATGGGTTCAACTTAAACAGTATGTAGCTTCAAGAAACCGAACTTTTAAACTTGGCCATGTGATGAAGCTAGCCAAAGAAAAATTTGAATCATGTTGACAAAATAGTGGAACATTGCATAGAAATGGAGCAGTTATTACGAAACATCGTTTCAACTTCGTGATAACCACAGGCGATGCAGATGACGGTGAAGACTTTCCGATGAAAAAGACGAGGAACCATCAGAAATATCTGAATCGATATCGAGCATGAGCGCTTTATATAATAAAATTTAAAGAAATCACTGTAATAACACTAGCTGTAATTTTATTATTAAATTGTTGTAATAAGAAAGTAACCCTTCGTTTCATTATTTTCTTGTTTAAAAAATAGTCTTTTCTGAAAAAATTTTAATTTAATTAATTTACGGGTGAAATGCATATATTAAGAAGTTACTCTCTATATTTTGCTATTTTGAGGAATCTAATAGCCTGACAATAATTCTGAACCTGAATTCAACTTCCGAAACAAGAAAATAAAATGATAAGTAAGTCAAGAATCAGTCTTCCATTATTTTGATGGAAGGCAACGGAATCAACGAGGATGGAACATTTTGTTGTAGAAGAACAAAAAAAATCTTCTACTGCTAAGAAGAAAATTTTACAAATATTGCCAAATGTGTGGATGGTGAAGAGTTTGAGGAGGACTCTTGTTTATTGTCGAAATGTTTGTGTTCGTTACTATAGAGAAATATCTTTGTTTGTAAAAAAAAAACTAAATGTATGAAGGCGATGAAAAAGTTTGTGGAGAAGAACCTTTTATTTGGAACTTATCCAAATTATATAATTATTATTTAAATTATAGATAGTACTGATGATTGGTGTACATGAACATGTACATGGGCTTGTACATTTTGATTGAAATTTCCAAGACAATAACCAACGTTTGATAAGCATTTACAATTTCCAATGGGGACATCCCTCACCAATTGAAAAGTCAAGATTTTTCTTAGGATATAGAAGCGGAAAATGTACAAAGCAGTCTGTTGGCATCAATACTTTTGGGGGATGCCTAAAAAATTCGCCGAGTTTTTGAAGTTACCCAAACCTTCTAATTATACCAGGCATTGTTTTAGAAGGACGTCTGCTCAAATACTGGTCGATGCAGAAGCGGGCATAACAACTCTCAAAAGATATGGTTTAATGGCAATTGGATATAAGTTGGAAGTAGCAGCAAAAATATTGGGAAACAAAGAAGAGGTTAACGTAAATAGTAGCTCTGGTTGTAATTTGAGTAAGGCTTGTGCTGAAGTTTCATTTAGTAATTGTGACAATGTTACTTGTAATATTTATAATAGAGATGAAAAATAGTCATGAAGAATTTCAATAAATGAATTTTGAACTTTCAGTGTTGAAATATTATTTTCCCAGTTATTAGGAAATATTCCACTTTTCCTAACTCAAATTAATATGGAAATATTTAAGTTTTCCAAACTCTAGTAGAAAATTTTTTTTCCTTCAAGTCGTAGCTTTATTACCCTCCGACAATAAGGGTAAAAATTATTTTCAATAAAAACTCACACTCAGAGAAATTCCTCAGTGTTGTATAGAAATATATTAAAAGATTATCTAGATTATCGTCAACTTTATTAATGCATCCTCATCCATAAAGCCCCCGAACAAAATAACAATAGCACGTACACAATACGTGCGAAATTAATTCCCATTTTAATACAAATATAAAAACTCCAATTGCAACGTAAACGCTGTAAATTATTAGGAATAATGGAAATTCAATTTAATTGCCGCAATAAATTCGCAAAGTTCGGCACAAATTAAAATCAATTTTAACCGCAATAAAATTACCCTCCCCGATAACTTATTAACGAAAAAGGAAGGCGCGAAAATTGCATTAATTTTTTTCAATTTGCCCGCATTATTCTCCTGATACCGATCGGATCAAACATCGATTATGAGTCACTTCGACTCGCTCGAAATTGATGTGCATTTTCGTAATTTATTGCCATTTTTTTTATCTGGGGCCTCCATCGCCAACGGATTTTCGAACAGCACGAGATATCGAAAGCGTAGCGAAATAATTCAAGGCGATATATTAAGATAAGTAAATTAGCTTAGTTTCCTGAAATACCGAGACAAAATCATCGTCGCGAATGGCGCGACGCGCATTTATGGGAGGAAATCGCTATGAATGTGAATTTTAATGGATATTCGCGAGGAAAAAAGGACGAAGTTGACGTTATTTTTAAGCATAATGAAGGCTAGTAAAATGAAGATGAGCAATTAAGATTAACCTCCACGTGCGCTTGATTAATAAAATCTTATGGAAACTTTACAAGGAAAACTTTAAATGTTGGAAGTTATCAATAAATTTTCTTGATAGTTGAAGAGTATTTTATTATATTATTTTATCACCAAGTTTCATATCTAATCTCTCAGAATATTTTGCATTTTTTGGTTCAAGTCTACATTGATCCTTGAATTCCTACTATACGTAAATTTTCTATAATGTCCTTAATGAGGGAAGATTACTTTTGACACTCACATCGAGTTCGATAAGTTTCTGGTAAATCTTCTTCGTAATTGTTATTCGTTCTGCGATTCCTAATTAATTAACATGACTGCAGGACATGAGGAATACTTGGCGGTTTGAAAATAAATGGGGTATTATTGGATTAGCCAATTTTCAATTAATCTTTTTCAGATTATTTTTGGTAAACACTTAAAACCCAAAATTTGCATTATTAAACAAATAAATGTGGATGAGAATTCAACATTGACTCCTTGCTCCACTCGAATTTGATCCCATGCTCATAGCAACTCAAAACACAACCAGATTGCACTGTGTTATTAAGGATGTTTCAATCTTTAACGTTCAATGTTTGTTTTGTTTTTTTGTTCCATTTCAATTTTATTATTTTATTCTTCTCATGTTATTTATAGCAACGACTTCAGTTCTGGATATTTTCACGTAGATAGGTCTTAGATATAAGCGGTCACGTTCCGCACAAATGAAAAGAGACCGTTGTTGATGCGGTACAATTTTAATCTAGTGCACACACCAACTCGTACGTATTTATAAAACGTGGCGGGTATCACATAGGACTAGCGCTCCGGAGCGAAGAGAGAGTGGCCGCAGTTGCCGCAACGTCTAACCAACACCACTCATCACTGTCCGCCGCTGTTCAGTTCCCTACCCTGACGTATTGTTGGCACGTAGTATCGGACCCTCCCGACGACGCTCCCTCGCGCTCCCTCTCGCTCGGGACGGCCAGATCGCGCACACGCGCGACAAGGACGAAATTTTATAAAGTCATTACTTCTTATTGTGCTGGGCGTAAGGCCACTAGGTTTTCCATAATTGCGCCCATCAAATATTGTGTCCATTCGTTCTGTTTTACAATGGAATTTTATTTCGGGGCCCTTCGTTTTGTTTTGTTTGCTCCTTTCGCCGTTTGTTCGCGTTGCTTCAGTTTCCGGCCGTTTTTTCTCGTTTTCGCTCTTGGCGTAATAAATATCCAAACGGGAAACTCTTAAAACAAAACATTTATTATTTTGTTTATTATACGTAATTGTATGTGTTTTTTTTACATTCCTGTGACATATACGTATTATATGAGTTTTACAGAAGCAACCATCGTTCCCTCGAAACTTTTTCACGTTAATATTCGTCAATATTTTCTATGTAATTCTCGCTCTCTAATTTTATGGTTTTAGTTTCGTCGACCTCACCAACAAAATTTGCATCACATATATAATCTTGTTCCTTAAAAAATGCCATACTGTCTGGTCGTGTGGTGAAGTGGTACATTACCACAATGGATTCGGTTGAGTTAAGTTAAAATTGTGAAGTCAATTGTCGCACAGTTGTTCAAATTCTATACCAGAACTATATCGCTACAAGAAAAGGGTTCAAATCTGTTGAAAATCCTTGGGCATGACGTAAATATAAAGGACGTAAATCTTTTCAAACACCAACCAGATAAAACGGATCTTGAGGGATCTACTAATCTAACAATAACCCTGAACTTGACTTCGACTTCAGAAATTAATAAATAATTGCAAGTAATACAATCGATGGAAAAGGGACCAAGAAGGATGGAAGAATGTACGGAAGAAGAGCCCAAATCGAAGTCATTCAAAGAAAATAGGATAAAGGGGTGGAAGTGCTCGAAAGGATCTCATGTGAATTCTATGGCTGAAAATATTCATGTTTGCCTTGCTACGAGGATTAAGTTTATTTTTCCTTCAAATCGTAGATTTATTATCCTTTGGTCACCTAAATTATACACTTGATAATATATATAAATCAAACGTTTTCTGTTATCATCATTGTTTGAAATATGAAATTAAATACCAAAAAAATATACCAAATAGAGCAGTGATTTTTAATATTTTGTTCAAGTCCAAAGTTTTTGTTGGAAGGAATTTGCATTTCGAAACATCACTCCCAAGAAACGAAAATCGTCTCAAATCCGTCCCAACCTCACCAGCACAATTCACATGACGTATTAGATTATTCAATTAAAAATATTTTAGTTGCATTCACATTTTCCGCACAAAAAAGCATCATACGAATAGAATTTCATTATCTAGCTCCTACGTTTTTAAATTCGTTACAACTGTACAGTACATTATTGATTTTTTTTACCTTGTTCTTCGCGCTCATCCGCAATTACTTTTTATCATCTACCTGCGTTTACAGTTAACCGAAAACTATTTTCAACGAGTCGCGCACTACTTCGAATAAAACTTTTTCATGCTCCGAACGCGCACAATGCACGGCATTTTAAACAAATAACAACCGAATTGGTTTTTTTTTCGTATTTTATTTATTATTTAGATCGCCGCTGCAAAATGGGGAAAAAATGGGATTATAAACAAGGACTAGGGACGTTCGCATTCACCGACCAAACAAAACAGGACAAAACAAACAACGGGAAAACAATTTCGTAGATTTTATTGTGGCGAGCATGGTAATTGAAAAATGTATGGCAATTATATCAATGGCAATTGCGTTTGTTGCACGTAATTACGGAATGTTTGTTTATTGATGCGATTTTGGTAATAAATGCAGTGCATGCGATGAATTACAAATTAGTCGCTCACTATCAACTTATTTGCGTTCGGTGTGTAACTACCTTACTTTCGTCTTCGCCTTACGTTCATTGAATTGTCTTTTTCATTTAATATTTTGTATTAATTCAATTAAAACAAAATACCCCCCCCCCCTTAATTGAAATGCAATCGAAACATTCTTGTGTTGTCATTTCTTTATCAGTTTTTTTTGCATTTTACAATTTTACCAATTTTTGCGAACCTGGATAATCGTGTTTGTTTACATAATTTAGCGTGGAAAACCTTGTTTATAAAACGGTAATCATAATCTAAGATTCTGAAATTCTAGTAAGTTACGACAGAATTTTGTCATATTCGGGGTCAGTCAAACCTTCAATTAAAAACTAAGACTTTGGCGTGAATTATTTTGTAAAATTTCAAAAATGTTCATAATTTTACCGGATGTTTAGATAATTTTGTCGTGTCGCTCTATTCTAACAGGCAATTTGTTTTTAGCTAAGCAAATGGAAGAATAAACCGATGGCAGAAACAGGAATAAAGAAATGAACAACTTCTACGAAGCAGTAGGGTAGAATATATTTTCAAACCGGGAAATACGCAAAACCATACAAACCTCCCAGTTGAACCCTGGTTGAAGAAAAAGAAGTAGAACCACCCACAGTATATCAAACATATTTCAGGAGGGACTAAATAGAATATCAACAAGATTGTTCGCCATTTAACAAAGACACAACTTTCAAACAACACCTTATCCAAAAACGAAAAATTCCTTGTAGTGTCACTGGGACTATACTCAGGCTGTAAAAGAGATCGTCTTCATTGGCTATCCACTTCTTGGACAACTCATAACCAACAACCGTAGCATGTAGTGGAAATCGAATAGCAATATTAAGAACTAAATTGAATAAGACAATTTCCGAATCCTACACAACCAAAAGCTCGATTTTAACTAAATGACTTGTTACAGTTGTCAATTAATAAAAAAAAAATTGACATTCGTTTCATACCTCTTCCCACATACTGCAGAGTGCTTTTCGTAATTCGGCGCATGTTGAACCGCCAATTTACGTTAGCCGAATGTATAATATAATTATAATGAATAACTTCAAAATTCCATTATTCAACAATCATCGATTGTTTCTGGTACGTCAAGCCCGAACCCGCAGTACATTTATATTTGCGAAAGTGCAAAATGCAAATCCGAACCGCGGAAGTTACAATTCTTCAAATGAAGTTGTCAAATTAAAGTGTGACGCTCGCTGAATGGAGAAACTCCGGGAAACATGAAAAATGCATTAGACATTATTAACTGCAAGGTAATTGGTGTCTGTTTATATCCGCGCAACGTTGCATACAAAGTTCGGTTTAATTTTGATTACATGTGCTGAATTAAAATTTCGAGCGTCCGCGCGTTTTCGCCGGGTGACACTCGTTTGGGAGAGGGGGGGGGGGCGTTTCGACCGTAAAGACAGATAACATCGATACACACACACAAACACACGCACGCGCTAGCACACATGGAAGCATGCGCACACACACAGCGCCGATAATGGACTTAATTGGGAGAATTTGCATACATCTGTGTGTACATCAGGGACGCCAATTTACTTTTAAAGCATCCCGCGTTTCCTACAAATAACCCGACCGTAGTGGTAATTTTCTAAAACAAATGCAATCAATGGATTTCGTCACCGCATTTTATTTTTTGTGAACGAAACCGTAAATACAATTCACTCACGCATTTACATGACCTACACATGTTGTACGCAATAAGCCAGCGGCTATCGAAGGCAACAAGAAGATAACACGAAGACAACAACACGAACAAGAACAAGAAGAAAAAATTCATATGTATGCTATACTTCAACCATTGCTTCGATTTTTTTAGATGCATTTTCTCTATATTATTACATATCTCATTCTGGTGGAGCTGTGTCCATTTTTTTCTTCTATTTAATTTCGTGCACATTTTATTAATTATATTTTATATTTTAGTGCTCAAAGTGAAACAGACAAATAAAAAAAAAATTATTAAGGAAATCCACATCCACAGTGGAAGAAAACACACGATGTTAATACACAAAAATAAATAACCACAACAACAAATGAACACACAAAGTAACAACAAATATAATGAATTATGATAAGAACACCGTTATAGAATTAACAGCAAATATGATCAGAGTTTACATCATTCAATACGTAAATGATAAAAAATACTTCGTGGCAAGAACTACACAAACTAACCAAAAGAGCGCCGTAAATGACCAGAAATATTACTATCGTAGAAATGGGCCTTGTAATGCGCTACAAGGGTTTACTTTTAGCATTCTGCAGTGGTAACTTCTAGTCTGATTGCGTAACTTTGCACTTTGTTAACCCGGCAGAATGAAGTGCAGTGTTTCGGAATTATAATGGTTAAACTTCAGATTAGTAGGTCACATTTCAGTGCTAGCAAATGCTTTATAATACGGACCCTTGTGCGCAAATATGTCACTAACTGGCGAACGAAACTACCCCTAATTTACATGTAATAGTTGGCTTAATTTACTTTAAAAATCGACACAGCTCTAACCACGTGAATGTATTTATGAAATGTGAAACAATGCAATTTTTAACAATAAGTTAAGAGCTTTATCTCACACACGAACATACAGGATGTCACAACTGATTACTGAAGTTCATTGAGAATTTGTAATCATAATCATATGAGTTAAAAATATTCGCATATTTGTTTATGGCAATAAAAAGAAAAAAGGATCTACTTACGTGCCTCGAAATTGACGGTATCCTCATGTTCAGTTGCTCCTTTATTCCTGAAATTAAAAGAGGTACAATTTATTACAAATTTTTCATAATTGTATAATGAGTTGTGATTTAATTGAGCAAGCAAATAAAATTCTTTCATGATTTAAGGTAAGCATGAGAAGTGCCAGAATTGGTCGAAAATTAAAAACGAGATAAATCCATGATAGCCAGGATATAAAAAGGCGATAAAAATTATTATGAAAATATCAAAATACCACAAATTTAAGTCTTTACTAGTTACATTGTCGATTGAGGGTTGGAAATTCAAGGCAGGAGTTTTAAACTGAATTGATTCATTCGGAAGGTAATTAGGCAGGATAAACATAAGGTAGCTTGGCCAAGATTTATTGTACAAGACGTGTGTAAAAAACGTAGTAATCTGCAGTAAAAAAATAAAATAATCATAACACTTGAATTCGAAAGGAACAATATTGGTCAACTACGATGTATTACAAATATATTTGCACGTAAATTAAGACCTAGTTCGTCGAGTACGTTTAGTGCGTCAACATTCCGTCAACGTTGGATCTGGAGTTAAGCTGACCCAGTGCATGCCGCACGACTCGGCACTATCGCTGTGTACGGAAAGTCGAATAAATGAGGTCGTGTTTTAGTTCATGTTTTACGGGCGTCCCTATTGTCTTATTCCGTGTTTCGGCTCAAATTGCCCGAAGTCTACCTTATTGCGTCGTTCAGTCAACCCGCGAAGAAAAATTTTTGTTTCAAGTTCCATCGAGCCGGCACTTCGTCTCCGAATGTCACATAATTCGCGTTACTTTCATATTCAAATTTTAAATTCAATTTCGCCGGGCGGAATTTATTAACGCAAGAAAAGCGGAAGTGAAATGTGAATCTCTAGTTTTAATATTATTATGAAATCTCCGAGGAGCGAGGACGCCGTTCGGTAGTTGGGGTCTCATCGATTAACCGGAGGCGACAGCCACGCAACTCATCCAATTCAAATTATTTACTTTTATCCTTTCGAACTAAATTTAAAAAAAATCTATTTTATGGAATAAACACTAGGATATAAACTGCATGACCGAAACATTTAGAAAAATCGCGGAAAGTTTCAGTCGAAAGACTCCGGTACATATCAAAGTTAAATTGTTTTATTACCGGAAGTAATCGGACTTTAAACTAGTTCCTTTGAGAAGGAAAAGATGGAATTGTCAAAGGACCGCGGGAAAACTAACGAAAAATAACACTTAAAAGAACCGTCCTTATTATTCCCCCAAATGTTGTATAGTTAGGAAGTTTTCGAATCGCGGAACTTTACGAGGCCGGCGTTTTCGTCAGATGAAGCCGAATAAAAATCTTTAATGTATTACGAAAAGCATTGTTAGTACGAAATATCACGTTTTGATTTTAATGATAATTTCTTAGTTTGTATATTATATTATATATTTTGATGATAATATTAGCAATTCATATTTCCCAAAATTTTTTATTTGTGGATTATTTTTGCCGTAATACGAAAATAAATATTTCAATTAATTTCAGAAAGTGAGGAGAATAAGAATTGCACATGAATCACAAAATTGTGTAATATGTCGTGAAGCAATAAAGAAACAAAAAGCTTGCGTTCTTACATTAAATTCTACAAGAGACCTAAAACTTTGAAAACGTTTAATTCACCAAGTGTGTATCAGTACGAAGCTCATAGTGATGGCTTAGTTTAACACAACAATAATATTAACAATAGTGAATTTTAGCTTCGGTTGTATTATATTACACGTCATCAGGGTTAATAATAAACATCTGTCATTTAATGTTAAGCTCGGTACCCAAATCCAAATTAACAGCTTGTGTGTCATCGTTGCGTTGGTAACACTGTATGTAGATTGTTTGATAATGTGAACCACATAAAGAAAACCATATAAATATTAATTATTTTTAGCAATCACCCTTTTCAACTGCTTATATGCAGAAATCAAAATGTAAAGATATTTCTACTTTAAAAGTACATACATCTACGACGTATGTCGAAACATGCGTTACATCGTGGGACATATAGGACCGGCCTAATCTGTTGTCAAATGTATTATACCGGTAACGACATTTCAAGATAGCAGAAAAGGGTTATACTACACTCACGCGACCTGAATAACAATTTACATAAAATTTCATTAAATATTGTTTGAAAACCGTGTTTTGTATGCAGGTACAGTTGGATTCTATTTTCGGCACGATTGAGTTATTAGCAATCTTAATTATATAAAATTAAATTGAAAAAGAAAAAGTAGCTTTCCAATAAAGGTAAAATAGTGACGATTTTGGCGTTTTGTCTTTGCGGGCTAGCACTTTTTGATATATAGTTAATACAGTTGGGCAGGGTCGCCCATAAGATTATTTTAATGGCTAATATACTGTACGAACGAAGATCGGGACAAAAATACATAAAGCTGATTACGACTTGTCGCGAGTTGAAATGCTTGAGAAATAGATGAAATACCACAAATGTGCATACTAAAATTTAATAAGAATTAAGGTTTAATAAACTCGTAAAGGATAGTGGATAACTCATGGACTTAAACATAAAAATCTATATCATTAAAAAAAAACAAACGTGGTAATTAATAACTCGTTACTCATGTTGATATACATCTCGTATATGCAAATTTAAGGAAAACGTATGTGGCAGAACACGAATGAGGATATTTAGATATTTATAACAAAATATCAACGATTTAAAACTTTAAGTTTGAACATATGTTCTTCTGACTTTCAAAAGATATTTTATGGTCACTGAAGCAAGATATTGAATGCATATCTTAACAATTCTGGTTGAGTTAAACGGAGATTTTCTTGAAATGAAATAGCAGAGACCGTCGAAGGATCATTCGTAAATAATTTTGTTTAAATATTTGGGGATATGGGTCGTAGGATTTAGGACTCGATTTTGGGTAAGTTTGTTACCTTGATGGAACACCGTTCCCTTTGTTCTTTCCTCTAATCACACAAGTTGTCAGGGAATATATACAAATGCTCATGGAAAACATTATTTTGATACCCATTTCCAAATATTCTGCAGCTTTATGGTTCTCCGAAAATATTTTGACAACTGATACAAAATTTATCCATACTTCCCATCGACAGAAAATATGTGGAAGAGATGATGGCGAGAACAGGGGTATCAACAAACCTGGTGGAAAGAATAACAACACAGGTACACGATGGAATAAAATGAGGATGGGGGAACATATGACTAGAGAGTTCCTAACAATCAAAGGCCAAGGTGTCCGTTAAGCCGTCTGCTATTTAATATGTATACTGCTGAACTAGAGAAGATTCTGAGAAACAGAAGAGGATGAAGGAGTTATCGTGAGAAATGCAAAAATTTTGTCCCTAGTCATTGTGAATAACATAACGGTGTTTGCAATAACAAAGGAGGGACTAAGATAAATGCCACAGAGGTTGGAGAGGTTCCTGGATAAAATAAAGCTCTGTGGATGATAGTATGGAAGACATGCATGTGGAGCATATTGCTGTATGGAGCGGAAGTTTGGAGAGAGGTCAACGCCGGAATGTGTGGTATTACAAGAAACGGGGTATAAAAGGTTAGCAGTGCAAGCGGCACAATGAGGGGGGGGGCAGAATTTAGAAAATAAATCGTTGGGAGAGATGAAGAAGAGGAAGAGCAGGCAATGAAGACAAAGACAGATAGCGAGGTAGGTGTGGCAATGATGACAGTTTGGCCTATGTAAACGCCCTCACAACCGTTACATTTGAAAATAAATTATGAATTGTTCTTAAATTTGATTTAGCTATTGTCATATTTAATAAGGATCTATAAATTTTAAGGATATTTGTTTCGTCCAGTGAGCTCAATACCTTTTCTAATTAATTTACTGTCTGGAAATGCTATTGAATATTGTTGTTGTCTTCTTTTTCTATAGTAAATTGAATATTGTTATTACAATGATTGATTTTTTGTAAAATTTTTCAGTTCCTACTGGAATGGCAGAGATTATATCATATACATATTTTTTTTATAAAAGGTAATTGAAATGATAAAATTGGTATGATAGTAAGAGAGAGTTCATTACCAACTCAGCAAGAATGGAACTGATGCTTGAGCCAATTGGACAACCAGTAAGTTGAAAATACTGTTCACCACCTAAACTGAAATAATTTGAATCAAATAAGAAATTAATGACATCTAAAAATTCTTTAAGTGGTATGGAACTGAATTTTTTTATGTTGCTCCAGTCTCTGGTGATGTATTCAGTGGCAAGATTCTTAGGTATGTTGAGGAATAATGACATACAAAATCAAGGCTGACCAGTACATGGTCGTCAGGCAGCTTGAAATCATTGATGAAAACTACCTGAGTACTACTAAGTTATGGTTTGTGAATTCATTGCGGAACACGAATTTGAGGTCCATCAAATGCTTTTATTTATATCCGTACTGGGGCCAGAAAATGATAAACATCTGTCATTTAATGTTAAGCTCGGTACCCAAATCCAAATTAACAGCTTTTGTGTCATCGTTGGGTTGGTAACACTGTATGCAGATTGTTTGATAATGTGAACCACACAAAGAATGCCAAATATTTTCATACATCCCATACTGTCCCATAGACAAAGAAAATGGAGGAATTCAATGTACACTTTGCTGCATTTTACTTATTAGCCCATAACAGTATAAAGTGTAAACTAAAGCGACTAAGTCACTAAGTTTTTAAAATTTAAATAGTAATATAAAACAATTTCGTAAAATTACTTTAGCACTCGTGATGCGCAGGTGCCATTAAATCTCGGCCGCCGCAATTGACAATTTGTTACGCACATTTACAGTTTCAGGTGCATTTAAATTACTTGTTAACACGAATGACGCAATTTAATCATTAATTGTAATTGTGTTCATATATTGCAGTTGTACCTGCGCCCGAAACACGTGTAGACACTTGGTTACATCTGACACCGCTCATGCGGTTTCTGTCATAAATTAAACGGCGTGTCTCATTTACATACTCAATAAGTACATTTTGGCTTCGTGTGAAAATTGCGACCGATTAACCGGTTGCGTCCGTCCGTTCGGCCGGTCACGCCCACACATTCCAAACCGATTCATTCCAGCTGCACAATAGCGAGAAAATTGCCGAACTTTTTCACCTAGGAATTGATTTCTTGCCAGACGTGGCGCACAAGAAGAATAGAAATTAAATCACCAAGATTATAAACATCCATTATGCATATATTCTTTTAATTTGAAGAAAATCGTGAAACGTGAAATATTACGACCAGAACGTTAATTAACGTGGAATATTCCTCAAAGCGTCGCCATTAAAGCGCCTTTTGAACAGTTCCACGTCAAACAACGCGATATTAATGCATCTACAAAGCGTAATAATGTATATGTAGGTGATGCTACGGAATGTAAATAAGGGATTAGAGCGCTCCTAAGTACTAACCGAATGACGTTTTTCTGCTCCAGAAATGCTGCAGGTAACGGAATGAAAGATAATAGGCAATAACGATGGAAATTTTCCAGATATATACGTGACTATAAGGGCGGAAACCGCGACGTTTTAAAAGAAGCACGATTGTTTCGTTCCTCCGTGTGCTCGTTTTCGCTTTGAGGGCGCACCTAACTACGAAGAAGCGATATGTGTAATCTTTGAACGATTTTCAAAAGGACGCAATGGTAAAAAAAACTACACTAGAAATTGATGCTTAAGATATTACACTTCAACGGAAAATGTTCACATAATTTGATATATATTTTTAACATAAAATTATTAAATGAAAACGTTGAACGTTGGGAAGGGAATCGCTATGACGACCATGCGATGTAAAGGACCACACATTTTAATACAAATACTAGGATCAGTATATTCAGTATCTAGTATAGAATGAGGACTTGGTTCTGTATAAAATTTCACGGCGAGTTTCACGTTAAACCTCTAAAATCGAAGCAATGACAAAATTCATTGTCTAGAAAGTTCATACTGGGAAAACTCAAAGTAAAAAAAAATTTACCCAACCCAAGACAATTGTAACTTTCGATGATGAGTTTTCCAACGATAAACTTTCCACGATGAATTTTCCCAAATAAATTTTTCACGATGAATTTTCCGGACACCAGCAGCTTTCTCATTTAAATTCGTATTAAGGTAACTTAACGCATGATCTAATATTGCTTTGATGTAGCTTCGTTTGATCATTTTACTATTGATGTAAGAGTGATGTCAAATTGCATTTCCAAATTGGGTTCTTAAATTGTGTCTCGTTGGTTTCCCGTTCATTTTTCCCATCGCTATTTAAATCCTGTGGGTTGTAAACCTTGGAGCCGCAATAAATCCTCGCGGTCGGAGTGGAGGAGCGATTAACGCACAATTCATTGTAAACCTAAACCTTTGACAGCAGCAGATATCACGTCCAGTATTTCACAGAATAAAGCCGCCATTACTTTTCCAGCTGAAATAATGACGTTTGCTTTCTTCAGCCAGACGTTCATTGAGACTGTTTCTGGTGTGTAGTCATAGGGTCATGTTGCGTCCATAGACGCACAATTTCTTTAGAAACACGTTCAAGCATTACCATGGAAGCACAGAGGTCGTCTTGATCAAAATCCAAATCAGTACTATCGAGACTTGTAGCAGCAAGCTATGCCATTAGGTTTACGTTTTGACGGCTGCTGTTACAAGTCTGTAGTGAAACAAACCTCAGTAGTTGCATATCTGCTTAGAGGGGACTACGACTTTCTTATTGGCGGACTGGATCTAGTGGTTTCTCTCTGGGAGAATTAAATCGGCGCCAACTGAAAGGATAAATACAATTTCCTACGAAGAGGTGATGATCAGTTTGATCATCAGTAGTTTGATGTCAGCGAGGACATGAACATTATAACCCTTTCATGTTGTCGTAAGTTTCATTTTTTGTGTCGTCAGAATATATGGAAGGGTTTCTGAGATTACTAGCTAGTCGTCTTTGCTGACCTTGCATTGTAACCGGAATTAAATTTCATTCTAGAAGGGTAATTTTCTATACTCCACCGGCCGTTCTAGGTGTCCTTATTCTTTGTTTTCTGGCTTCCCCACTCATAAGTAATTGATATAACTGGTGTTTGATGTTAGACTGGACCAGTTGAAATATAACTGTTAGTTTCTGCCAACGAAGATCTAAAGACCTATTTTATATATATCCCAAATCATAAGGTACAAAATATAATAAATTCTAAATTTTCTCCACAAGTGAAGTGCGCCATGATGGCTACAATCAATCTTTTGCTCTTTGAACTATTTCCCCATGCACCCTACTTAATCGAGTTGGGATTACGTTAAAAAATAATAACACGTTTGTTCCACTATATCATTTTTTTCGCCCTAGCTTGGAATTTGTTATTATCATTAACCTACCATTTAACGCAAATATTTGTCATCGATTTGTTTGGATGCGCAATGGGCCGAAAATCCCGCGCCATCCCAACAACGAAAAATTCAGTGAATCACAGCGACTAGTTTCGGCACTTATTTAAGCCCTTAAGCGGCAAATGCGCTCCGCTCTAATCGGGCGTACCGTTCCTCGTTGTAAAAAAGCGCCCGAGATCATTGGAACATGGACCTTTAATTTGGAATAAAAAGATTAAACGGGCCCGGCACAACGCGGTATAAAAATAGGTCCGGAATAATTATAGAAGAATTAATCTTGATCAGACCGCTTGACGCTTTCCAAATTCCTTAAGCCAGGCAACGGATCCGAGTTTATGAGGGTTAGGGCGTGCGCGTGGTTATGGACGAAGTTAGTTGCCTGGTAAACAGGGTTTAAAACGGCTTTTAAATGTAATATTTACAGCGGAATGTATAAATCGTATTATAAGTGTATAAGTTTACAGAACATGCTGTAGCAGAAATTAAGATTGAATACAAACCATTGTTATATACAATTGTTAAATTTATACAGTGCATGAAACACTTTTCTTAATATTTCAGCCACGCACTTTTTTTGCAATAAGCCATTTCCCTTCATTGGCAATTTTTTTATTTCTCTTCGTTTCAATTTAGAATGTCATAGCTCCCTATTTTCTTTATTTTGCGATTTCCTATGACATAGTTATGGATTAATGGGCTTAGTTAATTAGCTTCATGTTACTTATAGACATACAACTCCCCAAATTGGAATTCATTTTAATTTCTTTCAATGCCTGTCGTTACACATCGATTTGTTCAAATTCTTCATCTTTTTTCTGCTTTTCAATAGGGTAATTTCGTCTAATCATTCCATCATGAATTCCTCCATTCCCATTCATAGCATTTGCATCCTAGTTTTTCTCTTATTTTTAATTTTTTTCCAGTGTAGTCGATATTCACACCTGGCCGTCTATTTGTAGAAATTTGTAAAAAAAAACCCAATACTTTTTGAAGGAAGAAAATTATTTTTACATTGGTGGTTTTCGTTGGGCTGTGTTGGGTTGGATTGGGTTGTGTTTGCTTGAAACAAATTAAATATTTTGACGAGTAGAACCAACCAGCCAACAAATCATTGTCATGCAAACAAATGCATTGAAAAAGGGCAAAATTTTTAAAAATGTTATGACTGGTGGCTAATGTATCATAGCGAAATGAAAATCCATATCAAGCAATAATAGCAAGCAAATAGCAAGTAATAAATAATAATTATAAATAATTGAGAACCGTGTTAATTAAGACAAACAATGATATAAGAACCCCATCAGTGTTCTATGAGTATAAAGTGGAGAGAATGATAAGTGGGCATACTGAATTGGAAAGATGAAGTGGCTCGAAATGTTCTAGGGCGCAGCTTCCTATATGTTGCCGACCACTCCAAATGACTAAAATAATACTGTACTACATTACAAGCATTCTCCTAAAGATTCAAACAACTTTATTATAATTCGAGGCATTTGCTATGTGTGAAAAAAATAATTTATTACTAAAGTTGGCTACTTAACAAGCCGTTTATGGTTAATTTTTGCGCTGGCTTTAAGACTTGGTGAGTTGGCACATTAAGTAGTTGTAGCTACACAAGCAGCACCTGGCGAGTTAAAAGTTTACACGACCGACGTTTCAAAGTAGACGTTACCAATTTGCGTTCGTTATTTCCACTGACGGGTCACACAGCCATCGTCGTCTCAATGCACTCATAACTCGTTAAAATGGTAAGAAGGGTTCTGTTTGGAATACGCGTTTTATTTGTCGGGCCGAATACGACGCTACCGCATTGTAGGATCAATTAAGACGGCTACGGCCTCCGATTACTGGATATCCCGGGGCTGTGTGAATAGCCAAATGCAATTACTAGAGCTTTGGTCATGTTTGTGTGCCGGACGTGTCGGCCGTGCACCAACCCCGTTCGACGCTCGAAGGGCCGGGCACGCCGAATCGGCGACGTGACAATTGGAGGGAGAAATGAAATAACAGTACTTTGGTTATTTAATAATTGGGGGTTTCTTCGCAGGTTCATGAGAAGTAAAAAAAAATAATGTTCTAGCCGTTTAGAACGACGTGCGAATATTAATTTTAATTATTTATATCTAATTGTCTGGTGATGAGCATCTCAACAAGCAATACAAAACTCTGCATATACGTACATACCAATCGATAGATTCTAATCTTGCGCGGATTTTTTTTTCCTCAAATCGTTGTAATAATTTAAATTCTTATTATAGCCTGTTGAGCGGTTTCGTACGTTTAGGATAAGAAGGGTAATTAAATGGTCGAAATAATAAAAAGTTCGTGTCGCAGATTATAATCACAACATGCGAACAAACTTATGCTCTTGTTTCTTTGCCGCAGTCAATCGTAAAAGATTTGATGTTTCAAAAGAAACATCGCGACAACGTAAATTAAAATCACAAACACTACCAGATTGTAAAATACCTCCACGATCCAAAATGCCATTAAAAGGTGAAACAACATCAGACAATGGGAGAATAAAAAACTGAGCGAGCAAGTAGACATTATTGCGGATAATAAAGAAATATCCTTGATGTCAATGAAGTGCAATGCAATATTAAAAACAGGAATATTTAGCTTATAATTTTCAATAAATGATGTGAAAATTTTACAAATAAAGAAATGGCGCTTGAAGTCACTAAACACCATTCTGGTGCATATTTGGTTTTAACTTTTAGAAACGCAAAAGGACGATCCAAGAAAATTCCCTTATCTTAGGATTTTTTCCACAACAATTTGTCACTAAATTGCAACCGCAATTTTCTGTCTTGTGTCGGCCGAGTTAATTATTGCATTCAGATTTTTTCCATGTTTAGTTTCAGCCGCGCCGAGCGTAGACCGCAGTAAAAGCTTCCAGAAATGAGACGCGATTTCTTTCCACTTTAAAACAAAAGACATGACGCCTTTAATTCGATACTTTACAGCGTCATACTCACGTAGCGGAGCGAAGAAGTGGAAAAAACACGCGTTCGTAATCGCGTTCTTCCCCGAACCCGGACCACTTAAATTTAATTTGGCAAATACTGGCGCGACGTCCGAAAAAAAAACATATTTTATGTATTTTGCGAAACATGGATGATACGTGTTCTACGTCTTGGGGGTGTTCCGGTTTTATGCCCCGACATAAAAGTTAAATCGTCCATAAATGTTATGTTTATGCATTGTTATTGTATAAAACTATAAAATGTATGAATTATTCATCGTTTAATGTATGATAGTGCTTGCTTTATCTGGACGATACATTCTGTCGTTGTGACGGGAAATTGATGTCGCTTTCCTATGTGACAAATGTAAAGCCTAAAGTACATTGTCTCAGAATTGATAATATCAATTTATTTAACCCTCCAGTCTGTGATGTGTTTTAATGTCGATTTATTGTTACATTTCAATATATTTTTTATTTATTATCTTATCTTATCTATTTACCTTCTTATACTTAATTTTTATTTGTAATTTTTTATATTACAAACCCTAGCGAGTATAGCAAAGGTGTTGGGATTAGTAGACCTAATAGACGTCAGTACGCAAGATTGGAGTGATATGTTTGCAAAGCGAATCCAAATACATAATATTGGCTGTATTAAAAGAATATCAAGTTGACCTGAAGCAAGTACTCAGTATAACAACAGACAATGGAGCAAATATGCTCAAAGCGGTGAGTTTGTTAGAAGAGCAGCAACGCGATATTATTAGTGACGAAGAAGAAAATAAAGAACAAGAAAATGAAGAACAAGAAAATGAAGAAAAAGAAAATGAAATTCGAGAAAATGAAGAACAGGAAAATGGAAGTAATGCATTTATTAGGAAACTAGATGCTTCCATAGGTGACATTGCTACAAATTCCTGCTGTAGCCCCATTCTATGAAGTGTAAGGTGCGCTGCACATACTTTGCAGCTTGCCGTGGATGACGTGTTAAAGTTTAAAGGAGACTGTATTTCAGCGATAATAGGTAGAGCTATAAATGTGACTAAAAGATTAAGAACAATAAATGTTTTAGCTATAATTAAAACAATGAATCTTAAGGAACCTATTATAGACTGTGCGACACGATGGCACAGCACCCATGATATGTTGGAAAGACTCTTATTATTGAAAGACTTTTGCAGAGACATGGTCGGAAGGATTGAGGAGCTATATTTAAGCGAAAATGATTGGTCAGATATACAAGACATCTGTAACGTTTCAAATCCTGCGAAAAAAACAGCAAAATTATTCCAAACAACGCATTTGTTGGCTGGAGATTTTCATTCTGCCTGGCTGAAGTGTAAAATAGAAACAAGTATAATTTGTAGCCGATTTTCAACAAATTTAGTGGAATCCCTAAACGAAAGGGAAAAAGCACTATTTAATCAAGATGTGATTATGTCAGCAATATTTCTTGATCCAAGATTCAAAGTAGTTTTATCTACTTCACAAATTGACATAGCTAAAAATTACATCTCATATGTATGGAATGCTCTAAAAAATATAAATGAAGGTAACAACTTCGTTGAAGAGTCATCTCTAGAGTCAACTTCAACAGAAGAAGATGAAATAGAGCAATTTTTAAAACAAAAAGAAAATATTTCTTCAAAATCTAATAATACAGCAGATATTCGCTGGTTGTTAGATCGTTATTATGAAGAACCGCGCGAAAAGCGAGATACGTGCGTCTTAAAATATTGGGCAGCGAAAGAAAGGTCATCAAATGAATTGTATAACGTTGCAAAATAAATTATTGGTTTACCTTGACACAAGTGAGTGTTGAACGAGCATTTTCAGCACTGAAATATATTTTAAATTGTCAAAGGACGAATTTAAAATAAAATTTATTGGAAGATGTCTTAGATTAAATAGTTACAATTAATTTTTATATAAATATATTCATATATACTAAAATTAATAATTACCCTGTGATTTGCTTTAGAATATATCTTTAGTTTAATTAACTAAAATTATTTTGGAATGCTGAATGCTTATTTAGGAAATTTATAGCTATTTAGACTATATGCTATCTAGTAAGATTCTGATTTAGAAGACAACGTTGCCCAAGAAGTAATCTGCACATGAATCTGAGCAAGAAGGTTTCGTTTGAACTTTGAACACCAAAGTCAGTGTTTTTAAGGTGAAGGTTGAGTGGAAAGAGAAAGCGAAATAGCGTGCATGGCTCAATTAGAGCTTTATATTTCTCATGAAGTATTTATTTCGTCAATACCACTACTTGGGACGAGAGGAATAATTGATGCACTGCCAAAAGAAATTACAATTATATTTCCTTGTAGAGATTTAAAAATCCTGCAATTTTATAATAAATGATAATTGAAAAGTGCATTAAGCATATTTGTGATTACAAGCAAAGTTATGGGCCAGAGGACCCAGCCAGTCAAGCGATGAAATTTTTAAACTAACCGTCATCCAGAACGTTAATTAATAATTCGGGTGAACACCATTGTTGTTAAACAACTTCTATTTTTTGTCAAGCAAGCCTCATGTATTTACAACATTGGTGGCATCACTGCTCCAATCATCATCATTTAATCAATGTCTTCAACATTTCTTCGCCATATTTCACGTTTAAATTTTTATTACGATTTGCGCAAACATCGAAACCTGCAAACACGTTCAACATATTTTCCACCTCGGTGCGGTTTTACTTGAACCCGTGTAAACAAAAAGAGCCGAATTATTACCGTTTAAACTTTATGCGATTTCTATTTTCCCTATAAAAACGATACGTTTCCGTTGGAACTTGGGCGAAATTCGTTTCCGATAAACCACCCCGTAATAGATTATAAAATTTAACGAGTAAACAAATTTATTGTTAATGTAATAGCCTAAAGTGCCCATTCATATTTCAAGTCGTGCAATTTTCGAAATAAAGCCGGGTGCGCCATTACTTTAATGTATCGTTACGAACAATAGAAGTAATGAAAATACTCGAGGGAAGTGAAATATTTTTAACCATAAACTCGATTCATATGAAACGATTCAAGTGATCTGTGAAGCCGCGGATCCTCTGTTCGCCGTGGATTCGGGCAATTCGTTCGAAACTAACGAAAATCACTCAACGTAATTAATTCCTTCCGGCGTTTTCTTTCGTATTGGCGAGGAGATGTCGTAATTGAACGCGGCACGGTATCTACGCCGTTGACTTCAATTCCTCGCCATATTGTTAATTTATATAAATAATTTTAATTAGGGTGATTGTAAATCGGAATAGGATCCTTCCAACGGTACATCTCAGTCACAAAACATGTAGAAAATGTGGGGCGTTAGAAATTACTAATATAGCAGATGGAGCTTTCAGGTAGGAATACTGTGGTAGGGAGGATATCGCCCCTGTTTTATGGTCGAGCTAATTGGAATTCACTACATCGCCCACTACGCTGCGGATTCGGTACTGGGACCGATTACTGTAGACTTATTCATCTCACTTACCTTGATTTATACACTTATTAGGACCCGCTTCCGAATTATATTACTCATTGACAACGGCCGCTTAAAGCCATTGTTTCGCGCTAATGATTTATTTTATTCAATAATCCGGAGAGCGGATTATGCGATTAAATACATCTTAAACTTAACAAAGACATTGTTTACGACACTGCAGCGGTTCGAAATTCGCATTACGTTGTCGCTTTATTTCATTTAGCACGTAAAATAGGCTAGAGTACTGGTTTTGCTGCAACATCCAAGGGTATCCAATAACTTCAACGATCCCAAAAAAGTAAAAATTGAAAATTACCGTAAGCCATTGTGAAGAGAATAGAATGGGAATTCAATGAAAGTTGGTGGACAAATCTACCAATTCCTTTAATGAATATAGCAGCTAGAAAATATCTAAGTCTGATTATGTTCCAGAGATGTCATTTGATAGTAGTAGTAGTAGTTGATAGTTTTTCAATAAATCTTCCTATCTTCATATTTTCATTCATTCACCACCTATGAAAATATGAAGATAGGAGGATTTATTGAAAAAGATCGACGGCCACAATACTGTTTTGTTTGCGTTCAAGTTATGAAATAATCTACTACCACAAGATCAATATATTTTTGGTACACCTACCTATTGATTGTTCTCGATATTTTTTGATTTAATTTTTAATTTCACTTAAGATTCGTAAAGTTATGCTAACAATAGTAAATTATCTATCATAATACAACATATTGGGTGTATTATTTAATTGAGTTCCTTGAAAAAAATTTTTTTACGTGTATGTAATCGACCGTTGCGCTTACTTTCGGGTTTATTTACCTCACAATGTTGTGTTTATTTCGTAGCTCTCCATCGAGTGCTTTTCAAACCTTTTCCCCAGCTATCCATTTCGTTGCCCACTTCAATATCTTACTGTGGGTCAGATAAAAAAAAAAAAAAACACCAAACGTCTTCCGATCAGTTGCTTTTATATGCTGTTCATTTACAATAAAAAATTAATAAATTTGACTGCAACTATTAGTTTTAATCAAAATTTTGTGCGATTTATAATTTAAGCCGTATTTGCGTTGCATAATTCATTTCATCAATCACGCCAAGTGCCCACCAACAGCATTAATCCCGTTTCGTACAATGCAAAATCATTGTTTGTGGAACGGCGATTATAAATTTTTCATTCGCTTAAAATATATGTAATTACCGCGCCACGTACCCCCAAGGTGCTAAAGTTAAACATTTCGCCCTGACCGCGCCGGAACAATTATTTTCGAAATACGACGCCGGTTTTTCACGGCGAAACTGCCCGATGCATTTACATAAATGTAATTAATTGGATTTTCCCGCAAAAGCCCTCCCGTTACGCCGAGGCGCTTTATCAGCGTTGAAAATCTGATATCGGGCGTAATACGAGCGGCCGGGTAATATCGCGGATGTATATTCAATAACGGAAAAATTCCAGTGACACACGCAACAGTCCACTTAGCGCAATTCGGTCTTTAATAATGGAACTCGCAATTACCCGACATATACCTACGTCGGCTAAGAACGAATAGCATGATTGATCGCTTCGCCTATGACATGGCTCGCATGGCCAAATCAGTGGTAAAACAAATTAGTCGTTGCATAGGCACGATAATCGCTAAATGAACGTTAAACCAAACGGATGTTGAGCGAATGCCATACTACATGCATTGACTGATTATATACTTGTCCACGCATGAAAAAGGATTAGAACGCAAAAAAAAAATGTAGCATTGATATTGATATATCGTATTAGAAGCTTACGTAAAAATACTTTTTTGTATATAAAAAATTTTGAAAAATATATTTGTTTAGAAAACAAAAATTTTTAAACTCCATTATTAAAATAGTCAACGCCTTTCTCGCATGCTATCTAGATACCATTTATTTCGACCCCCATGTACCCCGAAAAAAATGTGTAAAAGTAATTAATTGGTTTTTATGGCAAATTAAGTGTGAAATATTGTTTTCTATTCATGATAATTTATAATAAATTAAAAACTGAAATACAATTTCCACTCCATATCGAGAAAATTCTTACTAACAGTGGATCGAAAATGTAATACCGTTGCTTTGCAAAAACGGCAGACTTCTATTACACCGAATACGGTGAAAGCTATTGCAAATTGGATTAGATTTTCATAATCAGAATGGCGATTTACGAAAGCGACGACACGATCCGAAATTCAAATCGACTTAATCGTTCATAAACATTGATTTTTATTACCGCATTTTGCGAAATGCACTAAGGTAATGAAGAAGAAGTTTTTGGAAATGATAATTCCAATACGTGACGAGTGGTTGATTACGAAATGTGTATGCGAGCTTTTTAATACCATTTCATATAAATTATTTAAATAAAAATTTCGTCAATACCAATATCGCTATATCATTCTTGTAAACTCTGTTCTACTCTATAAACTTAAAAGTGAGATTTTGCAATTTTATAGTCGTTTCACTATAACTTTGATCATTTTTGTGGTCGCAGGCAGAGTTACACGAAGTTATCTGCAAGAGGATGCTTGGAAACAGCATTTATTCTTATGTCGTACAATGTTTAGAAATAATCTACTAACATTGAATAATTTATATCCACTCAAAAATAAAAAAAAACAACGAAGAAATTTAATTTCGGATTATTTCCCATTAATTACCACCCTTCGTTCCTCAAATTAAATATTTCATCATAAAACTCAACGACGGAGCTGCGTATACTTCGCCTGTGCCACAATAATTGTCCCAAAACGTTATTTATAGAGCAAACGCGGCAATCAACAATATTTCTTACAGCGATGCTATCGCCAAGAGTAAGTGCCATTCATTAATTACGGGCACCCTCTCCGACCGGTGGCAAATGAACGTTCATGTTCGACGAAGCTTTTCCATCTAACCTAATACCGCGACCGAATTTCGCTTTATTAAAGATTATTGCAAGCGTCCCGTTTTAATCCGTGCACTTTGTTAAATATTAATTGCGCCGAGAATGGGCCAGGGATTTATTGTGAGCGCGGACGGGATAAATTTGTTTATTTGCTAAGCGCACGTAAAGTTCGTTATCCGGCGTAAGCGCAAAAACGGGTTAAGTTTGCAAGTCGCACACTCCACGCAGCGAAGGTGAAATGTTCGTTGCTCGTCTAGGGGGGCAGGAATTCGGCTAATATGTCTTTGTGATAGCGTGTAATTTATTTCCTGTTGCTTCATCGCGGATTTCTGTTTGCGTTTCAACAAGACTGCTATAGGCGAAAAGATGAAGAATTTGATTGACTTGCTGCTTCGTGAGTTGTGCTAGAAAATGCGAACCTAACATGTCGGTACTAGCACATGAATTATTCCAAATAACTGTAGAAGAATATCTTCCACCATTCGTTGAAGATGCAATTTTTGCAAAGATAGAAATTCGCAACTCAATCCTCATGGACCAATAGACCGAAAATAATGTAGTTAACAGGTGCATATTAGAAATCTTAAAATGGATCGACGTGGTAATCGTGGAATGGCGACGCAGTACATAAAGATAAATTACGAAAAATTCCCGAAAAGTGCAACAACCGTCCGTCCGCATATGATAGTCATTTGTTGATGTCTCTTATAATTTTATGTTCATGTGACGTAATATTGAATGAAAGTCAGTTATCACCGCCGCATTCGAAATTAAAATTACGGTTATTTGCACTGTATTGCGGTAAACATAATCTTATTGTGGTCGGTGTCAGATATACTGGTCACGTTTGGTAGTGTTCCCCGTTGCTTGATTGGTGCATTGAATGCGGAGACAACAAGGTTAGCCGACGGAAGCTGTCCCGGAGTTACATCACATCCCACAGGGGGCTGAAAGTGCACAGCGCACCGAAGTGCATTGCATTATAGATGGCCGACAACGTATAGCACATGGTTCAATAAATGATAAAAGATCATCTAGGCGATATCCCGCCATAAATTGATAACTGATACATCGGCGGCAATTTATCGCTTAATGTCGAAGCTGCTTTTCAGGAGAGCCCCTGAAATATTGGCTTGGGTTTACGAATTGAATTATTTATATCGAAAATATGTTGATTTCATATAATACATTTATTTTAATTGTAGAAGTACATGTTACACTTATTTGACAAGAAAGTATTGTTTTAATTGACTGATTCATAAGGGCATGTTTAAGATAATTATTTGTTGAACCTAAACGTATAATAAAGCGTCATAGGTTAACTAACACAATATATAATAATTAACTTGCGTCACAATAGTAAAACACATCGCATTGAAAGCACAAATTAATTTGTTGGTTCGTGTGACAAAGTATGAATTATCGTAAAACGACTATTAGAAAATATATATCAAGTAACCAACTTTTATGTCATCAATTTGTAATAATAATAGTATATTACTCGACGGTTAGGTGCCTTAACGGAATACGGTCAAACTGGAATTTGATAAATAATGTTACTTTGTAATAATTATGGAGTTTTGTCCTTAGTGACGGAAAATAATTTGCCAACTGATTTTGCAATCTTGTCGGTGACTACCATCCTAGTAACTTGGAAAAGTTTTTTTATGAATGGGGATAGTTGGTGTATATAAGTGAATTTGACAATTGTTGTCGGAGAGGATCATTGGAAAAAACAACTTAATTAGAATCAAGGATGAACAGTCCTTGTATCATTTCAAGAGTGGTGCACGTGAAATCACCCTGGTATTTCCATCAGTCTATGATTTAGAGTGCAAATCTATTTGGAAATTCCTCAGTGCCCTTATATTTGGTAATTTCAAAATCGGAATAATTTATCAATATGTACTTGAGTGTTACTAATTTTTCGAACACTGATTTTGAATCTTAGACAAAGTTATCTTTCATGAATTTTGATTAATTCATTGAACCACAATTAATTTTTTCATTAACTTTATCGACCAATTCTCCTTTTCGTGTGACCGCGTGGTACCATTTGCGTATTAAGATTTGTGGCGCGAAAATTGATAGTTTCAATCCATGCATCACTGATTATGGCGTGAGCGCATTTAATCACTATATTTGGAAAGGTGACTTATTATGATTTCCGTAATTAAATAATTTGACATAAATGTTATATTTAAGTTACGAGCGCGCTTTTATTAAATAATTTATGTCAACGTAAATTAAATGAACACGTGGCAACCTTTTGCCGATAAGTCGCGAACCGATCATTAAAATCGGTAACAGCGGCGATACAAGAATAAACATGTTTAATTGCAGACGGTTTAGCGGCACGCAATTACGATGGGATGGATAATTGTGAATAATGAATGAGCTTATTATAATAAAGAACGGGAGAGTGGCGTGCTAAGTAAGGTTCGCATGAATATGAATGTGTGCATGCACGGGAACGGCAGCGAAACCGAGCAGAAAATCAGGCAGTCGGTGAAACGAGTGCCTAGAGAGGATGCGAACGGTCCTCCGCACTCGACCACACCCCCGCGGATAGTCGAGACAGTGACAGACGGCCTTATTATGCGGATTAACTGTGCAATGCAATTTCTCCAGCGATACGCTGCTCAGCTCGGCTTCTTGCCGCCCGCGTTATAATTCGCGTTACTCCGATACCACCTGAGATTCTTATTGCTGACAACTTGTCTTAATCATTGAATCGCGACGGGTTAATTTTTCACGAGACCGAACCTGGATATTTTGCGGGATTCAGAAGTTGTTTTGAAATATCTCGTTGTGTACTAGAGGATGTTTTAAAATAATAATGACTATCAGGTACGCAATCACACATGGTGGATTTAGACACCTGAATGTCACTGATAAAACTTAATTATTTAAACAAGTAATCAGGTATAGTAACGTCACATCGTTACTTACTTTTTTCAGGAAAGATTGCAGGAGTTATTAGGCTAAGATTATATAACTGTTCTCTCCCATAGTAGTTATTTTCCACCAAGTATTATTTTTTTCACAAATTGTCAAAAGTTACAGTTACAGTTGTTTTTGTGAAGTGGGTATCTATATCTGCAAAATATTATTTGTTATTTGTTTATTTTTACAGTTCTCGCCTTTCTGCGTATTATTAGTTTCTGTTTAATTTTGTTTCTGTATTTTCATTTGCTTCGGTGAAATCTTGAATGGATTTCGATATTTTCGATTTTATTTCAAAAGTCTCGTTGGGTTGGGTTATTTTCATCTAGTACCACAATTGATTTTATCTTCGATTTTATTTGTTACTTGTTTGTTTTTACAGTCTACGTCTTTCTGCGTATTTTAGTTTCTCTTTTTTTCTGCACTTCAATTTGCTTCCATGAAATATGTTTAATGGATTTGTCGATATTATTACGAAATTCTGATTGGGTTGGGTTACTTTTTGTCTTGTGACACAATTGATTTTATCTTCGACAAATTGGCTTGTTTATGCCCCTCAGCTTCTCGGTTATTTCTTTAACATTTTTCGATTTTATCACAAAATTTTATTTTCAATTTTGTGTTGTCCTGTCAAGAAATATTCAGTGTAGGTTTGTCACCACATTCCACTGCAAAATTTACAGTGGGAAACAGATTCATTTTTTTTTAAGTTAAATTTGCAATGCGTACAACGAAGGAAACAAAGTTATTGATTTCCTGAAAGTTTCCTGAAATTTAAACAGTTTTTGAAGATTTTAAAAATTTTATATTTTTATTATAATTTTTAGTATTGGCGCTATTTATATTTTTATTTGTACACATTTCGATATTTAACAACAAATTAATTATTAATAAATATTGGGTTGGGTTGAGCTTTGTGACAGTATTGCATTTTTTGAATTGTTGAACGTTTTACAGCTTTTGGATTATTAGAATTTTTTAAAGCAGTTTTTTGTATTCCTTCCTTTTTTAAATTCGACATATTTTAACATTTTTAATTGAATTTTTAATTTTAAACGAATGTCAAAGGTATTTTTTTGTCAACTTTTCATATTTTTTAAATTTTCCGATGTAATATATCGAATAAATATTGATTTGTGTTTGGACTGGATTATTGTGACATTGTTATTACCCTTTTTGAATTGGGGGGGGGGCAACACCTTCTACAATTCCACGAACAATGCATCGCACTACTATATATTACACACCGGAATATTAACTTGAATACTCCACAAACAGCAAGCCGAGCCTTTTCTCAAAACAATTTTTTGTTACAAGACTCGATAAAACATCAGTATTGGTGAAAACAACCTCTACGGAAGAAGCGTAAAGCTATAAAAGGATACAACCACAAAATACAATAAATGTTAAACCATTGCAGACCACGTTCAATGAAGCATATTTTCAACGACAAGCTTTCAGACTACCAACCCAAAATTCCACGGACAACAACAACAACAACAACAATTCCAAGCTCAACGTTACACATAATTCAGTAACAAACAGCAACAACAAAGACGACCTTTCCAAACTGTATCAGTCACCATACAACTAAGTCACAGTCAATCACAATTATTTACAAATAAACAACCACAACTTAATGTTTGGAACCCACCGAACTAATAACAAAAAACATCCCCCAACAGTAATACACAAGCTGCAAGGATCTACTCACTAAATAGGCCACAGCGTTTTATGTCGCAAGAATTTCATTTTATATCAGCATAGCCCAACCATCATTGAAACTTTTATTGAACACAGGAGCAATAAAATCATTTATCGACCCATCCGTCATACGAAAAACTTGTCTTGACAATATTTACTAATAACTCTGTTCCATAAATTCCTACATTTAGGGAATTCAACTAACAAAACGCAATGAAATTTCATGCATTCAAATTTCAGGACCCTTTCACGGATTAATCGGACCAGACAATTTTAAATTATTAAACTTTTATATAGTCGATAATGTGAACTACGATGTTGGTGGTAAACTGGTAAGGGTCAATGGATAATTCTTTGGAATCCAAATTAAAGTATTATAATGAGAAACTTATTTATAATACAATATTATCGTTAATTTTAAGGCGCAAATATAGAAATAAGTGTAAAAGCGAAATTTTAATTACAAATGATAACAGAACATAAGATCATGGCTAATTAATTAATGGCACGAATCAGAGGAAATATTATTAGAAATTACGTTAAAAAAAAGTTACGCATAAAACATTAATATATTTCTACTAATTAATAAAGCAACGGCACCAGATAAACAACACGCGTATCCTAATGGAAGGGGTCGTGGGCGGTTAAATCGGGGTTTCGTCGGGTGATGGTAAGTTGTCCTGACGGATGCGCCTCGGCGGCAGCGCACCACAGCAACTAAGCCAGAAGCAGACTTCATGCGCCACGTTGCTTAATCCTCGGATTTATTCTAGCAGGTTATCTGGACCGTATATCTCTCGAGGACCGCGGTCTGCCCAGGCATACTAATAGTAAACCTGCAGATTCCGCTGATAAATAGCCTACCACACAGCCAATGTACGCTATTTATGGCTGGATTTGTGACACCAACTCGCACCGAACTAGTTACCCGTTTCATGCACGCGCGTGTCGAAATCATTAAGCAGCACATTCGACAACATATTGGCGCAACAGCCGTCACCGGTGAACTGGAATGCTGCGCGATTTTAAGACGGGACTGATTTATTTGTCGAACACCGTGGCCACAAACAGGATGATTTATTTAGTGTATAGATGGGAAAGAAATTGCGGCCGTGTTAAAAGCCAGTGAATATATTCGTAACCTTTTAATTTAATATGACGTTAAGCTAAGGCTTTATATAAAACCTACGTTCATTTATGCGGCTCTTGATTTACTTCTTCAGTTTAATAGCATTGTGTTCATTTATACCTGTTCCTGCAGGATGAATAATTTTATTTTCGTTCCAGTATTTGATTGTATTTGATTTTTTTATTGTATTTATATTTATTCCTAGTTGCTTATTTTTTTTTAGATTTGTCCAAATAAATTGCCCATTCGAAAACCAGTAAACTTTTTATAGAATATTTAGTATTAACAAGTGTCGAATATTCTGAAATTCAAATGTCCAAATGACTGCTCTCAGAAACACTACACACCTAGTGGCCCTTGGCTTCATGTTCTCTCATACTTCTTTGCTATTCTCTTCCATCCTTTGCACCTCCTTTCAAAATCCTTACTTCCATCTCCTTCTTCCTCATCATCATCAACAAAGCAATTTCGTTCCAGGCCGTACCTTTATTCTCTTCCCACCTTCTCCTCCCATTGTAATTCTTTAACCTCTTTATCGTCCGATATCCTAGCCATGTATCATAAATATCTCTCCATATTCATTCCCACCACCACTTGGATATTCGAACTTTCCACTTCACCATTTATTCTCCTTCTAAATTCTCCATTCAATTTAACCCCCGCAGTAAATAAATCATTTTTCGTTCCCATATTTCGAGTTCATTTTTCCTTCATTTCCTTCACCGTCCAGGTTTCACAAGCATAAGTTACAGTGGGTCTTATTATTGTTTGGTAGACTCCTCTTTTGTCAGTATTTCTGTAGCTTTATTTCCTGTTGCTGCCTTCTCTCCTAATTTTTCTCTCTTCTTCTCCTATGCGTTTTAACGTTACTGCTATATATTCAATTGGTTCTACTTCCTTGTCCTATGTACTTTCTATTTTCTGCTCTCAGTTGGCGACAAGGTCGGACCTTCTCAATCATTATCTTTCATTCCATGGAAACACTTGTTTTCATCTCATTAATTATTGAGCCACATTCTCTTGATTTTCCGCCCAATAACTAAATTTTATTGTACTTCGTAGACGTAGCCATTAGTCTTCTACTTTTTTATTAATATCCATTTTCGTTTTCTTCTGCAATTCTTCATTTTCCTATTCGTACTAACTTTCGCTTTCGTCTTCGTCTATAATAATGTTTCAAATGCCAATCAAAATGTTTATTCCTCGAAATCTCAGTAATTGAATAATGAAAATTATTCGTACGCCAAATCAATGAGTCACATTGATTGATAACAAAAAAAAAACGACCTGAATTCCAAACTGTGATACATGCATGCAATTAACTACATAATTACTTGCGTTCTGTATCTTGACTGAAAATTAAATATTTGCGCAGCAATTTCCAATATATTATAAACTTAGAAACACAACGCTTGATTAATTGACCGTCCGTAAAACACAAATACGGCAATGGCGTTGTATTTCATTTTAGTAATAAACTCGATAATTGCAAATACCGACCGACAAATTAATTAATTTGTAATAAACCTTTCCGAATTATGCGGAGTTTACCAATTAACGTAATACAACTAAACGTGGAGGTAGTGTTACCAACATTAATTTTTGTCTAATATTTTGTTACATTAGTTCAATCAATTGGGCGTGCAAGATTTTTTTTTTTTTTATTTGGAGTACAGTTTGATGCTATGGAATCATAGTAAAATTATTTGAGACAAAAAAATGTATAGGTTTATATCATTCATTCTATACTTCCACATCCTGGTTATGGCTCTGTTTAAAATGACGGAAAATTCCGAGTATGCGATCACAAAATGTTCGAAGGGTGTCATTTTACTTTGCATTTTGACAACAATTTTTTTTACGTCTTTCTAATTTTTCGTTACTTTGGGTAGTTAACCATGACGGTAATACATCGACATTGCTATTGTCTCCCTTCAATGCACAAATCAACTGAAAATAATTTATTGTCATAGTTGCTGGGTTGGGATGAATTCGATTGGGTTTGTTTGCGTTGGGTTGGTATGGGTTCCATTGGGTTTGGTAGCTTACCTCGATTATAATACTTGGAAATTGTTTCGCTCTCAATTCAATGCACAAATGAATTGCGAAATATTTATTATTATAAGTTTCATCATAATTGTTAATTGCTGGATTCGATTGGCTTTATTTGGGTTTTATTTAACGTTAGAATTTTTCTTATGGTAGTGAACACCTGTGGCAACAACGAAACGATCTAAAATTACACCTTTTTTACTGCACAAGTTGAAGTATAAAAAAATATACATTATGTCCAATTCCAGCATTTTCATGAATTGTCTTCGTTATCATCGTTTCACAGTGTTATTGAATTAATCATTTTTTTCTTTGTTGGTGACCTCATTTTATGACTGCCTTTTGTTTTCATTCGTTTTAAAATTGTTTGTTTATTAAATTTCATATCAAATTGTTGAAGATATATCAAAAAGATGAATAATAATAAATAAATACCACTGACCTCTTGGAAAGCCCAAACGTCATCTTGGAAGTAGAATGCAGCTTTATGAGGATATTTCCCAACCGAACAGCAGCACTAGAACAAAAAATAATTGAAGTTAAAGATGTATTCTATTCAAATATTATATTTTCATAAGTATTATTGTTCATAAATTGTAAAATTGAAAAGACGAGCAACGCCGAAGATGTCACGTTGCTGATGATTCTAAACGAGAAGGAAACACGTGCACAAGTCTGAAAAAAATCCTACTGGAGAAGATTCCGAATTCGAACCTTACTACCACTGCTTCGTTAAACATTTGTGAATAAATTCATAAAATACGAAACTCATCGAACGAAAAATGTAAGTGGTGTTTGAATATAATAAAAAAAAAATAAAAAAAAATTTTCATAAAATTGTAATCAAGCGACATTTTTGTAATTATATTGTTTTAATATTAATAATTTCCTAAAAGAAAACAGTATTTTTTAAAACTAGATAACAGCTACTTGCAAAAGTATTCGTTACACAACAATGATTTGTATTTTTCACACTAATTGCGTAAATTCGCAATAGAATTATAGGGTTTCTGAATTAAAAATTAAAATTCAATTCATTTAACAAAAACAAAATTTTTCAGTCACAATCTTTCCAAAAAGTTTAAAAAATTAGTTTAATTTATTAATCCACGTTATTTTATGCATTATACGGGCACACGTACTTTTGACTTACTGCACGCCCATATATTTTACGAAGTAATTAAAGCTATTAAGTGGTGGATTTATACGTGGGGAGCGAATAACAAACGACGAAAAAATGCTGAAAACAATTGGACAAACTTACAATTCGCGATGGCGGTTTCGGTTTGAAATGGGACAATTAAGGCCCAATTAAAAATAACGAGGGAGAGCTCGCGGAGCGCAAACATTCGATGCATAAACAACAATATAGCTTCTTTTTGATTGTTCGTTCCATTTTTTTTCTGCGCAACGTGCTCTGATTAATTCGATGATGTTTCCTTATTGTTTTACACTTTCGCAATTTCGTCACTGCGTAATTGTGTTTAAAAGTAGGGACACAAGTTTAATAGATTTTTTAATGTGCAAGAGGAAGGTGGTCTGATTTAAATAAGTTTCTGGAGAAAGTTGCGAAGTATTTTCAGAGTTGCTCCGAAGTCTTGCAACTGAAAAACTCACGGTTGTTACATACATGGTGTAATATATTTAAATGTGTGTCATATAAATTCTCTCGGAATAAAAAGAGAACCTGGAACTGAAATGCGAAATAATCGAAGAATTACATGCGAGATATACGAGTGTGTTGATATGTTTATTTATCTCCTAATTTTCGTAATAATTCATAATTGTGCATACAAGTATTCCTGCAAGAATGTTCTTTAATATATTTCGTAGAAAATACAAACTTGCCTCACAGTAAAATTTTTCAATGTGCAGTATACTAAATGTGCTGATAATTCACTGAAAATATTGCAAACTATTGTTCGCTGAATTCGAGCATAAAGTAGTGCACGTATGATAAGGCATTTCCATCGCATTAAATAACCTAAATGGAAATGTTTACGTATCCACAGAAGAAACTTCTAAATATGTATAGGACTCCAATTGTTTAGCCATGCGTACCGAAATATCGCAAAATGTAGAAATTTCAATACTGAATTCTTTATATTGTGATACATGCAAGTTAAAAATATCGCAAATTTCTGCGTTAACTGGCGTCCGTGTAAAAATCATTATAATAATCCCCGATGCTAATGTATAGAAATCTAGAAATTTTACTGGAATTCCTAGATACACTGTATGGCTCAGGTTCAGTCGAGTGTTCAGTATGCGCGCGGAATTTCCGGAAAACGGCGTGAATACTGATTCGAGCTTTTACAGTTCTAATCTGAAACTCCGCGAAGGTATCAATGTTTCATAACACCAATTTAAAATAATATTCCGACGAGCTATTGGCCTTTCGGTCGGGGAAATTTGAATTATTATTAAAATAAAGTTATATTCATGAACGACTCGTTTCCAGGGATATTTTTATTTCCATACATATTACAATAGTTCCAACTTTGATGGCGAACGTCGCACAAAAGCGACGCATTGAAATTCTCTATTTCTATGAAACTCGTTGCAATAATAACGCGGTGTATTTATAAAATTTTGCTTCGAAAATAACGATTCCGTTAATATATAAATGATGCTCCGAGTGAATAAGAAAATGTGTACTTGGCTCCACTATTTTTTTTCTTTCACATATTTGAAATGAGTGAATAGGAAAATCTTTCTCAATTGTAGAAACCTTCATTAACATGCAAACTGTTCATAGTATAACGTATGGTCCAAAAGTTTTTGAAATTTTTTTAATTGGTTGTAGGTCATGAAGTAGTCGCTGGAAATGAAATATTACAATTAACTTGTATCACTGTAGTTTTTTGTTCTCGTTCAGCAAAATATTTTAGACGCTAGATATATGTGAAGAAATTTATCAATTTATCAATTATCTTGTTGCAATTCAAACCAACAATTCATGCGACCATAAAAGATTCTGAAGATGATAATCCTACGTTAATTTCCTCAAAAGTAGTCGACCAAAAATCATAGATAACGTTGAAGTTTACAAACGAAAATTAGCCTGAACCTTCGGTATATTTATTGGTGGCCAACGGTAGTGAAGAACGTGGACAAAGACTTTACTTTGTTTTTCAACCTATTTATAGTTTTCAGACACCTGCCAATAGTAGTTATAAATGGCTCATTTTTCTTTGTGTTTTAAAGCTCGATTTTGTTGAACATTTTTGTGTCCTTTTTGGACAACGTCGATTTTCGAAATTCGTTACAAATAATCATTTCTATAGCAATGCAGCTTTTCGAATTGTGACCGAAATGACGTCAAATTACGTCTCATCACTTTCTGACGCCACAAGACCAACAGCACCAATTTCATTATCACGTTCAGGGAACGTCTTATCCCCATTTACAGTTCCAGCAGTTGTGCAGCCTGTTCCAATCATTCAACAACCTTCAACCTCAATTAGACGAGGGATAGCCATGATAGCCATTTCTATAGCAATTCTTTTCGAATTGTGGCCGAAGGAAAATATTTCGCTTCTATTTTGATACAGTCACTGATCAAATTGTTTGTCAAATATGAATAATTTGATTTGATTTTATACCATGCCCGTATACGTTAGGTATATAATAAGACCAAATAAATGTAATTTTTACTTGATCAATAATTTAATTGCGAACACCAACACGGTTTGCAGTTTTACTCTCCGTTGTGAGCCAGTGATGTACTTGAAACATTTAGACCCTCTCAGTAAACTTGATCGGCAAACTTAATTAATGCTTCGCTAACAGTAGTTCCGTTCAATATCTTCAAACTGCTGACTGATAACTCGTTATGTACTAATAAAACAATTACAGTTTTCGCACTTGAACGTAGTAAATTAGATGGTTGTTTTATTTAACATACTTCCTTTCATTGACCGAATTACTTAAGAGAATTAGCGGATCTGAATTTACATCCTATGATCGTATAGGTAAGTCGATAAATACGCGAGAGACTAGAAAATAAATCTACCTAACTATGAACCAAAGACGTACGATTTCTTAGATGAATATATTTTTCAATATTTTCCCATTGGTGTCCGGAAAATTCATCGTGGAAAGTTTTTCGTCGTCTGGAAAATCCATAGTCGGAAAATTCATCGTGGAAATATGAAATGAAATGAAATTATTATCAATGGTCTAGCTTTACTGTTTCTGGACTATCGAAAGGGTGGTCTATTCTACGAAGCTGCGTATTGCTGTACATTTGGCATAATTGGCAGTCTTGTGCTAGGTCGCATTCTCATGTAGATATTTTGTTTAAATATGCAAAGTTTAAACGAATGGAACTGTCCTCCGATATTATCGAACAAATCGGACGTTGACGGATTGAAACACAATTAATTACCAACAAAAGCAACTCCAACCCAACCTAAGCCAACACAACCCAACAGGACCCAACCCAAAGCAACCCATTCTATTTTTGTCGCAGGATTCCAATTTGTCACAAAGTCAGAATCGTTTCCAAATTAAGGTATACTCGCCAAATTTCGTCCTCCGTCGTATTTTTTCTTCCAACTAATGCCATCCGCTTTTCATATACCGAATCAAAAGCTAGCCACTTTAGTCGGTAATTTCGAGCAACAAAATATTTGAAGAAGGAGAAAACTGAGTTTTTGACAAAATATTCTCAGATATGATTAAATATTGATACGACTAACTTATTGCAACAAAAGTTTTGTAACAATGAACTTTATTGTGTGTGATTTAAAACGATAAGAAAATGTTGAGATTACCTGAACCACTATTCACAAAATGGCTGAGACACGTCATGTCTATAGTAAAACCCACTAAAGAAGACCCTCTCTTGCTGATATTTGATGGCCATTATAGCCATACAAGAAATTTAGACGTGATTGACATTGCACGTGACAATGGTGTATCTATAATCTGACTCCTCCCTCATTCAACTGACCATATGCTGACGTTGGACGTTTCATTTATGTTTCATTTAAAAACATACCATGCTCAAGAAATAAAAAATTGGTTGCCAAATCATCACTACCAACTTGCACAAATATTTGGAAAAGCTTATGCAAGGGCTTGCAAAATTGATACAGTAAGCGGATTTCAAAAAACGAGGATATTTCCAAATTCTCCTTCTTCAATCGATGCAAAAAATACAACATCTTCGGAAAATGACGTCCCATCACATTCTGGCGCCACAAGACCAACAACATCAACTTCATTATCACGTTCAGGGAACGTCTTATCCCCATTTACAGTTCCAGCAATTGTGCAGCCTGTTCCAATCATTTAACCACCTTCAACCTCAATTAGACGAGGGAAAGCCATGATAGTCACGTCCTCATCGCATAAACAAGAAATAATTGATGCAGAAAAAAAGAAGAAGGAGAAGGATGAAAAATTAACTGGGAAAAAGGAGAGGGAATAGTAAAATGAACAAAATGAAACAGCAGAAATAAAAATAAAACCAACAAGCGTAAAAAACCGTCTTCTAACGAGGAATCATCTAATAACCCAAGCTTAGTCTCCACTGACTAAGAAGATAGCGATAATGGTGATGCTGAACGCCCAGTTTGTCATAAAACCTTTTCCCAAGACGAAGAGGGCGAGAAATGGATACGATGTATTAAATGTTTTCAATTGATGCATGAGGATTGCGTTGAAAATCCTGGACGTAAATTTATCTGCACAGCAATGCTACACTAATGGTAGAGAACATCTTCCAGGGCAATATCTTTAACTTTCTGAGTAATTTCGTCATACAGCAGATTTGGTTCTTCTACTCCTCGGATCGACTTCGACGCATTTGCGCCCCCACCAAAATTGTTTCGACTAAAATTTCATCGCGTAATACAATTGTGCATCAACTCGATGCACGCTAGCCATTCCCTTGCGTATTGTTTTCGGCTTTAGTCAAAACTGTTATGACAATGCCTTTATTTAATTTTCCTCGCAAGGAACAACATGTAAAATGGAAACCCATGAATACAATTAAGTGAAATTTTGCAATCTAAAGTACATGCCACTACTTGTCAATTTATACTTGTGCGTATAGGCCAAAATCCAGTGGATATGGAAAATACCAAGGGATGGTAGCTCAATCTTTAAAAATGTCGGCAAAATTGGTTTCGTAAGCCCTACAAGGTGTATGGGTTGAATCACCTGCAGTGGAAACCTAAGTCGGTGTACCCAAAAGTTCATATGTGATGTGATCTATATGGGGACCTTCTACAAACATCTTTGTAGCTTGACCACCCATACAGTTTAACTCCAACTCCAACTTAGCGAAAGAATTCTATACCAAGCTAAAAAAACTGGATCGAAAACAACAGGGTTACCATCAGGATGTGGAGGACGATCTAATTTGCTAGAAGCAACAGAATAATATGGATCTCGAATGGACTGATGATATACCGCTTGCGTAATAAATTTAAAAGTAAATGATGGGGTTCGGATTAATTTTATGGCCAATATTTTGTTGTTTCTTTGTAGGAAACAATCAGAAATTAATGAAAATAAAATTCGGCGAGCAGTAATACTGAATAGAAAATCCGCGCTATGCAGGTTCATAGCAAATAAAAAAATTTCTTTGAAAGGGTGCGAAATGATGCAAATAAAAATCGATATATCACAAAATATGTATTTTCCACCAGTTCATTCAATAAAATATCTAGGGCAAAACATCTCATATTGAGCTTTCGATTGAATTTTATAATAAAACGAGCATGAGTCTATATATGGATTATTGGGTTGAGCCATTTGAAGCCTCATTCATCGATTATCTGTTGAATTGTACGCATTTTATGTACCGGGATATATCCAAGGCGCGCGCAATTTGTTTGGTTAGTTTTACTTCAATGGGCTTTATAAAATTTTGCATCGTTTTAATACAACCGTGCGCATTCATCGTAGACAGTTCTGATACATACAAAATCGATTCCTATCCTTACGCAATAAAATATAAATGCACAAACAAAAATATTATTAGTATCGATTATGCTATACTTGTTATTTCAAGCGGTTAGGGTAGATATGGATAAATTGTGTTGGGATGAAAACGATTGTGATCGAACACCATCCATATCGCCTCAGAACCACAAAAGTTACTACAAGTACGATCAAATTTTACCACGCCCATTTATACGAGAGCTAACGGTAACGAGTGTTCAGTTAGGTTTACAATCCAATAGATTAAAATTAAAAATTACCTCGACCGTTGATTTAAACGGAACAAGTCTTCGCGCAATTATCGTCTAAATTGAACGCGAATCATTTTTCACTCCGCGAGAGCGACACGACACGTCGAAACCCCGGTCACAATGACACAAAATGATATATAATACACAGGAAAAAAACGTACTCCCAGAAGAAATCAAAAGAAGTAAGATTAAGTAGTGAATATTCCGGAGAAAAATGTTGAAAATAATCTTCGGCCCCGTTAGAGTCGACACTGATCTGTTACATTCCCCCAAAGAATCGCAGTTGAAGTCTCAGGCGACGGATTTCATTTACATCTGGAACAGATTTACATTCACACCGGCCCGGATCGTGAAATATTCAGCGGGTTTTTACATCTGCCGTGTCGGCTAATGGTTCTTGAGTGATGTCAATGAATGCTAACTCGTCCGCGTTATAAACTTTCCATGTACTCCTTAATACTGTAACGCCGCCGCCGCGCTGAGGGGGCGGCGCGCGGCGAACGATACACGATTGTTTCGTTTTCACGAAACGAAACGGGGTATTTTCGGTCCTTTCATATCCCTAAGTGAATGGTGTGCCATTGTGCTAAATGTTTTCAAGTTATTCGTATTATTCTCCCTTTTGAGCGGGAGATTATTTATCGCAGTACATTTAAAGTAATCATAAACACCAGAAAACGGCTAAGATTATAATTATGTTTGAATAATGGACGCGCAGACACTAAGTGATAAAAGTTTCAAACCATATTATGTTAAATTTATTAATTCGGAATGTTTAAATACATTTTAAATTTAATTCATGTAGAAAAACTTTGTAGTCGCTGACGCAATGCTAAAATAAGATCAACGGCCTTTTGTGTTTAATTTTGTTTCAGCATTAAATAATACTGAAACCACTGCCTTCAAAAATGCAATCGCATAAAATGGCTTTGAAATCCAATTTTTGATCACTTGTTATAAAATAATCCTATCCTAGTAGTTACCCACTTAGCAACGGAAATTAATATTCGCTAAGCAAAACCTTCAGAGGAATATATTACGCGTTGCATTAATGTATACGCTATAGTTCCTCTGTTTTATACAAAAAAAAACTCACGGTATTGTAAATTTCCCGAGTAGGAACGCCCGACCCGCCATAAAGTGCCCCGGTTGACACATTAGAGGCAATGAAGAGGTCAAACGACTCGATGGCTGCCAGATAGGTGCATGAATTAGACGCCGAGGTCTCAGAATTAGCATGGGATAGACCATATGTAAGGATAATCCCCGGTGTAATCCCGCTATCTGGCCCGGGCGCGCCGAGATAAGACACACTGTTATAGTTTCTGTGCGGCGGAGCGATATCTTGTGCAAATATGCAGTACGAACGCCGCAAACCATCTTAATAGTAATTGGCGCATTCCGCCGCAACCGCAATTCTTAATACAAACAGCTCGGGCAAATTGTCGGGTCGGGTTCCGTACGCACAAACCGCCTAGGTCTTATCGATGAGGGGCAAGGAACTGCAACGATCGAGATGGCGACGATAAATGATAATGCTGGAGGAAGGCTGAGGCGCATAAATGGCAAAAGCATATCATAAATTGGCACAGACATTCATTTACTTGCGGAAATCGACAATGTAATCATTTTCCTAAAGTTGATGATTTTCCGCATTATATGCCATGAAATGATGTTTACAGTAGGAGTACACTTGTTGAAAGTTTGATGGGTATTATTATAACTAGCAATCAAATATCTTTACATGAATTTTCAATGAATAAATCAATGAAATAACAAGGAGTTTCAAAATCTTTATATCCGATATCTAATACCCATTATATAACTTTAGCGGCATAGTGTACTACATGAATTTCTTGCAGATTAATACATTGAAATTTGAAATTTTAGTTAGATAACTGATTGATGACGATGAGCTAGCATTTGTACAATGGATGCCATGGAACATCGAAATTGTCTGCTGAGAATGGGTGAAGACGAAGTGAATCTGATCACACTTCCCCAAATTCAATTGGGATTCATTCAACATCATTGATGATTTATACTTTTGAGAAAATTCTCGATAGGCAACTTAGAGGAGAAGATCTTGTCAAAAACCTACTTTATAGATGCCCCCTTGCTTTCCAGGTAGGTGGTAAATCATCTTGTCTAACAGGAGTTAGACTCATCGCAAAAAAAACTTCCCGTTTGTTTATATGAAAAAAGATTTCAACTAGCAACGTTAACAACATTGTATCGAAACAGATGCACATTACCCTGCGTACTCTAGAGCAACAGTTCAGAAATGGTAAAAGAGTCTCTCTGTCGGATAACTTTCGGGTCACGAACATTTTCCAGCAAAACATCGAGCGTATGTTCGACTTGTATTCGTCTAAAAACCTGGGATTTACTTAACTTAACGTAACTTTCTTCTATGCTTAATATTCGTTCGTTCAGTTAATTTTATTCCGTGTTTATCAGCAGTAACAAAGTTCTCAGAATAATTCTATATGTGACTTTTCTTGTTATTTATGTTGCAACTTTCACATTGAAAAGAGTTATGGATATCTATTTTCGTTTACTTTGGCGTGTACTCAATTCAATTGTCGTTTGAGCCGAGTTTGTTTTGCTTGCTTTAGGTTTTGTCTTTATGATTCGAAAACAACAACCAACTGCCAAGTGACGGAAATTTTCAGAACTACAATAGCAAATTTTTCTGCTTCAGTAACTATACTTATCAATTAGGCACTTTCTAAACTTAATTACTAAGCTACTTAGAGTTGCATTGAGTTAATCTGTGTTGAGTTAGGTTGCGTAGAGTTCAGTTGAATTGTAAATAAGTTGTCATCGTCAGAAAATATAGGTATCTAAGTCTTGGATACGTACGTGGTACCTATATTACCTATTATGTGTATACATTGAATGTGATTAATAAATTTTGTTGATAAAGGTAAGGTGTTAATAATACTTAAAAAGAATAGACTATGATGATATACAATCAATGGAGGCACAATGAAGAAAATAAAAAAAGAAGAACCAATATGAAAAATAAATAATGGAAGGGATGCCAAATAATGAAAATAGGTAAGCTGGTACTAATAAGGTAATTGAACAGAAGTTCAACATTGTGCACAAATAGAACAAAAGGGACAATAGTAAAAACAAATTAGATAAATAATTTATAACATTAGCAGAAACTAAAAGAGATTTAAAACTATAAAGATCTAAGACAAGAAATGAAAAGAAAAATAGGCATACAACGAAACTACAAGAAATCGAAAAAAAATGCAAGATAAAGGACTAGGAAATGGCTACACACGTTGTGAAAATTATTTTAAAATTACGATTATGATGAAACAGAAATAGTTATGCAAATATGGAAAACTCATTTTCTAAATAGTCACAAGGAATGGCTACAGGAAAGATAAGAATAAACAGGGGAACAAGCGACGAAGTAGTACAAAGTATAATTAAAGCAACAATAAAAACCAGAAGAGAGCGAAATTGAAGCATAAATGTTAAAGGCTGGAGGAGAGCAGATACAGAAGAGTATGTATTATCTCACACAAAAAATATGGACAGCAGAAGTGACGCCTAAGGACAAGTCAAAAGCCTTACGCAAGATAGTTTTGTCTGTTCATAAACTTTAAGCACGCCTAGGATAGGATAGACTCGGAAAAAATGTACCAGGCACTGATCGAGTTAGGTATAACCGCAAAATTTGATTAGAACTAAACCAAACATGAACTTATATCGAAAGAATATAAAAGTGTGGAATTTAGGATAAGTATGCAAGTTTACACAAGGAGACCCTTTTTCGCCAGCACACTTTAATCCGGTATTGGGATGGAACAATTTTCAACAGCTTGCACCTATTAGCCAAAACAAAAAATAATTAATAATAAAATGAAAAGTAAAACTACATAAAAGCAGTTAAATAAAAAGTCTCAAATTTTGTAACGTTGAGGATTTTTGAGTGGAGAAAAGTTATCAGAACAGCTCTAAGTAGAGAATGGAGTTTGGAATTTTTCTCTGGTAGGAATCACACTTCTTTTTTGGGCTTCCATAATCATACAGTCAGGAAGCTGGCAGCTGGCAGGAGTCGGTTTGGGTTGGGATGGATTGAGATGGTTTGAGTTTGTTTGAGTTGGGATGGGTTGACATGGTTTGAGTTGGTTTGGGTTGGGTTGAACCACTCCGGGATGATTTCTGCTAGTTTAATAAAAAATTTATTGACACTTATGAGAGACTTATACCTGATATTAATACATAAAAACGTTAACAATAGGACAATATTTTTTGTCAATTAAGTTCGCAAATAATACGTAAACGGCTCATGGGAATTTCGGATATTCCAATGTCGATACATTCCTCTGTTTCGCACTAACCCAAAGCATCTGCTCCCATATTTGTGTCTATATTAACATTGTAAACGCTGAATAGATATTTAACAAAACCAGCGAAAATAAACCGTACACGTGTGAATCCGGCGAATTTTCGAATGCAAATGCCAGATTCGTTTTTCTCGCAAATGTGTGCGAATACGCGGGAGACAAAACCCGTCAAACACAGGCGGAAATTCAATAAATTGAGAAAATTTTCTAGCAGTCGATAAGGGTTCTTTTTCAATACAATCAATTACATTCGGAAGTAATCGCTTTTTTCCTCCTCTCTTTTTGTCGACCTCATGAATATCTGCAGGTTATAAATCGGCCTGTTTTAAATCTTGCCGGGCGCTTTTCCACTGTTATTCTTCTTTATTAGAGGCGCCCTCGTAATTTAAACCGATAGACGAACAATGACGACACGCGATTTTATTTATGCTTGATTAGTTTCCGCGTTCGGCGGTAAACGCCGCGGGTTCGTCGATTGACACTAAGCCGGCCTGAACCGGGCGCCGAAAGGGGTGGAGAAGGCATTAGTCACTTCGCTCTGTAGATGACAGCGCCGGCTTGACAAGATATTGAGAGCTTCTTATGCCCTCTCGATATTTATTATACGAGAGTACGTCAAACTAGTTTTACTACGCGTTCTATGGAGCGAATAAAGGCTAGAAAAATGGCCCCGTTTTATGAAAGGTGATTTATCAGTGCTCGGTAAAAACTTTAAAATAACTGAACATTTTTACAACTTAAAAATAAATAAAATTACAAAGGGAAATTGCACAACTTTTTAAGTAAGAAGCAATAGAGATATATAAATATATGACAATAAATACGTATTTTATAATAAATTGTTCAAATATAATGTATTAGGTAATATTATAAAATATTTCGAATGATTGGATTTTACAATCTTGAAAACTTGCAATATTAACTACAATGCCGTGAATTATATAATTTCAGAAGGATGTGAACAGGATGTGAACTAATCATGTCATAAATATAATTGGTAACAGAACTCATCACAAAACGTCTAAATTTTGATGCGATTTGAAAATCATCGTACATTAATCAAAAATTTACGTACTATCTGCAAATTTGCGTACTAGTCTCTATTAAACTTGCATAGTTTCCTCCCAACCAAGTATGTCTATTAAAACGAATGGACAATTATTATAAATCTAAAGTTTTGGCCAATATGGAGGAGATGCCCAACGTTATTTGGCACAGTTAGACTCTGTAAAACACCAGTGTAAAGATGAAAAAAAAAATTTCCTACTGTACACATTAAACGTTATGTACTATGGATGGGCCACATACAGAACAACAATTATGGCTTATGTCACATTTGAAAGAGGGACTACTGATGATGATAGATAAAAGCAGCATAGACTGTCGTACATTCAATGCAAAAGGTAATTCAGATACATTAACCACAACATAAATTTAAAAAATTATTATTATATTGTAAACTTGTACGATGATAAGGAGAATGGCAAGCAGCTAAGAATGCTTATGGTGCCTAGAAGTAATGTTCCAGATAATGTGTGTAAGGGTGGAATATATAAACGCTCCTTGAAGCATCGCAGCCTCACCTTAACCTTGCCTCAACTTCAATTTTCATATACATAAACGACCCTCCCTTACTTTTCACTTTTTTGTCTAATTATTTATTGACGAGGGCGTGCATTTATCTGCTGGTTTTCATCAATTTGCACACCTGAAGAGTATGCAGCGAATCACTGCACATCAATAAGTAATTTTATTAATTTATATTTTTTTATTTTATTATGATCACTTTGGTGCTGATCCTTGGTTGGAAATTTTAGATTAGTTATTAGATGGCCGGGCTCTGCTCACAACAGTAGGATTTTCAACAGCAGTTCCTTAAAGGTTCGATTTGACAACAACAGACTTCCACGTTTATTGATACGAGATGATTATCTCAAATTACCACAACGACCAAGACTTCTGCAAATAGGAGTACGCCTAGCACGCAGTCTTGTTTCAAATCTTCCAGTGAGTTCATTCCTAGTGCGTACGTAGTATTTTTACCATCTCTATTAACTTGTCTTCTATTCCTCTTTTCTTAAGGCATTCAAATACGTCTTCTCGTCTTATTCTGTAGAAGGCTTTTTGTAGTTCGATGAAGTAAATCTGTGATCTTTGTCCATTTAGGGGGGGGGGGGGGGGTATGCTTCTTTCCGCCCTGAGTCCGCATTATGTATCTTCTGGAGTTGATTCTAATTTGCTTTAAGTCTTGTTCCTGTTAGTCGTGCATACAGTTTGCTGGGTGCACTTACTAGGGTTATTCCACAGTCCCGTGTTTCTCCTTTTTTGTAGATTGGTGTAATTATTCCTATTTGTTAGTATTTCGGGCGGGGGGAATACTATCCTCTGTCGTGTCATTTAACTTCGGCAGTATTTTTCAATCTCATTTCCGATGTATTTTAACATTTCAGTGATACCGTCGTGACCCTTTACCCGTCTTCAATCTGCGTATCATTTCCTCTAGTTCTCCGCTTGCTATCCGTTCGTGTATTGCCTCTTTGCTCTACCTAACTTCGCATTCTATTACTCTGTTTTCGGAGTTCTTGACAATACCTCGTCCATCTTTCCACGACTTCCTCTCCTTCTTGTAATTTTTTCCCATTGTCACATTTTCATCTTTGATGTTCTTCATCTGTTTCGGGGTCCCGTGGATGAGTTTTTGATTTTTGATATTTTCATCTTGTTTGCAAAGTTTATCCAGGCTATATTTTTTGTCTCTGATACTAGTTCCTTTACTGATTTCTTTGTATTCTTCGTAGTATTTCATTTTTCTCGTTTTTTAGAAGTATTTCTTATTTTTTATTTGTTCTTTGACTACTTCAGTCTACTACGGTGTATTGCTTACAGTGTTCATCCCGCAGGATTTCTTCGCTGTTTCTATGATATCTTTATATTTAATAAACTACCTAATTATTAAAGGACACAAAACCACAAATCAAAACCACTATAATACTAGGAACTAAAACCAAAACAGGTTTATTTTTATTTAATAGAAAAAGCAATACAACTGACAACGCCCAACACAGAAGTAACGCCATTATCTGTGAACGAGAGCAGCGATGCGAATCATAACCACTAACCACTTTGCTTGATTATGACGCAATTAATGACGTAAACGCTTGCCATGTCCTCGAGCGTTACTCTCATAAGGAATTGTCTTTGAATACGAATTATGAGGGTGAGGCGAAGACGGGCTAAGGAGGCGACACAAATATGAATTGAGGGTAAGGGTTATTTAAGGGGCGTTTATGAATTCCACTTTAAGTATCACTAAATTAATATATTTAACAAAATATACAAAACAAAACTAAAACAACTGTACCACAGTGACATTAAAAAATATGTAAAAGTATTTGTTAATCAGAAGCAAGTAAAATTTGCATTTGCATACAGCCTGTAGTGCTGCTACTGTTCACTTTATAATGGAGATAATAGGCAGCTGCTTTAAATTAAACTAGAGGTGGCCAACTTTATATAAATTATCTATTTCCTATTAGTGGCGTTTCGTTTTTATTATGAAATGCATCTTCGGACTGGAAAGGTTTATAAATAATTATATTGTAAGCAATAATAACGAATCTTAGTAAAGAATTCACCTTCCAGTTTGAAGATGTTTTTCATAATACATAAACAATTTATTAGCTTAATGTAAAGCATTTGATTTTGTTTACTTTTAATTGTTAGGGTGTTCTTAAATAGCTAAGTTTAATTAAATTACTTGTGCATTAAGGGTCTAGTCCCGCAAAAAAGACGACCGTCGTGGCTACACACAGGGAAAACGATGAAAGGGGAGAGGCAGGCATAACAATGGGGAGGCAGTCATGTGTCAAACAAGTGCTCAGAATAAATTATTATTCAAATCCTCCGCTAGACTAATTGCAGTAAGCAAGAAACGGGCAGCAAAGACCCGAGGAAGAGCACACAATGCCGAAAGTCGCGCAAGAATAAATTACAGGCAAACTTGTACTAGTCATCCCTTGCATACTAAATCTTAGTTTGTATAAACATATTACACACAATCAGAGCCGGATTTTATTACACGGAGTACTGACTTTATAACGAGTTCAACCAAACAAATGGGGATCTCGCTATTAGCATTTGCATTCCAGATCTACATGTTCAATGTAAATCTCTGTCTATACTCAAAACTTTAACTCGGATTTTACTTTAAGGCGTTCAATTTACCGGGGAGCTGGATTCGGTTAAGCGCGCGCTAAATGCGCCGGCTAGTCGATGGTGAATATTGCATTTGGTTGCTGCCGTAACGATGTCGGTGTTTTTTGCAAAACACGTAATTAAATAATTCAATATGGAAATCCAGACGTGCTTGTCGTTCATGAAAACAAATTCAATTATTTGTATTTTTTCGAAATGTTATTGAATATGAAATTGAAAAAAATATGCGCCCAAAAAGAAAACGAATTTTTCCAGACGGAGCTGTCCACAATTGATATTTTGCGTCCAGTTGTTTCCAATTAAGCGCGTCGCCCGGTCGGTTCGATATGCGAGTGGCGCGCGTTTGTGACCGTGGGCGATAGTGCAAAAATATTTGCACTTTAGATTTAAATATAAAGTACGTATAATTCGATGAAAACCGCAAACACACATTTGGGAAAATCGTCACGAACCGCGATCCGATAACAAATAAAATATAGTTGGAACGTGGCGACCTCTCTCATAACTCACATATATACAGGACTACGTGCGAAATATGGATACTCAAACCAATTTCAAATTGCCCGTATCAATCTTTACGTGCTTCTTGGTTCGGACGTTCGTACTTTGAAGAATACGACGTAATGCAACCACGCCACTGGGGGGCGAATTAAATAGGAGATTTAATTAAATAATATCATGTTTAGAATAAACGAAAATATTAGTGAAATTTTTTTTTCAATATTTTCGGGAAGATCAGGTTTGACTTGCTAAAAAATGGATTGGTTATTTAAGTGTTTTACTTTCGTAAGTGTTGTAGTTAATTGTTGCGAGGCAGAGTTTCTGGCATTGCTACACGAAGCCGTTCGCCTGCATTGATGTACAGGTAAAGGGTTTCGAAGAGCCCATCACCGTAGCGAAGTGCCACGATGACCAGTGATCTCGATGAGAGCGAGCAGACATTTGGAATAATACACAAATACCACACAGGAGTGCGAAAATGAGAAGCTCGGTTTGTACCAGATTCCTGAATATCCTCTTTCAGACGGTCGCAAAGATACCGCATATAGAACATATTGAAACGCGCATTGAAGCTACATTGCTAAAATGTCTCGAACACTTCATCAACTCAATTTTATATTTTAATAATAATTTTATGGACCAAATTATAAATTTTGAGAATAATGAAAAATCTTTTATAAAAACCCAAATAACTACAAAATAAATATTTTATGCAATTGGCAAAATTTCTTTTAAAATTGGCAACTTAATTTTAAAAAAATCAACAAGAACTCTTATGTAGGGAACATAATAATATTTCGTGTGCACCTGTCTGGAATTCAAAAAATGCGAAAAAGGGATTTCTGTTTAACTGTGATTCGCGATCGAATAATATGGTTCATAAAGATATGGATCGATATAACCCAAGGGGCATTGAAAAAGAGATAAGATCATTTCTGACGTTCTTGTCAATGTCTTCTCAAGATCCGATATTTACACACTGGGAAGGTAGAAGTCTACACAACCGTACAAACCTGGCGACTATCTCAGGAAGATTAAATGCTGCGAAGTAGGAACATGCTGTCATTTCAGACCCTGTTGTAGCAGCAACTATAAATATTGGCCCTGGATTATTATTGCAAATAGATACAAAGACGCACTTGGTAGCATATCTTGTAGATTGATATACAATTTTGGTTCCAGTTACAGTTCGTCGTTTTTAAGATGCATTGCCAGTTATTTTCGTCTATGACCAAACACAATTTTTAGTCTCCTTATATCACAACCACAAACTGATGAATTTACTCCAACAACTCTTGGACAAAATATCTACAATAATTTTCTAAATTTTCCAGATATAATTTTGGTAGGTGTCTGATTTTGCTACTAAAGTTGTTAATGATTTTTATCTCTTTTATAGAACTTGCTCAACGAAGCATCAAAAATTATATGAAAATGAAAACAGAGAAATTGGGATTTATTTTATCACTAATCCTTTACCTTTAAAAATATTATATCCTTGAATAGCATACATATTTTTAATGGAAATCGACAATTTTTTAAGCAGTGTAGAATGTCCAAAAAACCCATTAAAAAATTAAAATTAAACTTGAAACTTGTCAATCGTCGAACGAATTCCAAATATCAAAGGAATTATTGTTACTCTTGATTTGACTTAACATCCCATTTGGAAAGAAAATTATACAAATCTAAATCCTACGCAAATTCAATTTTTAATTAAAAAAATCACAATAATTTGATAAGTCATACACGTGTAATTTTGTTATAATATCTGGTAGAGTCAATGAAATAGATAACTTGGAGAACACCAAGGAGCATTGGCGGGATAATTGGAAATTAGTTATTCCCGCAATTTAAATGTAAGTACATTTGCAAGTCAAGCGCTCGGTCTTAAATCTAAAAAGGATTGGGGACGCATTAACATAATTAAATACTTTAAAATTACCTTTCGCCGTGGCAGGAATTTGCTCCAAGGTTAGGAAAGAAGCGAAAAAACCGTTTCCGCCAATAACGCGGCGACCTGAATATTCATAAATAATAATGGAAGCTTCCCGTGAAAGCGGCACCTTTATGAAAGTGTAATTTTCCCAATTAAAAAAAATTGGAAGAAAATATAAAAAACGTTAATTCAAACGGACAATAACACTAGCAGCGCTACAATTTACTACGCAGGTGGTTAAAATTAATTCGAAATGGTAAAAATTTTGTTGCAGTTTAATTTTGTTTGGGATGCAACGCTATAAATAGTGAAACTTTTCCATTAGAAAATTAGTATCGGAACCATATATTCCCTTGAGTGATATAAAATTAATTACCGGGGCAAAATTTTAAAAGTTTCATAATAAAACGTGAAATTGTTGTGTTTTGCATTAATGTTAAACCGGAATATCCGGACACATATAGTACACCGTTTTTATGCATTTGATAAATTCTAATACAACGGGAGAATATTAGAAGAAAGGAGAAATCGGTATTTTTTCTTGGCTGGAAAATTATCTCATGTAGGTATTATGTCTTCTAGGTGCAAATGTATTTTGCACTGCGCTGTCTTTAGAGAGGTTAACTATAAACTTCCAATTCATAGAAAATTCATTTTGGAAAATTTATAGTGGAAAAATTCATCCTCTGGAAACCCAACCCAACCCAACCCAATCACTATTTTAACTCTCCACGATGAATTTTCCGGACACCTTCGTACACATATACGAAGCTTTTTATTCTGGGTTTTGTTAAGAAACTTTAATACCGGGTTTGAAGAAATATTTTCAAAATAATTTCAACGTATACGGCTCCGATTTAGTCTCAAACGCCCATTGATCAGTGTCACCATCTCGTCCAATAATTTATACATCGAAATATTCGACATAACTTTCTCGTTTTGAATTTATATGACATACCATAAGATCTTTCCCATTATGAGATAAATCGAACGTGAACAGTCGCGGACCGGAGATGTAGGGATGGGACAAAAGGCACAAAGACGGGATAGAAGGAGGAGGAGGAGATGTAGTGGAGGAGAGAGAACGAGGAGTGGAATTATAATGAAAAAATGTAAATAAGGTAAAGGGGAATAGGGGGTTGGTAATAAGACACAAGGTGGCCAGTGTTTGTGTACGCCATCGTATGTCATTCCATCACTCTTTGCCGTGATAGATTCATCCTGTGGTCTTAACCCTAGATTCGTTTAACTTAATTTAAGTTCATCTATGTCTGTTTTAAGTTATCCAACATGAAATTTTTAAACGTGGCCTTATTATGGTTTAGATGGCTTTAGCTACCAAGTTAACTTACGTTTTCACTTCACAGGAGCTATGATTAGTCTTTTTTTTGACTGTTAGTCGTCGGTCCCATATTTATATTAATCCTCACAGTAATATTTTATTAATTATTATTAATTTTTGATCTAAGCCACTTGAGCTAAACTAACAGCAACAGTTAATATACCGCGCGTTCCCTTCCATGATGATGGATCCAATTCTGGGCTACAAAATATACACGATAAAGAATATTTTAAAATTTCGCGAACCTTATTAAATTTCGCGTATCGACCCGAATTTGCTTTTATCTAACTGCAAAGTTCACAGCACCCAGCGAGAGAGAGAGAGTTTTAAATTAATTAACATTCTTGTTATCTACCCAGCGGCAGCGGTGCGGAACGAAGAAGCGGCGTTTTCTTGGTGGATGTGTTAGGCCGGGCATCTCGCCGAATTTACAGCGAACTTGTTCTGAAACAATTGAAATTATTCCCAAATAAAATCACCGGCTGAATTAACTTTCGCGCGCTACATTTTGCCCAGCGTTGCAGGAATCGAATATTAAGAGCGCGAGTTTATTTTATTTTAACTTCGAGTTTCTCAACTATTTCGTTCGATCCTTCTTTCGCCCGTTTTTCCGATTCGCCTTCTCACAACAATTTCCATCGACGTCGACTCATAAATGGCGGGAATAGTTTTAAGGAGTTGGAGTTACCGTCGGCCTTTATTATGCGCTAATTTTGAAGCGCTGGGTATTTTATTGCACGAGTTTATTACCCGACTCGTGCACGTTATCCGAATTACTTGCATTACGCTCCACCGACAATGATTTCATTGTGATTATACTGTTGTTTTATTACAACGTACTGTAGAAATTTTAGTGTACGTATATTGGGAAAAGTTTCAACTAATCGCTGCTTAGATCACACGTGTAGGAACCTGTTTTCAAACCATTATTGAAAACTAATAATAATAATAATTTTAATAAATTATTATCCTTATTTTCTGGCCTACTTCCTTTGTCCTTCAATGAGATCTTTCCAACCACATTTTTCATTACATATTTTATTTCATCTTCGTTTTCATATCCATATCTATTATTGTTAGAAAAATGTTTGGCTTTAATATCTGCTACCATATATACTCCACCTTTTTACTTCTTTTATAATTTTGTACCTATTTACATTTTTCTTTCCTGTATATGTCACCTTACCTTTTGTATCTCACCTTCTTTTATATTTCCTTTCATTTCTGGTTGGTCTATTTTTTGTAGTTGTTTTGGTTATTATTGTAACTCTTTCCAGATGAGAAATATTGGTGAATGAATTATTTCTCATTTACCCCACCCGTATAATTTCTACATGAAATTGAATAGTTTTCACCTATTCCCACTATTAATTTGCCTATTAAATTGCGATGTTTGTGCTCCAATGTCATCCATAATCTCTGTTGCATTCTTTCCATCATTTATTTCTACTGCCGCACCCCAAAAATTAGAAAGTACATATACATTCAAACAACGCCATTAAATACAGAACGTTTTCAGCGCAATATTATCTTCTGTAGAAAATGTTCGTGTATATCTTTCCTTTGAGACAAAAGTACATTTTTCATAATTTCCGTGCCCATTGAGTTCATTGAATCAACGATAACTCAGCAAGTTAATTTAGGAGACAGTTTTCGGTCGCCGGCATAAGGCACGACGGAGTCACAATAGGACAATGTTTTGAAAAGAGGGTGTCATGACCGTTTTCTATTGAAAGAAATCGACAACTGTGAACAATTTCATTCGGTCCAATCAATCAAACGAAAGAAAGTAATCTTGATTTAATGAAAAAAAAAATTCTATCACGCTCCTTTTAAAACGCAACTTGCGTTTCGCCGTCACTAAGGCGTTAAAGTTGTCACACCCTTGCGGCGGAATATTATTTTCCTGAATAACACATGATGTTATCATATGTGAAAGATCATGGTGTCGCATTTGAAATTCTACGTGATTATTTAGATATGATAAAATATTTTAGTTAAAAACGTTATTTTGGTTGATCAAATTTCTTATATTATTTATAATAATTAACGCAATTTGAATGATGAGTGCGGTGGGGTGAAAATAATAATAAAACCAATTATGGTAATGCTTTTGTAAAATCGTATATCTATCCCCATCTATGAAACAGAAATACAAGCACAAGAATTGAATTGTTTGTACATATAGTTGAAATTTTGTTTCAGCCTAAACTGGATTACGTCTTGTTTATTAAAAAAATGTTCGAGCTTAGAAAAATGTTCGGCAAACCCGTATTAATAAACAAAGTAATAATAGTTGTTTTTATCAGCGGCATCTGTAAAGGAAATGGCGTCCTTTTCCAGTGGTGCGTTTGCCGGGGTAATTCAACCCTAATCGATATTTCGTACGTTTCGCTTTTCGACAATAGGTGACGCATTCCTTAATAGTACGTCAATATTAGTTAAAATCTAGGAAGGAGGCCCCAAAAGAAGATTTATATGGTCGTTGCAGTTATTGTTCAATTAAAAAGAACTGAAAAACAAAATATAACCGTCATTTTTGCAATAAATTATAATTGCAAGTATGTTTATCAAACATGGCGATTCACTTATAGTGTATGTTTTTGTTTAATTACTTATTGTTTTTGAATTATTTCAGTTTTTTTAATTGTAATTTTGAGGTGTAAATTTCAGGAATTTTTTGTCACGGATATTTTATTTGCTTGTATCTATTATAAGATTGAAAATTATCAAAAATTACCAACTTATGTTTATTAAACGCAAATCAAGTGAAATAAAAATTATAGACAACCTTTTTCACAAAGGTTTTTTAAAATATTGCTCGCTGAGATCGATGTTAGTGACGATGTACTACCACCGCATGTTAGTCGCGGAGGGTTAAACATACGTTATATAGAATAACAACATAATATATATTGCTACGTATATGTGTTCCTAATAAGGAAATAAAATTTTAACATGAACAACAAGCACACAAGGGGTAATACACATCTAAGAAATATGAAATCAAAGCCAGCATTAGAGAATCCACACAAACCACCACCGAGGTATCGGGACGTGGAATCTGAACATTATCGTTGTCCGGCAGATCGTCGGAAAGCACGACAATAAATGCTTTAAACGGCATGGCAGACGGCGACAAAAATCACCTACACAACCTGCTGCCTTAAAAAGAGCAAACATATCAACGACATATTTACCAGATTTACGAAAAGTAAATTCCACAAAAAAAATGATTTTTCAATTTTTTTTACTTTTACCTTCTTTACCTTCTCACAAAAAACATGATTTTTCAATTTTTTTTTCAAAATTTCGTAAATTATTTTGTAATTAGCATTTCATGAACTGAAATGTTGTATTTCAACTATCAAATGTAAAAGAAAATAATAAATTTTAATTTTTTTCGACGGTCGAAAACCTGAGAATTTTCAAAGGGTACCCCCTTCTTGCAAAAAAAATGATTTTTCAAATTTTTTTTTTCTAAATTTCGTAAATTATTGCGTAATTAGCATTTCATGAACTCAAATGTTGTATTTCAACTATCAAATGTAAAAGAAAATAATAAATTTCAATTTTTTTCGACGGTCGAAAACCTGAGACAATCAACCCCCTTCTTATAAAAAAATTGATTTTTCAAATTTTTTTTTCTAAGAGAAATTGGTTAAAATAAGTAGGGAGAATCTTATATTTTAACAAATGCGCACCTAAATTTCGCTCTCTTCGAACATCGCTCTCGTCGAACACAGCTCTGGTAATTTTACGATCGTCCTTACACCCCAACCCAACCCAATTAAATTGTTATAGTTCCTGAACCCACCTCAATTTAAAATCAAAATGTTATAAACCTATTCGAGTTTTAGCAAATCTTAAAAGCAGAAATAAAATTTTGTTGTTCGTAATGAATACGTGTCGTCACGTACAGCGTCTGATAATAATTCATAAAAGCTCAAAAAAGTTATAAGAATGTTTTCGAAAATCTAAGAGGAATGAATCGTCACTTCCGGTCAAATAAAGTCTACAAATAAAATATTTGCAAATTATCTTATCCTAAGTGTGTATGCTTAATAAATTGAGGTGGGTTTGAAGTGGGTTTGAGTTGGGTTGAGTTTATATAATACTCAATAATCAACGACGAAAAATTCTAGGAAAATTAATTAATTTAATGAGTTGTTGTGATTTTTAAATCGACTCAATCTGCCCTCTTCTTTTTTTCTCTTACGTACGTTTATGTTTCTTTGCGTCCATTTTATTGCATTTGCCCCATTTCTAATATTTTTCTATTATATTAGGCCAACCTGCATTTATATCCGTCAGTTGACTTTTATGAAATTTGAGTTGTGTAATAAAACCATACACATTTGCCTTCACTCTTTATTCTTTTGGAACATTTGAAAATAAGTACTCACATAAACAAAAAATGTAATCCCAAGAATTCTTTGGAGCTTTCAAGCTTATTGCGGTTTGGTCTATTTTAAACGAACACCGTAATAACGCAATGTCGGCAGAATTAAATTTATCGAAATCGTATCTTGTCCTACCTACATATTTGGATACTTTCATTAATTTATTATTTTTTTGCAGGCAATGATTAAATTTTCATGCTCTGAGCTGTTCATATGGTGATAGGTTTTGGGCTAATTTTCATCAGGTGTTCACCAATGAGTAATTGGAAGATCTTGTCAAGTTATTTCCAGAAGAGAAGGACGAGGAGGATGAAAGTCAACGTTTGAAAAAATTTCTACGATATTTCGAACGTCCTATCATTAAAGGAACAAATAGTAGATTATGATCGAATAATGGAACGCAGGATAAAAATTACTCGTACCAGACTTGCCATGTGGATAAATATGTAGCTCAATGAAAATGAAAATATTACATTTTTCTTATTATTGAGTGTATTTCTATTTCTAGTATATTTTCTTGTTGTGCATGTGACCCATTTTGGAAATATTTAATAATTTATTGTGGTACCTCGCCACTATTGACTTTGTAACATTTTTACCATTTCTGTAGTTTTTTTAACCTTTTGTAATCCCACACTTCTCATTTAATATTTATTTATTAAAATTGTATTACTCGAAATCCATCTACTTGTTACCAATCGTATTTCAACTGGTGTCCGAACTAACATTTTATTATTTTTGTCGATAACACCCCAACACATCACGCATGTGGAGCCGGAAATTACCTCTGATTGTTGAAGAACGGTGAGGTTAGTGCTGGACCCTATGTACAGGTGTAGGTGTAATGTATGCCAACAAAATTGTTCCCCCAACTTCGCGAAGAAACCATTTAATATTGTAGTACAGTGATAGAAATATCAACATGCCACCCGGGTTTACACGTTCATGATCGAGTTGAGCTGGATGGGTTCCGAATAGGAAAATCGTGGTTCACTGACAGATTTAGAATGAAACACGATCACATAAACGTATTTGTCGGACACATCATAACAGATGACTGCGAGAAGAGTCACGATGAAGAATAGAAACGTAGAACGTCACGAATAAGTAAGAACTGTATACACGATATTTACGTGCGTTTGATTAGAACTCTAAATAAAAATTCTAGATAGACTGAAACTTTTTAATGAAACGCAAGTAAATAAAAATTATGTTGTTTCTACCCTTAGGTCAAACGAATGGGTGCCACAAAGTTATCAATTACGCACGGTAGTTGGTTATTATGTTGGTTATTATTATCATATTTCAGTTAGATATTGAATTAGATTTAATCAAACAATCGAATGATTAAATATCATTATGGAAAGTATTTATTCATTCATTTAATTATTTGCGTAACAGTAATTCATATATTGTGGTGAATATATCACCGATTTGCCTAAAACGCTGCACCAATATGTTCGGTGTCAAATATATTTTTCACGACGAGTTAACGCCGTACAACTAAAGCCACTTAAACCACCTATGACATTCGAAACTACGAACCCTTCAATAGTATATACGCCGTATAAACTGATATAATTGGTATACGTCTGATGAATAAATAAACTCCGACGCCCAAGCACAAAAGCAGCGCGGCTACGTGGAGCAACAAACTGACGAATCTATTTTAACAACGAGCGCGTTGAAAAATATAATGGATTTGCCATTAGGTTAAAACGTAGCTGACAGACGTCACGATCAATGATAAATGCGGGGCACTCGCAGACCACCGCCTCTCCGGGGTTGACATTTGCCAGATATTCTATTAGAAATTCGGGATACTGTGTGTAATTGAAACGTATCGGCGGGAGGAAATAACGGGCGCACGACTTACGGGTATACACGGCTAAAATTGATCGCGCATTTAATGTCGAATTAAATTTACGACCCTCGAAGCTCGAAACCCGCACGGGAAAATTCGCATGTCCATACGGTCGATTTATATGTAATAACAGTTTAGAAATAATTGCTAATATATAATATGTCGAAATTTATTGCGCGCACAATTTATTGTGTTAAATAAAGTGGGAATTGTGGGACTTAATTTAAACTGCGCTATTGGATATCAGCTGTTAGAGTTAAGTGGTAAATTCCAAAATAAGTTGTATACGTAAATAGCAATATTTATGTATCCCAATTTATTTTATTTGACACAATGAAAAAACTACGCAAGCACGATGATAAAATCACCGGTGACCAGGTTAGAACAAAAAAGTCCAATTTCTGTTTCGTGCCACGTGACGCGTTAAGGGGGGGTCCTGCTTTAGAAGGCTCAAAAAATCGATTTTTTTTATTGCTCAAATCTATGCCTAATATATCTAAGAATATGTATAAAAAGTTATAGCGGCTAATTCGCAATATTTTGAAAGATACAGCACTAAACACAGTGAGGTGTCGAGAAAAAAATATACGGGCGCATGAACGCTCGGACAAACGAAGCGCGCCCCCCTTCCCGCAGACATAACACCGAACTATGTACTGAAAGAAGTTCAATCGGTCGTTCGAAACAATAATATTTTGAATTCGTAAGAGCTATAGTAGGATTATAACGAGATATTCCGTAAGTAATCGAAAATTAACATTTTTCCTGATCGTAAACTTTAGGGCGCGTTTTCTCGAGTTTTCGTTTTTACGATTTTTCTAAACTGGTGAGCGTGATTGCGAGAAAACTAGACAAGCAATCAAAACGAAACAAAACTTTTCTTAGTTTTAGTAGCATTCTCTTCGATTTGAACTGAAAATATTAATGAAAAAAAAATTCTAAACAACTTTTTTAGCAAGTTGAAATGATTTTCTCTTCCTGCAAAGAGCACATTTATTTTCAAACCTGAGAAAAATCTTGAATTTCAAAATTTTGGGTTTTTTTTTAATTCACATAGAAGAAAATATATGAGAATTACAATTTTCTTTGGTTTTTTTTGTTTCAGACAAAAATTACGAGCTACATCTTTCCCACCGATTGTAGACTGCAATTGAAAGGTGTTGCACAAATGTGCATAAAAATCGGTTCCGTTTAAATATTTTTCTCTCGAAATATTTTTTCTTTAATGCTCAAATATGTAATAAAATGCTCTAAAAATTTCACTAGACTGGCTCATTTTTTTCTGTCCTAAAAAAATTCCCCCAAAAACGATATTTTAAGTCCTCCTAAAGCAGGACCCCCCCTTAATACTTTGCTGCGTTGCCCACATGCGCAACATAAGCACACACATACTCAGACGTGTGATCAAAACCGGCACAGGTACATTTTCATCCCAGTAATGGTTCGATAACGACGCGCGTTATCACATAAATTATACGATGTGGCATAAACCATGGCAACGAAAAAAATCAAAATGCACTTACCGTTCGTGCACGACGCCTCGACAGGCACCAAAGTCACCGATCCGACGAAACGCGCCCCGAAAACCCACACGTTCGAAAAAACCGCACCGATGTCATCCATTTTCGACGAGCAAGCAAGACGCACTTATCCAAAGCCAACCTACTCGATCCACAGAGACGCGACGTCGCCAACAGTACTCGACGCAATCTCGGATCGCAAGTGATTTAAACGCCGTTGACGCGACGTTGGAAGTAGTACCGAGTCGAATCAAATTAACAAACACATGTCACACTTGTCCGAATAGTTAAAACCAACATCGGTTCGTTTCCTGCCAAATTACGATTCACCTGCCTCCAAAAATGTCGCCACAAATTCACTCGACGAAAAATCAAAATGTACACACAGTTCGAGGGTCACGGAGACGTTCCTGCTGACCAGAGGTGCACAAAAACCGCGTGACACTCGTGGAGCGCGAAGCGAGCCCCAAATACTCGAATTTTAGAAAAATATCGACAGAAACGCACATCGACCGCCGGCGGCCATTATCGACGTTCAAGCAAAGCGAAGTCACCAAAGCCAACTTACTGGGTCGTATATTGCCAACTTTACGCAACTCGATCTTTGATCACAAATCGATTTGAACCGAAGACCGAGCCGAAAATTTGACATTGGAAATTGTTCTTTATAGCGACGTATGTATGTCCGCGTCACAAATTGCTCCGAAACGTTAAATATCTCTAGTATATTGCTTTCAATTTTTTCAATTTTTTAACTCGCGACATCGTGAATCATTCATAACCTAGGAGATGCATAAGATTTGTTTTATTAACAATAAAATTATGTTGACATTCTACGCAATCTCTTTGATCAGTTCCCTCTGGAAGATTATTTACTCTTGCAATATTATTTTCCTTATTGTAAATGTTCGCGATCGAATTACCAGCTCATGATAAAATCCAATTGACGACCGCGACAGTTCACGTACATCGAGTCCAGAGCCAAAAAGTCTCGACACCTTCAATGTTTCAGGGTATCGAGAAGGGTTTGCTTTAATAATTGTGTACAGATCTGTAGCGTCAAGTTCGTTTCGGTCCAAATATCTGATGGAAGCTAATGATAGCGTCCGTAAGACGTAGGGCGTAATATTAGACCCCCCGCAATTGATAAATAATGTTTTAAACATACAGTAATACTTTAAAGGTCGTAAAAATTAAAAGTCGCTTCCTTCGCAACCAATGTAGATCGGGGAGTAATTTTGTACGACCCCAAGAAGGTAAAAATTCTTACTGGGGTAGATTATCGAAATTTTTTTTAGTTATATCGTCCTGGACGTAAATGTCACAATAAATAATTTTGTACAATGTCGGGAAATTGTTAATAAATTATAAACTCCAGCCTGCACACTTATATGACAATTGAGGGGGTACCTAATGTAAATCTGGTAATAAATTGTTTTGTACTGGTATTTATGCCACGGAGCTTCTTCAAGGGTATTTTATCAAAAAATGGTTAAAGTTAAAGAATATTTGCACGCATACTTTTCCTTTCTATTAAAATCAAAACCACACTTTGTGATGCTCTAGTGCTATCAAATTTTGTATACTGTTCTGAGATTTATGGACCATGTCTGACACAAGACTTAGTCAAACAAATTCAACGGGTACAAAACTCATGTTTAAGGCTTATTCATGGCATACGCAAATTTGATCACATATCTCATAAACTATTAGATACTGGTTGGCTGAATATGTCAAGTAGAAGAACATTACTCGTCACATGTTTATATCATAAAATAGTTTCCAATCAAACTCCCTTGTACTTGTACAGAAAAATTAGATTTCGTACTGATGTTCATAACATTAATATCAGGTACAAGGGTACAATAACTCCTCCTGTTCATAGAACAGAATTTTTTGAGCGATCCTTCACCTACCAAATATCTAAAGTGTGGAATAACATACCGCCGTTTTTAAAAAACAATTCCCGTCCTGCGTTCAAAAACCAGTTACGTACTCAGCTTCTTGTGAAACAATGAAACTAATTTGCACTGTTTTATTGGTACTATCTGCGAACATCACAGAATTAAGTATTATTTTGTTCTAAAACTTAATCTATAGTTAATCTTAAGCAATTATTTTATTATTATTACCTTATTATATTTTGTTACTAATAATAAGTTTAAAATTACGCCTTACTTAATTATATATATATATATATATATATATATATATATATATATATATATATATATATATATATATATATTAGTTACATCAAGGTTTCGGTGGTAGAGCAAAATGCTGCACATTGCTGTATTTTGAACCGCGCCTTGTGATTTTCTGAATTATATTATTTCTTTTCTGTATTTATTGTTGTTGTGCAATTTCATGAAAATAAAGACTTTATTATTATTATTATTATTATTATTATTATATGGTAATTATAGGGGTAGTTGCTTCCTTTCCTCACAGCTAATGTAAATCTGGTAACAAATAATTCTGTGCAACCTCCAGAAGGTACAAATTAATTACACCCTTTTGTATATTCTGTCGTGGAGTTCTTGCAGGGGTAGTATCAAAAAAAAGCTTGTAACATTTTTGTCATTCAATTAGTTGAACTTGACATAACTATATTTTCTACTTTTAAATTAATTGTGCCAACATTGGTTATCATTGTATATTTCAATGTCTCTTCCGGTTCCATTTCAGGCCACCTTAGCCACCTTACAAAATGGTAACCATTTTTTTTAAGAAAAGAGAAGAAATTTATGTTCTTGCGTCGTTTTCACGAAAGTAATGAATCTGTGAAAAATTTATTTGTATTCACAAAACACGTGTATTTACTGCAATATATGTATTCGATTATAAATTGATGAATAATGACAAACCCATCAGTGTTTTTTCTATAGAGAGTCTCTGTAATATCCAGAAACAGTTAGACACAATCAAGTATAATAAAAAAAAATAAATTCGTAATAATACACACACGCATATAAATAAATTGGTTTATTCCAATATGAGACATTTCATTTTCGTTAGAATGCGGAAAACTACCTCTCTAGTGTAATATTTTCGCAATCAATGCGAAAATCCTAAGTGATATACGGACGCCGAAACTGTAATTGTACGAAAGATATGGCGCCTATTTATGCGAAAATTGTCTTTTATAATGCGAAATAAATCTTCGGAAATGCGGCGCAGCTTTCGTTAAAATTAAGCCCGGCGGCATATGGGAAGGCGCCGAACTCGTATAACATACGCAGAGCCCAGGTCGCAAATAAATGGGGTGAAAATTATAGTAATAAGGATAACCGCGGAGCGAAGAGGCAGTAACGGTCCGACGAAAGTTGGGAAAATTGTATTCATGGAGTGGAAGAGTAGTGGATCGCGGGCGGGTCTGACGAATGTGCGGTCTTTCTGATGTCTACCGTTCGGGACACGTCCCTTTGGGTCGCACGAGAGTGTGCAAACTCCGCGGCCGGATTGCTAATAGAGAGGATGCAACTGTCGCACGCCGCATTTTCGGAACCGACGCGGTGGATACGGCATGGCGTTCCGACGGACAGTTTGATTGGTTCGCAAATGTTGGTTGAATATAAATGATTTTGGTCCGAAACACAAGAAAGTAGCATAGTCCTTCAAAAAAATTTGCTTCTCAAAACAAATTGCTTATCCTAGTTGTAAACTGATGGAGGATAATATACCCAAAATTGTCAACATGACCCCACATCCGACTATGATAAATTTAAATTAATTCAATAAATCGTTTCAAATATATATTTAAATCTAAATTCAGTTAGACTCTTCTGACAGTCTCCGAAAATGGAATTTTTTCTATTCGAATGTCTAATATATAACCTAAAGCTTGTAAATGATGGTTAGTATAGGTAGTTCCATTCATAATTTAACAATAAATTCTATCGGTGCAGTATATGAAGAAATTACATATAATCAGTGCGGTCGTAAGATTTATTATTATTACTATATTTATCACCTTCATAATCCCGCAGCCTATTTGCAGTTACGCCCAAGTCATTCTTGTCATATTACTGGTTTTATGCAGCGAAGCGGGCATATTTAAAATTAAAACTACTGGAACGAAATTGCGGAGCGTTAACGAAGCTGATTTATCTGGGTTAATTATTTCCTTCTGGTCTAAAATTTCGAACGCGTGTTACGCTGCATAGGGTAGTTTTAATTATGCAAATTGGACCTACGTATGTGCACTAAAATTCACACCCCACCTACACATTCCGTAACGCTGATTAGAAATACAAGTAGTAAGAGTCGCGCGTATCCGTTTAATGACTATTCATGAGATTTGCGATGTGCGACTCGTATCATGCGGCGAAATCATAAAGCAATTTAATTTTACGACGGCGTCATATTTGTTTTACTGTGCGCCATAAAGAAGACGTTTGTGTTGCATTATTGGGTCGCGATGAAATATTCGCGCCGTCCGGTTCGAGATTATCCGCGACAATGCGCGAGTAACGGCAACAGATTATAATAAAACGTATGTACGGGTTTGTCCGATTGCTTTGGACGTCAGTCACGGACTTTCGAAATTCATTGCAATCCATGCAAAATATCAACAACCAATACAGTTTTACGACTGCGGATTTGAAAGTTACAAAGCGCAGCACATTCGGACTGATAACAGAGGGCGCAGTATTGTTAACTATGTAAATGTAGCAATCAACTCTAGTCTCTGGTGGCTGCATTAGCATATTCGTGTAATATTGGCGCTGGAATGACCAATCCTCTCAATGTGCGACTATATTGGGATTTTTATATTTTCCTGTAACGCGGTTAAATATATAAATCCTTTTTATCGTGTAATGGACTATTATAACTTTATTAAACAAATGTATCGTGTAATTTCGAAAAAAAAAATATCCTATAAAAATAATAAATGTGTTTGTTACAACAATCACACAACATATTTGTTTTGTTGTCATTTTTAGTACAATATTTGCATCGTCCTCACCGCTACCGTGGAAGTACCTAATGTTTCACCTTGACTTGTTCTTTTACCCTCCTTACAATAGCACTTGCTTCTACAATCTAGTAAGGTGCTGTTGCAAAAATATTTTTCTGTTATAAAGTTTATTTTTATTCCATTCCGGATTTATAGATGTATATGAAAAATATCGCAGACCATGTGTTCGTTGTAGCTAGAAGTTCTTCAAGTGTGTCTACAGCCCCTTTTGTTTCATTGTAATCCATTATAATTGTCGGTTTCTTATCATCTATGGCACCGATTACTTTATGATTATGTTGCGTACTCATAAGAACAACGTTTTTATATTTAATTTTCATAAACATAATTTTCAATTGTGGTATCTTCTTTATTAGTCAGTGCCAAGCATTGTTACTTCTCGTTTTAGCAACAGTTGCTCGTTGTGCACAATTGAAAAAATGTACAAAAATGGGCAATAATATATATCCACACGAAATGCAAGTCAATGGAATATCTATACTGCGTATATTTTTTGAAATGTGACAACTGCACAAATTGAAAATTCGCAATCGGTGATGTGATTGGAAACTTTAACAATTAATTAATGTAATATTGATTGGAATTTGCTTGGTAACAATTTTTTATTGTGCTTACGACTCCATATCCATATACATACGTGCAGGTAATATGCCCTCAATATCTTAACAATCTTCTTAAATCCCCAAGAAAATTTTATTCCTTTTAGGGATTGACTAATCCACTAGTACAACGCTACCTCTTTCCTCGTAATGCATTTCCTGCTCTCAGTTTCAATAACGTTTCTTTCAGATTTATTAACTCAGTCATGTGAAACAGAACTATATCATGTAATTCTCGATAAAACTGAAGTAGGTTCAATACCGATTTTCAGACGTAATGATAAAGCTCTTGGAGCAGTAATGAGACTTTACGAACTAATTTGATTTTTTTGCTATAAACTTAGAGACTACAATTAAATATGAAGTACCTAATTAAATATCCAATTAAAAGAAATTTATGAATCGTTTATTAATTCGACCCATTGAAATAATAGCAATTCAATTTACTGCTACAGTCAGCATAAAAAAATATTTGGACGTGCAAATCAATTGTTATGTATCAGTAGGGTGGGGCTGTAATTAACAAACTAATCAATCGTTTCAGGACGTTGTCTAGAGCTTGATGTAGCGAATAATTTAGGTCTTTAATTCTTACACATTTTCAGATGCCTTTCTCATATTTTTATTTTTGTTCGTGAATATTTTTGTGGTTGCAGCAATATCGTGTATGATTTAAGAGGTCCAATAAATCCATTTAAAAATCAACGTCTTCGGTATGAGCATGATGTTTTACTAAAAATTTTTAATACCATTATTTTATAACACTGACTAAAGACTATTATGTTATTTCAACTATGGTCTAAAACAACCACACTTTCTGCATGTTTCGTTATAACTTATAAAACTGTTGCAAGTAATGAAATAAATGCGATATTAATAACGACGCAAAGCTCGAGAAAATTGCGATTCTTCAGCATATAAGGATGCACATCAAATTAAAACAGAGTGCTTCGTTGAAAGAGTAATGAACATATATATTTTATCTTCACGTTGCAGTTAATTATGCTTTTAAACAAACCAGGTCATAATGTTACTGATTGATTGATTGCATTTTTTTAACTAAAAATTGGAAGTATATTCTAAATAAGCTTTTACAAGGTTTTCGATAGTTGGTACTATACTGGAGTATGTAGAAATTGGACGATAGGTAGTGGATTTTATGTTAGATTCAGGACAGATTCTGTTCGGTTGAGTTAAAGGTTCTGTTCGGTTGAGTTAAAGGTGGTGGGATTTGGTTTGAACTTGACACAAATGCTACACGAGGGGGAATTAAAATGGACACAATGAAAATTGTAAAAAATCTAAAGTACGAAAATCACGCACAAATTACAAACCAAATTACAACGGAACTGCAAATTAAATTAAATTTTGCTTTTTACAATTTTGACAGTTTTTTACGTATCTTGATAATATTAATTTTTTCAATTTTTAAAAGTATTTTGGATTTATCGTAAGTGTGCATTTTCTAATTCTTTTATTTTTACGTTTTCTTTTCTTTTTTTTTCGCGTTTGCGTCAAATTACAGCATATATTGCTTTATTAACGTTTTGTTGCAAATATTTTTGTTTTTAGTTAATCCATTTTGAGGGGTTAATAATAAGTTTTTGAAATTTGCGGTTTAGGCAAATTTTCAATTTCTGACTATCTTTCTATGTTTTTTTTTTCAATTTTAATGGTTTTTTACTTTTTCGACTTGTTACATTTATTACATTTTATATTTTTGGAAGTGGTTAGTATTTTTGATTTCGCTTAATTTTTGAACTTTATTTTCATTGCTACTTCGAAAATGTTCACGTTATATTTATTAGATTGACAGTAAAAAAAAATGTTGACAGTCTTGTAGCAAATTAAATGTCCACCGATTATACGTTTGACTACATTTGCCTAAATCTGACAATTAGTCACCGTGTAACATGCGTCAACATTTTCCTCATATTACTTTACCAGTCCCCAACATCAGGTAAGGTCGTTATTTCCAAATTTGAGTTTAGCAATCAAAATCCACTACCTTTCATTTGGCCTTCCTTCCTAACCTACAACTTACCAATTGTCAAACCAATCAGAAATCCTTATTAGGTCACTGTTACTTCCATCTCACACTGAACTCATCTGTGAGATGTGGCCACCACCATCGTTTCGTTCCACTAATCATTCAACGAAATATTTTCACCTTTTTTCAATTTTTTTAATGTCAACTTGCAAATCTTCTTCGCTCATTTTGAATCAAATAATTCTGATCGTCTTTCCCAACATTATTTTTTATACTAGAGCATCCTCTTTAAAAAATCAGCAAGGCATCTTTACCGATTAATTTTCACTTCTTCTTTGTTTAAAATTCGACGAAAATGACGAATAATCCATTACTCCAAAAATTGTGCAATTTCTTACAACTCCATCCCGCGAAAATCAACAAAGCCCTTCTCCCTTGAAATTATTATTTCTATCGAGTTTCTACGAAGTAAAGTAGACAAAACAAAACCATTCATATTATCATATTTCCTTTACTTTTTATTGTGATCTTTGTTTCATTATTTCGTATTTTTCTTTTAGTCCAATTTTCCAAGGTCCCTTAAAAAAATTAATAGACTAATCGCTCTGTTCCATTCCATTTAAATGCCACCTGATCATTTCCAATGTTGGCGACTGGCCGATTAGAACCTTATTCTGAGAGAATCGCCCGCGTCCGATTTGACGGATCGAGTTGTTCGTGAATCCTGGAGAACAACATAAATTTATCTTTACAGGTAGGCATGTACGATATGATAAAATGGGATATAACCGTACAATTTCTTATAAATTCATATTGTATTATAATTAATACAATGCAAATACATCAGATAATCACTTTTGCTTGCAATTCATGAAATGCCACGAGAAAATAAAATGATTGAAGAGTAACAATTTATATTCAACTTCCCGCGGTGACACCGCCGCGTGCAATAATTTAAATTTATGGACAAACATACACTCGTAATCCACTCGAAAAGATAATATACGTATCTAAAAATGCATACCTATTTTGGAATTTTCAACGCGCGCACATAATGGAAAAATCCGGCGATACGAGATTTCGAGATCTGTGCAGACGGTAGTAATAACGGGTTTCTGTTTCAGACACGTTGGCTCAATATTTATTCACGAAGGATGGTGTAACATGTCACGATTCCTCAAATGATATTACTTTAATCGCGTCGCCGGATCTGCCTCCGGGATCCGTCCTATCTATTAAACGTCGTTAAAGATTGATCGAGCCGGGTCGTTAATATCGCGGCGATAATTTTATTCATGAATCGTTTCAGTTTCAAGTCCGAATTTTAACGAATAATTTTTAAAATCTATTTGGCTCATTTTCAACACTTGCATACAATAAAAGTCTATCAGACTAACAAATCGGCAGTAACTTGTGGGTTATAAATTTTAATTAATTTTCAGCAGGTCTTTGATATTTTTCCAAGGATATGACGTAGTCCATTTCAAGTTAATTTGAATCCAGAGCTGCATTAAATATTTTCGAGCAACTGCGTTGAAAACAATCGCCCACATATAATTTCATCGCGAACAAATTCCACCAGTCCACGGCGAAATCAGTTAGATTCGACCGTATCGCAATAATAACGTTACGAGTTTTGACATTCGATACGCCAAACGTAGTAACGTAATTTGATCAGAAATGTAATCAGTTACAGTGACCGGTCTTCGGATGCTCGGATAATGATATAAACTAGCCCGAAGTCATCTAAGTTTCGCGTTTCGCGGAGGGTGGGCACCGCGGACGCATCACCGTCCGAAATCAAGGCGACGTGTAAATTTGTGAAATACTACGCGGCCACGTCCGGACACTATTTACGATTATGACGAATTCTGTTCGCTTAGTATCGTATATTTCGCCCATAAATGTCAAATGCAGGCGCGATACGGCGGCGCATATTTGAAGTGTTCGATAAAACGGCCATAAATATCGCGGCGCTGAAGAGACCGCGATGCATTCGCGTATCTGGAAGGGCTCCAAATCTGCAATTCGACCTCGACAATCCCGTATTCAATTTCGCGACCATCCGTTTAATCAGGACCTTCTGCGTGGAAAATAAACACTGAAACGGAATGCGCGCCGTCAGATATGTATCAAAAAATGTGAATACATCGGAAACAAATTGAGGTTTGCTTTGTCGAAGCGGCAAGCTCTGGGATGAGGCGTGTATTTAAAATTTGTTCCGAGTGGCTTCAAGTTTTAAATGATAAAGGTTATGCCGCCGGAGGCAGGTTACTGTCCCATAAGAATTATGTTACAAGTTGAAGATTTTGTAGTACGATTAATTCTCAAAAGTTAGGCAAACAAATTTGCGTTGGTATATTTAAGAATCGATATAATTTAAATTCAGACTAATAATAATATGACGTCTCATATTAACACGTACTGGCATCGCCACACAGCACAGCCAACCGTTGACGTGTTACATATTAACACCAAACTTTCAAGTTCCCACGATGGTCGTCACTTCTGGGTGCTCTACTTTTTTTTGACGATCAATGTATAATACATATGAAAAATCTAAGATATAATTTTAAATGCACTTAATTTCGAAACACTACTTTCATAATGTTATTTATTGTATATTGATTTTGCAATGTGCAATAAATTCTTGATAACGTGTTAAATATTTGTGCGTTGCTTGCTATGATTGACTATCAGACCGCTCTATATAATATCATTACCGCAATACGCGCATCACAAAATCGATGCTAACCAATTTATTGAAAGCTTTAATCAAAACAGTGGCTTTTATTTACATCGGATTTTCTCGTTCGGCTTTACGCTCTATTCAGTTTAAAGCATTCCAGGATGTAAAGCATAAATTCCATCCCAACACAGCATTGTGCGGCTACTTGACGTCAGATTCTGACACAACATTGACGGATGAGAGCACATCCAGCGATGGAAAACCATTATTCATGCGGCCCTTCTGCCGTCAAGATGCTAAATTTACTCGAAACAAGGTGAAGTCTTGTTAAAACTTTGACAGACGCCTAACCGCCACGCATCTTTTATCGATCCGCATTCCGCGTGCGTTTGAAACAATTTCGTCCGCAAAATGCCGAAACGTTCCGGGCGAAAATCGCGGATTGATTGGAGCGAACGGACGGGGGAAGAAGGAAGATGTAAATTGGACAATGTTGCGTCGGCGGGGATTTAGAAGTGCGCCATGCGATGGAATCTAACGGTACGGCAGACCGTTCCGTTTGAAGCGGTGGATTCGGGGAAGTGCTCGTGACACCCGCAAAGGACCGCGTTTATTTCTCGCATCGCGGAAAAATGGAGCGATCAAATCTTACGATTTCAATCTGGAAGTTGGGTTAATCGTGTGCGATTTTGGGGTTCATTCGTCTACATTCGAACTTATTACGCATTCAAGCAATACACGGGACATACTGCAATATTTATGGCACCATTACGTTTTTAGAAGATACTCGTTTTACATATTTGGGGTAAAATTATAACTTTGTATTATATATACTTGCAAAAGATTATGTATGTTTACAGACATAGCTTTACTACATTACACTGGTAATTTATTTTTATTTTTTTTATTTTTAACTCTCAGTCAACTATTATTTAGGTACATTAAATATCTTTAGTTTCCTGAAGACGCAAATACCTCCAAAACCTTCTAGGAAACGAATAACACACTTTCGTCTACAAACTTCAAACGTTCAAATGTTACGTCAACAACTCACCCTCCACACATCTAAATAGTCATAATGAATATACGCGAGATACTCCGTTGAATATTAAGCATCATCCGATTTAAAATTAGATCAATATGCAGCAAAAATATCAGCAAAGCTCACGTCGAACAACTATAATTGACTAATTGACGATTTTGTCGTTCAAATACAAATGAGACGGTCGAGGTAAGGGCGCGCCTTTGAGCTTTTATACGCCCCGTCAATAAAATAAGCGGCCCGTTCCATACCGGAAGCTCGTTCAATGTATCGTTAAATTTCGCCCGGATTATGCAACAACATTGTGTCCATTTTAACTTTTACGAGCGCGTACTCCGGCGCTAACCCTTAAAATACCTTTAGTATGCCGTTTGGTTTTAGTGAAATGTGTGACACCGTTGCATTAAACCTATTATTAGTGGCCAATAAAGAACGGCGGAAATTTTATATCGCCAGTGTTTAAGCTCGACGTGTTGTGGCTCGAATTTGTTTAAACGAAGCGAAATGATCAAAGCCAAATCATTGGGCGAGTCCAAAATAACACTATGTCGAAGTATAATCAACTAAAAGTACAGTTCTTTTTTGATCAACCATATCGCCATCTTTTATCCGCGACTGGCCGATGAGTAATAAATTTCGTTCAGGCTTCAGGAACTTCGAGCAATTCGTTCCACACTATTCGTATTGTGTAACCACTACATATGCTAAATATTATACTAAAATCTATTCCGTAGGGTGAAATAGATTTAAATTAATTTGAACTGCGTGCCTTACAATATAAGGGAATCATGGTGATGGATAACTGCATATCATTCACGACATGCGAATAAAATTTCAGGAACGGCTCGAACGGCCCAAAAGCAAAATTATGACGATTTTTTGAGATAAACTATTTATATTACCGATATATTTCCAGAAAAATGCAACTGATACAACAACAACGATAGAAAAGATTATAAGCAGTTTCGAAACTACCGCCTATGGACATATAACAAATACTTTTTTTTTAATTTCCTGCATTATTAGTTTCGCTTTTTCATATTTTATTTGTGACTAGGCGGAGGCAAAAATTGTGTCGACATCATGTATGGATCCAGTTTGTATTATTATGGATTATTTTTATTTTCGTTTGCGTTGGGTCTCCTGTTTATATTTCGAGCTTCTTATATATTTGTTAGGTGTTTTTACGTTTCATTGTCCACATTATAATTAATTATTTATAAAACAAGATCCTCACGCAATTTAAGTATCAAGTTACAAATTTACAAAGGAACTGCACGTCGTTATCGAACAAACAACAAAATTACATTCGTTTGAAGGAAGGCATGCATGTCTAATTTAATTGCGTCTAAAACTATAAGAGGTACTTTGTATGTCAACTTGCCATCAATTAGTTTACGAATTCTAAATTAAATACGTCTAAACCGGAAACGCGAATTGGGGCAAACTCAATTTAGCAAACTAATGTAAACATTTCCGCACCTCGAGTTATTAAACTTTTATTTAGATTTAATTTCTTCCACGTCGTGTCCAAAAAGTTTACTTGCAACTGGAATAAAGCAGTGGCGTTTTGCGCGGAATACTCTACGAGGATATCCGTTTCAATTATAATGCGATGTATAAAATTATTTAACTGAAACTGTCATTGTTTATTTTTTATTTGATTCAGCGCATAATTTAAAACGATCTTCTGGATCAAATTATTTTTTTTTTGCTGGCAGTAAAATGTAGTAAGCTTTAAAATATAACTATTTAAACATTGACTCATTTGATATATTTAGCATAATTTTGTTAATGTATTTTGATTCTGTTATAAAATGTAAAATGTGTTAAGTAATGTTCTTCGCGAAACTTGTTCTCGTAAAAAGATTTTCTGATTTTAAAACCCTATGTTATTATTTTCCAATACAGCCCGACGAAAAACGACATTTCTCTAAAAATAATAACCGTGTTTGTATCATTTTGCAGGTTATGAGGAGAAACGGCGGCGAAACCCAACTCCTCGGACGGAATAGAGATTTTTTTGCGGCGTCGACACTCCGGTGTCGGGTCGCGGCCGAGAGAGACGGAAACGACGCATATATGGTCGCGCGGCTCAGTGTGTCTCGCACTTCATTACAACGTTTGAGCTGGCGGCCGCGGCTGGGTATGTACAACTATAAAGCTCCGAAAGCTCCGGGAAAGCACAAAAGCTCGGCTAGGCCTCCAGTATCTTGCGACGCCTTACCCTGAGCCAACTTTAGTGCTGATTTATGAAAACATCGGCTCTTCCCTCTTCAGAAAGACAATAATCTTGGTTTTCCAATGTTACAAGCAGGAATAATACAATGCACGCCGTTGTATATCCACATGATTAACGTTTCGAAAATGAAGAGTTGCCTGGCGGTGCATTAGGAGCAGAACGCAGCCGAACTGGAAAATTAAGCGCTAAATTACGGATCGTATCCAATTTGGTGAGATGTGAAATGAATGAATTTCGTGACTGCGTGGTGTACGCGGAAATACGTTGCATTGACATTAATTTAAATTGTTAAAAAGATTTTAATTTAACGTCAAAGTACTAGTAGTTCATGAAAAATGAATCAGCAATTCATGAATTTTCAGAATTATTCTTCGGAATCTATACGAATAGTTTATTTATGATTAAAATTTCCACGTACTCGTACATACACTCAGTCAGAACTGTCGTGACCATAACATCATAATACATAATTCGGTACACAACTAGAGCACTTGCAAATAAGATTTGTAGATGTATACGAGGTATAAAAATTTGTCATTAAGAGACCATTAACAAACATGGTATTCATATAGACCCTGCAAAGGTAGCAGCGATAGTTAACATTTCAACGACTACTTGCGTGAAGGATAATCGGAGAATAATAGCTTCATGGAATCGACGATATCTCTCTGTATTTTCTGAAGTGATTGTAACGCTTACGAAAGAACCAACAATTTCAAAGGGACGATGGGATGATCAGCAGTAAGACGAATTAAGGATGCACTGATATCTGCACCGATTTTACACAATTGAAATGTTATCTGTTATTTATCAAGGTCACTAACCCCATAGGGAAGTAACATGTCGTCCCAGACGATCTTTCACGGATTGTCCCTAATGTTAATTGCAAGGAATGTGCCATAAAGTTACTAGAAAAAACCTCTTATTTTGTGAATTTTCGACAAAAAATTTATTCGAACAATCTGGGCAGGCTAAGAAAATTTGCTGGAATACTGGAAAAAGTTCATGGAGTCGTCCAGTAACAATATATTTGAGACGCTGACATGTGAGGTGGGGGATTAGGGTCGGAAAGAAGACAGTACGATTTGTCGGACTATACTATTTTAGTTCAAAATAGCCAGCAAGATTTTCAGAACCGTATAAAATGAAGAATAGATTGCGTCTACGAATTGGAAGACTACAATAAAACATCTTTGGGCAATTGACATACTAAAGGCATGAATCTTGATATGCCATATGAATTGAACGCATTGGGTAGCACAGAGTTAAAAATAAACTATGATTTTTTAAAATAAGGAAAAGGTGAAGTTGTTACGTTACGTTTTGTGGTAACTAAATTGGCGTCGCAAGGTCGGGAAACGATAGTATGAATGCCATAAGAAACTCCGTAACATTGCTCTTGGTATGACCAGTAGAAAAAGTATACGAATTAAATTATAAAATGAATGCTTATGATAAGAAATCCGGGTATGTTCTTTAATTGGACCGTGTAAGTGTTTTTATGATGGAATGGAATGGAATTTAAATATTTTTCGCCTTTTTCAATAATTACTTAGACAATTAACATGGTACATCCGATGAAAATAAGTATTGCGTAAAGAACGACACATAAAAATGAACTAACTGAACCGAACATAGACGGCGGCGAGTAGACATTCGGCAAGGCATATTTTTCACTGAATAGTAATCTGCTGGGTTTCTCGTTCGCGAGTGACCAACAGGTAACGTTGTGTTCGGCGCAAATAACAAGTACAAGGTTGTTTTCGATTATTTTAGGATTACTACGTCTTGAGGTCGCATTTCTATTGAAATTTTCATTTGCCTATTGCTATAAATAATATAATAATATTCAATTTGTGTGGTTGTTATATTAGAATGGAATGACAATGACTGGCTTAGAGTTCTTCCAGGAACAATCTTTGACCTCCATGTGTGCTTGTCTGTTACTTTGTTGGAAAAACATTTCATACTCACAGGTTCAGGCTCATGTTTTTTTTTTAATAAGCAATGCTTAGTGAAATTAGTGAAACGTGGAATATAAATATGAAGCCTCAATTTCCACTACACTTTCTGATCATTTCAGCCTCATAGAATTCACCAGTACTTGTCGAAGAAGTCGTGATACTTCATTATGTCCTTAGGAAATGGACGTTCTGATCTTTACGGTAATTGTTCTGGAATAGGTGGTAAGTTGAGGTTAATCAAATCCAAGCTGCACTATTTTTTGACCGATCATAAAAAATTTGCGGTGTATGACATAGTCTTGATGGAAAATAATCCCTTACGATTTTTGGTCAATTCTAGGCAATTCTGATCGATGGTTGCCTTCAATCAGCACCATTGCAAACAATGCTTGTCACAATTATGTGAAAGCAACTCAGATTATAGTGCATAATTCCTTGGCCTTGTTTCGTCACCTCGTTTGGTCCATATTTTTCGCATAATATTATTGCAAACGATTCGTTTTTCATCGCTTCAGACACGGGCCTTTCTCTTTGCGGTGCATATGAAAATTCAGTCCATTAATTTATTGTGACAATTTACGATTCTCATAGCTTGTAAATTCACAAATACGATGGCGATCGACATTTTGAGTATCTCTGATATCTTCCGTCTGGTGCTATGGTGGTTATTCTCAATAAATTGCGTCATATGACCATTAGTTACAACCTATCACCACTACGGATTTTAGCAAACATTTTTGGCACAAATTCGCTTAATGCCCCACATTTCGTTTATTTTCATTTTCATTATAAAAACAAAGACTTTTCAAAACCACATGAAATTAATACTACCCAACCAAAACTTTGGGAAATGTGGCTTAGAATATGTAATACACAAATGTCGTTTATAATTGGATTCATTTGACACATTTCTATAATTTTGCTGATGTTTCGTCGGCCGGTAAATGCAACATAGTTACACCAGGGGCGAACGCAGCTATTTGTTTGCAATCACAAACGCATGTTACTCCACCCCAACAGATCACGAAATAATTTTCAACAAACGAACAGGAAATACCATTTAATCAACTACCGATCGCAAAGCGCCCGCAGTCGCGGTAATTAAACACGATCAAGAACGGAAAACAATTTACGCGCGTAGTCGCGAGAATAAAGGACGATAACGCGGCAAGGACAACCGCGTTTGATTCGATTATAAAAATAAACGCAAAGTGGGACGAAGTAAAACTTATTTGCATTTGTTGCGCGCGTTTCTAGATTGCTTCGTAAACTTACATAATACACCCTTAAATGAATTTCGTTCTTAATATAAGGCTGCCCCCGACGAAACCTGCTGTCTCGCGAATTGATTTCAATGCAAACCGGGTGGAATTTCGAACAAAGGAGGATCGAAAATTATAACCGGGAGGTTTTGTTCGGGGTCTTTTCGGTGGGAGGATCCGGTTTCGTTTATTGAATATGATTTGCATTGCACATTCTTTCGTATATGAGTTTGTGGCTCTAAAGAATAAATCAAATTATACAAAGTGCAATCAAATTTACCAAAACTTAAGCGTCCATACATCAGGTAAATTAGTATATTGATTTGGTTGAGGATTAAAGTAGGACAGG